>JAULUF010000044.1:33152500-34617500 GCA_031834385.1 Semotilus atromaculatus | reverse complement strand
ACACAGCCCAATTTCACGTCAGGTGGAGAGTACACCACCTCACCATGTCACCTGCACAGTTTCAGGACATTCTGATGTTGTATTACAAAGTAAGAGCCCTCCAAAATTCATAAATACGCTATTTTGGCTTTACATCCAGAAAATTATTAAAAAAAAAATCCTAGTTTACACTGCCCAATTTCACCTCAGATGGAGAGTACACCACCTCACCGTGTCACCTGCACAGTTTCAGGAAATTCTGATGTTGTATTACAAAGTAAGAGCCCTCCAAAATTCATAAATACGCTGTTTTTGGCTTTACATTCAGAAAATCATTAAAAAAAAAATCCTAGTTTACACTGCCCAATTTTACCTCAGATGGAGAGTACACCACCTCACCGTGTCACCTGCACAGTTTCAGGACATTCTGATGTTGTATTACAAAATAAGAGCCCTCCAAACTTCATAAAAATGCTGTTTTGGCTTTACATTCAGAAAATCATTAAAAAAAAAATCCTAGTTTACACTGCCCAATTTCACCTCAGATGGAGAGTACACCACCTCACCGTGTCACCTGCACAGTTTCAGGACATTCTGATGTTGTATTACAAAATAAGAGCCCTCGAAAAGTCATAAATATGCTGTTTTGGCTTTACATTCAGAAAATCATTTAAAAAAAATCCTAGTTTACACAGCCCAATTTCACCTCAGATGGAGAGTACACCACCTCACCGTGTCACCTGCACAGTTTCAGGACATTCTAATGTTGTATTACAAAGTAAGAGCCCTCCAAAATTCATAAATACGCTGTTTTAGCTTTACATTCAGAAAATCATTTTAAAAAAAATCCTAGTTTACACTGCCCAATTTCACCTCAGATGGAGAGTACACCACCTCACCGTGTCACCTGCACAGTTTCAGGACATTCTGATGTTGTATTACAAAGTAAGAGCCCTCCAAAATTCATAAATACTGTTTTGGCTTTACATTCAGAAAATCATTTAAAAAGAAATCCTAGTTTACACTGCCCAATTTCCCCTCAGATGGAGAGTACACCACCTCACCGTGTCACCTGCACAGTTTCATGACATTCTGATGTTGTATTAAAAAGTAAGAGGCCTCCAAAATTCATAAATACGCTGTTTTGGCTTTACATTCAGAAAATCATTAAAAAACAAATCCTAGTTTACACAGTCCAATTTAACCTCAGATGGAGAGTACACCTTCTCACCGTGTCACCTGCACAGTTTCAGGACATTATGATGTTGTATTACAAAATAAGAGCCCTCCAAAATTCATAAATATGCTGTTTTGGCTTTACATTCAGAAAATCATTTTTTTTTAAAAACCTAGTTTACACAGCCCAATTTCACGTCAGGTGGAGAGTACACCACCTCACCATGTCACCTGCACAGTTTCAGGACATTCTGATGTTGTATTACAAAATAAGAGCCCTCCAAAATTCATAAATATGTTGTTTTGGCTTTACATTCAGAAAATGATTTTTTTTTAAATCCTAGTTTACACTGCCCAATTTCACCTCAGATAAAGAGTACACCCCCTCACCGTGTCACCTGCACAGTTTCAGGACATTCTGATGTTGTATTACAAAGTAAGAGCCCTCCAAAATTCATAAATACGCTGTTTTGGCTTTACATTCAGAAAATTATTTAAAAAAAAATCCTAGTTTACACTGCCCAATTTCACCTCAGATGGAGAGTACACCACCTCACCGTGTCACCTGCACAGTTTCAGGACATTCTGATGTTGTATTACAAAATAAGAGCCCTCCAAACTTCATAAAAATGCTGTTTTGGCTTTACATTCAGAAAATCATTAAAAAAAAAATCCTAGTTTACACTGCCCAATTTCACCTCAGATGGAGAGTACACCACCTCACCGTGTCACCTGCACAGTTTCAGGACATTCTGATGTTGTATTACAAAGTAAGAGCCCTCCAAAATTCATAAATACGCTGTTTTGGCTTTACATTCAGAAAATCATTTTAAAAAAAATCCTAGTTTACACTGCCCAATTTCACCTCAGATGGAGAGTACACCACCTCACCGTGTCACCTGCACAGTTTCATGACATTCTGATGTTGTATTAAAAAGTAAGAGGCCTCCAAAATTCATAAATACGCTGTTTTGGCTTTACATTCAGAAAATCATTAAAAAACAAATCCTAGTTTACACTGCCCAATTTCACCTCAGATGGAGAGTACACCACCTCACCGTGTCACCTGCACAGTTTCAGGAAATTCTGATGTTGTATTACAAAGTAAGAGCCCTCCAAAATTCATAAATACGCTGTTTTGGCTTTACATTCAGAAAATCATTTTTAAAAAAATCCTAGTTTACACTGCCCAATTTTACCTCAGATGGAGAGTACACCACCTCACCATGTCACCTGCACAGTTTCAGGACATTGTGATGTTGTATTACAAAATAAGAGCCCTCCAAACTTCATAAAAATGCTGTTTTGGCTTTACATTCAGAAAATCATTAAAAAAAAATCCTAGTTTACACTGCCCAATTTTACCTCAGATGGAGAGTACACCACCTCACTGTGTCACCTGCACAGTTTCAGGACATTCTGATGTTGTATTACAAAGTAAGAGCCCTCCAAAATTCATAAATACGCTGTTTTGGCTTTACATTCAGAAAATCATTTAAAAAAAAATCCTAGTTTACACTGCCCAATTTCACCTCAGATGGAGAGTACACCACCTCACCGTGTCACCTGCACAGTTTCAGGACATTCTGATGTTGTATTACAAAGTAAGAGGCCTCCAAAATTCATAAATACGCTGTTTAGGCATTACATTCAGAAAATCATTAAAAAACAAATCCTAGTTTACACTGCCCAATTTTACCTCAGATGGAGAGTACACCACCTCACCGTGTCACCTGCACAGTTTCAGGACATTCTGATGTTGTATTACAAAATAAGAGCCCTCCAAAAATCATAAATATGCTGTTTTGGCTTTACATTCAGAAAATCATTTAAAAAAAAATCCTAGTTTACACTGCCCAATTTCACCTCAGATGGAGAGTACACCACCTCACCGTGTCACCTGCACAGTTTCATGACATTCTGATGTTGTATTAAAAAGTAAGAGGCCTCCAAAATTCATAAATACGCTGTTTTGGCTTTACATTCAGAAAATCATTAAAAAACAAATCCTAGTTTACACTGCCCAATTTCACCTCAGATGGAGAGTACACCACCTCACCGTGTCACCTGCACAGTTTCAGGAAATTCTGATGTTGTATTACAAAGTAAGAGCCCTCCGAAATTCATAAATACGCTGTTTTGGCTTTACATTCAGAAAATCATTTTAAAAAAATCCTAGTTTACACTGCCCAATTTTACCTCAGATGGAGAGTACACCACCTCACCATGTCACCTGCACAGTTTCAGGACATTGTGATGTTGTATTACAAAATAAGAGCCCTCCAAACTTCATAAAAATGCTGTTTTGGCTTTACATTCAGAAAATCATTAAAAAAAAATCCTAGTTTACACTGCCCAATTTTACCTCAGATGGAGAGTACACCACCTCACTGTGTCACCTGCAAAGTTTCAGGACATTCTGATGTTGTATTACAAAGTAAGAGCCCTCCAAAATTCATAAATACGCTGTTTTGGCTTTACATTCAGAAAATAATTTTAAAAAAAATCCTAGTTTACACTGCCCAATTTCACCTCAGATGGAGAGTACACCACCTCACCGTGTCACCTGCACAGTTTCAGGACATTCTGATGTTGTATTACAAAGTAAGAGGCCTCCAAAATTAATAAATACGCTGTTTTGGCTTTACATTCAGAAAATCATTAAAAAACAAATCCTAGTTTACACTGCCCAATTTTACCTCAGATGGAGAGTACACCACCTCACCGTGTCACCTGCACAGTTTCAGGACATTCTGATGTTGTATTACAAAATAAGAGCCCTCCAAAATTCATAAATATGCTGTTTTGGCTTTACATTCAGAAAATCATTTAAAAACAAATCCTAGTTTACACTGCCCAATTTCACCTCAGATGGAGAGTACACCACCTCACCGTGTCACCTGCACAGTTTCAGGACATTCTGATGTTGTATTACAAAATAAGAGCCCTCCAAAATTCATAAATATGCTGTTTTGGCTTTACATTCAGAAAATCATTTTTAAAAAAATCCTAGTTTACACTGCCCAATTTCACCTCAGATGGAGAGTACACCACCTCACCGTGTCACCTGCACAGTTTCAGGACATTCTGATGTTGTATTACAAAATAAGAGCCCTCCAAAATTCATAAATATGCTGTTTTGGCTTTACATTCAGAAAATCATTTTAAAAAAAATCCTAGTTTACACTGCCCAATTTCACCTCAGATGGAGAGTACACCACCTCACAGTGTCACCTGCACAGTTTCAGGACATTCTGATGTTGTATTACAAAATAAGAGCCCTCCAAAATTCATAAATACGCTGTTCTCTTACGAGAGGTTCTATGCTAGGGGAAAAACTCTTTTCCGCAAGATACTGAAGCCAAAAAATTATCCTTTATTTTGAATTAATGCAAAACGCGTTGCAGCAGCATACAGACATAGGCAAGACGGCTTGCGCGCCTATTGGCTGTCCTGCGGCAACTGCAGCAGCCAATCGAGCGAGGCCTTACGTGACATCATGTCCAATGAGGGTGCTTCGCGCCCATCACGTCACGTCCCGCCGAAACAGGCGTGGCCTGGGCCTATATTATGGCTCATTGGCTGATACAATCCGATTTTTCATCTCTTCAGCGAAGCTCACGCATCGCTGGATCGCTGGATAAAGCCGCGCGCCGTCTGAGGAAAAGCCTTCTGCGGGACGAGCCTTCATCTGAAGTCGCTGGCCTTCTTCTCGCCGCCTTCAGCTGCCGTACCTGCTTCGCTTTCCGGCGCCTACAAATATCCTTTTCATTGCCAGAGTGTGTGTTCGCCGCCGCTCACTCACTCTCTCTCACTAAAAGAGCTGCGTCTTTTTAAAGATGCCCAACTGTGGCTCGTGCCGAGCCGTACTCAGCGACAGGGACCGCCATGTCATATGCGCTTCCTGCCTGGGAAAGGATCACGCGGCTCTCGCGCTCGCCGACAGTGGATGCCCTCACTGCGAGCTTATGCCCATGGTGACTGAGGACTCGCCTGGTATATTTTGCAGAGCCTGCTCTCCAGCCCGCAACGTTGCCGCGCCGTAAAACGCACCGTACCCAGCGGCTTCCGGAACCTTCTCCAACCCGCGAAAGCTCGCCGGTTCGCCCGCCATCTTCGCCAGCATCAGTCGGGTCGCTTACCGACGGACAGCGCCCGCAGCTCGCCGCCGCTTCCATCGCCGACTTCGACGATACTGTTCTCTCGGAGGAGGCAAGCTGCTCCATCCTGGCATCGGACAGTGAGGATTGGGTGAGCTCTGTGGATCTCCCCTCATCTGCCCGCGAGTCGTCAGGAAAGCGAGCGAGCATCGAGTAAGAGCTGATGCGCGTGCTCGCACAGGCCGCGCGGAGCCTCGGCCTCGATTGGGAGGCGCCTGCGCACATCCGCCTGAATGGGTGTTTTCTCCAGGGTGACCGCGCCCCACCGCTGTCCAGTTCCGCGCCTTTTCTTCCTGAGCTTCACGAAGAAGTCGCGAAATCCTGGAATGCCCTGTTTTCAGCTCGAGTGCGCTCCTCTGTCTCTGCAGCATTCTCCGTGGTGGACAGTGCTAAAGACAGAGTGGACGGCGAGCTAGAACGGCGCTGCCATCCAAAGCTTGCCGAACTACTTCCGCCCTGCACGGCCACGCTTACTCAGCCGCCGGACAGGCCATCTCGGCATTGCACTCCATGGCTGTGCTGCAAATATACCAGGCCGACCTCCTCCGGAAGTTGGATGAGGAAGGACCGGGAGCTACCAGCGTGCCGGATCTAAGGAGCACCACAGACCTGGCTCTGCGCGCCGCGAAATCCACTGCACAAGCCATTGGGCGCAACATGGCCTCTCTCACCGTGGCAGAGAGACATCTGTGGCTGACGATGTCGGAGATGGCGGACTCGGAGCGCGCCATCAAAGATTGCGCGCCATCCTCGACTGGACTCTTCGGATCTGCCGTCAAAGATTTCGCGGACAGATTCGCTAAGGCCCAAAAGACATCGCAAGCGATGAAGCACTTCCTCCCTCTCGCCGCGGCCAGACTTCCACCGAAAGTTCTCGCTCGTGCAGTTCTGGGAAACGCGACTGCGCCAGTGTATTTTGCAGTAAACAAGCCGGCACTGCAGCCCGCTTGCCTGCACACAAACGCCGTTTTTACGGCGACCCAGATAAATCCCAAAAAGAGTGTATTTTCTGGTATTCCGGCCACGGCCGATGGTGTTTTGAGTGTAATAAAAATGCCCACGAATCAGTGTTCATTCCTACACATAAGCACAGCCCGCCACAACACAGGGCTTGCACAAATAAAATCGACTCATGTCGATTGTGCATTAAATGTAGTAAATGTGCCCACAATGCTGTGCCCACAAAAGCTACACACTGCGTGTCCCTTGGTTTCTGTAAAAACGAAACCAACACACACACAGTCAGCTCCGGCCGACAGTGTTTTCAGTGCATTAAATGTGCCCGCTGTCACGCGGCCACATTCACTCACAGACACGCTGAGCCATGCCCCGCCCATCCTCTCTCAGCGAAATGCTATGAGAGAGTCGAGTGCGGCCAGGCTGCCCGCTGTTATAAGCGCGCCCCCCGCCTCAGACGCTGCAGATACAGCGCATATGTTACAGCACACCAAAGCTCTGTGGTCACCACCATGTTGCGACCAGAGCACGGATCGCATTCAACCCCTAGCCATTCACGCGAACGCGTGGGGTATCAGAATGGGTGCTGAGCATTATAAAAAGAGGCTATTCGCTGCAGTTCGCTCGTCGCCCTCGCCGCTCTATAGCGCGGGTCGAGACCACGGTGAAAAGCGAAGTAGCACACCTACTTCGAGCCGAAATAGCGAAACTATTGAGCAAAGGGGCCATAGAACCTCTATCTCAATATTTTCTGTTACCGAAAAAAGATGGGGGTCTCAGACCCATTCTAGATCTAAGAAAACTGAACAAAGTGCTTGTCAAACGCCAGTTCAGAATGTTAACAACCAGGAAAATCCTTGCGCAAATTCGCCAAGGGGACTGGTTTGTGTCAATAGATCTGAAGGACGCATATTTTCAAATACAAATAGCGTCACATCACAGGCGTTCCTGTGATTCGCCTTCGAGGGCCAGGCTTACCAATACACAGTCCTACCGTTCGGCCTGTCTTTAGCACCCCGTACATTTACGATGTGCATGGACCCCTGAGACTTCGGGGCATGCGAGTGTAACGCTTCTCATCCGACAGCACTTAAATCACAGGCGGACACGGAGAACTGCGTTTCATGCGTCGTTTACTGTAACACAAGGAAAAACATGTATTCTCTGGCGACAGTGGGCATTTACACATACATGCATCACCGTCTTCAGCATCGGATAAACTTCTCTGCTCAAGCTTTATACACCAGAATGCGACGCAGCGCAAATTTGTCTTAATAGAACAGTTTTACAGTCAAGAATCAAACATAAAAACATACCTGTAACACAAGGAAAAACATGTATTCTCTGGCGACAGTGGGCATTTACACATACATGCATCTACAAAAGCAAACAACAAGTTTGATTTGAAAAGATGGCGTCAGCCATGCAACGCACATGTTGAGAAAATCGCATCTAAACTTTACAAAGTTCATCACATACAATCAACATAATTTTACATGTTGTTACATAACATCCACGAACTCTATTCTCAATATTATTTGTGAAATTAACAAATCAAACACTCATTTCACCGGAGCACATTTTACCTACCACCGTCTTCAGCATCGGATAAACTTCTCTGCTGGAGGTGGGTGTGGTCTCACAGGTAAAAGGGCAAATGACCCACCGATTACTCATGTCACCACAAGGGGTCACCAAACAGTTATTAAACTAACAAAACAGTAATTTTGGTGAAAGACATAACATTTATAGTTACATTTATTTTCAACCCTGTTACATCCACCCAGGGCCGGCGCCACGGGGGGGCGTGAGGGGGCGACGCCCCCTCAACGCGACTCTCCCGCCCCCTCAGATCACCATGAATGTAAACGGGATTTTACTGATAAAATATGCTATTTAAAAATCCCATTTTGGCAATTACATTTTCTTATTTTTGTGAATATTAAGCTAAATTAAAAATATTTTAGTTAACCCTTTCACACGTAAGTTTAAAAAATTCCATTTGACCCCCCAGCGTGAGTTTTTAAAGGCGATCGTTATTTAGAAGCTGTCCCTTTAATGTTTCCATGGTGACGCGTCATTGCTTGTCACGTGACAGAGCGCAACCACAACACAGCGCTGAATGAATGATGATCTGCTTTTATGTCATTTTCCCTTTTTTATTCAAAATATTCACAAATGTATTAGCTATAGCATGAAACACTGATATTCCGATTGTCAAATATGTGTAAGTGGATGTGTTTTGTTGTTTAAACACCTTTATAACGATCGCATTAGTTGAGCTGTATGTGCGATGGGCGGTGCCATGTTGGTTTGTGCCACAGTTCAGAGAGTCGGATCTGTTGGATTTACAGCACGTCAATTTCTCCACTAATCACGAAATACATGAAAGTAAGTGGCCGGTGAATTTGATTTAAAAAAACAACACATTTCAGCACTATAACGACTCTAATTTGACAAACGAACAAAATTAATGCTCTGCTAGTTAACTGAAGATGTTTTATTAATTTGTATTGGTACATCCGTGCCGCGAAGATGTTTTAAAAAGTGGTGGGGACAATATCGACCCTGGCAAAAAAAGTGGTGACGTGCGTTAATGTGAACGCCCCCTCTCGGTATTTCAGACGCCCCCTCATCAGCGCTCGGCTGGCGCCGGCCCTGCATCCACCCCTGCTGAATTTCACCAAAATTTTATAACTTTCAGTAACAAAATACACACAAAGAATCACCAAGACACAAGACAGGTTTCAAGGAATAACAACTGCCAACTATCAAAGTATCCCGTAAGGACAAAATGAGAAGAGACTGGCGCCATAGTCTCAACCCACAACTGGCTGTAGGATGCCCATTTTACACCCCACTACCCTGCCGCAGATTAAAAAAAATACAAGTGTGCACATTTTCTTGCAACATTTGGAAAGGAAAGAAAAACAAAAAAAAAACTTGTTTACCCAGAACTTGAACATTCCCAAACAAAAATCTTGTCAGCTACTGTACTAACACTACTCTCGAAGAGCTTGAACAACTGACTTACAAATGGTTTTAACATAACCTTTAGGGTCATAACTTAGATCCTGTCTTGACATAGTATATATCAGTCGGTTCACCGGCTTAATAACACGTCCAAATCGGGATGTCACTCGAGCAAATCCACTTGGTACATCATCATTGACCTGTTCTTGAACCGACAGACTACCACTTGAATCACACTGCAGGTTTGGTGGTGCAATAACAGAAGACTGCTCTGGAAGAGTAGTAAATCCAACTGACGACATACCTCCAATCACATCAGAATCATTGGATATTTTGACAGGATAAGACACTTCGCTGGATAGACCAGGATCAGCTCGATTAGAGCTATCATCAGGTAACTGAGAGACCCATTCCAGAGTTCTATCGACACAGTCTGTGACACTTGAACCTGAACAATCCGCTTCTGTGCGTTCACAGACATCAGATTTGTCTAATATAGGCACAGATTCAGCTGGAATGGGGAGAATACTCACATAATCATCAATAGACGTCATACCAGCATCAACGTTAAGACCTGCATTGACAGTCTCATCTGAACAACTGCCGCCATCAGGGACTCCACCAACAGTAATCTCATCTTGAATGCACAAATTGGTATCATGCAATGGGGGATCATCAATTGATGAAAGACCATCAACTTCGGCATTATTTGAAGAAGGCAGAGATCCTGAATCATCATAGCGGGTATCAGTCACCGGAAGAAAGTTGGCCAACGACAACAAATTACGGTGAACTACTTTTTCCTGGCCAGTGACAGTGTTACGAATTCTGAATGTGTTTGTGCTAGGAAATTTTTCAACCACCGTATACACAGTTGATTCCCAACGATCAGCAATTTTTCTCTTCCCCCTTTCAGCACGGTTTGCCAATAGCACGCGATCAGAAACGCCAATATCAGACCCTTTTGCCTTTCTATTGTACAACACAGCATGGCGTTGTTGCTCCTTAGAAGCGAGTCTTTGAGCTATGTTCATAGCTTCAGAAAGATCCTTTGACAAGGTGGACACATACTTAGAGAAATCTGATAATGTTGAATCACTCAAAACACTACGAAACATCATATCCACAGGCAGACGGGGGACCCTCCCAAACATGAGATAAAAAGGGGCGAACCCTGTAGTCTCATGCACTGTACAATTATACATGAAAGTGATAGACTGCAACCGCCTTGGCCAATCATGTTTGTCGACAGGAGGTAACGCACGAATCATATTACCAAGCGTCCTGTTGAAACGTTCAACAGCTCCGTTCCCCATTGGGTGATACGGGGTTGTATGAGATTTCTTTACACCTGAAACTTTGAGAAGTTCACTGATAAGGTTACTTTCGAAACTAGCTCCTTGATCGGAGTGAATTCTCTCCGGAAACCCGTAGACACAGAAGTATTTATCCCATAAAACCCTGGCTACCTCCTTGGCTGATTGATTTTTACATTGGAAGGCCTGTGCCAGTCTAGTGAAATGATCAGTCACAACAAGGACATCAACAGATTTGTTTTGTGAACTTTCTGCTGACCAGAAGTCAATGCAGACAATCTGCAGAGGCCTGCCGGACTGAATATTCACCAGAGGAGCCCTGCCATCAGGTTCAACAGTCTTACTAATGACACATCGCTGGCAATGACGCACATATTCACGCACATCCCTGTCTAAATGCAACCAGAAAAAACGTTGTCTCACCAAGCTGAGGGTTCTGAACTGACCCTGATGACCTGCGTGGTCATGAGTGCCTTTCATCACCTCAGCTCTGAGAGAGTCGGGTACCACAAACTGAAACCGCTTCGTCCTCATCAAGCTATCCCTAGACACCCTGTAAAGCACCCCATCGACAATCTTAAGTTTCTCCCAATGCTTCAAATATCTTACAACTGCAGCAGGCTCATTCGCTCTCTCTCTCCTCGAGGGCCTACGGCATCTCTCTACATACTCCAAAACACGAGAGAGAATTCTGTCACTGCGTTGTTTGTCACTAAGTTCACCCACCGCGTAAGCAGGGGAAAAGTCAAAATCAATGTCAACCATCTGGGGCAAACTCTGCAAAGTCGTCAGAGCGCGGACTCGAACACCAGCTTCCCACTCATTGTGAGACTGCAGGACTGCTGAAACAACATCACTTGACACAAATGTAGAATTTTGGGCAATAGAATCAATGCGAGTGAATTGATCAGCACCATTCGCTGCCTGCCTAAAAGCATTTTGCACAGAGCCATCAGACATCTCCTTCATATTGCACCTAAGATGAGCAAACGATTCATTCAGCAACCTGTGTCCCACATTCACAAAAGGCACACGGCTCAAAGCATCAGCAACTGAATTCTGAGAGCCTGGGACATATCTGATGTCGAAATCATAGCTGGCTAACTTCGCCACCCATCGCTGCTCACAACAATCCAATTTCGACTTAGTCATAATATGGGTCAACGGATTATTATCAGTGCAGACAGTGAATTTGTTACCTCTTAGCCAATGGCTAAACTTCTCACACACTGCCCATTTTAAAGCCAGAAATTCTAATCTATGAGCAGGATAGTTCCTCTGAGACCGAGACAGCGATTTACTAGCGAATGCGATTGGCCTAGCAACAGTGTCGCCCTCTTGCACTTGAGAAATAACAGCCCCAATGCCATCCAATGAAGCATCCGTGGAAAGCACAAAAGGCTGATCAAAGTTTGGATGTGCCAGAACCACACTATTAAGCAGGGACGACTTCAACATCTCAAAAGCTCTGACATGGTCATCAGTCCAGTGCTCACAACTCAGCTTATGGCCCTGTGAAGATCTCTTCAACCTCCAGCCACCCTTAGACTTTCTCGTCTGCCCTGTAAGCAATTCAAAGAGAGGTCTAGCAATGGATGAGTAGTTGGGTATGAAGTGCTGGTAATAATTTACCATGCCAAGAAATGACCTTATATGTTTTTGACTAGGAGTCACACCATCCTGTTCCATCAGATCAGTGCTAGTCATTCTTGCAATACTCTCAACTTTACACGGGTCAGTAGAGACACCCATCTCATCAACTATGTGCCCGAGAAACTTTACTGACTTTCTGAGAAGATAACATTTCTTTGGCGACAGTTTCAAGTTGTGCCCACGCAATCTGCTAAAGACCATCTCCAGTCGCTCCAAAGCAATCTTCTCATTGGGGGCAAAAACAAGAAGATCGTCAAGATAACAGAGAAGACTTAAGAAGTTCTGATCACCAAAAATTGCTGTCATCATTCTCATAAAACTACCCGGACTATTACATAAACCCTGTGGAAGGCGGTTATATTCGTATAGCCCCATCGGGGTTGTGAAAGCCGAGTATTTCCTGTCATCAACATGCAAGGGCATATTGTAAAACCCCGACGTGAGATCCATGGTGCTGAACAAACAATTACCACCTAGTGCAGCCAAGCAATCAGCCTGGTGGGGAAGTGGGTATGCATCTTTGGAAGTCCTTTTATTCAGCCATCGAAAATCAGTACAGATACGTAGGTCCCCGTTCTTTTTCCAAACCAGCACCAGCGGAGAGGCAAATTCACTGGTAGACTTACAAATTATATCTCTCTCCTCCATCTCATTAAGAACTTTGCGCAGAACCTGATACTGACTCGGGGGCACTCTCCGGTATGGCAAGCGAAAAGGTCTAGCATCAGTAAGGTGAATTCTGTGCATGAATCCCTCAGCCTTACCACAATCAAGGTGATTGCGGGAGAAAATATCCTCATACCGCAAAACAAGATCCAGAAGTTGTTTCCGACAACCTTCAGAAACCTCACATGAGTCGATGTCCAGCCCACCCAGACCAACACGCAGCAGCTGCTCATTTAACTCATTCTCCCCTCTACCCTGGCTTGATGTGGAGTCAGCCACCTGAGAACAGCTCAACAGAGAAACATCTTTACCAGTAGGTACATCATCTCCCATATCTTCAAGTGCCACACATGCAAACACATCAGCAATCTTTGCATTACGTCTCAACAATATCTGCTGATGAGACATGTTAATGAGCTTCAGTGGTACCCACCTGTCACCCCACAAAGGCGTGACAAGTCTAGCCACTAACACATGTCTGGGAGCTGATCTGGAAGTAGTAGGTTCAGTTATCACAGTACTACCTGGGGAAATGGCACAAGACTTATCCAACTTTCCCCACAACAGGTATTCACGTCCGGGTTCCAGACACACTGCTGAAGTACACCTGACTGTACCAATCTTGTCTGGGATTTCCCCACCCTTCCAACGTTCCACCCCTGCCAACATGGAAAGAAACTGTTCAGATTCTAAATCAGCATTCCGACATGGAGAAGACAATGCTTCCCAGTATGCAGCACAACGTTTAGACTGATGGATCACATGTTTGATTACGTTTGTTCCGATTATAAGTTCATCCAATTGGCCTTGAACAACCAAAGTAGGCACAATGATCTTACACCCGTACACTTCCATTTCAACATCATAAGCAGATTTAGGCTTCACTCGACTACCGCCACAGCCTATCAGAACTACATCAAAATTAGACTCATTCTCTTTTTGCAACACACCAGCATCGAGGAGTTTGGCCTCAGCCCTTTCACTCATTGTGCAGGCCATTGACCCACTATCGAGCATGTCACCAAGAGTTAACTTGTTCCCCACGATGACTGGTGTGTAAAACAAACTATCGCTTCTGCATATTGTGTTGGTGTTTTGCACAATCACATTTTCAGTCGAATCACAAAAGTCTTTGACCAAAGTAAACGCATCCTCAACATCAGCTATATGGGAGTTGTCGCTTAGACCCGTACATCCCCCCACCATATACGAGTCCATTAGTTTCCCCCAGTCGGATTGCGCTGAGCAGACACTCTGTGTGGACATGCATTGTGCGAGTGCCCTGAGGAAAAACAAGAGAAACACAGTCTTTCTCTAAGGCAATGAGTTTTGGTGGAATGTGTTCGCGATTTACAGACATCACATACTCTCACTCTATCCCCTTGTCTAAAATCAGCACTGCGCGAAGGATGAACATCGTTATTTTGCGCCACCTTCTCTAGCACTTGCTCCAGCATACTCATCATACGGCTGAAGATCTCCCCATCTGTCTTTCGCACACTTTGTGCCATGGAAGAGACTGGGTCATTACAATGAGCCCCACATGGTTTACTGTCTGCAGATAGGGGAACATTGGAACAGCTTGTCTGTGCATTCAATAGACAATGTTCAAATGGCTGTGATTGGTCATCGCACTGAACGACAGCAGCAGAGTTACGGAGATGAGGACTACTCTGTCTCAATGGTGCTCTTTTTTCTCTCTGGTAATCATCCAGCCGCCGCTGAATGTCTCTGGCATTCCATTCATCAATCGGCTTGCATTTAAAGAGGCATGATAACTCGGGGTCAGGGCAGTGTTTCACAAACATACGTGCCACTTCCATGCTAATATTATCCATAACTCTACCCTGTCTGCGCAACCCTTCCTCAGCCAAATCAGCCGCTTTGTTAAGTCTGATCCAGTAATCCAGTAATCTTTAGGCTCTGGACATGTTGAATAAAAATCAGCCAGAGGCAAACAAGAAGATGCATCACTGAAGTACTTGAGCAGTATGGAATATATTATGTCAGGGTTATGCACCACATCCAGAGAAACATCACTCCTCAACCCAATTTTAACGATGTCCCTTGCCTTGCCCATTAATCTCGACATTATTTCGTCAGCTTGGTCGGATACTGGACACTTCTGTTTGTTTAGTTGAGATTTTGTCAATTCAATCCAATCAGAGACAGAGTATTTATCAGAGCCGTCACCCCTAAATGCAACTGGTTCTCTGTCGGTTTTAACATGAACTGTGACTTGCGGCGCATTTTGACTGACGTTCTCGGAGCCCGTATCTCTATTAACTTGTGAGTTACAATGTGCATTCACAACTCCTGTTTCAGCGAGTCTCGCCATGATCGAATCACCTATTTGGGTTCCGAGTCTACCCATCATATCTGTCAATTGTTGCAATGCATGGTCAGTATTGTCAGCTCTTGGAGTGGAAACAAAAGGCCCATCACCCAAAAATTGTCTCGTAGTCGGATTTGTTGTAGTATGTCCACGCCCTGTACCCCTCTCACTATCACACATAAACTGGAGATTTCCAACCCCTCCACAAAATGACTCGCTGCGTGTCATGCCACCATTATTCATCCCAGAAAGTAAAACACCCCTCCCTCTAGGGACAAATGGGCTAGTAGCATCATAATCTGAAGGAAATTTCTCCGCCATTAATTCAACGTGTATGGGAGAGGAAGATAATTAAATAAATAAAATGAAATAAATACAAAAAATATATAAATAAAAAAATATATGTTTTTTTTCCTTTTTTTTTTTTTTTTTTAAATTGCAAGTACACAAAACGAAAAATAAACTTGCATAAACGGATGCAATTAGGCCTAGATTACAAAAACATAAAAAGTCCAAGAGTCCAAAAAGAAAAGAAAAAAAACTGTTTCACTTATTGTTTTGTAAAGTACTGGTAATAATGTAAAAGGAACGACCAACCAGTCCACTATTTTTCCAGTTCTCTCAATTCCGTGATGAAAATATGAAGCACATATGGAGATTCAGCAACCACACGGAGATTCAGCAACCACACGGCGATCTGCGTCGTGCAGATCTTCGCGATGCGACGAATCACGGCACCAGTGTAACGCTTCTCATCCGACAGCACTTAAATCACAGGCGGACACGGAGAACTGCGTTTCATGCGTCGTTTACTGTAACACAAGGAAAAACATGTATTCTCTGGCGACAGTGGGCATTTACACATACATGCATCACCGTCTTCAGCATCGGATAAACTTCTCTGCTCAAGCTTTATACACCAGAATGCGACGCAGCGCAAATTTGTCTTAATAGAACAGTTTTACAGTCAAGAATCAAACATAAAAACATACCTGTAACACAAGGAAAAACATGTATTCTCTGGCGACAGTGGGCATTTACACATACATGCATCTACAAAAGCAAACAACAAGTTTGATTTGAAAAGATGGCGTCAGCCATGCAACGCACATGTTGAGAAAATCGCATCTAAACTTTACAAAGTTCATCACATACAATCAACATAATTTTACATGTTGTTACATAACATCCACGAACTCTATTCTCAATATTATTTGTGAAATTAACAAATCAAACACTCATTTCACCGGAGCACATTTTACCTACCACCGTCTTCAGCATCGGATAAACTTCTCTGCTGGAGGTGGGTGTGGTCTCACAGGTAAAAGGGCAAATGACCCACCGATTACTCATGTCACCACAAGGGGTCACCAAACAGTTATTAAACTAACAAAACAGTAATTTTGGTGAAAGACATAACATTTATAGTTACATTTATTTTCAACCCTGTTACACGAGTTTTGAACTACTTGGACGATTGGCTGATTCTAGCTCAATCACACTCAGAGCTCATAGAACACAGGACCACATTACTCAAGCATCTCGGGAATCTGGGTCTCAAAGTCAATTGGGTGAAAAGTTTGCTGTCTCCCAGTCAGAGAATATATTTTCTGGGCACGGAACTGATCTCACTGTCAATGACAGCACGGCTGTCGCCGGAACGCGCACTGAACATTCAGCACGCCACGAAAACCTTCCGCTGCGGCGCTATTACCCCGCTCAAAAGGTTTCAGAAAATGCTGGGTCTCATGGCCTCAGCATCATCAGTACTCCAGCTGGGTCTGCTTCGCATGCACCCTCTGCAGTTATGGCTGAATGCGCGAGTACCTCCTCGAGCATGGGCCTCCGGTCTGTTTCGTCTCAGGGTCGATAAGAAATGTGTTTCAGCTCTGAAACCTTGGAGAGCGACCGACTGGTATCAGTCAGGAGTAGACCTGGGAATTCCCTCGATTGTGAAGATGGTGTCCACAGACGCCTCCACCTCGGGTTGGGGAGCGCTCTACAAGGGCAGACCGTTCTTTGGCCAGTGGTCAGAACGGGAAAAGCTCCTACACATAAACTGTCTAGAGATGTTGGCAGTCGACAACGCGCTGAGGCGTTTTTGTCCCCGAATAAAAGGTCACCATGTCTTAGTCCGGTCGGACAACATATCAGTGGTTGCCCACATAAATCACCAGGGTGGTGTCAGGTCCTGAAACCTGCTAAGGTTGACGGAACGCCTCCTGGCCTGGGCCTAGCTCAACCTGCGCTCTCTGAGAGCAGTGCATGTGCCTGGTCACCTGAATTTGGGACCAGACAGGCTGTCCAGGAACAATATTCCAGCAGGAGAATGGTCTCTGCATCCGCAGACAATCCTACTGCTGTGAGAAACATTCAGCAGAGCACAGGTGGACCTGTTTGCGTCCCAAGAGAACGTGCACTGCCCAAAATCTTTCTCCAAGAGCGTGAATGCGCTGGCTCATGTCTGGCCCAGCTGCCCGCTCTATGCTTTCCCCCCGTGTCGCTCCTGCCTCAGGTGTTGGAACGAATCAGGGAAAGCAGATGCTCAGTGCTTCTTGTAGCTCCGCTCTGGAAGAACCAAGCGTGGTTTCCGGTTTTGATGCAGCTGACAAGCACAGCCCCATGGCCAATACCGGTGAGGAAAGACCTCCTCTCACAAGCCAAGGGCTCGATTTGGCATCCTCGCCTAGAGCAATGGTCCCTGCACGCATGGGCCATCAATGGGTATCCGTTAACCTCCCGGAAGGAGTGTTAAACACGATCAAGCAGGCTAGAGCTCCGTCTACTAGATGGCTCTACTCCTCAAAATGGTCGGTGTTTTCTGGCTGGTGCAAAGATCAAGGCTTTTCACCCCCAGACTGTGGAGTCACAGAAGTGCTCCCCTTCCACCAAGAGCTATTGGATAAGGGCAGGACCCCATCCATGCTCAAGGTCTATGTGGCGGCCATATCGGCGTTTACGAGAACGCCGACTGGCCAGTCACTGGGGAAGAACGATCTGGTCATTCGCTTCCTTAAAGGAGCAAAGAGGTTGCACCCTCTTAGACCCCCCTCAGGTCCCATGTGGGACCTTTCTACGGTTCTGGAAGCCATGAAAGGTGCCCCGTTCGAGCCACTCCATTCATCTGACATGAAATATTTGTCTTTCAAGACAGCGTTTCTTTTAGCTCTCGCTTCAATGAAGCACATGGGTGATTTGCAAGCGCTCTCGGTAAGCGCGACATGTATGGAGTTTGGGCCGAATGACTCAAAGGTCATTCTCAAACCAAGACACGGATACGTGCCTAAGTCCCTCAACACACCGTTCAGAGCTCAGGTCATTTCACTGACCGCCCTGCCGGCTTGTAATGAGGAAAAAGATGTAAGCCTCCTCTGCCCAGTCAGGGCATTGAGAGCTTATGTGGCGCGTTCATCTGTATTCAGACAGACCGAGCAGCTCTTCGTTTTGTTTAGCGGGCGCTCTAAAGGGTTAGCCGCATCAAAACAGAGCCTATCCAGATGGATAGTGGATGCCATAGCACTGGCCTACACTTCTAAGGCCCTTCAATGCCCTTTAGGTGTCAGAGCACACTCCACAAGGGGCATGGCCTCGTCGTGGGCATGGTCTAGCGGGATTACCTTACAAGATATCTGCACGGCGGCGGGCTGGGCCTCGCCTTCTACATTTATAAGGTTTTATAACCTAGAGGTTCCCGCCTTGCAGGCTAAACTACTGTCGGTCTAATAGAAAAATACTCAGTATAATCTGCCCCACTGCTCCGGCTCAGAATACTGAAACTACTGATTGATATGACAGTTGCATGGGCAACGTGTAAGACCCATACTATTACTCAGATCAGGCCGGAGACTTGCCCTGACTGTGTCGAACACTGTTTATGTGTGTAGCTCCCTTTGGATGCTCTTTATTAAGGAATGATGCTTTAGCCCCTCTTCCCGGACTCTCTGTGAGTCCCTGGTGATTATACATTATATGAGCCCTGGGCGCAAGCCCTTGGGACTTTAGTGTTGAATCCTAGCAAGCACGGCGTTTTACACTGTGTTCCCCTAGCGTAAGATTTACGCAGTACGAGAGGACCTCTCGTAAGAGAACAGCGTATTTATGAATTTTGGAGGGCTCTTATTTTGTAATACAACATCAGAATGTCCTGAAACTGTGCAGGTGACACGGTGAGGTGGTGTACTCTCCATCTGAGGTGAAATTGGGCTGTGTAAACTAGGATTTAAAAAAAAATCATTTTCTGAATGTAAAGTCAAAACAGCGTATTTATGAATTTTGGAGGGCTCTTATTTTGTAATACAACATCAGAATGTCCTGAAACTGTGCAGGTGACACGGTGAGGTGGTGTACTCTCCATCTGAGGTGAAATTGGGCAGTGTAAACTAGGATTTTTTTTTAAATGATTTTCTGAATGTAAAGTCAAAACAGCGTATTTATGAATTTTGGAGGGCTCTTATTTTTTTAATACAACATCAGAATGTCCTGAAACTGTGCAGGTGACACGGTGAGGTGGTGTACTCTCCATCTGAGGTGAAATTGGGCAGTGTAAACTAGGATTTTTTTTTTAATGATTGTCTGAATGTAAAGCCAAAACAGCGTATTTATGAATTTTGGAGGGCTCTTACTTTGTAATACAACATCAGAATGTCCTGAAACTGTGCAGGTGACACGGTGAGGTGGTGTACTCTCCATCTGAGGTGAAATTGGGCAGTGTAAACTAGGATTTTTTTTTTATGATTTTCTGAATGTAAAGCGAAAAAACAGCGTATTTATGAATTTTGGAGGGCTCTTATTTTGTAATACAACATCAGAATGTCCTGAAACTGTGCAGGTGACACGGTGAGAAGGTGTACTCTCCATCTGAGGTGAAATTGGGCTGTGTAAACTAGGATTTTTTTTTAATGATTTTCTGAATGTATAGACACAACAGCGTATTTATGAATTTTGGAGGGCTCTTATTTTGTAATACAACATCAGAATGTCCTGAAACTGTGCAGGTGACACGGTGAGGTGGTGTACTCTCCATCTGAGGTGAAATTGGGCTGTGTAAACTAGGATTTAAAAAAAAATCATTTTCTGAATGTAAAGTCAAAACAGCGTATTTATGAATTTTGGAGGGCTCTTATTTTGTAATACAACATCAGAATGTCCTGAAACTGTGCAGGTGACACGGTGAGGTGGTGTACTCTCCATCTGAGGTGAAATTGGGCAGTGTAAACTAGGATTTTTTTTTTAATGATTTTCTGAATGTAAAGTCAAAACAGCGTATTTATGAATTTTGGAGGGCTCTTATTTTGTAATACAACATCAGAATGTCCTGAAACTGTGCAGGTGACACGGTGAGAAGGTGTACTCTCCATCTGAGGTGAAATTGGGCTGTGTAAACTAGGATTTTTTTTAAATGATTTTCTGAATGTATAGACACAACAGCGTATTTATGAATTTTGGAGGGCTCTTATTTTGTAATACAACATCAGAATGTCCTGAAACTGTGCAGGTGACACGGTGAGAAGGTGTACTCTACATTTGAGGTGAAATTGGGCTGTGTAAACTAGGATTTTTTTTTAATGATTTTCTGAATGTATAGACACAACAGTATATTATTATTTTAGGATGGATAGATGGATGGATAGATAGATAATTATAAATAGACAGATACATAATTATAGATAGACAGATAGATAGACAGATAGATATATATATAGACTGATAGATAGACAGAGACAGATGATATAGATAGATAGATGATAGACAGACAGACAGACAGGCAGACAGAGAGATAGATAGATAGATAGATAGATAGATAGATAGATAGATAGATAGATATACAGACAGATATATAGATAGACTGATAGATAGACAGAGACAGATGATATAGATAGATAGATGATAGACAGATAGATAGATAGACAGATAGATAGATAGACAGACAGACAGATAGATATATAGATAGACAGACAGACAGACAGACAGATGATAGATAGACAGACAGACAGACAGACAGACAGACAGACAGACAGACAGACAGACAGATAGATAGATAGATAGATAGATAGATAGATAGATAGATAGACAGATATATAGATAGACTGATAGATAGACAGAGACAGATGATATAGATAGATAGATGATAGACAGACAGACAGACAGACAGGCAGACAGTGAAATAGCCTTAACCGGAAGATCAATTGTTTTCAATCCAGATGGCGGTCTGACGGTCTTACCGTGATAGCTAGTGTATACGCGCACCGCGGAATATAGGGGCGGCTAGTTTGACCGCTCATTTCGAGGTGGCGGCTGGCTTTACCGCAGTCAAATAAGCGAGGTTGTTTTTTTTATCCTGAGACGATTCAGTTGATTTTCAACTGTTTTCAAGGTTTTACATCAGCTTTATCCTGTAGTAGATGAACAATGAGTTTAACTCTACAGGAGTAAAACAGTTAACTGACTGATTGAGCATTCTCATGGTTTGCTAAATGCTGCAGTTAACTAGAAACTGTTCTCTAGGTTACTCTGCCACCATGTGGTGATAATGTGACACTGCACTCCTTAATGTAGGAAGTTATTGATATGATGAAGGCCTGTTTTCCATCACATCAGTTTCATATCATCCAACTGTGACCATCACTTAAGACTTGTCTACAACATTATTTTTTGTAAAGAATAATTTTTACTTTTTAAAAGAACATATGCATGATGAAAACACGTTAGAAATAAATATACTCATATTTATTGGTTATTGTAATAAATGGGTCTACATTTTATTTATATTTACAAATATTTATTATCAAACAATAAAGAGCAAATTATTTTTAAATTACACACTCAGCAAAAAAACACATAACAAAATGAACTGGTCCACATTTTCACATTATTTTTAACAACTGAAACACCAATAGACTTGGATTAAATAATATCTGTAGTGCTTCAACTCACAACCCATCACAAGTACACACTTACTGTAATGTGGGTGTATTATATCGGATTAGAATTATAATATTATATATTATACAAAAATAAATTATAAATTATCCAGTTTTGTCCTTGGGGTTTATATTCATCTGATATTTCTTAAGGTTTTTCTTGCTTTTCCTTTTACGTATTATTAACTCTAACTTTGATGGTTTCTTCCTCATGCGTGAAGTTGTTTCTGTATTGTCCGTTGTTTTAAGTGTGTTCAGATTTGTAACTGTGCCTGGTCCAGGGGTTTCGCCTCTTGTTTCTGTTGATGGTGAAGTTGGTCCACCTGTCCCACATGTTGTCGCAGTACTCAAAGAAGATTCTGGATTTTCTTTGGACATTGGAGTTGGTCGGTTGGTTATTTTGGTGATCACAGTCTCTGGTCTAGATGTTTGAATTGTTGTAACTATTCGTGGTGCAGTTGTACTCGTGCTGGTCGCAGTCTCTGGTCTAGACGTTTCGATTCTCGTCACTTTTCGTGATGCAGTACTCGTGCTGGTCTCAGTTTGTGTTCCCGGTGTTTCGATTGTTGTAGTTACAGCTGGGATCGTGTTTGTTGTACTGGTATAGCACATAGTAGGTTTTCTTGTCGTTCTTCTATCCACTTTATCCATTATTCCCTTAGCATATTTGCTATCGGGATCTGAACAAATAACTTTGCTTATCTTGGTGTAGAATCTGAATATGGAAATAAAATACTTGATGTTTTAGCTTTCGTTGTTTAATAATCCAACCAAAAATAATTACAAAAAATTAAACTTTCAAATTGTAATATAATATAACAACTTTGTACATGCCTTACAGCTCTGAGAGAACATAATGATGTTGGCTCCTGCATCTCATATTTCACAATGTTTTCAACTGGTATTCTGGTCTCTGTCACTTCAAGACAGCAGCTTGGTATAAGACCATCACCTATTGGAGAAGCACATCATTGTATACAGGTAAATAATCATTACTTTCACAGTAACGTACAGACTCATACTCTCTCAAAAAGATAGAATGTCAGCTCAACTTTTCTACATTTCAGTCAAGTGAAAGTTACTGAAGTCAAACCACAATATTTAACCAAAGATCTCAGTAATTAAAATCCTCAAATCTCACCTGTTCCTACAACACTCATCCATCCTATAGAGAAAAGAACGGCAGAAAACAGAGAGAACTTCATCTTGTTCTGTTGCTCACTTCTAATTCTGAAACTTTCTGCTGGGCTGAAGGGTCTATGTTGAGGGAGGTCTTTCAGCCCACAAAGCTCACCACTCTCTGCGCTCACTTTTCTTCGTCACCTAGGCCCACAGACACCTCAGTCGGGGACAGGAAAAGATGACTGATGAGTGGAAGCCAAAAGTGAGAGAGAAAGAGATGTACTCGACCACATAGAGGAAAATAAGGGGTTACAGAATTCACAATGAGCATTCAACATGACTGAATTCAGTTCACCGTGGGCTACAGTTTTGGTCCAAGTGGCAATTCAGTTGAATTCATGTTCTATAGGCCTAGATTTAGTTATGTAATAGCTCATTTGCAGCCTCTGTCCCTGGTTAGGTTTTAAAATGTAACATTAATAATAACAATTATTATTGTTATTTAATTTTGAGGGTTAACTTAAACAGTTTTTAGGTATTTAAATAAATAAATTGACTCTTAAAAGTGGGGTAGCATGGTACAATGTGTCACTATTATGTTCAGTTTAGTGGATGGACTTTTAGTTTGTTTTCATTCTCATCATGTGATCCTTTGTTAAATATTCCTGCTTCTCTTTATTAG
Source organism: Semotilus atromaculatus (assembly GCA_031834385.1). Classification (NCBI taxonomy): domain Eukaryota; kingdom Metazoa; phylum Chordata; class Actinopteri; order Cypriniformes; family Leuciscidae; genus Semotilus; species Semotilus atromaculatus. Next base: position 34,593,561 of record JAULUF010000044.1, on the reverse strand, counting down.
TTCAATTGTGTCAGATGTGTTCTATTAATCATCCTCATTTGTGTTTGCTATATAAGTTAGTTTGTCGCATTCATTCTCTGTTTGGTCTATGTTGCTTTAGTGTGTGTCCTTGCCGGTTTATTCGTCGTCATTAAAACTTTGTGTTGGAATCTGAATCTCTTTATCCACTTCTTCCAACAACCACTCTTGACACACTGGTATCAGATGGTATTACCTGAGTAATTATACAAGTACTGATTCTAAATGATTACAATATTAATCGTTTAGAAATGATTTTTTTCCTCAGAAAATGCTAGTAAATTTCAAGTATCGGCAAGTTACACATTGAATTAAATATGTGGTAAAAGACAATTTGATTTGAAAGAATAATTATTTGAAAAGATTATAGCAAGTGCTAATTTGTATCTGGGGTCCATAGAAAGTATATTTTTCCATTTACATACTTCAAAGAATCATAGTGTCCAAGAAACATAGTATTTCCTTGCTACCATGCCAAAAATGTGGTAACAATGTAACTTTGTTGTAAATGCACTGTTTGTAGAGCTAGACCTGACTACATTCACAAACTACTATTTCTAAATAGAATTGGCTTGACTCATGTTACGCGATATTTACAGCAATGTCACATGCATCAGGAAAAATATAGACAGAAAAAGCTTTGAAGGTGAATTGAAGGGCAAAATAAAATAAAAAGCCAAAAATGAGTGGTTTCACTTTATTTTGATGGTCCCTTTAACACATTCTGTTGACTATAAGTAACGTTGCTCCTACATTACTAACTCTCATTAGAGTCTTAGTTGAGTATTAAATAGACTGGTAAGGTCAGGGTCAGATTAAGTTGACATGTAGTTGCAAAATTACTTATAGTCAGTAGAGTGTCTGTTGGAGGACCATCACAATAAAGTATATGCAGATATTAAGCAGACAGTCTACTAATACTCCAATGAGAGTTAGTTGACATATAGTTACAAAGTTACTTATAGTCAACAGCACGTTCAAAAGGGACCATCAAAATAAAGTGTTACAAATGAGTTTGCATGCATCTAAAAATGTAGGCTTTGTGCACTTTGTGAGCAATAGATATAAAATGTGGGTCTGTTAAACGTGTGTGGAAACTACAGAGGGCTTAAAGGGGCTGAGATCATGAAACCACAAACGTTTTATTCAGCCTTAATGGGATCTTCCACGTCTCAGTGAGACCTTAAAACAAAACCAGCTCCCACCCGGCACTCACCTACACTTAAACGGAGACACGTGAAGCTGTTTTGAGATGTCATTTTTCTCTTTATGGCATTTAGAATGGTCAAATGTACATCGCTAATGCGATTATACAAATGTTTGTCATTTTATAAGGTTAACATTTATGAGTTTGTTTACTACTGCCCTATCTACTACACTAGTCCTTTCTGGTCTTATATGAAAGTAAATATGTAACCCTAAATGAATAACCACATGCGCATTTCCGGTTTCAAAATCACATTAAAGAAACAGGGTGTGCGATGTCCTCTGAGCTATTTGTAGAGAGTTTCAGTGTAGATGATAGATGGCAGACCACAGCATCACACTCTGTTTGGCGAAAGGAAGTAGTGACAGCAATGTTGCACATTATTATGCAGTACATACTAAGTTCTAGTTAACCAAAGAGCAGCAGGGTGCCATGCACATGTCTGAAGTTTCAGTAGGCCTATTCACTGACCAGAATTACATCATCTTTACCTGAGTTACTGGAAAAGATTAGAGTTGTTGTTACGGTCAGAATGCTTGTTAATACTTCATGTACTGGAACAGAGCAGCAGGTTTTCAGCAGTAGTGGAAAAAGTATTGAAGTTCCATACTTAAAATGTATTGATACCGCTCTAATATTATCAAATGAATAGTTCACCCCAGTAATAAAAATTCTGTCATTGATTACTCACCCTTATGTCGTTCCAAACCTGACTTACTTTTTTCTGTGGAACATATTTTTAATGTTTTTTTGTATACTATGAAAGTCAATGGTGTCCAATGTATCTATATACAGCACATACTGTATACACTTAAGTCACTTAGAAGTAAAATACCTTTAAAAAAGTTAAATGCTTAAATACTACGTAGTAGCTTACTTATTTTTCTTACTCAGAAAATAAGCTATAGTTATTAGAATTGACCTTATCTTGAATGTGGTCACTTAGTTGCAACTGGAGACCACGGGACACAAGGGGGTGCTACGTTTCTAAGGGGGTAAAAATAACAAATAGTAAAAATAAATAACTATTCTTTTAAAATAATTTTATAATAATTTTTATGTGTTTCTCAATTTCTCAATGCCACCGTTAGCTTGCTCACTGGCAGTTGGGCATTATTTTTAAAATTAATTCTGCAATATTTTACTATTGGGTCAAAATTAATACACTGTATACATATGTTATACAATATTTTAACAACTTTAGTACAATAAGTAAAAGCTAGTAATTTAAATTTCATTTAACATACATGCTGTCTTCATAATATTACTTAATATTTCTCACACACATAGATGTATGAATGGGCCTGTAATGGTTATTGTCTTATTTAGGAAAGGAGTCCCTTTCGAAGGGTATTAGGGCTGTGAGAAAAAAGAAAAAGAAAACTAAACATGTTCAGCAGAGTCTGGAATAGAAAGACGAATAGACTAACCCGAAATATGATGAACAGATTTACACTCTCCCCGAACTGCCCACTACACTTCCTCCTCTCATTTGTGCCAGAGTCCAGAAATATACCGTATGGAAGATATGCATCTAACACTATATTCACACAGTTTTAAGAAAGGTGTTAGGGTTTGATGTAATCTGACTGTTTTAAAGTTTTAAGGCACTGAATGTTATATCTAATTCAGGCACTGAATATTTGACCATTTATTCTGTAGCCGATAGCACCATGCATACAAAAACGTATTATGAACAACATTACATGTTGCTAGTTCATATATTTTTTATTAAGTAAATTTAGAAAACAATACACAAAATACAAGGCGTCACACAAAACGTGAATATAAAGATAAAGGCAAAACAGACAAAATAATTAGAGTTATTAGATTTTAAAGTTATTCAGTCATCCTGGTGATATCAGTATACTGGCATAAAAAGCCATAAAGTTTTCAAAGATAAGAAGTTTTGTAGGCTGTTGGAAAAGTATTTTGCTCATTCCTTATACAACAGCCACGCTGCTTTTTTGCCAAACCCCTGCTTGGAACCTGTGGAGTTTGTTCTTGCTGTGAGACCTGTAAATTGAAGGGGGGAAAAAAACTTGACCTTTAAGCTGTCATGGTTTAATTATATAATGTATTACTGCATCTGGGTATCACAACCTCATATTGTGCGAATAACTTTGAACTTACTTGAGGTGTTTTTTCAAAATGGATTTAACTGGGATTGTGGTGGTTGTCACATTATTACAGCAGCTTTCTGGACCCCCATTTCCTGTTAAGAGATAAAAATAATTGTATACTTTTTTTGCCTTTACTCAATTGTTTTAAAAACCTTCTTTAAAAAGGTAAAGCAACAAAGCTTCACAAAAAAAAAAAAAAAAAACATTTTTACATGTCGAAAACCAGTCTTAAGTCATACGGGTATATTTGTGGCAATAGCCAACAAAACACTATGGGTCAAAATTATAGATTTTTCTTTTATGCCAAAAATCATTAGGATATTAAGTAAAGATCATGATCCATGAATATATTTTGTAAATTTCCTACCTTAAATATATAAATTTTATTTTTGTAAGTGGATGCAGCACAATCGCCAACAGAAATGGAAACCTTTAAAAGCGATTTTCTAGGCGATCAAACCATACATCAATGGAAAGCTTATTTATTCAGCTTTCAGGTGATGTATAAAAATCATTACAAAACAGAGATGACCTTTGTGAGTGAAATAAAAGTGCTGATTTTTCACTGCCATCAACTTAATTTATTAGACTTAGAAGTCATTCGGTCATCCTGGGATTATCAGTATACAAGCATAAAAAGTTGTACGAACAGAATGTTTTACGGCTGTCTGATACAGAAGTATTTAGTTTGTTCCTTCTTTAAACAAAAGTAATTTCTGGCAAAATCTCTCTGGTCCGTTTTTTCAGTTGTTTTTCTTTTGTCCTGGACCCAGTCTTCTACTGGAGAAGAGCATATTATGTTGTTCACCACAGTTATGAATCTGTAAATATGCAAATGTCTACATAAATTGTTTTAATATTGTATTTTAAAACATACATACTCATGCTGGTCTCAGTCTTTTTTCCCGGTGTTTTGTTTTTTGTAGTTACAGCTGGGATCGTGTTTGGTGTACTGGTAGAGCTCATAGTAGGTTTTGTTGTCGTTCTTCCATCCACTAGATCCATTACTCTCTTAGCATATTTGCTAACTGGAGATGAACAAATAACTTTGCTTCTCTTGGTGTAGAATCTGAATATGGACAGAAAATACTTGATGTTTTAGCTTTCATTGTTTAATTATCAAACCAAAAATTGCAACAAAAAAAATACAGTGGGGCCAAAAAGTATTTAGTCAGCCACTGATTGTGCAAGTTCTCCTACTTAGAATGATGAGAGAGGTCTGTAATTTTCATCATAGGTACACTTCAACTATGAGAGAAAAAAATAGAAAAAAAAATCTGTAGTCCTCCAGAACTACACGAAGGGACCTGATGAATGACCTGCAGAGAGCAGGTAATAAGGAGTAATAAGTAATAAAGGCTACCATTAGTAACACACTATGCCGAGAGGGACTCAAATCATGCAGTGTCAGGTGTGTCCTCCTGCTTAAGACAGTGCATGTCCAGGCCCGTCTGAAGTTTGCCAGAGAGCATATGGATGATCCAGAAGAGGATTGGGAGAATATCATGTGGTCAGATGAAACCAAAATAGAACTTTTTGGTAAAAACTCAATTCGTCGTGTTTGGAGGAAAAATAATGCAGAGTTGCACCATACCTACTGTGAAGCATGGGGGAAGAAACATCATGCTTTGGGGCTGTTTTTCAGCAAAGGGGACAGGAAAACTGATACGTGTTGAGGGAAGAATGAACGGGGCCATGTATCGTGAGAATTTAAACCAAAACCTCCTTCCATCAGTGAGAGCCTTGAAGATGGAATGTGGCTGGGTCTTCCAGCATGACTACGATCCCAAACACACCACTCGGGCAACTAAGGAGGCATTCATTCTTTGTGGAGGGAGTTGAAAGTCCGTGTTGCCCTGCTCTATAGGAGATCTGCATGGAGGAATGGGCCAAAATACCAGCTACAGTGTGTGCAAACCTGGTGAAGACTTACAGGAAACGTTTGACCTCTGTCATTGCCAACAAAGGTTATGTTACAAAGTATTGAGTTGAACTTTTGTTATTGACCAAATACTTATTTTCCACCATAATTTACAAATAAATTAATTAAAAATCCTAAAATGTGATTTCCTGGATTTTTTCCCCCTCATTTGTCTCTCATAGTTGAAGTATACCTATGATTAAAATTACAGACCTCTCTCATCATTCTAAGTAGGATAACTTGCACAATCAGTAGCTGACTAAATGCTTTTTGGCCCCACTGTAAACTTTCAAACTGTAATATTGTACATGCCTTACAGCTCTGAGAGAACATATTGATGTTGGCTCTTGTATCTCATATTTCACAATGTTTTCAACTGGTATTCTGGTCTCTGTCACTTTAAGACAGCATAGTTCAGGACCTTCACCTATTGGAGAAGCAAATCATTGTACTCGGGTAAATCATCATTACTTTCACAGTAACGTACAGACTCATACTCTCTCAAAAAGATAGAATGTCAGTTCAACTTCTACATTTCATTTCAGTCAAGTGAAATTTACTGAAGTCAAACCACAATATTTAACCAAAGATCTCAGTAATTGAAATCAAATCTGACCTGCTGCCACAAAACTCATCCATCCTGTAAGGAAAAGAACGGCAGAAAGCAGAGAGAACTTCATCTTGTCCTGTTGCTCACTTCTAATTCAGAAACTTTCTGCTGGGCTGAAGGGTCTATGTTGAGGGAGGTCTTTCAGCCCACAAACTTTCGGGGCATCACTTTTCTTCGTCACCTATGTATCTCTGTTGTCTGCGTTGTGTTTTGGCTGCGTTAGGAAGAACAGGACAGCATTCAGCAGTTTCACTGATCTTTTATTCCTGATATAAAACAAATTTAAGCAGCCTCTTAGTGTGAGAGTCACCCTTGTTTTATCAATAAAACAAACGTGATGTACACTTGTCACATGTGCTCTCATTTCCAAATTTAGGCCCAGAAGCAAAAACATAACTTAAACGGGATGAAATTACAAAAATAACCACACAGATAGGTAAGCTGATGTAAGCTGTGTTGTCTGCAATGTTCACTTGTTCTCCGAGAAATAAAATAAAAACTTGTCCCGGAGCATCTTTGTCTCTGCAAAATGTTATCCGTGACCGTGAGCAGAACAGGTAGTGAAAGTAATATGCTTAGCATACATTCAAAATCTCAGCACTCCATTTTACCGTGATTGTTTACTGCCAATGTACATAATTGCAGTAGGCATGCATGAGCCTCGTAGTTTAATCGCAGTATTGCCTTGAACGCATTATAATCACTTAAGGGCGCATGCAAATCAGTGTAATTAGATATGAGTTTTCACAAGCTGAGACCTTAACAATATCTTCGTTTTATAATCTGCCTTTCAAGAGCAGCGGTTTTAGTCCTTAATGAAAACGAAAGTAGCCTAAGTCAAAAGAGAGAGACAAAGTGACTCTATATATATATATATTGTAATGACCTGGCAGTCAGCGCTAGCAGCTGGGTGCATTATGGGTAATTGTTTATTGAGAGTTGATTTATGTGTTATTACAGTAAGATCTTTAAGTTTTTGTGATAGTAAAGTTATGTGTGTTAATGTTCAAGTTAGATCAGATGTTCTTGGTTCATTTACTGCCTAATGTAAAAATGTGTCTCTCACCGTCATGGAGAGAGATGTGTAAGGCAATAGGGCCTTGCCTGAGTAGTTCTTTCGGTGTTCTTAATTAAAAGAGGAAACAACAGTATTACTGCCTCCTGTTGGTTTATTTAACCAATGCTCCACCTGTGGAAACACTCTGGGTCGTGCGGTGTATGGGACATGAGTGTTTTTATCTCATGTTAGGAATTAGCTTAGTAAAAGTGGTTATAGCATAATTTAGCTCCGGTTAGACCTACGTTTTATTTGATAACTACCAGTTATTACAGTGGTGTCAGAAGTGGGATTTTAAAAGTCGTTTAAAAGACGGCGTTATGGAGCAAAGTATAGGCGAATTAGAGCGTGCCATTCACGAGAACAGCATCATGCTAGAGCGTCTGACGAGCGAGACGCCGAGGAGGAACAGGGCTCCGCACCAGCCTGACGGCGCCAGCATTCACCGGGCCATGTACCACTCTCCTGGTCGCAGACAGAACGAACTTCCGGTCGTCTCACCGACACTCCAAATCAATGGCCGGCCGGGCGCCCTCACACGTTCGCCCGCTAAGCTGCCACGATATAGCGGGTTGACGCCCCTGGAACCCTACCTGGCACAAGTCGACCTGGCCGCTCTCCACGATGGATGGAGCTGTGAGGAGACAGCGATTCATTTGGCCCTCGCCTTGGAGGGTCCCGCGCTCCAGGTCCTTATCGATCTGTCTCCTGAGGAGCGGCGTGATCTCCAGGCCCTCACTGCTGCTCTCAACCGCCGCTTCGGGCAGAGAACCTCCGCAGAACAGAGCAGGGAGGAGCTAACTAACCGACGTCGATGTGAAGGAGAGAGTGTGGGCGCTTTCGCAGCTGACATCCGGGTTTATGCCCGAAAGGGCTACCCTACCTTCCAGGCCGCAGCGAGGGAAGAGCTGAGCCTCCACGCTTTCCTGCGGGGTCTTACACCCGAGCGGCTCCGCCAACATGTCCGCCTATTGTCACCCCGAAATCTCAGTGAGGCGCTGAGAGAGGCTGAGAGAGCTGAGGAGGTGCTTCAGGCTCGGCCGGCGACAGGTCGATCTCCACTCCAGCGTCATCTGACGAGAGCCGCCGAACGGGAGGTGGACGTGGCCCGATCTGAGGAGGAGGTCAGCCGGGTTCAACCAGCGGAGACCCCACGACGGAGGACGAGGCTAGACCGCTGCGGAGAACCGGGGCATTTCGCCAGGGACTGCCCTGCTCCGAGCCCCCGGCCCCGGGCAATGTCACCCCCGGGAAACGACCTCGGAGTGAGGCAGTGAGGGGACCCTCACCCCGTTTTTCAGTACCCCTCCACAATGACTGCCCTACTGTGGGACGCTGCGGGTCTGCAAGAGGACTGTACCTGGACTGTATTGTTGACGGGCAGCCCTGCAGCGCCCTGGTGGATACGGGGTCCACCATTTGCTTGCTGCGAAAAGGACTGTGTTCTGGGACGGCCGGTCCTCTTCCGGAGGACTGGACCCCCACCAATACCGAACTGCTCACCGTCACGGGTGAAAGGACAGTAATGCCTGGAAAGAAGATGTTGTCTGTGGTGGTGGGGATGAGCCAGACGAGCCACGAGTTCTGGCTCGCTGATATCAGGGATGAGTGCATTATTGGCTTGGACTTGTTAGCCCACTGGGGAGCACGTGTTGACGTGCCGGGGGCCGCCCTATGCCTAGGTAATGAGACCGTGCCGCTCCGATTGGGCCGGAGCCGTCATGGAAAAGCTCCGACCCCCAAACGCCACACGAGAGCTGCAGAGACTCAGGGGGAACCCAAGGGGGGTATTGGAGCCCAGACCAATACATCTCCGACACTAACACCGCACGCTCAATCCGCCCCCCCGTCACCTGAAACTGTTGTTGCTGTTGAGGAGTTGGGGCGGCGAAGCAGTGAGCATCTGAGCACACCACAGCAGGAGCAGTTACAATGCCTAATGGGAGACTTTATGGACATTTTTGCAGCCCGAGAGGAGGACTGTACCAGAACAGCTCTGGTGCAGCATCACATTGACACTGGCCCTGCTGCTCCTATTCGCTTGCGCCCCCATAGACTGCCTCTCGCCAAGCGCCAGGCTGCTGAAGAAATGATCCGAGAAATGGCAGCTAACGGCATTATTGAGCCCTCAGACAGTCCCTGGGCTGCACCTATGGTCATGGTGCGGAAGAAAACTGGGGCGTGGCGCCCTTGTGTGGACTTCAGGCGACTAAATGCGGTCACCCGTAAGGACTCATATCCACTGCCGCGCATTGATGATGCATTGGATTATGTAGCTGGATCCTGTTGGTTTAGCTCTTTGGACTTGCGCAGTGGGTATTGGCAAGTTGAGCTGGCGGCGGAGGCCCGGCCCAAAACTGCATTTACAATAGGGCAAGGACTGTGGCAGTTTAAAGTGATGCCCTTTGGACTGTGTAATGCCCCAGCCACCTTTGAAAGGTTGATGGAGCAGGTCCTTAAAGACATTCCCCGCGCCCGCTGTGTGGTTTACTTGGACGATCTGTTGGTCCATGCCAGAGACTTTGACCAGGCTGTCCACAACTTACGGGAGGTCCTGACAGCCATCCGTAGTGCTGGTTTGCGGTTGAACCCGGCCAAGTGCAACTTGCTCACCCGCCAGACGCAGTTCCTGGGACACGTGGTCAGTGAGAGTGGGGCGGCTACCGACCCAACAAAGGTGGCCGCGGTGAGGGACTGGCCCCCACCAACCAACATCACTGAGCTGCGGAGCTTTCTGGGCCTGGCTTCCTATTACAGGAGGTTTGTCAGAGACTTTGCAACCATTGCCAGCCCCTTACATCAGCTGACAAACAAGGGCCGGCGTTTTGGGTGGTCTGAGGATTGCGCTGCGGCCTTTCGACAGTTAAAAGCGGCTCTCATCGACGCTCCTGTCCTAGCCTACCCTGATCCCAACCAACCGTTCCTTGTGGACACTGATGCCAGTAACGTGGGGGTCGGGGCCATACTATCCCAGAGGGGGGAGAATGGAGAGCGAGTGGTCGCCTACTATAGTTGCAGCCTCAGTCGGCCAGAAAGAAATTACTGCGTCACCCGGCGGGAGTTGTTAGCGGTGGTCCTGGCCGTCCGTCACTTCAGGCCCTACCTCCTGGGCACCAGGTTCACACTGAGGACAGACCACGCTATCCTCACTTGGATGCTAAATTTTCGCCAACCGGAGGGTCAGGTGGCAAGGTGGCTCGAGATCCTTCAAGAGTACGATTTCGAGGTTCAACACCGACCCCTCTCCAGACGTCCATGCTTTGCTGACGAATGTCGGTACTGCAGTCGCCAGGAAGAACGATGTTGGGAGCCATCGTCAGCGGCAGTAAGGCCGGGTGACACCTGTGGAGATGGGGAGCCGTTCACCACCGAGCAGCTGAGGCAACAGCAGGCGAATGATCAGGTACTGATGAAGGTCAGGGGCTGGTTAGAGGCCCAAACATGTCCAGACTGGCCAGCCGTGTCCTCCCAGGGGCCCGAGATCAAGACGCTTCATTCCCAGTGGGGCAGCCTGGAGCTCCACGAAGGCGTGATCTATAGGCGGTGGCAGGCGCCGGGTGGGGGGATCGACCGGTTGCAACTCCTGGTTCCCCACGCTCTGCGGCCGGAGGTCCTCCGTTGGGTTCATGGGGCAGCGGGAGCCGGCCATTTCGGAAACTCCAAGACAGTGCGGCGGCTTCGGCAGCGTTTCTACTGGCCGGGATGTCGGCAGGATACAGAGCTGTATGTTCATTGCTGCGATATTTGCACGGCACAGAAGGGACCCAGTCAACGCTCTCATGCTCCATTACAGCAGTATCTAGTCGGGGCGCCTATGGAGAGGATTGGTGTGGACATCTTGGGTCCATTTCCCATCACAGATGCCGGTAACCGTTTTGTCCTGGTCGCTATGGACTATTTTACAAAGTGGCCAGAGGCATATGCAGTGCCAGATCAGAGTGCTTCCACTACGGCGCAGCGACTAGTGGACGAGATGTTTGCCCGGTTTGGGGTGCCGGATGAACTTCACAGTGACCAGGGGCGTAACTTTGAGAGCCGGTTGTTCAGTGAGGTGTGCCAGCGATTGGGGGTGAAGAAGACAAGAACCACTCCCCTCCACCCGCAAAGCGATGGACTCGTTGAGCGGTTCAACCGCACCCTGGCCACCCAACTTGCCATCTTGACCAGTCAGCACCAGAGAGACTGGGATCAGCATCTGCCTCTGGTCCTGTGGGCATATAGGACAGCTGTGCAGGAGTCGAGTCAGTGCACACCGGCGGCGCTGATGTTTGGGAGGGAGCTCCGCACGCCGGTGGACTTGGTGTTCGGGTCACCCCCCGAGCCAGAGATTGCTGGCGGGCCAGAATTGGATTACTTCAGGAAATTGAAGGAACGTCTGAGCACGGTCCACCAAATGGCCAGGGAGGCTCTAGGGGACGCTGGAGCCCGCCAGAAACGGGCATATGATGCCCGGGCCCACGGGCCTACGATTGGGCCCGGGGACAAAGTGTGGGTGTACTGCCCCCAGAGGAAGCGGGGGTTGTCACCCAAACTGACTCATCATTGGCAGGGAGATTTTGGACAAAATTTCAGAGGTGGTCTTCCGGGTCCGAATGCCTGGACGGGGTAGACGGGTGGTGCTTCATAAGGACCGATTGGCACCATACCACCCACTGGTCCCAGAGCAAAAGACTGATGGAAGCCACAGTGGCTCCCCAAAATCCCCTCCCAGCGCCGAAACGGACAATGATGGACTCAAGGCTGAGCCTGGCGCTGGGGGTAGAACACCGGGGAGGTTGAAGCGTGTTCGACGCCGGCCAGGACATTTGTTAGATTTTGTTGTGGGAGATTAGGGTTGTGGGGACACTAACCCTCTTGGGTGGGGGTTATTGTAATGACCTGGCAGTCAGCGCTAGCAGCTGGGTGCATTATGGGTAATTGTTTATTGAGAGTTGATTTATGTGTTATTACAGTAAGATCTTTAAGTTTTTGTGATAGTAAAGTTATGTGTGTTAATGTTCAAGTTAGATCAGATGTTCTTGGTTCATTTACTGCCTAATGTAAAAATGTGTCTCTCACCGTCATGGAGAGAGATGTGTAAGGCAATAGGGCCTTGCCTGAGTAGTTCTTTCGGTGTTCTTAATTAAAAGAGGAAACAACAGTATTACTGCCTCCTGTTGGTTTATTTAACCAATGCTCCACCTGTGGAAACACTCTGGGTCGTGCGGTGTATGGGACATGAGTGTTTTTATCTCATGTTAGGAATTAGCTTAGTAAAAGTGGTTATAGCATAATTTAGCTCCGGTTAGACCTACGTTTTATTTGATAACTACCAGTTATTACAATATATATATATTAGAGGTGGGCATAGATTAATTTTTTTAATCTAGATTAATCTAGATTAATTTTAAAATTAATCTAGATTAATCTAGATTAAAATGGCACATTTGAATTCTCCCGAAGGCATTCAGAATATGTGTGCTACACAAATAATGACTAAAAGTAAGTCTTTGAGAATAGTTCGCCTCGCATAGGGATGTGCATTTCTGCCAAAAATGCCATTCGACAATCGAGGAACAAAAGTCGAATATTGTTTAAAAAAAAAAAAAAAAAAACGCAATGACAGAAAGGGAGGCCAATTTCATCTTTAGCGATTTGTCATCAAACAAACTGTTTATTAATTGAACAAGTAACATGTTTTCTTCGGTTTTTTTAACAGTAATTGGAAGAAGAAAAAAAACAATACGCACCACAGTCCGTTTTTGCATCGCCAATGCTCGTTAGATAAAAAAATAATGTCATCATATGTCATAATGATTTTATGTGAACCTGCCTTGTTACTGCAATAGCCTCCTTTTTAAACAAATTAGTTTCAATCAATGTAAACTATTCGTGTGATTATGCCACTGAGCAATGCACATACATTACCGCGGGATGGCGGGTGTTCATTTCATAAACTGTGGACAATGGTAGCTTATTTAAACCTGTTAACCTTTGCCAGTGCGCCGACTCTCTGAAGCGGTTTTTTTGTAGCCTATAAATTAATGTATGTCCAAAAACCGGATAATGTCATACTTTTTAGTAGCGCTATCGTGGCGTAATAATCTGTTGTAAAATGTATTACCTGAATGAAATGAACTCGAATGTATCGTCCTGTGGAATCATTCATTCACAGACAGCTTACGAAGATGTTCAACTAATAAAGATCTTCATCGCTGACAAAGATATGATGCATTTGCAGATTTGCTTTCACTAGACTAAACTGTAGATCCACGGCCACTTCATCCAACGCTCTTGATGTTCTTAAATCTTCCTGTTATTTACGACTCCTCGAGTGTGAATTGAAAGCGCTTCAGACGATTCAGTGCGTGGGGAACTGAACAGATCAACTGATTCGCGAACCGATTTAGACAGATTTGACAACTTGTTTGATGAAGTCTTTGAACAGAAACGACTCAAAAGAGTGATTCATTTGTAAATGAGCATCGCTCATGCCCATACAAAGGATACAGCGCGCTTGGAATAAACTCATTTAACAACGTATTGCATTAAAATAAAGTAACGAGAGGAACGTCGCCCAACATAACAAAGTAAGTACACCTTGTGTCCCTGACAGGAAAATACCCTGCTGCGCGATCTGTGACAGTAGGCGCGGCCGCGGCGTTAAGTATGTATGTCATACTACACATTAGAATTGCGCGAAAATAACGATATTCGAAAAAGCTATTTATGATCCCAACCCAACTTAGATTAACGGCGATATTTTTTTTATCGCGCGATAAGAGTCTCACGTTAACGCAGCACGTTAACGCCGATAAGGGCCCATCACTAATATATATATATTTACGTTATCAACTGTTGTTGAAACGACAGTCTACCTCCACTAGTTATTTTACCGAATACGTTTACGTGCACCAATAATGTCAATATTAGAAACAATCAAGAGTTCAAATGGAATTAAAATGTTTACATGATGATCAAACATCACTTCTTTTTACATGCAATTTTCTATTAATATAAAACTATAAGCGCATGTGATGTTTCGAGCAAATATGTTTTAGTCGAGAAGCATACTTTTCCTAATAACCAAATTTCAGTTTCAATTTCAGAGTCGTGAATAAATCTGATAGGTCTGTTTACAAACGAAGTTTGCTAGGCTTATTTGTCGTTCATTACATGTAAACTTTCCAACTACCCTACATTATGATGTTGTTGGTATCAATGTAAATAAAAAAATATATATATATATAAAAAAAGAGGTTATCCGATTACCTGTAAAGGCAGAAGTAGGCTGTCAACAGAAAAAGATCAGGATTCGAACTCCATAGCCTAACGTTACTGTTGTGTACAATAATAATGGCTGCGTCCGCAGGCAGGAGGATAAGGGGAATAATAACAACAAATCCTATCACGTCCTCTCTACTGAGATGCCTTCATCTGGGGGCGTAACGTTATGTGTCACGTTTCGTGGTAGTAGAAAGCACGAGTAGACGAGGAATACGAGGAAACAGGGATTTATTCCACAAAAACTCAGGAGTCACAGAAACCACGCTATACATTAACGAGAACGGACAAGGAGTAAGGGAGAACACAGGGTAGATGCACAGAAAACAGACAAGGCAAACAAGGTACAGCTGGGGCAAATAAACTAAACACAGGTAAATGACGTGTGTCAAAATTGATTGACATCATTTTACTTACTTATTTCTAGAGTAAGCATGATTCACACATGTTCATAATTGTTAATACTTTAGTCTAGCTCCTTAATTATTTAAGAGAGCTGGAGAGGTAGGCTTTCAGGACGGCATTAGGCCTCATTATTTCAAAGATGAAGAATGTGACTGGAGTATTGTTGTATTATGTTATGACAATGATGACAATTGTATTTTTTTCTCTCAAGCATTTACTACAAAAAAATAAATAAAAAATAATGAAGAATGTGTTTGTGAGTGAAATAAAAGTGCTGATTTTTCACTGCCATCACCTTATTCATTTTGTAACTAAGTCATTCAGTCATTCTGGGATTATCAGTATACAAGCATAAAAAGCCATAAAAAGTTGCACAAATTTATCAGAATAGGTTTTGCGTCTGTCTGATACAAAATTATAAAGCTTGTTATTTCTTTAAACAAAAGTAATTACTGGCAAAATCTCTCAGGTCTGTTTTTTCAGCCGTTTTTCTTTTGCCTTGTAAATAGGAATGCTGATTTTAGTCCTGGACTAACAGTTTGCTCTGACAGAGCAAAGTAGGTTCTCTTACGAGAGGTTCTCTCATATTGCGTAAGTTTAGCTTACGCTACGGGAAAGATTCATCTTCTCGAGATATTGAAGCCAAAAAATTATCCTTAATTTTGTATTCATTGTCAACGCAGTGCAGCAGCTAGCAGACCTAGAGCAGGCAGTCTTGCGTGCTCATTGGCTGCCCTGCGGGCACCTGCTGCAGCCTATCAGTGAGCCCCGCGTGACGAACGTCCAATGAAGGGCGCCCGCGCCTTCATAGCGTCATAGCCCGCCAGTATGGGCGTGGCTTAGCGTATAAAAGAAGGGGCTTTAGGCTGCATTCCCTGATTTCTGTCTCTTCAGCGAAGCTCTTCGCATCGCTGGATCTAAGAGAAGCCACCGCCGCCGTCGAACAGCGAACAGCCAGCTTAGGACAGCACTGAGGAAGCCGGCCGTCTTCGCCACCTTCAGCCATCCGTGCGAGCTACGCTATCCGGCGACATATCCTTTTTTGCTATTGTGTATTTCTGTGATAATACTCCTAAAAGAGCAGCGAGCGTCTTTGTTAAGATGCCTCGCACTTCCTGTGGCTCGTGCAGAGCCCCGCTCAGCGTCGGAGACCGCCACATGATCTGCGCTCTCTGCCTGGGCCAGGAACACGCGGAACTCGCCCTCGCTTCCGGGGGCTGTGAGTTCTGTGAAGCGCTTCCGATGTCGACCCTGCGGGCTCGCCTCGAAGCTTTCAACCCCGAAGCAGCGACTCCGCCCTTTGTGGGACCGCGAAAGAAGAAGCGCCGTTCCCAAAGGCAGCCGGAACCTGTGGCCACAGCGACGCGCTCGCCGGAGAATCTCCCTCGAGCCTCGCCCTCGCCTTCCCCGCCCCCCTTCACCGACGCGCAGCTGCCGCTCACGAGCCTCACTGCCGTCGCGTCTGAGGATGAGGCCGAAGGACACGCCACAAAAGACTGCTGCTCCATCCTGGCATCGGATAGCGAGGATTGGTCGCTTAACTCCGCCTCCTCGTCGATCCAGGAATCCGGCCGTACCCGCGCTGGAGCTGATGCAGAGCTGATGCGTCTGCTGACGCAGGCGGTCGACCGACTCGGGCTCGAGTGGTCACTGCCGAAGGAACCCGCGCTGAACAGGCTCGACGGATGTTTCCTGCATCGCCGCCGTTCAGTGCCCGCGCACATGCGCTCACGCTTACAGAAAGCTTTTCCGCCCAAAGCGCTGCTCGCGCGTCAAAAAGTGAGAATAAAATGCTCCCCATCCCTCACGACTGGGACACCTCACATAAATCAGCCGGTCTCGGTTGTCAGCGAGCAACCATTGCCCAGTTCGGCGCGCTCTCGGCTCCGGTTCAGTTTCACAAGCCCGCAAATGGCGGCGGTCTGAACCCGGAGGCCATTCGCCCCCTAGCGGCTCACATAGCTGTATGGGAAACTATCCCAGGGATTTCAGAATGGGTTCTGAGCACAATAAAGCAGGGCTATACACTTCAATTCATTCGCCGTCCCCCTCGCTTTCGAGCCCGGACCGCAACGATAGTGAATGCGGAAGTAGCACACCTACTTCACGCGGAAATAGCAGTACTGCTGTGCAAAGGGGCTATAGAAAAAGTACCGCCTTCTCTGAGCGAGTCAGGCTTTTACAGCCGATATTTTCTCGTACCCAAGAAGGACGGAGCTTTCAGGCCCATCCTAGATCTGAGACATTTGAACAAGGCACTTGCAAAAAGACCGTTCAAAATGCTTACGACCAGGAAAATCCTCGCGCACGTTCACCCGAGGGACTGGTTCATTTCTCTAGATCTGAAGGATGCCTATTTTCAGATTCAGATATTACCCCGTCACAGGCAATTTTTGAGATTCGCCTTCGACGGTCAGGCATATCAATACACCGTCCTGCCGTTCGGCCTGTCTCTAGCACCCCGTACGTTTACGAAGTGCATGGACGCGGCGCTCGCCTCCCTGAGAACCCAAGGGCTGCGAATAATGAACTATCTGGACGATTGGCTGATATTGGCACAGTCAGAGACGGAACTGTTATCTCACAGAACAGTGCTTCTCAGTCACCTGGAAAATTTGGGTCTCACGGTCAACTGGACCAAGAGCTCATTAATGCCCAGTCAGTCAATTTCCTTTTTAGGAATAGAACTGAACTCTGTGGCTATGACGGCTTGTTTGACGACACAGCGCGCGCGCCGTGTTCGCCACCTAGCCGCATCTTTCCAGAAGGGCAGCTTTCTCCCTTTGAAAATGTTTCAAAGGATGCTGGGTTGTATGGCATCAGCTGCAGCGGTGCTCCAGCTGGGCCTACTGCGCATGCGCCCGCTCCAACGCTGGTTGAATGCTCGCGTGTCTCGCCGAGCCTGGGTTTCTGGCGGCCAGAAAATCAGAGTGACTCAGACCTGCATAACGGCTCTGCAGCCCTGGTTAGTAGCCGACTGGTACCAGCAGGGAGTGACGATGGGAACCATCTCTTATCGGAAAGTCATTTCGACAGACGCGTCCAACTCGGGTTGGGGTGCGCTGTTCGAGGGCAGACCGGCCTCTGGCCAGTGGTCAGACCAGGAGAGGTGTTTCCACATAAACTGTCTGGAGATGATAGCGGTCGAGAACGCGCTGAAGCGCTTCCTCCCGTTCATACAGGACCAACATGTTCTCGTCCGCTCGGACAACATGTCTGTGGTTTCCTATATAAACCGTCAGGGCGGTGTCAGATCCAGAAACCTCTGCAATCTGACGGAACGCATCCTCATTTGGTCCCAGATGCACCTGCGCTCGCTGAGGGCGGCGCATGTGCCTGGCCATTTGAACGACGGTCCAGACAAACTGTCCAGGGACAACGTTCCCCCAGGGGAATGGTCCCTGCACCCCCAAACAGTCCAGAAACTGTGGCGCCTATTCGGCAGAGCAGAAGTCGACCTATTTGCGTCAAAAGACAACGCTCATTGCCCGATGTTCTTTTCGAAGAACGAGGACGAGCTGGCCCAGGTCTGGCCCAGCCTCCCGCTGTATGCTTTCCCTCCGGTCTCTCTGTTACCACAAGTGATCAAGAGAATCAGGGAAACGCGCCACTCGGTGCTCCTCATAGCTCCGCACTGGGAGAATCAGAATTGGTTCCCGGAATTAGCACGACTGTCACATGCAGCTCCGTGGCCTATTCCGGTGAGGGCAGATCTCCTCTCTCAAGCTCGCGGCTCGATCTGGCATCCCCATCCAGAGCGCTGGTCTCTGCACGCATGGTTGATCAACGGGTATTCGCTACCCTGCCAGAAAGAGTGATGAACACGATCACGCAGTCTAGAGCTCCTTCCACGAGAAGGCTTTACGCGTCTAAATGGTCGGTGTTCTCCAAATGGTGCACCGAACAGAGATCTGGACCCACGGACGTGCGAGGTTGCGCATTTGCTCACTTTCCTACAAGAGCTGATGGATAAAGGGAGGTCCTCATCCACGCTCAAAGTTTATGTGGCGGCCGTGGCGGCGTTCGCAGAGTCGACGCGCGCCCAGTCACTGGGAAGACATGAGCTGGTCATCCGCTTCCTAAGGGGAGCTAGAAGGATGAATCCGCCGCGCCCCCCGTCGGTTCCTATATGGGATCTTTCCTTGGTCCTTGAGGCCCTGAAAGCCTTCCCATTCGAGCCATTAGACTCCGTGGAGCTAAAATATCTATCACTAAAAAACGTTTTTCTGACCGCGCTGTCATCAGTCAAACGTGTGGGGGACCTGCACGCGCTGTCAGTCAGCGCGACGTGTCTTGAGTTCGGGCCGAATGACTCTAAAGTCATCCTCAAACCTAGACATGGCTATGTTCCAAAAGTGATGGGCACTCCTTTCAGAGCGCAAGTCATTTCACTGTCGGCTCTGCCAGCGTCAGACAGTGAGACAGATGTGACTCTCCTCTGCCCAGTCAGAGCGCTGAGAATTTACACTGCGCGCTCCGCCGTTCTTAGGCGCACGGAGCAGCTGTTTGTTTCGTTCGGTGGGCGCACCAAAGGTCTCGCTGCCTCGAAACAGACTCTGTCCAGATGGATAGTGGACGCTATAGCGGCAGCTTATGCGTCAAAAGGTCTGCAATGCCCTCTGGGCATCATGGCTCATTCCACCAGAGGCATGGCCTCATCGTGGGCGTGGTCCAGCGGGATTTCTATCCACGACATATGTGTAGCGGCGGGCTGGAGCTCCCCGTCTACCTTTGTCAGGTTCTATAACCTAGAAGTTCCCGCCCTGCAGGCTAAACTTCTGTCAGTTTAAGAGAGTTGTGCGTTCTGCCCAGATATATCATGCTCAGGCCACTCTCACGTGACTCAGCTCTCCTGGTTGAGCTGCACTAGTAGGGTATGTGCTATATGCTTATGCAGACCAGCGCGCTGCTCTGTATTCCCTATGGGTGCTTAGGTACAAGTGATGGCCCGCGTGGCTGGCCACCTTATTTTTTCCACTTATTGGGTTCCCCGAGAAACCTCGGCGACTCATGGGTGGTTGCTTGGCGCGCACGGCGTTGACAAAAAGTTCCCGTAGCGTAAGCTAAACTTACGCAATACGAGAGAACCTCTCGTAAGAGAACGTACTCGGTTACTAACGTAACCTCGGTTCTCTCTAGAGAGGGAAGGAGTATTGCGTAACCGGCCGTGCTCGCGCCACGAGCGACTTCGCTTCAGTCGACAGAAACCAGGGAATGCAGCCTAAAGCCCCTTCTTTTATACGCTAAGCCACGCCCATACTGGCGGGCTATGACGCTATGAAGGCGCGGGCGCCCTTCATTGGACGTTCATCACGCGGGGCTCACTGATAGGCTGCAGCAGGTGCCCGCAGGGCAGCCAATGAGCACGCAAGACTGCCTGCTCTAGGTCTGCTAGCTGCTGCACTGCGTTGACAATGAATACAAAATTAAGGATAATTTTTTGGCTTCAATATCTCGAGAAGATGAATCTTTCCCGTAGCGTAAGCTAAACTTACGCAATACTCGTTCCCTCTCTAGAGAGAACCGAGGTTACGTCAGTAACCGAGTACGGTTTCTTGAACTCTGTAGTCCACAATTTCATGAATGCTGGTTTGTTTTTGGCTATAAATGTACAACGCAGTCTCATGAAAGTGCGTATCAATACCACAAATGTTATTTCTCGTGTCATTTATACGCCAAAAACGGTTTTTGCGTGTAAATGCTACGCACTGAAAACCGCTTGGGTAGGGTTAGGGGAAGGGGGTTGCGTGCGTATTACACGCCAAAAACTGCATAGCATATGCACGCGAAAACTGCGTATCATACACGCAAAACTATTTTTGGCGTATAAATGGCACGAGAAATAACATTTGTGGTATTGATACGCACTTTCATGAGATCGGGCTCAAATGTATGAAAAATACAACTCAAGACTTGAATCGGTCAAGTTTTCTTGTGCGTGTGGGTTGCTGAGCCAGCTCCTGGTTGGTGTAGTTTAAAGGTGAGATGCTTAGATGGACCCAGGTGTTACACTCCTCCAACCTTGCTGATAGTTGCAAGATTTCCTGGTTCCTTTCACCTGTGAATGGGGACCTTAATTTTTTAATGTTTTTATTAATCTATTAATTCATTGTCTCGCCAGTCATCCTTTCTGATGAGATCTGTGAAATGTCATGTTAAAGGAGCCGTATGTAAGATTGTGGCCAAAACTGGTACTGCAATCACTTTCAAATGACTGACGCGAGGTTGCCAGATATGATGCAGGATCCGATTACGACACGTTATTAGCTGCAGCTGTGGGAACTAGAGCAGAGCTGGACACCCGAATGCCGCAACACTACTGACTTTGTGATTGATAGATCAGTGGAGGGTGGGGCATCAGACCAAAACACAACATGACAACATCAACATCAGTTGAGTGCTGCAACTTCACTTTTGACAATGACAATATCCTGGCCGGACTACTGATGTCAGTGATATAAGTATTTGAAATTAACATGATTTCTTAATGTCTAGTGACATATCAGGGAAAATGTATGATTAATTGAAATAAATTTCTTACATACAGCTCCTTTAAACAAAAGACAATATTTTATATTTGAAGTAAATTAAGAAAAAAACAATACACAAAATAGAAGTCATCACACAAAACATGAATAAAAATCATTACAAAACAAAGATGAACTTTGTGAGTGAAATAAAAGTGCTTATTTTTCACTGCCATTAATTTATTAGACTTAGAAGTCATTCGGTCATCCTGGGATTATCAGTATACAAGCATAAAAAGTTGTACGAACAGAATGTTTTACGGCTGTCTGATACAGAAGTATTTAGTTTGTTCCTTCTTTAAACAAAAGTAATTACTGGCAAAATCTCTCTGGTCCGTTTTTTCAGTTGTTTTTCTTTTGTCCTGGATCCAGTCTTCTACTGGAGAAGAGCATATTATGTTGTTCACTACAGTTATGAATCTGTAAATATGCAAATAGTTTTAATATTGTATTTTAAAACATACATACTCATGCTGGTCTCAGTCTTTTTTCCCGGTGTTTCGTTTGTTGTAGTTACAGCTGGGATCGTGTATGTTGTACTGGTAGAGTTCATAGTAGGTTTTGTTATCATGCTTCCATCCACTTGATCCATTACAGTCTCAGTCTTTTTTCCCGGTGTTTTGTTTGTTGTAGTTACAACTGGGATCGTGTTTGTTGTACTGGTAGAGCTCATAGGTTTTGCTATCGTTCTTCCATCCACTATATCCATTGCTTTCTGAGCCCATTTGCTATCTGGATCTGAACAAATAATTATGTTTTTCTTGGTGTGGAATCTGAACATGGAAAAAAATTATACTTTGTTTTAGCTTTCGTTTTTTTTAATTACCCACCCAAAAATAAAATAAACTTTCAAATTGTAATAATATAACAACTTTGTACATGCCTTACAGCTCTGATAACACATACTGGTGTTGGATCTTGTATTTCATACTCCTCAATGATTTCAACTGGTATTCTGGTGTTTGTCACAGTAAGACAGCAGCTTGGTGGAGGACCATCACCTATTGGAGAAGCACATCATTGTATGCAGTTGAGCAATCATTAAATTCACACACATGTACACTCTCATAAAGATACAATGTCAGCTCAACTTTTCTACATTTGTCAAGTGAAAGTTACTGAGGTCAAACCACAATATTTAACCAAAGAGCTCAGCTCAGGAATTAAAATCATAAAATCTCACATGCACCCACAAAACTCATCCATTCTATAGTGAAAAGAACGGCAGAAAACAGTTAAATTCCATACTCATGCTGGTCTCAGTCTTTTTTCCCGGTGTTTCGTTGGTTGTAGTTACAGCTGGGATCGTGTTTGTTGTACTGGTATAGCACATAGTAGGTTTTGTTGTCGTTCTTCCATCCACTATATCCATTACTCTCTTAGCATATTTGCTATCGGGATCTGAACAAATAACTTTGCTTCTCTTGGTGTAGAATCTGAATATGGAAAGAAAATACTTGATGTTTTAGTTTTCGTTGTTTAATTATCCAATCAAAAATAATTACAAAAACTTTACAATTGGAATATAATATAAAAACCTTGTACATGCCTTACAGCTCTGAGAGAACATATTGATGTTGGCTCCTGCATCTCATATTTCACAATGTTTTCAACTGGTATTCTGGTGTCTGTCACTTCAAGACAGCAGCTTGATCTTGCAGCATCACCTTTTGGAAAAGCACATCATTGTATACAGGTAAATAATCATTACTTTGACCATATTAGATGTACACACATGTACACTCTCTCATGAAGATAAATTTTCAGTAATTAAAATCCTCAAATCTCACCTACAACACTCATCCATCCTATAGAGAAAAGAACGGCAGAAAACAGAGAGAACTTCATCTTGTTCTGTTGCTCACTTCTAATTCTGAAACTTTATGCTGGGCTGAAGGGTCTATGTTGAGGGAGGTCTTTCAGCCCACAAAGCTCACCACTCTCTGAGATCACTTTTCTTCATCACCTATGTATTTGGGCTGGGTTTCCTTAAAGCATCGTAACTATAGAACTTGAAAATCATCATAGAACTACGCGTGCTCTGGTGTAATCGTTAATCCCCAAATGCATTGTAAGAATGCACGGACAACAGGCAGATTACATTTTTATCTAGATTTAACAGATTACACTGCAACGTGAGTATAATATAAGGTTTTGATTGTAGGTTACTTTATTGTACTCGTGTTTTGTTTAAATTAATTTAAAGGGGTCATGACACGAGAAACCAAATTTACCTTGATGTATTGGTATATAAGAGATCTATGTACTATTAAAACTTCCTGCAAGTTTCATATCTTAAGATGTTCTCCCCATTATAAACGAAGCTTATGATTTAGATTTTAGATTTATTTAATCAAGCTCTAAATACAGCTTGTTGTAGATCCATGGTATGAAGTGACGTCACGGTACGGTCTGGCACGGACGTACAAGTCATTTGCATATGACCGCCTCCAGCGCAAGACAACTACGCCTCATTTCGCATCATCGCATGTGTTGTTGTGCAGCGAGTGGGTCTGTTTACAAGATGACTGCGATGCCACGCAGATCTGCTGTTCCTGGCTGTGGACAAACAACATGTTTGACAAGACGTCAAGGAAAGCAGTTGAATGCTGTTTATTTGTCCCGCCAAAGCCTTATTTGATCATCGGTGAGTGATGTAGATGAGTGTGACAGGGCGCATGTTACTGAAAGAACGAGAGAGAGCCCCGGCCGCACGCGCGCCTTCAAACTGTCTTGCTCTCTCTCTCTCCCTCCCTCCCTCACGCATATGAATCAAAATCAATTGAGAATTGACACGATGGTAAAAGATCAGAAGACGGAAGTTTCACATGGTGGAGCATTGTGTAGTCTACATGTGATACAAAATGATTAACGTTAATAATTTATGCATAAGCACCACTGATGTTAGCCAATCATAACAGTGGGCGTTAACACTGAACTCTTAAAGGGGAAACACGTCCAAAACAGACTGTTTGAATCGGAGGTTGAGAAACAGGGTGGGAAAAGGTCATAAATCACTACATTTTAAAAGTTTTTTTGTACAAAAAACTATAGTAATACTATAATTGCACCTAAGGGAACATAATAAAACAAAACAAAAAAACATGTCATGACCCCTTTAAATAATTAAAAAGGGAAGAAAAATAGAAATACACATCTAAATTAAATGAATGAACAATAAAAATCTGTGGGACTATTAAAGAAGTAATGTGGGAAATATGCTTTAAAGACTGGGCAAAATAGGGATGAATTCAAAAAAATCTGTCAATGACTTGCTGACGTGCACAAAAACCAGCCATGTATTGGGCATTTCTTGCGGACCTCCTTCCCTGATCTTTGAACACCCCTGGTTGCAGTTAGTTTGCAATGTCCTCCCAGATGTTTTGTTTTTCCTTATTTGTATGGTGTCCTTTAAATCTGTTAAAAATAAAATCTTTGTTTCGCTCTATCTCCTCTAAAAGGACATTAATTTTATCTTTTTGTATCTTCTCTTGTTGTTTGTTTTTTTGTTCAGCCATTTTGTCAGTGCCTCTGCCTGCACTAAAAAAAAATAACTCTTTGAATGAACATAAAAAAAATCATGGAAAGGATTTCCACATGATTAACTTGCTTTATTTCAGCATTATGCAATTCTGTTATTCCAATTTAATGTACTTACGTTGGGTCAACTTAATTCATTAAGGTTGATTCTACTTATTTACTATGGTTGGGCACAGCCTAATTTAATAGTGTCAGTGAATTTACAAAGGCACCCTGATATGATTCAGGTATTCAAATTCATAAATTCATTCATCCAATTCAATATAATTTATTTTAGAGTCACACTAATCAATTTCTAGATTATAGCCAATTATTAACTACCAATAGCACTTTATTGCATCTTTATTTACAAAGATTCATCAGTCAAAGCATTTGTTGTCAGTATTTCTGAATCAGTGTTCAGCCTAACCAAATGCTCCACTCTTCTCCACAATGGTAACCCACTGTAATTTAAATGGTTCAATAATTGCAATGTAATTGAACATTAAACACAATTGCACACTATCAAGTCTTCCCCTTTTCTCATTTTCTCAAAAAAACATAACACTTCATTTTAACATTTATTCTCTGTTAATTCAACCATATGCAAAGCATGCTGGGAACTAACAAGCACCACCCAGTTTCAGTTAATGCAACACAAATCAATCATGTAAACCCAACACAAATGGATTAAGTAAACTTACATTTTACATATTTAAGCAGATTGAACACAATCAAATTAAGTTCGGGCAAAATGGCAGTTGGCTCGCACTATACTGCCACCCTCTGGATGTAAGAAAGGTTTGTGTTTAGGCAACACGTTAAGATTTGGACTGTTAAGTTGAGACATAATTACGTTGACCTTAATAGAAAAAAACATTTAAAGTAAAAAAACACAATTATTATAAGTAAACTAAATATAAATACAGGTCCTTCTAAAAAAATTAGCATATTGTGATAAAGTTCATTATTTTCCATAATGTAATGATAAAAATTAAACTTTCATATATTTTAGATTCATTGCACACCAACTGAACTATTTTAATACTTAATATAGTTTTAATACTGATGATTTTGGCATACAGCTCATGAAAACCCAAAATTCCTATCTAAAAAAATTTGCATATTTCATCCGACCAATAAAAGAAGTGTTTTTAATTAAAAAAAAAAGAGTCAACCTTCAAATAATTATGTTCAGTTATGCACTCAATACTTGGTCGGGAATCCTTTTGCAGAAATGACTGCTTCAATGCGGTGTGGCATGGAGGCAATCAGCCTGTGGCACTGCTGAGGTGTTATGGAGGCCCAGGATGCTTCGATAGCGGCCTTAAGCTCATCCAGAGTGTTGGGTCTTGCGTCTCTCAACTTTCTCTTCACAATATCCCACAGATTCTCTATGGGGTTCAGGTCAGGAGAGTTGGCAGGCCAATTGAGCACAGTAAACCATTTACCAGTGGTTTTGGCACTGTGAGCAGGTGCCAGGTCGTGCTGAAAAATGAAATCTTCATCTCCATAAAGCTTTTCAGCAGATGGAAGCATGAAGTGCTCCAAAATCTCCTGATAGCTAGCTGCATTGACCCTGCCCTTGATAAAACACAGTGGACCAACACCAGCAGCTGACATGGCACCCCAGACCATCACTGACTGTGGGTACTTGACACTGGACTTCATTTTGGCATTTCCTTCTCCCCAGTCTTCCTCCAGACCCTGGCACCTTGATTTCCGAATGACATGCAAAATTTGCTTTCATCCGAAAAAAGTACTTTGGACCACTGAGCAACAGTCCAGTGCTGCTTCTCTGTAGCCCAGGTCAGGCGCTTCTGCCGCTGTTTCTGGTTCAAAAGTGGCTTGACCTGGGGAATGTGGCACCTGTAGCCTATTTCCTGCACACGCCTGTGCACGGTGGCTCTGGATGTTTCTACTCCAGACTCAGTCCACTGCTTCCGCAGGTCCCCCAAGGTCTGGAATCGGTCCTTCTCCACAATCTTCCTCAGGGTCCTGTCACCTCTTCTCGTTGTGCAGCGTTTTTTGCCACACTTTTTCCTTCCCACAGACTTCCCACTGAGGTGCCTTGATACAGCACTCTGGGAACAGCCTATTTGTTCAGAAATTTCTTTCTGTGTCTTACCCTCTTGCTTGAGGGTGTCAATGATGGCCTTCTGGACAGCAGTCAGGTCGGCAGTCTTACCCATGATTGCGGTTTTGAGTAATGAAACAGGCTGGGAGTTTTTAAAAGCCTCAGGAATCTTTTGCAGGTGTTTAGAGTTAATTAGTTGATTCAGATGATTAGGTTAATAGCTCGTTTAGAGAACCTTTTCATGATATGCTGATTTTTTGAGATAGGAATTTTGGGTTTTCATAAGCTGTATGCCAAAATCATCAGTATTAAAACCATAAAAGACCTGAAATATTTCAGTTGATGTGCAATGAATCTAAAATATATGAAAGTTAAATTTTTATCATTACATTATGGAAAATAATGAACTTTATCACAATATGCAAATTTTTTGAGAAGGACCTGTATATTATGTAAAGTGCACAACCTTCCTAGTTCATTTTTTTGAGTGTGTGTATAGGTGCTTTATATAGACTTGTCTTGATTTCTAATCCACAACAAATGACGATTATTAGGTTAAACGTTCAGAATACGACTCCATATAAGGTTATATTTCAGCACTTTACGAATGGACAGCGATGCTTAAAGGAATTTGAAAATAAACTTTGAAATAAATTGAAATAAATTTGTGGTATGTTTTAGCTTATCTCAAGGGCATCCAAGATGTAGGTGTCTTTGTTTCCACAGTAGTTTAAATTTTGATCATTTTAGGTCAAACCGTTCTTGTATGTCAGTCATATAATGCAGGTCTATGGTCACCACCTCAAAGAGCATGCACAGAGAAGTCCAAATTAAACATGATTTAATGACTCGTAAATGTAAGTACACATTGATGGCCTAAGACACGAAACGAGCGGTTTGTGTGAGAAAACGAACAGTATTTATATAGTTTATACCTCTTGTAACCACAACTTCTCACGCGTTCTCGCGCGTTCATGTTAAAGGTGCTCTAAGTAACTTTTTTACCTTAATTGAACAGCTTCGGAGTCAGTGGAATGGTTATATTACTTATTTCGGGTTGAATGGTGGTGGTTTCGCACCCCCCTGGTGCCCGAGAGCGGAAAAATCCTACTTGCAACTTTGGGCCGGCAGGGGAATAAAGGGAACACCAAATACAGAAATAGTTTAGGATTATACTGCTGTGATATCCTAGTAAAGATGAATTTTAACCACTGATTCTTCACATGCTCATCCTTAGGGAGTGAAAAATACCTGGCTTTACCTTCACATCATGCACAGCGCCGTCTTCTCGACATGATGCTGCCCAACAGAAATCAGCTCCGGTTTGAGGTTTAAGTTTCCCTGCGAGTGCGCGCACAATAACTGGGCGCGACCAATATGCTAATGTTACGTATCTACGTCACTACGAAACGGCTAATGACTCGTTTCAAAAACAATTCATTTCATAGACTGAGTCGACTCTCACTTTTGAAAGACAATAACTTTATATACGGTGCACTTTCAGATATAAAACTTTGCAGGATGTTTTCATTCACTTAGAGCTTTATTACATACTACACGAACAGTCATTTTCAAAAATCCATGATAGGGGCCCTTTAATAAAATAGCAAAAAATATATTTACAAGGTAGATGTAAAAAAAATCTTAATAGGTCAATATAAGCCTTCTCATTATATTATTTATTATTGTTTTTTATTAGTGACACATTTGGGGAGAGGATATATTCCAAAACATTCTGAAAAAACAGTATGAGAATTAACTGCATAGTTACCAGAAATGTTTGCCTTGGATATTATACAATTTGCATGTATAAAAAAATGTGTGGAAAAATACCTTTCTTTCCCCCCAAAGGTGTTTCCAACTCTAACTTTCTAACTCTAACTAACCAATTATGTAGAATTGTCCAGAACAGGATTTGTTTCCAGGTATGTTCTAGAAATGTGCTTTTGACTTTCATTTATATTTGGATTATATATAAAATAGCTCATTATGCAGGTCATTGTCTTCTCAGGTGTGAATCAGCATTATTCATGATCGTTAACGCCCCCACGCATATTGCCTTTCCAAACAAAAAGTGTTTTACAAAATTTAAATCAATGTATTGTTTTATGTGAATGAATAGGCAGGATGATTTTCAGATCATTTTGAAGCAAAACCTCTTGGCGACAACCTCCATTAGTCAAAAGTCTTGTGGACACATATTTAGTATGTGTTTTGTGGCCTTATTTCAGAAACTTTAATTTTTAGTTTTTTCAATAATAAAACATTATTCTCTCAAAAATACAAACATGTTCATACATGTTGCTCACATATTATGGTAGCCCTGTTTGTACTAAATAGAGTGTAATTACACATTTTAATATGTTTATAAGCAACTGAAAAAAGCACAAATGTCAGGGCATGTCAAAACATCTCAAAGACCCCAAAAACCCCTTAGACCCCAGAGGGTTAAAAAGCAATATTTCACACACACACACACACACACATACTGGTACGGGTGGTTTATAAGTACTTTTTCCCCTAAAAAGTTCCATCCTGGTTTATGGGGACCCACCTTTCCCTTTGTCAAAGAGATTAATAAGAAATATTAAACTGCTCCTTATGGCATGGGGTAAAAATCTGACTGCTCAGAATTTAATTCTAATGAAACAGTCTGGTAAAATAAAGACCTGACAAACTAAAGCACTGTAAGGACAGGGCAGGAGTGGGCGTTTCCTGATTTAATTATGATTTATGAGGACTACCCTGGTTTATCTGGACATCACTCACATACACACACACACACAAATCTGACCCTTAATTATGAGGACAACCCCGGTTTATCTGGACATCTCACACATACACACACACACACCTAACCCTTAATTATGAGGACTAACTTTACACATGAGAGTGCCACATCACTTAAGTTTGTTTCAATACCAGCATATAGAAAAACAAAACAAGAAATGATCAGCAATTGTTCAACCTGGCTTAAACTTTAAAAGAAATTTCAGAAAACTAACCTGAGTTTGTAATGTGAGATTTAGCAGGTGTGAAGTGAGTGAAGAGCAAAAAGAGAAGAGGGAAAGTGAAATACGGATTTTTTTAAAAAAATTAAGAAATTAAAAAACCAAAAGGAGAGTTTACTATTTAACCATCACTGACAAATGCATTCACCCACAAGTATTTTTCATAATTGAACCTTGAATGTTAGTCTTAATTTATTCATTAGATTTTAAGAAGTTTTGTCTAAAGATAGTTTTGAATAATATTGAATAAAATTGAATAATAATATACCCTACTGGAATATTTCCAGTTGATTGGGTTTGGGTTTTGTTAATGTGAAAAGAGAAGATTGTTCAAGACTTGGTATTATTGCTGACCATTTGGGTTTAACTGGACATCAATAACCATATGAATCATGCATACACACACACCTGACTAACCCTTGATTATGAGGACATTTTGGGTTTAACTGGACCTCACTCACACACACTCTCAAACACACACAAACACCTGACTAACCCTTGATTATGAGGACATTTTGGGTTTAACTGGACCTCACTCACACACACACACACCTGACTAACCCTTGATTATGAGGACATTTTGGGTTTAACTGGACCTCACTCACACACACTCTCAAACACACACAAACACCTGACTAACCCTTGATTATGAGGACATTTTGGGTTTAACTGGACCTCACTCACACACACACACAAACACCTGACTAACCCTTGATTATGAGGACATTTTGGGTTTAACTGGACCGCTCACACACACTCTCAAACACACACAAACACCTGACTAACCCTTGATTATGAGGACATTTTGGGTTTAACTGGACCTCACTCACACACACACACACTCCTGACTAACCCTTGATTATGAGGACATTTTGGGTTTAACTGGACCTCACTCACACACACTCTCAAACACACACAAACACCTGACTAACCCTTGATTATGAGGACATTTTGGGTTTAACTGGACCTCACTCACACACACTCTCAAACACACACAAACACCTGACTAACCCTTGATTATGAGGACATTTTGGGTTTAACTGGACCTCACTCACACACACTCTCAAAACACACACAAACACCTGACTAACCCTTGATTATGAGGACATTTTGGGTTTAACTGGACCTCATTCTCAAACACACACACACTCCTGACTAACCCTTGATTATGAGGACATTTTGGGTTTAACTGGACCTCACTCACACACACACAAACACCTGACTAACCCTTGATTATGAGGACATTTTGGGTTTAACTGGACCTCACTCACACACACTCTCAAACACACACAAACACCTGACTAACCCTTGATTATGAGGACATTTTGGGTTTAACTGGACCTCACTCACACACACTCTTAAACACACACAAACACCTGACTAACCCTTGATTGTGAGGACATTTTGGGTTTAACTGGACCTCATTCTCAAACACACACACTCCTGACTAACCCTTGATTATGAGGACATTTTGGGTTTAACTGGACCTCACTCACACACACTCTCAAACACACACAAACACCTGACTAACCCTTGATTATGAGGACATTTTGGGTTTAACTGGACCTCTCACACACACACACCTGACTAACCCTTGATTATGAGGACATTTTGGGTTTAACTGGACCTCACTCACACACACACAAACACCTGACTAACCCTTGATTATGAGGACAAACTGGGTTTAAATGGACATCACTATTAACTCCACACAATGCATGAGTACCTTTATTAGAGTTAACCATATTAAACCAAATAAACTATTCTACATTAAAGAGTGAATTGACAAATGATTGTGCATCTTTTTGCTGCCACTAAACCTGTAAAAGTAATACGCACACCTAAGGAAATAGTGCTACAATGTGCTGTTGCTATATCAACCAACATATACACATGTGGTGCAAAATGAACCTGGTTGGAGAATTCAGTGATCAAAGATCAGCAAGTTTTACACTTCATAGAAGACTAGTTAAAAGGGCAATTAGATGAAGAAATGCAACTAGACAGCCAATAAAAACTAACAAAATTCAACTGAAAGGGCAATTTTTATTTTGCAAATGGTAAAAAAAAGGCTACAACAACTGAGATCTAATAAGGCCATTATTAGATTGCCGGCACCGATTGATCGGCTTGGGACTGGAACTGGCCGATTTTCATGTGATCGGCCATGACCGGCGATCGGCCGGTCAGTCTGACATATGCCGATTTTATACCGGTCAAACGGACTCAGGCGCCGCAACATCAGCATCACAAGTGCACACGGAACGCACATGTAGAAAACCTTGTGATTTACAGCCGTTTCACACCGCAAGCGTGAGAGGCGCGTATTTTTTTCGCCGTGCATGTTAATCAATGAGTGCATTCACACCGGGAGCAGGAGCAGAGCGTGAGCGTCAAGCAGGAGTGTCGCGTGAGCAGCAGTGAAGCGGTTTCGGCGCAGAGTCTATTTTTGCTACTTTTTTTGATGGGCAAAATAAATGATTTCACACAGAAAGTGGCCAAAATGCACAGAATGTGCATGTCTAGTGTGTTTTAACAAGAACTGGAGTAGGCTATGTCAGAAAAGAAAATGAAGACTCAAAAATATTTGAGTCTTTCTCCATTGCCAAGAGCAGCTTTGAAATTTTTGCAATTTCTATAGTTGCATCTGGCAACCGATAATAGTCTCTATGGACCCGAATGTCATGGCTCAAAAAGTTGGCTAGTTGATCAAGCTCATTATCCTTAAGATTAAGAACCTGGGACATTGTTGCCACCTGCTTACGGAGCTGTGTAGACCGGAGATATTCTGGGTGCTGTGCACCACACTGACTTGCAAAAAGCCTGATGCAGTCCTGTCCTCTGAAGAAGCTGTTGGGCGAGCACTTCGGTCTTCCAAATAGGAAGGGGTTGTCCCTGTCTACTTCACATGCATCTCTCTTGTCCACAAGAAGTTTTATTGCACTGACAAGATCAGGGTTTAACAAAATTGCAACTTTTCTCCCTTTCTTGCCCATTATTTCCACTCTGTTGAAATGCTTGGCCATTTTTTGCTCAAATGGAGAGAGACTGACGGCGATATCATCATGGAGCTCAGTCTGGTCTCTTTTCCTGAAACACTCAAGCGTCATTTTTGAAACCTCTCCTGCACAACGTCTATTAAAGACTATAACTTGTGCAAGTGTCACTTTGGCGCGTTCTGCATATGTTTGTGAAGACTCATGATGTTTTAGGCTTTCAAAAGAATCAGCTGACTTTTTCTCTAGATGCTGGTGGAGAAGCTGCACATCATGGGTGAATGTTATAGTTGATGGTTTGTTGAACTTTGATTTGTTCAAAGTAGCAAGAGCAGCATGGGAGACATGTTCTGCCCATTCACTTGAGCACAGTCGTTTAAATCGCTCTGCTGCTTTTGTCATACCATCATCCTCTGCTGCGATAGCCCTGCAGAGAATGATGTCACCGATCAGGTTGAGCGAGTGTCCTAACTTCAACGCAAGGCTTGGTGTCTTATATGAGTGGCTCTTTTCATCGTAGCCAGCAACATCTTTCACAGCCTCAATGACTTTGTAAAAATTGTTTGGCTTCACAGCATCTTCTAAACTAAATATGGAGTATTTTTTTCTCAAGGTTAGCAAGAGTCTGCCCATTTCCCGAACCTTCTGTCTGATGTATTCGGATTTTGTTGGATCACTTCCATGCTTGTTGTAAAGACACTGTGGTTCGAAATGACTTCCTCATACTGCAGTTGAGTCAGATGAAATGTCATCAATCTTCATGTTTCCAAAAATCTTCCACACCTCTGGAGATATTGCCTGGGAGAATGTTGACTGCAATATCAGCCAAAACTAAGACTTTGGCCTAACCAGTTGCTTCAGACTCTGAAAACATCTTTGAAGGGCATCTCCGTGTATGGCGCCACAGCTCCTTGCGAACAAACATGCCTTTACAGTATACACAGTGCACATATGTTTTGGCACTCAGTTCAATGTCTGATCGTCCTGGCCGCCTTCTAACTTTCAGTGGTCCACTTTTACTTTCCATAACCTCTTGATTATGTTCATAGTTGCCTCTGTTTCGTAATTTCTCAAGTAACCTTTTTCTGTCCTGGGAGTGTTTAGGGAGCAAGAATGCGGCAGCAATTTCTGTCTCACTGTCTTGATGTTTTTTAAAGTGGCGGGCTATTTTAGACTGTGGTTTCTTGCAGACATGACAGTAGTTTTTGTGGGTGGAAATAGTGTTTTTGGGGTTTGGCACATTGTCAGTCTCTGGCCGTTCACAAGACACTGCTGGTGTTTTCTTAAAACTCTGAAGCATCTCAGTATTGTGTGTAGTAGTATCATGATCATCACAAGTGAGGTCTTGAGCATAACTGGATCTGACCTTTTTTGCTCAGTGGAAGAACAGGGAATGGGTTGTGGTGGCACACTCTTTGCTCTCATAGAAGACTCTGAAAAAGCTGGTGTGGACTTGTAATATGGTGGATTGCACATATTGATAGATACACTATCATCACTATCGCTATTTTGTCTAGAGTCCGGGATGAAGTCATCAGAGGAAGATTCTTCAGTGTGTTTATCAGCGTAAGAAGAATACTCTTCATCAGAGCAAGATTCTTCAAAGCTGGAAAATTCAACATCTGGCTAAAAAAAAAAAAAGAGAACAATAATAACAAAAATAATAATACAAAAATAGTGTACCCTGCTTATAGTCCAGCACAGTTTTGATGTAACAAACTTGAAAATGTTAATGTAAAAGAAGGTGATGTAAAAGAAATGAACATACCAGTGTCATATTATTCAGGAAGCAGGTTTTGTGCCATGATCTTGAACATACTGAAAGAATATAAAAATAAGCATGTTTCTTTTAGTTTTTTTACCAGATTACTGCTCATTTTAAAATGCCGAAAACAATAGATATGCCTTTGAAATAATAATGATTTGAATAAAATTGCACAAAAAACATTTAATAAAAGCCCATTTTGTTTTCAAAACAAAAATGAAAACACATACAAACATATATATAAGTGATGCAGATACTGACATTTGCATGTGAGGCCAAGCCATTTTCGACTTGACACAGGTCCACTGCAATCTTCACAAGAATCCAAACTGGAGATAACAGCACTGTGAACTTCATGGTGGCACTATAACAAAAATTATTTATTAAATCAACATATGTTGAACATAGCACAACTTTCATTCCAGAGTGTGGTGTGAATGGGCCTTAACTATTTACGTCTCTGTGACAAAGTCAAAGCATATCCAGATTGAAAAGTGTGCATATTGGGTCTACAGCTTATCCACAATAAAGAAGCAGCCGACACATACCCAAAGCAACATCTTTTCCTCAAACCCTAACATGACGGTCCTCGTAGTGGAGAACTGTCCTTACATTTCAGGTCAGTGTCATGCCCATCCCCCAACGCACGAGTTATGAAAATGAATGAACCGAGCAAGGTACAACACTGAGGCAAGGATGTTTGTCAATTGGTCACCGCAACTAATTCTAGTATCAACCAAAGTCTAAATATCTAGTGTCCCTTTCATGGCTCCGTCGTGCACAAAGCAGACATATAAAACATGTAAGGAGGAGGCTGATACATGTAGATCTTGTCTATAAAGTCAAATAAATCAAATACACATTACATTATAAACATCAACATACCATTTCCTTTCCAGTCAAAGCTGAATCTCCTTTCTTTACAACCATCTTTGATGTGGTCATCTGAAATCAGACAGAGCAATTGTATGCTGTTGTCATAAAATGGTTTCATTCTGATGCATAACATTTAACAAATTAGTATGAACGCGGATGTTATTTATGCTTTCCCCCCTAAAATGACCCTTAAAATGCAGATATTAGACAAGAAAATCTCCCTCACCGCTAGCTGAGGACAGGATGAATTTTACCAACTAAAAAAGGCCTGTTCAAACTAAAAACTATATCTATTAAATTTTAAGCCTAAAAAATCCTCTCAGTATTAAAGAATAGCAGAGTCTACACCACAGCTTACATAACAGAGACAAAAACAAAAAATCACTTTCAGAACAATTTTACCAGCTGAGAACGCTAGAAACATTGGCAGTAGGGATGTAACGATACCCTCGTGTCACGATTCGATACATATCACGATACGATATTATAGAGATACTCCAAGACGTGGTAAAAGGTTAACTTTTTTTTACTGTTGATTAAAATGCCTAATTTGCATAACATTGGGGGAGGAAATGAATAGGCTTACAGATTTGTTTTAGACAGATATGCTTGCACTCTGTCACCAACTAGATATATTTAAATTAATGTAGGCCACTTTTCACTAGTAACAAAAGACATTTGGCATTATCAGGACCCACAAATATTCCCCCACTGCATTATATTAGTGGTGGGCCGTTATAACGTGCTGCGTTAACGTGAGACTCTTATCGGGCGATAAAAAAAAAAATCGCCGTTAATCTATTCTCAAAGTTGGGTTGGGAGCTGGGTCTACTACGCTATGATGACTTTCACCTTTATATTTTAGCGCGGATGTATACCTTGCCGAATTCGGTTCGGTTTTCGGTACGCATTTTCAAACCGAACTATTAAGTTGGACCATTTTTCCTGCCGACCAAAATTTTGTTATTTCAAATGTAGGCGGGTCGTGCGTGGCAAGCGCGCTCATAATGTAAGAGACGCTGGCGTGACCACAACATTCTCCGACATCAAATGGCAAACGTAATGTAAGTGGAACGAAACTGAGCTACTCGTTATTGTGTGG
Organism: Semotilus atromaculatus; assembly: GCA_031834385.1. Lineage (NCBI taxonomy): Eukaryota > Metazoa > Chordata > Actinopteri > Cypriniformes > Leuciscidae > Semotilus > Semotilus atromaculatus. The sequence goes on along the minus strand of JAULUF010000044.1, from coordinate 34,557,084 downwards.
TTGATGGACCGTTTATCAGTTTGGACCAGTGCAGGGCGAGCCGATCGTGATCATGCGACACTGTTACTACACAGCGCTAATAAGAGATCCAGTAAAGAAAGCATTTGAATTTGCTACTTAACCCATTTAATCCCAACGGTCACAATTGTGACCGTTAGTACAACACAGTGCTTCAATTGAAAACACAGGTTTTGGCTGCTACACTGAACAAAATTATATCAGCATCTTGATATGACACACCCGTGAGGTCGATGAGTTATCTCTGCAAAGGAAAAGAGCTCACTAACACAGATTTAGACAGACTTGTGAACAATATTTGAGAGAAATAGGCCTTTTGTGTACATAAAAAGTCTTAGATCTTTGAGTTCAGCTCATGAAAAATGGGGCAAAAACAAAAGTTTTGCATTTATAATATTGTTCAGTGTAGTTATCAGTATCCCAGTATCAGATGTGTTGGACCTTCTAGAGGTACGTGACCTCCCCCTCCCATCTCCCACTCCCCCTCCCCCATCATTCACACATCTCCCTGAAACTGGCCTAGGACAGGGGCCCATAGGGGGCCCATAGGGGTCTAGCCGAACAAGCAGAAGTTCCTCCAGGGTGTAACTTTGTACATGACAACCTTTTCACCTCACCAAGCCTCCTTCACGAAATGAAAAAACGAGGTATTGGTTGTCTTGGAATGAGTTGTGTAAATAGGTCTAATTGAAGAATTTGTATGAATTCTGACTATGGTGTTTCCCACTGGTCACTATTGTGACCGAGTATAAAACCTAATATTTCACTAACTTAACCAACATAAAATCAAAAAGGGCATAATGTTTGAGTGTTAGGGAGGTCTAAGGAGTAAAATGCATGTACTCAAATTGCAAGAAAAAATTTGGGATTAAACGGGTTAAGTAATAACATTGCTGTGAGATCTAGTGAGAAACATTCACATTTCTCCGTTATTAACGGGTCAAACAGTGCGTGGAAGCCAGGAAGAAACATTGTGCCGTGAATGAACTATCCAGTGTCCACAGATCAGCAACATTCACCATGGATTTTAGGGGTGTCACGATTCTCCAAATCTTCGATTCGATTGATTTTTCGATTCTAAGGTCACGGTTCGATTCGATTCTCGATTTTTACATTTATTTTTTTTAAAAGCACAGGTTGCTATGCCACTTTTAGAATATACTTTTATGAAATATAATATCTGACCTTTGTTCGCAATGTACCACACTACATTGTCAAATTTAAAACATTTATTAACAACATAAAGTGCTTATAATATAATATACTACCTTATATCTTTAGTTATTTGGAAACTTAAGCAAAATAACCTGCCATACGCAGATTATAAAATCAAATCAGTAATTTTAAACTGTCTGCGAAATGCAATTTCACAAACAGCGTGAGTGTTCAGCGGTGACGCGTCTTTGGTCTTCTCTCTCTGTCTCTCAAAATGGGTTGCACAAGGCAATCGTCAAGCGCGCTGCTCTCACGTTTCGACGGAATAGTCACTTGCATAATCGGGCCAGCATTGCATCGTGAGTAACTAAAGTATACCATTTGCACATCTTTTTAAGTCTTATCAGTTTGAACATTCAAGCGATTTTAAGCGATTTTTTGCCGCCTCGCAAACAGGCAGATGATGACATTCAAGTTCACAAACAAACAAACAGTTGTTGATTTAACAGATAAATCTCTGCCCTGCCATGTTAATCATGCTGCCAGTGGAAGAATATGGTACACGCACATAGCAGAGCTTGCAAACTGTGGCTTTTTGAAGCGCAAACGTTGACCACATAACTCACTGGAAATCCAAAATACTTCCACACCGGTGACTTCAATGAAAGAGACGGTTCAAGTTATGTCGATGGGTCTCCTATACTATACTATACTATACTATACATAATACATATTGCCACCATCCACAATATATATAGTTGCATTTTTGTATTGCGATACATTGCTTAATTGACAGCCAATCGGAATCAATTCTGCTATAACATGCTTCAGTATATAAGCGCCAGTCAAAGATGCGATCACAATAAACAGAACGTTACCGTCTCCTGGTTGGACTCTAATACAGTTATGGTTGGTGTGAATGGGCCTTAACTGTTTACGTCTCTGTGACTGAAAGTCAAAGCATATCCAGATTGAAAAGTGTGCATATTGGGTCTACAGCTTATCCACAATAAAGAAGCAGCCGACACATACCCAAAGCAACATCTTTTCCTCAAACCCTAACATGACGGTCCTCGTAGTGGAGAACTGTCCTTACATTTCAGGTCAGTGTCATGCCCATCCCCCAACGCACGAGTTATGAAAATGAATGAACCGAGCAAGGTACATTTTACTCGAATTTGAGACGTCACAACAGCGTCTTTAAGACGACAGTCCACGTCAACCAGTCTAGTATGATGCCCAACCATCCTACACTTAACATTGCTTGTGTCAGAGAAGAAAACAATGAAGGAACATGCGCTCACTTACTTTCTGTTTTCTGCATTCAGTCACAGCCACTGATGTCTCATCACACAATTCCTGTAATTATGAGAAAGACAGGTACAACACTGAGGCAATGATGTTTGCCAATTGTTCACCGCAACTAATTCTAGTATCAACCAAAGTCTAAATATCTAGTGTCCCTTTCATGGCTCCGTCGTGCACAAAGCAGACATGCAGAATTTTTTTTAATAATCTGCATCATATAAAAAACTACAATTCATAAAATACAGAACATGGTTAACTCTTAGTGATAAAGTCTTTAAGAGACTCACCCTTAAACGCCAAGGCCAAGAGGAATTCCCATAGTTGTATGTGACCTCCTCATCTGGAAAGATATGTCTTATACTAAACAAACACAGGTGTGGCCTTCCATCAACAATGATTGTCTTGACTTTGCAATTTGGATTTTTGTCAACATCATTCACCAGTCGTCCGAGTGAAGCATCCTCTTTTGATGCATCTATGCTGTGATAAAAATAGTGCAGTAAGAAACTTAAAACATAGACACACACTGAAACATACGGTTCTAACTGAACATTTGGGTTAGGCTAACCTTGGCCTATTTAACCTATATTCAAATACACATTGTGAAAGTTAACTTGACTTCCTAAGAATTTAATAGGTCAGATGATCCACTTAAGGTAAAAAAATAATACCCCAGTTGAACAATAACCATGTTATTGATTATCACTAACTAATAAGTTCCTAATGTTATGAGTACCCTAGCAAATCTGCTATTGTAATAGTGCTGAACGATTCATCATATCGCAATCGTAATCGCAATGCGATTATATGATGCAAAATGCTGCGATTTTATGTAAAATAAACAATGGGCTGGTAACGCAATTAACGCAGAATCTGTTATTTTTTGTCATCCTTTGGCTAGTGTTACATGATAATGCTCTCATGCGATTGCTTAAAACCATTCATGTGAGACAAGTCAGAAGAGAGCGCGCTGAATGTCCGACTGTGACTCACAGAAAGATGCGTGCCAGTATCATGCGCATGCACAGACCGCGCGCCAGAATACAGTTCTTTTTTTCATTCAATGTAAATTGGGATAATCGTAATTAATAATCGCAATTACAATTTCAAGGGAATAATCGACAATTATGATTTTTGTCATAATCGTGCAGCCCTACTACATAATACAGGGTTCCCACTCTAAACCAAATGTCAAATGACTTTTCCCTGACTTTCACTGACTAAAAAGATGAATTTCCATGACCTATAATGAATGGCAAAACAGGCACAGCTTGTGCGATGATGGACAGGAATCCTACTCTCTGTATTACACAAGGTCTCTCTGCCGTGCGAGCGCGCTACGCGGTTTGAAGCACAGTCAAGGCCGTAACCAGGGTTTGAGAATTAGTGAGGTCCGGGGTGAGGTGTAAAGAATTGTGCTATAATAACATCCACAAATGCAATATACACTCCATATAGCCTAAACTTTCAAATAGACAGACATGTAGATGTTTGTGAAAAGCAATACCAGTGTTTCTCACAGAATTTTTTGGTAAAGCTGTAGTGAGTGGACCTGTCCCTCTAGGGGGGTTCGGGGGTTCTCCCCCGTAAGAAAATTGTGCTTTTTAATGTTAAATTCATCAATTTGGTGCACTCTGAGAGTTCAAAATAAAAAGCTCTAAGCCATATTCAGTGTGAAAATTAACACCTTTCCATTAGTGGATCTGGCAACACCGGATCTGGCACTCGCGCCCTCACAACGCGCTCTCAAAGCCCCGTTCACTGCGCAGCAAAATGAATTGCAAACCCACATATGAGGTGGTTTAAACTTCTAATTAATCATTCAGAGAGCTTGAAACTTTATTTTTGAAGGTAAAAAAAAATGACAGAGGTCCGGACCTCGTGACCTCATAGCTGGCTACGGCCATGAGCACAGTCTGTCTCGCACGCACACTCGCTCTAGATTCCGGGAGATTTGAACTAATTTGCGGTATAACTAGTCGATCACGAGTGGCTCAACATGTAGATCTATAGATAAACTCATCTTTCAGGCATTTGACCGACTGGGTTGACATGTCAGCGTGAGAAATCGGGGGTGTGAGCGTGTGAAACCATTCAAATGCGGGTGTCTCACGGCCAATTTGAATTGATTTCAAATTGAGCGGGAAGCGAATAAATAGGGCGCTCAAAATAGCCTAAGCACAACAATACAGAAAGATGTGTGAAACAGCGCAATAAAAAAAAAATAATAATAATCGGTATAGAAAAATTACATTTTGATAAATGGAAACTAAAATTTAAAGCAACAGACTAAATTCCCTGATATTCCATGACTTGGACAAAAAAATATATAAAATTCCCTGACTTTCAATGTCTGGAATAGACCTTTTAAAATTCCATGACATTCCAGAAATTCCATGACCCGTGGGAACCCTGATAATATGATATAAATATGAGACAAAAACTCATTTGGAAACATACCTATAACCGTACACATATCACGCAGTGAAAGCACGAAAGACAAAAGCGATGTCAGCTCGCAGTGCCTTGTACATCGTTAAAACAATGACTACAATATCAGACAATACACATTGCACACCACTACGCACATAAAGAATGAACTTACAATTGAACTGACATTTGCCAACTTGCTGCTTCTCTCCTGTTTCGCGTGCAGGAGACAGACGTAATGCTGCCGCGAATGTGACGCGAAGTGTCACGTGAACAAGCAAATCCACAAAGAAAGAATAATAAATAAAAAAGTACGCTAATTAGATGGTTCTAATTTGGAAAACATTTAGATATGTCTAATTCAAATTGCCATCGAAAATGTAAGACCTTTCATAAGTAAAAATAAGACTTTAAGACTTTATATGGCCTTAAATTTAAAAAATGTAACTTAAGACTTTAAGACTTTTTAAGGACCCGCGGACACCCTGCTAAAGAACTTATGTAGCTTTAATAAGGATTTATTATTTATGCAGCGCAGACTGTTTGATAACTTTATTAAATTTCTGTATACCTGTTAGACAGGAAGGGCACAGGTAAATATGACATTTATTATGGGTTTATGTGAGGATTATTTGAAGTTCACTTAAATTAAAAGCTGTTATATTTTTTGAAGCCTAATAAATGTTTTAAAATAAATTATAGCTTTCAATTGTAATGATGGAATCACTGTAATGTTGGATGGCTATAATTAATGTTTTAAATGGGGGTGGATTCATTTTTATCCAGACATCAATGGCTTATTGATCATTATAGATGTTATCAATCATTTAGTTGTTGTCGCTAGTTTGAGTTGAGAAATACACATTTCAGAATTATCACTAATCTGTGTGTGCATTTTGCTTTAGAACCAAGCAAGTTGACACATGAAACCATTTGTTTATTATATCGCAATCGCATATCGCAATATTGACCTCAATAATCGCAATTTGACATTTTCCCCAAATCGTGCAGCCCTATATTGTAATAATAATAATAATAATCATCATAACTGCTTTTATTAGAATGACATGCAACTAGTTTGCTCTGAATTAGGGGTGCACGATATTGACAAAAAAGTGATATTGCGATATCGATAATGAATATTGCGATATCGGTATTCATTTCGATATTTTTAAACATATGTAGAACTACAAAAGCCCTCCGAAACGCATTCGAGACGGATTTGTATCCGATCGCTGAAACCACTTCAGGAGGAGGTCTGGTCCGCATTCCAGATGAAACTGGACAAGTGTAAATGCATCTGGTTGTTGAAACCACATACATTTTACTCCTCCCAAAAACGCTAAAAAGTTACAGGCTATATGTCATGTTATGGCCAAATATGATGGCACGCACAACTGCAACACGCATCGCCGCAGATGAGTTGAGCATCTATTCATCAAGCCAACGCGCAAACTATCGCAAATCAAAGTGAAAGTCACAGACGCTTAATACACAATTATCTTCATTAAAAGTAAAGAAACGAAATGATCTTACCAGGGCTGTTGCCGCTCTCTCTTATTGCGTTATTTGATTTTGACATTTTAGCACATGATCATAAAATACAGCTCATTTCGGTGACGTGCACGCCATTTAATCTGCATATAGCGCGGGAATTGAAGATCGGATTTATATCCGTTTTGCAAAAACACATTTATGTGACCAGGTGTAAAGGAATTGTTTTGATAAATCAGATAGCTATCCGATCAGTCAAAACACATGAAGTTGCTAGGTGGCCTGATGTTTATACTTGTGCGCTGGTGTGTGCGTCGAGCCGCCAAGTGTGTGTGTGTGGGTGTGTGGGGGGACTGTGTGGTAGAGCAAGGGAGTAGTGAGAGAGTGAGCGATTAGCTTTGGAGCGAGTCGCGACTCTACAGTCATATTGAGAAAAACAAAGTGTCTCCCCTGTTCTTTCTGACCACTGTGGGAAATCTGTAGCATGAAAAGTCAACCATCTCCTTGATTTCATGTTGTTTAGAAGGAGAACCAGGAAATGAGTCGGGGGAAATGCAACAGTGCATGTCGGACGGGACGCATCATAAACAAAATATTGCATAAATATCGCAAGACTTTCAATATGATATCAGGCTACGTGATATCGCGATAACGATATTAATTCGATAAATCGTGCACCTCTAATCTGAATATGAACCAAAAATAAATAAATAAACCAAAAAGTAAACAGCCAGCTTACCAATAACGTGTTCCATTCCATGTGAAGTCAAACAAGTAGTTGCCTTGAACATCTTTACTTTGAGAGAGAATCCCACGGTATTCAACAACAAAGGTGGATGGTTCAGTGTGCTCAAGTGCAAACACACCTCTCCCTAAAAGGGCAAAATAATATATAATAATACAAACAAAAAAAATTAACCCAAGTGCACCTATATGTTACACAGCTAACCAACCTATCCTTTTAAAGAGTTAAATCCTGTAAAACTGTGTAATGTAATATGAGGTGCAGGAAATGAAAAAAAAAAATTGGTTTTGGTTACACTATTCTCTGTGTACATACTTTTAAGTATTTATTTTAAAATAATAATAATAAAAAATTTGTTTAAAGTTTTTTTTTAAATTTCTTAACCTTTATGAAAATGAGCGGCTTACCCAAGGGTAAAACGTGTGAATGTGAAAGATCATGTCCAGACTGCCAGCAATAGGCCTACTTTTCATTCTTACAAGTGCATGCCTACTTTATGATTTGATTTGCCTGCAGTCTGAACAGTCAAATTGCCTTGTGGTGCACAATTTACCTTTGAATGTGTTGATTTGTCGTCCCTCAATGAAGGCTTTGTCTTTGCCCGACAATTTGTGTTCTTTTGCATCCTGCTCAGGTTTAATTCTCTTCTTTCTTAACATGTTGACTGAAAACATTCCAGACAACATAATTAGTATGCATTTATAAACAAAAAAATGTAAAAAAAAGTATATAGATAGAGATAGAGAGATGCTTTATATACAGTACATTATTGTCAGACTGTAGTCTATATCAACATTTTACACATAAATAGTTAATAAGTGAGGTTTTTGAGGCTTGTTACTTTTGATAAGAAACAGTCTCCGATTTCAAATTCAGTCCATTTTATCAATTAATGTGGCGCCTCAGATCAAACGAAGCTAAACTCGTTACGTTAGTACAATTAACTATAGGGAGAAAGTTTTAGAAAATGTTACATGTATTACACCTGATTTACATTAATCAATGTAAAATCGAATTAGAAATAGAATCGAAAGCATGTGAATTGAAATTGAATGGAATCATAAAATGTCTGCTAATATCCAGCCCTAAAATGAATCAACTAAATATTTTTTCAAACAAATAACGTTAAGTCATTCTAATGACAGTAACGTTACATTAATGAAAGTAGACTTTTACATTAGTATCATTTCTGTTTAATATATTTCTGTATCTTACTGTATTAAACTGTAAATTCATCCACTCAACTTTACCAGTCATCATGATGACAACATAGATTTGATTTATTTCAAATATTTGGTAATTATCTCAAGCATCCATGGAGATGTAGCTTTCATCAACTAATACTTGTATGTGTTACTGTCTATGAACAACAAGAGAATTTCGTTTGTACCAAACAAAACAAAAAACGTGAATAGCATTTGCAAGTTGTTTGGAGACGCCATTTTAACAGCTTATGGACTGATATTAGCCCGATTAGCGGCCACGTTTAAAGTAATGTAAGCGTTAACTATTTATTTAAAACTGTCTGACTCATGACACTTAACTCCATAAAAGTAGAATATATAAATAAACGCACTTACCTTCCTCGTGATAAAGTTAAAATCTCCCACTATAGCACGTCAACTTCGCTCGAATTCTGCTCATTAATCTTTCATGATGATGATTAATCTTCTGATTAATCACACCGTCACACCACAAGTCTACAGGTGATAGAAGATCAGAGGCGCGCGCGCTGCCGCTGACTTTGACGGATGTGAAATGCAGCCAATCACTGACGAGGATTCCAGCAGCCAATCACTGACGAGGATTCCAGCGTTCCACCAATGAATCGCGCCTGGGCGTGGTCTGGGTGTATGAAATGTGTATGATACTGCAGTAGCGTCGAATTTCACATAGAGGGAGATTATACACTCTGAGCATACACTGGCACACACTGAAAAACGGGTACAACGGATTAATAAGGACATATTGAGAAAAAGCGGGAGGTGGTTAGGCGCAGCCTGATAAGCCTTTCTACACTGCTCGACTTATGAGGACAGTAGTGCTGTCCTCGTAGTTACGGTATGTCCTCATAGAGTCGGTATGTATCCATGGTTTTTGTCCTCATAATCCGGTCGCACCAACGCACACACACACACACACACACACACACACACACACAAAAGAAAAACCCATTATTTTGCATGTCAATAAAAAACCCAAACCATGCCAAAAACCTCATATGAAATTATCCATCTCTATTTTTATTATTAAATATCTACCTCTGGTAGTGGTAGTCCAACTGTAATTGGATCTTTTGTGGTTTGAATACTGCAAGTGAAAAAACTACAATACACCTTGAATTTTACTAGATATATTAGCAGTAAGCCAGAAGTCTGTTAACCAAGAATAACTAAGAATAGTTATTGTTAGCAGTATAGGATTTACCCAGAACTGCATATATTTAAGTATCTTGTGTAATATTTAAAATGTCATATTGTGAAATTGTGATCCTGTGAACTTATACAGATCTGATGGAACATAATCAGCCTGAACATGAAGCAATACATTAAATAATTGGAATTTTTATGCAAAGTAAATTAGTATTTCATATTCTGAAAACACGTTTGCTCTTTTGTAAGCTATAATGTCATCTCCACTAAAATTACTCCAACAGTGTTAGTATTTCTAAGTGTAAGTTTTCATTAAAATTTTAAATTGTTACAGAGTCAGTGTGTGTTTCTGAGAAAAACTCAGGTGTCAAGATAGGCTAAATACACCAAAATGCTAAATGTTTTACATATATAATTGAACTAGGGTATATTATCAAAATATAACCAAACAAAAACCGCACTATTGCAAACATTAAAATAATAGAAAATATTTTATTTACTATCAAATGACATAATTTTTGTACACATATTTATTTATTTATTTATTTATTTAGTCTTTAAACCTAAACCCATTCACTCATTCACCCACCCATCCATGCATCTGTCTATCCACCAACCACAATAGAGAAAAATAAAGTAAAATTGTTCTTGGGGGTCCGTGGACCCCTGGGGATCCATGAAGGTATGGAGAATATTGCAACAGAATTCTTCGAAACATAGCCATATATAACTGTGTATTACAGAATTTATTCTATGATTAATCAACCAGTTTCTTGCTGCCAGCAATTGTGAAAGTGTTTGCTTATGCCAAAAAGTACAGAAATTAAAAGCAATAAAAATATAGTCACACACAAATATGGCATTTCTATATCAGAGCAATCTCATGAAAGATTCAACATCTGATTTGAAAACATTGTCTTTAAAAATTGGAAAAATTTTAAGTTGTGTTCTGCAAAGAATTTTTTTTGCTATTTTTGAAAATGTTAACATTAATAAAAAAATAAAAAAATCTTTCACCGACAGGTGCCAACCAATGAGGACAATCACCAAATCACAGTATGTCCCTTTTCAGACATTCCACAACCTGACAATTGCCAATCCAACATTTCAATTGGCAATAACAAGCGCCAACCAACAGGGGTCAACAGGGGTAACACACTGATCCAACAAAACCCAACTAAGCTGGCATCTATCGGCATCTGTTGGTGCAGTATGAATTGGTCTTTATCCCGCTTTTTTCTGATCTGTTTCCTTTGGGACCCTACTGGGTTTTTGTGCTTGTCTTTCATCTTTATTTCTTACTCCTTTTTTTTCTCTTGTGTTTACTCTATACCGCCTAGTATTCGATGGCAACTCTGCAGCTTTCACAGGATCTGCCCTTCCTATACTTTCCTCCGCTGTTGCTCCTTCTGCACGTACAGATTCCTGCTCTCTGGCCTTCTTCTTTGCTTCATCCACCTTTTGCATGGCCCTCTTTGTCCAGTTACTATTAATATCAGAACAGAGTATTTTGCCAGAGACAGTCTGGATCCTGGAAAAAGAAGGATGTTTTGTTATCAGTGCTCAGCATTTGCGGATTTATCTCTTTACTTTCTCTTTTTATGGACCTCTAGTATAACTTCATATTAAAAAGATTTCCAGGGGCTTTACACTGCAATGTATTTATTTGGGTTACTTTATTTCGATCGTTGACTTTGGACATTGTAAGTAACTTTGTAACTATGTGTCAATGAACTAACTCTCATTAATTTGCAACTGTTGAAGATTTTATTATTTGGAAATCAAGTAATTTAGCTATATAAGAATACACAATTATTTCCTCTGTGTGTGATTTTGGATTTCCTCTCTGTGTGTGCTGTAACAAGGCCTAGAATGCTGAGACAACAGAGAGTGCTATTTCAGTATGTCACATGGTACAAAAGTATTTCTCAAAATATCTATATGTATGTATGACCTTTTTTGGAAGGTTGGATGGCATATATGTGTGGAGCTGAGCAGAGCTCGGGAGTGATTCTGATGCAAGAGTCATTCGGCTTTGTTCAATTGAATAAAGTCTAATTATTTTCTGTTATCATGGATCCCTGAGAAATCATTGAACCGAAAAGATTGAAACCACAACATTTGGCGACCACGAAGGGACATGGAAGGAGCTGAAGGAACCATGATGGGCGTCACCGTTGACTGGCACAAACAGCAGTGTCCAATGTACTTAGAGGTGAGCAGTTTTTTGCTTTTTCTTCAAGTTTGTGCGAGTCACCGGTTGCCCGGAAATGGTAAGAAAAGCTTCTCCAAATTAAAATGAAAAGGGGTCTATGATTAACAGGAAATAATTGTATGCACTGTCTTTGTAAATGTCTAATAGCGCGGGGGAGCTCCCAATAGTCTTTGCCAGTGCTTAAATAATCCTGTGTGGATTGTTTGAATTACTGGTACTGCTGATTTAGCGCAAATGTTTTGTCGTACGTACGCAAGGATTTGTATTTACTGATAAGGATATCAGTGTATCTGTGTTTTCCTGTCAAGGTGGCCTAGATGGATGACAGGTGTACTGATTAAGGATAATCGGTTTTATGTTTACTTGTTAAGGTTAACAAGGCCAATGATAAGGATATCATTGTTGATCTGTGTTCTTATTAAGGATAATAGGATAGCATGCGCACAGATGTTTGGCTTAACAGTTTTCCGCCTCGGCTAGCGAGGGACTGCTCAGGTAGGCTAATTCATATTTTTTGCTGTGTTGGGGAAGTGAATCAGCAGGTAGTTAGGTTTATATAGTTATTTTTCACTGTGTTCGTTAGTGTATCAGTGATGTATTGTTATAAAGACAGTCATTTAAGAAAGAAAGCATACTGAAAGAGAGAAGTGTGCTCAAATATTGAACAAGTAAAGCAGAGGCTGGATTTGGTATAGTGAGGGCTATTAAATTAAACAAAGATAGGGCTAAAAGCATGATATAATTATTATATGTCAAAGATAAAGAAAGATACACAATATCAAAGAATGATAATATTGTTGATAAAACAGATACACTGGTCACTCCATCTTGTTTTGGTAATTTTCTAGAGATAGATTGAAGAAAAATTACTGGGATAATGAGATGGAAATGTTATTGGCCATGGATCCAAGATTATGCAGAGATCTCCAAGTTTATTTTTAAAACAGCTCATGAGCAAAAACCAAAAAGAATAGGAAAAATGAGAAAAGAAAAAATGCATTTGAAAAATTTCAATTGACAGGCCTATTACTCTAAATTACTTATTAGAATTTGTAAAAAGAAAAAAGGGTTTATAATAGCGGACTTAAACAGAACCTTGCGACCATTGACACTTCTCAAAAGTGTTTGACATAGTTGTGTTGACCTGATCAGACCTTGTGGCTAAAAGGATCAGTGCCGCATTTAGAGCACAACCTGCAAGAATGTATGTGCTGGCCAGTGTGTGTGAGAGTGACTGAGTATGACTGGATTGACAAATGGTGTTTGAAGAAACACTAAGGCAAATCAATTATTTTGCCAATACAGCTGTATTTAAAATTTAATTTGTGGGCCCACAGGGTAAATTCTGCCCAATAAAATAATGACCATGGATAAATTTGGTTAATTTCTTGGTCAAAACTGTAGTGGCAATATGAAAAGAAAATGGTAAAAAACAGTGCCACATTTGCGTTGCGACTAACACATCTGACTTTACTTTCAGAATGGAGGAGTATAACACATTTGATTTTCTTTTCAGCATATGGTGATGGAGCTTATTCTTTGTCAAAAGTATGAAATAATGTAACTTTTGTTTTGTTGCAAAGTGGGTTGAGTGTTATCCAAGATGCCTAATAATTAGGACTAGTGCTGATAGTGGAACTCAAGACAGAGATAATTGAGTTCAATTGACTAATTGTAAAAGTACATAGGAAAGTTATTATGAGAAAAATGTAAAGAAATTGCAATTATGATGATAAAAAGCCAAACCGTATGGAAAATGAATAGGAATATAATTAAAGTCCTGCTGTTAATGAAAGCAGAAAGGACACCACTCAGCCCACAAAACCTTTCTACAGGGAACACCAAGAAGGACAATGGGAGAGATGAGCATATGATTGAAATTACATGTTGTTGTCACTAACAGAACTAACAGAACTTATTAAGTTTTAATTCACAGATAGCAGCAGCTCAATTCCAGGAAGGTTTCTGGGACGAGTCTAACAAAATGAACCATTGACTGTGCTTTGTAATTTCAGAAGAGTGACATTTGAGTCCATTCCTCTCAACTTAAAATACACCAACAGCCTTTACCCCCCCCCCCCCCCCCCCACACCCCCCACAACAGGGAGTGAGGGATCACCAGCATCACCTGGTAAAAGATGTAAAGATGACAAGAGAGCCAACAGAATGATCAAATCATGAATGGAAAGGAAGACCAGCTTGACCAGAAACTCTAAGGAAGGAGAAGTGTGGAAAGCTCACAAGGAGCTGTGCAAGAAGACACTCAACAGAGATGAGTACAAGTTCAAAGAAGTCAACATCAACCAAACCTTTGCTAAAATTGAATGTTTAGCCCTTGAATAGATTTGGTAGCAACTTAATAATAACCCCAACAGAACTAAAATTGATTGAAGAAAATATATCAAAGCAACGTAAAAATTATGATAATGACAAATTAAGAAAAGAAACTAAACTAATGATAACGATTAATTTAAGAAATTGGTATAGCATAGTGGGAATTAAGACAATTCATGAAGGAAAAATTAAAACTAAAAAAGAACATTTAAAATAGATCCTAAAGAATACTTGGATGCTATTTGTCAATAAAAGGGTATACAAAATTAATTTAAGGCTACAGTTGAAATTGAAGCAAGTATTAAACACTGGGTATTAACATATATTCGATTTAAATTTTAATTCATAAGATTATGATTTGATTCAATATGCTATTGACTAATTAAATATATATCAAATAGTGTTAATAGAATGACAACTTCAGTTGGAAGTTATTAATTTAATAACAAACAGGCCCTTATGAACAGTTTATATGGTACCAGAGGAGGGTCCAAACAGGTATTTGGTGTTCAAAATAAGGACAAATTGTTGCACCAACACTATTGAATATTTTCATTCCAGATGCGCATAGTTTCACGATGCGCAAGGAGGGAATGAATAAGAATGAAAATTAAAATTAAAATTAATTGTAGAAGCATTTAAGCATTTAAGCATTTATTCCAGAGATATTGAGGATTAAAATTAATTATATAAAAGCAATGAAATCAACAGAGGAGGGTCAGGAACAGAAATTAAATCTCTAACTTAGATTGGAAGTCTATCAAAAATAAGGTCAGATAATGGGTCAGCTAAACAGAAGCATTGAAGACTAAATATAAATTGTATACGAATACAAGGAAGTTTCAATAATAATAAGTTATAAAGCTTTATGTTTGAAATAGGTGAGATAAAAACGTTGAGATTGTTAGATTTATTTAGGTATGCAGGAAAATAAATGTACAATGAATATGTAAAATAGTGCAAAAAGTTATAAGAAAAGTTAAAGAGTTATCTTTTCTAAGTGTCTGATGAGATTATTGAATGACTTTTATGAAGTAAATGTAACATTGCTCTTAAAGCTTTCTTAGTTTGAGTGATTACATGAGACATAATTAGTGTATTCATGATTGTTCATTTAGAAATTAGTAGAAGAAAAGGAATTCAGTTAAAGGCTTGAACTGAGGAGCTGCAACGTGTGAGATTAAACATTTTAAAAAGGGTATTTATTGTTTAAATTTGGTAATAGGGTAGACAGAATTTGGAATGTAAAACTTTATAACGAAGCATATTGAGATTTAATGAGTAGAAGGTGCACTAAAATGATATGTTTGTTCATCAACTAAAAAAGACTGACTAAAAGATTGATTTTTGAATTTAAGAATTTATCCAGTCCTATTTTGAATAAAAATTCAGAGGGATTACGCAAAACAAAAACGCGAAAAGAATAAATTACGACTATAATCAGCAGAGATTTATTATAATGCTTTGCCTGCATTATGAAGAAAACAATTATGTGAAAAAAGTAGAATGACTTATATCTAGAGATTGGTGTTGCACTTTTACCAAATAATACTGTGCAAAGAGGAAAAATTTAGCGAATACAAGTTAAGGAAAACTTGATTTAAGTTTGAAGGATTATGAGTCATGGTTTTGAGTTGCAATATTAAGAGTGGGTTATTATTCTGTTGTGTACTTTGCATATTAAGATCACTAGTTGAAAAATCACGGTTAAACGAATTGAAATGCGGGAAAAAAGATAATGAAAACTATTTTGAGAGGGCAACCAAATTGATATTTACAACTCCTGGACAATGATACAAGTACCTCAAAAAGGAGGACGAAGAAGATGATGATGATGAGCCAGACCCTGGGTGTATGTACTAGCCTGCCCTCTCCCCAGTGGTGACCCTCTACGACACGTAAAGTGTCTGGGTCGAAGCGGAAAAAGACTACACCGCAAGAAAACTTTTAATTGTATAATGGAAATTTATGTTTGACATATTCTACATAACTGTGATAATAACCGACAATGCTGAACCAATTTCATCCTCGCACTTGTAACAATGTTTAAATTGTTGTTTGATTAGGGAGCAGAGAATCTTTTACTTTTTCCATTGAAAGAAAAGCAAAACAACTGAAAGAAAGAAAAATATATGGAGAAAGATGTTTGGTTCTCTTGCTCTTCCGGAGTATGGTGGCATAATCCAGTCATTGTAAAGGATGGGTGACTTGTTTGAGTCACTAGATAGTATAACTGAAGGGGCTGGATTTTGAAACTACACTCTGGAAAAGGATAGTGAATGTGGGGCTTAGATAAGCCCCAGAGGAGGGAATGTTGAAGATTTTATTATTTGGAAATCAAGTAATTTAGCTATATAAGAATACACAATTATTTCCTCTGTGTGTGATTTTGGATTTCCTCTCTGTGTGTGCTGTAACAAGGCCTAGAATGCTGAGACAACAGAGAGTGCTATTTCAGTATGTCACATGGTACAAAAGTATTTCTCAAAATATCTATATGTATGTATGACCTTTTTTGGAAGGTTGGATGGCATATATGTGTGGAGCTGAGCAGAGCTCGGGAGTGATTCTGATGCAAGAGTCATTCGCCTTTGTTCAATTGAATAAAGTCTAATTATTTTCTGTTATCATGGATCCCTGAGAAATCATTGAACCGAAAAGATTGAAACCACAACACAACTACATGTCAACTAACTTTCATGAGAGTATTAGTAGACTGTTAGGTTAGAGTTAAGTTGACCTAAACTTGCAAGGTTATTTAAGCCCCTTTCACACAGCGCGTTGATCCCGGGAAATTACCAGAACGCCTTCTGTGTGAACGCAAACACGACCCGGGATTGATGCCGGGATCGATACCGGGTTGGGGACCTATACATTGCCGTGTTCAGTCCTGGAACTCGCGCTGTGTGAACAAAAGCCATACTCAATGGCGTGTCGTAATGATGACGCTAAAGCCGGGATCATTCGCCAGCTAGTGAAACGGTACGCAATGCGATAGTTTATGATTGAATCAGAGAAAAAAATGCACAAGTGTGGTTTCATATAAGCTCATATAAGCAAACTTAAGACGCTGCTGAGACATTACATATCACATCGATGTAACAAAATAAAGTGTTGGCTGACAGTCTACTAATACTCGAATGACTGGTAGTTCACATGTAGTTGTAAAGTTTCTCACTGTATAGTAATATGTCTGTTGTGTTCACGTAATACATACAGTTTTAGTTCTGCTATTCAGGATGCCTGTTTTACGTTGCACATTCTGACTCTGTGAGGCCACCGTAGGTGCGCTGTTGTTGTGTGTGAGTTCCGGGAAATAAACGAGAGAGTTGATGCATTGAAAGTTGAAACGAGTTGTTGTTTTTTATCAACATAACATTGGCGACGAGGATGGCTGATGCCCCGATTTTTTCTCTGCCACCTCCGGACTATTTTCTGCCCCTCCCTGGCGAACCTGTCGTTCCTTGGAATCAGTGGAGAACGTCTTTTGAACTGTACCTTTTAGCCGTTGGATTGGACAATGCCACTAGCGCGAGGAAGCGCGCTATCCTACTACACTTGCTGGGTGCGGAGGGGAACAGGATTTTCAACACGCTTGATGGTACTCTGGACACTTACAATGCTGTAATTACGGCTTTGACTGAACATTTTGTAAAGTCACAGAACATCCTCTTTCAGCGGCTGGAGTTCAGACAAAGATGTCAGCGCCTGCTAGGCAGTTTGTAGCAGATTTAAAAGCCTTAGCACAGCGCTGTAATTTCGGCGTCATGAGGGATGAACTTATTCGAGACCAGCTCATTGAAAAAACGTCTAATCCCAGAGTCCAGGAGGACTTGTTACTCAAAGATGCAACACTGTCACTTGAGGATGCTTTAACACTCGCCTTACAAGTGGAGGCGGCAACTCAATGTGCTGCTAAAATAGCAGAAAGCAAGTCTCATACTGCCGTTATTGAACAGCCAGTGCAACAGCTATCAAGCTCAGACAACCTGGCTGACCCTGCTGCTATACAGGTCGCGCGGCCACAGCAAACACGCCAGCAGAGACGCTGTGGGAATTGTGGCTCCACCCGTCATGCCACAAGGGCTCAGGACTGCCCTGCTAGGGGCCAAACATGCAGACGCTGTCAGAAACCTAACCACTTTGCTAAATGGTGCCGGTCTGCTCCGGCTGACTACTCTGAACAGTCACATGACCCGGTGGTGCCAGTGCGCACCGTAGGCCCCCACCCAGGGACCTTCTCCAGGTGCCCCGTATACCTGGATGGCCGCTGTGTCCCTCTTCTCCTCGACACTGGGGCCAAGGTGTCACTGCTGAATGTTGACACCTGTAACCTACTCTTTCCAAACAGACAGATGCAGCCACCATCCACTGCTCTCTGTGGTTACGGCCGCAGCAAAATCGACGTTGTTGGCCTACTTTACCTCCCAGTTCGCTACACCTCTACAACTGTGGACCGCTTCCCATTCCACATTACACACCACGGTGAGAACATCATGGGCCTTGACCTCTTTCTCAGCCTTGGTTTTATCCTACAGGACAACAACGGAACACGAATACTACAAGTGGGTTCCCCTTGGCAACAAAGCCGGCCTGAACTGTTCAATGGCCTTGGGTGTCTCACCTCATTCACACACAAACCACTCCTGGACCACAGCGTGCCTCCCGTGGTCCAGCCCCTTCGGCGTGTTCCCCTGGCTCTGCGGGACGGCGTTACACAGAAGCTCCAACGCCTCCAGGCTGATGGCATCATAGAACCCATTGATGCCTCTCCGTGGGTGTCCAACCTCGTCATTGCCAGGAAGAAGTCAGGTGGACTGAGAGTCTGCGTAGACCTTCGCCAGGTCAACAAGGCAGTGGTGCCTGACAAGTACCCTCTTCCGACGACAGAAGAACTGACAACCCACTTCTACGGCTCCCGGATCTTTTCTAAGTTGGACTTACGTCAAGGCTACTTACAAATTCCTCTGCACCTGGAGAGTCGGAACCTGACGGCTTTTATCACCCATACTGGCCTGTACCGCTATACGAGGATGCCTTTTGGGCTCAGTTCAGCGCCAAGCTGTTTCCAGAAGATCATGTCCACAATCCTCGCCAGCTGCCCCGGTACCGTGGCCTACTTAGACGACATTGTGGTACACGGGCCAGATGTTGACACACACAACGCCCGCTTGGAACAGGTCTTTGACTCCCTCAGTCGCCACCATGTCACCTTGAACACTGAGAAGTGTACGTTCTCTGCACCGGCCATTGATTTTGTCGGGTTCCGTGTGTCGGCAGATGGTATCTCCCCTCTCCAGTCGAATGTGGCAGCCATCAGCGCAGTCCCCAACCCCACGACAGCCTCGCAACTGGCTTCGTTCTTGGGGATGACAGCCTACTACATGCGTTTCCTGCCGCAGTACTCCTCTGTCACGGCCCCGCTGAGGATGCTGCTCAGAAAGGATGCACCCTGGACCTGGACTTCTGAATGCCAGGCAGGGTTTGACGAACTGAAGCGTCTCCTTACCACGTCTCCGATCCTGGCACACTTCCAGCTGGACTGCCCCACATTTGTGACCTGTGATGCGTCTGCTATGGCTCTGGGCGCCGTTCTGTCACAGCTCCATGACGGCGCGGAGAGGCCCGTAGCCTTCGCCTCCCGGGCGCTTAGCCCCACCGAGCAGAAATACTCAGTGGGTGAGAGGGAGGCCCTCGCCTGCATTTGGGCGTGTGAGAGGTGGCATTTGTACCTGTATGGACGGTCTTTTACCCTACGGACGGACCACCAGGCCCTGACAGCCCTGATGTCCACTTCGGGCGGAGGACACAGGCCCCTTCGCCTCTACAGATGGTCAGACCGCCTGCAGCAGTATGATTTTCAGTTACAATTCACGCCTGGCAAGACTAATGTTGTTGCAGATTTTCTATCCCGCCCTGCCGCCACCCAGTGCTCTGCTGTCTCTCCAGAGGATGAGGAGGAGGTAGTACACCTGGTCCACTCACCACTAAAGGACACGGTCTCCCTCCACGACCTGGAGTTCGCCTCAGCAGCCGAGCCAGTCTTCAGCATGCTTCGTGACTATATCAGACATGGTTGGCCTTCCCGCGTCCCACCAGAACTGGAGCCATACTATCGAGTGAAGCATGAACTGTCATGCTGGGGTGAGGCCTGCATCGCTCGTGGCCTCTGTGCTGTCATCCCAGCGGCCCTCAGAGGGTGTGTCTTGCAAATGGCACATCAGGGACACCTCGGCATCGTCAAAGCCAAACAACGGTGCCGTGACGTCGTGTGGTGGCCCGCCATGGACCGTGACCTGGAGGGACTTATCCGCTCCTGTGCAGCGTGCCTCACCAGTGGGAAGACTGGGCCACCCGCTTCAACTCCACTACAGCCAGTAGAATGGCCGTCTGCACCATGGGACCACTTGCAGCTTGATATCTGTGGTGAGCTGTACAATGTGCCACACCATCAGAGGTTCCTCGTGGTGGTCTACGACCTGCACTCCAAGTGGCCTGAGGTGGCTCCCATGGGTACGGTTACCTCTGCTGCTGTGGTCAACTTTCTCGACCAGCTGTTTTCCCGCTGGGGCTTGCCTCGTGCAATTACCACGGACAATGGTCCTCAGTTCCTGTCTTTGGAGTTCACTACCTTCCTCGCCAACAAGGGTGTTACCCATATCCGAACCTCCGTCTATCACCCCCAAGCCAACGGAGGGGTGGAACGATTCAACCAATCCCTGAAAAATGGATTGCGTGCTCACATGTCTGAGGGATACTCCCTCATGGCCGCACTGTCACAGACCCTCCTCCACTACAGAGCAACTGCCCACTCTACAACAGGGGTCTCACCTGCCGCACTCATGCTGAAAAGGGAGCTTGTGCTTCCACTGTCAAGACTCCGTCCACCAATGGGCGCGGGCCCACGGCCATGCCCAGCAGCAGTAAAGGCTCACGTCAAGAGACAACAGAGTTCCATGAAGCGGAGGTTCGATGAGAAGCACAAGGCTAAGTGGCCTACTATCAGAGTGTCAGACTGGGTCAGAGCCCGCCGGCCCCACAGAGCTAACAAGCTGTCATCATTCTGGTCGGCTCCCTACCAGGTCAGTCGGCAGCTCGGCCCAGCTTCATTTCAGCTGACTGATGGTTCCCGTTGGCACGCTAGCTGTCTGCGCAGAGTGCCCTTCCCTTTTAACCACCCTCACCTGGCAGGGGTGGAGCAGAGCAACCCAGCAACTGAGCCGGCCCCTCATGTGCCGGATCCTGTGCCGGCACCTCTCGCCCAAGCTGTTCCGGCCACTCAGGGCACCTCTCCTGCTTCAGACCCGCTGCCGGGGCCCCTTGTTCCTGAGCCCCGGCCTGTCAGGGTTCGTACACGCCCTGGGCACTTCGAAGACTTTGTTGCTACCTTTCACGTTTGAACATTCGGAGGGGGGGGGGGAAATGTTGTGTTCACGTAATACATACAGTTTTAGTTCTGCTATTCAGGATGCCTGTTTTACGTTGCACATTCTGACTCTGTGAGGCCACCGTAGGTGCGCTGTTGTTGTGTGTGAGTTCCGGGAAATAAACGAGAGAGTTGATGCATTGAAAGTTGAAACGAGTTGTTGTTTTTTATCAACATAACAATGTCTAAAGTGGACTACAGTCAAATAGTCAAAATAGTAACCAAAGTGTAACCTGTATCTGTAGGCAAGTCTTGTTCCTATTAGGGACTTGCAGTTAGTTTACTTTTGTAGATGACCTACTGTAGTTTACTTATACAACTGCTTTATTGGGACACAGTTCTTCAGTTTGTATTCTGTAATTCAATACTTTCTCTAAACGCACTCTCCAGTATCCTAGCTTGAGGCAACAACTCGGTGGAGGTCCATCTGTATATATAACATAAATTAATTTTTACGGTTAATCCATATTTCATACTTCACGTTGATTGAATATTTAAGTACACAGTTATCTTTTTTCATTCTCACACAAGGCAACATGTACACAAAACCACTCGGTTCTAAGAGGCAGAGCTACAGAGGTAAAGCTCAGAAACCACATTTGCACTAGCTTTAACTTTACTCTCACTTTACTTCACACCCTTGCACAAGCCATAAAACCGTTTACAGAGAGAGAGAAGAAAAAAAAAACTTACCAGCAAACACACTGAAGGACCCTAAAAACACAAACTGTGAAAATCAGCATCGCCTTCATGTCGACTGACCGGACTGCTCTGACCAACTTGGACGACAGTATTAATAAAAGAGGAGGAAACCGCCTACCTGTTAGACATACTGGTAACATGGGTGCCAGGAAGACATGACTAAGCTGTTAATTCATTTTCCCACAGACTGAAATAAAAGCTATGATAATATTTCCAGTGGTCAGAGTGATCAAAAGAAATCCCATCTGGGACCTGAAATCATTATTCATATATACATGAATTTATTTGTTGATGCTTCATCCCAATTTCATTGGTGTTTAATGTTTTTTTCTCTGTCAGTCAATTAATGGACAATTTTCTTTGGGTTTGGCTTTAATATGCAGTCACATTTGCTCAGCGAAAATTATTTCAATATCGGGGAGTTTTGCATGAAGGCGAAAATGTTCAAATTGGTCTCACAAATTTGCTGGGTTGACCAAGAAAGCTGCTTCTGTGACTTCTGCATGAGCTGTGCTTCATATTACTACATAATTGACAATAGACAATTCACTTTTTCTGCAAAATTTCGCTAGTTATGGTTCTTTTGGTCAGGACCAAACAAGTAGATAATACATTTAGTTCACTTAACGTTCACAAAGTCATTTTTATTTTGGAACAGAACTTAATTAACATTGAAAACAATGCTGTGTACTAAACTAAATGTTCTTGTTGTATGTGCGTACATTGACCAGTTTTGAACTCCAGAAAAGTTTATAAAATGTGTAAATGAGTCAAAATAGTGGCAGGAATCCCTCCGTCACAGAAACAAAGATCTGCTGCAGGGAGATGGCATTTCCCATCCATGTACCGAACTGTAATGGGCAACGTAGCTTCTATGATGAGAAAAAACAGGTATGCCTCAGCATTCGGAACTTTTTAGGGACGCATCTTGGGATATCACGTCCTGTTTCTGGATCGGTTTGATGTCTTTGGTCCATGTTGCATTCATATTTTAGTCAAACAGCAACAGAGTTCACCTGGAAGCGGACCGAGACCTTTTCACACTTCAAATTAACCGTACTAACAGAGCAATCACACCAGAGTTAGTTTTAATCGAACCAAACCTGCCAAGTGTAAACAGACACTCATAGTTTGAAGAACATTTTAATAATCTAAAGAACCCTTTTCCACTATAAAGAAACTTTATGGGGTTTATAAAGTTCCATGAATGTTAAAGGTTCTTCATGAAACTATAAATGCCAATAAAGCACCTTTATTTTTAAGATTGTAAGATAATTAAATTAATTAAGCATTAAAATCAACTTCACTGACTGGACTTTGACGGTATAATGTTATTGAAGAAGACAGAAATAAAACACCTAAATTAGCTTAATTTGTGGTCATGGCGTGACATGACTGGATAGTGGCTTCAGCAGCAGACAGGATTTTGCACCTACAGTCTGGAGTAAAAGTCATCACAGTGATAAATAAATTCTCAGTGGTCAAGAGACAAAACTTGTCAGATATTTGTGACTATCAATAAAAAAAAAAAAGGTCTTAGTGACAAACTTTTGAGCGGTAAATTTAGATTGAAATGCAAGTTCTAAGTCTTATTGTGCATGATTTATTGATAATTCATTGGTTTGTCCTTTTACTCTACATGCTCTGCTTAAAAATTAAAAAATATATATATATAAAAACCAGGCAAAGGTATTTTTTTACCTTTCAATCCTTTCCACCAACCGCTGGGCCCAATGTTATATCCAATCAGTTTCTGTCAAATTACAGAAGTAAAACATTGATTTATGTTGACTTTTGGTACTAAGTATACTCTTACAATAATCAGTATGGGTTCTGCATATCTAAAAAAAAAAAAAAAAAAAGAAGAAAAAATAACGTTCCATTACGGTCAATAATATATGACTAAAGACTTGACCGTCAATAAGAAAGGAAAATGAGAGGTGTGAAAGACAAACCACATGCAAATATCTAAAACAGCTCATCCATTAATAAGCCACAGACTTTCACTGTCACTTTAAACCAGCTACAACTGCATATGAAACTGCCCTTGGGCTTATCTACACATCACAGGAAGTACAGTCATCGCACATACAGCATCTGTCGAAAATGTATTCAGTTGCCTTCAGATTAAAATTCTATGATGAACACAAAGTCAATAAATCAAACATTTGGTGTCATATAATTATGATGATCATTTGCAGCTAAAAGAGAACGCTAAAGCACATGTCTTTGAAATAGCATGCATGGAGCCTAAACAAGGGGGGAAACCCCCCTAAACCAATGCTAGCTATTAGCAGGTTCTTCCTCCTACAGTTTGATCTACAACAAACATGCAGTGGCAGACGCTCAACTTCCACCATTAACCCACAAACTGAGCTCTCACAGTGAGGCTTAGCTTTCTTACACCCTACATGACAAATATGGAAAGCATTGTGACTTTGATTTCAGCCATTTTGGAGCATCATAGTTTGCTACTCATACAGAATTTTTCCATCATATAATTTAGTTTGTACCTATCTTTGATTGTTCATTAATAAGGTGGCCTATGAGAAATTGCTTATAATGTTTATCATTTGTAAGTCGTTTGGTATAGAGGCTTCATCTAAATGAATATATGCAGATGTTATGGCTGACAAGGTTATCAGTTATCCAATATGTCTTCACCTCCCAGGAAAATTTGGCAAAAAAAAAAAAAAAAAAAAATTCATACGAATTCATACAATTTGATGATGATATATGAAAATGAATGATTTTTAGAAACTTAGACCCTAACCACCACTGGCCCGCAAGCAGATACGGAAATACGCGAATGAAATTGTACAAATTCATTTGAATTAGCCACCTATTTGAACAATTTTAAATAGTTTTGTTGGATGTCTAGTAGAATGGAATGTCTATAGCGTTATTCTGAATGTGTTTTTTCTTTCTTTCTGTAGCTCAACTCGAGTAACTCAAATAACTCCACTATAGATCCCACATAATGCTCATCATTCACTTGATTCGGTGCCCTTTATGGGTGTTGACCGACAGTTGATAGAAAGTTTTCTCCTCGCCATGCATTTAGCACAGCTGAAAAACCACAAGGAGGAGTAAGATGATGACTTACCAAATAAACCACAGGAGAGAAATGAGGACATTTGCAATTCCTCAGAATTGGGGAAGTGGTGTATAGAAAAACAATGACCTACTAAAGACCTACTAAACTAAAATAAAGTAATACAAATCATATTTACTTATATGTATATTAATTTGGAACTAAGAATTAAGGCAGCAGCCAATTACGATCACAGTGTAAAAATGTAGATGCTAGCAAAAACAATAGCATTTTGACTACCTCTAAAAACAATAGTGATAAATGCTATTCACATAAATAAAAGTAATGTGCTATTTGTAAAGTTAAAATATTTAGTGGGTGGAACAGAATTAGTAAAAATAGCCTTTGTCCGGTTGGCTCTTGAAAAAGATTACACCATTAAAGGTAAATGACACATACAAATATACACTGTATTTTAATTGTTTATTCAAGGCATATTGTTTACCCTAAAAGTTCGGTTTAGTTCTTGATGTCTAGGAGGGTTTTCACATATTCAGTCCAGTGCATGTTAGAATTTAGTCTTGCGCTTGAGATATTTCATTGCTCACTAGTGGTTAAACTACTGTACCATAGGAATGGTTTAGATTTTTTGCCTCTGTAAAAAAAAAAGATAATAACTTGTCTACATTTGATGCCGCACATATTTAAAGCTACAGCTTGGCCTACAGGAATTAAATACAAGCAGTTCAAAATTGTCTGGCACAAAGGATTTTAATATATTTGACAACATTACCTCTATACATAAGAATACATAATCACATCAAAAACATTTTAGAGAAATAAAAAATATAGATATGAATAGATAGTTATAAAATATGAAAGTGCAATCTTTTTTTTTTTTTTTTTACGTCACAACTAACGTAAAGTGTGTGATGTACAATAAAGTGCATGTTATCTCCAAAGAGAAAACCTTTAAAAGCAAAATGATTCTGGCCAGTTATAATTTTCCTCCAAAGGTCTGCGTATCAATCTGAGCCCATGACCGAGTCACATTTGTGGTTTATGTATTCACAGAATGATGAGCTGTACTTGATGCTGACTGAGGTTTCGTCTTTTCGTCCAGGTACTTCATTGCTTTTATGGCCCATGGTGAGGAAGGATCCGAGCAGATTGTGATCCCTTTGATTGTAAGAAATCTACAGAATGAAACAGAACAGGCTATTATGACAATATTTCCAGTCACAGATCAAGTAAAATAAAGCTTTCATTATCCCTTTAGTTTGTATCATTCTTAATACAAGATAATTCAGCATAAATCTAAATGAATTCTCACCTCACAGCATTCACAGGGAACAAGGGTTTGTCCTGGATGATGTAGCTAACTAGATTCTTCATAGGAACTTTAGTATTTGAAGTAGTTAGACAGCTTGAACCAATAACAGGATCTATTGGAGATAAAAGCAGGGTATTGATTTTAAATGCAAACTACCACTAAACGAAAGACCTTACAAAATACAATTATCATCACCATATTCATTAGCAGTAATGAATTCAGTAGCAACACAAAAGACTTTGTGAATATTGGCAAGAATGTGTGAAACCCACCTTGCACTGAGGACGAGACCAGAAGCCACAACAGCAGAACTGCATTGAAACCCAACATATGCGACTTCATTTTCTAACGTGGTCGTCACCTGTGATGTGACCCTGAAGAAAGGCGCTGTCTATTTAAGCTCAGACCTGAACTAGGGCACATGGAACAACCACCCACTAACACAGTTCCACTCTCATGCCACCACAGGCAGAAAATAAACAGTAATACTAAACAAATCACTACCCAGACTACTGGTTAAGGTTTTTATTAGTCAGGACAGTATGATTACGTTTAATTGCTTGAAGGTATAACAAAATGTCAGGTAAACTGATGCTGTAAATGTGTACGATTCAGATACAATATGAACACAATATTGGTAACACTTTACAATAAGGTTCATTAGTTAACAACCTAAGTAAACATGAACTAAGAATGACCAATACTTCAGCATTTATTAGTCTTAGTTAATATTAATTTCAACATTTACTAATACGTTAATAAAATCAAAGGTTGCATTTGTTAACATAGTTAATCCACTGTAAGCTAACATGAACAAACAATAAAAAAGCTGTACACTGTAAAAAAAAAAAAAAAAAGTTGAGAAAACCTAAAAGTTTAAGGCAACCAGCTGCAGGACATTTTTGAGTTTTCTCAACTTAGGGTCATTAGTTGTACAAACTTTTTCATGTTAAATAGTTGAATAAACTATAAAAAACGAATTTGTCAAACAAAATGTAAGTTGGATTTTTACAGTGTATTTTTAGTAAACATTAACATAGTTTAATAAATACTATAACAAATGTATTACTCATTGTTAGTTAATACATTAACTATGTTAACAAATGAACCTTATTGCAAAGTGTTACCACAATGTTTAAGTATGTATAAGCTATCAGAGTTGGATTAGAGGACATCTAACACAATGTGTATTTGAAACAGTTGTTTTGAATATGTAAATAGCATAATTCATCTTTGACATTGCACTTTGCTTTACTTTTAACTCTGATGCATTTCTTGATTTTGATTTTTATAGGTCATGGTGGTCTGCTTCTTTTCTCAAACCACAAATTAGGGGACTTTACTAGCATTATCAGAGTGCACATCACCTCTTTGAGGTTGAATGTTTTTTTTTAGCAAGAAAGTACCCAGTGTAAAACTGAGCATGAACATCCAGTGATGTGAAGACAAGACCCAGCATTGAGGAGAGGAAACACTAGCTCGGAGTCCGAAATCGAATACTTCACTACTAGGCTATGCAAAAAACAGTATGCCAACAGAGTATAGTGTCCGAATAAATAGTACTGGAAAAAAAGTAGCCGAAAAGTCCCTGGATGACCTACTACTTCTGGTGACATTTTGAAATGTGCATTCGATGGACACTTTACTATCCCATGAGGCCACAGGAGAAGATGGCTGACAATTGACACCATGTCAATGACAACATTGTGACCATGGTATGTCTGAATTTCATTCATACTACACATATCCATACTATATAGAACATAGCCTACTTTTTAAGAGTCTTAAAGTAAGTTTCAAACTTAATGTAGGACCTACTATACAGTATGTGATTTTGGATGCAGAATAGGGCTTATATACAGTTGATAGGGGTAATGGGACTAACAAGATACCTGGAAACAATTAAGGGGGAAAGAGGAACTAAACAAAACTAAAAACTAGGTCCACAACACAAGGTCATTACACCCAGGTTAATGCAAGTGTTTGTCTATGTGCATTACTGAAGCACATACCGTATGTGCAGGTCAGTCCAATTCTATAAAAAATTATATTCCATTATTTGTGTGCACAATTACATGTTCATCTAATTGCTAAGCAAGACCATCTTGGTCAACCAGCTTTACCAGAAATACCATACTGGGCAGCTATAGTTTGAACATATTTAGCCTCATTTACACTAATTCCAATTTCATTGTGTTGTCATTTTCAATTTCATTGTCCAATTTGTGTTGACTATATCCAAATTTTTTCTGAAGACCAGAACAATTATTATCCATGTTGTCCATTATCCAAATTATTAAGATAATAAGTGAAAAGTGAAATATTTTAATAAGATATCTGCATTTACACTATAAACTTGGCGAAACAACCTTAGGTAGAAGTACTGACCCGGAAAAGCTTAGGCCGAAAAGGAAGTAAAAACATCACGATTATCAATGGATGCAGATAAAATGATATTACAAGCTTTTGCTTTCCGCAGCATCTTTACAGGTCAGCAAAACATTGGTCTCTTAAGTGAGTTGAGCCTTTGTCCTCCACTGCACCATTGAAAAGAATCATGTGACCGTGGTTGGTTAGCCACGTCATTCTCCATCGTCGCCTTTTCAATGGCGTACGACTCAGGGGAATATCCGATCTGTCTGCTTACATGGCAGACGCAAATGCACTTATCTGATTCATTTCAGATTTATTTCCACATGAATGAGGCCTGAATCCGATCTGAGAATATCGGTATCCATGTCCTTACATGTTCGTGGGTAATATCTGATCTGTGCCACAAGGGAGGAAGAAAATCAGAATTGGGTCACTTAAACCATGTTATGTAAATGTGGCTTTAGTGTTACCGATGAATACCATGACTGTACTGGTTCACCAGCAACAATAGAGCTTACAGCAATAGAATTAAACTAATTTTAATTCAGTATGTCCATTAGTTGCCGCCATCTTAGACATTATGTCAAAAGACACTGAGGATGGGGTTGATTGATCTTCACAAGCCAGACTTTGTGCATACTCACAGCACTGATCAAAGTTTTTTGGAATCATACTTGCATGCTGATTATGTCACACTTAATGTGCATGAGATGTAGTGGCAATTTAACAACTTAAGTATATTTTTAGGTTTATGGGTTATTCACACAGGACATATTGTTGCATTCAAAAACAGGATGCAAGTGGACATAGAGGTGAAACTCGAAAAATTAGAATATTGTGCAAAAGTTCATGTATTTCAGTATTAAAATTAAATGGTGAAACTAATATATTTAGTATATTTAATTATATACATATGCATGGTTATACTTTTCAGAGGGCCGACATTTCTGTTTTTAAAATCCATTTTTTTAATTGATTTCATGTAATATTCTAATTTTCTGAGATTTTGAATTTGGGGTTTTCATAAGCTGTAAGCCATAATCATCAAAATTATAACTTTTGCACGATATTATAATTTTTCAAGTTTCACCTGTATATATATATAAACAAGTCTGCAAAGAAGCAGTGAGAAACAACAGCATCCAACTTTAGGGCTGCAAACCACAGCACCAGGCCAGCAGTTTCAGACCAGAAGTTAAAGTCCCCGTGAACCGGAAGTTGCAAACGACTTATCTCCAGTGTTGTGACGTATTTCAGAGAGAAAGGGAATACTAAATGAGGCAAGTGGCTTTTTTTCCAACTAGCACCTGATTGGATCTAGAAAAGTAGGTGTTTCTAGTAGCCTGTCTACTGTCAGTTGGACGGGCGTGGTTACGGATGTTAAGCCGACACCCAAACCGTCAAACCTACGTCATCAGGGACAGTCCTCCAATGCAGAGGGGAGGGGCATTTACAGACTTTGATTAAAGATTACGAAGCCAAAATTTTTTTGTGTGTGGATTGACTTGCATGGATTAATTGTTCACCACAAAACGATCAATTTAGGCAAACAAAGTAAGTATGGTCAATTTTGAATTCATGGGGACTTTAAGGCTGTGCTAGAGTCTCATGGAAGTTTGGGAATTTGTCAACTATGCCCTTACTTCTGGTCTGAGACTACAGTCCCATATAGTTATCTGGCTCTGCAGGTGGGAATGTCTCACAACAGATGGCACAGCAGTAAAAAAGTTTTTTAGAGCTCCTTTGCTCTTTTTTAAGAACTTTTGTCAAAAACACATGATGCTAACACATTCATAACATTTTGTATTACTGTGAAGCTGCTTTGAAACAATCTGTATTGTATTAAGTGCTATATAAATAAAGATGACTTTACTTGACAATGTTGTTAGGTGTGGTGGTTCTCAGAAATGCTCACGACGATGAAGAACTTTGGAAGAAAGACTTTAATTTACCAACACATAGGAACTAGAAAGAACACAGGAGATAAACACAACCAGACATCAACGAGAACCAACAGACACTCAGGCTACGTTTACACGTGGCCGGCTATTTTCATAAACAGACATTTCACACTCTCCGTTTTCAAAAATAACATTGTGCACACCTGTCAGTTTTCAGAAAAGTGTTCGTTTACACAAACCCGTGTATATATGCCGTCAAGAGCATGCCAAACCTGTAGGTGGCAGTGTAACGAGAAGATCAAGCCCACTTTAGCCAATCAGAATCCCGAAAATCCTCAACAATAGAGCAGCTGTATTTGCCTTATACTGTCTATGGTATTTGCAAATGCAACTAACATAAATGTGAATGCTACTCTGAATGCATCATGGACACCATAGACAAATGAAAATGTCAACATAGGGCGCACTTTTGACGCAGGTGCAAGTTATGTCACATACTATGATGTTGGTGGCTGCCTAAAACTCAGTTTTTCTCAGTTTACATGCAAACGTGCAAACAAATTTTTCCGAAATATCCACTCTGGCTGGAGTTTTTAGAAAGAATCGTTTTCAGAGGCGAATTGTCCGTTTGCGTGTAAACGAAGGGCACAAACGAAGGGAAATGTCTTCATTTTACAAAATAACCATGTACGTGTAAACGGGGCCTAAGGGAGAACACAGGGTATATACACAGGTGACAGGGTGGAACTGATTAGACTGATTAACAAAATACAGCTGAACTAAACTGCACACAATGAACACAGAAGGAAGTCCAAAAACTAACAGACATGTAACAAATGTCTATTTGAAATACATATCGTGTTAGATGTCCTGAACTAGTCTTGATTTCTGAACAATATATATATATATATATATATATATATAACTTTTTTCCATGCAATTAAAAAAAAAACATTCTCAACACAGTTTTTTGCTCATGAGGTTATTAAAAAGGCACTGCACACAAAAATATTTAACCTGTATTTAACCTGCTCCTTTTTCAAACAAAAATAATTGTAAATAATGGCTCATTCATAATGGTTCCTCTTCCTCCCGTGCCAGACCATCCAGCTGAAAGGTCTCTGTGGTTTCAGTAGATCCTCTCCAATCCTGCTCCAGTTTGGTTACTGGGATACAAAATTGTGTCTCGTTTCCTGTTTTCATGGGTGTTGTGTCCCCTATGTCTGTTAAGTTATGTGTGTTATAAACCTGCTTCTTCCCTGGAGTAGAGCATACTCGAGTTGCAGAGCTGTAAATAAGCACATTTGCACGTTATTCTTTAGAATAAAAAGTTTGACAAAAGTTTTTAAATAACTTTAGAATATAGTAATCGATGAAAAATTATTCATTATAATTATTAATTCACAATTGTGCACAATGTTTTTTTTTTTTACTTTGTAGACTCCTTTCTTCTATTACAGACAAGGTAATTTATTAGTAAATTATTTTATTTCAAAAATGTTCATTCAAAGATTTATTTATCATGTTACCTCTGAGCTGATTTTGTATTTGCGGTTGTCGCTGTCACAGAATGATGAGCTGTACTTGATGCTGACTGAGGTTTCTTCTTTGCGTCCAGGTACTTCATTGCTTTTATGGCCCATGGTGAGGAAGGATCCGAGCAGATTGTGAACCCTTTGATTGTAAGAAATCTATAGAAGGAAACAGAACATGCCTTCAAAAAATGCTCTCAGTTACTAGAGAAGCATAAATATCTATCCATCTATGTGGAAGTAATTCTATTTTAATATTCTTATATTTACCAACCCTAGTGAAAAATAAATATACAAAAATGTATTTGAAATACATTTATTTTATGCTAAGTATACTACATATACATTTACATATATATGTATATAAATACCCTGCAACTGCACTTTTAGTATAAATTAAAGTCTGCTAAATTGGAACAACTAATTTTTTACTTAATGCACTTTAGTTATCCGGACATCCGGTGCTAAGGTCCAATTAAAGATATACTTAAGTATATTTGATTGTGCTAAAAGGAACTATTTAAAGTATACTTTATGTACACATTAAGAAAATTTGCATTTAAAGGCTGAAATTAAGATCGAGATCATACTAATCCTTACTAATAGTGATATTAAAACAGATTTTAGGCTTAATATTAAGAAATGTGCATTGTGCAATAAAGAAATACTCCAAATAAATTATTATTATATTTATATCTGTAAATCTCAAGTGATATGTCAGTAAATATGTTAATAGCTTGTATACTTAGTATGAAATAAACATATTTTAAATACATTTTGGTACATGTTTTTTTCATAGGGTAATTAGACTGGTGTAATCAATCACTGAAGGATCACTTGTTTGTAGTATTCCTTATTTGTCTAGTCAGTGAATAATATTATACCTACCCTGCCAAAATGTGAATGGATTCTCACCTCGCAGCATTCACAGGGTCCAAGGGTTGGTGCTGGATGGTGTAGCTACGCAGATACTTCACAGGAACTTTGGTAGTTGTAGTAGTTAGACAGCCTGGACCCATATCAAAATCTATCAGATAAAAGCAGGACATTCTTTTTTTCAGTATTTTGAAATAAATCACTATTAAAATGTTTATTACTATCAATAAATCAAGTGAGGACACAAGGACGTATTTTGACAAACCTTCCTCCCATCCCAGACCATCCAGCTGAAATGTTTCTGTGGTGTCAGTAGATCCTTCTGTCCAATCTGGCTCGGTTTCAGTTTTTTGTTTTGTGTCTCCTCTTATGTCTAAGTTATTATGAACCTGCTTCTTCACTGGAGAATAGACTTTTTGAGTCCTAGACCAGTAAATAGGCAAATGTACAAAATTAATTTTATGGATTTTAATATTTAGACTAAACTTCTTCATATAAATACAAAATAGTAATCCTAAAGAGTAATACAGATAGTGCAGATTTTTTTTTGTTGAACCTTGTATTCCATTTACATAAAAAAAAAATAAAAAAATTATATTTCTTCTATTAGATCATTTATTGGTAAATTATTTTAATTCAAAATCTGTTTATCATGTTACCTCTGAGCTGATTTTGTATTTGCGGTTGTCGCTGTCACAGAATGATGAGCTGTACTTGATGCTGACTGAGGTTTCGTCTTTTCGTCCAGGTACTTCATTGCTTTTATGGCCCATGGTGAGGAAGGATCCGAGCAGATTGTGATCCCTTTGATTGTAAGAAATCTACAGAATGAAAGAGAACATGCAGTCAAAAAATGTTTTCAGTTATAAGAGAAGAATAAATACATATCCATCTATCTATCCGAGATAGAGACAGAGATATGTGGCAGTAATTTAACTGTAATATCCTCATCTTTACCATATTACAGCGTGTCTACACTGGACGCGAGTGCACGTTGTGACACTGTTAGAATCACTGATGGGCCCGTTGTTTGTAATATACCTCACCATGCCAAAATCTGAATGGATTCTCACCTCACAGCATTCACAGAGTACAAGGGTTTGTTCTGGATGATGTAGCTAACTAGATTCTTCATAGGAACTTTAGTATTTGAAGTAGTTAGACAGCTTGAACCAATAACAGGATCTATTGGAGATAAAAGCAAGGCACTATTGTTCCAGTATTTGAAATGAATTAATGAAAAGTTATTACAAGAAATTAATGTAGTGATGACACAAAAACATATTCTGACAAACCCCTGGTAAGAAAAGTTTGAAACACACCTTGCCATGTGGTTGAGAAGATCTGGAGCCACAGCAGCAGTACTGAAGAAAAACGCAACATTTTCCATTCAGTCAGATGGTTATTCAAAAAAGACGCAGTGTATTTAAGCTTGTCTTCTACTAGAACACATTGAAGGCGTTTCCATCCACTGACAGGCTCCACTCTAATGTCATAGGTTGTTGAATAATACTGAAATATACACCTAACAAAACTACTAACCAGTATGCTTTCTAGGGAAAAAGCTAACCATCACATTCAATTATCACATAGGATGTCATCAAAAAATTACTAGACAAGATACTTATTAGTGGATGTAAAACAAAAAAGTCAAACAAACTGACAATGTACACTACTGGTCAAAAGTTTGGAAACATGAAGGTTTTTGTTTACGTTTTGAAAGTAGTCTCTTAATCTCACTGGGCTGAATTTATTTGATCAAAAATACAGTAAAAACAGTAATACTGTGAAATATTATTACAATTTAAATTAACTGGTTTCTGTTGTAATACATATTAAGATTTATTCCTGTGTTGGTAAAGCAGAATTTTCAGCAGCCATTATTTCAGTCTTCAGTGTCACAGAAATCATTTTTATCATTTTAATCATCACCTTAAGAGACTACTTTC
Organism: Semotilus atromaculatus; assembly: GCA_031834385.1. NCBI lineage: Eukaryota > Metazoa > Chordata > Actinopteri > Cypriniformes > Leuciscidae > Semotilus > Semotilus atromaculatus. The sequence continues at coordinate 34,521,887 of JAULUF010000044.1, read as the reverse complement.
AAAACCATTAAAAAAACAAAACAAATATTTTCAAACTTTTAACCGGTAGTGTATATGTGAGACAAATATTTGGTATTTAATTAGCTATCAGAGTTGGAAAGGAGGACATCAAACACAGTCAACACTTCAAATATGTTAATAGCATCTTTACTTCTGAGTCTGCTTGCTGTATTTCCTGATTTTCTAGGTCATGGCGGCCTGCTCTTTATCTCAGACCATAACCTGAGGGTCTTTATCATGTTGCAGTTCTCACAGCGGCAACATACAGTATATAAGAGCTTTGTGGCTGAAAGGTTCATAATAAAGTGTCACACTGTTTATCTCGAACTGTTTCGCTTTTGAATGTGGCACATTCTTTTATTTGACTTTTCATATTTGAACAAACATGTAAACTTTTAATCAGCTTTTAAATTATGATTAAAATGCTTGAAGTAATACAAAACAAATACCAAGTATTATTCCTTGAGTAAGAAGCAACCAAGAGCAATTCTACACAAAAACACTCTAATGAAATAATAATAATGCATTATTAATAATTTTCAAGAATATTCTGTAATGGGATTTCCAAACAGAAGAATCTGTGTGAAAAGGGGAACAAACAAGGAATATGGAAAAGCTAATCAGTTCATATCTAAAATAGGGACTTTATACAGCATCCTTCTGCATACAAGTTTTTTTTCGTTTTTTTTTTAACCCACGAATCGTGACTGTGAATTTAAGAGACACGAGAAATGTGGGTTGATGTGGGGGTGAAAGTGGAAGCTTTTTTTTTAAACCACATTTCCCATCTTTTAACACTTCTGTGAGGTCAACATGTCGATGTGAACCAAAATGTAAAGCACATTTTAAACATCAATCTTGATAAGCCACCCCAGAAGAAGTGTTTACTGTGGAAGAAGCCTCCAATATTCACTAGATTTTTTCAGGTAGAAACACAATGGCGACCCCTAGCAAGTGAACTTAGAAAGATAAATCATTTGTGGGTTTTTTTCTAGGTCGTACGAGTCTAGTGGCCTGATTTGGTGTGCCGGAAACATTGTGTGCTGCTGAGCAAAACTGTTGCATCAATTCATGTGAGGCTCTGAAGGCATGTGTGAAACATGGTCTGAAATAAGACTTCCGTCATGTGCTAAATACAATTTTAGAGCTATACTGTTATAAGATATTGGTATAATGGTCATGTCCACTTAGTGGATAGATATTGACATGGCATTTCAGAATTAGAACATACATTTGTTAGACATTAAGAGAAGCTAGAAGAATTTTGTGTGACCCGTCACATGTACTTTATACTTCCTTCCAGTAGACGTTATAGAATCTCAGTGTAAATTATTCAAAAACTTGTTTGTGCCTGCATCAACTAAATTGTTAAACAAGGATAAATTAAAAATTTTAAAGATATGTTTGTATTGTATTGTGTTGTATTGGATAGGATTTTGTATTTTATATGAGTAATCACACCAAATTTCATTTCATTTTGAGAGAAAAAAAAAAAGGAAATTATATTATCAAAATATTTAAAGTGTAGCTGTTCTGGTCACATTCTGATTAATTAAAAAATACAATATACATTTTTTTTTTTTTTTTAATCACAATACATAAGCAATTTAATATATTTAAATGCAATGCATTTACAGTCCTTTATACAACTCTTTACTGACCGTTCAAAGGCTACAGAAAACAAAAATATTAGAGAATAGAAAATAGTAAATGCTGGAATAGGATTGGGAAACGACCTGACAGATTTGAACTGGTGCATTGTAAACCAAAAAGGCATTAAATAGTATCTGTGGGTAACACAAAAAAAAAAAGTGAAAAAAAGTTTCTGAAAGTGGTCCATTATCCATTTTTCCAGTGTAATCTAAAAAGGCAGACAGATAAAGTATCGCATCCTCTTCTTTATGAATGAATTACGATGGCCGAGAAGTGCAAAACAAACCACAATTCCGAAAACAAAACAATAAATTTATAAAAGCAATGGAAATTTATAAAAACAAATTAACAAGTTAGAAAACACAATAACATTTCCGAAAACAAACGAAGAAATCAGAAAACACAACGACAAGTCAGACAAAATGTAAAAGGTAGGTATATGTGGCAAATGGAATACTGACCGCTGATTGGACGAGACATCTGTCAATCAAGACATGCAGAAAGGACAGCAGACTGCGGCAGAAGAAATGTCGATTCGTGTGTGCATGAATTTGCATGTGTCAGTGACCCCTGTTCGGCCCCAAACTTCGAGTGCCGGTAGTCCTGGGGCCCCCGAACGACATGTTATGAGGATGAGTCTCTAGAACACGGGAGATTTTTTTTGTTAACTTTGTTTAAAACACAGGCCTATTGCACTCATAGGCAGACAGGCCCTCTTGAAAGGTCAAACTGAACCAAAGTGAGGAGAATTGTGTACTGCAAAAATACATACCTGGAACCGATCTAGAACCCTGCAATCCGGGATCTAGAACCAGGGGCCCCTGGACTACCACAATTTCAAATTTGGAGTCGCTGCGATCTTTTGACCCCTGTATTTCCGACTGCCCACTCGAGACACGATGTCAAATCGTGTCTCTGTTGGTGTCAATCTCGGGCACGGACACCAACATCACCGTCTCCGGCACAGCACGGACACCACCCTCTCCGACACAGACACCACCGTCTCCGGAATGGCACGGACACCTCCCTCTCCGGCACGAACTTCGCCACGGCACGTGACACAGACAATCCAAATAGTTTATGTACAGTTTGTTAATCATGAAACAAAGCGTAATGTCAGAAAAAAATTTAACGCCATATCATTCTCGTCATGATGACAGACAAGGCTTAGATTAAGCCAGGATTAGGCATTAGTTAAATTAGGACAAGTGCCTTAGAAAACAAAAACCATTACTGGTGTGCATCTTAAAACAAAACAATGGCAGAGTAATATTTTAAGATATGTCAGTGCAAGTTACTTTCAACGGCTCAAACATGCATTTTAGTCTGGGACTAATAGGCTTACGCCTTGTCTGTGAAACCAGGGGAATGTCTTCCTGCTTGTGGTTTTGCCATGTTGAGTCTGATGCTGATGGTAATAATGTACCTTAATAACCACTGAGAAATCTAGTCATTATGATAGAACATTAATAGTTATTATTCATAGTTTTATGTTTTATTCATAGTTTATATTTTGATGACCTCTTTTTAGAGCTTAAACAAAACTGCAGTGGCATGGTTGTAAAGTTAAAGGAGAAATAGCCTTGTTTTTGTTTCAGCTCTAGGTGGCAGCATTTTCTAACATTGCTGTCATTCTCATCAAGTGACTATTAAATCAGTGTTGTGCATAGAATCATCATAATACATTAAAGTTAAATAGTCTCTCTTTTTTCTCTTTAAGTATTCTCTTATAAAACTAAGTTACAGCAATGAGGCTCTTAACATCTTGTATGACTCTTCTCCTGAGCAGCGCAGTGATGTTTGACTTTGACACTCACCAATACAACACTATCATCTTTGAGGAGGATCTCAGGATATAAAAATAACAGCCTTGAAGGCCAACACAGAAACAGATATTTTTATCTTATTGACTTGCTAAAACAACTGCATTTAATTCATATTTTACTGGAAAGATAAGTGTTTAAATTTGTTTTTGTTTTTTTTTATCTTGATTTCTCACACAACTTGTGTGCTTTTTGTGGGTTAGTTGGAATGAACTGCGGTGCTAATAGAGTCTCACGAACAGTCGAGCACGGAAGACCAACGGCCAAGATCAGGATTTTCAAATTCAATAGTCAAAGAAATTCCTCAATTCATTAGATGGACAAAACAAGCCCGTTGAATGTTTAGTTTCTCTAAATAAATCTGTACCTTTCTTGGCAAACAGTTTCTTCACAACTGAGGGTCTGAGATGGAGGTTCCAGTCACTGGAAGCAGGGCTGGTTAAAGGAAAAAATCCGGGAGTTCAAAGTAATTCAACTTCAACAGAAAGTCACTGATGAACAGAGTGATGCAAGAGTATAGTTCACATGAAATATTCAAACTGACAACTTAAAGACTGATCAGAAAGAATGCTTATTTTTAAATATAATAAAGTCTATTTGTCCTCTCTCAACAGCCACTTCCTAAAATCAACTCTAAATATGCTCAGAGAGCATATAGCAAAAATATATATTTTTTTCATTTTAAAGTAGGCTATATAGGGTTTTATTTATTCCAATGTAATTTATCATTGTATACAATTGATGTAGCCTATTTGTTCATCAATAAATATTATGACTACCCCAAAATTATTAAGCAGCATAACTGTTCAACACTAATAATCATAAAAACATATTTCTTGACCAAATCAGCATATTTCTAATTTCTGAAGGATCATGCGACACTGAAAACTGATGGGAATTACACTGCAGCACAGCATTTAAATAATATAATAATAATAATAATAATTAAAGCTGCAAAGCAGCATTTAGCGGTGTTCAAGCAGTTAAGGCCTTTAAGGCCGTTAAGCACAAAAGCATCAAAAGTCATTAAGTTTTATGTAGCAAGCATGATTTACCATGATATACTACATTTCAGTGTGATTTTTCATGATTTACCATGTTCCAGTATGATTTACCATGAATCTAACATGATTTTCCATAGTTTACCTTGATGTACCATGTTATAGGATGATTTACCATGATATAGCACATTCTAGAATGATTTACCAGGATTCTAGCATGATTTACCTTATTTACTATGATTTACCATGTTTCTGGCATTATTTACCATGATTTACCACGTTGATAGCAATTATGTGAAGCATCAGAACAATTGAAGTGATAAACTCTGACAAAATATGATTGTGTTATAATAGTAATTGTTTTATAAGTGATTTTATAGTGTCTATATGCATATGAATGCAAAAGCACATGTGAAAAGACTATTAGTAAGAAGAGTGGCCAGCAGAGGGCAGTAGAAGACCACTTATTGGCTCACTTTCATTTTAAACTACTTTGTTTCTCCAGTATAATAATTCTGCACTGAAGCAAACCATTTTTATCATGTTAACTCCATAATGCATGCTTACACACACACACACACACACACACACACACACACACACACACGTTTGGGATCTGTTATTGTGAAAAGCCATGTTCTAACACTGTTTACCATGATTTACCACATTGCTAGCATTGATGTGAAGTGTCAGTACAAATGAACTGATACACTCTGACAGAATATGAATGTGTTTTAATAGTGATTGTTATATAAGTGATTTTATAGTGTCTATATGCATATGAATGCAAAAGCACATGTGAAAAGACTATTAATAAGTAAAGTGGCCAGCAGAGGGCAGTAAAAGACCACTTATTGGCTTACTTTCATTTTAAACTACTTTGTTTCTCCAGTATGCTGCACTGAAGCAAACCATTTTTATCATGTTAACTCCATAATGCATTCTTACACACACACACACACACACACACACAGCATTTCACATATTTCTTTGCAATGTAATAATATATAACTAATTAAAGAAAATGCTTTAAGCATTTGTTTGCTTTAAGCCAATGCTGAAAGCTGATAAAAAGATTAAAAATGTCTAATGCTGCTGCTCCATCTAGTGGACAACAGTGCTATTACAGCCTACTTATACAATATGCCATGTTTTTCATATCATTTAATCTACACACACTCATTCTGTTGTAGATAGAGACATTTGGAACTTCAGGATCCAATGTGACTCAATTGTCACTTCAATAGATGATTTTTGACTAAATGTTTTTGTAAATGTTAAAATAGTGAATTTATAAAGTCTAAATATTAAGTATAGTTGAGTAGTGTGACAAAATGACTTTTTTTAAACAGCAGGGGGCAGTAAAATACCACTTATTGGCTTAATAGGCCATTATGTGCATATAATTTTCACCTTTTTAACTGTTATACAAGCATATTTTGTCCAATCTGTCCGAAAATTTTCATGATTATTTAGAGTCACGGCCCACATGTTCAGACTTGTTTTTAATACGATCTGAGCGTTCATTGAAGAGATATAGGCTTTCGGGCACACTCGGTCAAGACTACACATTGAAGTGACCCTATTATAGCCATCCAAATGAATAAATTATACCTTTTCTGATAATTATTGATCTAGAGAGTCCAGAGAATTGTACTGCACTGATTTTAAACATTATGATGTGAAAATTATACGATCATAGATGGAAAACACCATTTACAGCCAATACATGCAATTTACCATAGGAAATACATGGTTTTAAAGCTTTTTAACAGTTAAAGCGCCACCTATGGTCCGATCTCCATGAAACTTTGCATGCTTCTTCCCCATGGTATGGCACATATGCTCACCAATTTTTGTGAAGTTCTGAGTTTTTGTGTATGATTTATAGGCTTTTGAGTGTATTTTGTCCAGCCCCTATTCTAAATAACCCTTTTACAGTCACTCAAAATGCAAAAGTTCAACTTTTTTTTGATAATTATTGATCTAGAGAGTCCAGAGAATTGTCCTAGACTGGTCTGGTTTTGATCGGGCGAAAAACCAGGGACTAGTTCGCAAAAGTAGGTTTTTAACATATTCGTGAATATTTAATGAACGATTTGATTGACAGCAATGGTTCTAGAGGCAAAGTTGTTCAGCATGAGGAGATCTATCAAATGATATGCATTTTGTTGGGATGTGTGCAACACCACGTGATTAAAGAGCCATAAAACTCGTTAGCGCCAACTAGTGGCCGATTTCTTTCAAAACTCTTACAGACCTCTTGGGCCATGAGTCGAACATGCCCATCGAGTTTCGTTCCGATCGGCCTCCGTTAACCTCGTCTCAGAGGTGCTCAAACTTCATTGGCCGATGGCGGCCATGTTTTTTGAGATACGCCAAAATCCTTTTACACATACATGGTACCTTGGTCCAAGACACTGCATACCAAATTTCAAGTCAATCGGACTAACGGTCAGGTGGCCACACCCCCTTTTATGTTTTTTTAATGTTATAGCGCCACCTAGTGTCCGATCGTCGCGATTTTTTTACTGTGACCTCAGACTGAACTCATGCACATGTGTACCAAATTTGGTGAACCTACCTCATTTACTTTTGGAGTTATAGCCATTTTAGAAAAATAGGCTCCTCCCACAACGTTCATTTTGCGCCCCCTAGCGACCGGAAATCGAAATTTCAACTTTTTTTCGATAATTATTGATATTCAGACTCCAGAGAACATTTCTGCACTGGTTTGGTTCCGATCGGGCGAAAAACCAGGGACTAGTTTGCAAAAATCGTTTTTTGACAAAATTCAAAATGGCGGAAAATCTATCATGGCGGAAATGAAATCGGAGATATACGTTTTTTAAGTCAAGAGTCCAGCTTTCCAATGATATAAGACACTTGACTCTACGACTTACGGTCTAGGAGTTATGAGCACTTTCGCGTTTTTGTTGCTATAGCGCCACCTATGGGCCAATCGGGCTCATACTCTCTCAACCTCTCCTCGATTTCTGTGCTACCCTATGCCAAAATTTCAAGTCTCTAGCACTTACGGTTTGGGCTGCACGATGCGTTTTAGGGGAAAATAATAATAATAATAATAATAATAAAAATCAGTACAATTACAATAGGTTTTCAGCACTTCGTGCTTGAACACCTAATAATAATAATAATAATAGATATCTTTTACTCTTTAATAGAGTAAATTGTCATCCAGTGTTCTGACAGTCACTGACAATATCCTTTAGTAGGCCTGAAATAAAACGGCTCGGGCAGATCACGTGAATCAAGTCTTGTTTACATGGAGATAGGCGAGCAGCCTTGTTTACAGAGACAATATCTGCTTTAACAATCTCAAGTCTGCTATTTACATAATAATTGAATCCCGCTATTATTTGTACTACATCAATTGATGTTTTCATATCAATACTCACCATGTCTGTCATGAAGCCAGATGAACGCCATCTCTTCTTGGAAACTAGCCTCAGTTCAGTTCAGCGACACCGGAATACGCCCCGTCTGGAGGAGTTAAGTTGCCGGTTTCATTCATCATGACTGATTACATTCTTCTGGGGCCTATGCTTAAATGCTTGTTGCTTTCACTTTGCTTCTGCTCTCCGGTCCTTGCTGCTGGTTAATTGAACTAATGCACGTAGGTGCTATTATTCTGCGGGTTACGGTAATTAGGATGCAAGGTGACTATATGACGTCAGTGTTTGTCTTCATTTTTGGAAATGTATTCTGTTTGCCTCTGAGCTCTGACCAGACTGTAAAAAAGGCTCTGACATGTGAGATTCGTCCTTTTCTGAATGTGTTTAATGTGTTTTTTATAGTTATGTGGGATTAAAGGAACATTTTATCTGGTTTAATAAATATGTATATATTTAATTTATGTTTCTGAAGCCAGGTAACGGTCTCTGCTTTACATACGATCTACGTAAGCCTACATAACGTCCTTCTCGTCACGTGGGCACGTATTTTGAAGTGCGCAAGCAGTTATTCGACTCCAGGCACGTTTCTTCGTCTTCTTTCGCTGTGATTTTGTCTAATCAAACAAACAACACTTAATTTCTGACAGACTGTCCACAAACAGTTAGAAATGGGCTCATTTATTTCTATTCCTTTGGCGCAACCGCCTTTCATTTTCGATCTTCCCGAGTCTAAGCTCAAAGAAGGTCAGTGACTGAATTAACAGTTGAGTTCAAAATCCTTTTGGGGAGGCCATGGCAGGTTGTCACTTTTTTTTCAAGTGTTGTAAGGATTTCGTTTGTTTATTCATTATTTTAAGATGGCAGGTTTTCCCAATGTGTTATTCTTCTTATTTGTAAATGACATTAAATTGATCATAGCTAATCTCAACAGACAACAACAAGTAACGTTAGCCCACCAGTTTAGTGCAAAGCTAGACTGCCCTACCCGAACTGTTGGAAAATTAGCAACATATATTTATTTTGTTTATTTGATTTAAACTGACTGGCTAAATCAAGCTAGATAGGATGGCAGGTTATTTAAATGGATAGTTCACCATAAATTAATTTAAATTATCCCATGATTTCCTATCACCCTGTATGACTTTCCTAGGATGGCTTGAGGGTGGTGAGTAAATCATGGGATAATTTTCATTTTTGGGTAAACTATCTCTTTATTTAAGCTGGTTTTGCTTTTGGGCAGGGTGAGGGTACTACTGCAGCCCGGAGGAATATGACATTTAATGACTTGATGTTTAATGACTTGAAATAAGTTGACGTTTTCGATCTGTGTATTGCAGTTGAAGAAGAAGAAGATGATGTGTTTGCAGAATTCCATGCAAATAATTTGGACATTTGTGAAAACATGTATCGGCAGAATGCTCGCTCCAAAATGGAAGAGGACATGTTTAATGGTATAAGTTGGCCTATCACAATTTCTGAAACATGAGACATTTAATTTTCCCAACACTTTCTGTTTTGCAACCAAAGCAGAAAGAGCAGAAATATGTCTAGAATCCCCTGTGAGTGTTTATAGTAGGTACAGGCATAATGTCGATGATTCACGTGTTTTTCAGTGTATAGACGCAACTGGAGTGAAGTGGTTAAGAAGTTGAAGCAGAAATACCCCCAGTGGACTTCTAAAGACATCTTGAACCTTAGATTTCATTTTGAGTTTTTTGTCGATAATTATAAGTATCTTCTCCACTACTGTATCCTGTAAGTGAACACTTACCTTCAGTACCCATGCATTTTGCAAAGCTAAACCCAGACAGATATCTTTTTAATTGTAATAAAAACCATTTCAGCTCTAGGTGGCAGCACTCTCTAACATCACAAGATTCCATTCCACACAAGTCACTAATAGATCAGATTATTTGAATAAAATAAGTATTAATAATCTCTCACACTCTCTTATTCTCTCTTGTTTTCCCCCCCATTTACTGTCCCATCATGAACTCTGGGACAGAAATGAGCTGCTTGACTTCTTTCAGGATGACTCTTCTCCTGAGCAGCGCAGAGCAATGTTTGACTCTGTAGACACTCATCATTATGACGCCATCAACTTTGAGGAGTATCTTCAGGTTATAAATACTACCTTAAACGACAACTTTTACATTATGATTTTTGTGCAGAATTCTTTAACATCTATGTCCGTTTGTCTTTACCTACTAAGTGCAGATAAGTATTTAGCAGATGTTTGTTTCATATAGCCTTCACTCGTTGTCTCTCTCTTTTAGCTGATGAACAATATGAAGATTGGGTCACCTGTACCCGTGCCTGCTGGGATTGACGAGGACAGAGATGAGATTTTTACATTGTGCTCTGATGTATCAGAAACACACCCGTTTAAACAGATGTGTTACGGTTTATTCTAAACTACAATGATTGTTTTGGAAAGTAATGGCTATCACCTGTGTTCTGTTAACTCTCAACTGGGTTTTTGTTTTTTAAGTGTCGTACATGTAATTATTATTTTTTTACTTCAGTTTTTAATGCTTTTTTCAGTATTGCTGTTTAAGACACATCTGTACAGAACCTCAGACTGAGTTATACATTTTGTGTGATACAAAAGTGAGTACAAAAATATAGATGTAGAAAACAAGAGCTTCATTGTAAAGTATGACTAGTCAGAAAAGAAGTCAAAGTTTGATGTATGAGGATAATCATCTGTAATTAAAAGAATCTGCTGTCATATTCTTGTTTAAATGCTTATGCTTTAGGGCTGTGGGTGGTGGTGATGGGATTTGCATTTTTCAGTCCAACAGTGCTGAGGTGCTGAGATCTCTTGTCTGTCAATTTAGCTATTTTGGACCTATAAAGAAAATATAAATTCAAGTCAGTGTTATTTTGGCCATCATAAAACAACATAAAATAACTGTGTCACTATTTACTGCTCAGTAATCGCAAGTATTATCTTGAATGTTGCAATGGTACATTTGCCACAAGTATGAGGTGACTTGTTTTAAATGTCACACACTGTCCTCCTTACCTCAGACGTGCCAGCGCTGTTTTCACCCACTGATCACCAACACTCGCACACACCTTCTTGTTGTTTTTGGTGAAGAAACTTGAAGAGAAAGATTAAGAAATTTGATTTTGGAGACAAACCAATGATGGCAAAACGGATGAATTTCTTCTGAAGGTGAAGTCATGGCAACATATATTTTTACTTTTAGTTTTACTTTAACTCATCTAAATCATTTTTGCAATTTCAAATTTTTTTAAGCTGCCTTCAACTAAATTGATATAATTGTACACTACATTTCAAAAGTATGGGATAGTATATTTTTTAAATAAATTAATTTTATTCAGCATGAATTCATTAAATTGATTACAACTTGACAGTAAAGACATTTTACAAAATATTTCTAATTCAAATCATTTGTAACTATCAACATATACTGAATGTATCATGATTTCCACAAAAACGGTTTTCAACATTCATAATAAGAAAAATTCTTGAGCACCAAATTTGCATATTATAATGATGTGTGAAGGATCATGTGGCACTGAAGACTGGAGTAATGGCTTAATTTTAAATGAATAATTTTTCACATGATTACTGAATTTTTTATAACATAAATGCAGATTTGGTGTGATTAAGAGACTTTCAAAAACAATAAAATCTAAGTGAACTCAAACTTTTGAACAGTGATGTATTAAATCATTAATCGTGTATTATTCATAGATTTTAATAATTATTATTTTTCAACATAAATTCTGTGAAAAGTTTATTTAAAAATTTAAAATAATAATTTGTTACATTCATATAGCACTTTTCTTGACACTCAATGCACTTTACGTGGAACTGCCATTGCATTGTTGGCAGCAGCACCTGAGCCACATGTACGAAAAACTTTATCGCATGATTTGAGAAAGACTCAAAGATCATCTTGCTTGAACAGAAGATAGAACGTCATAACTTTTTTACAAATTATTTTGTATAAAATTAGTGACCTACAAATAATGCTGAATCTTAATCATATATTCACTACCGCATTACATTGATAAAAATTGATAGTAAGATATTCATGTACTAAAAGGTTTGTATTTCAAATAAATGCTGTTCTTTTGAAACTTCTATCAAAGAATCTTTTCTTTTGTTTCTCCAAATTTCACCAAAAATATTAAGCAGTCTTCAACATTGACAATAATAATAAATGTTTCTTGAGCAGCAAATCAGCATATTAAAATGATTTCTAAAGGGTCATGTGACACTGAAGACGAGTAATGATGCTGTAAAATCTGATTTGCCATTACAGAAACTTATTTAATTAAAAAAATTGCTGTTTTTTAACTGATTTTTATTCAAATAATTACAGCCTTGGTGAGCATTACTAAAACATCTTACAGACCCCAAACTTTTACGGTAGTGTATATTTTTCTCATTTTACGTTATATAATTTATAATATAATACGTTATAATATCACCCATTTTTCTTAAAAAAAAAAAAAAATTTTAAGTTTTTTATTAGTCAGATGTTTCAATGTATGACTTTATGTCCTGTGTCTTTTTTTTTTTCTTTTTTTTGTATCGGCTGTGTGCCCTCGTATTTAAATGTATGGTTAAATAAACACCTATTTTGGTGTAACCACATTGTGTGGGTAAGTGGGTGAACCCTGACTCATCTCTGAGGTCAGATCACAGTGACTCACATGATGGCATCTATGCGACACACCTCGCGGGAGCTCTGCTCGATGAAGCCCTTGATCACACCGAAGGGCAGAGGATTTCGAGTGTATTTCACACAGCAGGCATAGTTCAGCGGCCCATCTGACGTGACACAAAGCATCTTTCTTACCACATAAAGTAGGTCCGTTTATTGTATCTACGCATGGTGTCTATTAAAAGGCATCCGAAAAATCAGCTGAATCCACAGCAATGCAATAAAACAAAGCAAAAATGCAGTAAGACCTCATTTGTATCCACAAGAAACTTACATGCTGCTGGAGTGTGAGGAAACAGGCTCAGAAGAATGCTGCTGATGAGAGTGATGCTGACCAGAGACATTGTGAAGCGCATTTCAGACAGAGATGTTTGCTATGGCAGTGCAGGGCCTTATATATTTGTGAGTGATAAGATCTGCATGTGTATCGTAGAATCACAAATCAGATACAGGCTCCGAAATGGGGACGGCAACCACGGAAAACGAGGACAGGAAAGCCAATAACACCGATATTACAATGCTTACAAAGCAAGTCCCAACCACAGATGTGCAGAGTGATCTAAGACTGTTTCCGCTTGGTATCTTGAGCAATTACGCATGTCCCATGTGAGAAGCTGCTGTGCAAATGCTAGTTTTTGTAATACATTTTATAGTATGACTGAATTTGTTGTGACTGATGATGCAAATTAACATATTGTGTGTAATACAGAATGTCTAGGAAAAAGACACATCATTTCTATATTCTAATCTATTCTATTCTATTCTATTCTATTCTATTCATTTTACATCCCCTGTATGGCTAACAACGAATATGCATGTTATCTCGTCATCTATTTTGAATATTTTGTTAGCTCTTTGAGATTATTTATTTTATCTGATGGTATTACATGATTACAGGTATGATTTAGACAATTCGAAATTGAAGACATCAATTTGCACCTTATCTTGAGCTACCAAATGTGTTTACAGGGGAAGTTTTTTATTATGCAATGTGAGGATTAGCTAAACCTCTTCTTTACCATGACCCATTTAGTGGTGAGAATTTTCCCCTCTGAGCAAAAGAACAAATTAACATGCACAGCTTCCGTGACCTAGAAAACATGCAGGAATCCAAGCATCAAGGGGGAGAGTTAATGTAAAGATCATATTTGTTGTATGTGTGCCTTTGAGTGTAACTATTAATGACTATTAATTGTGAAATATATAGAGGTTTTGTCTTGTGAATCTGCATTTTTTTCTAAATGCTGCATATCTTTGATACAATTGTGAGACATGGTATGTATAAATTTAGAAAACGTATCATGCAAGGTGCAAGCTGTCTGTTGTGAGCAAGTTCTATTTCTGTCGGCTGATAAATCATTTATTCTGTATATCCAGGAAATTGCAACCAGGCTTAATAAGCAACCCTGTGGCTGTCAATATGGTTTTTTATTTTATTTTAATTTTTTTGCTGTATTTACATTCCTATAACTGCACATGACAAAGTGATTTTCTTTGTTTGTATTCTTTATTTAGTGAGAAGTTTTCATATGTATGTATGTATGTATGTATGTATGTATGTATGTGTCTATCCATCCATCTGTCTGTCTGTATGTCTGTCCTTCCAACGATCTGTCCATCTGTACCTGTCTGCATGTGTGTTTTTATCAATCCATCCTACTAGTCATCTGAGTCCATATATTAATCAATACATTTATCTATCCATCTGTCCATAAATCAATCCATCCATTCATCTTTCTACAGATCCATCTGCCTAAGTGTATATCTGTATTTTTACCACCTTCATACCCATCTATCTAACTACTGTACTCAACCATCCATGTCTGTCTGACTGCTCGTCTATCATACATACATATATACAGTCAAACCAAAATTTATTCAGACACTTTCAACATTTCTCACATTATCACAGTTTATTCGCTAGTTTAGAAAATGGTACTAAAATATGAAAATAACTCAAGAGTTATCTAATATGGTTTTGGCCATCCTTCTGTTAGATTGTCTCACTCACAAGTGAATTAGGTTGAATTGCTGTCAGCTGTCTAATTTAAGTACACAATTAGATAAAACCAATGTAGGTCAACCCATCACCAAGCAATCATTTATTGTTCAGCATGGTGTATGAAGATTGCATTAGCATAAAAAAAAACACTTAAGCAAAACATACTGTAGTCTCAAAGTGTCTGAAAATGTTTTGGTCCCAAAGGATTCTCAATTTTACCTGGTAGTCTACTGTGTGAAGAATTTTTGGGTATAATATGTCACAGTTTTCTTTATTTTGCTATCCTCACTTACATGAATGAACTAGTGTCCTACACCCACTAGTAAAAAAATATTAAAAAATTATATATGGTGTCTGAATAATTTTTCCTCTGACTAGATTATTAGATTTGATGGATGGATGGATGGATGGAAGGACATACAGACAGATGGACATATATAGCCTACATATAGATAATTGGATGGATGGATGGATGGATGGATGGAAGCACACAAGCAGATACAAATGGACAGATAATTTGGTGGATAGATGTAGATGGATTACACACAATGTCATCATACAGATGTGGTGCTTAAATGAAGGTAGATAATTAATATTTAACCTGACTACACAAACATTAACTGTTTACTTATAGAAGGGATAAATGTGAATGAAGATGATGTCGATGTCCACTGAACATTGAGGTGTTCTGTATTAGTGTGTAAACTGACACTGAGTAAACAGCAGTCTGGCTCCATATACGTACAGCACAGTTGAGTTAATCATTGCTGCGACACCTTTACTCTCCCTCTCAATATCTCCACTTTTCTCTTTTTATTGAGACCTTTCTTTCCGTCTCTGTCTCCGCTCTCCCCCGCACTCTGCTCTGCAACACACGTGAATCATATTGTACGCCTCCTCTCGTCTGTGTCAGAGCGAGTGGGACTTTCTGCTCGTGCACTTCCATCTTTTCACATGTTTGCTCTCAGTCTGAATAATTACCGTACGTGGGTGGATGTAAGCTTCTCTCATTTTGATTCCTTCATAATGACCCTGTGGGAGGTTAACAAATTAATACCTCAATTGATGAATCTGGAGAGACGGAGAGAGGAGAAACCGACAAAAGACATGTCAGGTCACCGGCTCTCTCATTCATTGCTCTCCGGTGATAAATATTTGATGCTGAGATTAAAATTCGTGGGGTAAATGTTACACCTGGGTCCTCTGAAGCCTGAAGACAGATAGATCACCTGTCAAAGTGAGTATGCTCAGGCCAGGCCTCGCATACGTTGATTGGAAATGCCTGTGAAATCACGAGGTACAATAACTGGTTCGTATTTGACCTAGATTGACCTTGAGGTCAGAGGTGAGATAGTCATTTATCTTGGCTGTTAATTCAGAATATCTGTCAATTTAAGAAAGGCACATCCTGACAGACAGACAGACATTTATCTTGTCAGTTTATTCAGAATATCTGACAATTTAAGAAAGGCACATTCTGCATACTCATTTTTTCTCATAAAAACTTTGTCCTTATAATTTATTTGTTCTTTTTAGCAGTGAGGAGTCTGTTTTTTTTTTAGAAAAACAACACTTAATTAAAAAAAGTTTGTTTTGTTTAAAAAAATATACTGTATATTAAAAAAAAGTCTTGGACTGAAACCCAGAAGCAAAATTAAATAGTAATACAATTTCATTTAGACTAGTCATAAGTTCAACCTTTTTTTTATCTTAGTATGTCATCATTTCGATGATATCTCTTAATTATGACTTAAATATGTTTTACCACTGTATATAGACCCCCTTTTCCACACCATATAGCCTATATAAAAAAAAAGTTACAACTTTGACATACATCAGTCTAATAAAAGGCGTTTTCTTAATAGCATTTTAAACTCCCTATACACTCGTTAAGTAATTTGAAATGTCAATATTTCCCTTCAGGGGGCGCCAGAGGATATGGAGATGGATTTGTTTTTCCTTGTCTTGCTTTGAGTTAGGAATGAGGATATTGCTAAAACGATTGCTGTTGTTTTCAGGAAAAGTTCTGCATTCTGCTTACTTGGATACCATTTGTTACCAGGCTGAATGAAACTGTTTTAGTCATTTCCTGGTGGCATTTGTTCAGTTTTGTCATGTCATGAAAAACGAAAATGCTTTTAACATTAAAATCACCTCAAAGACTTTGGCCAAAAAACTGTCTGCTTAAGTAGGAGATTTGTCACAGAGGACAGACAGAGTGGACACGGAGCCATAAATATGAGAATAAATATCTCAGCTGGCATAACGTTGTCAGTGACACAACATATACCTCCCCCTCGCTCTCAAATTTGGGCCACGCTCCAACTTTAAAGTAATCAAATATTTCTCATTCTAGGGGTGATTTTTGTAGTTTGTGATAAATTCTGTCCAATAAAGCCTGGCGAGATGACAGCTATGAAGGATGTAAAGGACACCGAAAAGAATGAATGATTATTTAAGGCCCCGCTTCCTGCAAGGAGGGCCCCGTGCCAGAGACAGCACAGTTCTAACTCTATAAAAGTGTTAGTGTAAAAGTATTTTGCAGTCCTGCATTTGCAATGATTAGGAGTTCAAGACTGAAGAGTGACGCGAGTTTGTGTTTCTAAAGCGGAACTGCAAGGCCCTCTCCCAAATGGCAAACTTCTTGTTTATGAGACCATGTGGTGTCCCATTTGTCATTTTAGGTTTAGAAGGGTGCTTGTGAGTTTCTGCCTAACTTTAGCAGCTGCTATGTTTCTTCAGTGTGCACTTTTGCTGATGTTGACAGATTATGTGTTACAATGTCATAATCAACCAACTTTCCTCATTTCCTTTTATTATTAGAAATTGATAATCATTTTTAGGGTTAGGAAATGAAAGTCAATACCTTTTCACTTTTTCTGGGTTTCTCAGAAGTTGTCATAGTTGAGTGAGTCACTTCTATAGAGGTGAATGGAAACTACAGTGTGTGTTCCCATTTGCTCCAATTTATATGATTTTTACAAAAGAGGGAAAGAATCTGATGTATTGATAACATTGGTCAGAAGATTTCAAATTTGCTGTCACTGCCTCAGCCGTTAACACTGCCTCAACACTCGCGCAGAAACATTAACCAGTTGCTGTTTGTAATTTAATGCCAAGGTAATATTAGTGTAGTGTTATAAATGTACATTAAGTTTTAAAAAAATATATATTGAAAATGTAAAAACCGTTGCTACTTTTACAATGTTAACTCTGAAGCTCTATACTAATACTCTGAAACTAATAAGTGTCATCACAGTCTGTGAAAAGGGTCCAATGTTGTTTTGTCATTGAATGGACAGATTTGTTTTTCAAAATACAGGTTTTGGAACGACATGAGGGTGAGGAAATGATTACAGATTTGTCATTTGGTGTGTGCAACTATCACGTTATATCTCCATACATCATGACAATAATTAATCGCTTTGAATTTTAATGAAGGACATGCACCCGTCAATGCACACACACTTTATGTGTTGCTGCTACCGAAGAGTTGCTTATGCGAACACTTTAGCGCTCTGTGCAGCATGCTAACATTTGCTCAACACTGTCCTCCTGTGCAACAGAAAACAAACACGCACTGCTGGCCCAGAGGAGCACGGGCCAGAGCGCCACAATAAATCAAAGTGCCAGCTCCGACACACAAACGCAGGATCTGTAGGCAGAATGCATCTTGACAAGAGCCTTCTCAGCGCGGGTACTTTGTGTTTCGGTGTCGGGAGCAGAGGAGTTACACAGATAACAGATGGATTTATGACAGGGCTTAGGCAGGGATTAGGGCACCTCAGACCTAGATGATTGCACAGCTTATCATGTCACCTTTAGCTTTATCACAGACATGCGCTTCTGAGAAGACCGCCAGAGAAAGGGTTCTAAGCCACGTGGGGCGGGTTAGACAAAGAAAGAGGGAGAAATGCTATGTTAGCAATGGGATATTAGAGGAAATACAGTATATAAGATAAATTTGATAATACTTTGCTAGTATTCAGTGTGGGATTTCACCGAGTAACATGTTCCTGGATCAACATCTTTGTTGATCCTGGAACAACATTCCAATCAAACAATTAGATTTGAGGGACAAGTTTACAGTTTATGTCAAGTTTAGGCTTACAAACCAAGGTTAGGTGCTTCTACATCAGTGTTGGTCAACTATTATTTCCCCCTGATTTTAGGGATAAGTTATGGGTATGGTTAGCTTAAGAGGTAAGGATAGTGTTTTGACTAAATTTGACAGGAATTTTGTTCCACTATCACTAAAAATATGTTGATCCACGAACATGTCTTATTTGGCAAAATCACGATGACCTACACACTTTCAGGAAAGTTTGCGTAACATTTTTAACGGTGGGAGGAGTGACGGAGGAGGAAGATGGTGCATCTGATGAATGGGGCATCTCGTCCAAAGAGCCAGAAAAATGAGCAGTGGTTTGGAAGATGGTCAGAGAGGCCAAGAAATTATGCGATTATGTATTAGCCTCCTCCAAATGTGTGTGTTGAGGTTAATGCCCTTCATTTTCACATCACTGGTGTGTCTTTGTGGGCAATTATGAAATCCATAAATTAGATATGCGCCGGGAGGTCGTTTACATATTTCTTTGGCTATCTTTGTGTTTTATTACTCAATGTTCTCAGCATGCGTGTGAATGCGCTATAACTTTATGTTGGAGTAGATTTATGACCGATTTACATTAACCCACAGAAACATTTCCCATGGACAGACTCGGATGTTTTTTGTGGGTTTTTCCCACATTTTCTCATCTTGATTTTGGGGGAAATATCTGCAGAATTTTGCAGGGTTAGTTTAAACATGGTAAAAAGTGTTACATGCAGTACTATGCTCTGAAAGCATAATTATAAATATAGTAAGGGATAATGTACAGTCAGCCGATCAATTCATCAAAGAAATAAATCCAAAAAGGTTGGCTTTCCACCCTTGGGTGAAAATCCAGCTTTGTAATCACAGGAAAAATGACTTTAATTATTAAATTAATAATTTTTTCGCATGTTCACGCAAACCAACGTATGCTCTGGCGTCAACACAACAAGCATGCGTCGTGGTGCTTGTGTGTTGGAGATTAATAAAGAAAGTGGTCAATTATGTTTTTTTGTTTTTTTTTGCACAAACAAAGCACTCGCGTCGCTTCATAAATTTGAGGTTTAACCACTGGAGTCACATGGATTACTTTAATGATGACTTTACTTCCTTTCTGGGGCTTGAAAGTGCTTGTTGCATAGGCTGTCAATGGAGGGACAGCACTTAGATTTCATTAAAAAGATCTTCATTTCTATTCTGAAGATGAACGAAAGTCTTACGGGTTTGGAACGACATGAGGGTGAGTAAATAATGATAGAGTTTTCATTTTGGGGTGAACTATCCCTTTACTAATGTTATGTGTGTCTGTCCTCAGGATCTTATGAGGTCCAGAATAGGCATAGTTCACGTTTAATGACCATCTGACTGTTTTGTGTAAATGGACATGGAATATTTATTGATGATCAATTTATTATATAACAGTATGTGAACAGAAAGAAGACCTGGAGTGCATAAAGGGATAGAAAAGTTCAGAATCAGAATTGGTCAGTCATCATACAAAAACCATAGAAGGTTGCAATTGGACAATCAAGTATGCTGTGTACCTAAAATATTTTATAAATTAACATGCAATGTACAGTACAACTTTGTGATTGACAGGCGTTTGAAATCTTCAGTTTTCTCTGGGCTCAGAGTCCATGTGGGTTTGCCCATAGGGAGGGTATACCACATTACATTGACTTTTTCTCCTCCAGAATACATGCTGGAAACTTCTGAGGGTCCTGTCACTCTGTGAGAGTCCATGGGTGTTTATCATTGTGTGTGTATGGCAAAGAAACAAAAAGTGCATGCAAAGTGAGAGACACACAGCAGGAATTCCACAGCTAACTGTCACTTCCTCCTCCTTCTGCTCAGAGTGTGGGCGGCAACTCGGGATCTGTGTGTGTGTGTGTGTGTGTGAGTGTGTGTGTGTGTGTGTGTGTGTGTGTGTGTGTGTGTGTGTGTGTGTGTGTGTGTGTGTGTGTGTGTGTGTGTGTGTGTGTGTGTGTGTGTGGATATATTGCTTATGTATGCAGGAAAGACGTTTTGTTGGTGTATAAAAGACCATGACAGAATGTATATTCTTTGATGCCGCTCGATCATGTGTTTGTGTCACTGAAGCTGAGAGAAAGAGACAGTCAGAGAGCCCTGTATAAATAGAGGATGTCTCTCTGGTGTGTTCGCAGGCTGAAGTGTTTATAGGCTACTTGAAAGCCAGAACATTAGAAAGCTGTGCCTCGTTGAATGTCACAAAAACACATCCAGGTTGTATTTCTTTGTAAAATCTAAAGAAAAATCTACAAATTGCATTTGCCCGAAAATGGACACATATTTACTTATTTATTTATTCAGCACACAAAAGGCTGGTTTATTCTCTTTATTCTTTGTCAATTGTCATAAAATGTTTGTTTTTATCCCCCAGTGGAATTTAATAATGAGTTTAAATCCAAGTATGTGTGTGTTATATAATATATATAAAATGAGAAATGCAAAAAAATAAATAATAATAAGTGTATAAATAAATAAAGAAGAAGGCATATGCCTTCAAGAAAATTAAGCCTATGTTAAGGACCATTGTTTCAAGCTAAATTAAAATACTATTTATTTATTTATTTATTTATTGATGAACAAAAAAAGACTGGTAAGTAATATAATTTTTTAATTTTGCCTATTAAAAATTAATCAACTAATTAATTTCATTTTTGCCTGATTTTGTGCTAAACCTGCAGAACAGTAAACCCCTTCTGCACAGAGACAGGAAATGACATTAAGGTGTTGCAGTTGCCATGCAATCTGTCTGTTTGTCAAGAGGTTATCCTCTGAATAAGCACCGACCCACAAACCATAAACCTTAATGATATGCTTTAGGGTACATGGATGGACTGTGCCTGATGCTGATTACCCCAAGATTACGCAGGGTTTGAATAGGGATTGTAATGTGCTCGTAATTCATGTTTGCTCAGCGCAGATGTGCAGCCATTGTCATGAATGATGACAGCGCTATGAGACCACCCTGTATTCAAGAGCGCATGACAATCATCTTAAATGAAATAAGAGATTACAGTGGATTAATGGTCTGGGAAACGTGTAAATGAGAGACTAATTTTCCCTCGTTGATCGTGTGTGCGTGCTCATGTCCTTTGTAGCACACTCAGAAACATGATCATTTCACTTCACATTTCAGGCCAAGGAGAAGAGCAGTCTAAATCTGCCGTGACATTCTCAATACAATAGAAACATAAAAAGGGGTTCACATCACATCAAGTGTCTGTGTGTGTGTGTGTGTGTGTGTGTGTGTGTGTGAGTGCGTGCGTGCATGCGTGTGTGTGTGTGTGTGTGTGTGTGTGTGTGTATAAAACTGTAATTGTGTTACATGTGAAATATATAGGCTACTGTAGAAAATGTAAATATATTTAGTGAGAATTATGTTTAAAGCAAGTGGGAAAATCTGCCACTTGAAAATATAAACAATTTATATCAATCTTGTCTTAAAAAAAAAGTAGTAAAAAAATCTGTATCTCACAAAGTCACAATTGTTGCAATTATTACATAGGTACTATGAATTATTAAATAGTTTTATTTATTATATTTAAATGTATGTATGTATGTACAGTATGTCCAGGTATTCATATCTTGTGTGTGGTGTGTGGTATTTGTGGTGTGACTTGCACAAATATTCCACATGGTCTCTCAATTTATTACCATAAAAACTGCATATATTCTAAAAAGAAATATTTAAAAAATAATTAGAAAAAGTAGATAAAAAAAAAGAAGAATATGTTAAGTAGCGCTTCACATTGTTTGACCTGTCATGTCAACTATGTACTTTGAGTACACTAAGACTTCCTAAAAAAAACAAAAAAAACAAAAAAAAAAAACACGAAAGACAAGATATTTTTTCAGGTAAATGTTTATCTAAGAGTATTTTTTGTTGTTGTTGCAATACAGGGTTTGTAAAACTAAATGTATAATGCCTCTGTGTTTCCACGTCCATTGTGTGTGTGTGTGTGTAACACATCTGAGTTTATTTTGGATCAGCACTGCTGTGGTTTGTGTGTTCCCCTCAGACCACATTCCAATTTTTCGACCGCTTGCCAGCTCTAGTCGAGATGGAAGTGGTTCTTGGTCTGAGTAGAAATATGGGGCTCAGACCAGGCCTGTGTTTGTGTGCATGTGTGTATGTTTTGGCTGAACACACAAACGTCTAGTGGCATCAGTGTTCGTTGTGCTTATAACTCAGCTATATGACTGTGTGCGCTCTGGTCTGAGTGTTTGTGTGAGTGTGTGCCGGTGTTTGGGTCTCCATATGGAGATATTTACTCAGATGTCATGACACAACTGTGGAAAATTGGTCAGTAGATCTGAAAGCACAGATCCGTGCTGAGCCAAGCGCTGCTTCTCACAGGTACTCCCACGTCCTCCGAAGAGAACCGCAGGGGGGAGGCCGTTCTTTGTTACCCCCCTCCCCTCAGGAAGAGCTGGGACAGGGAGTGGGAGGACAGATGAAAAACCCCTCTTTTCCCCCTTTTGGTAGCGAGTAAAGCTTTAAGGACTCTGTCCAGAACAAAACAACCCCACAGTGATCCTTCTATCTGGCTCTTTCACTCTTTCTGACTCCGTAGGAGCCTTCATACAATGTGAGATCAAGGAATCAGACTAGGGTGCGGATTGAATTGGAAGTACACACTGGAAAACACACACTGACCCCTAGACCACATCTCCCCACACCCATTCGCAGATTACAAGCCCCTCTGTGGCCAGGGCATGCCATCAACATTATTAATGGCTGCTAAAATGTGGCTACCTCAAGGTCCTGAGCAGAATAAATATCATTCATCACAGGCACAATTCAAACAAGCTAGACAGATGAGTGTTAAAGTACATTCTTTTAGCCAGTGGGGATGAATGCACAGTGTGTATATTTGGAAGGGAGATGTGTAACGAGAGAGGAAAAGTGAAATGTTTGACTTCAAGAGTAAAGAGTGCAAACACACTGCCATGGAGAATATTTAGCATTCGAGAATATATGTTCAAAATAGCCTATCACTACCTGGTTTATTCGCCACTCAAGATCATTAGAGGTCTAACAACCCTAAAGACTTTTTTTCTCAAACTTTGATTCACTAAAGGGTGTCCAATTGTTTTTGTACATCTGGAAGAGGCTAATTTAATTCTTATTTGGCTCTCACGTATGTGTACACCAAGACATCTTTTCAGTATGTTACATTTTACATTAACAAATTGTTTTTGTGATATTTGATTTTAAAATGCCAGTTCAAAGTCTCTAAAAGACATTTGTAGATAAATATGATGTTTAAAACCAAATGTGATGCTTTCCAGGTGTTGTAACAATTGTAGATGTGTGCAACACTTGTGCATATAACAGAAAAGGCAACGATAACATTGCATTAACATTTAGTGACTGCTATTTTAACACTTCACTGTTAATTTTGTGTTTTCTGCACCATTACAAAGTTGTGAATTTAATAACATAGTGCTTTGACATGCCATGATACTGAATTCATATACTATGGAATTTACTCTTCAAGGTGCTTTAAAGAATACCATGGTATTGCAGTCATGGTAGTGTCCATGTTTGAACTAGTTTGTAAGCGTACTGCGATTTGTGTGTGTGTGTGTGTGTGTGTGTTCTGTACGCACACAAAGTAATCTTTTCGGTATATTGAGTAGTATATTTTAATCCATAAGTTGCTATTTACTACTTTACCATTAATTTACAGTTTTGCATGTTCTCGCTATTACAAAAAAGTACCAGTACCTCATCTCTGTCCTATAATGTTAACATGGGATGTAACAGTTTGGGTTAGTTCAATTTAGCAAAAAAATGCGACGATTTTTTGGAAAGAAAGTTTTGAATCTAATACCATGGTACTTCAAAATATATACCATGATTATGTATTCTTGTAGTACGGTATTTACACTTCAAGGTGTTTTATCTAAAGAATACAATGATATAACAATCATATAGTGACCAAAATATGATTACGCTACTTGTTTGTAAGCGTACTGGAATACTGACAGAAATGTTAATGAAACACAGCACAGCCAAACCCATGTCTCCACAAAAGTGTGTCCGAGTACCTGGAGCAGGCAAAGAAAGTCTTTCACTGTGGACCGCTCACCCAAAATTGGACTAAAGAATTTTAATGGACTCCGGCAAATGGGAGCTAATTGTAGCGAAGTCGAGGTAAGGATAGGTGGAGTGAAACAAATGGACTGTAGAAAGAGTCATGTTTCAGAGAGGCACGCTGAGAAGGATAGACACTATGGCAATTAAATGGAAACCAAACTTTAAGAGAGCCAAAGGGAAAAAGCGTATGAGAAACAGTGGAATTTGGAGTCCAAGCAGAGGGAACTGCATTCCTTTAGTAAATTGCTGGTGGGGAATAACGACGACGCAAGAAACATCAGTCAGACTTTGGAGTTAGAGATTTACAGTCAATCTAACTAAGTCCTGTACTGTTTTCTTCTAGAGCTTTCAAGCTTGTCTTACAGTGCTGTCATAGCAGAGCTGCCTGTTTTTGCCATTTTGACTGCGGTTTATTCATTGCTAGTTGTTAGCCGTGTAGCGATTCTGAGCAGTAACGGTGACTACAAAAGTATAGAAGGACAGGACTAATATTGAGTCTTGCACAATATTGTTTCAGGCATATCGCGTGATATGCGTGATATTTTTTTTTTATTGAAATACTTTTATTCAGCAAGGATTTGACATTTTTACAAAAAATATCTATTTAAAAAAAAGCTGTATACTTTTGAACTTTCTATTCATCAAATAATCCTAAAAAGCCTCATGGTTTCCACAAAATATTAAGCAGCACAACTGTTTTCAACATAATAATAAGAAATGTTCCAAATCAGCATCTTAGAATGATTTCTAATATTAAATTTAAATATTACTGTACTGTATTTTTGAAAAATGAATGTATTTTTATTAAATAAATGCAGCCTTGGTTAGCATCTTTCAAAGATATTTAAAAAATCTTACCGACCCCAAACTTTTGAACGGTATATATATATAGCCTATTTCATGGGCAGATATATGTATGTATGTAATTCATTTATCTTGTTGCTCCAATCACTCTTGCAATAAAATTAAACCTCAAATGTGTACTGATGGCTTTTGTTTGTGCAGGATTTGCGCTTCAGTGAGGGCAGAAAAATGACTTGAACTAGCTGCATTGCACCTAGTTTGGACAGTGTGATTTGGATGAACAATTTTGTTCCTGGTTGCAGGGGACACATGGGACAGAAGGGCTCTCCAGGGCTGTTGAGAGGTATTTTTAGAGGCTGGTCTTATCTGAACTCCCGGAGGCCAGAAACTCAGTTCTTCACCTTGCCAGGTCAGGCGCTGAAAAGGGAATCAGCGGGCATCATGGGAACCGACCGAGTGGTGGAGCCAAAGGGGTCGACGGGTGACCTCACGGTGCGGCTGGGCGGCCCGCTGACAGTCCGACAAGAACAAGACCACCAACAAGTTTATTTTCACCGGTACCTCTCACTCTTTCCTGCTGTCACACAGACTACACACCAAATCACTTCAAAAAAAAAAAAAAAAAAAAACCATGAACACACACCTTCATCATCTTAAAAAATGTCTCTCCTTGTTGTGAACCCAAATTAACTTAAACTTCAATGTATTCTCCTAAGAAAAACACACATATGCTCTCAATTTCAACCTAGATGAAGGTATCACAGGTGTTTCTGAAGCTCACAGTAATACCAAAAATAATGTGCTTGTTTATCAGTAAGCATGCCAACACAATTACCGCACTAATTACTGCAGTCGGTGCGTAAAATATTACCAAGTGTGAGGCATGCCTCCTCTCACGCTGCAATATTCATACCATAATCATGTTATTACTGTAAACGTGGCTTTACGACAGCGGTAATTAAAAACAGCTCTGATCGCAAGTAGCACTGCCGTACTGTCAGTAATTAACACTGCCGCCCCATCTCTCCCTTTCCTAATGAAATCGCTCAGACAGATCATAGATTTCTCATTCATCTCAGCAGACCAGGCACAGGCATCTCACCTCCACTGCTACTGAACCCCATTAAAACCAAGTACGATGGGGAAAAAAAACTCTCTTTCTTTCTGCCTCCCTGTATTTCTGAGAAATCGATCATTTAAGCTGCTAAAACTGAAGCTGTGTTTTTGCCCGTTATAGTGCTGCTTTCAGCTTGTTCTAGTAAAAGAGGACATAAGAAACCATGTAAGGATAGAATGATATATGAAGGGTTTGCACAGTGTAGCGATTGTAATTTCTGGCAAATTAAAGCAGTGACTTGGAAAGCCGAGTCTTTGCCATGTTACAAGCGCTGCTTTAATAATCAATATGCCAAGAGGAACAGATGGGAGAAGGCATTGTGGACGGAATTCTTTACGCGATATTTACATATCTAACTAGCCGACTGACGCTCCAAGAACCAGTCAACTGCTGTCTCAAGACCTCAAGCCTCACGTCTGATGATTTATTAGGCTTCTGGCACTGGTGAAACTCGCTACCTGGCTGCCTTCCGCCCTTCTCTGCGCGTGTGTGTGTGTGTGTGGTGTGTGTGTGCGTCAGTTTGCTACTTGGCATGTGTGTCTGAATTTGTGTTCATTTCCATATGTCTGTGTTTGCTTGTCTGGGTTCCTGTGTGTTAGCACATATGTCTGTGTAGTTTTTTTTTTTTTTTTGCAATTTTTTTTATAGGTGTGGTTCTAGCATTTTTGTATGTTTGCATGGACACTGAAGCCTTTTCATAATGAAAATAAAAATAATAGTAATCAGTGTTGGGAAAAGGTATTCCGTTACAATATTTGCGTTACTCCCTAAAAAGTAACTATTGCATTACTCAAGTTACGTTTTATGAAAAGTAATTTTACAGTATGTTACTTTTGCATTACTTTGCTCACCTGGGCTGGACTTCTGAAATGGGAAATCAAAGTAACTTACAGTATCTGAAAAAGTGACTAAGATATTTTGTTGTAAATTTAAAAGTTATGTGTTAGTTTACTTGTTACTTGAAAAAAGAAATCTAATTATCCAACTTGCATTACTTGTAATGTCTTATCCCCAATACTATTACTACTAATATTTAATTTAATGAATACTAATTATTAAATAATTAATAATAATAATTATTCCAACAATAACAATAATATTTTTTCTCCTTCTTCTTTTTCTTCTTCTTATTATTAAATGTAAACATTCTATAGTGTACAACTTTAGAGGCATACAAGGCGTACAACAGTTTATGTATCATTTGATGGTCTTACAATATT
Source organism: Semotilus atromaculatus (assembly GCA_031834385.1). NCBI lineage: Eukaryota > Metazoa > Chordata > Actinopteri > Cypriniformes > Leuciscidae > Semotilus > Semotilus atromaculatus. The sequence continues at coordinate 34,493,922 of JAULUF010000044.1, read as the reverse complement.
GAATTCAGAGAATGAATATGTTGGTTTTATCTTATTTATTATCTGTTGATTAATGTAATATGCTTAATGCTATCCCATTTATTTAACACAGTTAATGTGTTTACCTAATTTGACTTATGATGTTTCATTCTTTATGTGATTTTTAAAGACAAGTTGGAACAATTCTGATAGGACACACACATCGGTAAATGAGTAAAACAGCTTAATGAGAGCAATAAGTTAATGTAACGCTGTAATCATGTTTCACTTCTATTTCTTGTTGAAGTTTTATTATAATTAATTTAATCCATATATAGAGACTAAGTGATTTCACTTTTATTACTCCCATCTGGATTTCATTTATACAAACTTTTGTCTTTTAAAGAGGCCTTTCTCAAAGTTTATTTCTTTTAAGTAATAAATGAGAGTCCCACTATATTGTGTCTTAGTATTGAAATTCTTGAACTTGTTATGGACAAGGTTTTATACTTTTTAAAGTTGTACATGTCAAAGCAGTTGGTGTTGTCAATATGCTGATAGTGTACGTTTTGGTCTCTCCAAAATCAGTTATTTTTCCATGGCAGTATGTAGACCTATGTGCAAAAGTTATATTTACATGTTTATTCCTTTTGGGTGCTTATATAATTAAGTATATTTGTCTAAACGTGACTTTATGTTAGGACTCAGCAGCCCGTTTGAAACAACAAAAGGTCCCGCTGTCTCCCTGCCTCTCTGCCAGCACCTGCTGCCGCTTTGAGTCTCTGTTTATGTCAAGCTTTACCTCTCAGCGCCATCGAGCGTGGAGCTGACTCCGAGACAAATGGCAGAGGACATTTAAACAAAGCAATATAAGGCTCCACTGAAATAATTCAAGGTTAGAGTTACAAACAGTCATGGCAGTTAACTTAGTCTAATGACAAAAGGCAGATTGCAGTCTTGCATGACAGATCAGATGTCTCAGTCTTTGAGCAATGGTACACCTAAGTCACAAAGGTAGAAATTATGGAGCTTTCTGGAGTTTTTGAATATTGTAATGTGTTTTACAGTCCTAGATGACTCTCTCTTTCCCTTTCGTTCCTCGTTCATCCTGAGTTTTTGGTCCATACAGTTGTGACAGCTGCCTGGTGCAATGGGACCGACAGTGATACATAAATAACTCTTTTTTTTTTTTTTGAAGTGCTCTAGGACACCCGCACCATTACACAGTCTATCCGTCTTCACCAAACAGCCACTCCGCCACATCTGAAGCCTGCTGAGGGGTTGTGGCTGGCACTAGGCTGTTATTTAAAACTCTTAAGGGAAGAATAATTAGCAAATAGAAGCCATGCTACTACAAACGTTGAGGCCGTGTGGCACTTAGTCTGCACCACTGTGGGATGTTTGCCAATGAAGCTCTGGAGAAATAGAGTCACGGTGTGTAACCGTTTTCTTCGTTAAAAAGGTGGTCACACTTCAGGGTTGTTGATTTCTGTAGTATTTTTGCACTTATGGGGTTCAAAAGCTCTCCATTGCTTTGAAGTAGTGATAGAAGAATGTGTAGCTTTATATGGTCATTTTGAGATTATCAGACAAACCACAGTCACGTGGCGTAAATATAATTGAGATTACCTTTCAAATTCCTGAATTTGAATTGAGGTAGCAAACAGGGTTTTAATGAAAGGAAGCATAATTCAAATTAAATTGTAAAATAAAATGTAAGTATAATTTTAAACTAAAAAGAGCTATATGTCAAGACATACTTTGAATGTTGGTTTGACAAAGCTTTGTTTAAAAGTTTTGAGGATGGATGAATGATATATAGACACATATAGATTAGATGATGTAGGAATGCTGTTGTGAATTGAATATATTTCATTCAATTTAATATATAAAATTTTGACAAAGGGGGAAGATTTAATTTCCTAGTATGCATTGCCTGTTAAATGTCTTCTTCTGCTTTCTAGATATTGACATCGACATTTTGGAAAAATCCAGATATTTTGACCATTACTGTGAACCCAGGAAAAATAAGTACACATGTGGGACCTGCTCTTCAAAACAGATTCAACAAATAGCAGACAAGATTTTGTAAGTCATTTACCGTGTAAATAACATTTACATAAAAACTGTCTAAACTCCATTCGAGTGTCCGATACATTGATTGTTGGGTATCTGGTGCTGTAGTTGGGAAAACATCAGGGACTCTCCATTGCTGATGATTAGGAGCTCTTACGCTATCCATTGATTTCTCCTCTACCCTGGGATGAGCGGTTGAGAACACAGAGCAGAACTGATAGCTTTGTGTTTGATTTTCAGAGTCTGAAATCCATTCACATACTCGAGGGGGAACAGGACTCTATCTCAAACAAAAAGGTCTTTGGGAAAATCATGTATAGAGACAGAGAAAGAGTGAGTCATTCCTCATCTTTATCAGAAGGAGAAAGAGGATTTTATGCAAAAAACTCAGCAAGGTCTTTTTGGATTTACTGAAAGACAGGCACGTTCTAACAAAGAAACTTCTCTCCTCATTTGGTTCCTCTGAAAGGCTATAGAAGGATCTAGTAAGGGTACATCTTTATTGGAGACAGAAAACCAATCAATCTCTTATATTATTGGACTCGGTCACATCTCAATCGAGCTGAGGGTGAAATAACTGTCTGTAAAATTACAGCCAAAAGCTCTTTTTCAGTTCATTTGTTTCTGTATCACAAACACCCACATGCTTCTTCAGACTGCTGAGACCGTCCTTTTAGTCCGGTCTGCCTACATTCATCCCCTCTACTACGTTTTAAACAATCCATCACACGTTCAATGTTTGCATGTGCACAGGATGTACGCATTAGAGCGGAGTTCTTTCGGATATGAGTGTACGTTGTTTGGAAGGTTCTGAGAGAGGCCAGAACGTGGGGCGTACAGAAAGTAGAAGAGGGTTGTCTTGCTCAAAGTTGGCAATTACAGACTGCACAGTGTCCCTTGGGGGTCCCGGGTGCACTCGGTCTGGAGGCCTGTGTTAGCGTTGCACAATACAGATGTGTGGGCAGATGCCATCTGGGGCTCGGAGAACAAAACCGAGTGTGGGGGCGCCGTTCAGGGAATTCAGTCAGGAGACCCGAGAATCCAGAAAGAGAATAGAAAATGATCTGACGGTAATCAATCAAAAAAACTGTGACACAAATGACCAAACACAACGGCCCAGAGCAAAGCCTCGCACAAACACACCCCTGCCTGTGGCGACTCCCCGCCCACTGGCCATAACGCGATCAATAGGCCTTCACCGATATAAACTGAAGCGATTGGTCGAGACTGCTTAAAACGAACTGCCTCCTCCTCGGCTAATTGGGCCTTTATGATTGCGCAGTCTTTCGTGCAGATTGAGAAAATAAAACGCCATTCTCTTCGTCAAACTGAGTGACAATCGATGTTGGGCACCCATCTAGGAACGCCAGATGCTCCGCCCGACTTCATTATGCTGGGCGAGATGGTTTCGCCGGAGCAACGGGATCGCCACAAAGCATTTCGATCGTGGCCCTAGTGACAAAGTCCCGGACGTCACCTTCTCCACAGCCTAATGCTATTACAAACGAGAGATCCCAAAGAGGCCCCAAACGCATATGGAAACGAACAAAAACGTAGCTTCTCTGGCTTATACATAAACAGGAAACGCTAGCTGTAGTCAGACGAATCTTGAATTTTAAAGTCTGAGAAGGCGGTGGAACAATTTTCAAGCCTTGACCGAATCTGCTGAGACCAACTTTCAACTTTCAACAGCTGAAGACACATCCTTTACTGGGAGCACTTCAGTAGAAATGCATTGTTTTAAACAATATGGCACTTTCAATGAATAGGGTACAAAATGGGGCCTGAAACGGAAAACAAATTTTCAGTGAAGGAGGTGCCTCCTGAAAATGTTTATCCACCCCCCACCCCACCTTAAATTAAATGAGCTTTTTTTTGTCTAGCAATAAACATTAAATTGATATATAAATAACTAGATTTATTACAACATTACAAAACTACACCAGAATGGGCAAAAAGGTTGCAAATGCAGCATAAATGGAGGTTTATCAAAGGTATCTGATATATAGGCAACAAAAAAACAAAAAAACATGGGATTTGGTTTTAATGCTTTTAAAAAAGGGTCATGTGACATCAAAGTGTGCCACTGTGGAACAAAGCTTTACGTGCTTATTTATGTAGCCTAAGCAAAAACACTGATATCTCACTTTGTTCCAGCCATATTTATCTTACAGTGACACAATAATAAAGTGCTAGTACAACTGTTAATGTTAAAGTATAAACAGTGCCTTGTCTCTTTCAGATCCATCAGCCTCGAGGGCGGTCCTCAATAACTGAAGTCAGTAGGCTACTCTCCTTTGCAGCCCATCCATATGCAAACACGCTGTTGTCAAAGTTGTCAGCACACAGTCAGCCCCGACACCCGTTACAGGATGTAGATTGGCTCATCAGGTGGGCGCATGTAGTAAGACAGTGCAAAGCGTGAAGCGAAATCGACGCATCTGCTGCTATTGATGGAACTCTACGATAGAAAAGACGCAACTCTGGCTGTGGGCGTCACGAAACGCTTGATTGACAGGGGCTGGAGAGGTCGTGGAGTGTAGGCGTCCAGTTGATAAAGGCATAAAGGGTCTCACACTAACATTTAATAACTTTTAGTCTTTGCACCAACACATAGCCTATTTAGCGATACTCGATTCGCAAATGAATCGTTTTTTGTTTAGTCGTGTCTAATGGTTCTCAAAATCGGTCTGAACAATTCGTAAAATAATCAGACTTCTTTTTCAGACACGATAAACATAATTATTTCTAAAAACTTAATCGAAAAAGTAAAGAGAAATAATGTGTCTACGTGGTTTTATATGCCGGGATGCCAATGACGCAATTATCTCCCAATACTAACCAACTGATTTGCGATAATGAGTCGGACACACCTCTACTGAGACTATACTGAAGCACTGCAGTTTAAAATGGTCTGGTTTACGTTTTGAAGCATCTTCTCTCATAGTTTTAGGATTGTTTGTTTTAATTAATAATTATTGAAGAACCCTGAATAAATTGCCTGTTGTATGTTATAAAAGTATTTATACACTAACTAGCACGTTTGGAAACTGGCTTTTGTCTGAGTGTTGTGGATTAGAGAATAAATTGCAAACACTAGACGGCGCACTTGCTCTTCCCACAATAGAGCTGGTCAACTTAACTTTAATGCCTTGCGCGCTCCATACAGTCTTTTGTATGACGCAGACAGATATAATAATCATGATCAGGACATTTCCCATATATTATGGACCAAATATGTAAAGAAGAGCTTTAACAACAGCCTCTATTTGTCTTTCTCTTGCGTTCTCTTTCACACGCACTCTGCATTATCTCTCACACGCGCGAGCTTAGTTTGATACGCAAAATATTAAAATAAGAAAGACTTTTTATACATCTCCAATTCTCCAATTATCATAAACCTGGAAAATGGGCTGGCTATTTCACCGAATGGACAGACTGTTGACTTTTTGTGTCTCGCTGTGACAGGGACGTCAGGCAGTAAAGATCCGCCCCTCGGCGGTGTTCAGCAGCGCTCTGTGCATCACTCTCAAACGCTAATTCCACCGGGACAGACGCAACTTCGGTCCGCACGCGGAGCGGAGGAGACGCACACGAAATGACACTAATGGCTGCGCTTGTGTTCACAGCGACTTTTGCGCTAATAATCTGGATACCGACTTTCACATTAACCGCACGGGTCTACCCTCCTAATGAAGGTAAGGATTTACCAAACCAAAGGAAAATCTCTCCAATAGTTATTTTTTGTTGTTGGTTGGGTTACGACTTGGGACGGTGTAGAGTGGCACACTGCTACGACTGACGTTTATTTATTTACTTGTATTTTTTTATTTCGAGACTTTATCCCGTCTGCGAAAAGGATTTATAGTTTTTTTCTCCGAAAGTCCCTTTGGGGATCTCCAAGTGTCCGTGGTTCCCAAATCCGCAGATCCTATGGAAGACTGCGCCGTTTATTTCATCAAACGAAGTTTAAACTCGGACTCTATTGGGAGGAAACACTCTGGCTTCTAATTTTGTTGGAACTATTTTTTTTTATCTTATTTATTTATGTAGCCTATGTATGTATGTATGTATTTGTATTTCAAGAAATGTGCTTGGATGACCAGAATGGATTTTAGGCTAGCGTATTCGAATAATTTCATGGAAACTTGCACGACTCCTTTATTATTTTTATTTATTTGGAGTGTTTTCAGAAGCGAAATGGACGAAATTCGTCCATCATAACCAACAGAGACACGCACAAGAATGATTAAAGCATTTCAGTAAAGACTCTGTTAAACTCGCGTAAATATTTCATTACACGTTACGCTTTTAATTTAGGGTATGCTGGGGCTTTGTTTTTGGTGTGTAAAGGCTACACACAAATTGACAAAATCTGAAACCTTTAGAACAAAAAAGAAAAATACTTGTTGTAAACATAAACCTTTTATATATTCCGTGCACATTCACTGTTCACTGATTATGTTCTTCTCTCAAAGGACCGGATTTTGTTTAGACAATAGCCAAATTGGAACACCGATCACCGATGAACACACAATCAAACTTTGTAAAATACTTACTTTGGCCAAATATATGTGTTATTTAACCATATCCAATAGCCTACATTTACTTAATGAGCATAAATCAGTGTAGTACTTTGAGGTAATGGAGAGAGTAATAACTTTGTACAGTTGGGAACAAAAGGGTAGCAAAACAAAGAAGTTGGGACTTAAGAGACAGTTTGGTCAAGTCATAAGGAGGTTGATGATCTATCTTCAGTGACTCACGGCATTTTGTCTTTCCGCAGTGACGCTGCTGGACTCGAGAACTGTGCAAGGAGAACTGAAATGGGTTGCGAGTCCGACGGAAGGAGGGGTGAGTCTACAGAGGACAGACGGTGTTGTTTTTGCTTTTGTTTTTGTGTGGAAAAATCTCTATTGACAACTTTTGAAGGTGCTGATCGTCTTGGAAACTATATTTGCACATGAAAAGCAGACTATAGAATTTAAAGAACCTTTTTTGAGCACAGCGGAATGGGTGCTCCCACACTGTACATAAAGCAAGAAGGTTTACAGGCCTCATGCAATGTTAAATAGCACAAAAATTCATGGAAAACGGCTTAAGATACATCACACTGTATGCAATCGGGATTTTCTGCATTAGTGCATAGATGAAGCACAGAAGACTAATGAGATCTACACAAACATCCATAATTATAAATGAACAGATGAAATGGCTTTGTTCTTATAATTTGATGTTTCATACAGACTGAGAAACGACTTGAGTTTAAGTGCTTGTGCTCAGGATAATTCATCTAGAAATTTTATGCTTTGTAATTATAATGTTAATTTCTTTACATCATTTATGGGCTGGCATCTTAAAACTTAAAATGTCTTGGTGCACTATATTTTGCATGTACAACAATAAAGCTTGACTTTTTGACTTACTAAAATGATTACAAATAAGATAATTTAAATACAGTATGAAGGTTATGTGCTGACGGTTTTAATACATGCTGAGATTTAAATATTTAGTTTATACATTTTTTATATAAATATATATTTATTTATTTTTTTTGGGCCACATTTTACATTAATATTTGTATTTTATTATAATAATTATGCAGTCAGCAACTAGATTTATAAGTTTAAGCACATTATATTTACACATTATTATTGTGTCGTGATTTAATTAGTAAAAACTTTTTTTCAAACACTAAACCTGCATAAAATACATTACATTAACAAAAAACATGTACTCATTTTTAAAATGTTTTTATTGAAATATTGAAATCAATCTACTCAAGTAGAAGTGAAGTCATTTATCTGCGATTTGATTGATTAATTACACCACAATTAGTCTTCCTTATTCTCTCCGTACACACTTTGGTTGGTTTCAGGTTTAATAGTGAACTTGGCATTTGAGGATATGTGGTTCCCCCCACCCTCTATTTCTTTATCTCATCCACCCGTTTGATTGACAGGGTCCCGACAGAACCCCCTCCCTCATGCAAACGGGCCGAATGTACAGCTTTATCGGTGTGACAGCTGGGATTTCTACACTTACGACTTACAAAGAGTAGAAAAGCAAGAAGAAAAGACAGCGTCATAGATCGTGACAGGCCTTTTCAAAACTCTCCTTCATTGCATATATCTTATTTGAAACTCTCACCAGCAGGAAGCATCAAACTCTAGGCCCCATGGTATTACAATGGCTTAATATTGGATTAATGGTGACCAGGAAGTCAGGGCGTTCTTGTAAATGTTGCTGGGTACTGCATTTGTTTGGTAGATGTGCAAGGGTTTTTCATAATACTGCATTATTATTGAAAACTATATACTTTCACCTTAGTTTTAAGAAATTCACAGCAATAAATCATTTGACGTATCACCATATCTATCTCCCAAAAACAACAGTTTTGGAATCCTTTGAAAGGCTTAAACTGCACTTTCAGTTCTGATACACAGAAATGGAGCTTCACAATGTTTCGAAGAATCATATTATCTCAGTTATGTTTATTATTTAATATATCCAATAACATTTTTTTATGGCCAATGAGTTTGTTTACAAAGAAGTGGTTGGAGTATTAAAACCGCTCGTCTTAAAGGGATGGTTCACCCAAAAATGAAAATTATGCCATAATTTACTCACCCTCATGTGGTTCCAAACGAGTATGAATTTTCTAATGAGGAACACAAAAATACATATTTGGGAAATTGTTGTTTTGTTTTTTGTCCACACTGTGAAATACAGATATATGAAATTTCAGCTGGGTTCCATGCAGTGCTGTTTTGGACCCAATTGACTTTCCTTGTATGTTCTGTTTTTACAACAGAAAAAAAAGGTTTGAGTAAATTATGACAGAATTTTCATTTTTGGGTAAACCACCCCTACTGTTCACAAAACAGTGCACAGAATCTGGCAGATGTGTGATTTAAATTCTCATTATCATATCATAATCAATGAAATCATTGCATCATTGCAGCTGGTCTGTGGAAAATTTCCAGCTCTGGGCCTGGAATTGTGTGCACCTGCTGTGAAAAAAAGTCTCCCTAGCAGAATCTCTAAAGACCTACTTACCTCTCTGTCTTTCCCTCCATCTCTCTCACAGTGGGAAGAGGTGAGCATCATGGATGAGAAGAATATACCAATCAGAACGTACCAGGTATGCAACGTAATGGAACCCAACCAGAACAACTGGCTCCGAACAGACTGGATCCCCCGTGGCGGAGCTCAGCGCGTCTACATCGAGATCAAATTCACCCTGCGTGACTGCAACAGCCTGCCAGGAGTCATGGGAACTTGCAAGGAGACCTTTAACCTCTACTACTATGAGTCCAACAATGACAAAGAGCGGTACATCCGAGAGAACCAATTCACCAAAATTGACACCATTGCGGCCGATGAGAGCTTCACGCAGGTGGACATAGGAGATCGCATCATGAAGTTGAACACGGAAGTGCGGGATGTAGGAATTTTGACACGGAAGGGCTTCTACTTGGCCTTCCAGGACGTCGGGGCCTGTATCGCCCTGGTATCCGTACGGATCTTCTATAAGAAATGCCCCCTCACTGTGCGCAACCTGGCCCAGTTTCCAGACACTACCACCGGTGCGGACACCTCATCACTAGTGGAGGTACGCGGATCTTGTGTGGACAATTCAGAGGAACGTGAGGTCCCTAAAATGTACTGCGGAGCAGATGGAGAATGGCTGGTGCCTATTGGAAACTGTTTGTGTAACCCTGGCTATGAGGAACACGGGGGAACATGCCAAGGTAAGAGCTCGGATAACTCCCTCGCTCGAGTTTTTCCAACAGAGCGTTTCACCAGGTTCTGTTATGACTCGAGATTTATGCACCTCCCACATGGAAAGTAAAAAAAAAACCTGATCGCCCAGCAGCAATATATTCCATAATTTAAGATGAGATCATTATAAGTGAGGCTGACCCGGATGCACTTTTCCCCTCTCAGGGATGTGAGAGTTTACTTAGATGTAGACAGCTGGGTACTCAGCAGATCACTGTGGATTAAGCGAGTGTTGTTATTCGAGAGGTCTGGTTATGATTATGAATCGCCCTGTTTGATATCCAAACACCTCCCAGTGGATTTGCGCATGAGAAACGTTGGCGCTAATTATTTTGTTGGAGCAACAGCCGTGTGGTTTATGTGCAGAATCCGCTTAATTAGATCATGGGCGAATGCTCTCATACCCTTTTCACTCTCGTTCTCATTTGCTATCTCTCAAGAGCATGTGCGGTGGTTTTCGGTTCACATTAAAGCAAAAAGATGCGATTGGCAAAACACTGAAAGAGCAAAACAGATAAAAGAAGAAAAGGAGAGGATCAGATAGATTGCTTCTGTCACCAGAGGGCCGTTTCTCTTTCTCCATGCTGGCTTTGATTCCCAGTGTCCGTAGTCAGGCCATACGGCACTGAAAAAGCCATGATATACTGTTTGGGGTAATGCTGAGGTCAGTGCAAGCAAAAAGGAAGAGCCAGAGGACATGTAGACAGTTTGAGCACGCCCTTTCTTTCTTTTTCGTCTGGTCCAGGAGAGGGTCATCTCTTGAGCGGGGTGATAAACGGCCGACTGGCCAATCTAATGGTCTTTATTTATGAGCGCTATCTCAGCGGGCTAATTGCATGACAAATACGGGCTGTAATTTAGGGCTCTTGCAGGCTCAAGGGGAGGGGGGGGGTGGTCAGCATTCACCGTGGGCGATCTCTCTCAGTGGATGTGCTTGTGTGGGTGGTTGAAGGGGTACACTGGGAAAGGCCATTCTCAGGGATCTGGCCGTTTTTCTTGGCCACTCTTTTATTAGCAGAGCTCGCTGGCAGTGGCCGGGTTCCCCACTCGCTCCTTAGCTTTCCGTCTCTCTCCCTCTGCTCTCTTTTGCTGTTCAGATATGTTGAAATGAAGGAAAGAGGCTGTAATTTACCAAGAGCAGAACGGAGTTTCCACACAGACATTTGGTGAAACGTTTTACTTAAATCACTTCAGGGCTTGCGTTGATGATTTCATTACTCTGAGATATTTGGAGGAGAGCGATTTTGATATTTCTGTTGTTTGGAGTCTGCAAAAGTTTTTAGATTTAATTTCCCAACTCACATGTAAAATAAAAACACATAAAAAAACACAAGTCATAAAAGCTGTAGAGGATCGTTTTGGCCACTTGTTTGCACAGCGCTGAACTCTAAGGACAGCCTGCTGGCCAGATTTTAGGTCAGTTGAACAAAACCATGATTTGCTCTTTCAGGACAGTTAGGGTTAGGGTTAGTGCTGCAGCCGGTGCGAAGTCACCAATGTAACATTTATCGATCTTATACGTTCATTTTTATAAATTGCAAACTATGTTTGGTTTTTCTGTGACTTACTGTGTTGTCTATTGTTGTTGCACGTTCTGCCGATCTGATTGTCATCAAAAACAGTTGTAGCTGGCAAACATAGAGGTTGGATTTGCAAAAATGTCTTGACAGTTTTGAAAGCATGACTAAGAAATGATGTAAAGAAAACTTTGCACTTAATGAAAAAATATATATTTCTAGAAAATATAAAATGATTCAGTGCTAAAAATAAAATTGATCATTCAACTACGGACCAAATAAATAAATAAAAAATTCTTAATGTTGAACATTGGTGTATAAAATATATTTGTTGTTGAAAAAGGGGAAACTTTCCAAGCAGTTTTTGACATTGGCCAATGCAAAAAGTTGACCAATAAAAACTAATCACAATTCATATTTAGTATTTTGTAGCCAATATTCCAATTTCCGGCTTTTAGAAATATCCTAGGTGCCTTCTTTACATATCCCTAGACCACCTTCTTTATATCGGTGTTATTTAAGCATGAGCCTGTCATCAATGTCTGATTAAGCCATCACACGCTGTCTTCAGCAAGGCAACAGGCAGTTGTTTCCTCATTGAAGCGGGTTCAAAAGGTGGCTTTCTATCCCAGCATGCAGATGCGAGTCACTGTCTGTTTAATAAGTCTGTGTGTGCAGCCCAGGCCAGGGGAGGGATGCAGAGGTTCACCTTCAATGTGAGGGCTTAGGCGAGGGCAAGAACTTTCTCAATGGGGCGTCCCAAGGACCTTGTGAAAAAAGCCCATTGAGGATAAGGGATACAAGCCCTGTACCCCAGAATGCCTCAATGGGAGCCTCTCCCCAATTGTTGGGATGTCGTGATCAGGGATGGGGGTGAGAGGGGAGGAATACTAGACAGGGTCAGGGGTGACCCCTGGCTTTATCCTCCTCTCCTCCCCAAGAGACGGGGGTCATGGCCGAGATTGATTAAGACGTCAAAATTTTGACAGCTGCAGCCTAGATGGACAGGTCCAAGAACAGAGGAGCGAGAGATGGCCACAAAACAGCCGTCGTTCGGTTGGTGAATGGAGCGGAGACTTGGCCAGAGGATTTGGTGTCGTTTCTTCTTTTTAAGAGTTTGCTGTTTTCTCACTGCTCATCTGCTGTGTTGAGTAGGAGGTGAGGACAGAGAGGAAATCTCTGCTTGTTAGTGGGCGTCCGGCGAGCTGGAGACGTGTAAAAGCCCGCTGAGATGCTAGGCTGCAATGAAGAATGACAACCCACTCTCAGCTTTTCACTACACTGTAAACGTACACGTAGTTTAGTGAAACAACACGACGACATGGAGAAAAATCCAACCAACACTAGAGAGTTTTCAGCTCTTTTGACAAATATGCCTCTTCAGAAAATGTGCAACAGTATTTCTAAAAATGTACCCCCATGATAGTGTCCAAACAAGGATGGTAGTACCATGGTTCAGACCATGGTACAGAAATGCATGCACATTTAAATAGTACACCAAGATATTTCAAAAGATAATATGGTAATTTCCAAAAAAACATGATAGTACTATGGTACTTCTGTAGCATTTACGAAAAAAGTATACAAAAAAAAATACCATGGGATTTTAGATGTAGCATAGTATTACCATAGACGTCTTGGAAGTACCATAGTACATGAATTTCAGCACCATTGTATGTTTCAAAGCTATGGTACCATAGTACCACCACAGTAGGAGGTGATATAAATCTAAAACAACAACAACAACAACAAACATGGTAGTGCCATGGTACTGTTTGTTAGTTTGTTGTGACAACCTTGTCTAAAAATTATATTAGTGTGCCATGGTTATTTTTTTACTTTTTTTGTCAGTGATACTATGGTATTTAAAATTTACCATGCAAGTGCCATAAAATATATCAAAGTACCATCTGATATATCACTAACCATTGTGCCACCGCATTCTTTTTTTTAATGGGTGCTAATGTAAAACAACTCACGCATATTTAAGTAATTAGAATGGATAAAGGGTTTGAAAACTAGAGCATGATGGGAATGTGTGATAATTTGAAACACTGCTCTTTGAATCAGAACAGACAGCAGGTTTGTGTAACTGGAAGGAAAACGATGCTTGACAAGACATTATTTATGTATGTGAGCTGAGATAGTCTCTCAAGAGAACGCTGTTTGTATCGACATCACCATGCAAAAGTACATTTTAGCTTTAATCACACATTAAGGAAATTGGCGTACTTGAGAAGAGGTATTGATCCGGTTTTCTCATGTGTTATTGTTGAGACGCAGCTTTTTTTTTTTCCTGTGTAAACTTTGCACCTTAGCTCCTGTATGCGGCTGTGTGTGCCTAATTAGAAAAAGCTTGCATGTGTATCTCTTCGCTGTCATAATTATGAGCAGGTGTATGAGACTCATCCTCAGCTGTGAGTCGTTTTTGCTCTTTTCTTTGTTAAACAATAGCCGCCGCCTGCCAAAATGCTCCTACGTATGAATATTCATCACTTCCTTTTTGCTTTTGATGGCAAGCACATATGTTGATTCCTGTCACGATCCTCCTCAGTTCTCCCCTATGAGCCCCTCCATCGGCCCCTGAATGGACTGTCAGCTGTCCCAGGAAAGAGAGATGGAGAGAGGTGTCCTTTGATATCAGACAAATACACCATTTGCATATTTCGTCCGTGAAATGCAAAGCCAGCAAACTTGTCTCTCAAAGACAATGGGCGGCTCGTCCTTTCAGCGAGATCGAGCGAAGATTGGGTCCATCCTCTTCGCTCTGTGATCATGGCAGCATGCTGTATATGTTTGAAATCATTTGGATAATATGATTCGCATGATTAATTCCAGATCTTTTGAATCGGCGGAGTCTGACGTTCGTGTTTCGAGTTCAGACACTCTGGTCTGTCTGCGTCTCTCTCGCTGTCTGTATGTGTGCAATTGCTTGCTCATGTGTGTGTTGTTCTCCTTGACCTCTTCCTGTCTATCATCATCCGGTGCTCCCATACGGAAGCTCCCCTGACAGCTCGCAGCCCTTCAGTTGTCATGTTGTGATGGATGCACCGGGGGCGGAAAACGGCCTGAAGGACAGAACTGGTGGGAAGGGTGAGAGATGGAGGTGACTGTCCCCCTCCAACAGAACTGTTAGCGTCCATGCTTATGCAAGTGTATAGGTGGCAATTGCCCTTTTTTACTGTTCGTTCAAATGAAATCACTGCATTCATACCATATTGTAGCCTATTACCTTCTGATGCAATCGCTGTGCCTTTGTGCAATCACAATAATTTCTATAATAGGATATTTTCTATTTAATTTTAGTATTTAACATCATTAATAAATTTACATTTCTCAAGAGGAGTTGTTGAAACTACCTAACCTTGTTTTGCTAATGCAAACTAGTCAAACTGTTTGCACCCATGCTAATGTTATCACACGAAAAAGATTATGAAGAAATACTTCAAATGAAAATGGAGCATGGTGATACCATAGTACTCTTTGAAATACCTTGTAAATTGTCTGTGTTTTCCAGGAGATCCGGCTGTCTCCAGAAACGGCCACATTCATGGTACCATTCAGTACCATGGAATATATCAAAGTACTATAGTATGATACCATCTCTGTACTTTTTTTGGATGGCAAAATGCCTGAAATAACCAGATTAAGTAGAAACTATCCAGCGTCCTTGATACATTCACATAATTTCCCAAGAAAGTCTGTTGAAACTACATGCTAAGCAATTTTTTGCTAATGTGAACTAGCTCACTTTCCCTTTTGAGAAATTCTGATAGCGCTAGTCTCATCTCTCTGGTGTTTAATTATATTTTAATTACGCCGTCTGGAACACATTCATTGCCAGTGGTCTGGATCCCTTAGATCAGAAGAGCTGAGCACAGGTCTCCTTTAGCGTCACTGGAACAGCAGTGTGGACAGCACTGTCTCAGCATCCACATGCCAGCGTTTATCTTTTCGAGTGGATGAGCCTTATTGACTCACTGCTTGAGGGTCTGTCCTCCCATTCTTCCTGATTAACCCAGCATCAATTTAGCCGCTGCTCTCCACACATGCTTCATGCCAAAGAGTTTGTGTTCTTTTGACGAGATGTCCATCAACGGCGGAAGTGAGCGTCCAACCCAGCTACTTTATGCGATCCTCCCCATCAGTTAGTGCCTTGCTCCTTTCTTTTCCCGCTTCAAACATGGAGCCCTTAAGTTGGCTTCCTTCCAGAGAAGGTCATAGGTCAGCCTGAGCCTGTGTCAAAGGCAGGAAGGCCCGAGCCATCATTTTCTTCTGAAAGAGATGTTGAAACGGCTGACCTGTTTTATGCGAGAGGGGCACGGTTAACTTTACAGTCAGCATGGCTTGCTGTGTGTCTTTGTCTTCGGGTTTGATTAGGACGCTGCCAAAATTTTCTCTGTACAAATGCACCAGATGGAGCCAATGAATGCAGTTGTTCTTTTCTACTAATGAAGTGTTTATGAAGGCCTAATATGAATGGTTTGATTCATAATGATTGATGTCACAAATTAATCTTAGTGCTAGTAGTTTGAACAAAATGACATAACTTTTTTTTCTGCAGTGTGAATGACAAGAACTGAAGTGGCTCAGTGTTTTCTCACTTAGGTAAATATGCAAACGTGAATGAAAGAAATGTTATTCATAGACACACACAAAAGCACTTTTTGAACTCATTGCACAAACATGCATACTCGGCAGCATACTCAGGGATTCCTGACTGAAGAGCTCTTCGCAAAACTCACTCTCGGCACTTCTAGATAGGACGTCAGTTAACAGATGTCAATTAGCTGAGAGCGTGTCTACAAGAACGGGAGCTGGAGAAAGGACAGACTTAGTAATGGGATTATTTTGGGGGTTGGCAGACCTGTTTCCACAATGCAAGACAACACTAGTGATTAGCCCAGAGGGGTCACAGCGGCGACTTCACAATGCACATTAATACTAGTAATTATTTGGAGGGGCTGAAGCATGGCTGGATCTAATGCTTGCCATTAGACTTGAGGGTTTATTCCATTCCTGGGGTTTTCGTTAAGAGTGGATTGGTCTCTCTCAGACCAGCTGCTGTGGAAAAAGCCACTCGGTTTGTCACTGAACGCAATTAGTTGTGACTTTATGTCTTTGTTAGTGCTGAGAGAAAGACAGAAAGGCGGGAGGGGAAGATGAAGAGTGTTAGCTGAAGCACTTCGGTAGAGGTAAATCTCATCAAGGAATTCGAAACACAGGAATGGGATCCTTATATAGAAGCATTGTAATGTAGCCACACATTGTTGCTTTGCAGTTTTGTTAGCAACTAGTAACTGTGAAATGAGAGGAATAATTGGGTGTCCTTGAGGAGTAAAAAGTAGCAAAACCTAGCTACATTTTTAGCTTGACAGTGGCTCAATGGTTTTTAAAATAATTTAGCTTTTTAAGCAACAAGTTACTTTTTCATCAAGTAGCAGTTTAGTGTGACAAAATTATACATTGCTGCCCTTTATATCACATTGAATTGCAAAATAGTGTCAAACGCACAAACAAACAAGCTTAATTAATGAAGTACCTGCATGGCATTTTACTTCAGTTTTTAGTTATTAAATATTTAATATACTAAGTATTTTTTAAGAGAGATGTATACATAGATTACTATTTTACAAATATTTTCTAATCAAATCTTATAATTATGAAGTCTTTTCCTTAAAATATAATATAATTTTAGTTATTTATTTACACATTTCTCTCTTTAATAGCTTCAGTGTTGCTAGCTACTTTTTGTTAGTAGCGTGTTGTTTAGCTAACTACTTCTTTTCCTCTCTCTCTTTTTTAAGTATCTTGAATGATTTAACTTATGATTTTAATTATGAGAATCTTATAGCTTGGCTAAAGATTCATATTGATTTCCCAACATTGCAGAGTAATAATACTAATGTTCTCTCCTATTCAGAGCAGGTGATATGAGATGAAAACTATGTATTTTTCCAAACTGTTCACTAGAAAGAATGCTGTAATCTGAGAAGTTCTTTAAAGATGTATTGTTTAAATCGATAGTTAGTAAGGAATCAAAATAAAATTAGAACACACACACACACACACACACACACACACACACACACACACACACACACACTCACTCACTCACTCACTCACTCAACCTCCTCCTGGCCTGTAAATGACCCTTAACAGCATTACAATGTTGCGTGCCTCCTCTAACACGTGGCTTACTTAAAAAAAGAGTATGTTTCCCTTAACAAACTCCCAGCGCATTTCTGTGTACCGGTATGTACACACAGACTTTCGCAATCCAACCACACATGCATTTCTCTTGATTATATTTGCACTACTCAACCTTCAAAAACTAACACACGTGACAGAAAGCAAAGCAGTAATTTGAAAAAGAGACTGTTGCGAAGTGTAATTCACTCATCGTTGCCGTGGTGTTGACACATTTACCCTTTAATATCCCTTGCTGGACATTAATCCGAGAATCCGAGAATCCAGAAACTCTTTCTGCTCGCTCACCACCTCGTCGGCACACACCTCTGCTCTGAGGCACGAGCTTGTGGCCGCACATTCATAGTAACCACAACCCATAACCCTTTGCATGTGCATTCAGTATGTCTAAGGAATTCTTGCGCTGTGTTGAATTTTGGATCACTTGAGAGGGGAAAAAAAATCTAGTCTTAATGTTGCTTATTTTCACTGTAAGTTGTTACTGCTTTCTTTGGCTCTGATTTGATGCATGCAATCAAACTGTTAGATTTTATCCGTTCCATTTGAGATTTAAAGAGTCTGGCTGTTTCTCCAGTGCAATGTTCTCTATGTCATGAGCTGTTCTTGGTGTTTTTTAAGGCATAGATTGTGCGCTAAGCGAGAGCATCCATTCAGCGAGCAGCACAGTGCATTCTCCCTGTCTTTGTGTGGCAGCCTCCCTTTGAAGGCCCTTGGCTAAGAGGAGGTGGGGGACCAAAGCCGACAGCGAGAACATTAGCATGTGAAAAGCTCCTAGAATCAATAAGGGCCTTTCTCTATCTCTCTTTTTCCCTCTTATTCTCTATCTCTCTCTCTCTCTCTCTCGTGCGCAATATCTCTACCCAGAGGCCACGACCCCCCCTGGCATCTACCAGCACCGAACAGACCTTACCTTCATTTATTCTGTGTTCACCGTGGTCCTCACGGGGCAACTTTGGCGTAGGTTCTTTCTGGAAATCCAATGCTGTAACTTAAAGACCTTGAGCATTATATGACATTAACTTATGCAGGTTTTAAGTTGACAAGAATTTTAGAATTTTAGTTGAGAAAACAGGAGGTGATCTGCAGGAGACAGTGAAATAGGATCAGGAGCAGAACTCAATCACAGCTCAGTATGCAAACCAATAAGCCATAGCTCATATTCAGGTTGATGCACATTTCTTAAGGCGATTGTCTTGGAGAATCTCTTGTCAAAGCATGTGCCGCCGCTACTGGCTGCAGCCCAGCCCCGAGTAGCCCCTTTGCAATCTCTGCGGTCTGGCCGCTGAACAAAACAAGTGGACAGGACACAACCTGTTCTCAGAAGCATCAGCTCTTCAGGAGAGCACCACTTAGCTAGGGTTCATGCTGAATACACCGCCCCGACCCCTCTGCAGAATTTAATATAGCGGTCCAGAGAGAGCCCACTGCCAAGCCTGCTTGAAGCGAGTGCTATTTGCTAATGATTGTAAGAGTAATCTTGCCTGTGAGATGTGTTGAAAGAGACAGACAGGGCTGAGAGGGGTGGTTTATGGGGTGCCAGAAAAGCAATTGCAGGCCAGAGCATTTGCAGTGAGGGGAAAAAATGTTGGCTTTGCAATGAGGGGACAATGATTCTGCGCCCTATGGAGCGAGGAAATTATGAGCATGAGTGAGTAGTGGAAAAAGACAGAGAGAAAAAAGAGAAATCGATGAAGATAGAACAAGGGAGTTAACCAGTGTAAGAGAGGAAACCTTCAAGGAGAACGTAACTATTGGCTGGGGGTACTTTTACCATAGTTTAGAAGTACCTTGATGCACCATGCACCATGTACCTTGATGCACCATGGTATTACCACCGGATTTTAGACTAGTATTTTTTTGGAAGTACCACTGAGTACCATGTAGCAGGCATATCACCCTGTAGCCCAAGACTGGTTGCCTTACTGAAGTTAAGCAGGGTTAAGCCTGGTCAGTACCTGGACGGCAGACCTCCTGGGAAAACTAGGTTTCTGCTGGAAGAGGTGTTAGTGAGGCCAGCAGGGGGTGCTCACCCTGTGGTCTGTCTGGGTTCTAAGGCCCAAGTATAGTGATACACTATACCGCCAAAGAGCACCATCCTTCTGATGAGACGTTGAACCGAGGTCCTGACTCTCTGTGGTCATTAAAAATCCCAGGATTACCTTCGAAAAAGAGTAGGGGTTTACCCCCAGCATCCTGGCCAAATTTGCCCATTGGCCTCTGTCCATCATAGCCTCCTAATCATCCTCATATACTGATGGCTTCATCACTCTCTCTCCACCAATAAGCTGGTGTGTGGTGGACGTTCTGGCACAATATGGCTGCTGTCGCATCATCCAGGTGGATGCAGCACATTGGTGGTGGTTAAGGATATTCCTCCTTTCATATGTAAAGCTATTTGAGTACGCAGAAACGCATAAATCGCATACGCATATAAATGTAATGAATTATTATTATTACCTTGTAAAAGCAATGGTACATGAATTTCAATAGTGTAATATATTTTAAAGTACCACAGTAGTATATGATACCACCACTGCAAAATAATATCACCACAGTACTTTTTTTTTGTTGCAGTAAACAGTGTTGTAATTGTTAATTAAAACTAAATAAAGCTAAACAAGAAAATAAAAAATAGCTAAACAAACTTGAAAATTAGAAATGTTGCCTTGTCTGCTCACCGAAACTAAAGTTATTAAAATGATTGCAAAAAACGAATGCAAGTGATAAGCGCACATAACAAAATTACTTTAATTACTAAAAAGATACTCAAATATTCTCCAAGATACATAATGCAATGCTTAAAAAGTCAGAAATTAGCATAAAGTAGTAACACTATATACCAAGACTTTCTGACAAAAAAATTTGGTTTCCACCAGTTTACAAATCTTACTTCTGAAAGTTCAAAATTGCACATTCTTATTTGACTATAACTCCTTGTTTTGTAGATATCTAACCCTACATGTTTTTGCCACATGAGAGTACATAATATTGATTGAATTTGCATCTTTCGGGTGAACTTCCCCTCCCGAATA
The DNA here is from genome assembly GCA_031834385.1 of Semotilus atromaculatus. Classification (NCBI taxonomy): domain Eukaryota; kingdom Metazoa; phylum Chordata; class Actinopteri; order Cypriniformes; family Leuciscidae; genus Semotilus; species Semotilus atromaculatus. The sequence goes on along the minus strand of JAULUF010000044.1, from coordinate 34,473,344 downwards.
CACACGCATTGCAAGGCAGCTCCTCCTTGTTTGCTATGCAGGAATTGTTAGGAATGTGAGATGTTTGGCCCCCTGCCTCTCTCAGCTGCCCGCTCCCCTCAGAGGACAGTAGACAAGACAATGAGCTGCATTTCAGAGAGACTTCACCTCCATATCCCTGCTGCTGCACCGTCCCTGCCCCCACAGCAGACTGAGAGGAGAAAAGAGTGTTTTCTTGTCACCTGCCTGAGCCAACCCTTCATAAAGAACTTCCTCAAATGCCGTGTGTGTGTGTGTGTGTGTGTGTGTGTGTGTGTAGTGTAGGTGGAGTTCCTGTCTGTCAGATCTGAACCTCTAGCTGGGATCTTGCTATGATTCAGATCAGAAAGACCTACCCTGGAGTTGTTGTCTATGCTGCTTTCCCCCCTTCTTCCTTTTCCTTCAACGCGTTCCTTAGCTCCTTATATAAAATACAGCAACACACACACACTTCTGTACAGCAGATGGCCACGTAATAATTTACCTCAGAGCGGAGCTCTCGCACATAAAGGTTAACACACGTCCTTTGTGTGCATTCGCCTCTAGCTGTACCACCATCCCTTACTTTGGTAAGACCTTGGAACGGTCTTTAGAAAAGTTCCAGGAAACTTTTGACAGGTTCGGTGGGGGGATCAGAGAGCGAGAGAGGGCAGGAGAAGGGTATGAAGAAGCAGAGGCAGACATACGAGCGATAAATAAAACCTAGGCAAATACATATAGATTAAAGCCAGTACGGTTTGACTCAGCTTGGCCCCTCGCTGACAAACAAGCTTCTCAGAGGTTAGAGCCACATCAATCACAGCATCATCTTGCACACGCACAGTACAGCGATGAGGAATGTTTGCATGCAGTGAGTGGATCAAGGCATCAGTCACTGCAGATGTAATTAATAAGCAGAAGAAGGTGGGAACCGATCAATGAGGGAATTGGTGTGTTCGTGCTGGAGGGCAGAGATGATAATCGTCTCTCTTTTTCATGTCTGGTTTTCGCTGTATTTCTTTTTCTTCATTCAGATGTTGCATCAGATAAGAGTGAAAGCAGTGTTTGAAAAGTTCACGAAAAGGATAACGTAGGGAATTTTAACCAGTGGTCAACCGAGTAGTGACTGGTGTGGTGACAATGTTTTAATAGAATTTAGTAAAGATATAGTAATGACAAATAAGTGTGTAAATAATATATAGAAGATAATATAAATATTATTTAACTATATATTTAACAGGCAGTAAGTGTGTATGTGTGTGTATATATTTTTATAACATAACAAGACTATTAAGTGACAAAAGGGGCAAGGAACTGCATTAAAGACCATGAACTAGATAAATGTCATAAAAGGACTCTGATATTCCAACTTGAACCTGGCAACTCATGAGATAATGTGAGTGAGTGTGTGTGTGTGCGTATGTGATGTGGATTAGCCGCTGTTGATCCTTCTGAGCAGCGGCTTCAGAGATAAGCCAGCATCATAAAAGTGTCATAAATATGTTAGCCATTAGCTCAGGTCTTGACTTCACTTTCTTTGCCTTCGGCAAGTCTCTCTCTCTCTCTCTCTCTCTCTCTCTCTCTCTCTCTCTCTCTCTCTCTCTGTGTGTGTGTGTGTGTGTGCAAAATAGAACTTTCTTTTACCTTTGTCTTCAAAGCAGCAAAATTGCCAGCAACAACAAAATTGTCCAATATGCTCAATTTATAATCAATTTCTCAGTCAAATTTCCCAACTTGTAAAGCTGTTTATGAGCAGCATTAGCTGGGTTTCCATCAACATATTTTTATGTGATTATGGGATAATGCATAAAAATGCTGGATGGAAACATGCAAAGAATGATGGAAATAAATGTTTCAAAATGTACAAAAACCTTTAAGACTTAGACGTAAACTGCTATGATTTTTTATTTATTTATTGCGTAACTTGTTTTTATCATTGTTATGACTTTTTATTTCATCATTTTTTAATTACTCTGAGGTGCAGGATGTGGTGGAGAAAAAAAGGGGCAGAAACGGAGATAGATAGAGACGGAGAGAGTCACACTTCACTTGTGTTAGAAATATAACCTGGCAGAGTTAAGTCAGTTTTGAATTTCCGAGAGGACACACACACTCTGAAGACCACCCAGGGCTGAAGCTCCATTCACTCTCATTTTTCTGTCCCCCTCTCTCATTTTTTTCTTTCCACTTCTCCTCACATTTCTATTTATTTTTCCTGCAGTTTTACCTCTTTGTCCACTATTTATTTATTTGCGATCATCTGAATAGCCAATGTCTTTGTCTTTATTGACACAAGTATCAGACCTCTTTACGTGTCTAACCGATCGCCCTCAGATTACATGCCTCTAATTGAAGTACTTTGTCCCTTTTGGAACATCTTTCAATACTCATAAACCGCCACACATACCTTGCAGAATTCCATAATTCATTCACTTCCCAACACAATGCCCCATCCGCTTTTGTCCTCAACTCCACCCTACATTTTGTCTTTCTATGGAAGACAACAGGTGACTGTTTTAAGGTCTAAAGCCTATAGAAAGCATTCAGTCTGAGATGGTGTCTTCATTGAGATGGACATTGTCCCTGCAGTGGACGGTAGGACGAGAGCGCTGACCCTGAATATTAGGGCATGGGCTGGTAATTACGACCCTATTATGTCAAAGGCAGTAAGCTCATCTCTTCAATCGTCCACCAGAGTGGACAATGAGACTGTGATTGTCCTGCTATTGTCCAGCCCATTGGTCATAGGCTTCATGAGGAGAGAGTGGAAAGGTCAGACCTGTAGGGGGGACAAGAGTTGTGTGTGGAATGGAAACCAGGATCTGTTAGGGGTCTCATGAGGGATCTGGAGGACTTAGGAAGGGAGAGGACAGCTGGTCATCCTCTGTAAGGGTCTGGGACTGAGAAAACACTCAGGCTCTTAAGCAGGTGGAGGGTGTTAGATATCCTAAGTGCTTGAGAAAAGTGCTACAAGTCAATGAGTGCATACGCTTATAAACAAGACCGAAGCTCCTGCACTCGAGATCTTCTGGTCTCTCAATCACACCTCATACCGTGGTGTTAAGCTTCCCAAAAATCCTCTTCAATTAACTCTGTCCTCCAGCTGGTGTTAAGATGAACCAAAGCTGATCAGATGAAGCCTCTAGCTCTAATTCCCATCCTTCCCCTCCAACGCACGGCAACAAAGCCCTCCGTCCAGAGGAGGTCGCGACCCAGGTCCGCATTTCTTCTCCCTGAGCTCGTCCTATCTTTCTATCCCTCACCCCCCTACTGTTGTTTTATGGACCCTGTTTAGAAGATGACAAAACTGTGTTAATCTCCTCTCAGAAGATGTACGTTAACTCTCTCCTCTGATCAAACTTGCTGTTGCGGCTGATTGCGAGTGATTGGCCCCTGGGTAGTATGTGATGGAGAGAGAGATGAAACGAAGAAATGGAGGAGAGTGGAAGGTGGTGATTCCTGAGGGCGAGCACTAATGCAGCCTTGGGGTTCCTGACACTTATGTGAGATTAAAAGAATTGGCCAGCAAAGAGAGAAAATTAGAGAGAACAAGGCAGAGAGTGATGAGGGACACTTGTTTGAAGTACTGTTGGTCTTGACCTGCATCTTGTCAATCAAAAGCAGAGAACTATCACAGCAAACAGTATGTTTTTCACATTTAGGGCCAGATTTAGTAACAGCTTGCACCAGTGCAGACCTTAAGTTAGGAGTTTCCCTTTCAGACGTAATATTTATGGGAGGAGAGTATTTCAATGTATCATGCAAGGTGATTTACTAAGGTTTTCGTTAGTCAAATTACTGGCATTTGTGCCATTATTTAACGCCCCAAAAAGCATGTCTTAACCCATTTTGCGGCTGCATTGTTAGTAGAACCCTCTGCATCTGATTATCAGCTGCTCTGCTTGTTTGCGACCCAATGCTAATTTGTGCTGGTCTTGGTAGATTGCGTTGGTCACTATGGAAATTATCCGGCTGCATCGTTAATTTGCGTCGTTAGTAGATCACACAGAGAACTTTCCACTCCCATCAGTGCTTTTATGGAATTATGCTCTCACGCTGATTTGCCCGATTTTGTAAATCTGGCCCTTAATAGAGTGCCGAAGTGATGACGTCACTTTGTAGGACAACTCGGAAGCTAGCGGCGCATGGGTTCCCTCGATCGAAAAGCTTTGCATTTTCCCCATAGACTTTTGGAAAATCGCAAAAAATAAGGTCTGTGTTCAACGAGTGTTGACCCTTACACGTTTTGTCTATCAAGGTAATCTTTATAAGTTAATCCAAAATGTATACATTTTAAAGCCTAAATAAAGCCGTTAGATATAAAATGATAACGGTAAAAAGTTTAAAAAACCACAAGCAGTTTATAACTGGTGTGTTTTATGTCATAGATCAAAACGTGAAAATATGTAGAGGCTTTGTTAACCACAGACCCTATTTCGGGTGATTTAGCAAAAACCCATTTAAAAAAACCATAGACTTTAGGGCGAGGGAACCGGAAGTGCTAAAATGCTAACTCGCTTCCGCGTTTTGGCCTACAAAGTGGCGTCATAACTTCGGCACTCTATATGCAGTTATACTTGCACTAGTGATATTTCACTGTGGGCGGGGCTACATGGCTTGTTGGGAGCCTTGTAAAGGGTGGTCACACTAGATTTATTTATTTTTTACAAATTTAGGAAACCAGGTGATGTCACTTTCCATCACAGTATGATGCATGCTATATTGGTACTGGTTCAGTACCAATTTATTTATTTATTTTTATTACATTTTATTTTACTTAACTTTTTTTATTTTAAGTTTTAAGTTACTAATATTGATGCAAACCCAGCAAAATGAGTTTACCCCATTTCACCCAATCATTGATGTTTATATCCCCTTTTTGTCTAACATATTTTTGCATTGCCAACTTGCAGGTCAGAGTTCACCAAATATAAACTTTTGTACCCAGTGAAAGGCAAATAATCACATTTGTTCGCATTCATATAAATGTAAGTGAATGGCACACAAAGCCCAGTCTAACCGCCCTTTAATGCCCATCCTCTCGACACACGAAAGCTTGTTTGTCCTATTTGCCATATAAAAGCCTTGTGTTTCTTTCCCATAATGCTTTGCTGAGAGCATGTATGATTATCGCTAAAGGCATTATATTATGATTTGTGATATTCTGTACAGAGCGTTTACATTGATAGGGCCTTTTAGGGAAACACATCTGCACACTATCTACAGATCAATAAACTCCTAGATAAATGTCACAAGTAGTGCGGCTTTATTCTTGTTCATATGCTATCTGTACTTCTGCGGGTATCGATGGCTTTGTTGAGGAAAAATAGTCAATAAAGGACCTCAAAGCATTCCTTTGTCTCTGTCACCATAAATAGGAAATTATGCTGTGTGTTTGTCTGTGTGTGTGTGTGTGTGTGTGTGTGTGTGTGGCATATTAGGAGCAACAGAAAAAAAAGAAGGAAGTAGATAGACAAACAAACAAAGGAAGAAAAGAATAAAGCTGGAGGGAGGAGAAAAATGGACGAGAAATAAAAGAAAGCGGACAAACTTGAAAAGAGAGATTGAAAGAGAAAAACAGAGCTTGAGAACAAATGCTGAGAGAGAGAGAGAGAGAGAGAGAGAGAGAGAGAGAGAGAGAGGCGGGCTTGGCTTGGGTGTTAGGATTAATGACAGTGCATTCCTCTGGTATCACTTCCTCTCTTCATTAGAGTGTCATAAAGCCGTGCACTTCTGTCTGTCATTCAGACATTCCACACCACTCCCTTACAGTGTCTTTCACAGGCTTGACATAAACATACACAGACATAGTGTCTTTATGATTGCTGGAGGTTAAAGACACATTTTTTTTAACACAAAACTATGAGATACTATAGCAGGATATGTTGAATAGTTTATGATCATTAACATCTCAAATTTCTCCCTCTTTCTTTCTCTTTGCAGCCTGCAAGATCGGTTACTACAGAGCGCTGGCTACAGACGACAGCTGCTTCAAGTGTCCCCTGCACAGTTACTCTGTGAGGGAAGGATCCACTTCCTGTGCCTGTGACAAAGGCTTTTTCAGGTCTGAGACGGACCCTGCCTCTATGCCCTGCACGCGTAAGTGCATTTACTTTGATTTGGGTTCATGGATTTATATACACATTGTGCATCACTTCTGTCTTTCAGGCATGCATTCATTTCCAATTTTTGTCAGATTTCTACTATTGGTCAAAAGTTTGGGGTTGGTAAGATTTTTAAATGTTTTTGAAAGAAGTCTCTTTGACTCTTATGCATTATTTGAACAAAAATGCAGCGAAAGCAACTGAACTGAACAACAAATTATAAATAACTGTTTTCTGTTTTAACATGTTAACATTTATTATCTCATATATTGCAAAATGTAATGGAAATAAACAGTGTTTATTTGAAATAGAAATCTTTTATAACTTTATAAAAAGTTACATTTTCATCTTTACTGTCATTTTTTAAATCATTTTTACTATCACTTTTGATTAATTTAGGCCTAGGGCATCCTTGCTGAATAAACATATACATTTCTTTCCATCAAAAAAAGAAATTCATACTAACCCCAAACTTCTGAACGGCAGTCTCTAGACATGGTGGACAAATCCAATAAATATTTGGTTCAATTTACAATTTCAGTTGGACTAATGACATAAAACAATTAATTTTTTTTAATCTGAATAATTTTGCATTTTTTAAACATGAAAACATGCTAAATTAGAGTTAGTTTGAAATATCTAGAAAGTTTTAAAGACACTCCATTTCATATTTACCCACGTTTTTAATGCCGCAGGGTCATTTTACGTTTCAGTAAGATGGTCTCTTCCTGTCTAAGTGTGCAGTTCTTGGTCAGAATAAACTGTAACATGAACCAGATTATGCTTGTAGTCAAAAGTCTGGCTGTGTGAGACTAAAAACACAGACGTAAACAAACCGCCCTGGACATGAGCAATCATTAGACCAGGTCAGGGTTTTTGAACTGAGGAAGTACATATCACTCAGGAGAACCAGCACTGCCTGGACTTGTATCAGACTGCAGCTGTTCACTTCACACACCATTGGAGCTGTTTTCCTAAAGGCTGCTTACCAAAGTTAAGGACCAAAAAAAAATGCTTGACAGTGACAAATTATTGGACATTTAATTGCAGCGGATGTTATTTTGCGTCTTTTATTCCTGCATTGTCTTATCAAAAAGTTTCGTGACAGACTGAAAATGTGTGTAGCAGTGAGTTGGGAGGAGCCCTGTCATGATGAGTAAAGATAGATATGTTTGTCAGACCCTGAGGTGAGTCATAGAATTGATAACAGTGTTCTGCTTGTTAAATAGAGACAAGCACAGTTGACGCGGCACAGCTTTGAGGCAAGACGACAGGGTTAATCGTAAAAAATAAAAAATAAACGAACGCACACGTCAAATCATTCATGACACACTCTTTCTCACATACGAATCACTCTGGTTTTTGCAGACACACACGCTTAGTCCGGAGTGATCTAAAAACTGTTACGTGATAAATATATTAAAGATCTCTGTGAAAGGGGCAGAGAGGCACCCAGGCCAGATGTGTTCATGGTGTCAGATTTAATAGGTTTTCCAGATCTGAATGATCAGGGGCGGCAGGTTGGAAGGGGAAGGGCTCTCATGCACCTATCGGGCGTCCATTTTACGTATCAGATTGTCTTTCTCGCTTCTATCTCCTTTCTCTAGCCGCTTTCTAATTGGAGCTCTCTTTCATATAACCGTCTGTCGTTCACCCAGAAGCAGCCGTCACATACTCAATGCACTAAAAGGCACATTCAAAAAACGAGATAAAAAGGCGCTAGGTAGCAAGGGAGGGAAAAAAGCGAAATGCGAGAAAGTGGGGAGACAGACAGCGAAGAGGCGCGAGAGAAACGACCCCATTACGCTTGCCGAGCTGAGCCTCTCTCTCACCTTATCGTATTAAAATGCAGCGAAGCCAGTCGACTTAATCAGCTCCTGTCAATCACGGAGCGTGTGGCACAGAGGCACCGTGGGAGCGTGCTCGGTTCACCCCGGTCTGCCGGGTGGGTACAGCAGCAACATACTTAATACAGGTTAAACAGAGTTTAAAGACCATTTACACTTAAAGCTCAGCCTGGAGGAATTCAATCTAATCCAGACCTGTGTCAGATATGTGTTTGAAGTGTTTAACTGATGTGGAGGATATGGAGATATTTGAAAATGGCTTTTGCCATATTGGGAGATCTCGAGGAGGGATAATGAGACACATCCAGTTTGAATGTTTGTCCTCTTCACTAACTTCTTTGAGTTTAATGTTGAATGTGTGGTACGCGAGACCACCCAAAGGAATGAAAAATCTCAAACGAGATCTTTTAAAGAGTTATGGGTTCAATTATTTCGTTCTAGTTAAAGTAGTCTTGTCTATCCCAACTAAATATGCCAACTTTGGCTTAACCAGTGGTGCGAGTTGGAGGCGGGACTGCCTGCTTGTCCGGCCAGTGGGAGATGAGGAGACACACTTTAGCTTTAATATTTCAATTGTTTTTCTTTGAGAGCAATGAAATTACAATGAGACTATATTTAATGCCAATCCACCTTATTTTTAACAACAGGCAAGTGCAGCCATTTGTAATTCTAATGCACAAGGCTTTTGGTGTCATCCACTACCAGTTATTTTAGTTGTTCAAAAAAAGTTGTTATGTTGCTTGAAATTCCAATCTGGTATTTGTTATCTTGATTTTTTTATGTATTATCATAATAATAAACATAATGGTTTGTAGCGCGAATAGTTTTACCATTTACTGCACTTTATTATTCTCTTAATTATTTACCTATTGCGGCTAATGAAATGTAAGTCGCACAGATTTACAGAAATTTGCTTACTTACAGGCTGAAAAATAAGGTGGTTATCTCTAGATTTTCGGATTTTGTCATCAGTGTCTCAAACTTTGCTCAAAGTTGTCAAGCTACCGAAGTCTTGAAATTTCAATCTGAACTCAAACATTTCTCATCCAGTTTTCTCTAAACAAAATAATCATTTTTTAAAAGCTCTATAACGTATGTTGACAATTGTCACACTTCGTTCTATGTTTATTTCTCCTCAGGAATTTTAGGAGAAACCTCTAATACTTCAGTATACATACTCAATTAAGTCTACTGAGCAATAAAAGAGCAACTCCTGAGCAATACAAAGTTCCTCCGGGCAGATTTTATGAGAATGTCAACCTCATACTGCTGATTTAGAGAACCATATTTATGACAAAAATGTCATTGCTTTGCTTTACCAGAGATGGGAGCGAGGGCGACCAAATTAGCATCTATGAGATCCCTATCAGCAAGTTGCTCAATTATGGAGATGTAATCATTCTCTCTCTCTCTCTCTCTCTCTCTCTCTCTCTCTCTCTCTCTCTCTCTCTCTCTCTCTCTCTCTCTTTCTTTATTTCTTTCTTTCTTTCTTTCTTTCTTTCTTTCTTTCTTTCTTTCTCGCGGGTTTAGTGTATTTCCTTTTTGCGCAGCTAGCACTGCGTCGCCTGTGGTGCTGGTTTATCATAAATGTAATTAGCAGCGCCTGGTTTACAAAAACACCACAGAGAAAAACAGCGCCAATACACACAAGCACACAAACAGACTCGTATCCGTCATAGCCTGTAACATCATCTGCCTGCAGTGGCAATAAAAGGGTGTGTGTGTGCGGGTGTGTATTTGTTTTCCATTGAAGATTCCCTTGCCAAGGGTGTATTTTGAGATCAATCTCTGCCACAGTCATAATCCTGTTTTGTTTGTTCCAAAACTTCCAGACATCACTGCAGCAAAAATGAAACATAAATCATGTGCATATTTTGTCATAGAATCTCTTAACTGTTTATTTTTCCACAATTGTCTTTTCGTAGAGCCCCCCTCTGCTCCTCAGCACCTTATTTCCAATGTGAATGAGACCTCCGTGAATCTGGAGTGGACGACTCCAGCATCCTCCGGTGGCAGGCAGGACCTTGCTTATAATGTCATATGCAAGCGGTGCAGCTCGGACGGCCAACGCTGTCAGCCCTGCGGCAACGGCATCCATTTTTCCCCTCAGCAGCTGGGCCTACGCACCACTCGGGTGTCCATAAACGACCTGCAAGCTCACACTAACTACACTTTTGAGATATGGGCTGTCAATGGGGTCTCCAAGCAGAGTCCTGGACCTGAACAGGCGGTGTCTGTGACGGTTACCACTAACCAAGCGGGTAAGTGTGTTGTTTATGTTCACAAATTATTGTTAAATATGATATTCCCACTATTATGATTTCATTAAATACCAGGATGATGTCATCATGTGATCTGGTCACAAGCTAATGTGTTGAATTTGTCACCACAGTCTGTGGTGAACATAGTCATCAACTCTGTAATCAGTTTCTCGTCTGTGAAAGTGCTCTGTCTTATATCACCACAGAGAAATTTCTAATTACTTCTTGCCTGTGTCTGTCAGAATGGATTTTTATGACATTAAACCGCGTGTTGGGTCAAATTGCGCATATGTGCATTTGTTGGCTGTTCACATTTGTTTGCGTTGAGTGGACTGTTAACTTTTACAAGGTGTTTAATTTCGGGTTCTTGAGAAAGCGTGAGACAGGAAGTGCCTTTTTGTCTGGCTTTTGGGACTGTGTGTGTAGGGCCTTCAGGAGTGGGGTCTTCCAAGTGTCTTTCTCACCATCATTGTCTTGGTGAACTCTGATTGTAATAGCCATCACACCTGTACAGAACACTCTTCAAACAGACCTTCACTCTTGACCGTCTGTTCTTAGCTTTTATGACCCCATATATCGGGGTTCTGAGCAGATATTGCCCTACAGCACTGAAGCCAGATCTGCTTTTCTCTACTGGTGCTTGCTAAGGGCTATATCAGTATTACCTTAGTAACCATATAACATTTCTCTTGCACCCACTGAGAACTGTATAGCAACATGTTTTCCTTTTTTCGACAGGAAATGTAAAATTCAAGTTAATGGAAGATACATATTAAACACTGATCTGTTTCTGATTATAATTTTCATCTGTGCAGAGAAACTGGGCCAGAATTGTCTCAGAATCTGGCTTAAATTCCCCTTTGGCAACTGTAGAGTGTCATTGATAAAACCCTAAAGATTACAGATAAGCATGTGCTCCCTAGATGACTACATCAATGGACCTTCTGTAGTAGCAAAGTGGAATTATGAGAGGAGGAAAAGAATCAGAAGCACTTGCCTGATTCTCAGAGTGGACTCGAAATGATGATGATATAACGGGTGCATCACTTTGGTGATCCAACCTTTTTCTGGGAGTTGCAAAGCTGTAATCACAACAGTGTCAGATGCTAACCTATTTAGCTTCCAGCGTTTAGTTGTTTTTCTGGTTTTCTCAGTTTGACTGCAGAAATATCTCCAATCTCATACCTTTTCATTGCACTATGGCACTATCATGTTTATGTTTCTCTGAAACAGCTAGGTGGTCGGTGCTCCTAGCAACACTAAACTTTTTCTCTTTGTGATTTTCTCTTATTCCAGCTCCCTCTCCAGTTACCACCATCCAGGCCAAGGACATCACTAGACACGCTGTGTCTTTGGCATGGCAACAACCTGAGAGACCCAACGGAGTCATTCTTGAGTACGAGGTCAAGTACTACGAGAAGGTGAGATGATTCATGGTAAAGTAGTTTCCAAAATTTAGCCCCGATGAGATATTCCTTGTTGAAAAGACTAGCATATGTGGTCAACAGCATATGTGTTTTGGATATTGGTGTACAGCCCAATGAGGCTTTATGACCAGAAATCTTGGTCAACCAGCTTCACCAGAAAAAAACAATGCTGGTTGATTTTGGTTTTGCAATCCATGGTGGTTTAAGATGATCTTTTTGGCAGGTTGCTCATCTTGACACCATGAGATTAGGGATGTACTTTTGGTAATGTAGTTCAGGATTAGGTCTTGTGACATCACATACTTGTCAGGGACAACAAATGGGAAATATGCTGCTTTGAAACCTTCAGTTTAAGGTGTAGCAATCAACGTGAAGCCTTCATTTAAGTCCTTTACATGAGCAATATGATATCAGGCACTGTACATCAAAACCTGAGAGCTGCATTTTAGTTCAAGGCCAGACCAGACTCACTCACACTCGCAGCAGGAGTCTGGTGAACCGGCAGGTCAGAACAGCATGGGGTGGATAGACAGATATAGGGTGGAGCATGTGGGCCGTTGGGATAGAGAGAGGATAAGAGTGTTCTCCTCTCTCTGCTCCTGCTGTGTCTTCCTCTGGCTGACTGATTACAGATTGCAGCAGTGGTCAGATTCCTTTCCCTTACACACTGATGTTTTCCATTGCAAATACACTCTGATACACACATAAGACCAAGACACAAAGGTTCTTGTTTCGTGATCCAACAATTATAAGCCAAACATTAGGGGACATTGAAAAAAAAATAATTAAACTTAGTTCCTTTGCTTGTTTTGGTTCAATCTCGACATTGTTTAAGTGGTTTGAATGTAGTGATGAAACGGGGGAATTTTGAACAAGCAAATTCAGGTTACACCCAAGGGAGCGAGCGAAAACAAAAATGGCAGCCTTGTTTTTGTACAACAAGGCTGCGGTTTTCCCTACAAAAACCTGGCTGTAGTTTCTGTGTCAGACCTTAGACAAATCCCTCTTCCGTTTTGATTTATCAGGGTTTGATTCCAAATAAAACAATCCTAATGACCAATCCCACAAGTTGGTTCAACTGTTGTTTCCCTTTTTCTCTCATCCAATCAGGATCAAAATGAGCGCAGCTATCGCATAATGAAGACCACATCCCGAAGTGCCGAGATCAAAGGCCTGAGCCCGCTCACCTCCTATGTATTTCATGTGCGTGCCCGTACCGCCGCTGGCTACGGAGACTTCAGTGCCCCCTTCGAGTTCATGACCAACTCAGGTAGGTTTCCATGTGCGTGTTACCGAGCCGACAATAGCAAGTATTTTTTTCCACAATTAGAGACTCGTGTTGAATTTTAGGGTGGATCAGCCATTCATCCGGAAACTATTTCTCTAAAGTAACATAATTATAGCCTATGTGTATGTTTTCCTTTTCTTTATGATAGTTTCTTTGTTTGCTCACTACAAAGTCACTGGTATTTTTAAAAGCACTTTAAAGCAAACTCTGTAATGACTGGAATGTTTTTGAGCTTTGATACTAGGTTGTTTCAGCAGTTTAAAAGAAACTAGATTTGTTCCTCCCTGATGAAACTAGGCTCTTCAATAAGAATTAAAAATGGCAGACAAATTTAATCTGACACTTTAAATGAGAGTTATACATTTGAGATGAACTTTAATGTTGTTTTTCCTCTTAGTTCCCTCTCCCATCATCGGAGATGGTGCTAACTCCACCGTGCTGTTGGTGTCTGTGATTGGGAGCGTGATTCTGTTACTCATCTTCATCGGAGTCTTCATCATCAGCCGCAGGTAAGCTACCCATCCCAACTGGGTGTCAGTCGTCTCACAGATACTGTCTGAAACAGGAAGCATTCCTCCATCTCTCCCCTTGTCCCTGTGGGCGTCTCGGTCACCTCTCCCTCACCCTGTCTGTCATCCTGAATCAGTCTTTCTATCTGTTGTTCTCCTGCTGTCTTCCCCTCTCTCTACCTGTCCATCAGTCTGGTTCTCACGGCTCTTCCACCTTCTCTTTCCCCCATTCTCGCTCTTTTTTTTCCCTGTGGTGTAGCTAGTGGTATTGTGACAGGCCGTTGGCAGCTCTGCCTGATTAGTCTCCGCTGTGCTGCTACGGGTCTCTGTGCCATGTGTGTCGGAATCCGTAGGGAACCAGTACCATTCCCAAGGGAGCTGAGATGCACGGCAGGACGGCGTATATGCGTCTGTGTACTGTACTCAATCAGAGCAACTGTCATACTCCCACGTGTGAAATGTCATGTTTGCTTTACCTTAATCAAACAACTTTTTCTTGCCAAACTCTTAGCTTGCTACGCTCTTACTCCATCACGGTTATCATCAGCTACTTTTCCCTTTCTGAAGGCCTCCTCCTTTTGTGTCCGATCTGAGTTTCTCAAGACCGAGGTTAGAGTGTCTATTCTTGCAGTGGTTGACATCGTATCATTATCAGCTGAGATAATCATCTTCGCATCCTCAAAGTACCCAAAAGAGAGCCATCACCCTCATTCAGGGTGAAACTAACAATTTGAGCTAATGAATGGGGCTTTTGTTTTGGCCAAGCAGCCATTAAGTGGAGCCCATCAGTGGGAGAAAAAGCCTACACCTCGCGAGTAGCTCTCACCTTTGGCCTGCTCCTCTCTACCTCGAGGGGAAACCAACCGCTCGATCGTGGAAGCGAAGAAGGGGGGTTACAGCTCCACACAAAACTGTGAGGTTTATTGCTTCTGTACTTGGATAGCTCACCTGATAATCTCCTTGTTCCTAAAATAAACGTATACTGGCTGCTCGCGCTGATGGCAGGGCCTCCTCCAACGATGGCATGGCCCCCTGCAGGCAGAGCTATTTCTAGCTTCTGCAGAGCACTCAAGCGTTAAAGCCTGGCCCTTTCCTCCTGTTCTACCTGTGGATATGCCCCTCTCCCTCCCTCTAACCTTTTCTTCCTTCAGTAGCCCCAAACCTTGGGATTCTTTGTCAGCGCCAGAACGCACTAGAAAAACAATAACAGCAGTTGTGCATTCCTGGATGAGCCCCCCTTTCTATATACAGCCAGGTGACCCCATCCCCAGCAGGGAGTCTTGGGTTAGGGCAATGTCCTGGGCGGGGTTGTTATCTGTTCCATTGCCTCTGTTCTGCCCCTGCTCCCATGTAGAGTGGTCAGCAGTTGACCCTAAGAGGTCAGCAGGTGATTGGGTGAAATGGTAACTTTGAAGGTGGCACATTCTAGATCCTTTATGTCATTGTGGACAGGCTGAGATGGATGTTTTTAGAAGAGGGGGTAGGGTGGTTTTAAATGGAATTTTGTTGCCATTTTGGCCACTTGATGAGTTTGTGTTTACTCATCTGTCATTCTCTCTACCTCATTGCTGTTTGCTCTTTATCTGTCAATCTCTAAATGATTTTTAGATGAGAGGCCAGTGGAATTTCTTCGTGAACAGACCTTCTTTCTGCTTTGATGTAGTCTCTCCCTCTCACTCTGTGCTTCCTCATTTGCTTTACAGATTTTTACAGACCCACTTTTATAGAAAAGGTTTGAGGTCATTAAAAAGTTTCACCTACTACATTGACTGGCCCACCGTGTCTCGCTAGTTAGTCTCTGTGTAATTTTTGTACAAATGTTTCAGGTGATTTCTCTAAAAAATATATATTTTATTTCTTATAAGTGACTTTTTCAGGAGACTTAGAGAGCTCAGTTTTGTTTCTTGATATAAATCTCAGATATACTCCCATTAAAGTATCTAATAACCTATATCCAGAACCACTATTTTTAATTATTTGTTTTAATAATAACTAAAACATTAATCACCAACCACTGAAGGTCAACAGCCCGCTTTAGGAGGTGTAATTATAATAAAAAGTCAAATAATTTATGCTAAAATATTAAGTTAATTTTCCTCTCTGACTTTCACATTGCACACTTTGCTATCTAAAAAAATCTGAGCACAGTTTCTGACATTGTTCAATCTCAAAGAATTAATTTCTGTTTGAAAGAAACCAATGAGATTTGTGATTGTTTTTTTCTTCTTCTGTGGATTAAAATCTCTCTCATCTCTGTGTGTTAACAGGAGAAGCAAATACAGCAAAGCCAAACAGGATTCTGATGAGGAGAGACATTTACATCCAGGTAATGCAGTGGCTACATAAAAAAAAACACATACATTAAGCATTAAGGTTTAAATGGGCGCGTGACCAAAAAAAAAACCTATTGGAAACATGTTTGTTTTAAAGTTTTTTAGCCCAGTCGTTATTTGGAACATGGCTGTTTTAGGCCTGTATCTGGTGTTATTGTCACATGCTGTGCTAAGCTTATCCAGGTATCAGCAAAATGCTTGTTGTTGTTTCAGCAACATTGCTATCAGTACTGTACTGGTTGCTAATGTAAATGTTATTAAATATATGCTCATAACTTGGGCTTCTAGTATTATTGAGCATACTCTACTAAGGGACATGCTGTGGTAATCAAAGTGTTGTTTTAGCCTTACCTGGTTGCATAGAATAAAGAATGAGCTTTTTTTTCAATCAGATTATAGCACATGCTTGTTTTTAAACTTATCTAGATTATTGGTAACATACTGTGCAAATACATAATTAGGTATGTTCACCGCAGAGGTCTGTCATTCAACACTAACAACATCGTTGCTTGATGATCCCGTGAATGAGTGTGGGATCATGTGAGTCCTGTTCACCTCCACAACAGTGGAATTCAGTACGACAGGAGCAGAAATAATTTTCATGAATGAGGAAGTACACTGTTCTTAATGTCTTAGCTGTGCACTGCATATGACTGGTGCATGCTTCCCTGACCGGACTACACTAGTTTCAATAGTCCCATGGTTATATAACATGCTTGTTGTATCTAATTAATTAATATTAATTAATATTCAAATTAATTAACCAATCATACCATTGATCAGCTCTACCCAACTTGGATGTCTTTTTTTCCAGTAATAAACAAACATTAAGTTGTTTTGATTGATACTGTGAAGCAGCTTTGATACAATCTGTATTTTGAAAAGCGCTATATAAATATATTTGACTTGACTTGACTTGTTGTATCAGGTTGCGTTGCCACTAGTTGGACTATTGCTGAAGAGTGTATGCTTCCCCTGCCAAACTATACTAGCTTTTCCGCGATTTATACAACATGCTTTGTATCAGATTTTGCTGCCGCTAGGGGTATAAGCTTCCCCCAATATATCCCATACAGTGTTAACTTGGCTACAGCAACATGCTTGTTGCAATGTGTCCTTGCTTGCACCAGCTTGGGGTAATGTGTCCCCCATTAGATTGGATCTATAATGCCACTATGCAAATGCCACTAACATCAGGATGTATTAACCATTCTGTCAGCTTCAGTCATGTTGGGGGTAGTGTGTAAAAGACATCGAGAATTTCGTTGTCAGTTTATGTTGGGGGATATTGGCATGGTTTTGTTTTGGGGGGGTTGTTGCTGCTCTCCCTGCTCTATTCATGCTAGGCTGTATGGATGCGCAGGGAGTTCTTGCCCAGAACAGAACTACACTGCCAACCCTAACTGTATGCTAATTGTCAATCATATTTTTTACGATAGTGGTCCTGACAGAAATTAAGCGTACCTTCAGTTCTGGCAGGTTACGTTAGTCAAGCTCGCATCAGCTGACTCTCAGCTGATCCACGTCTACATAGGAATACGACGCCTATCACTGTATACATATATAAGCTCCTTCAGTATTATCAGCAGCTATCGTGTTTCTCAGGAGCTCATTACCCTCCTCCATCCCCAGCTCCTCCTCTCGTCAGTCAGGATTTGGCATTCTGATTACCCCTGAATTAGACTAAAATTGTACATTAAAATTAATTAATGATATCTGCAATACATTCATGTTGGTTCTGTTCTGTTTACCCTAAGGGGGGGTTATTTCTGCTCTCCCTGCTCTTATCCATGCTAGGTTGCATGAATGCGCAGGGAGTTCTTGCCCAGAACAGAACCACACTGCCAACCCTAACTGTATGCTAATTGTCAATCGTATTTTTTACGAAAGTGGTCCTGACAGAAATGCACATTCTCAAAGATGTATATGTATCAAATAAGTGTAAAGGGTGGGAAAAAAGGTTGTATAGGAGAGGAAAAGGTTTGTATGTTTGTATATTCTCAGTGTGGTGGAGGACAGACAGAAGCCAACAAGAGAAGGAGGAAAATAGAAAACAGATGTTGTATATTCATTATGTTGTCTGTCTGCCAGCTATCCTCCCCTCCTCTTCTCTCAACCTCCTAACATGTAGGCACCTCTATTCGTTTCTCCACAGGGGTCCGGATCTATGTGGACCCCTTCACCTACGAGGACCCCAACCAAGCAGTCCGTGAATTCGCTAAAGAAATTGACGCCTCCTGCATCAAGATTGAAAAGGTCATCGGCATTGGTGAGCAAACGACCTGCTGTTTTCCTTTCCATGTGTCTCAGACTGAGCGTAGCTAGACTGTTACAGTGAAATGTTAACCTACCGTTCCAGAGATATTTCATGGTTCATTATGTACCGCTTACATTTTTGATTCAAGCCTGGTTTTTCCGTTTAAAGGAGAATTCGGGGAGGTGTGCAGTGGCCGTCTCAAAATGCCTGGAAAGCGTGAGATCTGTGTGGCCATAAAAACCCTCAAAGCAGGATACACTGACAAGCAAAGGCGGGACTTTCTGAGTGAGGCCAGCATCATGGGCCAGTTTGACCACCCCAACATCATCCGACTGGAGGGAGTCGTCACTAAATGTGAGTCCTTTGAGTGTTTATAATGTGAACAAGCTACTCATTTACTTTGACCACATCCTTTCAGACAGATTTGTCCTGGTTTTGCATATCTTTTGCAAATCCTGACCTTGTTGATTCAAGCTGTGCCTCACTGCCTACAGCCATCTTTCATTAAAAGTCTTTTTACAAAGTGATGCATGATGATTTTTGTAGTGTTGTGCAACAGAAATATCTATATCTTCTAAAGTTTTTTAAAGAATATATTTTAAATTTTCTCAAATAAATGAAATACTCTATTTTTCTTGTTTTACGCACGAACCTCCTTAAATTCTGTTAGATTTATACTTATGCAATGAAAAAACTAACTTCAAAAAAAAATAATGGGAAAAATATTATGCAATTGTGCTTCTCACAAGGGTGAAAGGGATGTTTACATATTTTTACAGTTAAACAAGACAAAAAATACTTGTTAAGAAAATTATTGTTTGCTGTGTTGTCAGCTTATTTGGCCACCCATCGAAGCTCTGCTGTAGAGCTGATGGTTTTCATTTCTTTAGGTTTTCGACTATTGCTTTGAGTTTTAGCCATTTAAAGCCTTTGAGAATTGGTCCACTTTGCTTCAAACTTTTTTACTGTTGATGCCTGCCTCCTGTTTGCATCTTAAATGCCTTTGGAACCATGCTGAAGGAATGACGCACCGTCCACCGTTCACAAATCCCCGTTCCCCAATTTGATGATAAATCAACCCTGTATTTTGTAATGCACCCTTTCCACTACCAGAACGGAATCTTGGCTGACTGGCAGACCTGACATCAAACCTTTTAATAACTCATTATTGATTGAAAGTTGACTCTCTCTCATATGTGTGTTTAAGAAACCTCTAGAGTGTAGTTGTGGCCGGCCCTCACTGTGCATAACAAATATGCAGAGGACCTGGTGTGTGTGTGTGTGTGTTCATGTGCATGGAGCTGTGATTTGCATTTGATGGCTTTGCATTTGACAGCTGGACTGAAGAACACCCTTAGTGTCTTCTCACGCTGATGGCTCTTGTGCTGTCTGGCAGCCCGAGAGCTCTAGAGAAACACAAAGATGAAGATGTTTTTTTTTAGTTTGTTTTGGTAGACTGCATGGAAGAGAGCTGCATTCATATGCAGTGGCTTCTGCAGACATGTTACAATCCCACAATCCCACTGAGTCACATCTTTTCTCCAGACAGCCCTGGCAAATCCCCATCCTCTCTGATGTATTAGTGAAGACAATGCCAACAGATGGGTTACACACAGAGAAAGAGAACAGAAGTGAAACAGAGAGCAAGACAGAGACATTATAAGGACCAGGAGAGAAACCACTCGTGGAAAAATAAATAGGGGAAATTGTTACACTCATCTCTTGGAATGGAAGTACACCTTTCTGTTACAAGAACCAAGTGCCATTTTCATTGAGTTTCTTTTGTACATTAGCAAGTACATTAACTTGACCAACTGAAAAAGTAGGAAAATGCATGATACTGTACAATGTGATCAGAACTTTTCCTATAACAGGGCTGGTGTTCAAGAGCCTGCTTAATGTGAAACGTAAGAGTGCTGTATATTATTAGCAGCCCTTCTCCCATAATCCTTAGCATGGCAGAAGAAGTGTCTTCAGGAAAACTGTTGTTACAGACTATGGCAGCCCTCTCTCGTAGCCTACGCCTCCAACTGGGCCAATTAAACCTGTTAAATAAATTACTAATGATGTAGAAATTGTCCTAAATAAATAAAGACAAAATGCCCCTAAGCCTCTGAGAGCGGGAGAGAAACATGATGCCAGCCGTCTCTGCAGAAAGCTTTCACAGACGGGCTTGGTGGGCGCAGTCTTTTATGCGCTGGCATTAAATGCAAGATTGTATTTGCATAATGAAGGCACCGCTAGAACACTGCAATGATTCCTCTGAGGTGAAGTGTGTGCGTGTGTATGCGTTTGTGAGCGGCTCTGTGTAGGTGTGTGTGCGTGTGCCATTGTCCTCTATTGTGAAGCCCCTGCACTCCATCCTTTTGGCTCCATGAGAGGGGCTTGCGTTGCCATAGCATTGCCTTGTCTCTGTACTGACTGGCAGGTAATGTGGGAATCCAGTCCTGATAGCCTCCAGCAACGGCTGCATTCAGTAAACAAACCCACACAGAAATCCCAGTCGCAAACAGGAGCGAAGAGGAAGAGAGGGGGAGTGTGAGAAAGGAGGGGCTTGCGAACTAACACTTTAGGGCTTGATTGGGAAGTGGCATTCAAATGTGCTGATGTGTGCCTTGCGTGCATACGACTACAAACTAAATATAAAATCTCTGCATTTTGATCTACTTTGAGTTTGAAATCACTATTTGACTGTTTTTGTTCTTGAAGACAGGTGATTTAAGCTGATAATTGGTTTAGTACCCAGATTTACCAACTCTGATTGGTTCTGAGTAGGGCAAACTGCATCCAATCCGGTGCTATTATGTAACTAATAAGGATCCGCTGGCTTTAATGTTGCTTTCTGAACAGAAATCAGATTTCCAACTTGAAAACTCAAGTGAAGATTAAGATTAAGCGAATTAAATGCATCCAAAGATTTAACATAGATATACACTACCGTGCAAAAGTTTTGGGTCTGTAAATGTTTTTGAAATAAGTCTCTTATGCTCACAAGGCTGCATGTATTTGATCAAAAGTAATTTCGTTTTCTATTTTAATATATTTTTGTATTATATATATTATATCTTTTTTTATTATTTCTCTGTGCAGGTAAGCCAGTTATGATCATCACTGAGTACATGGAGAACGGATCCCTTGATGCTTTTCTCAGGGTGG
This sequence comes from Semotilus atromaculatus, assembly GCA_031834385.1. Taxonomy (NCBI): domain Eukaryota; kingdom Metazoa; phylum Chordata; class Actinopteri; order Cypriniformes; family Leuciscidae; genus Semotilus; species Semotilus atromaculatus. Next base: position 34,452,165 of record JAULUF010000044.1, on the reverse strand, counting down.
GTTTTGTTTGTGAGTTTTTTCAAGCACATCATTTGGACCCGGCAGTTGTTTAGTACTGAATTGGCTTAAACATCTTTTAACTATGAATGTTATTCCTTTCATAGAAGAACGATGGGCGGTTTACAGTAATTCAGCTGGTGGGCATCCTGCGTGGTATTGCTTCAGGAATGAAGTATCTGTCTGACATGAGCTACGTCCACCGGGACCTGGCGGCACGGAATATCCTGGTGAACAGTAACCTGGTGTGCAAAGTGTCCGACTTTGGCATGTCTCGAGTTTTGGAGGAAGACCCAGATGCTGCTTACACTACCAGGGTAAGTCTGACACTTACGTTTGAAACTCATTTGTTTGTACTTGTGTTTGTATTCCTAACACAAGCTTTTTAACCCTTTATCTTCAACATTTAACCCGAATGTATGTGGTTGTTCTTACAGGAATTGCTGTAACTTAGTAATAGAAATTAAGTAGTATAGAAATTAGCAAACTAACCCCAATATTGAGTGCAAAGCATGTGTGTGTGTGTGTGCATGCGTGTGAGTGATTAACCTCGATGCATGTGTTTGATATTTCTTTTGAAAGGAAATAACAGGAACCTATCAATCACAGGGAGGCAAGATTCCTATTCGCTGGACCGCCCCTGAAGCCATTACATACAGAAAGTTCACCTCCGCCTCCGACGTGTGGAGTTACGGCATCGTCATGTGGGAAGTGATGTCATACGGAGAGCGGCCATACTGGGACATGAGTAACCAGGATGTAAGTGTTTTATAAGTAATGGACGAGGTTGATTCAGAGCTTAAATGTTTAAATTTTCCGCTGTTGTGTTTAACTTCCCATTTGGATCCTTCTCTGTCTCAGGTGATAAAGGCAATTGAGGAAGGCTATAGGCTGCCTCCACCCATGGACTGTCCAGTTTCTTTGCACCAGTTGATGCTGGATTGTTGGCAAAAAGAGCGCGCTGAAAGGCCAAAGTTCAGCCAAATTGTCAACATGCTGGACAAACTCATCCGCAACCCCAACAGTCTGAAAAGGAAGGGAGGAGAGATAGCCAGGTAATAAATAAAATCTCTGTCACATAAGCACCTATTTTTTCGAGGGTGCACCAGTCACAGTCCTGGTGCACTCCTTTTCATGTCTGAGATGTTTCTATATCCGTTTTTGTTTGTTAAAAAAACACTTTTTTGGAAGTTGCAATAATTGTTTTATGAATTTTTATTATATACTTTTCTTTCTTTTTTTGGAAGTTGTATTTATAATATTTTTTAAAAATCCTTACAGTTACAATAGGGTTTCAGTGCTGCGCGGATTTTTTTTTTAATACAATTTTTGGAAAAGTTGTATTTTTTATTAAATAAATTATTTTGACAAAAATATGTCTATTTTTTGAGAGAGTTTTACATATCTGGTTTACATATTTAAAGTTTGATGTAAAATGTTTATGTATAATTAGTTTTTTTGGAAGTTGCATTCAATTATTATTGTTATTAATGCTATTTCATTATAATAATAATTTCATTTTAAAATCCACTTGGCTCAAAATCTTTGCTCATTTTGAATGGGCATGCCTCTTCTCGTATAGGCCATGTTCTTGGGTCCAGTCTCCAGTGATTATATTGCTGTAAATGTGTTTTCAGCTGTGGCACATAAGTGCATGTTAAACGCATGACTGGCAGTGTTATATAAACGTGTTCCAATGAAGTGATGCTCACAGCAATAAAGTCTTTTATAGTTCTTTCATACGTTGTTCAAGTGGGCAACACAGCCCAAGCTCTTGGGGCTCCTAACTAAGTCTTTTCTCTTTTTTTCTAGACCCAACACCACCCTCCTGGAGCCCAGCAGCCCAGAATTCACATCTACCCTGGGATCAGTTGCCGATTGGCTGCAGGCCATCAACATGGAACGTTACAGAGACAACTTCACTGCTGCTGGCTACACCACCCCAGAGGCTGTGGTCCACATGACACAAGAGTGAGTCACGTGACCAAATAATGGGCACTATTAAGGTGTTAGGAGATGTGTGATGTGTGTATGTTGGCTTCGGGCATACTTTTGACTAATACAAGGGAAAGAAACCCAGCTCTTAAATCAGCACTCAGGGATACACGGTCCTGACGTATGAGTTCGGTAGTCACATGTCCGTGCAAAACTCCAGTAGATGCCAACGAAGCATTGAGAACTTCTACTTTGGCATTCAAATGTTCAGCCAGGATCAAGTTCTTAGATTTCATGTTAAAAGCAAATGAGGAGAGAGGGACAAAAAAAAAAGAGTTTGCAGAGAGAAAATTAAACATGTTCTCATCATCTCTGTCTTATGTTTCATTGGAACAGAGACATGGCGAGGATAGGGATCTCCTCCACCGCACATCAGGATAAGATCCTCAACAGCGCACAGGGAATGCTGTCCCAGATGCAACAAATGCAAGACAGGATGGTTCCTGTCTGAACCCCTGGGATCAGAACACAAACTCGAAACATACTTTTGGACTTCTTTTTTTATTTTGGTTATAAGAAAATCCATTTACCTCATCCATGCACTTTAAATTAAATTTTGGGGAAAAAAAATAAAAACAGAAAACAATTTCAGAGGAACGATACAGCACTTTTCTTTCAATAATGCCATCCCCGCAGCCGAGTCAAGAGGATCGTCCCGCGCTGTATTGATGCTCTGGATATGATTGTAGGAAACTTTTAATTTCAGTGAAACTACGAAGAAGTTTCTCTGTTCATTAATGTTATTTTTTTTGTATGTTTGTGCCTGTAAGTAAATGTATAAATAGTACTGGATTTTTGCCATTTCATGGTTACTTGAGTCAGCGGCACCTGGCGGGAATTTAACACACGAAATGGAGACTTCGGAGATAGAGATTTTATGCACTCTTTACCGCTTTTTTCCGGGGATTTCACAGAGGCATTCATCTTCCAAACGTCCACAATGGAAGACCAGTTCTGGAAGGTCTCCAGGTCTCCCCACCCTCAGAATGGAATATCTGTCTCCACTCCGCAAGTCACCACACCGCTCTGCTTGGCCTGGGTTGGAATAGAAAAATCGGCCCTCAGTTTACATCTTTCTCTCTCCACCTCGGTCTCCACAGTTTTTCCCTGCTCCATACGTGCCCTCTCTCTCCTCGCCTCTCTGTCTCCGGAGACCTTCGGCGGGCCGTGAAATCAACACATGTCTCCCTTACTGGAAGTTCCATCAGAGCTGAGCTAAGGTAAGCACAAAGTAACAAGTCCTACCCAATGTTTATGGGATCTGCTCTACTTCCTCTCTGTCCCCTACAGTTATTTATCTGCTCATTAGTTGGGATTAGAACCAGTACCGATGAACACAAGGGATATATATTGGTGCTGTTTGATGGGATGAGCTCAAAATGAAAACAGCGCCAATGATGTAAAATGTGTTTTTCCCAGACTCCCCAGCAACAGAGCAAACAGAGCAATTTCAGTTTCCATACTCTGTGGATTACTTCAATTAATGCTGCGTTTGTGTGTTCTGGTCTGTTTACAGGACGCGCTTTGAATCCCTGAATCATAATCATTTTCTTTTCTCTCTCTCTCTCTCTCTCGCTCCAGAGTCACCTTCACACATCTGCTCCGCAGCGATATCCTCGCATCCATTGCGGTTTCAATAACTACATTTACTTGACACCGGGACAAAGGACTTCAGTTCCCATGATTTCCAGCAAATGCTGAACGCTTCCACGACTGGAGACTGAAAACATGACAAACAACCCGAGGAGCGGTTTAGGGCCCTTCGGTTGTCTCCTCAGAGATTCGATGAGCGATATAATGAACATTTTCATTTGGTCTCACTCTTGACAGGAAAAACTCTCCGTTCTCACTGCAGCGTGTTGCTTTTTTCTTTGAAGGATGACAGTTTGTTTTGAGGCGCATACACAAAGGACAAGAGCACATGATGTGTGCTAAGACTGCAGAACTTTGTGGCGGCTCTCTGGAGACCAACATACTGGAGTTGTTTGCTATATACACTAAGTCACTGCTGTTCTTCGCTTCTTACCAATGCTGGAGATTGTAACTAAAAAACACACCACATTTATTTGGGTCCTTCGACTCAAAATAACCTATTTCAATGCTAATTCGAATGGTCTGAATGCGGACTGCAAGAAGAGGCACGTTATTTGTACCTAAAATAAACTTATTACAGGAATGTTTTTAAAAAAGGGGAAAAAAATTGACATTTCAAGTGTGCTCTGTTTCACATCAACCACATCCATCCTTCCAATCAGAGAGACTTCTTGTTAATGTGACGCATTCTCGTATGAAATGCTTTTGAATTTGCTTTCTTCCTGTTTCATCTTTCGATATTCCCTCCTTACCTGTTTAGGACCTCTTTGGAATATGCAATGAATGTGAGAGGAGAGAAATTCAATAGAATGTACCGTGCCAAGTCTCCTAATGTAGTTTATTCCAAAAGAACACTAACAATTCACATTTTTGCCCAGATGATCTAGACATTTTAGGTTTAAAGTTGTGCACAATTGTGTCATCGTTTTCACTCTCTTCCATTTTTTATTTGATGAATTTAGGTACATGAAACGTCATTTATTTATGCTTTTTTTTTTATCTAGTTTGTAAATTGTAAAATAGAGCTATGAGAGAAATAAATGATTGCCAAGTGCATTGTTATTAATGTCTAAAATGATTTATGTGGCTAATTCCACTAATTCTCCAAAACGGATTGCTGGAAAGGTATTTGGATCAGGCATCTGATGAGGTATTCTCACATGGAGAGAAATGAATCCCGTGTTTATAGGCACATAAAGTGGCAGCCGAGGGTGAGAGCGGACAGTTGGCTCCAATGCTGGTCACATATTTCTATTACATTTTGGCCACAGTTGAAACGAACCGGTCGAATGTGGTGGTATAAACAGGTTTGCCGGTCTTGCCAGTAGCATTCAGATTATTTTGAGTTTTCTCTTCTCCTTTTCACCCGCCATTCCTCTCCTCGTCTCTTTCAGCTCGAGCTTGAAGTGAGTGTTTGTGTAAACGCTGATTGGGAGTAAAAGCAGCTTGGCAGGGACAACCAACACATTAAAAGCGTATCAAAAATAAGAGAAAAAAATTGTAGAAAATTCACCCCCGAAGAACAATTTCAACAATCAAACCGTATTATGGTTGAAGCAGCGGCAGAAGAGGGGGCTGACCGTGAGTGTCTGCGTTTCGTCAGCCTTTCTTTTTTTTTCCTTCCTTTTTTTTTCTTTAAAGTTTTTTTTTTCCTGTCCTTTCTACACTTTGAATGGCCCGTAATACCACCGCTTTGGCACGGTACGCCTGCTTAATCAGTAAACATCTGTTTCCCACAGCCGTCCCAGTCGCGATGAGGGCTGATTGTGGAAAGCCTTTGATAAATAAAGGAGGGAGGGGAAAAAAACGAGGAGAAAACGTAATTTTAGAATCCCAGAAAACCCTGCCGTGAGCCAAGCAATGTTTTTCCTCTGACAATCATTCTAATGAGAGATGCATTCATTATGCATGTATTTAGACGCCCGTCACCCTGGAAAAAAGAAAGGATGGAGCAAAAAGAAAAAGTTAGAGAAATTACACTTTGCTCAGGAAAGACTCACCCGCCTGAATCTGGTTGATATGTAATGAGGAAGAGAAACGGCATTCCTGCAGGATGAGAACAGAGAGAGAGAGAGGGGGAACAGGAACTAGAGTGTTTTGATAGTTCTTGATGAGGTTTAACAGGACCAGGACTTAGACTCTAAGAGGGTGGTGAAGGATAGAGTGTGTCCGAGGACCCAGAAACGTCTTACAACTGCAGTCTGAGAGAGTTGTGCTTGACAAAACCAACCCTGAATACATGTTTTAAATCCTTAAGCCCTGGAACAGTACAATCTGGACCCTCAGGATATAAGCAAGGTCTTACATTTATATGAATCTGTCCTATATCTGTATTCTGTGAGATCTCTGTGGATTGTAGTTCTGGCGTCTTTTATCAGGTAGATATCGGTCTTTTTCAATAGCCACTTTATCAGTTCTTTTCAGCAACTTCCAGCACATGGGTTTTTAAAAAAAAAGCAAGAAAGTAGAAAAAAAGTTTAGCAAGGAAAAGATTAACAATTGAAATCTGGAATGGCAGCAGCAAATGAATTCATTCCCTCTCTTTTATCTTTCCCTATCCCAGACGAGCATGGAAAATGTCTTGAGTTGCTTTTAGCAAGGATGTCACCAAATATTCACTGCAAAAAATGCTGTCTTTGTCTTGGTTTCTTTTTCTTTTCTTTTTTTTATAGCATTTTAGTATCCCAAAATTTAATTTATTTATTTACTGTGGCTCTGGCAGATTTCTTTTCACTCAAGGTTAAATACAAACATTTGCATAATTGTTTTATTTATTTATTTATTTGAAAATTGGGGGAGGCAACCCATATTGACCAAGGCTGTTGGGGTTATATGACCAATGACTGAATGTTAAAAAAAAGTGATAAAAACAGATCTTTTCAGCTCTTGACATGGTTGGTGGGAACTTCTGCATTCTACATTTCCATAATCAGCCTTAAGCTGTACAAGACCTCTGGTCCATTAATCCCTATACAAACAGTCGTCCTGGTGTGTGTGAAGACCGTTGTTCTGACCTCCCTCCAAACTAAAGGAATCTCTCTGGCTCTAGATCAAGACGGCATTTCAGGACACATTTCAGTGATAAACGGCAGAATAATAATTCAGAATCAGATCAGAACAAGCTAATCCTATTTTATTTACTTATTTACATAAAAGGTGAAAGAAGAACAAGAGTGAAATCATTAAGGAATAATGTCAATTGGGTCCCACATCATAAATCTTTTTCTTAATTTTGTATTTTTGTTTTATGGTTAACATTTTAAACGATATATTAAATAAGATGTAAATTTAGTTAGGAAAAAGTAGACTCAGAATTTAGTGAGGTTTAAGAAAAAAACAAAACATTTAACAACAGACAAAAAAAAACAAAAAAAACATTTGAAACATAAACTAAGTCTTAATTTTACACAATTGTGTGTCTCAATGTATTTTGTTTGAAGGATTATTTGATATTTTTGCTGGAACACAACGCAAATGAAACTAATTGAGCAAACACTTTTGCAGTGCAGACATTTCAAATATGACCCTTTGCGCATCCCTCTAAATGAATGAAGCTGATTTTAACTTATCACTTGATGCTGGATTACGTTTAATACATTATCGACATTTCATGCCTATTAATATGTGAGGTGTATAAGTGTGAGTGATTGACTTTGGCTGTGCGCACATGCTGTGGTGAGCTTCATACAGCCCTGCATGATTAATGAGAAAGAGATGACAAAGGTAATGAGGTTTGCTTAACAGTGTCATACTCACCCACAGGCTTTTACCGGAACCACACAACTAATGGAGAGAGAGAGTTAGACAGAGAGAGAGCAGAGGGGGTTCAATGCAATTAAAATCTTCAATTTATTTTCCTTTCCCACTGTCTCTCCACTTCTGTCATAACGTCATATGTAGTGAATGTTTTCATTGCTCATGTTTCTGTACTTTTACTCTTCATTTGCCACTCTCTCAAGAATTTCTGATTGATTTTACCAAGCTTTCTCTAGAATCAAATTTCAAATCCTAGTAAGATTTCTGTCTGTCTTCTACCTAGGCAGCATACTAAATGAAATGGAGCCTCAGAAGTTACTGATTTGGGATTGGGACAGTCTACATAAACAGCAACTCTGCACATAACACAAATAGGCTTTTAGTCTGATACCTTAGGAACTCAAAGTTGATTCTAATGGACATTTTTCACATTATCAGGTTTGTAACTTAAAGTAAACTTTCGCAGGGTACAGTTCTGTACATGGGAGAGCAAAACAATATTACTTTTGCATTCCCAATTGCTCCAACAGCAAAAGAAAAACAATCACTATTGCATTTCCACGACTTTCCGAAAGAAAATAATATAGAGAGACGAATTACGGCAGCCAGGGGAGAGAAAGATGTCAAATTTACAATCACTCCCTCAGCTGCTGTATTAGAAACCCAATTGCAGAAGTGCTTTTTTTTTTTTTATTATTATGTGTTGCAAATGTTTATTCACAAAAAAGAGAAAATAAAACACTTGGCCAGACTTACCTTAATATTTGCAGAAATATGTGTCATCACTCTCTGTGAAAAGGGTCCAGTGTTTGCTGTTAGCATGTTGCTAAGCTAACAACACAATATTCTTAGCATACATAAGTATTGTAGAATGCAAAAATATTGGGTAAATATCAATCAACGATTTATTTATTGTTTGATACATCCATTTTGGATAAACATGGTTTATTTTCATTAGGGTTAGGATGCTGATTTTTTAAGGCACCAGTCTGACATTTGTCTGACTCTGAGATGGGGAACGGGAACATGGTTTGTGTAACAGCAACTGTTTGATAATGTAGTTAAGCCAATTGCTAATCATATCAATTACCGTAATGTGTTCAATGTTGAAGAGAGAGATACATAAACTGCATTACCATTCTGATTCATGGACTTGTAGATGACCCTGTATAATTCGCTCATCCTCTTCTCCTGAATCAGTTTCTGATTCAAACATATATCTGAATTAAACCTGTATTTCCACTTGCCCTTGTGTAACGTTTACTACAGTTGACTGAGTGGGTCTTTGAGCTGGTGTGACTGAGTGGAGGCGAGGACAAATTTGCATATTCATGAAACGGCGTATACTAAATGAAGCAAGGGTTTAAAGTTATTTAAAGTTACAGTACATTCAAGCTATTTTAAGGCATGAAGAGGTTTTCACCGGAAACTTTAAATATGTTATTTTGATTATCAAAAGATGAGTTTTATGGGATAAAATTATTGACCGTAGGAGGACTTTAAAAGTATTTTTACTTTCTGTAACAATACTGTTAGTCCAACATGAGGTTCTGATACCCATCCATTTCCCACAGCATCTGCAACACAGCATCCTCATCCACACGCCAAACAGAGTTTGGTTTTATCAGACTAAAACGTTGGAGACACCACTGCGGCCAAAAAGCAGTCCGCTTAATTTCTTCTCTGTCCAGTGTGTAAGTATTTATGAGATTGTGTAAGAAAAACCCAGCAGTATAAATCAGACGCGAGCAGGGGTTTAGGCCGTGCCAGCAATCTTGAAATCCTCAACTTAGGAAAAGTTCAACAGATCCATCTCTATAATGCAACAAAGCTCTGGAACCTTTTCAACCACAAAGTGTGATATAGAGAACACTTGTGTGATTCATCAGAAACGAGAGATAGAGATAATGATGGAGTGAGGGATAAATATTAAGAGCCAGAGAGAGTGAGGGAAATGTTTGGACAAGGCCCTGAGCTTAGTGCCTCGGTTTGCATGTGCACCACAGGACAATTCATACAGACCGCCATGCCAAAAGTCCCCTGTGCCGAGCGCAAACACATTTCTTTTCCGAGGCTTTAGGGTCCGCCATGGTCCAAGACCAATACTGAGGCGAGCTTTAGGATTTCTACAAAACTCTACGTCTTTGTCAACTTCTGGAGCTTATGAAACGGGATTTATAGACGAACCTTTCACCAAAGGACAAATATGTATGAATTACGCACAACATGGAAGAAGTAATCCACAGGCCGTCCTCATTATCTCTAGCATGTAAAACGCAGCTCGATCAAAACACACACGCTGCAATCAAATGGTATTTCCATCCCATGTTTTTGTTGAAGTCTGTCTTCCAAAGCGAGGGAGAGGGGACGCTGCGCTGGTCTGCAGTGGTCTGGCCGGTGTCCATTTCTGACTGTGGGGACAGGGGGCAAATGGAGGGAGAGAGAGATAGAGGCGAAGAGCACGAGGGAGAGTGGGACGGAGAAGGATGCTGTGAGCCGTTCTGTTGAAACGTTCAGCGGTGGAGGGAAGCCATCTGCTGCATTACAACAACCTGCAGGAGAGAGAGAGGTGAATGAGGTAGCGTTGTGCCTCAGGTTATGATCTCACCCAGGTTGGGCTGAAACAAATGCACACGGTATTCTGCTACAGTGACTTCAATCTGCTACTAGACATTTATGAGCAGGTGACAAAACACCAGCCAAAACGGTACACGCACACACAGACTGAAAGATGACCGCATCCTAGTGGAACATTAAATTGCTCAGTTGTTGCTCTTGCAAAGATCAGGAGGCAAATAGTTTCTATAAAAAGTTCTCTGATGTTTTGCCTTAAATTCCTTAGGGAAAAGAAAAGTAGAAACAAATGAGACTACTATTGTTGTACAGTAAGATAAAAATAAAAAAAAACAACGGTTAAGTTGGTCTTGGGGGACATTATTTGACATCTTGGTGCAGTTTGAAATGATGTTGAGATCTGAAACTCCTCTGCTGAAAGTCCAGCAAATGTAGTGTTTTGGATTCTGACTCAACTAGTTAAACCTTGTAAGATTTTATCGGTCAACTAGCAATATTTGAAAGGTTCCACAAACTAAGAAACTGATGGAAACTACAGTGTCACGAGGCAGGGGACACGTGGAACGAAAAGGTCTCTATTCACAATCCATTTGATGTATTTGCGGTCAAGAAGACACACCTAGTCACAATGTTATGGAAGTAGTGATAGATTTTCTCTTCTTTTCGAATTTTCTGTGCATACTGTTACCCCGAGAAGTGAATTTTGTTTTCATTAAACTTGCCCAGTGTGCGATTCGATCCAGCTCTTTATTTTTGTGTGTTTTTCAACCATCACTGACACCAGGGAGAAGTTGAAGATCAAGTTGTGAGATTTTGATTAAAATTCGGGGCTTTTATTGATTTGATGATGTTCTCAGAATAATATCAATATGATGCGTTAGATATAGGATCAATTTCCATTTCATGCCGACTGAGGAAATATCTATGTATGATCTCATTTAACTAATTGTTGTCTTGCAGAATAAAAAAAATAAATATTAAAGTCTGAAAAATTTTCTATTTACAACTAGCTTAATCTCACTGATGAGTATACTGATGTATTGGACATCTCATTTGTCAGGAAAAATCTCAATTTATTTTCTATTTAATGTCTTTGCTGTGAAAAAATGAAGATCTCATTTGTGATTTTCTTATGGAATAACAATCAACAAACTGAAAATCTAATTACTTGCAGATAAAATGCTTCACAATGAGAACATTTGTCATTTGTTTCAGGAGCAATAACCGCCTATATCACGGTTCGGTCGTCGTGTCAGCTGTATCAAAACGACATGGCCCTGACTGCACAATCGACCATGAAAAACGCAGAGATAAGGCCATTGTTTACAAGGAGGACGCTTTATTTGGAGTACATCATTGACATTCCCGTTCGGTGCAGGTAACAGAGATAATATGGAGCCAATTGCCTCGCTCCAAAACTGGCATAAATATTCACCAGCCCTGCCCGCACAAAACAAATTGATTTCACATTCAAGGTTACTGATAAGATAACATCCGTGAGTGAATACCAATCTACCTCCCATTGACTGAGCTGGAGCAGACTTTGGTCGGGTGGGGGAAATCTGCACGCGTTGTGTTGTTGAATGATGAATGGACCAATTGAGTCCGCGGAGTTCTATTACTTTCCATCATCAAACGAAAGTTGCTGAGGAGCGCTGCTCTCCATTTTAGAGCAGGAACAGATTATGAATGCAAAATGAGGACAGAATTAACCCTTGCCAACTACAACGAAGCCTGAAGGCAGCTTCTTTGTGTTCGGTCTTTTCTTTCTCCATTATTTTCCCTGACCATTCTCTAATAATGTTATCTCGCACTAATATGTAGGCTTGTATGTAGGTTCCCCTCCCCCGAAATCATCTTTCCGGCTTTTCTCCAGACTTCTGCTCTCCAGTCGCTGTCCCCCAGGCTCAGACTATCTCCAATATGAGATATAAATATCCTCAGCATTTAATCTCTATGCACTTTGAGTCTTCTTCACGGCCGGAGGTTTCTCTTTGCTCCCCCAGTTCTTCCATGTTCTTCCCCTCCAACTACAGAACAAAGTTTGATCCAGTGACTGCAGTACTGCAAGGACTGCATTTGAAAACATTTTTGCCTGCTCACATGTTTCTACTGCTGCTGGGGTCACGTGTAGCCTATTTTACATGCAGTTAATTTAACTGCTAAAGCCTGTTTTATGCTTCTGCGTCGAATCGACGGTGTACCCCCGCAGAGCCCTCTGCGTCGCCGCGAACCCCTCTCCGACCCCTACGCCGTAGCTCGACGTGCACCTCCAAAAAATTGTAACTACGCGTCGAGGCGACGCAGACCGCAAGGGCTGTGATTGGTCAGATTCGACGCGATGCAATTAACGCAACCTGACGCAGAACCATAAAACGGCCACTACGCCGTGGAGTTGACGCAGAAGCATAATGAGGCCTTAAGAGAAACACACTTTTTTATGACGTTGTGTTATACCAACGCATTCTCATCCCAAGGCGTAATATTCTGACACTTTGACAAAGCGTCTATATCGAACGCGCATGGCACCCTTTAGCGTCAATATAACACGCAGAGAGATGGGTAGGTTTAGGTATGGTGTAGGGTTAGGGTTAGACCGCTAGGAGGCGCCTTCTGACCCATATATTTCGGCGTCTCATATTGACGCTAAAGGGTGCCATGCGCGTTCGATATAGACGCTTTGGCAAAAGCGTCATTATATTACGCCTTGGGATGAGAACGGGCTGGTTATACTGTTATACCGAATACTGTGGAAGCCCATTTTACGCCATAAATGTTGACTATGACATAAAAAGACAAAATTATAACATTCTAAAAAGTCAAAATTCGGCCAAATTTTTTTTTTACTTATTATTATTAATGTTAAATTTGAGTCAAAATTGACATGCTAAGTCATATGTAGCCTTATGACGTACTAAATTATTATTATGGGTTAACAAGTCAAAATTGTGAGATAAAAAGTCAAAATGATTAATTTCTGTCATAACGTCAGTAGTCACTGTTTATGTCATATAGGACATTTTAACTTTTTTTATCTCAGTTATGACTTCGCTTGTCGATTTTGACTTTTTATCTCATAAATATGACTTAGTATGTCATAATTTTGATGGCATAATTATGTTTTTTTTTCTTATGTGATGGAAATGGGCTTCCATAGGACACCATATCAAAATACTCTAAAACTAATCCACACTTTATTCAGTGAGAAATATATAGTGCTACCAGTGAAGTCCAATTCTCGAACTAATGACTGTATGAACCGGCAATTTTTAGTGAGCCACAAACATACAGCGTGATTAGTAAAGTATGATTCTAACCTTTGTGACCCAGTTCTAGCCTATTTAGTGAATCTCAAATAAACAATAAGACCAGTGAAGTTCAAAGTGAAATGCTCTGAGCCATTTTTTTGTGAACCAGAAACCAGACTCACTGAAGCGGAAGTTGTTGTATCCGACTCCATGAAACAAGGATAGGCTATACATGTTTTTTTGTGTGTAATTTGTTCAGATTTTACACACAAACTGACCAACTGCAACTTTCAGACACAATCCTTATTTTTAGCTCAACTGTCACAGAATGGAAAGCAAATGATTGTGGGATATCAAAGGCAGTGAAAGATACATCTATGCTGCCTTCAAAAATCGAAGGCATCTCAGGAGATAGGAAGTGTAGCTAACATTGGATTCAGAGGTGCCTTGATGCCTTCCTACCTTTGAATACGTCCTCTGAAAAGCAGCATTGTTAAAGGAGAACTCCGGGCAATTTTTAAGTTAATCTTGATCGTTATATCTTTATGAGTACTGTTTATAGGAAAAAAAACGAACCGGATTGGTGCTTGCGATGCGGAGCTGCGACAGCGAATGCCCAGAGCTCCCACTCAGCTATAACTGCAGCTCTGGGGGCATAACATAAAGAGCGTTTTTGTGCCTCTTAACAGACACAAAATGCAATTAAAATGTCTGTCCAACATGAACAGGGGCCTTACCTGTGAACAAGATGCGTTTAGCAACTTAGCCATGGTTTAAATAGTGTTTTAGACAGCAAGCTGTAGTCTCGCGCTGAAGTCTCGCTCCTCCCACCTGGACTCGCGCTGAAGTCCCGTGATCTCAGTTGTAGCCGGGAAAGGTCAATAGTGTCCAGGTGGGAGGAGCGAGACTTCAGCGCGAGACTACAGCTTGCTGTCTAAAACACTATTTAGGTGAATTTAAACCATGGCTAAGTTGCTAAACCATGGCTAAGTTGCTAAACGCATCTTGTTTACAGGTAAGGCCCCTGTTCATGTTGGACAGACATTTTAATTGCATTTTGTGTCTGTTAAGAGGCACAAAATCGCTCTTTATGTAGATGCCCCCAGAGCTGCTGTTTTAGCTGAGTGGGAGCTCTGGGCATTCGCTGTCGCAGCTCCGCGTCGCAAGCACCAATCCGGTTCGTTTTTTTTTCTATAGACAGTACTCACAAAGATCTAACGATCAAGATTAACTTAAAAATTGCCCGGAGTTCTCCTTTAAGCTTTCGGACACAGCACATAAGATTCAGAAGTTTAGGAGCACCAGCCGATTTAGAATCTTACAAGCCTAATTACTTAAAGTAATTACTGCGAGTAATTAAGCAATATAAATGCAAGTTAGGTTCTGGAGAGTAAAATTTTTTACCCTTATTATTTGGTCAATTTTATTTTTATTGATTAAATGAGAATAGCACATCATTCATTGGCACTCACCCTATAAAAGGAAAGCTAGGCTTGTCGCGCTACAATGAATAAAGTCTGACATTGTTTTGAAAACCCCCGACTCACCATCGATTGATCAACTTGGATTGTTATAATGATATCATAAATAAGTGCTATCAAAGGGTACCAGCAGTTTTAAGACACTAATTCAGTAATCAAAGAGTTCTGTTAAGTTAGCACACATTCATCCCAACATTTTCTTGTTCAAGTAGCCATTTCACTTGGATATAGATACAATAGGGAAGAAAGGTCTTGTGCAACTTCTGTGTCATGCCGGCTTTAATCTTATTGCTGTCCAGCAGAGACAATTGAGATGTCATTTGTGATTTTCTTTCTTTCCAAAGGTTTTTACTGTTTCTGTTGTTCCTCATCCACTCGCCAGTCTCTCTCACTTTCTCTCTCCCTCTCTTAATTTATCTTCACTTCTCTCTCTGCCTTTGCTGATAGATCGGTTGTTGTGGATTTGCTGACAGGATCAGCACGCAAACAGCCCGGTTTATTTATCTTCTGTTCTGTCCCTGATCCATCTACTACACTGTCACACACGGTCCTGCTCACCCTAATCACCCCCATCTGCGAGCGCGCGGGAGAAACAGAAAGCCGCACTCGGACATGTGACCTTCTGCCGCCACTCGCCGGGGCTAATCATCGCCTGTGTTATCAGCTGTTGGAGAGAGGGAGTGTGAAGGGAGACTGAGTGAAAAAAATTATTTTATGATGAGAGATGTTGCTTTGATCGATGCAATTCAGATTTCGTAACCTCAAATCTCTTAAAGGTCAATCATCATAATAAAGACAAGGGGCTTGATAATTTCACTACTTGAAAATGGAATTTAATTTAGATTCTCATCACACCACAACAGCTTGTTACACGCTGATTCAGAGTCCAGGAGACTGGGCATCTGGTCAATGTGAAACAGTGTTTGCAACCCATTTTACTTCTACAATGTGACATGTTTTTGAGTAAAAAAATGAGATTCAAAGAGAAAAAGGAGGATGTAATATGGAATATGATTTTGCCTATAGAGAATTGACTAGAATTAATCAGACCTGAATGAGACTTTTTTTTTTTAGAAACTGCAGTTTAGAGTTATATTTTGGATGCAGTTAAAAAAAAAATTAAGAATGTTGTACAAACCATGTGAAAAAAAAGCAACAAAAAAAAAACAATGTCAAACTTTTCTTTCTTTTTTTTGCACAACCAAAACACTAAACTGCAACAGCAACATTTGTCAGACATTTTATTTAGGTTTTAAAACTAAATACAAACAGGTCGAATTACATTTGTAGAACACTTCTTTGCAAAGTATAAACAAAAAAAGCATACAGATTTAGTTCAATAGCAAATTTGTCACAACAATGGACAATTGACCACATCCATCATACAAATTGTGATAATTCATATTTCAACCTGAAAAGAAGAGTTTTTGAATTGACCACACAATACATACATTTCTCAATCACTCTACTTTGCAAGGCAATGTAAAATAAGTATAAAAAAATATACTCGTTTCCCCCTTTGGAATAAATAAATTAAAATGATGATTTTTTTCTTCCATGGATAGTTTTGGCATAATGTGTATATATAAAGCTTTAATCCTTATTTTGTGTATTTTCATAAGCTAGTCAGCAGGCAGAACTCTCATGTTAAAAACACTCTGAGCTAATCTGTGCAGGAGGAAGTCGAAGGAATTTAAGAGGAGCTGGTGTGTATGTGGGTGTGTGTGTGTGTGTGTGTGTGTGTCTGGGACTGCACTGCAGAGTAATGTGTGTGTGAATCAGAGAGGGTTTGTTAGCCTGCGGGCGGTCCGGTCTTGGGAAGTTAGGAAGTATCTGCCCTATGCATCTCGCCAGCTCACTAAGCCCTGTGAGTATTCATAAAGTTTGATCCAAGGACAACAGATTACAGATCTTGTTCTCGTTCACTGCCTCTGCCTGCCACAATAATTCCCCTTGTGCTATCAGAGGTAAAATCATACCTTTTGACACACACTTTGCCTTCGATGGGAACTCAAAATAACACACCGCGATGTAAACCAGACCAACGTGCTGGAAAAAAAATGGAAGGGGTGTGAAAAAGAACAGACAAGAGAGATGTAAAAAGAGTAGAGCACTGAAATGACAGGAGACCAGGAGAAAGTGAAAGAGACTCGAGAAAGGGTGAACAAAGGTGAGGCTAAAATTAATGGCTCTTTTACAAATAGAGTGGTGTCAAAGACAAAGGTAATGAAAAAGAGGACATAGCTAAATGGTGGAAGATTTCAAGCAGCTTGGCGCAGACTGATCTACTGTAGGAACGTGTATGTGTGTGTGTGTGTGTGTGTGTGTGTGCGGACCTTCGGCCAGCCACTGATAAAACTCCTGCTGATGGCTGCAGGGGTCTGATTTCATTCATCCTAGGCTGGTAGCTGAGAGTTGATGAGTTCGGCTCGCAGGTCTGCATGGATCGTCTTTCTGTGTCAAGATTGGCTGTTTTTCTTGGCCTGAAACAGCATCTCATTGGCCCCGTGCAGCAGGTCATCTGTACCAGTGACTCACTGTCCATCAGATTATCACTCCCAAACTCAAGTCTCCATGAAGACTTTGATGTGTTTTTTTTTCTTTTTTTTTCAGGGAGGTCAGGGACATAACGTGACCTGGATTCAAACCCGCATTGCCTGCATGAGCGCTATGGTTTAAGGTGTCAGCGTTTGCATACTCCACTCCTAGAAGAAAGAAAAATAACTAATTTAATATCTCATTCACTGTAAAAAAATAAAAATAAAAAAATAAATAATAATATGATCAATAAGTCATTGCCATTTTGACATCATGACATTACATTTTTAAGACTCAACTAGGCAACATTTTTTATTTTAAATTACGTAAAATTACTTGTACAGACAACTTGATTTTACTTAAAAATTCAAGTCAGCAACTGAACATTTTTAAAGCTACAATATGTAAGATTTTTGTAAAAAAATATCCAAAAATCACTTGCGCAGTGTGATATATTGGCTGCAGTTGTGTACTTACAATATCCCAAAAGTTCCCAAAGATTCTTAATTTCAGTGAAATTCGAATTTGAAATAATGGCTCATCCATGTTCACTTCTCCCCTTTCAATGACGTAATATCCGTGTTATCCCTGGTTTCCACTCGTACTGCCATAGTAACCATGGTGACAGACATGGACAACGGCTTAACGTCTAGCGGCGCGCTCATGCTGTTGTTGTTGCTTGTTCAAACATTATGGACTTTGGGACGAAAGGAGAACTAAAACACGGATCAATATCAGCGTGCCGTTTTCGAGATGCCGAGAGCTCCACGTCCGTGACAGACTTCGACTTGACAGAGATACTTTATTAGACAGGTGAGCAAATGTACATACAACTAATCAATGTTATATACTGTAGCTCAACGTGATGAAATGTTAGAATATGATCAGTATATTATTCTAGCTTAATGCTAGTCTCATACAGACAAACTAACACATGGAATAACATTATAACTTTCAACACACTCAAATACAGTTTAGTGTGATAGTTTAGACCAAGTGAAACAGCGCTGCGTTACCTCACAAGTTTCATTTGTCTAATAAACTGACCTGTGTGAGCATTAATTCAGCACTTGCGTGTAGTTCGGTAGAATGAAATGTCCTTATTCCTTTATATCCGCGGAACTTGCGTGTGACGCTGATCTGTCTCTCATTAGCAATCGCGCCCTGATTCATACCACTGTCATGTTAAAAACATCAATGTATTCACTCATCCATAAACATTATTCTATCCATCAGCTTGACGAAAAGTTCCATAATTCCGCTTCTGCGTCATCAACCTAAGCCTTTGTTATTGTGAGAGGTTAGCTACCCCTCGTGGCGAATTTATTTATTTTTTTTACAGTGATTTTCTCAGTTTGTCTCCACCCTTGTAGTCATGCAATTGTCTTCTCTTGATTCTCAAAATATATCTCAACAATTGTTATTATTATTATAACATGTATTTGACCAGGGCCTGCAGGCTTGTGCAAAATTCTGAATTTCAGAATTGGCCTGCATTCAATTCATGAATTGGAATTTGAATTGAATTGACTCCGCCCCACAGGAAGTTGAATTGGAATTGGAATTGGAATGACAGGAAGTGGAATTAAATTCATGGCAATTCAAAGAAATTCAACACAGTCACACAACAGAAGGAATGTGTTGAATCTCACATACATTCAGTGTTAGTAAGGTTACTTTGGAAATGTAATTGCTTACAATTATTAGTTACCCATTATAAATGTGGTTTGGGTTATTTTATTTGGATTACTTAATCAATGCAAAGCAATTTCCTTTTAATTTGATTAGTAACTAATTGAATTACACATTTTACAATAGTAATACAAATATATACAATTACATTCATTTTGTAATTTAGTAACATAATTGCATTACACGTGAGTCACTCCTCAACCCTGCATACATTTTGTTCTAAAATATAGATAATGATAAAATTCTTGCAATAAATTACCCCCTCAATGTTGTTTAATTAGTTTTGTTCCAATTTTCATTTCAAAGTAATCAAATAACACAAAGTGCATAATGCAATCATATCTGACATGTACTGTAAAGCTTCATTATTAAACACTTCATTTAAAATATGTATATGAATTTCTTTGAATTTTTATTGAATTGCAATTCTGCTTCCTTTAATTCAAATTCGAATTGTAATTCTAGATCCTGTTTTTGACATCAATTCAAATTCAATTCAAATTAAATAATTGAATTAGAATTAAGGAGTCATTCTCAATTCAATTCTGAATTGTGCACAAGCCTGGTGTCCTGGCCATGATAGGTATAGCCATACAAATAACATGTACACAAAACCAGATAAAATTAAGGCTAACATGGAATATGCAACATTAAAAACATTTACAACTCATTGACTCATCCTCCTCTCGAATAATGGATTCAAAATGTTTCAGAGATTGCAGCTTCACTTGTTATGAAATTCTTTCCATTTTCTATGCACATTACTATCTCTGTACCTGTGCTATATGTCAACAATTGTGCTTGTGTCTATTTTTATTTCTTTAAGGAATTTAAAGGGAAACATCTGAAACAAAGTTGATCCGTAAATAAAACATAGCATTCATTCTCCTGAGGTCTGAAAGCAACCTTTAAAATAAAAAGCCCTCCAGGCTAACCACTAGGCCACGACTCCAATCGTGGTGTTGCTTCCTTGTGAATATCTGAATAATTTCATCACTGCTGAGATTTTCCTCCGTTGTGCTGCTCTATATGCGGTTTGTTTGTTTGTTGTTTAGATCAACTTTAACAGGAACCTTATTTGTATTCGCTGTGCATACATTCATTAACTTACTGCGCCCAGCTTCAATCAGTCTTGTGCGGCCCAGTGTCTGTGGTGCGTGTGTGTGGACATAAGCATTGACTAATGGAAAAGAGAATCGTGACAATAACGATTAGAGCCGACCCTGTCCCTAATGTATCTCCCACACAGAGTGAATACAGAATGAGGAATCATCTTAAATCATGGCAGACAATGTCCAGTGTTTCAAAGAGCATGAACTATCGCTGATCTATATATCTAATCGTTCGCCTATCTACCTAAAAAAAAATGCAGTCCATATTTTTAAAGTCACTAAGATTTGTATTTTAAATTATTTTACGTGAGAATGTAGTACGTCTTTTCTCCTTTTCAATATCCCACTTCTTGATGGTAATGTATACTATATTTTGAAGCTGAGAATGCCTCAAGGTGATTCATTTCCTAGCCAAGGAGAAAATCAGTGTCTCAAACTATTTCAAGCAGCATTATAGAGCTGGCAAGTCCTAACAGCTGCTGTCAGGAGACATCTCCTGCCATGTAGGTAACAACTCCCATATCTCTGTCTTTTCAGCCCCCGTATTACCCAGTCCAAAGTCCCACTCCATTCTCCTCGCCTACAGGAATGCAATTTAGTAGCCTGCAACAAAAAGTGGATTAGGTTTGGGAAGGGAACCCTGTGTCTGTACTGGCACTCCCTCTCTTTAAGCTTGATTTTCTGCCTGATTGCAGCTCTCCAATGAATGAACCAATGAATGAATGTTTCAGAGACAGATCGGAGAGAAAGAGATAGAGTAACTTTCACGTTTTGCGATCTAAATGGAAAAATTGCAGCCGTAGGGGTGAAAAAAAAATCGAAAAATGCTGATAACACTAGTGAAATCAGGAGCAGATTTTTGGACTGGTTGCTCATCCCAGCCAGTAGGCTATTGTTTGAGGATTTCAGATGACTGCAGAATGTTCAATTAGACTATTTGTTATCCTTTGTTGCTGCAGAAGGAGAAAACCTAGATGTATGCCTTTGTAAAGGTTGCACCAATAACCCAAAATGCCTCACTTGTGTCTGTCACAAATATTCAAATGCCTTCATTTTCCAATGATTTACATAAAGTGGGATCAATATCCCTGAACTCATGGAGATGACAAACAAATCGCTCTCCGCACTCCTCGCTGTGATGCCCAACCTCATGCTCTTCCCATAATGCAGCGCAGCTTTTGCATACCATCCTAGCCTCAGGCGGTGTGCAAACAAACAGACATATAAATACACTCGGAGACGTTCTGAAACAGCTGCACCATGTGAGTCTGGACCGGACCACTGTGAGGCTGAAAGGCAGCCCTTTGGGTGCGGGGTGCATCAGAGAGATATGAAGGGGGCGGCTGCTTTGAAGAGCTGATCTCTTTAACCACGTTAGACACAGCGGCCTTTCATTCTGCCCATTTTATTATGACATCCTGGCACCATCATCCGCTCTCTCATGTCACTCTCTCCTGTCTCAGCATGCGATCCGAGCGTGTGCTCCGCCTCTGTGCCGGATTCTTGCCTGCGTGTTGATCCTGATGGATCGTGACACGCAAGAACGACATACAATCAGCCGTGGAAGAGCAGTCCAGATTGCATTATGAGCACATTTTGGGGTGGGCAAACGGAATAATATCACTTGAGCTGCCGAGGCACAGTTTAAAATGAATCAGCCCTTCTCCCCTCTCCTTTTCGCTCACATTGTCCCCCCTTTATATCACCAGATTAGTTTCTGTAAAAGGATCTCCTAATCTTCTAAGCCTGAACATCGCGGTGTGTCGGTGGGGTGTCTTTGCTGCGCGGCCAGCCATGCCCAAATGTGTGCTGACGAGCTAAAGGAGAGAGGGAGATGCCTTTAAAGAGCTGCCTCCACTGCCCATTTCCATTTAAATGCCTGCTGGTCTGACCAGGGCCTGGCTTTAGGGGTTCCCACGGCAACCTTGATTCCGAGCTTTTTAGGAGAAGATTTTGGAATACTGACCCTGGGTGAAGGAAAGACAGACATTTCTGCAGTTGTTCTCTTCTTCGCAGCTGGGGTTATTTGAGATTTTGACAACTCAATGAGCTCACTGCGAGGTCCGTCCGGCGGGGAGATTGGCTACAGATGAGGCTGAAAAGTGGAGGCTTTCAGTGTGGATTCGGAGAGGCATGTCTGCTCCCACTGACATGCGCCATTATTTCCACATCAGCTACCAGCGCTGACAACATCACAACGCCAATGTGACGAGACGGATGTTTGCACAGCCATTAGTACAAACATATGCTGGTCAGAATTATTTTCCCCCTTGGTAAATATGATCAAAGATGGCTGTAAAAAAAAAAATTATCTGCATTGTTAATCCTTTTGATATTTTATTTAAAAAAATTGCAAAAATCAAACCTTTCATTGAAGTAAATGAATTGAAAGTAGGGGGAAAATCACATTATGAAATACATGTTTTTCTCCAAAACACATTGGGAACAATTATTTGCCCCCTTTTATTAATACTTTTTGCAAACTCCTTTTACCAAGATTCTTTCTCCTATAATGCCTGATGAGTTTGGAGAACACCTGACAAGAGATCAGAGACCCTTCCTCCAGAATCTCTCCAGATCCTTCAGATTCCCAGATCCATGTTGGCGCTTCTTCTCTTCAGTTCAGCCCACTAATTTTCTATAGGGTTCAGGTGAAGGACTGAGATGGCCATTGCAGATGCTTGGTTTTGTGCTCAGTGACACATTTTTGTTTTGATTTTGATGGGTTTTTTTGGATCACTGTCCTGCTGGAAGATCCAAACATGGCCCATTCTAAGATTTCTAGCAGAGGCTGTCAGGTTTTTATTTTTTATTTGTTGGTATTTGATCAAATTCATGATGCCATCTATCTGAACAAGATGTCCAGGACCTCTGGCAGAAAATTAGGCCCACAGCAAGATACAGCAGAGTATTTCATTTTTTATCCCTGTGTGAACCAAACCCATCTTAAAGGTGGGGTATGTGATTTCCAAAACGGCCGGCAGATTTTGAAAATATACAACTCAAAAGGTCCTAACTTCTTTCCTCCAACGCTGGCCCTGACTCCACCCATTTGAAGAACATGGACGTGCATTCATGCACGAGCGAAAACTCAGATGCGCAAGACTCAGCCCTGGCATCTGTACAGCGGTCTTCTATTCAAAGCAGGATTCATAGCAATGTGCTTTGAGTATGCGCACGAAGGGGTCACGGCACGCGCGCGAGGGGGGTATGGTACGACCGTTTGATTGACGGACTTACTGTCCAATGATTCTAGGTGGTCTTGGAAATGATTGGCTGGAGTTTTTTGAGTCCTGCCGGTTCCACAGATGATTAAATTGATTAATTTTCATTTCAGTGCTTCTAACTCAGTGGCTGTAAGTGGGTTATGAATAGGATTTCAAATGATTTTGGAAAAAATGGACAAAAAAGAGAATCACATACCCCACCTTTAAGTGTTTGCTGCCAATTCAAATTAAAGCTTAAAACTAATTTTCTTAATGTGTATTTAATACTTCATTAGGGCCCGAGCACAGATGGTGTGAGGACCCTCTTGGAATTGCTCTGTTTTGAATCTTTTAGTTTTGTGCATGCTATTTCTTAATATGTATTGTAATCTGTATGTCCTTATTTTTTTATATTGTTCTGTACAGAACTTGGCTCTCCTTGGCATGTTCACAAGATAAATGGCGATGACTAAACCAGGAATAAAATGTTCATTGGAGTCAAATATTTTCAATGCATCACATGATTCACTTCACAAAATTGAATGAATGATTCATTTGGTTCTTCAGTTCAACTCACTGATTCAATAATACGGTTTTGTAATACAGTAATACCGATTTTTCAAACTGATTTGAGACTGATTCGCATGGAAGCCAATTTCCACCACATAAGGAAATAAAAATAATAATGCTTTGGTAGATCCTAATTATGATATTGAAAAGTCTAAATTATAAGATAATTAGTGATAAATCTGAAATAAAAAGTATTATGACAGATTCTTTGTATTTAATAATTATGACTTTTAATCAAAAAAATAATTTAGACTCATAATTTAGACGTTTTAGTCATTATTTAATATGATTTACCAAAGCTTTTTGTACTGAAAATGATTTCCCATAGATCTGTTCACAAATTGAATATTGATATTTTTCTCATGAGCTCTGATGAACGTTCCAAGGAGAGCTAGTGCAAATATAAACATTTTCAATCAATAATTTTGCATTCTATAATTTATTTACACATAAATGCAACTGAAAACTTTCCCCTCCCTTCCCTAAACTGTTCATGTAGGCTGAATCAACACATGTGACAGTGTGGCTACACTGCAAGCAAGTTGTGCAACGTGACTGGATTGCTCCCATTATAATCAACAACGCTGTCTATACTGCAAGCAGTGCAATGGCTTTACGGGGTAGCTGTTACATGCAAACTATGCTTTATATGTAACAATATACCACTTCAAATTGTAGAATCCCCCTGCAAGCCAAGCATAGTGCTACTGCTTTGGAAGAGAGAGAGAGCATTTGCCAAGAAATGACAAGATAATGCAACATTTCATAAAAAGAAAAGTGAAATAGTCAAATGAGGACTAACCCAATAATGCAATACATTATTTTTTTATATTTTTCAATTATTATTTTTACATTCCCCAACACTGCATATGGATGAACATGCTCTCTCTCACACACAGTAAGGATCAAACACACATCAGATGCAAGCAGTAAAATCATTCTAAGTGCTGACAGCTGAAAGCTCTGCGCTTCTGGGATGCTCCTTAAGGAAGCTGTAAATTTGGGTCTGCGACGGGCCAAAAACCCAGTGCTTTATCCAGACTGATTCTGCTTCTCTCACCATTTTCTCTCACGCACAAACAAACAGAAGATGCTGAGCCTTGAAGACGGTATACAAAATAAAGGCATCAGCACACTAGCTCATTCAGGCCTTGTGGATTAAGGGCTCATTGGCACTGGATGGGCGAACGGCGCTCATGGTGGCTCACAGGGAGAAACTTTGTAATTCCCGGGGATTTTTTCCCTTTTCCTTGTTCAGAACAATATGGCACTTCAGTTGTGTTTCAATGCACAATGGAATGGCCTAACATTAGGAAACCCAATCATGTGGAACATCCCCTTGCCCCTTTAGTGTGTGTGTGTGTGTGTGTGTGTGTGTGTGTGTGTGTAGGTGGATCATTGAGACTGTATCCACAGGCCTGAATTGTATGGATGAATGGCTCTACCTGAGTAGTAATTGACAGATTGATGGCACTTAAGAGATGCTGACAGTGTATGTGCTTGTGAGAAAAGTCACGGGTCACTGAGAGAAGATACCAGCTGACCAGATAAAGTGCAGTGTGTCCACATAGATCCTCCCACAGTGCCACGGCCTGACCTGTCCACCTCCTTTCTCCAGGACAGAAATCCAACAAAGACAAATCAGAGAGGTCCCAGTCATAATGAACATTGTCTTCAGAAAAGAATGGCCTGCTTTGTGCAAGTACACAGAAATAATTCAATGCAGCATGACCCACGACCTCGCCCCTAACGGTAGTGTAATGAGAGATGAGAGCCCATTGTTGGATCAATGTAGAAGATTTGGGGTTGTACACTAACCGAGCAGACTGCCCATCTGTCAGGGACCAAACATATATCAATTTTCTTCTGTTTATCTCACACATGGCCCTATTTACATTTAACAACTGTATCTCATGCACTACAATTCGACAGATAAATAACCCAGAAAATGGGATACATTTGTACATCGTTCATCATGCACATTTCATCTAATACTATATATTATAGTAATACAATATAACTCTTTATATTTTATACACTATGTAGACTGGTCAGTACAGCCATGTATATTTACAGTCAGCTTTATACAGTTTTTACAGACATATTTACACTACCGTAAGTCTTTTATGCTCACCAAGGCTGCATTTAATTGATTAAAAAATATATATTATAATTTAAAATAATAATAAATAAATTATTTTATGTATTTTAAAATGTAAGCTAAAATCATTATAATATGCTGATTTGGTGCTGAAGTAACATTTCTAATTATTGACTATGCATAAAAACAGTTGTGGAAACCATGAAACATAATTTTACAGGATTATTTGATTGAAAAGAACAGCATTTATACGAAATAAAAATATTTTGTAACATTATAATGTATTTACTGTCTCTTTTGATCAGTTTAATGCATTCTTGTTAAATAGAAGAATAGATTTCTTTCAAAAAAGAAAACTTTTACCTCAAATATTTGATCGTTAGTGTATTGTATATTTAATATTATCATTAATATTACCATTAATAGACTGCCACTGTCCCGCCACAGTTTCATAACGATCCAACATTTTTACACTTCTCATAAATCTCTAATGCATATATGTGTGTAAAAAACACTGAAAATTGTCCGTTTGATTCTTTTTTAGTTGTCTGTCTGGATGTCTAATTTATACCTTGATTCTTTCCAAGATAGCCTTTCTCTAGGGTCATTATCAAAACTCAAATCTAAACTGCACACTTTTATCCTACATAGCAAATAGAGCTTCCATCTCTTCATATAGAGCTGTTCTATTATCTTGTTTTCTGTCTGAGTATGATTGGTCTGAACTAAAGGGATAGTGTGTCCTGAGGAGAATTTTCACCCCTGTTTTTATGTCTGTGAAAGGCTGATTACTATTGTGACAGATGCCTCACACAGCTGCAGAAATACGTGCGCTCCTTCGAGCAGACAGCTGAAAATGAACAGTCATTATTTACATTATGCATTTTAGACTCATTCTTGCTGTTCTTGTGCCTTCGCTTCACAATGCTTCTTTCTTTGTGTCTCCCTCTCTTTCTGTCTGTATTTCCATGTCGCTCGCTGTTTCTTCGTCAAGGTATGAGTGCAGAGACTAATAACTAATTCTAGCAAAGTACAATAACCGAAGCTCCCGACTCCCCGAGGGGCAGAAAGTAATTACTGACCTCACTAGTCGCATACATACATGTGTCCGTCTCCCTGCTTCGCTGTCATTGGCTGTTTGTCTGTCTCCCTTTCACTGATTATGCTTAACCCTCTGGTGCTCAATACAAAAAAAAAAAACATTGGTAACACCTACATAGAGGGTATGTGGCTTATTTAAGGGCATTTAAATGTCCAGATGGTTTTACAGGTCCATTTTCAACTCTAGAAATTGTCCCTAGAATGAAATGGTCCGTTTTTACCTTATTTGGAAGGGTCATGAATAGTAATGAGGAGTTCTGCTCTGATTGGCTGTTTCACTGCACGCTCATTACAGTATCAGAGTGACAGCAAACAGGTCCCTGATGTCCAGCGTGACAATGGAGAGATTAGGCGTTCAACCGTACATTTTTGAGCCTTTTGAGGAACAGCCAGTCGTTTTAAGATTGGAAATGGACGCTTCTGAGTGGTAAGTGTATTTTCAGTAAGAACTTAACTGTCACGTCAATGCTAGAACTTCCACCTAAACGTAAACTAGCATATAGCATTAACTTTGCACGTTAACTCATATAACGTCAGCAGTCATAATTTTATTTTTAACATGGTAAAAACATGTAAATTATTATAATGTAACCGTATAATTTTACAATGATAGGTTTTTCACGTTCAATCAAAAACAAAAAAACAGCTAACTGTGTAGCGCGTGAATGTGTTGTTTGGAAATTTTTGGAGGCGTACATATTAACTATGCCAAGATAAATTCTATTTCAAATTCTAGGGCACCTTTAACTAACAATGAGCAATAGCCTATTTGTTATAGTATTTATGAATATTTGGTAATTTTAGTTAAAAAATACAGCAGCTCATTGTTAGGTAATGTTTGCTCAGGTCCATTAAATAATATTAACAGATATAACTTTTGATTTTAAAAATGTATAGAGTGGTGAAGGAATGACATCAAAACCCAGAAGACTACACTCACCGGCCACTTTATTAGGTACACCTGTCCAACTGCTCCTTAACACTTAATTTCTAAGCAGCCAATCACATGGCGGCAACTCAGTGCATTTAGGCATGTAGACATGGTCAAGACAATCTCCTGCAGTTCAAACCGAGCATCAGTATGGGGAAGAAAGGTGATTTGAGTGACTTTGAACGTGGCATGATTGTTGGTGCCAGAAGGGCTGGTCTGAGTATTTCAGAAACTGCTAATCTACTGGGATTTTCACGCACAACCATCTCTAGGGTTTACAGAGAATGGTCCGAAAAAGAAAAAACATCCAGTGAGCGGCAGTTCTGTGGGCGGAAATGCCTTGTTGATGCCAGAGGTCAGAGGAGAATGGCCAGACTGGTTCGAGCTGATAGAAGGGCAACAGTGACTCAAATAACCACCCGTTACAACCAAGGTGGGCAGAAGAGCATCTCTGAACGCACAGTACGTCGAACTTTGAGGCAGATGGGCTACAGCAGCAGAAGACCACACCTGGTGCCACTCCTTTCAGCTAAGAACAGGAAACTGAGGCTACAATTTGCACAAGCTCATCGAAATTGGACAATAGATAAATGGAAAAACGTTGCCTGGTCTGATGAGTCTCGATTTCTGCTGCGACATTCGGATGGTAGGGTCAGAATTTGGCGTCTACAACATGAAAGCATGGATCCATCCTGCCTTGTATCAACGGTTCAGGCTGGTGGTGGTGGTGTCATGGTGTGGGGAATATTTTCTTGGCACTCTTTGGGCCCCTTGGTACCAATTGAGCATCGTTGCAACGCCACAGCCTACCTGAGTATTGTTGCTGACCATGTCCATCCCTTTATGACCACAATGTACCCAACTTCTGATGGCTACTTTCAGCAGGATAATGCGCCATGTCATAAAGCTGGAATCATCTCAGACTGGTTTCTTGAACATGACAATGAGTTCGCTGTACTCAAATGGCCTCCACAGTCACCAGATCTCAATCCAATAGAGCATCTTTGGGATGTGGTGGAACGGGAGATTCGCATCATGGATGTGCAGCCGACAAATCTGCGGCAACTGTGTGATGCCATCATGTCAATATGGACCAAACTCCCTGAGGAATGCTTCCAGCACCTTGTTGAATCTATGCCACGAAGAATTGAGGCAGTTCTGAAGGCAAAAGGGGGTCCAACCTGTTACTAGCATGGGGTACCTAATAAAGTGGCCGGTGAGTGTAATTCACCACCACCTCTATGGGGCTTTGTAATGTGGTTCTTATCTTACTTATTCTATAAATGTTGAAATTAACATTAAAGGTAAGGTAGGCAATGTGTTATTATCAATAACACTTTTTGTTATACTGGTTGGAACTCTCTTCACATCCAGACAGCAATCAATAATGGTCTAACTATTGATATATATATATATATATATATATATTTTTTTTTTCTGTGGAAGTTTCAGGACCAAAACATTTTTGTCAAATCATTGCATTCGGTCAGAATCCAATGATACCATGCCCTACCTGACTGTCGTTCACGCCATGTTTTAACCGTCATGTTGTAACCGTAATTACGAGATTGCAACCCGTGAATTTCTACCAGGAGCTGTTCACGTCCTCAAACTTGGATTTATACGTTTCTATGTCAACACTATAAACACCAAAATGAATATGCAGCAGTCAGGTGGTATAGCTAGAGCTCTGTAATTAGTTCACGTCAGGTAAATTTAAGATTGTCTCTCGTCTCGTGACGCTCTGCAGACTCTGCTCTGGCTGCGTGTGTTCATGTGTTTTAAAGGAGATGTGGCTTTGGGAAGCGCTCTGAAGGGAGTGGGATCTCATACTTTCAAAGCTATCGTGCTATTGCTAGCCACCCCAAAATTGCCTACCCTACCTTTAAGATTAATAAATGCTTAAGACGTATTTTTCATTGTTAGTTCATGTTAACTACTGTAGTTAACTAATGTTAACAAATGGAACCTTATTTTAAAGTGCATTACAGGGTTAATACGTCAACAATGTGGCCATCTTTAAGCCAGTGTTCTTGTAAAATGAACTTTTAGCAGATTAGTACATTTAAAATTCACAGTCCTTAAGCAAATCCCCAAAAGTTTGAAAAAACCTGAGTTGTTGGTTTACTGATTAGCGTGAATAGTAAATGTTTAAAATGTGTTTTTTTTTTATAATGAGCTTATTTTTCTGTATCAAATTTCTATCTTGTCACTGTCTGTGTGACTGTCTCCTGAGCTCATCCCAGTAAACACCCCTCCCACCCAGCTATGATGTGTCACTTCAGTCATCTGAGCCATCTGTTTACTGCCGTCCTCAATTACGTCTGGATTTATGTGTGTATTTGCATGTGTGTGGAAAGAGAATGAGAAAGAATGGGTTGATTCAAACAGGTTAAGAGAGCTTGAAGTGTCATCATATAGCAGGCGTTGGAATATTTAAACCGCGCTGGGCGGTAACTGTACGCAGATGTGGATCTTTCTTTTGTAATGAGGTGATCGACTTACACTGTTGCAGCAACCTCTGCTGATATTGAGGGAGTTGTTTGTTTGGCAAAGACACTCTTTGTATATGGTCCCCGGAGTGTGAACACGGCACAGAGGATGGCATTTCATGCCAGCGGTGATCTCTGCTTTGCTTCAGTTGAATTCGGTGGATTTCTGAAAGAAAGAAAGAAAGAAAGAAAGAAAGAAAGAAAGAAAGAAAGAAAGAAAGAAAGAAAGAAAGAAAGAAAGAAAGAAAGAAGAGTAGTGAGTTGATACCAGTGACATTTCACAGCTCTTGACATCAATTTTGATAGAGGTTCGATAGAAGTTTATGGTTTCATTCCGAAATGTATAAATGAATTGTTCACAACAAGATCATTTAGAAGCATTTAGCAAACACATATGAAAGTGTTTGAAAGCAGCGAACTAGCTAGTGTAGAAATACTGGTATTGTTGCATTTTCTACTTTTAGTATCAAACTGACACATACACTTCACTAATAGAGAGGCAGACAGAATTAGAAAGTGTGCAAGAGAAAGAATACATGAGAGAAGTTCATCTGGCTTTGTTTCAATACCTTCATTATGGTTAATAACCTTCCCTGCACTGTTGATCAGACAAATTCGTCTGCGGGGCTTTTCTGACGCCCCTATACACCTCACTCTTTCCTACTCTTACTCCTCATGCAGCGAAGCATTAAAAAGCTATTAAACTGTACTCATCTAACCCAATGAATAGATAGAGAGAAAGAGAACGAAAGAGGGAGGGACAGACAAATGCATTTCAATAGTCAATTCAAATGATTTATAAGCTGTTTTGATCACTCGCCTCTCCAGCCTCTTGTTTTCAAGGACGTGGCCACACTCAGAGGGAAAAAAAAAACTCAATAATGAAATAAAAAAGTGTGGAAAGATAGATAGTAATTGAGGGAGAGATGCATTAGGCTGAAGGTACACAGTCCACTTAGTCCTCAACTCCTTAACTTTTAAAAACGGTCCCAAAACAAGCATGCAGTGGACAAGAATGACAAAATGGAAGATTACTGTAATCGGCTTATAGGTTTTTGAAGCCGCCATCGTTTTTAAATATGTTCTTGGTTGCCACTGATATCCATTAGGCCTGTTCGAGAAACATTACAGTCATGCCGTCCTTTAAAACACACCACAGAGTATCAGAGAATCTCGCCATGAATCAAATCCCCTGACAAGAGTAAAAAGCAGGCCTGCAGAACTATGAGTGTGAGAACAACAAGGTTTTTGATTGTTAATATGAGGGAATGAATGCTATGTTATGAATGTGATAGCATCTCAAAGTTGCGCTTCATCCTGACAGCAGGCTTAGCATTGGTTTGTGATGATGGTCAAATCCCCGTGTCGGCACGTCTAGAGAGAGAAGACTGTGCTACAGGTGTCGGGTAGAGACACAAGAGGAGTGAAAGGGTGTGTGTTTGTGTGTAAAAATGATATTGGAGCAGAGGCTGCTCGCTAATCCCCTGTGGCGACTACTGGACGGAACCCTTTATCACAGGTGTGTCTGAACTTTGATGGCACCGCAGGTGAACCAAACACACACATACAAGTTGTGCGCTTTTACTTTTGAGGACCTCTCAGAGATGTCTATTTCTCTTTAGTTAAAGGAATAGTGAGAACATGTTAGTTTGGATATTTTTCCAGTGAATCTTTCTGGATGCTACATCGTCACAACAGTAGATGGTGAAAAGATACTCTCTTTATCAGTGAATCATTCATTCAATCAATTCATTCAAAATCACGAACAAGTGACAGTGGGCCTGTCCCAGTCCAGCACTTGTGATAAGTGTAGAAGACTGCCCCAGGTCTAAAAAAATGCCAAAGCTTAGTGTGAATTTAGTGTGTTAAGAGCACTATCTCTAACACTGCTTCAGAGCTGTATTTATGCATGTCCCACCATTCATTGTATTCACTCGCATACCCACAAATTGTGAGATTGTGGAGGAAAACTTTACAAAGTACATGAAATGAGTAGTATGTTTTAATTGACCTACAACTTTCAGCGGGATTCTGAAGTGTGCATAAAATGGGCACTTTACTATAACACAAGGCCAGGTGAGAGGGGTCACATGACAAATACAATAGTATTTGGGCCTTCCCTACTTCAGCCGTAGGGCAGGCCCAGCAGCAGCTCTTTTACATGAGGAAGCTGAAAAGAGTGAAACTCACCAAGAGGCTCATGATACATTTTTAGAACTGTGCAATTCAAAGGCCGCTGACTTATGGGCTGTTAGTGTGGTTTTCTAGAACAGCAGTTGATTCAGAGGGTGGTGAAAACTGCAGGCAAAATCATTGAGACTGTCCTCCCGTAGATTTCATCTGTGTACACCTCCCACTGTCTGCGTAGGACACACAACATCGTGAGAGATCGGTTCCATCCAGCACACAGCTTGTTCCGCCTGCTACCATCGGGCAGGAGGTACAGGTCTCTTCAAGCCAGAACCATGAGAATGGCCAACAGCCTTTACCCCCAGGCAGTTAGACTGCTGAATAAGCACCGTCATGTAAGATGTCTACTCAGAAACGTATTCAATTTCAGACACAGAATCATTCACTTAAGTGATTTGCAAAACATGAACACTTGTCCTGTTGATACTCAGAACAACAGTGAATGCTTAAAATCAGCATGAAATGGATTTTAATCTTTTAATCTTTTCACAATAGAGAAACCCTATTGTGACGAATATCCTGGATCATATTTGAAAGAAAATCAATGAGCATCAAGTGAATGAATACATTCAACAATTACCTTCATTTATTTATATAGTATTAAAAATAAAGCATTCAATATTACAAGAATAAAAAATATTTTTTATTGTTTTTATCAGTCAAGCTTTTTTATCACTACACAAACATTGAGGCTTAACTGACCAAAGATCTGCTGGAAGATGTACTACTGTCCACTGTCCAGACAGTAATTCTCCACACCTCATCAGGATGTGTTATTTCAGCGGGCCCAGATTCTGGATAAGCCACGCTGCACTAGTCTACGTGTGTTACTGACTAATCAGCCTCCCCCAAGGGTGTCCGTTTGCTCTGACGCCAGTAATCCTGAGCATGTAGCGCTAACTGCTAACAACCATGCAGACACACATACACACACAGTGCCCTCTCCTGCGTAGTCATCCGACAGCTCCTTGGACAAACAGACAGAAGGATGATATTATTTTGCCGCTAATCTGTAGTCCCCCATTCCAACCACCAGGGAACGAGTGCGCAGATTTTTTTTTAATAAGGACATAAATGATCCCCACAAGGCAAATAATACCCACGGGAAAGAGAGATAGAGAAAATTTCACTCCAATGCTTATCATTGCGACTGTTTGAAACCAG
The DNA here is from genome assembly GCA_031834385.1 of Semotilus atromaculatus. NCBI lineage: Eukaryota > Metazoa > Chordata > Actinopteri > Cypriniformes > Leuciscidae > Semotilus > Semotilus atromaculatus. The sequence continues at coordinate 34,418,424 of JAULUF010000044.1, read as the reverse complement.
GGGACAAAATGGCAATAAACAAGAGGTGCAGCGGAAGCCGACGGGGTGATAATATGCACAGTTATTTACACGTTTGCATGTTTATCTGTGCTTGGCAGACTCCCGCCAGATCTGGGATGCATTCTCCTCTCTCGCAGGGCATAAAGCTTCTAGACAGTAGCGCACACACACAGTCTGACTCCTGTGCTACTTGAGTGTGTTTTCTAGCTGGAGGTTTGAATGCGTGATTGGTTTGGATAGAGATGTTTGTTCTCCCTAGAGAACGGAAGCCAAGCAGAAGGCGGACTGTGCAGCGACTGATAATCGTTAGAAATCACAGAGACACTGTCCTAGAAACAGAATGAATTAGAGAGGGAATGCAAAAGAACCTCATCATGATGGGAATTTGTCACTTGGATGCAACGAACATCACTAGATTTTGAGTCATGTTTGCATGGAAAACTTGACGCTACAATGCTAAGATGTCTCTATACTGCTCCTAGTTGTTCTGAGGGTTTAGTATGTTGTAGCTCATAAATTAGCATATAGCGTTCATGTAACTCACAAAGTAGCGTTGCTAACACACACACACACACACATATACATACAAATATATTGTGTGTAAGAGAGCAGAATAGAGAGTGTGAGAGGGATGGAAGTAAAGAAAGATGAGGTTAAGAATCTGGGTCATGTGAAGTTGTGTAAAATAAACACAACCACTTTGCCAGCTTGACGCTGCCGTTGTTAGAGTAGAGACATCCAAATTCCCCCTGTCCTAACTAATAAACATTATACATACTCTTCTATCCTCTGTCTGCTCTTTCTTTTCATCCATTTCCTCCTTCTCTCTTTACAGCCATGACTTAAATGGATCTGGAATGTTCCCGTCTGTGGATTTCACCTTGATTGGATGTAATGACAACATCTGTAGCTGCAAGTGCCCTTGCTGAGCTCCTTCAGGAGCCGAGGTTGTCCACATGTACACACACATGGATCTTCCAAAAAGAAAAAAAATTATTTGACTCACCTCTGAGTATTGGCAGAAACTTAAATTGCTTGTTGAGGTCAGGGTGACAGGACGGGGGCTGACACCACAAGCTTGTCTCCAGGAAATCCCAGTCAAGGTCAGGGAAACAGATATACTGGTGATAATCAGCTATCTTGAAGGCTGGGCTGCTATGGAGGATATGTGGTCGGTAGACTTTCATCTTCCTACAACAACATGACTGCTTTTCTACAACAGTTCAATAAACAAAAAGTTTAAACTGAGTAACTTACATTAAAGGGCACCTATTATGCCCCTTTTTACAAGATGTAATATTGGTCTTGGGTGTCCCCAGAATGTATTTGTGAAGTATCAGCACAAAATACCCTACACCATTTGAAAATGTCATTTTTGGGGCCTGTTTTAAAAAGAGCTGTTTTGGTGTGTACCACCTTAAATGTAAATGAGCTGCATATCCCCGCCCTGCCTTTGGATGAGGGCGTAACTTGCGTACCTATGTCAATAAAGTCGGTAGAAGCACTGAGAGTGAGAGACCCGCTGTTTTGTATGGCATTCAGCCGTACATGTTTGAAACGGAATCAGACCCAGATGATGAAGGGACTCCGGCAGAAGAAACACAAATGAGAATGGACCAGGACGTCTTGGAATGTTTATTTGATACATTTATGTAGCCTACTTATAGAGTTTTAATCGCGTCCCCTTTGCAATTATGGATGTGCAACACACACACAGACACACACACACACACACACACACAAACTGTGATAACATTGGCGCAATTTTTTGAAACTACAAACACAAATACTGTGATAACGTTTGCTACGTTCAAATGAAATTACATTTATGCGAGGGACCTGTTGTTGTCATGTTCACATTACAGTGAGACAGTGCTTATGATTTATTGAGATTGTAAAAAAAAAACACTGGGTGGATTTTTATCTTCAAACACCATGTAAAAGTGAATTTTGCATAATAGGTGCCCTTTAAGAATACAATATTCCAGTCATTTTGTTTAGTTTTGCTTCGTCAACAAAATAATTTGCAAATGAACCCACAGTTGAAGAGTTATGCTTCTCTGAGCAACACTCTGTATTTCCTGTAGCTGTGTTTCCTGTTTTGTGTGTCAGAGGTGTTAAACGAATAATTTGAGTGAATGACTTCTCGTCACTCATAACGACAGACACTTGTATCGTTACTGATTGAATCTGCATTTTGAATTAATCAGTTGAGTGATTCAATGACTCGCTCATAAAACAGTGACTTGTTTTGTTACTGAATGAATCAATGATCGGAGTTTTAAAAGTTTAATGAGTTTTAAACAAATAATTTTAGTGAATTTTTCAAATGGCTCACTCATGGGCTGCAACCGAAATCGCATACAAAAAACAGTATGTGACATGTCCGAATTCACAGTTGTCATAAATAGGGCTTTTGTCGATTCTTGTCCTGCACGGATGTATGTTTGCTGCACTCACTCTGTTCTCTGGTTGTCTGGTCTCCCTTTTTTGGATTTGATAGTAAGTGAATTGGTTCTTTTAATTAAAAGTCTTTTCTCAGGTGCCATGTTGTGTTTTTTAAGAAAATTGCCTGTCTCTTTATATTGTCTCTGCAAACTCTTGCATAATAGCCCTACAGGACACCCGGGGTGACCACTTCTAATGGCCACTTTATGTGGCTCTCAGCTGGGCTGTTTGCAATTCCTGTCAAATTGAATTTGAAAGCCATTGAGCAAGTGATGTACAAGTATTGTTAAGAGTTGATGTACTGTATAAGTTTAAATTAAGTCATGCTAAGGCTTTTTGGCAAGCACCGACATTCGCTCTCATAATGACAACGAGAATGTCCATTAAGACCATTGTCTTTCAATTAGGGGAGCTGAGTGGGTGGTGGAACCTTTCACACACTCCACTCAAGAGTGTTTTACATTCACATTGCTTTACATTCTATTAGCATATACAGGTGAACATTTTGCAGTTTTGCTTTCTTTAAAAGTACTAGGAATAAATTTAGAGTTAGTTTATTGTAATGTAAATGTAAATTATTATACCTGTCTTGTGTTGTTAAGAGTTGTGCTGAAATCAAGGTGTCTCAGAATATATCTTTACATATACATGAAATTGCTTTACCTAACTTTAAAGTCACAATGAAAGAAGTAGCAGATTTTTTCTTCTGTATTGTGATTATTGAGGAAAAAAAATATGTGTAGGACATATACTTGGTTATATATATTTTGAGATGCGGGAGGCACATGAATGCAAGCTTGCAGAATTTTGTAAGATTGGGGAGGTCCGGCATAAGACATCAGAAAATCTGTCATTTCACCAGAAGACTGAGTTCACATTTGGATTAAAAATTACAAGATAATTAAAAAAATAAACATATGCATGGATAAATCATTCACAACATCATATCATACACTGAGTTTGTACTGTAAAAAATATATTGTCTTTTGACTAGAAATATTTCATGCCGACTTTAAATGGCCAATGATTCAATTCAATTAAATTCACATTTATTTGTAAAGCGCTTTTCAAAATATCGGTTCAAAGCAGCTTTAAAGAAAATGCATGAGTCCACATTACAATTTAGAGTCTGTTATCAGAGGTAACCGTCTAAGTTATGTATTTCAGAAATGTAAAATCACAGTTAGCTAATGTAGCTAAGAGAGTAAGCTAGCATATAGTTTAGCCTCAAAGCAAGACAGAACTGACTGACAGGATGTAATGCCATAGTGACACAGTGAGTAAATTTGTGTGTATTCTGATTGGCTGTCAATGTTTTTATCATTCATCAGCTAGAAAAAAAAAAAACATTGTGATAGTGATTCCAAAAATCTTGTTTCTCAGTGGCGTTATCGTTATAGTTGGGGTGTGGAATCTGCTGTTCTTTTACATTTAGACTGATTTTAAAGGGCACCTATTATGCCCCTTTTTACAAGATGTAATATTGTTCTCTACAAACACATAACTACAAACACATAACGTTACTGTGATAACGTTTGCTACGTACAAACGAAATGACATTTATGCGAGGGACCTGTTTTTGTTATGTTTACATTTCTTGTCGTACAGGTGCTTTTGTGGTAAATGTGACTGTCTACAGAACAATATAAGCAGTTTTTAATACAATATCGTTTATATTTATAAACGTGTGGATACACACTATACAAACAAGGTTTAAATTATATAGCCTACACAGACATCCTACGACGACGACAACAACTTTAGACGCATTTGTTGTTGAATTGGCTGACATCGATTGAAATTACTATTTGCTCAAAAATCATAAAATACACTTACTTCTTCTGGAGGTGACGTTGGATCGCGAACAGTAGACAACGATCCACACTTGAGGATTAACTTTGAAGCAAGACCTACTTTGAATTGACCCTCGTTCACAAAACAGTCAGTCAGAAAATGATTTGCGCAAACATAAACGTATTTTGGAAGTTTAAGTGGCGCCTTTCCTTCGTAAATAAAATACATCCACTGCGTTTTCAGTGGCTCTGATGTCGGAAGTAAGTGAAAACTATGTACATTATTACATCCCAACAGAACATCCCGGCTGTCGTTAAAACAATGGAGGATGGTGTACAGATCACCGAGGGCGGGGTCTATGCCAAAACCACAGTGTCAATCAAACTACGTCGATGGGGCTTGCTCAATTCTACGTCACATTGAGCTGAATCTTAGAACAGCTCGTTCTGAGACAGTGCTTATGATTTATTGAGATTGTAAAAAAAACACTGGGTGGATTTTTATCATTCTAGGGTGGTTTTGCTCACACACTGCCAACACACATTTGTTCAATTTTGCATAATAGGTGCCCTTTAAAACTTTATCCTCATCATTATAGTTATCGTCCTTGGTGTTAACAGGCCTTAAACCAGACCGGTCTACCATAATCAGAGACAAATGTAGACCAGCTCTAAAGTATATATAGGATATACACATACAAACATCAAAATACCCAATATGCGATGGAGGGCAGCACCTTTCCTGGATGATCTCCTCCTTTTCTCACATCCTTAGAAGCAGAGTAAGATAATTCCTCTGAGGCCAGAGAAGGCTAGTGAGATATCTTCAATATAGACGTGGGCTTCTCACTGCCTGAGATCACAGACGTCCTCCTCCTTCCCATCAGCATGTATCTACCTCTGTTGATGTCTTAATGCAGCCCAGACTCTCTCCACTGAGACACCATGTAGAAGTCACGGAGAGCCGGAGTCCACGCATCAAACCCGCTTTTTATATTCACCCTCAAAACACCCAGACACGTCCCTTATTCATGACTGACATCAAGAGGAGGACATGAGGTGAGAGGGAGAGAGAAAGCAAGAGAGAACGAAAGGGCTTCTGTAAGAGAAAGAGGAAGGATGAAAACCCAGAAAGAGCTGAGAGACAAACAGGAGTTGCTCTTTGAAGTCGTTTGATGTGCCATGAGGATTGTAATGCTCAGGGATGATATATATTCGAGCAGAGCTATGGTGAGGACGGAGAGGGGTTGAGTAAGTGAGAGAGATAGAGAGTGAAGGCTTTATTGTGAGAGAGGGACATATACTGACCTGCTCCAGTCAGCTGCTTGATGTGCAAGCTAATGAAACTTTCTGCTGATGCCATTTATCCACTAATGAGGGCCACTCACCTCCACAAACACACACACATGCACAGGAATGCAGGTGTTGACGAGACTCGGGTATATACAAATATACCATCTATTATTAAACACATTAAAAGAAGCTAAGGCAAGCATCGCTATTGCTCATATTTTTCAAATCATGATTATATTATAACTGTCCTGCGCTATTTTTGTTAAAGACATATATGATACGTCAGATCCTGAGGAGAGGTGTGATATTATTTTTATAAGTGATAGGACTTGAATCCCACAGACATGCATTAAAGGAGGGATCTATGAAAGGTAATTGTGACTTTATTTCTTACATTTGCAATCTTACATAATTCACTTTACTGTATATATCAGTTGTAACTTTGCATCTAAAAGATGTGACTGTATGCAAAATTTCAACTTTATATCTCATAATTATGAATACATAGCTCATAATTATGACTTTATTTATTGCAAATGCAACTTTATCACAGTTGTGATTGGCAACTTTAAATCTCACAAATGCTACTTTCTATATCCTACAAATGCTATATCCTACAAATGTAACTTTATATCAATTGCAACTTTAAATCTTATATCTTTTATATCTCTCAAGATATGAATTCACATCACATCTCATAATTATGGCTTTATTTCTTGCAAATTCGAATTCGAGTCTCAAAATTACTCATTTATGTCTCGCAATTGCGAGTACATAGCTTCGCAATTTCTTGCAAATCCGACTTTATATCTCACAATTAAGACTTTACATCTCAGAATTGCAAGTTTATGTCTCAATTATATCTCACAGTTGTGAATACAAGCTCATAATTATGACTTTATTTCTTGTTTATTTCTTATATTTCTTATATAAATTAAAATTATTTATATAATATATTTCTCACAATTGTATTCTTTTAACTTTGAGACAGAAGCTGACTTCCAACTGAGCCAGAATCTTCACTCAAGTTCCTAAGCATCCACTTAGCAAACACCCTGGCAACTGTATAAGAATGCACTAAAACCACTTACGATTTTTCATAATGTAAAAATCTAATATAATTCAATGCTCTGCCAATGTGCTTTAGTTTTCTTTAATGCACTTTTGAAGGTGTAAAGTGAGGTCTGCCATACTCTCACATATTGAGAGATATAAATGAACCACATGTTTATGTAACACATCACTGCTATAATCTCAGGTCCACCAATCTGAACTGAAACTGTTCATATCTAGTTTGTGACCTGCTCCACACCTTCCCAAACTTCTACTTCCCACACACACATTTACAGTTCAAAGTATAAAGCCTAGTGTCCCTCCCACACATATACACTCATATGCTCACATATGGAAATATGTGTCAATGTACTGACAGCAGCTCTTTAAAAGACAGCATGAGAGAGAAATTGTGGCAGGAGAGAAAGTTATGCGTTTCCTGCTTGGGCTATAAAAAAAGGATGAGATCTGATATGCAGTGATAGTTGACCTTCTCAATCCTGAGATGTCTACCAAGGCTCTCCTAGAACCTCTGAAGATTGTTGTCTTTCAAAGAATGCACAGACTGTATAACAATAACAAGTGCATATACACACACATACACTTCATTCCAGAATTATGAAGGATGGGGGAGCAAGTTGACAGAAAGATAGTGTGAAATGTTCTTGAGAAAAGAGATGGAGAGATGGGGGGGGGGGGGGGGGGGGGGGGGGGCACTACCACCATGGTGGTCCTAAAAATGCCATAGAGCTTGAAAACAAAACGGATTAACACAAACACATGATGGCAGCAGTTTTTCCACCTAATTTTCTTCCTCTGAATAAAAAATTATAATAATGCAATTTTACATTTTGGCTATGGTATACGGTTGCAAGACAAAACATTGTATGGCATTTGTAATTACTTTAACAAAAACTGTGTGTCTTTCTTTGTCATCATGCTTGAAACTTTTTCAAACAACAATTTGCATTGTCTAGGTAATCTTTAAAAAATGTGTTTGACAAAAACGACTACGATTTTAATTAAACCTCATTAAAATGTGATAAATATGTGGGTGCTTAGAATTAAAAAATTGTTATGTTTATCTTTATATTGTTGCCTGTTTTTTTTTCTTCTCATTATCATCAAAAGACGAAATATAATGTTGATGAAAAATAGACTAAACTGAAACATTTTACAAAGTTTTTTTCTAATCTAGCCTTTTCATCTTTTTTCTGTGTTTGGTCATAAGATGTAGGTTTTTGGGACCTCACACATCTACTATAGTGTTTAAATAGAGACCATACAATCCTTGATTCAGACTTTCAACCCCATTTAAAACAAGAGATCCCTTTCTCTCTCTTCCTCCTCACACGCACACATCCAATCAGGCCCATGGGGTCACAACAAGAAGAAATCCCTTCTAAATGTCCTCTGCTTTGGACAAAGGCCTTAATTTACTGTTGACAAGGAAGAACAATGGGCATAAACAATAGAGAACAGCAACCTGCTGCTCCTTAAAGACAGAACCGGTGGCCTCGTAGACCAATTCCCCCTGCACAGATAACAATGTTGGGGAGAAACAAAATTATACTAACTTACACTTTTCATTAACTTAACGCTCAGCTTTTTACAAAAACGTTTTTTTTTTTTTTTTCAGTAACAAGACACTTTTTTCCAGTAACAAGACACCATGGTCTATAATATTTTAACCAAACAAGAAAGCATGCCGCTAAATGTTACGCACTATGCAGTTGTCCACGTCTGTCACCATGGTTACATCATGGCTATGGCAGCACGAGCAGAAACCGAGGATAGCGCGGATATTGCGTCATTGACAGGCGACCTTTTTTTCCGGGACGGCCACTTATCTAAAATTGGAATTTCTCTGAAATAAAAAATCTTTGGAGACTTTGGGGATATTGTAAGTACACAACTGCAGGAAATATATCACACTGTGCAAGTGATTTTTGGATATTTTATTGATAATTTTATTGATGATTTATTTATATATATCCAACCCTTTTAGAAAGTGTCCTGGGCAGCATGTGCATAGGTGGGATTGAGTGAATCTATATGGCTAAGTAAGTTTCATGGGTGCATTTCTAATTAGACTAGGTAATGACCAATGTTCTTTCTCATATTAATCAAAATCACCTTCTCTTTACACAAACATAGTATCAGGTAAAAAGACTGACAGCTGACCGTACTAGAGACAGGGTGTTAGATTGAGATCTTGGAACGTTGGATTGATTGATGATATTATTCTTTTGCAAATTGGGATTTGCAGGGGAAGCCAGAAGCTCTGCTGAAATGACTTATTTCAAACAGTCCTCAGTGCATTCCATCTCAGTCCATCATAAGCCGCAGATGTGAAGCAGACCATTAAGTGAGTGTGTGTGTGTGTGTGTGTGTGTGTGTGTGTGTGTGTGTGTGGTACGAGGTTGTGTATTGACGTCCTGTCTGCCTAATCGCATTCCTAAGTCTCCCATCATGTTTTCCCTGGCTGTGATGATCTGTTCCGAGCAGCACCAACGACCTTGGCTTTGGCCTTGTTTCAGACTCCATTGTGACTGATTGTTCAGCGCTAGTATTAACAGGGAGGCTGGCAAGGACCGGGCATGAACTGGATCACATGATTCAATTCAACCCTGTGGTTCTATGATAACTTTTTTTATTTTATTTTTTTATTCGCATGACACTCAGCACACTCTTGGTTCTGTCCTTGGGGGACGGTGAGCGAGCTCAGGCATAGGGATCTAGAATATTAATAAGCCCTGAGTTTGTCTCGTCCTGGAATTCATGCATCCCAATGATGCAGACCTTCCAGGGTCAAACATATGGCTTTGGAATATGAGAAAGAATGAAACAGATGTAAATATAGGCAGATAACGCCAAAACCGCTGATCCTCTGTGCCATTTTTGTTATAGTCAAATCTTTTAAATATAGATAAAAAATAAAATAAAAAGATATCTTTATCCTTATAGTTTTCATCCTTGGTTTGAACGGCCCTTAACTCAAATATCTTTCAGGTTAACTAGAAATTGCATACATCAGCATTCTAAAGTTAACTTGTACTATATGAAACATAAGCTGGTTAATATACTGGCATTAGTGCAGTAACTGCTCATTAAAACAACATGAATCATCCTTAAACATGCAAAAGCTCCACTTTCCAACACAATGCTAACCCCAAAAATTCAGAAAAATAACAGAAATTATTCTAAATCCCCACATAATAGTGCATCAAGCACTAACCAATTTCCTATTTTCTCATCTGAAAAACACATAAAATAACATCCACTATTCTATTCCAGTCCCATGAATATAATGCTGGGAACTAATAATCCACTGCCTATTTTTTTTTTGTTTTTTTTTGTTAAGGCAACAAGAATCATTCATGTAAGTCCCAAAACAAATTGATTCACTTCAATTTTACAAATGTAAGTGGATTAAGGGCAATAACATAAGGTGTGACAAAATGTTTAAGAATTGTGTTGCATTAGCTTATTTTAATTGAGTAAATTTTTGAGTGAAAAGTAATCATGAAAAGTCACCTGCATGACTCATGAGTTCTCAGAAACACTTGGCAACCAATGCCAAATTACGGCAATTTCTTTAAAATGTTGATTAAAAAAAGATGCATGATGACATGTCCCCAATCTACATCACACTCATGCCAGTATTTCTGCTGAGATTTTATTTTCATAAAACTTGTTTGCAAAAACAGTTAAAAGATGTTCTTGTGCTGCGGTTTAAGCAAAAAATGTTTACTATCTGCTTATTTTCCCCTGGTCCCCATGCATTATTTCTTCTCTGAACTCTACTCTGAGAATCACAGCAGCTTCTCTCTTCCTTTGGTTGCCATAAGTCTGGTGGGAACTCTGGTGAGAATTCTGGTGAGAAGTGCAGATGTTGAGCCATACCTCAGTGTTACTTTCAAAGTCGTTCCACAGCGTGAAAACCATCTCATCTCCCTTGAGCTTCAATCTTTCTCTTTCTGCCAGAATAGAACTATATGTGCTCCTTACTCCCCAATTCCATGGATATTACCTTTCATGGGATTCTAAAATCTGGCCGTATTCATTCGAGGCCCTTGAGGAGAGCAGCCAGCGCATGTAGATTGCACCTCAACCCTGCTGAACAGGAAAACAGAGTACTCTTAATAGAGCACATCAGCCCAATGATCCTGAGCCCTCATCAAACCATTATAATATCACTCTCTAATAGCCCTCGCAAACTTTGAGGTTCAGTCCGAATTAGGCAGTTTTCCCTGAGCGGCTGTAAACCGGCAGCACTCCAGTGGAAAAATGTGGCCGTGGTGTTCTACTGCTTTGCAGATGACAAAGAGAAAAAATATAAGCGGGAATACAAGCTCTATGAATGGGAACTTTGGGATGTGAATAGAAGGTGGAATATGTGTAACACAAACTGTGATACAGATGATCTTCGCTCTACTTCATTAGCGGCTGGAACATTTGCAAAGGTGTAGCCAGGCTTGGGAAGCAGACCTTTTTCAAACAAAATGGCTCAATCTGAGCAGTGCGGCCTGGGCCGGCCGGTTTTACAGGTTCTCGGAATCACGTACCCTTGAAATTGTGCATCAGGTTTGCCAGGTTCCTGGCCGTGCTGGCAGCTGAAGGAGTACTGTAGGTCCAGGCATGCAGGGGCGCCAGAACGTTCTCCATCTGCCGCGAGCTGCTCCCTGCTGCCCCGCGGCTGCTCTGGCCTAATTGAGTGATGCAGCTCCTGTCCCTCATGATGTCCTTTATTTGAATTTCAACACACAAACACAAAGAAACACTAGTTCATGCACAGGCATACACACATGACATGATTCTAGCCTGATAAACAGTGGGGTTTCAGGGCATGTTTGGGTCATGTAATTTTTTCAGGCGGATTTCCATCGTAAGCTTCATTAACAGAATCACTGAAGAGTCAAAGGGAGTCCGGTGGATAAAACGATGTTTGATAGCATTCTGTGGTGGAAATGACATTTTAAATGTTTGTCTCCTTTGTCTGGCTAAGGATCATTTCATTGCTATTATGTTTTTGTACAATTAAAATAATTGTCTGATTTTTTGCATAACTTGATTAAATTACAAATATTTACAGATAATTACAGAAAAAATATGCACAATACAAATATTATGTTTACAAAATTATATTAACCTTGATTTTTTTCAGACATGACGAAGGCAAAATGTTATTAAAAGATATTTAATATGACCTTCATATATCAAAAAGGACATAAACAAATCAGTTTGTTTTAATAAATATTAACCTCTGGGAAATAAAAGTGCCTGCAATTAAAGATACAGGTATAAACTTACACAAAGCCCCAAAGGAACCTTTTAAAAGGTAAAGGTAAAAAAAAAAAAAAAATGCATCCTAATTCAGTACATTACAATTGCTATGATTTCAAACTTAATGCCTGAGTTACATTGTTAAACTGATATTTTTGCACATTGTATATCAACCTAATCCTACACTGTTAAAAGCAAACAGTGTTTCAGGGCAGTTCATCTGTCTGCTTGTTGAGAAGCGGGCACGTGCACGGTTTTCTGAGGTCAGGCTCTGGCATGATGGAACGGGATGAGAGCAAAGCTGACGTGTCAATCAGCAAGACCAGGCGCTGGGACGACAAATGAAGTGTTGTGCTAGTGAGGGTATGGGGTTAATGCAATTACAGTGAGACTCAGCAGGGTCGAACCTCACACCTAAGCCCATCACTCTCCCTCTCTCCATTCACTACATTACAGGTCACTCCAGGGCCAATCATAGGGCTTCCTCAGCCCACTCTGATCCCGATCTGCCCCGCTGTGGGAACACCGTTCCCGGTGCCCTTGCTAACTGTGTTTAGTCTCCAGAGCTTCACGGAGGTAAACCCAGTCTGGATCGAAGCCTCTCATGTGATATGATAGAGGAAGGTTCTGACATTAATTAGCGAGGCACCGTGGGCCGTGAAATCCAATAAGGCCATGTAATGGTACACAACGTACACGAGCGATGGGGAGACATTAAAGTGGACGCCTGTCTGCCACCAAGATGTCTGAAGGGCGACCCTGCACTTCCTGCCCAGGGCCAAGAGGCACAAACAGAGAGTAAGGTTACTGTCATAATGCGAAACAGACCGCGAGTGTGCGAGGAGGGGAGAACAAGCGAAGGAAGGAAAAGATGGCAAGTAGGTGTGAATGATATAGAAGAGTGTCCATGATAAAAAAAGGGCAAATCTTTTTTTTTTAAACGTATAAGTCATGTTACAAGTTTTTGTAATGTTTGTATTCATTTTGGTTAAAAAAAACAACAAAAAAAACATTTTCAATAAACTTTTCAATTTAACGTCATGGTCCATCAGGTAAAAATAGGTAAAGGTAATATATTTTTCATTCCAATTGAATGGATGTGTGCAAACGTCTTAATCATGATTTCCAATAAATAAATAAAAAAATAAAAGTTTACAGCTGCTCAAAATTAAATATATTTTGAAAGTGTATATACAATATATAAAACAAAAATAAATGCAATAAAACATATTTTGACAATAACTATGTTGTCATATACAAATATTTTCTGCTATTTTAATCACATTACGCTTATTTGATAAATATATATTTTTCAAATATAAAAAAGCAGTATTGTTAAAAACAATTCTAAGAAATAATAATAAATGTCTAATTTATAAAGTATCATAAGAATTTCATTCTCCAATTTGATATGTGAACAGTTTGATCACACTGACATTTATTTTCCTCAATTTCCACCTAAAAAATGTTTTATACAAAAGTGAAAAACATACTCATCATAGAAGAGGTGTAGGCTACATGAGCTATATAAATAGAATTTATAATGTATTTTATTAATAAATGAGGTTCATGCAATTGACCCAAATATTCTTGTATGCATGGATGTTTAAAAGAAAATCGTGACCACAACAACAGACCATGGCACCGGTTTTACAGTCATTTACCATTAAATACTTACTAATAGTCATAGAAAACTATTACATTTGAATCACTCTCTCTTATATTTCCCAATAAGGCAAAAGTGGTTTATTAAAAGCGAAAAGATTAAAAAAAAGAATCCCTGCCAGGAACACAAAACAAATTCTAATTACCTCACCCCACAACTCTTAAAATGCTCTGCGCTCAGCGGGAGGAAATGGGCTACTTCTGGAGCATAACATAAGCTCTGAGTTAACTGAGACAGAAAATACCAACCTTAAACAAACACACACGTGTATCGGTGCCCATTTTCAGAGAAGCAGATACAGCGGGTTTATGTCACACAAAGGGAGGAAAAAAAAAGAAACTCTCATGCAAACAAACAGTGAGACCCTAACAGATCTCAAACTGAAACCATATGATAAGATCCACAGTTCACGGAAAGTCTGGCGTTCCAGCGCCCAAACCGGCCCCATCCACTGTCCTGAGCCGTTTCTCAGGGTTATGTATTCAGAAAAGTCTGAGCGTGAAATTGCAGAGGCAGAGATTTGCATCTGCTCACCTAATACTACTGGAATGCTCATGAACTCTAGGCACTTCTAAGCTCTGATAAATGCATCTTCCCAAAGGACAAAGATGTTTTGAATTTCTTCACAACACTGTATGAAAAATTTATATTTATGATTTATAATGCAATCAATGGATTTGGCTGCCTCTGAGATTTTGGATTTGGCACAAAACACATGCAGCACACACAAATGCTACCCTTAAGCAAGTCACAAACAAGATACTCTAAACATAATATGAATCAATACAGGTTGTGAAGGTAACAAAACTGTAAGGCCAAATAATTAGATCGTAGCTAAGAACTGGAAAACCCATTGGTTTCCTTATTCCAAGTCTGTCAATCTCAGCTTGGGCCAAGAACCAAGATGGAAAATTATAGACTCTAACTGACAGCCATTCCGGTTTCTGTTGGTCAGTCAATAGGGGAGAAGCTGTCCCCTCTGAGGGCTTGACTAATGGACAACTCTGTCTCTGGGAGATGGACTTGGAAGAATGCCGTCTAGGGATTTTCTTCCCCATGGTGTGAAAGCTGTACAAAGCAGCCTGTAAGAAAGCTTATGCAGACATGAAAAAGGTACCATCTCCATGCTCTGGGCAACAAATGTTACTAGTTATAATTGTTTCCTATGAGACAAAGAGTGGTCTTCATCTAGGGAGTGAATGGGGGCTCAGAAAGCCAAATCCTCCACTGAGCCACATTCAAATTTCAGGATGTTTCTTGACTAATTGGAGACATTTAAAGACTAAAAAGTATAATGGGCTTTGTTCAGAATAGCACACCATTTGTATTCTATAAAAAATATGTGTCATAGACCACAATAGACTCCGTAGACTCTTGTTTCATGAATTTGAGCTATTATCTCTGGGTCGGATATTTAGGATGCCAGTGTTTTTTAAAAGATGGGTTAAAAATATTTACTGACGGCGAAGTTCTTTTTCGTTCTTTGCATACAAGTAAAAAAAGTAGGAAATACCTTTGAAGCGTTATACTGTTAACGAACGGCCAGATGTTGTCCACGCTGCCGAGAGTGATGTTTAGATGTAAATATGTGCTGTGTGCTTTCCTCAGTAACAAAATAAATACAACAAAAATGACAGCGGTGAGAAAACAGCAGTTAAGAAAGCCTCTGATCGTAGCGATGTGGGTATGTTTGCACAAGCTCTACAATTCACCAGTATCATGTCAACATATGAGGTAATTAAAATGACACTGTTATGATAGTTTAAATATAAAGTATATAGACTATATCTGACTATGTGAGATGAGTTTGAATCAATCCCTTTTCTTTGCATGACACATTGACATTACTGTACAGAATCGCTCTTTTTGCATTAACCTGAAGATTGTGTAAGCATTCATTTAATGTGTCATTGAACAAAAGAGAGGCTCTCAGGAGCACATTTTCCCGCTGAGTCCCTCACATAATATCAGTCTACAAGCTGAAGGTCTTGTTCACACATTGGCAACACAAACAGCAATAAATACATACAAATTCCTACATATACCTTTTCATGAGTTCACCCTTACATATACAGTTAAATAGAGTAAAGGTAATCCGTATTTGGCGTGCTGTCCAATGGGAGGGCTCTGAGCTCGGAATTTGTCCCAAACCCAGAGAAATCCCCCCATCCCAGGTTGGGATAGGAATAGTTAGAAGTGAGGAGATTGGGTGGTGGAGGGATGCTGGAACGAGAACAGAGGCAAGTCTGCTGTATATATATTATCTCGTTAATTGTGTTGATTAACTGAATGTGCTCCTCCTGTGTAAATTGGGTTAATTATCTGAACATGCTCCTCCCGAACTTTATTAATAAAACATCATTAAGGGTATTTTTTACACTACAATGATATGCTTAAGATACGTTTTTTTCTTTGAGTTTTCAGCATTGGACCATGGTCAAAACGATCCCCATGGATCCGCGAAAACGACTTAAAACAACTGTATTCTGTTGCCAGGCCATTAGATGGCAATAAAACACTATAGTTTGAACATGTAATACACATGTAGTAAGACATCACATTTTTGTTGTTTACATGGAGACCGTTTTCAAAAGTTTGCGTTTTCATCCACCCACAACACTAGTGTAAATGAACGTCCTAAATGCATAAAACGTTTTACGTTTTTAGTTGAAAAAGGGGTCGTGTAAACACCCTTAGTTTTTTTACAAGCTGTTCACACATTGCCAATACAAAAAGCGATTAATGCATGAAAAATTGTACATATACCCTCTTTAAATAGCAACAATCTCTGCCTTCTGCCTGGGTATTAGATAGCTCTCATTGTGTGAGTGTGTGTGTTTAAGTGGCAAAAGAAGAGCTGATTTGATTTCCTTCTCTTCTGCTCAGTATCTTATTGTTAAGAAAATAGATTAAAGTAGTAAGATTTGTGTATAATTTAATTTAAACAATAGGTGCCAGTGACAAAGCCATCTTAGCAATCTTTTACGTGCATAATTACACTGAGACACTTTAGCCATTAATCTGGAAACAGCAAAGAATAATTACAAATATTATTCAGACTCATTGTGTCTGACCAATCAGAGAGTTCTGGACCTTTAAGCCCCGCCCACTTAAGAAACCTCATATAGCTTATAACTCATAATTCCACTTCTCTGAAGGAAGCCCTCATGGGTGGATATTGTTTACAGGACCACTCACTATGAAACTCGCTCTTTGACAAGGTTGCAAAACAGAACAGTTCACAAATTTGAAAAAGTGCCACTGACAGATGAGGTCTGTCCTAACGCATGGCATATCAGCTTTATTGTAATATTTCCTCAAGGCTGAGAAAGCTGAAAGAGAACATAAAATATGCTCCATCTGTTCTGACAAGGAGAAAGAGAGCAAGGTAAAGGGAGATAGAAGGGAGATAGTAGGGAGTGAGAAAGACTGAGAGAAAAAGGGAGAGAGCAAGAGAGAGAGAGAGTGCTCCACGCAACAGTGCGCACAGAGGCTCTGGGAAATGAAAACATTTTTCTCTTGGGTCTTCTCACCCCATAAAACAGAACCAGTGACTCGTCCGCCCATCTGTTCCTTTATCCACAAGAGTAAGAGAGGAGAGAGACAGAAAGAACGACGCAAATGAGACTTTAGGTGCACATAGATGAGTAAGTTCATTCCACTCAACTTTTTCAGACTTAAAAAGATAGTTCACACAAAAATGCAACTTACAAACCCCTCATGTCATTCCAAACCTGTATGGAAACACAAAAGAAGAAGTTTAGCAGAAGGCTCACACTGATATTTACATTTAAATATAAAATGAATGTGGATAGGGTCGCTACAAAAAAGCCCCTTGTGCGTCATACTTACACGTAATCCATACAAAAGGAGTAAGAGTGATTGTGAGGAAAAGGCTAAAGTTTAGCTAGTTTTGCACATTTTGCCTCTAGCCATAGTTTACCAACAGCAAGTTGCATTCCAATTTGTATTGTGCTCTTTTCCACGCTGATTTGTAGTGATAGTGCAAGTAACGTGTTCATACTGAAATTTCCAACAAGAAGAAGTGCACTTCAAATACCACTTCAAATTTAAGAGAAAAAAAAAGTGTGGAATGTTATGTGACACTATATGAACTTAATGCTTGTAGCTTTAATTACATAGCTTGAGTGGGATTGATCTAATATACTACAATACTACTGTGCCCAAGTACAAAAATGCCTGGTGAAAGTTCTTTAGGTATAAAATAGTACTCATTATCAAACTTTTCCAAACTATTTACCTCAATGCCACATGATAGTTTTGTGTGAGGAAAAGACTAAACTTTGGCAATTTTTTGATGCACTTCTTGTGAGAACAAAACCTGAAAAAATCTACTTTTGTGATCCATGTAGTTCTGAAAAACATGAGAGTGAGTAAATTATACCAACATTTTCAACTATCCCCTTACACCCAGCACACACACACACACACACACACACACACACACACATCACAAGCATATCCACTCACAGAGCAAAATGAAGAGTGACAAAGCCTGACTTTCATAAAGATATGAAGACTTTAGCCACTGGATATTTCTTAGCATCTGATTGTGTAGAATGGATTTATTGAACTCATTTATGCTGAGTAACAGTTTAATTGAGGCCAGTAAAGAGTCTCTCATTATCTAGATTGCTCTGTCAGACCAGGAAATGAATGGGTATGCGTCTCTTCCAAACACTGCACTGATATACATAGCCTGATACACACATATGCGCACACTCATCCTTGAACATCTATCTTTTTGTGGACATTCACTGACACAATGCAATCTCTCCTTACTCTAACCCATGCCCATCTCAACTAAATACCTAACCCAAACCCTTAACCAAATTATAACCTTATCCCTAAAACCAAGTCTTGGCCCTCAAACAGGCATGTAAAGGGATCTCAGAAAGTGAGGATCGGCCAAAATGTCCTCACTTTACTGTCTTTGTCCTCACTCTGATGGTCTAAATCTCAAACTGGTCCTCACAAAGATAATTGTACACATGTAGCTGTTGGAACACACACGCGCAGGCGCACACGCACGCGCACACGCACGCACGCACACACATTAAACAGAAGGACAGCAATCATTAAAGCATGTGTTGCTGACCAATAAAATGATGAATCCGAAAATATGGAGAGACTAAACATTACGTAATTCAATGTTTCTGCTTATAGAGACAGATGGGAGTGTTGCCGATATCTCATCAGAGCTCCTCACATGCTTATCTCTACAAATCAACTTCTTGGCTACTATTTTTAAAAGGTTCTTTCTGAAATATGAGGTTTTTATGAGCCAATAGAGTATTTTATATAATACACAGTTAGCCTATGTAGCAAAGTCTGTGCACCCGTGGATGATGTGTGATAGAACAGGCTCATGGACAATGATTCATCGTCTTGTTTCTAATTCGTCACATTCTCAAGGCTAAGGATAATATAATCTCTTAGCATAGCAAGCATAGCATGGCATTGTGTACCATTCTGAAGGAAGACTGATGAGATGTTAGCACTCTTCTCGAAACATTTACAACATCCCAAAAAGCATTTATTAATCAATGTTATAATGTTAACAGGTGCATTTATATTAACTATAGTAAATACTGTTCCAAATGTATTGCTCATTGTTAGTTAATGTTTACTAAATGTTAACTAATGGGACCTTATTGTAAGTATTACTGAAAACTACTAGAATAAACATAATTGGTTAAATGGCACTGGTTTACAGATGTTAAAGCATTCCTTAAATAATACACAAATCTTACTACTTTAATCTATTTTCTTAACAATAAGATACTGAGCAGAAGAGAAGGAAATCAAATCAGCTCTTCTTTTGCCACTTAAACACACACACTCACACAATGAGAGCTATCTAATACCCAGGCAGAAGGCAGAGATATGGCTGTCATTCCCTGTGTTGGCTGCTCCAAAAATACACATTCCTGGGATGACATTCCTGCCAATGAGAGTGAGCTCACGATACACACCGTTTGATAAAATATCCAGAGCAGGAGGGCAAACAAAAAGAAACGAGAACAATTATATCCTGCATTGTATAAAGAGACCTGCATGTAGGGTTGAGTATTAAACTGCACTAATTAAAACGGGAATTGAGAGTGGGAGACAATGCTTAGCTTTCCATCCGTGACCTTCTCTTCCGATCTCACACACAAATTAGCCCAAAAATGTCACACTAACACTTCTGCTTCATGGCTGGGTTCATAGATTCTTGAAGTAACATTTATTTTCACTAGAGAATTACCATAAACAGTATACATTCGTTCAGGACTTCATTAGCGGATGGAAATCGAGCCCCTGGAGTTTTAGCCAGCTGTTTTGTACTAAACTAAACAAACAACATTTTTGAGCCTTGCAGGCTGTAGTATTCATGTAATGCCAAAAATAAATGTAAAAATATTATGTCTATGATGCTGTGAGGAGGAACAGGATGGAAAATTGTCATTAAACACAGGAAGCGAATCACAGATGTAATCATGTCTGGATCTAGTATGGGCTTACTAATTATTAGCGTACTCATTCATTCAAAACTCAAATGCCAAAACACCAATCAATCAGCTCATTTCTTTTAAATCTAGTGACATTTGGTCCATTGTGTCCCTTATGACTGATTAACAGGATACTTACGTTTTTGGATGCAACTTTGTTTTGGCATGTAATGCCAAATACATGTAACAATATATATATATATATATATATATATATATATATATATATATATATATATATATATATATATATATATATATATATTAATATCAGCCAAATTGCATTTTCTATACATCATAAACTGAATTATGCAAAATCCACATAAATGGTCTTTATAAGCTTTATAAGTTTTCAAAAATCCTTTTAAGAGGTTGGACAATATGGGCTAATCTCAGTTTTTGGGATTAGCACCATATTTTCATATTTTTTTTCACACAAGTTTACATAGGTCTGCAGTATTCGATTAATTAGTGTTTAAACGAATAATTGATGTAGACCCTTTTTTTTTTATTCTCACCATCTAGCCTGTAAATACCAATAAATATCAAAGATGCTGATGCAGATATTTTCTGATGCAAATATTTTCTGTAAACTATTATAACAACTGACACTTTTAAAAAAAAAGTTTCGGGTCAAATGACCCGAGGGAAGGAACTAATGAACCTGTGGTTCATCAAAGGGGTCCAAGACCCTAGTACTTTTGTCACACTTGAACCACGAAAAGACACACAATAAAATGTAATGGATCTGAGGAGTTTTGTGGTTGAAATTTTAAAAAAGTAACAAATCCTTCCCTCGCGGTTCAATTTGACAGCCTTAGGGATTAATGGAATGCTATGCTTCAATACACATAGAAAAACCTAAAAGTGCTAAAACTTTACCAAAAATTATTTTATAATATCTACATGTACTGTAGCCATCTGAATGCATACTGAAGGGAAAACTGACTTTAGGACCCAGCAGAACAAACAGCTCATTTGCTCCAAATTAGAGATATAAGGCCATCATGTGGCAAGAGTCATAAAATATCATGTTATATAATTATTTTTTTCCACAAGAGGTCAGCAGAGACACCCAATGTTATATATTTTAGCTGAATTACTGTAAAAGGGCTATGCATGAAATTGTGAGTTATTTTGAATTTAAGTTAAAGGAATGTGAGAAATGTGCTTAAATTACTATTTATTTATTTATTGATCAAATCTAGTAATTTAAATGTAAAGAAAATAAAAAAATAACAAGATATCTAAAAACAAATTGCATTAAAAAAATAGAAAAAAATATTATCAAAATGACATAAAATAAGCTTTCTGGGAAAAAATAAATAAAAATAGTCGCGGGCTTCGGGTCATTTTGGTCCGCGAGGGAAAGATGTGTTACAAAGTGCGTTGAAAGGATGATGGTTAAATCTTACCGACATCACCTGAGCTTTAGACTATAGCCCCGACCTGAGTTGAGAGAGCAACACACAACAGCTGGGAAACCTTGCGCAACCTTCAGCTCATCATATCACTGTCTTCGTAAGTTCGTAAACACACATGAAACCTGTTCTCTGCCAAGTAGTCACTGTATAATAAGAATTGTGTACCTAAATTAGCCTACTTTACTCCTTAAATTCCCGGTGAAACAAACAAACGCGAGGCAGCCTACGTGTGTGTGCCTAAGTGACAACACCTCGTTTCCGTTCACCGAAAATGCATTTTTCAGTCGCGAAATGGGTGTGAGTTCAATATAGAATGCTTTTGTCACTCTCGTAACAAAAAAAAAAAAAAAAAACTCTGCATGAACACAACCATGTTAAGCACTAAAAATAGGACAGACAATTGTGTTTTTGCTGCTTTGTGATCGACGTCAATATTTTCTATAAGTGCAGCAATAACCTTTTTAAATCAAATAATAAAAACAAACAAATCTAAACTGATTTTCAGGCACAAATTGCATCGTTTCCCGAGAATGACCTGCTTGTGAATGCCACAAAATAGACATTATCACTTCAATAAATTCAGCCAAAATAAAATCTCATGAGATATTTCACAAAAGAGAAACCGTTTGACATAATGTAAGAGGGCACCATCACAGACTCAGTAATTATTTTCTTAGGGCAAAATGACCAGTATAAGTAATTTAAGCATTCCCTTGCCTGCAGCACTTTTGTTGCCTATGTATTATTTTTATTTATTTTTTTTGCATTGAATTGTCAATGCAAACAACAGATGGATATATTGTCACTCTCAACTAATCATAATTCTGAATCACAGCACCTGAGCTCTCATATTCTCCATGGTCACTGCAGATGTCTCTGAGATAATTATACAAGACAAGAGATAAAGAAAGAGATATAAAAACAGACAAGACCGTAAAGGAAACTATCAAACCTCCCCCTTAAAGCTGTGCTTTTTTTCTGTCAGACCTATTGGAGAGGTGTGTATTAGTCTATATATGTATGTGTTCTATTGGAGAGGTGTGTATTAGTCTATGTATGTATGTGTTTAATATAAATCAGTCTGGACGGGGACAGCTCATAAACACAGTTTAGCATTAAAAGAGTGCATGACTGCGAGGACGTGTCATGGTTCCTCGTTTTCGCCACCTCGTTCGTCTATGTGCAGGGTTAAACAGATCGCTCTTTTAATTTGAGCCTCTCTATAAATCTGCGCGTTGTCATAACAGACATGTTGAACACAGCCACTTCGCCAAAAAAATGTTTCCTCACACCTCGGTGAGTGTCATGCTGTCAGCTTTTAGCTTAGTGTTTTCACAGGAAAAGACTTATTTGGATCCATACACGTAAGACACAACAGAGGAACACAAACATATACATGCAAGACAAATTTAAACAAACTTGAACATCGATACGAAGCCAAGACTCAGCTCAAACACAAACATGCTCACGCTAGATGTTCATGGTTTAATATCAAACAGCAGAGAGGCCCTTATTGCAAAGTGAAATAATCCCAGTTGCGCTAGCTAGACCAAATATTCGGGAATGAAGAGTTTTCCACTTGAACTTTGAACCTGATATGTAAATAGAGCAGAGCGGTGTGTTTTAAGCCATGTGTTTCAGCTTAGACATGCTGCTCACGTTCATTAAATAGCTTTCCGTTCTCTCACACAATACTTAGTCGCTGTGCGTGAAGTCTTCATTTGTTGTCAGTCAGTGAACCATTTACTTTTCTGAAATCACACAGACAATGTGAGAGGCCTTTTATCACTTCATAATGAAATTTGCTTTGGTGGCTCATAAAACACCTGAACTGAAAAGCGTGACTGGACAAGAGTACAGCAAGGCTTTGAGCCTTGGTAAACACGGCCTTTAAGAGTCCTCGTGTTTACAGCTGAAGTCTCCTGACTGCTTAATGAGATCAAGCTGACAATTCACTATTGTTTTAGTGACTACAAATTGTTCCTATATGATATCATACAGAATCGTTGTGTGCCCGCATAAAACAAACAAATCAAATGTCCTGGATGTAATAAGATTATTTATAGAGAAAGGAAATTAAGTACAATATAATATAAAACAGATTACTGGAGTGTTGGGGAATGTTGCTTTTAAAATTATTGCATTATTCCTCAAAGAAGTTACTAATTCGATATTTGCTTTTTATGCAAACAATGCACGTTTGCCTAACTTTTTGCATTGTAAAGTGTGTGGGTAAGCTATTTCTCTAGAACCAACATTACACTGCAAATCTGGCATAGAAGCTCAATCTAAAATGGCAAAAATGCTAAATAACAGTATGTTTACACAACAACAATGTACTAAAAATGAAAAAGTGTTTCCTTTGCTTTTTCCATGTACAGACATCAACGTTGTCAAAATGATCTCTGTTCACAAGGATCAGAGAAAACGACTAAAAACGTTTCTAAAAACGTTCAGCTCTTGCAAATTGTAGCCTCTTTTTCCTATTTGTAGTGGAGATGAGTGGTACCCGGTGGAGTCTTCTGCTGTTGTAGCCCATCCGCCTCAAGGTTGTGCGTGTTGTGGCTTCACAAATGCTTTGCTGCATACCTTGGTTGCCAGTGGTTATTTCAGTCAAATTTGCTCTTCTATCAGCTTGAATCAGTCGGCCCATTCTCCTCTGACCTCTAGCATCAACAAGGCATTTTCGCCCACAGGACTGCCGCATACTGGATGTTTTTCTCTTTTCACACCATTCTTTGAAAACCCTAGAAATGGTTGTGCGTGAAAATCCCAGTAACTGAGCAGATTGTGAAATACTCAGACCGGCCCGTCTGGCACCAACAACCATGCCACGCTCAAAATTGCTTAAATCACCTTTCTTTCCCATTCTGACACTCAGTTTGGAGTTCAGGAGATTGTCTTGACCAGGACCACACCCCTAAATGCATTGAAGCAACTCCCATGTGATTGGTTGATTAGATAATTGCATTAATGAGAAATTGAACAGGTATTCCTAATAATCCTTTAGGTGAGTGTGTATGTGTATATATATATTACCCCCAGCATTGAGCACTGGCATGGGAAAAGACGTGTCATTAGTCATTAACCTTTTCCTAACAGTTGTCTCTGCCCCTCTGCTAAACTCTGATCAATTGCTATCATTCTGTCAATTGCAAGCACTGCCACAAGAAGAAAGAGAGATCAGATCAATACTTGGTTCAGAGGTTCATGTTTGCCCAAGAGAATGATATATTTGAGTGTAATTTTTCATTCAGTGGCCACAAACGTGTTCATAACATCCTGTTTCGGCTCACGCTGATACTGACACCAAATATGTGCCCAAATATGGTTAGTGGATACGATTTCTCCTGTATTGCTGGACAAACAGTGTTTGTGTATGTGGGTGTGAGCAAGAAAGGGAGGAAAGAAAGTGCATTTTTTTATTTTATTAGGTTATTTTGTTTTTGTAAGTGAGAATGAGGGGGAAAAAAGTGCCAGGCTAGTGAGATAGAGAAGAAAGAGGGAAATGAGAAAATAGACTTCAATTGTCTATTAGAGAGGTTATTGGCCAGAGAAGATTACATTACCTACTCTTTCGGCGAGCTCATTCTCTTTACTCCCGAGAGGCCACCGTCTAATGAGGAGGGTTAGTGTTTAGGCATGGCTATAGCCTCTTACCCATGATGCCTTTGAATATACACAAAGCAATCTCACTCTAAAGCTCTCAAAACTTCATTGCAAAACACACAAAGAGGGATTTAATTCTCGCTTTTCAGCACGTACCTCACTCTTGCAAAACTAATGAAGACAGCGCACACATACACACAAGAAAATGAGAACTACTGAGACAAAAACAATATTCTTTTCCAGGTTTTTTGATGCAGTGGGCAGAGCAGCGGAATCACGTTGGCCGTCTGTGACCCTGCGAGAGAGATGGACCAAGTTATGAAACACAGACTAGAAAAGTATACCAAAGAGACCGAGAGATAGAAAGAAAATTGGACGTGGAACGAGAGGGAGAGAGCGCACTGGATGCCAGAGGTTCTCTGATTTCATCAACAGCTATCCAAACCACAGGCCCTCGAGTTCTCCTCCCCGACACAGCAAAGCCTGCCAGCATCCACCACACTTAGCCACATCCCACACCAACCAGCCCAGTGCCCCGGCCGCCCACACCAACTGCGTTCACAGATTTAGCAGGAGCTGTTAGTTCTGTAGTAACTCTGAGATTTTGTGAGCTGATCTGGGGGGGGAAAGGCAGGGTTGTGAGAGGTTTTTTGCCTTTTCAGAGGGGAAGTGGGCAAGTCCAAGTCAAACGGATCACACCGCAGGTCGGCTGGACTGCGCTGGGAGGAGGAAAGCTGTTCGCAGACAGTTCACTATCAATCTGAGCTCAGTGTTTGGAGAGGAAAGGGAAAACAAAGGGCGATGTGTGTGTGCACAAACACAGCAACAATCTTAAAGTGATAGTTCACCCAAAAATGAGAATTGTCAACATTTACTCACTCTCATGCCATTACAAACCTGTATGACTTTCTTTCGACTGCTGAACAGAAACAGTTATTTTAAAAGTGATTTTGACTGTATGAAAAAAAAAAGAGAAAAAAAAACACTAAACATTTGCTTTTGTGTTATGCAAGTTTACTTTTAATTTTGGAATGTCATGAGGGTGGGTAAATTATGACATTTTTAATTTTTGGGTGAACTATCCCTTTAATACTGCTAATGAAAGATTCAATAAGGCAGTGCAATAACAGAATGATCTTATCTTCAGGGCGATTCGTGTGATGGTACTTCGGTGCATTGAGTTGGTTGCAGAAATAAATGGGGGGTGAAATAGTACGTTGGAATCTGAGTTGAAGCGTCTTCCAAGTTTGAAAAGATGCCTCAGGGCTAAACGAAAAGATGCAACCAAATAAAAGAAAGCAAAGTGCTGGATCTTATTGAGTTGTTTTTCATTAAAGCCTGATGCTTATAGATCATTACTTCACTGATTTTAGTGCTGATCAAATATGAGTGATTCAGAGATATACAAAATATTTCTCGGACTTAAAAAAAAAGAAAGATTTTGATTAAGAATAGCAATTGTTTTATTGGAAGAATGAACAAGCACACATTGATCAACATAGCGAGGTCGTTGATTTGACCTCCAGAGGGCCCAATAGCCGAGCTTACCCAAATAAAATATGTTACTAATCATCAGAATGTTGAAACGTTCATCAGAACATTTTTTCCCGACAGCAAGGAAAAAGGATTTGATGAAAGAGACTTCATGCTCCTGTAGTATGAAAGCTGTTTATAGCCTTGGTTAAATTTACATTTACATGTATTCATTTACCAGATGCTTTTATCCAAAGTGACTTACAAATGAGGACAACAACAGAAGTGATTCATGCTAAGGAGGTAGTACAACATTTCATGGTTTTAAGCGAGTGAAACTATAGTGAAAGAATAGTTTATTTACATTATAGATTTTTTTTTCTTTTAAGAAACTGATAAAGTGATAGAAATGATAGTGAGAAAGTGCCTTCAAATGCTAATGGAACATTTGGGAAGATTATCAGTTAGGATTTATGTATTATAAAAGGCAAACAATGTGTTATAAACTGTGTTTATTTATCAAAATAAGCTAGATTGCCCTCATACCAATTGTGAAAATTCTGGCGTGTATGTGAACCATAAGTCTAAACCCCAATATTCAAGTGGTTTTGGGTGCATTTCCGTTTGAAACTCATTTATGACTGATGGTGAAGTTGTAAAAATCTCTCATGGAAATCATGCACCTGTCTGTTGAAAGCAAATTGTAAAAGTAAATAGCACAATAGCGTAGATCTCCGCATGTGTTGTTTTCCCACGGCAGTTCAAGAGTGTTAAAAAGGTAGTGTGCAATTGATTTCATGCTTCTCAGAACACACACGCTTCTCTTTGATGCCTGCAAACATTGTGATGCTTCTAAACGAATTGAATTAGCATGAATTTAGTGTCCTGGACTGCAGCTTTCACTGTTATGATAACTGTATGTGGATGTGGCATTTTTTGGCTGCAGATACTGTGCGGATGACTACAAGATGGCCAAAGTGGCTCTGTACAGGAATGAACAAAGCTGACTAAAGGAAGGAAGCTTAAGTCTGAGTCTACTGAGATAACAGCAGAGAGGAGATTCTCTCCAAACTACATGCTATTATGCAAAATGCATCCCATCCCTGTGTATGACACTCTGCTTGGACAAAGGATGCTCTTGTCTTTAGCAACAGACTCATTACACCAAGGACTAGATCTGCCACGCTGCTGCAGAGCAAGTATGGCTTGCTTCTGCTAAATGCTCTGAGCACGAAATTAAAGGAAACATGCCACTGCTGCTAGGTTAGTTAGTTAGTTTTTGTACTTAGCCATTGTTACAAAATTTTTTTTTTTACCTTTTTATAACTCATGCTTTTATTCCTGACCTTCACTGGAAACAGGAACAAGTTTTGATGAGTCTGCTTATAATACATAGCCTATATTGGTGGCTCTTGCTCCTGACAGTCCAGGGGTCTCATTTATAAACGTGGCCACTTCCCACGCAAAATTTGCTATCTACTAAAAACTAACTTAACGGAAGAATGTGTGCACCTGTAAGTAAACTCTGAGCCATGCGTACGCTCATTTTGGAGACAAAGCCGCTTGGCTGAGGGGACTGATGGCATGGAGGAAAACCACTTTAAATCCTCATTATGAGTCTTAATCAAAATTCAGTGCATGTTCACAATAACAGTTTTAAATAAATAAGAGAATAATTTAACATATTTTGATGTAAACAGCTTTGCATCTGATATACACATTTAGATTAAATATGCCATTTTCATTAATGGAGTTCAGCACTTAAATTACTTGAAATCATTACCAAGAAGTTACAAAAATGTTTATATTCTAATAAATATAAATGTGTGTAGTGGATGTGATGCTTTTGAACACTTTTCCTGTGGCATGCTGTGTTTTAATGTTTTAACTACAGCGAGGATTGATTACCACATGATAATAGCAGAAGAACTCAAAGAATGCTCAAAGAATGATCCATATTGCACAATAATGAAAATCTCTTTACAAAAAAATGTAAAGCAATTAAAAAATATTATTTGGCCAATGGAAAAGATTGAGAAAAACATTCTGTGAAATGTATTTTTACACAATTTTGATTGATTTATTCAAAAACAAGGCAAGGATAAACTACTAAATGATTTTTAGCAATGTAATGTGATGGCACATCCATATCTCATATTTCCTAATGTCTTGTACCGTTTAACAGGGGATCACTCGGATGAATTTGCATATGTAAATGATATACAGATATGCATAATAGTAACCCTAGGTGTTGTAAGCTCCATAAATGCTTATTTCGAAGAGGAGATGGGGTGGAGACGCATGTACGCACAATCTCCCACTGACTGGGTTCTATAAAGGGAATTGTGCGAAGTTTCTGGCGTATACACGGTTTTATAAGTCTAAATATTTTTTGCCGTACACCGGTTTTGGCTTTCGGGTGCACGTACACTTTTAGTAAGGATTCTACGCACAGTTATATATGAGACCCCAGATCTTTAGACATCCAGAAATGTCACACCTCTATGAAGCACAGTGATGCACACAGACATTTTTGACCTTGATGAGTGCTCCCTGTTCCCTCTTTCAGCCCTAATACCCAGTCTGGTTAACCCTACCTGTCACCACCAGCCAATGTCATCTGATACTAATTGAAACCCCCAGTTTCTCTCATTCGGACCAGTTCCAGCACTGCGGGCCTCTGCGAAAATCCACACATCCATCTCTTTGCCTTTCAGTTTGTGTACCCTGCCTCCAACGTGCCTCTCCAGCCGGCAGGACGGCAGGGCTTCCTGACCGGACCCTTTGAAGGTCCAGGGAAGACAGATTACCTGTCCGAACCCCAGGATGTGTGTGTTTGATGTCGGCTGCTCACTGGAGTGTTTGCTGACATTGCCAAGAGGCCAAAGATGTCTCCGGGTCCTTTGTTTTCCACCTTTCAACACCAGGTCCAGTTCACTTTCCAAAACATTTCTGAAAAAGACAGATGCAACGGCATGATGTTGTTTTGGTCAATGGTATGTGCCTTACACATGGTCAGTTTGAATTTCTATAAATTTTTTTTTTTTTTTTTGTTTCTACGTTTGTTTTCATATTAATTTTTGTCTTTTAATGAAAAATTGCTTTCAGTATTTTGTCATATTAAGTTCAGCCGATTTTTGAGTAAAATGGCATCCATTTTTATAGGTGATGGAAATTAAACAAAAACAGTTATTTATATTGTTATTAATATTATTAATATTATTATATTATTTTCATTTATATCAACATTTAACAAAAAACAGATGTGAAAACTGCTGCTTGTGAACCTGAGCTTATAGAAAATACACAATTACTTTGCTTTTAATTTAATTTAATTTATTTATTTTATTTTAAATAAATAGTTGTTTAAACTTTAGTTGTTTATTTTTCAGTGTTTTAGACGTGTTTTATTTCATTATGGAACGAGCATATTCATAAAACTCAAGTGGGTCAATCACTGACATTATTGACTTTGAATGGATATATTTAAAAACAATAATATTTTTCTAAATTAATTTTTTGTAATCCTTGTTTATATCTTGATGTGATAGTTTTTCCTCATATTTTTATTAACAGTATGTTAAAAATAAAATCAATTCATTATCTTCTCTAAAATATCTCTAAAAATTGTGTTACTATTGATCAAAAAAACTTTGTTAACAATATTTTAGGGGCCCGTTTACACAACAGTTTTCAAAAAACGGGTTTCAAAGTGCAATTTTTTTAAAACAATACTTATTGTCTCAGTATTAACTACGAAATGTGCGCATGCGTATTATGCATGAATAATACAGCGTTTTAATTGAACGGGGATCGTTTTGATTGTTGCCGATTGTGCGTAAAAACATTTCCGTTGTTGTGTAAATTTGTCCTTACTCAGTAATTTCATTGACACAACGCAGTCTCACACCCAAGGCGTCATCTAACTGACGCTATGGACCATTTTTGACCATGCGTCAATAAGCCGACGCACACACCCCCCCTTAAGCGTCAATATGAGACGCGCCTCCTAGTGGTCTAATCCTAACCCTACCCCAGACCTAAACCTACCCATAACGGAAGCGTCATCTAACTGACGCTAAAGGGTGCGCGGCATTTGATGACGCCCGAGGATGAGCGTCTCATATTGACGTTTGTGGGGGGGTGTGTGCGTCGGCATGTTGACGCATGGTCAGAAGCGTCAGTAAGATGACGCCTTGGGTGTGAGACTGTGTTGATTGACAACATTACAACTGAACATGGTTCCACATAATTGAAAGAATGATTAAGCTTAAGTTCTCACTTAAGTTTAAGATGGCTGATGCTGTGAAGGAATGAGGCAAGCTGTACAAAGAACTGTCAGTTTCTCTTCATGTCTAATTATTTGTTACAGCTCTAAAACATGAGCTTTAGTGATTAGCTGCCAGAGATCGATGCGTTTGATCTCCTGGGCTTATTATTTCCTGAGATGAGCTTGTTGAAGACGTTTGTGTCAGACTAGACAGAATCGAGCAGAACAAACAGTAGCATGTGGGTAAAGTGAGATTTTTAGTCGGAGACAGACTGTGCTCACCCAGCCCCAGCTCAGTGCATGATCCTCTGGGACACAGCTCACAGGCCTTTGAAGTTCTCCCTCTTTCTTTTTTTCTACCCTTCCACTTGCTAGACCTGACAGCTGTCTTAATGAAGACATACGCTCCCAAGTCAGCCAGGCCTCTGAGGAGAGGAGGAGGGTGAGAAGGAGACGCAGAAAGAGAGAGAGAGAGAAAGAGAGAGAGAGATGCAGGAAGCATGAATCTGCAGAAGGAAAAGCAGTAGAGGCAGAAAGAGAGATAGAGTTTTGTGCAGACATCTGTCAAGACAGGCTTAGGTTGTGTACAGACACCGTGTTGAAGTTTCCTGGGGAAATAATTCATTTGGTGTTTTTGCCCCTGGGCAAAACACAGTTTTGGGGCAGTTCTCTGACTCTACATCTCAATTTCTGAATTTTGCTGCACTTCAGGGCCCTTCTTGTATCGGCACAGTCTCTCTTGCTCCTTTTCCTAGCATTCCTGTTTAATATTTTTCTTTTACTTCCTGTCATGCCAGGCTGAGGCCAGACATTTTAAAGTGAATGGACCTTGTAAAAATAGGGCAGACCTCAACGCCCACTCTCAAATTACAGAATTTTGAAATACATGGGATTAAAATAATTTGACAATTAAGATTACTTAAATGTGATTTATTGCCAGCCAACAGTTTCATGAAAACAAAATTTCCATTCATAAATCCATTTATAAATAAAATAATCAATAAACACAACAATACACGAATGGAAGTAATCATAGATGGAGTGTTTGTAAGCAAGGCTTTCCTTGGGATTATACCATGGAATTTTCTCACTCAAACCACTGCCTGCTTCTTTTCGAGGGAAAGCTTCCATTAACTTCTGGTCTATAGATCAGTTTTCTCTGTAATAATATATTGGCGATTTGGCAAACAATCAGGAGAGCTTCAAATGTTTCTCTTTACAATGTGTTTTTGCAGCATTAAGCAATGTAGCTAATCATAGATATGTCAGTTGATTTCTTGAATGCATTGGCCAATCAGAGGTGTTTACGTTGGATCCACTTACCGCTCAAAGACATTTTTCCCCCATGTATTAATTTCTGCACACTTACAATTCCTCTCATTATAACAAAGTGTAGACATTATGTAAGTCATAGATTAATTGTGGAGTGTACACCGATGAAATATGAGAGGCGATAATTATTTTCATGAATGCATATTTTCTTCTCCTTTCCCACAAAAAAAGTCTCTCATTTGATCTTATTAGCAAAAAAAAAAAAAAAAAATTTATATTATGTAAAGTAATGTAATAAACACCTGGTGTTATCAGTGATGTCTTTGGCTGGTTAGTATGACCCAGTTAGTGCCCTTGCTGGCAAATGTTGTCACTACACCAACCGGCAGCAAAAAAACATATTTCTGTCGTAGTCATCGCCTTGTTGGCTCCAATATGCAGCGGAGCAGCACTTCGGGTGAGTCTTGGCTCGAGGTCCTTTCCCGACCCTGTTCCCCTCTCAATTCCCCCAGTGTTTCCTGTCGACCCTTGCACTGTCCTGTCGGGGAAAAAAGGCACACAAAAAAAACAACAAACAATATTACCAAAAAAATAATAATCTGCAAGCAACAGTTATTGTTAATATTTCATTTCATTATAGATGTTTCCTTTTTAGAGGGCTCTTAAAAGCATGCATTAAATTAATAGTTTTCCCTGTGCCAATGATTGCAGATTTTAATTTCTAATATCTTGGGGCAGACAACAACGTGAATAGGAATGCAGACAGTTATTATAGACATTCTTGGCCTCAACTGACCACTTGACCACTGGGATCAGATCATCTCAGTCAGGACAGATGTTAATAACCAGGTGTAATGAGGGCCAATAATCTCTTCCTTCTGCTCTCTTCATATCTCTCCATTTCTCCATCTGCTGGTCTTTGATGTGGAGGTGTAAGGCAAAATCCTGTTGTTGCTGAGGGGTTTCGACTGCCTCTCTTTCTGTCTCTTTACTTTTTGCATCATTTTCTTACATAACCTGTCTATGATGCTGAGACAAGTGCTCAATTTTTCCTGCCTCCTGTAACTGGAACAGATGTTCTTACAAACTGGAAAAGGTTCCCGTAAGCCTTGTTTCTGAAGGTCTGAAACGCTCCGTCTTGAGTGATTTCAATTCGCAAGGAATCACAGAACTATACAGAGAACACATTAACACACTGCACATTCATGGTAATGAGATATTTTTAGGTCATCTTTTAAGACAGTCAGAAATAATCTTCATTCATATTACATAATTATTTTACAGTATGCAATTTGTTGCCCATGCAGCTTGGATGTGCACTGACTGGTGAAGCAGTAATAAATCATTGTCAGATTATATACATTGAATTTTTATGATATTTTTTCAGTAACAGAGTTTTTTTTTTTTTTTTTTAGTACATAGATTTGTGCTGTAACTCTTACATATGTTAAAGAAACATTACAGTCTGAAAGCATTTGTGTGATTTTCTTGATTTTATTGCAGGATACCGAAAGAAATCAGTCATCAAATACTTACACAAGCTGTGACGCAATAATAAAGAAGCAAAAATCTGTTTAGTTTAGGATCCAATAAAGCAGTGATTAACTATTTTTATTTGGCTTTGATTATAAAACCTATTGAACTTATCAGTGTGTGAGATTTGTCAGTATGTTGGATTAATATAAATTATAATGATAAATAATATCTATTACAAAAAATGGAAAACGGTTAGAAAACACGGTTACACTTTATTTTAAGGTGTCCTTGTTACAGTGTAAATATTTAAGTACAGAGTAATATTAAGTAACTACATGTAGGCCTACTTATATAGGGATAGGGTAGGATTAGGTTGAGGGTTAGTTGCATGTAATCATGCATAATTTACTGTTATTACTACGATAAGTACATGTAACATAATGTAACAAGGACACCATAAAATAAAGTGTTACCGAAAACATGTTGTTCTGACTAGGAAAAGGACAGGGTTTGGCAGAGACAATGCTGTCAATCGGCATTACATACAAAGTCTGTATGTAAATGAATATGCATTGCTTAGTCCAGATACTTTGGTTTTGCAAAAATGTAATAAAAATATTCAAGCTCATGCTGAAATCTCTCACTTTTCACCTCTGAGATCTGAAACTCTCAGGAGAAAGATCTGAGAAGTTCAAGCAAATGCCTCAATTTGCTTTTCATTTAACTGCATTGCTGTCATGAAAACAACAACAACTGGATATTAAAAGAGATCTCATTTGTTCTTTTTTTTTCTTTCTTGTGACATTTAAATCTAAGAGAGGAAAGTGTGTGGAAGGAAAAGTAAAAGAGTTATGAGAGTTAAGAAATAGATATGAGAAAAAAAAAAAGACGAGAGAGAGGCTCCAAGGTGACAGAGATCGTATTGATCAGCTTGTCGAGAGTCTGGTTTTGAGAGCGAGGCCTTTGCCACTGACATTAACCTTGCTGCTCTGACACCAATAACAGCTAATGCCTGCTGAGAAGTGATTGATCAAAAGCTGTCCTCCTGCACAAGCTCACAAGCTCACACACACACATACACACTCCTGTAAACACGGCCTCACATCATGATGTCAGTCAACCAATAACAGAATGAATCTGGTGATGGGAAATGGAAACGGTCACTATCTTTATCAATTGAAATATTGTTAACTAAAGAAATGTTCACCCGAAAATGATGTTTTTCCAAACCTGTATGACTTTCATTCTGAATAATATATCCTGCTCAAATTTTTTGATATAATGAACGTGAATGAGGGTATTACACTTTGAAGCTCCAAAATGAGACAAAAAAGCACCGTAGAAGTATCATAAAAGATTTGTTTGACTTGTCTTTATTCCAATTCTTCTGAAGCCACACGATATAGCTATGTGTGAAATTTTAGTTGTCATCTCCTTGGCACGTTCATGACACGTTCATTGAATCATTTGATTTGGTTCACAAAACCGACTCAATTATCTCAGCAGTTAACAGTCAACATCAGGGGGAAAAATACATTTGCCAAATGCAACAAGTATTGCATATACTGTATAAATCAATCCAAATCGTAATATAATAAATGCCTAAAATATAATAAAAAAATTAAAACCTGCCCATTAGTTGTAGAAGCTCTTGAAAAGGATGTGCAAAGTCAGATATTATTATTTTTATATAATTTATTGACATATTACATTATATTTAAATTTAGTTTGTGACACTAAGTTAAGCGTATTTCTTTAGCAGCCTTGGAATAAAGCACACAAAGCCATATTCCACTTTAATGTAATTTTTATGGTATTTCTGTGTTCTATTTAAAGTCTCAATGTAATCATTTTAATCGCATGGGGAAAAAAAGCGACCGGTATATTATTAAATAACATTTTTCCTTTTAAGTTCCACTGACAAAAAAAGTCATACAGGTTTGGAATGACATGAGGGCGAGTAAATGATTTTTGGGTGAACTAATCCTTTAATTTACCACAGCCCTGACAGTCTTACTCTGCCCTAACAGATTAGACTGAGTGACCTTACAGAATATACTCTTCTATTCATCTGGAAAAAGGGAGTGGATTTTTTCAAGATGTTCTCGTCTAACGGTAAAAGCAGGTAAGGAATTCGATGCTGTGGGTGAAGTGTTGAGATGCAGGTCACATTCGAATGTACAGAAGAGTGGGTGAATTCCAGGGCCCCCAGACAATGGGGCCACTGTTGAGATGAAGCTCTTTCACACGGCCCGGGCGGGGCAGAGGGGAGGGGCCTGGAGGAGCACTGACAGTTCATGTCATCCCACCCCTGTCTGTGTTTATTTTTCAGAGTCATAGAGTCATTTCAGCATGGTGGAGGCAGGATGGTGATGTTCCCAGACACACACATACAGACACACAAACTCAAGGCTGACTTGGGTGCCAGCACCTCAGCTGATATCCTCACCGCAATCCAATTGAAATTTTTTGGTGTGGAACCCCAGATTATGTTTTTTCAGCATTCAAAGCCTGCAGACGTATACGCATACAGTAGGTAGTCAACCAGAATGAGCCTTTTGGTCTATAAGGGCCACTGGCTGTGACTAAGCCTGCATGGAATCTGGAATCCACAGAAAGTTCTGCAGACCTCCATGAATCCAACAGCTGTCATTCAGCAAGAAAGACAGATGTGTTATGTTTGTTTATTTATATTTTGACTAATTTTAAAATGATTCAACCAACTAGGAATTGCTCAGTCAGACAGCAAAAATGAAATTGTTTTTGGGTCAAGACAACTTTAGTAGGTCAGAACAAGATTTTTTTGTTGTTGTTTTTACTTTTTACGAGTCTGGATAATCATGAATGGATAACCATTATTAGCACAGAAAATGTGAAGAAAGTTTGCAGATTAAAACTTGCATTGCATTAAAATGATTGTACAGTGCAGAAAATAAAACTTTTGATGTGGGTTTTGTGACGGCAGTATGAGACCATTATGTGGATGGAAATCCACAGAGACCGCCTTGGAACATTGAAATGGGTTAGTATGGGTGAAACCTCCAGGTCACCCACCAATGTTATTCAGTTTTGCCATCATCCGTATCATCTCTGTCTGTGAAGCAGCTCATCCCTCCTGAACTATGTGTTTGGAACATTCCATCCCTGCAGCGCCAGTGTGTTTGTGTGTTTTGTAAGGTCTCCTGGTTCTGGGTGACCTGGAGCTGAAGTGCTCAGAATCTGTTAGAGACCTCTTCATGACTTCTCTGTAGAGTCAAACAGCCCATTTTCAGAGCACCTCGGGTTCAGGTCACATGTTAAACGGGTTCACTTTCACATTCAAAGTAAAACATTTGGAGAGTTTAGACTTTTGAGGTTTGTTAGTCTTGTTTAACTGCTTGGCATAGGGTCACTTAGCAGGAGTGATTAGGTTCCTCCAAAAGTGGATCAATCAGACTTGACCCTCAGAACACTTGGCAAGTTACTTTGCTGCATGGTGCAGTGAAACTTAACGAAATGAAATAAAGAAACACTGAGAGGATTATTCATTCTGATTACACGTTTCACTGCTTGCTTTAAATGCAATGTAAGATCATTCTCAAGATGATTGTTGAAACATTCCAAAGTGAAGGAGATGACGTACTATGATGGACCAAGGGAATTTAAGGGATAGTTGACCCAAAAATTAAAATTTGGTCATCATTTACTCACCCTCATGATACAAAAGAAGCTATTTTTAAATATATCTCAGTGTTTTCGCAATCCAAGCTCATTGGAAAACTGTGCGGCATTTCTGCAAAATGATATTATGTTGCTACAAGTGAAATGTCCAATGATTAGCGCTAAAAGCATGTTCAGTTTTTTTTCTGAAATGGAAATGTGGATCTGACGATGCTTAATCATTCGTTGTTGTATGTATGTATGTATCACAGCCGTTCGGAAATAAAATTTACTGTGAGTGGCGCTAAAAAGTTAATGCTCTATCACATTTGAAAATAATGTGGCACCTACATTAAGCCTAAACAATAGTCAAAATCAAATGTTTCACAGGAATCCTATCCGAGCGCTCCACATCACAAGTGCAATGCTGTACCAGGTAAGCTACTGAGCAAATTTAATAGATCAGAAAAAGCAATATATGAGAAGCTGATTATGTAATGTAAATGCCTAAATGTATTAGTTTGAAAGTCATGCATGATAAAACTGTTTTGAGGTCATAACATTGTGTAAAGAACCAGAAAAAAAAGTCTTCATTAATTGATTATCTGCCCTGTAATCATATTTTGTGTGATAAGGGGGAAAAAAGCTGTTGGTGTTTTACTAGTTACAACTAGTGGCCATTTAAACTGGAAACTGCACTGAATTGTATGTCTATTTTTGCAAGAATGTAGGTAGAGACACATTTTTATAATGGGTCTATGTTGGCTTTAGTCCATATAATGAAAGTCAATGGGGTCCAAAACAACACTGAACTATCTTTAAGGAAATAAAACAAACTAACAAACAAAAAAGAGAGACATTTATCTTCTTTTGTGTTATGCAGAAAACAAGAAATCCATACAGGTTTGGATTTGAATAACTATTTCATGCTTTTAATGTATTTCACATAATATTCATTGCAATTACTAAAAACTCCATCTTCTCGGATTCAAAATTTTCTGTCTGCAAGATGTATTTGGTGTCCCGGAAATGGTGTCACATATGGCCTTAATGAGTTTCTCAGTAAGTACTCTCTGACAGACATAACTTGTTTTGGTGCTCTTGACCCCAGCTGGACAGTTTCCGTCAGCTGCTGAATGACAACGCTCCGTAAAATTGAGTTTTTCAGCCCCCCATATTAGTCATCTGAAAGCAAACTCATATGTTTGCTGAAAAGACCCGGGTTGCTTGACTGACTAATTTCCTGACCACCACAAATTGTTTATTCTCAACAGTTTGTTTCAATGAACCACTTAAAAGCAGTGATTCTGTGAGTCAGTGAGCTGTTAACCAAACCAGAAAGAAACATTTAGCTTTCAGCTCTATGAATACCTATTTTGTATCATGCTGTAATTTTGCTGCAATCATTTTATTGACAACACACAATCTCTCAGAAGTACTCAAAAACTCACTTTAATCTGATTCAGAAAGTGGTCAGTGAGAATGCTGGGGTTCAGGATTCTGGTTGCTGATTGCAGACCTCAGGCTGAGCCTGACTGCAGTGATCATGATCGGTGATCACATCAGTATTCTCAGACAGGGAGACACCCTTCAGCTCTTCCCCTCTGCTTTGCTGATGAAATGCTGCCATGTCTGAGGGCAATGCTGAAAGTGCTGTGAGGAGGGGGATACGGCGGTTCTTTTGTAAGTGTTCGAGAAAGACAGTGAGAAAAGAGGATAGGAAGAGAAAAAGAAACTGATCCATGGCAAATGGAATTCTAAATGAAGTTTGGGAGGAGCATTCTCATAATCCTGTCAATCACAGGTCTCATTCCTGTGATAATCCTTCTGACATCCTTCCACAACTCCACATTTCTATTTCTATTACATATTCAGTAAAATGGCAAATAAATAAATATTTCAGTGTTCCAGACAGACTGAGACAGTGCATCAGTGGTGGGGATTATTAGTGACTGTTTCTGCTGGTTACAGTTAGCTGTCTTTATAAGTGAATCGTTGAATCACTCATCCAAGCGTTTCGTTCAAATACACCGATTATTTCAGGAACTAAACAAGTGATAGGTGTGTTGTTCAGACCAATCGGTGTATGACATCAATGTATCGCTAGAGCGATTTGAGAGTACTCGGCTCCGTATGCTTTTGAAAAGCTCTCGCTGTACTTTGATATCATACACCAATCAATCTGTGAAGTGCGGCTTCAAGTCGTTTGATCAGTTTTATCAGTGAATCATTGAATCGTTCGCTCAACCGATTTGTTTAAAAAGTGTAAAATGTTTAAAATGTACATCAGCTGAAAATCCACATAATAGGGTTTAAGATTTATTTTATTTATTTTTATTTTTCAGTAGGGTAGTGTTTAGCCGACTGGTTTACCATCCAGATTTTCAAGAAACACAATGCCTGAACTGATCCTGAAAAGTTCATATTTTGTTCATTTCCAAGATATTTCAACATAAGCAAACAGCCATTACTGGCCATCCATCTTCTTACCATATGCTAGTGAACAGTTGTTCTCAAACAACTGATTGTCTTTCAGTGCTTGATGTTTGTATATTGTGTGCAAAGGCATTTGTTGAAGTAACTGAAGCTGGTTGTATTCGGTTTTTACAGCTGTGTGCTTTGAAGGTTGCTGTTATCAAATTCCAATTCTTTTCACCAAGCATGCAGTGCTCCAGTTTACTGTTTAAATATAATTTATCATTTATGGAATAGTATCTCAAAAAGCATCAAAGTTTGGAGCATTCAACAATTTATTTATTTTTTATTCAGCCCCACCTTATCACCATCTACATTGTCTGGAAGTCCAGTGCAGTGACAACACAACCAAAACAGACAAAGCTCATGTTTAGATGATGCTATCGTCTCAGTTTC
Organism: Semotilus atromaculatus; assembly: GCA_031834385.1. Lineage (NCBI taxonomy): Eukaryota > Metazoa > Chordata > Actinopteri > Cypriniformes > Leuciscidae > Semotilus > Semotilus atromaculatus. The sequence goes on along the minus strand of JAULUF010000044.1, from coordinate 34,378,336 downwards.
AAAGCTAATGTGATTTATATCAGCTTCCTAACATGTCTGTGCCTGGTTTGGCTTTGTGCATCAGTTCATTGGGGCATTGTAAAGAACGCTCACCCCTCTCAGACGAAAACAGGAAGTACAAACATTGCACAAACAGCGGTCTAATCGCTTCCTGTCAGAGGTCTTTTGCGGAGCACGACCTGTAGGAAAACAACAGCGCTGGTGGTCAGATGGCTAGATAAGTAAAGCCATCTCTTTCATTTTTTCCCATCTTATCAGGCAAAGACAAAGCTTCGCAAACAAGTTTATAGATTTGTATTTAAGAGATACATATTTACAAGCACCCACACACTATACTTATGGATTCCAGCCACAGCACGCACACATAACAACTGTGCCCCATGCCCACACACACTGACACTGCCGTGATCTAAAGGGAAAACGTCAAATAATTATTCTCTGGGGTCAGATTTATAGTGAGCATGGACCCAACAAAACCGTGATCATCATATAAGCTAGTGGACTAGTTTAGATTTATGTGTATATGTGCAGAAGTACTCTTTTTATTTGTGCCCGGGGATGTGAATATGTTTGTTTAAATCTGTGTACCTATATATATAAACCATACAGTAGTATGTGCTTTTGTGTTTTATGTGCATGTGTGGATGTATGTGTTCAGGAGTTAAAGCCCTAGAGAACTTTGGTCTGCGTTATTTATGTTATATCCTTTGGCAGGTAGCCTATATATGTTGTGTTTGTGAAAATCTTACTGTATTTTATTTGACTATATGTGTCTCTTTGGATTTATATTTATTTGTGTTGTGCCTAAGGCAAGGGTTGAACTAGAAGCCTGAAAATCCCTTAGGCTGAAGAAAATAACTTAAATCTACACCATGTTATCATCACACACCACACACTCACATTGACTCAGGCCTTTAATAATAGGTTGTCAAAAAAAGCTAGTAGTGTTGTAAACTATATGAACTTCATAGAGTTAATTAAAAATGAATGAAAAATTTTTTTTTTAATATTTTTATGTTGCTGCAAAATACAATTATATGTATTATTTACTTTATTATAATACCTAATATAATTTATATTTAAAAATATAAATGATAATAAAAAAAATAAAAAAAGATTTACTCAAATACTTGTTATGGTGTTTTATTGGTGTTATATTATATTATATTACATTATATTATATTATACCCAACTATGTTAGTGAAAGAGTAGCTTTACTCTACTAATTTCATTTATATGTACAGTATAAGTAGCTTCTCCAACACTATAACAACATGAAGACTTTAACCATAAACACCAATGTCACTTTGAAGTACAATTCCTCATCGAGCAGAGCGGCTCTGGAAAGAGTCATATCCTGAGGCCGATCAGGACATGACGGAGAGAATGTCCCGCCAACTTTCTGCCTTTGAAGTCTAAAGCGTTTCTCTGGCGATTCCATGCTACACTTTTGACCCATTTATCAATGTTTTGACAAGAGAGAGAATGCATGAGTAAGCTAGTCATAATCACCAATCTCTGCTGGCAGTAAAGAAGCACCGAACTTCTCCTGGAAGATGACCAGTCCTGAGAAATTGTCTCTACTTGCATTCTGTCAATGATGTACAAGGGGAAAAAATGCTTGTAATAGATACATGCTCTGGTTTTTCTCAAAAGGCCTTTTGTTTTATGGAGATATTTGTCTGACTTAAATGGGATTTAGTTTGATGTGCAATTCTAGAATGTTCACTGTGTACATCATTTATCTGCCTGATCCAAAAGTCTCAGGAATGGTAGTTGAAGGGGTGTTTTCAACTAAAACGGAAAACTTTTTTGAGTTTTGGCCGTTCATTTACACCACAATGGCGTTTTGGGGGCCTGAAAATGGAAACTTTTGAAAATATGTTTCAAAGTGCAAGTTTCTGAATAAGATACCGCTATCATCTCCATGTAAACTACAAAAACACAAATTTGCGAAAAGTGTAAGGCCATGCTCTTGCGTATTTCGTGTTCAGTATAGGCGCGTATAGTGTTTCCTTATAAAGTGCATTGCCAACTTAGCCTAGCGGCATAATACAGCGTTTTTAAATATAAAAATGAATTACTTATAGTTATATAACTATTTACTTCATTATTTTAAAATATCTGTCAAATATTATGACAAAAAATATAATTCAGTGATTTTTTTTATATATTATGACTTAAAATGCAAAAAATCTACAATTTATGAACACTGACGAAAAAATATAAAAACTAAATATATGACTATTAAGAAAAAAAGATATAAATACCAAATATATCAATGTTGACTGTCAAAAAAGAAAATAAATAAATAATATGTTTGACGTTACTATGACTTAAAATACTAAAAAATACTAAATGTATGAATATCAACTGAATATAAAATACTAATTTATGACTACTGACTAAAAATATATTTTTAAAAATCTTAAATTACCTTTGACTGCTAGACTAGTAAACTAACTAGTTGTTGATAGTCATACATTTATATACATTTATAGTCATAATCAATATCTGTAAATGTAGTCTATTTTCTACATAATACAAATACCACATTTATGAATATTGATTATGGCAAAAATGAATAAATACATTTTTGATTATTAACTATAACTTAAACTGCAAAACAAAACAAAAATCTAAATGTATTACTATTGACTGATTAAAATATTTGAAAAAATATTAATATTGACTATGCCTAAAACATTTGTGCTTGCAGGTATGTGTGTGCATCTTTTGATAACAAACACTTGGTAATGTTTTTGAATGGAAAATCAAAATCCTGTTCAGCATCAATGTAGTGTGTGCATGGTTTTGGCCAAGCTCAAAAGAGACCAGATCCGCTGTGATTTGTTGTGTTGTGGTTGGTGGTCAGTTTGTGCAGCCAGAGGCACAGATTTAGCCTGCAACATCACTAACATCAGTCATCACTCTTACTGCCTCTTATTAGGATTTACCTGCCAGCCAGTCCCAAGATCTGCACAGAAAGTGACAAGAAGGATTTTTGAAAAAGAAAGTGATGCGAGAGAGAGAGAGAGAGAGAGTGACACCAGAGCCTGGTTTGCATGAGAAACAAGCTGCCACTGCTGAAGGGTGCCCTGGAGGGTCATTAGAGCTGACATTTGTGTGTCATTGGATCATTTCCTTCCACCTCAGCCATAACGTGCTCTGCGTCGTCCTCTCTCTCTTTATGGAGAGGAGTCTTGCTTTTTATTGCACCCTTGTTTTGTTATTTGCATTTACAGAGTGAACTCTGAGGTTACACTGCCTGCACTTAGTCGACCTGCTCTGCCTTCTGTACTCCCATAGAGACTGTTTGTGTAATTGTAAAGAAACTAAGTGTCTGAAACAGCCAAGCCCCTCTAAAATACCTTAACTAGCTTGTAAAATCCATTGGAAGGTCACAGTAAAATATTTACTTTCAAAGCACCCCATCTCGCATTGACTGCAGGGAATGTTTTGAACTACAGCCATACACAATGTGTTTTAGCCATCACGACAATTTGAGACATTTGCAGATCATATTTGTCATTCGAGATTACTTTCGAACAGTCTATGTAAGCTTACTGTAAGTGAATCACAAAAAAATAGATTTTTGAAATCCAGTGCATCTGTTTCCAGGACAGCGTCAGCCTGGGAAATGGATTTGTTTGAACAGATTTTTTTATATATATAATCATGAAGTGATGTCTGCGAGGCTTGTGAGTTCTACGAAAAGAAGGAACACAAATTCGAAGCAAATTGTTTTCAGCGCAGGCATCTGCAGGCCAGCTCTAATACCAGTTCAAGCTCCCGCTCGAACATTTTCGTGCCCGGTGAATGTTGTACAGACAAGAAGATGAAAAACTAATGTCTTCATTGGACCAGGCTTTGAAGTGCGGACATCTGCTTTGTATTTTATCGCCGATCACTTGGCCATCCAGAAAGCCACAATTTCCACTCAAGCGTTTGCTTAGGATTGTTGTAATTAAATACTTAGGTTTTATTGGCTTCCCCTCTTGCAGAAGACTTCCATAGGGCAAATTCTCAAAAGGAATAGAAGAGCTGACTGCAGATTGTGACAGATTAAGAGGCAATAAAGTTCAGGACGAGTTCAAGCCAGGAGGGTTGTAAGGAAATGACCTGGTTTTTCCTTTTACACAACGTAGTTTAGAGTAAAACGCAGACAAGCTCTATGCAGTCCTAACACAGTCGGAATAAGCTGACAGAAGAATGTCTGATGAGATAAAAGGGGACGAAAGATAAGAGATGTTCAGAAGTGATGCAGTCAGTTTGTGCGGTAGAAGGAGAGCATGAAAGAGAAGGCAGATGACCTTCTGAGAAGAGAAGAATCAAGTTCAGAGGATGAGTGAAAAGAGAAAGGGAACGTTTAGAAAAAAGGGCAAATGATTTGAAAGAGATTATGAAAGGTGCGTGTAAGGGAGAAAGTAGGGGGTGTCCATTGAATTAAGGTGAAGTAGGCTATGTAATGTATATGCCCCTAGTGGTAAAAAATGGTATAACAGTTATTTTATTATTATTATTTTACGTAATTCAGAACTTTTTTACTTAATGCGTGACTTGACTATTACTAAATACATAAGAATAGTACATTTATGACAAATTACTAAACTAAAATTATGATCATGGGTGTCATTCTCTGAGAATGAAAAGCCATTTGTGCAGAAATTAAACACTTCACCTTTAATCTAAATAGGTAATTTTTACAATTATGCCAAATGTTAAGTAATATCAAGTATATTCATACGTGTGCACACACACACACACACACATATATATTTACAAACTTTTGTTAGATGCAATTAATCGCGATTAACCGATTTGACAGCACTCCTTATAAATCTACTAAGTACAAAATGCATCTATTTCACTGGCTACAACACATCTGTGAATGCTCCTGCACTGACACCAGAGCTCACTCCTCCTTTATCTGCCAGACCACCGCCACACCGTCAGTCTCTTTTGTCAGGAAATGGAACACATTCCTCCACTCTCTCCCTTCGTGTTCCCTTGTTTTCTACCCAACTGCTGCAGGCAAACTCCGTGCAGTATGTTAGGAAATGAGTGAGAGCATGCGAGTAAAACAGAGAGAAAACAGAAGGTTAAGCACATTTTAATGAGAATTGCCCTGCTAACAAGCGAGGTGACCCCCACAGCAGCCCAGTATGCCGGGAGACAGACGTGCTGCACAGCCCATTGAAGGGGCTTCATCGTGTAATGAGCCTCATGTTTGCGTGTCAAAGTTCTTCTCGTTTCTCAACCGCAGTCTCCCAGAGCGCCAATCAGGTGCCTCTTTTGTCTATCTTTTAGCGATCGACGACATGACAAAGCTGTTAGTGTGCTGGTGACTCAGGACTAAAAGTGCTTCGAGATTACTCCACAAATGTTGTTGTACACTGATTGTCCTGATTATGGGTTATGTATTAAATCCATGTGTGTTTCTGCCTGCACTGCCAGAGCTGTTTTAGTCATCAGTTACTCCCTGAAGCAAGAGCTCTTTAAAGGGAAGAAGCGAGCGCTAGCTGATGCTGGATCATGTTCAGTCGTGTGCAAAACAGTGTTTTAATACTGATCGCTCATAAAGTGAAGAAATAATGGGCACTGATGTATGCCAAATGCTTTTTTTTTTGCTCTTACAACTTGTCGGAGTTCATAAAAATGTGTGATTTGTAAATTGTGCATTGTAAAAAGGTGTGTTACTACTCAAGAGAAGCTGTGTATGTACTTGAGTGAGTGCAAAACTGTCCCCGGGGCCATGGCTGGCATTTGTTGTCCTTCTGGCAGCCATCACAATAAGATGATGGATGACCACCCACAAGTGGTGTTGGCCAGGGGTTCTGAGAAGCCCTGCTGGTGGTTCATCTCATGAAAACCTGGCGTATCTACAACCCAAAGCACCATCTGCTACAGAGCACCACGTCTGGTTCTCCATGTAGAAGACAAAAGCCACAATCATGGTGTGCCACTCAGAACTGAATTGAGAATGCCTTAAATTCCTAGCAAACAAAATTAAGACTTGTAAATTGAATTTAAATGTGTAGGGAAGTAAAATTAGATAGATAGATAGATAGATAGATAGATAGATAGATAGATAGATAGATAGATAGATAGATAGATAGATTGATTGATTGATTGATTGATTGATTGATTAATTTTCAAATTTCAGTTCAACTTCCTTTTGAATTCAAATCAAATTCATGACTGAAAGGGAGACAGTTTTGTCAATTCAGAATTTTCCAAAGTTCTAAGATAACTCTTTTATCATTTTATCTTTCGAATTCAACTCCTGCCATCTTAATCTGTTTCCATTTAGGGGAAGTCGTTCAGGAGAGAAATGTTCCATGTGAACGGCAATTTAAAGTGCATGGAGAGCAGGCCACAGGACCTGGTCACACAGCATTAACTACACATCAGCATCCTGCGTCATTAAAGAAATGAGGTTTGCGTGTGAATGTTTGAGTGAATTTCTACATGTGTTTTTGAATTTGTGTGGCATTGTGCACAAACTGTGAAACTCCCTGGATATCGTCTGGCCCTCGTTATACTGTAATGATTGATAACGGCCATTATTTTTTTGTTTGTTTGGTGTGCAATGAGATGTAGAGATTATCTAAATGAGCATTAATACGAGATTTCCTGTCAGCATTTGTTTAACATTTGGGGTTTTAATGAGTTCTGGCTCTGGATTTTGAATAACATGAACACTTGCATAAACTGGATCCAGCTTGACTTTAGCAAATTAGTGTAGAACTGGATTAAGATCTTTTTAATAAAGTCTGACGCATAATCTATAGTAGAAAATTAAGTCAACGTTGAAAACATGCAGTTCTTTCTATTTTCTAGTTAATTTACAAGTGGAAAATTGGTTTTAATTAAAAAAGGCAACTGAATAGGTAATGCTGCAGTCACGTTATTCGCTCTGCAAGTCCTGTTATTATGATACGCTTTATTTTAGTCTACCTTAAATGTACATCAATGTACATTTCTTCACAATCTTGTTTTATCAACCAGCAGTTGTTACTTTCAACTTCAGACGGACTTTATTATTTCATGAGCCTTTTGGTGAGATATTTTGTTTGGTCTCTGTAAGACATCAAGAAGATGAATCAAGAGTGACTCATTCTATTACTCATAAGCACTTGTGGGTTTTTCCAACCAGAAACATTAGTGGACTACAGCCAGACAGTTAGCTACTGAGATAGCACTGTTGTAACTAGACACAACACAGTTTTATAAACAACCAAACAACCACAGAACAGTCAAATTAACAGAGGCAATGAAGCAGAAATGTTTCTCTTAAAGGGATAGTTTGCCCCAAAATGCTAACTATCTGATCATTTCCCCCTCATGCAGTCCCAGACCCGTATGACGTTCTTTTTCTGCCGAACACAAAATAAGGTTTTATTTATTTATTTGATTACAGTAAATGATGACAGACAAATATTTTTGAGTGAACATTTAAGATGTGAAATCTGACATAAATTGTCACACATTCCTGCAGAACTTCATATAACAACTTCAAAGTTAAAATTGAAAAAGCACACTATTTGCTTTCTTTATGCACATTGCAGGTCTTATTGTGAAAGATTCATGCTCATTCAAAGAAACATCATTGAAAATCATTTCGTTCTGAAGTGTGTCTTAAGTGAAAATCGTTGGTTGTTGCACTGCTGTGTACACAATATTAATTTGAAACTAAACATTTATTCATTTTGTTATTCATAATAGAAATAATTCTTAATGGATTAATGGAGAGCCAAGAAAGTGCGCAATTTTTTTTTCCATTTTACATTGCGTGTACACTTTGTTTACTGAGAGGATTCACACTAAACAAATACTTGTTTTTGTTGCCGTTTTGAGCGGTGAGTGGATTCTGACTAATTTAAACATCTCTGATTGGCCATTGCATTAAAGAGATCAACAGATATGTCTCTGTGATTTCCTACATTGCTCAACGCTGCAAAAACATGTTGGAAATAGAAACCTTTGACGCTCTCCAGAGCGCAAAAACAAATACCCATTTGCCAAATATGTTTTACCAAATCAGATGGGGCCTCCTGATTCCCTGGAGCCCTAAGCGGGCGCTTACCTCGCTTATTGGTTAACTCCCAGAGTATCAAAAAATAAAAATGTAGGGCTTGCTTGGTTGACTCCATCAGTTGTTGATTGGTTGGAGGCAGATCTGAAAGCAAGTTTGCAGGTAACAGTATAAGGGGTTTAGGTGGAATGAATTGTTAGAGAAGTCTAGCATTCGTCACCTGTAGTTTCAACAGAAGATCGAGTAATCATATTTTAATTAAAGGTCAAAAAAAGAAAGAAAGATATGCATGAACAAATCATTCACAATAAGATCAATAACATGTATTTAGAAAGTGATACGTGTATTTTCATTTAATTCCAACTATAAAAGCGTACAATCAGTTTTAAATTAGATTAGAACTGCTTGTCAAACCCAGGCATATGCTATGCCAATAGGAGAGGTTAGTTTGTACCTGTCTAATTAAATGACTAAAGTGAGAGTAAAGGACATCTGAAGGGCAGCCAGGACGAATGGAAGCGATACAGAAACACACTTCCTCTACACAGGCATTCAGATTCAGCAGAAAACATCACTATGTCAGCTCAGTGGACCCTCAATATTGGCCCCCTCCATAAACACACACACACTTATATCACACTGTTCCACTCTCCTACACACACATCGTGCCAACGCTTCCTGCGTCCCCACTGCCAGCGTGGCTAAGCCTCTGGTGGGTTGTTGGATTCAGGCGTCGGGGGTACAAGCCAGCATGAGCGCTCTGTGAACAGCCATGCATATGACAGCTCCATGGGACAACGTACAAGCGTGTGCATTTGTCTCGCTGTTCCTGCCCTAATCAGATCATCCCTGGGGTACGTCTGATTGACGCAGTCTGCACGCCTTCTCACTCTTTTCTGTGGGAAGTGCTGGCATGACATGGGCTACTGCAGTGTGTGTACATGATCATGTGTGTGCTCACCTTCATCCTAAGTAAAGAGACGTATAAAATCCTTTTTGTTCTCCACCATATGACGCTGATAATCAGATCCTTATTATTTCCCTCAATAAATTAAATGAATTCACTATTATTTTAGCGTATAGTTTTTCACGGTATTTTAGAGTTAAAGCCTGTATTTTATTCACTAACCACCCGCAATCCAGTTTAACCAGGCACATAATGCACAATAACTGTGCGTTCACAAATTCGCGTCTACCGCGTCTAATTTGACGCTTGACCACTTTGTGTTAATTCGCGTGTCAAGAGAGAAACTGACGCGCCTAAAAACAAAAGTTTGAAGCGAAATGTTAGAAGACTGTTAGCTATATTTAAAGTGATAGTTTACATTAAAAAAATCATATTATTTTATCATATATCCAAACCTGTACATTTATTCTGTGGAAGACAGAAGAAGATATTTTGCAAAACCTTGTGGTTTAGATCCCATTTAAATTTCATTGTATGGGGAAAACATTTTTATTTTTATTTTATTATGTCATTGAGTGTTACCTTTTTGAAAAAAAAGTGCTTTTAATTGTATTGAATGTGCAATAAAAAAAATAAAAATAAATGTATTTGCAAATAATAGCCTATAAAATTATTGTGTATACTTTAAGAGAGTAGGCCTAAAAAGTGCACTTTGTTCTGATATCAAATTAAAAGTTTTACTTTAAAGTACATTTAAATAAATTTTGGTTTAATAAACTTTTGTCATGTTCTAAAGAAAAAAAAAACATATTTTAATTAGGGCTGTTAAATGATTAATCACGATTAATCACATCCAAAATAAAAGTTTGTGTTTACATAATAAATGTGTGTGTACTGCATATAATTATTTTGTATATATAAGTACACACACATGCATTTATATATTTAAGAAAAATGTGTTATTTATATATAAAATATTTATATTTACATATAATAGACGGATCTATATAAAGTATATACATGCAAATATTTCTTAAATATATACAAGCATGTGTATGTATTTATATATATAAAATAATTATACACAGTACACACACATTTATTATGTAAACACAAACTTTTATTTTGGATGCGATTAATCGTGATTAATCATTTGACAGCCCTAATTTTAATGTGTCGATTAACATACTAAAGCACATGTAAAGTACTTGAGTTTAATTTTAAGTGTGTTATTCAACAATACATTCAAAGTAAATATATTTTAAATGTACTACATTTAAATGTGCTTCATCATTCCAAATGAGTTATATTAAATATATTTCAGTACATGAAAGTATCAACAGAAATTACATTAAATTTTGTTTACCATAAATGCTTGTCAGCAGTACATTCAGCAGTGCCCTTTAACCATATTTTAAAGACTGATCATGAAATGATTTACATTTAATCTAAATTTAAAATATAATACATAATCGCAAATAACATGCAGTCAAATGTCTGAAAACATTCAATTCGCACTTAAGTATATTCTTTTAAAATATATTATTTCCATAATTAGCCTACTCTTTTTTAATTTGTTATAGGCTACTTAAAGTGTACTTCTTTTTCACAAAGGTACTGTACATGTACAAAAATATCATTAATATTAAAAATCAGCTAATTATGAAACCTGATTATATAAATAAACTTTCCACAATAAAAAAATAAAGGTGTACCTTTTACACTTTGTCAACTGGATGAATCAACTGATTGTTTTCAACTGCTTAATGTGTAAATTACTCAGTGCATTTTGATTAACTGGATTGCTGTCCGATTGAGTGATGCCATTTCATTTACACTAGGCCTGCACATCAATGTATCTCACAGCAAAACAGATTTATAATAACTATTTCTGAGATGTATGCAACTGTAACACTTCCGAGTTCACTTCTGGGATTATGCTATTGGAGGTCAGCATAATTTGATCAGATAGCTATCAGTAAAAATACATGAAGTTGCCAAATGTAAATACTTCCCTAGATGTGCGGTGTAGACAAGCACCATTTTTGGGGGGGTGTTTGTCTTGTTACCTAATTTGCATAATTCCTTTAGTGAACTGCCCGATAAAATAACGCAGACAGTGCAAATAAACGTCGCTATCGATATATCCTTAGTAAATTCCCTCCTTACTGAAGCCCCTGAAATTTAAACAGGAAATCCCATTCAAAGCGATTCCCCGATATTATCCGTGTTTACATACCGCAGATATGCTAAGTGTGTATACAGCGAGCGTTGAAGTTGGGGTCCACGCTGTGCGCTATCGGTCCGTGGAATCAGTGAATTCCTCAATACTCACATCTGCATGGCTTCACACACGCCAGATCCAGATGTTGCTCACAAGTCCACAGCAGGAGATGAAGAGCAGAGCTTTCCATCATTCCAACAGCAGCAAACAGCTCCGTTGAGGAGAAAAACCTGAAACGTATCAGGTGTAACAGGTCTGGAAACTGTTTATATGACTGTTTATATGACTCTTACTTAATTCTTGATTCAGAGATACTGAGTGTGGATCAGCATGTGGTTAAACCATGAATATACATGATTTCAAGGAGGAGGCCATTTGTGACCTTCAATGTTGAAGTTCTGCAAGCCTGTTCACTGTAAAATCTCTCGCACAAGACACAGAGAGAAACCAGGGCAGCTGAATTATTTTTGCTAACTATTCTTGTCTGCTTTGATGGTAAGCAGAGGAAAGGAGAGTCAGCTTCAACGTTCCCATGGGATCTAACTATACATATGGTTTCAGATATTTCTACCTGTGGCAGAAACTAAAATGGCAAATGGCTTCCAGAGTTAGCCAGTGAAGATGACCATGAAAAAAAAAAAAACAGAGAAGGTATTGATGGCCACAATATAACCATTTCAGAGAGTTTCATTGATCCAAAATGTCTAATGTCATTGGAGATCATAGGAGAACCATTTTTAGTTCATTTGATTCCATAGGAATTCATTTTTAATTTTCATTTTTTTTTTAGAAAAACATCTGTGCTGGTGCTTCAAAGAACCTCAGACGGTTTCAACTTTCCTCTGATAAAGGAATAGTTTACCCCGAAATGAAAATGTTGTGTTAATTTACTCACTTTCATATCATTCCAAACTCAGCTGACAACCATGAACAACTAAAAGTGCAATTTTAAAGATTATTCTGGATGGGACTGGGGCTGTTGAGAAAAAAAAAAGATTTATATAAAACATAAAAGTTGACATATTTCGAGTCTTCTGATGCCAAATGATGTTTTTTTTTTGTGTGACAAACAGACTGAACTGTATAGTTTATGTAGAAGATATGTATAAAAACAAACAGTTCATTGTTCTTTGTTCAAATCCAATACATTTCATTGGCTCTCATTGTTTCATGAACAAACCACACACAATGCATCGAATGGCATCACACTCGATTTGAAAGCTACAACAGAAAAGATTTTCTTAAAAAATAAAAAAATAAAATGTAATTTCATACCTACATTTCTTTCTTTCATTTTTTTTTATTAGATTCAAAGAGGATACTATAGGATACTATAGCCAACAGAAACCAAAAGAGCAAAACATGGTTCTGATAAATCAGAAAAAAGTGGTGAATGCAAGGACAAAATAAATATCTAAACATTACATCTTCTTCATTTGCAATGTTGTGATTTTAAGTAGAATGGAGTTATAACTGTGTCCATGTCAGGTGCACATATTGTAGCTTACTTCTTCTGGATAAAGCAGTACTCCTGGAAAAAACTCAACAGAAAATGACCGTCTGAATTTACAACAGTTATTTTGTTATCAGAGAAAGCAGGTAACAAAGATTAGTCAGCACCTCTAGAGCAGCTTGATTCACGCACGCTGCGCTCTTATCTGACCATCATTTGAATTAGATGGCGAAACACTCCCCGCATGATCGTGTGTTTCCAAATCTAGGGTTTATGTTACAGTTTCCTCTACGTTTTAGAAATATGTCTCGTCCCATATGAGCCAAATGGCCTGTGATAAGAATAACAGGGCAGAAAAATAGGCTTAGATGTCAGTGTTTAACGTCAGGATTTAAATATTTGTTCGGCCATATTTTGAGCGCAGACCACAGCAGTCTAACAGAAATAAAGCAGAGAAGAGACGCCCTTCTGTTTCTCTTACCCTCTGCATCTCACTGCTCAGTTTGTGTGTCTATGTGTTCTGGCTATTTTGGCTTTGCTCATGAAGAGAAGCCCACCAGAGAATGAAAACAACACAAATCAATCGTGCTGATAGCCTCCCTCCCTCTCCGCTCTCAGGCCAGCAGCAGTGATATATACCAGCACTTTACAAAGGAAAACACACAATAAATACTTGCAATATAAACATATGTCAGATGAATGAGAGAGAGAGACGAGGGGATGGCAGGGGAGGGAGAAACAAAAGAAAAATGACGAAGCGAGTGATTTATCGGCAAAGGATGAAACACGCAGATTTCAAAGAGAATTTCCTTCAGAAAATTGATATACGAGCCGTTACAAATACTTCCTCCTTTTGTTATGAAACAGTCCGTGACACGTCTGCTAAAGATGACCTGATAAAAACATTTAGTGCCATGGAACATCATGTTTCACTTCATTCACAAACAGTGGGTCTTTTGTGCAAAACCGAGGGCAAGTCTGTAAAAGACAGAAAATACATGACATGCTGTGTAAACATTTATTAAGAAGAGACCAAAAGGAAAGATGGAACGCATAGATGAAAAGCAGTGACTATCTGTCAGTCTATTACATGTTTAAGTCGAATATACAACCATATTCAGTTTATACCATTTAGACATGGTACAGAGACATAAACAATATATATATATATATATATATATATATATATATATATATATATATATATATATATATATAAAGGTCTATACATAGTCAATGCTTTTTTTCATAGTAAATTCCTGTAGCGGTAGTTTGCCTTTTTTTCGTGCCATGAGATCTTGGAGACTAAAATGTGACGAGAATTCTCGTAGAGTGAAAAATCTCGCGATATCACCATGACGGAGCTTTAATTAGCATAGAATATGCCACCACTATCCACTTCTACTGTAGTTTTGCTGTTTTTGTAAAAAATAAAAACCACCGTACACTATCCAGCACGTGTTGCAGTGCAGCAGGAATCACAGTTCACCGGTTGTATGACGATGGCGGAGGATTCGTCTGATAAATTACGTTTATCTTGTAGAATGTGCGCTCAGCACCGCCGTTTCAATTTGTGGAAAGGAGTTCAATCAGGAGTTCACACACAGCCTCTTTCAGAAGTTCGTTAAGCTCATAAATATACAGTAAGGTCTAAAGAGACTCAAGTGAAATCATATAGGAGAAAAGCCAGTCAGTTGAGTTTGTGGCAAAACCTTTTAAAGTGCTTGTATATTATTGTCTTTAAATGCAGATAATTAATACTGGTAAAGTAGAACTGAAATGACATTACAAGATTATTAGTTAAAACATTTTAAAATGCACCTCCAGACTATTTTTCCAGTTATGAATTCATCCAGTCTTCCAGTCATCTTGTAAGATAAGTGTCGTGTCACACCCCTAATAAATACCTTAACCAAGTTTAATGTTTTGTTCATCCTTCTTATTTAATATTTTCCTCAAATTTTGATGGCTTAATCATATGTGGGGTCATTGAAAATAAATCCCTTGGGACATCACTTTTGGCTACTACTGTATATATAGAAGACATTTATATAAATTAACCTTTATGCAGTATACATTGATTATGGCTGTAGGTGGTGACAAGTGACTGTTTTTACAAGTCATTGTTTCATTCATTCAAGCAATTTGTTCAAAACTGCAGATTCGTTTAGAACTGAAACAAGTGTCTGGCTACATCTGAGTAGGTGCTTCTTTTGAGTAAGTAATTACTTTGCATCTGTTAAAAAGTTATGTTCAATAAATGTGTGGAGAATGTAATCAGGACTTACTAAATGTCATCCAATTTGCCCAAAAAACACTGATATACTCAGGAACCAAATACCACGGTGTGTTGCTCAGAGACTCGTGAGATTTTCTGAGTGGCTTCGTATGGAAGTATTTTCAATGCCAGAACAAAAACATTGTGAATATTGGAAATATTGTGTCCAAGTTGCATAAAAAGTAGCATCACTCTTGCAATTGTGCTGTTTGTCTAAAACAGCACGCATGCATGTGCAATATTGCTTAAATATAAATTAAACACAATTTATAGTCCCTTTAGAGTATCAATGAAGCAACACTCTATATAAATGTGATGAAATTTTCATGGTATATATAAAAATATTATATTACTATTCGATACCATCACTGAATCACGTGGGACTTTTACAGTATGTAAGTAATAGTTGTGCATAGTTCTTACTGCAGCTTCTCTTTCAAGTTCCCACAGTTCTTTACAATTCTGAAGTGCACATACTACCCATAATGCTGAGCTGTAGAGCTCACTGTGAGTCTTTCTCATTGGTTAGTTTATGCAGCTGTGTCAAAGGGAACACTAGCTCTCTGAAGGGGCACAAAACAGGAATCCACCAAGAGACTGTGGCTCGGCAGCACTCAGGTTTCCTCACTCCTGTGCCCACATGCTGCTCAGACTCGGCCCTCAGCAGGCCTGAGAACAGTCCTCTGATACAGTGGGAAAGGATGTCTGAACAGAGGGAATGTAAAAGAGGGAAAGAACAGGGGAGAGTGTGAAGGTGAAGAGAGGAGCACCTCTGTGATGATGGCACTCTGTCAGGACAGGAATTCCTCCCTCTGCGTTTGATTGTTTTTCTTCAAAGCAGATGATGACGGCTCACATATTTCATCGGGCAGTTCAGGACAGACCTTCGCTTTCAGATGGACCCCCGGTTCCATTTGTTCATGTAAGGCCGTGTGAACATATGGCTGCACACACGTGCTCTCACCACCGACTATGCGATTAGTTTTGTGTTGACTAGTCATGGATAACATGACTTAAGTTGCACTTGTTCTGTGCAAATCAATACAATTGTTCTGTCTAATTGCCTCTTAATGTATATGTATATGACATTGGTTTTCTATACTAACCTGTCATCTGCAAATTATATTTGGAATTAAGAAAAAACAGAAAAAAGTTGAGGCCTTACATTTTTAAGTGCAATCAAATTGGATGTTAAGTCATTTCAACTTGAATTGCATTAAACTGACTTTAAAATTAGTTGAATCTTGTATTAGATTTATTTCTTATTAAAAAAACGTATTAAAAAAAGAATTGAAAATTGAGTTAAAGCAAGTTATATTGGTATAACTTATCGATCATATAATTTTACAGTGCATTCAGAACTGACTTCATTGATTAATTTACATAAAGTAAACATGAAAACTAATCAGTGCCAAATAACTGACTATTCAAATGCTTTTCTAACTGTAGTCGACACAGATACACACATATTGGAAGATCACTACCTGAACAAAGCTAAGAATTGAGACAGACAGTGATGACTTAATTTTATTACTATAATCATGCCGTGGATGTAAAAAAAAAGTATGCAGATCCAAATACGAAGGCAAAATGTAAGCCGTGATATATTAATGTCATTCTTGTATGTGTAATTTAAAGGTATATTAAAAATAATAGAGGCTGTAATTATCCAACCACTCGGTAATCCAAATAAATTATGATGATATAATGCACTTGAAAAGCTATTTAGCACCTCTTGTGGTCAGGAGTGAGAACCACACACTCAAGAAACAAGTATTTCTCAAGACTCTTGCTGGCTCTCAGTCGCCCAACCATAACGGCAGTTGTTCTGTGAAAGCGTGGATAGTCATTTGGTCCTGTGGTTTATGATCTACCCCACTGCCATTCTGTTTGATGTGCAGGTTACAGTGGTTTAGGGGTATTATGAGACACCTGATACGGGTGGTTTTCTTCAGCCCCCTGCTAGAGCTTTTGACTACAATGACTATGAGCGAGGAATGACAAGCATGAGGGAAATGTCTGGGATTATGAATTCACAAGAGAGACACAAATCCATATGGAGAACTTTCATATGTGCTACAGTGATATGGTCAAGTATGATTAGACCACGTTGAAAATATTGCATGCAGAGCATATCAGAATTTACATCTCAAAAAGAGTCACACTGTGAATCGAATCACAGAGCCAGTGCAACACATTGGAATTCCTGAACAGTTGCTAAAGTACCAAACATGCCATGGTATTTTGCACTTATATTAAAGTATGCATAATGATTATCATTCATTTATTAATTTTGATGTATAATATAAAAAATAAAAAATCAATTAATAATATTCTAACATTATTACAGTATTTTATTATATACACTGAAGACTATGGTATAAAGTAGAGCCCAGTGTTGGATAGAATCCAAATTTAGATTCAAATAATAATAAGAAGAGGCAGACAAACTAGAATTAAATAGTTTTTGGGCTGCAAGAAATGCTCAATACGTTTGATGTATTAGTAATATCATATTTGCCTAGTGTTCATTGTCATCAATTTATTTTAATTAGCTTATTGAAAAATTATAATTTATTATTGATTGTGTATTGAATTTATTATTATTATTATTATTATCTATTCTATTATTATGTTTTATTGTTTTTGGTCACTTGTTTAAAAAATTTATTTGTGACAATGAACACTGGGCAAAAACTAAATTTAAGATAAATGCAAAATGGAGCATATTTATTAGTGATCTGAGACGTTCGGACCCCACACAAAGTACCCTAGTATTACAATCTGATACCATCACTGCTCCACAGTACTTTTTTAGGGACTGTGCATCAACAGAGCTCAGTATACGTGATGACACAAGCCAGCAGAACTCTGGGAAGTGTTCTCATTACACAAAGTGACACTAGTGGTGCTTTGACTTCCATGTGTGAGAACGCTGGTGTGGCTTGGAAAGAGGAACACAGACATTTGCGGTGTCGCTGCCTAAAGTCAAAGTCAAATCCCACCACAGGATTCACAGACATTAGCACAACTCACAGTAACCTGTTAATGCTTCCTTATGCTTTATCCAGCTGCTGCAGTCATTCACACACACACACACACACACACACAGGCCGTAGGGAGTAACACTGAGCTTGAAATGTATTACTTTACAGTGTGTCATTACTGTACTTTTATTCCCACTGTATAAAGACGGATTTGAGTTATATTTAACCGCCACCTAAGATGGGAGGGGAAATAGCCAAAGGACTCCCTGCCACGAAAAAAGTCCTGAAAACACATTCCTTGATGTATATCTTTATAAAACCATTATGAAGCCAGGCTGCCACCTCCACAATACCTGCTAATGCAGGAGTGGCCTACATAAATTACAGCAAAACCTGATGTGAGTAAAACGAGAGACTTTGAGGTAAAAACGAAGGAAGGGGCCTGAGAATGGGCAACGTTAAAAATAATAAGAACATTTCCACATTTTAATTCACATAACTGCAATAAAAACTGTCTAAAAGGTCAAAGCTGTCTAAACAGAAACAAAGAAATCAGTTATATCGTTATAATGGCCGAGCTGACAATTACCCACCGAACCGCTGCCATATGAGCTTCAACAATATTTGCAGAAGATCAAGTACATCAGAAAACGAGGGAGCTGAAGACAGAGAGCAGAAAAAAATAATTGTCACTGAATATCCCAGCTCTTCAGAAGAGAGCTCTGAACCTGCGGGGAGAACTCAGACAGAGCGATTACTGATGTTTTTATTGCAACCGAATACGCCGGCGCAATAATTGACTGCCTGTAGGAAATATGAAACTTTTATAGATAGAGTCTGTGGGCCAGCAAAGAGTCAGCAAACGTTTGAAGCATCGGGTTAGTTGGCACGGATAGAGACGTCGAGATTGAAGCCGTTTACAGATGAGTCAATGAGTGCAAACAGGCACAGGACTAACAGGTGCAGAGAGAGAGCTGTCAGCCGTTTCCCTGCCGGCACTCCGTAATGAGGATGTATCTCGTGGTGAGAGAATTTATGGTGCTGCAGTTGCCTGTGTCTGTTTGGGAGCGAGCAGTGTGAGAAAACAAGAGTTGAGATTGGGAGAGGGTGTGAAAGAGAATCGAATCCTTCAGTGGTCCTTCTTTGACGTGATTGGGGTAAAGCAAGGATCAATGAAACCTTGCTGTTGGGTGGAGCATCATAGGTGGATTTGAATCTGAAATCTTTTCTTTTGTTTGTTCCGCCACTGGCAGATCTAAATGAAAAGCAGAGCACTCAAAGGACACGGCAGAAAATGAGACATGAAGTTTACAGAGAACAAGAAAGACGTCAATGAAGAAAGTTTGGAGAAGTTTCGGGTGGAATTTGAAGTGAGACGTTCCCCCTCCATCTTGCCCACTTCCCTTGGTTATGTTTGATTTAAAACACTGACTTTCAAAGTTAGTGTGTGTGTGTGTGTGTGTGTACGCGTGTGCGTTTGTGCGTGTGTGTGTGTGTGTGTGTGTGTGTGTGCTGAAGGAAAGGCAGCCAGAGAGCAGGCATCAATCATGTTGATAGAGTCAGCCTGTTGGTGTGTGTATGTCGTTTTTTTTTTTTTTTTAAGAGAGAGCGTGTCTGCTTAAGTGTACTCGAGTATGTTTACTAGAAGGGGGATTTCAGCACAGCCTGAGATTTGAACACACTGAATTAGTCTGTATACAGGCTGTAAATCCAAGACAAATAATGGAGCAAAGTGATTGGCCATCCCTCACCTCAGACCCCCCTCCTTCACCGATCTCTAAGGTTTTTGAGCCAAGTGGATTTTGAATGCAATTTTACTAAGTATATAGATATAGTTAAATTAATGCTAAAGCAAAAGTACTTAGCCATTTTACCAAATTGTTACCCTGTTTGGTCCCACTTTATATTAAGTGGCTTTAAGTACTATGTACTTACATCGAAAAATAAGTACAATGTACTAATTGTGTTCATGTTGTATTGTAAAACACTTTTGCTGCTATTGAGATATGATACGGGTAAGGTTAGGGACAGGTGTGGTGGTATGGGTTAAGGTGTAAGGGAAGGGTCAATTGTGTAATTACAAATGTAATTACATAAATGAATTACAGCTGTAATTACATACTGGTATTTTTAAAATATAAGTACAATGTAAAAACATGTATGTACACAATAAGTCCATTGTATCAAATTATTCATTTCTATGTAAGTACATAGTACTTAAAGCCAGCAAAGATGCATACAATTGATCAAAAGTGGGAGTCAGTGTATAGGCTACATTGTGTGTACATTTATAATATTACAAAAAGTTATCTATTTGATATAAATGCTGTTCATTTAACATTCTATTCAGATCCCTGAATTATTTTTTTATATATATATGTGAGACCCTGGATCACATATATTTGTGGCAAGAGCCAAAAATAAATTGTATGGGTCAAAATTATAGATTTTTCTTTTATGCCAAAAATCATTAGGATATTAAGTAAAGATCATTTTCCATGAAGATATTTTGTGGTAGAAGATAGAATGCAGCACAATCGCGAACATAAATGGACAACTTTAAAGACAATTTTCTCATTTTGTTTAGATTTTTTTTGCACCCTCAGATTCCAGATTTTCAAATAGTTGTATCTCGGACAAATATTGTCCTATCCTAACAAACCATATCAATGGGAAGCTTATTTATAAATCTCAATTTCATAAAATTGACCCATGTGACTGGTTTTGTGGCCCAGGGCCACACATATATATTGATTGTATTAACTATAAGTAACTTTGCAAACATGTCAACTATCAGTTAATAGAGTATTGGAATTGTTTTTTTTATGGTTTGAAGTTATTTTTATGGTCCTCCAACAGAAATTCTACTATAAGTAATGTTGCAAGTACATGTCAACATTCTACTAACCCAAACCCTAACCTATCAGTCTACTAACAATCTACGACAGTCTACTAATGATCTAATAAGAGTTAATTGACATGTATTTGCAAAAATTACTTATAGTTAGTAGAATGACCAAAGTGGACCATCAAAATAAAATGTAACCTTTTTTTTCCTTTAATAATGTCTTGTCTCACAAAGAATAACTAGCGAAAAAGAACTGCCAGTGCGGTTCCCCTTCAAAAAATTGTTGCACGACACCCCTGGACCCTCTCTCACCCCCTTTCTCCATCTTGCTGCTGATCAATGGAACCTTACACCCTCTCCCAATCTGTCAGCACCTGTCTTGCTGTATGGCCCATACATGCCTCCCTCTTAAAAAGCACTAATTAAAAGGCCAAGGGTCAACTGGATGGAAAACATGGCAGTGCAGAACATTTGAACGTTGGATAAACACCGCCAGCTTGTCACAACATTTTCTCTTCACCATTAAAAAAAAATTGATTTCCCTTCCAAAGCGCCCTTAACTTTCCTCTTTACACTAACACTGCCATCCCTCCAGGCAGTCCTCGTGAGCAGGACAGATTACAAAGATTACTGTGTTCTGCATTTCGACAGGCACCTTGATTGAAGACTACAGAGGGTCTTGGAACTGCTTATAAACATAATTATCTGGAGGATTTCTGTGATGGTGATTGTATCTCATTTCTCATTTCAGCACTCTATTGGCAATTGATTACAAACGGATGCAAACCACCCAAAAAAGAAACAATGATTGCCACAGTTTTGTAGTTTATGAAGGCTTTGTTCAAATAAAGTGATTTTTATAATATACAGAAACCCCAAAAAGTATTTAGACACTTAAAAAACAATTAACATTGAAAGAATACAATTACACTTTTCAAGCAAAACATTTCACAAAATGACGTTTGTTAGGTTATAAAACAATGAACACATTGTATTAACCTTAAGACAGAAAGCATTTGGACACTTTCTGGTTGTCAAACATTAGTGAAACATGTCCATATAAAGTGATTACACCTAATGGCTAATAAACGTGAGCGTAAAGGGTTTGTTCACCCAAAAATGAAAATTCTGTCAGTAATTACTCCCCCTCATGTTGTTCCAACCCCGTAAGACTTTCGTTCATCTTCCGAACACAAATTAAGATTTTTTTTATTATATCTGAGAGCTGGATCAGTCCTCCATAGGCTTCTAAGGGATTGAAACTTGTTCCTCCCCCGAAAAGTTATTAAAGACATCGTAAAAATAGTCCAAGTGACTACAGTGGCTCAATCGTAAGTGACGAGAATACTTAAAAAAAAACTAAAATATCGACTTTATTCAACTATTCATTTCCTTATCGGTCGGCCTCGACTGAGTTTACGTAGTAAAACTGCGTATCGCTTCTGTGGTGGACGTTACACGCATCACACACATGACCAGTGTCGGCCAATAGGGACCCTACGTGTGACGTAGCCCTACACTATCACACTACGTTAACGGACTAGAGGCCACAGAGATGGAAACGAATAGTTGAAATAAAGTCGTTATTTTTGTTTGTTTTTGCGCACAAAAAGTATTCTCGTCGCTTGATAAACTTAAGATTGAGCCACTGTAGTCACTTGGAGTATTTTTACGATGTCTTTAATAACTTTTCGGGGGGTACAAGTTTCAGTCCCTCAGAAGCCTATGGAGGAGTGATCCAGCTCTCAGATTTAATAAAAAATATCTTAATTCGTGTTCCGAAGATGAACGAAAGTCTTACGGGGTTGGAACAACATGAGGGGGAGTAATTACTGACAGAATTTTCATTTTTGGGTGAACTAACCCTTTAATGAAAAGTGAGATTAGTGAAAACTTTTCCGTGAAAAATGCTACCATCATTTGCTTGGTTTGATATTTTGCATCTTATGCAATCAAATGTGTTTTTTTGTTGTTGTTTTTTTTACCTAAAAATTAAGATGCTGTCACAATTTTCTTAACTCGCCCTCACGACATTATAAACATTTCTTTCTCCTGTGAAACAAAAAAGAAGATATTTTGAAGAATATTGGGATATTGCAACAACATTTTATGAACAAAAAAATAAACACATCCACTTTTCAAAACATCTTCATTTGTGTTTTACATAAGGTCTGGGATGACATGAGGATGAGTAAATGATGTAATTTTAAGTTTCCAAATACACTTGCCCACTGTAAATGAAGTTACTGTCCCCTGCAATAGCTGATTGATTGCATTCTGGGATCCTTCTCAAACTATCAATGTTCAAGGTATGGTAGGCATTGGCTAGCAATTGCAATAGCTTTGAAAGCATGAGACCCCATCCTCCCTTCAGAGCGTCTCCAAAGCCATGCCTCCTTCAAAACACACTAGCCAGAGTAGAGTCTGCAAAACGTCACGAGAGACGGTGTTAAATTACCTCACGTCTCAAAGCACATAACATTACAATAATAATGAACGTAAACAACTTACAGAGCTCGTACCACCTGACTAATGCAGATTCATTTCACCTTTAATTCATTAATTAAGGTTGCGAAATGGCATCATAAGATAGTGGTAGCAGCCAGCAGCCATATCACCCTGTAGCCCAAGACTGGTTGCCCGTTGAAGCTAAGCAGGGCTGAGCCTGAGCCTGGTTAGTACCTGGACGGCAGACCTGAGAAAAGATGTCCTTCAAAAAAAAAAAAAGAGTAGGTGTAGGTGTAACCCCGGCATCCTGGCCAAATTTGCCCTTTGGCCTCTGTCCTAATCATCCCCGTAAACATCCCCATATACATCCCACATTTTGGTTCAGGAGGAACTGTGAAAGGCTGCTGTAGTTTGTTTACGGCGCCCAGTGACTGGATGTCCACAACTCTACATAGCCTTTCTTACAGAACGGGCTGATGATGTGTGATGTCTGCGCAATCAGGGTGTGTGGAGGTATGGAAATACATATTTTGACAGGCAGGTAGGACAGTGTATCATTGCATTCAGACCAAATGCAATGATTGTATGAAAATGGTTTTGGTCTTGAGACTTTCACAGAAGATATCATGTCCATGTTTTATTAGTTAGACCACTTCTATTATTGATTGCTATCAGGATGTGACGAGAGTTTGAACCAGTATGACAAAAGGTGTTTATAAAACAAATTGCCTATACCTTTCAGCTTGTCATGGCGTTCAGACTCAGTGCAGATATTTCCCTCTCATCGCCTTTCTTATCGGCCTGACGGAAACCAGGAATTAAATGTTGGATGAAGACCAAGTTTCCTTATATTGGGTTGTAAACCCTAATGAGATGCGGTTTTAGGGTTTGCTTAAAATGCTGACTTGTTTTTGCAGGCAGGCTGCCAGGAATGTGAGCCATGGCTGGATTCGTGTAACGTACGAAAGAAATCATCTCGGCACCAAGTCCCGCCAAAACCGCAATTGACCTTAAGATCTGCTAATCACTAAAATCATATTAGAAATAAAAACGAGAAAACGCTCTGCCTTTAATTAAGGCTTGTTTAGTATGTTTACGATTTCTTTAACGACTCTCTAGGAAAGAAAATGGCCATTTTATGATGGGAAACAGTGCTTGTGGGAATGCTCAAGCACGCTGACATTTCCTCACATGATCTTTGCCTTGATTTTCCTCTCTGATATCACATATAAATCAGAATTGGGTTTATTAGAGCAGGGGGTTTTGCCACAAACCCAAATTCTGTCAGGACCACTATAGTCAAATACGATTGACAATTAGCATACAGTTAGGATAGGCAGTATGGCTACTGTCTGGGCGAGAACTCCCTGCGCATCCATGCAGCCTAGCATGGATAAGAGCAGGGAGAGCAAAAATAATCACAGGATTTGTCAGGCTTTATCAATATAGACCTACTAACCAAAACTTGACGCAATGGAAAGCTTGCAAGTAGAGAACTGTTGCTACAATTACCCCATTTGGCGAGGTAACCATAGCAACCAGGCTTGGAATATACACTGTATATATATACCTGCTAAACTAGCTGTTTGCAAGGCCCTGTCTATATGAGTAATTCTGACATCTCATGACACCAAAATGCAGGTATCTATTCAAGTACGAGTACAAACCTGTAGTACATAATACAGATGTGCTTGTGAAAGTGTTCGGTGGGTAGCGCACTGCATGCTGGGAAGGTTTTCTGCAGTGTCCACCTACATGAGGCAGACAGGCGTATTTTCCCCCTCCCATAGCAGTTCAAAAGCGTCTTTCTGGCTTTGATCATCCGTTCTTTGCTCTTTTCTTCTCTCTTTTTTTAACTCCTCACTTTTGTTCTCCAACTCAAAGGACACACGGAAAAAAAACTTGTTTATATTTGCTCAAACAGAATGTTTGCAGACCTGCCACCCGTGTCCCATGTGTGTAAACAACCATTGCATGATACACCCACTGAAGCATAGACGCACATTTTTATCCAGTCAACAACACCTGCAAAACAACGTTACCTTTGATCAACTAGACGGCATCCTTATTAAACACACCAACGGCAGGCACCATCTAGCGCTTTCTGTCGCACTCACTCTGCCAACACAAACTCCACTCACACTGAGTATGTGACCTCTGACCTCTGTCCCCCATGCGACCTCTTGGATCCCCAATCTTACTATCAGACCCTTTATCATCTCATAGTGCACATGAGGTTATTAAAATGGGGTTTTGGAACAGGTGGATGACGGCTATATTTCACTTGGATTAGTTTATTAAAGGTTATCTGGAGTTAGTATTGTCTACTTGCGATTGTCCTGCTGAGGGATCCTGTCACAATTACCACTTATCAATATTTAAATCTGCTTTGCCTATAAATTGATAAAATCTAAATGGGAAAGCAACATTTGTTGGAGGCACATCAAAGCTCAGCGGCGTTCTTTCCTGCCCTGGCCCTCTCCAGCGGCCACTATCGAGTTTCTGTAGGACAGACCTCAGCTAGCCAAGCAAATTAAGCTTTTGCTCTTTAACCTTCCCTTTCCCTCTCTCCTCACATCTGTCGTTCCTAAACGGCTGAATTTAAGGCAAGCAGTGGGGAGAGATGCCGCGGTGGCCTTCGAGACCCAGACGTGCAGAGAGTGACCCAGCGTTCTGATAAACATGCAGTCCCGGGCACACACTCAACCTGAAAACGCAAAGTGCGGTGACTTTCCTGCCATCTGTTCTTGGACTACGACCAAGCGTGGCGGCAGAGCAAACAAGCTATTAGACATGATACGGTTTGGTGCATTGGGTTTTTGATGCCTGCGAGGGAAAAAGCTTGTCACAGTATAAAGGACTTTTCAAAGTCTGGGCTTTATTTATTTAATCTGCAGTGCAACTCGGGAAATTCATTTGTTAGGTTTATTTTATTTTTATTTTCCATGGGCGGGAATATCATTGTAGTTCAGTCTTCCAGAACTGTCGCTAAATGTTCCTAGACGCTCTTTCCAATTGAAAATGAAATCATTCTGACCACAAAGGTATTTTTTTAAACAGACATAAAAATAAGTTGCCATTACTTTGAGCTGTGAAAATATTGTCGTCATGACGTCAAGTACGTATGGACCGACATTTTTTTGTTTGGTTTATGTTACTTGTTTTTAATCTATCCTTAAAGTTGAATTTATCTAGGAAGTAAAACTGTCGGAAATGTGTTTTAAGAAAATATATCTCGTGTTTCAAAATGACAAAATGGAATTCAAAACATTTTAGTTTTTCCTAGCCAATGGGAAATCATTTTCTCTCTTTTTTTTTTTTACACAAATTTAGACCAACAAAACCAAAACTAGAAATCGCTGCTTTTTACAGTGTGTGTGTGTGTGTGTGTGTGTGTGTGTGTGTGTGTGTGATGACAATCTGACCCTGGTGTGATTGTGATTATGACTCAGACACTGCACACCACAGGGGGACAGACAGACCTCACTGTTGCCTGGCAACCAGGTGAGACCTGAGGTCAAATGAGCATGTCTACTGTTTCCTCTGGAATGCACCTTGTGGCCACTGAAACCTGGACAAGACCGCTTACATGTGCTCTAGAAATATAGACTGCATAAAGAAGAAAGAAAATGATAACATAAAGGATTAGTTCACTTAATTGCATTTTCTGATAATTTACTCACCCCCATGTCATCTAAGATGTTTATGTCTTTCTCTCCTCAGTCGGACAAAAAGGAAGGATAGAGGACTTCATCAGGAACCAACAGGTTGAAGGTGCATAAGAAAGACAGAAAGAAAGACAGACATAAACATCTTGGATGACATGGGGGTGAGTAAATTATCAGAACATTTTAATTCTAAAAGTGAACTAATCCTTTAAGTTAATTTAACCCTTTAATTAAGAAAAAAAAAGACCAATTTGCTGCCAGTGGCGGTGCAGGAATTAACACACTTCTTTATCTTTAAAGCAATAGATTGTTAAAATTACCTTAGCAGAATTGGGTCACATAACGATAGAAAAGCAGCTATTGAGTGCATACATGTGGCTTTCAATACTGTTTAAAAAGCATCTTGGGATGACCTTCATGAAATTGGTTGAGCATGTGCAGAGCTGTAATTTAGCCCAAGAATGGAATAAGTTTGCAGAAATGCTTATAGTTTTTTGTTTAACATTTTCTGGTCAATACATGATTCCTACACTTTAATTTGTTTAATTTGATCGTTTTGATTATTATTATTCTCAAATGTGGCCCAAATTTTGACTGGTAGTGTAGTAGTTTAGCTCCTCTATCTAGGTCAAGCTCTTTGAACAAAAAGTCCCTGTTCCCCAAAGATAAAAGACAGATATTTTGTGTCATGGTAGGGGTTTGTTGTTGGGGTTTGTGTCACATCGATGTCTGCAGTTTATTTTCTCTTTCGGTTGAAGAAACGGGTATAACGTTTCCTTGCAAGAACAATATTTTGGATCATACCTCTCCATAGAGAATC
This sequence comes from Semotilus atromaculatus, assembly GCA_031834385.1. NCBI lineage: Eukaryota > Metazoa > Chordata > Actinopteri > Cypriniformes > Leuciscidae > Semotilus > Semotilus atromaculatus. Next base: position 34,350,665 of record JAULUF010000044.1, on the reverse strand, counting down.
AATATTTTCGAATGGGACGTCCTACTGAAAGCTGCCAGAGGCTGAGTAAGACCTAATGTGATTAGTGAGAACAGTTGGAACCCCTCCCTCACCCTCTCCCGTACTTCCATCACACACTGCTCCACAAAAACACTGACAGGACAAATTGAAAACAGAGTGAGGCTGTTAGTCAAAGCCACACCATTTCTCCCTTTTTCTCCCCATCCCTCATCTATTACTTTTGCCGCCCAAGGACAAGGACTAAGTTAGTTTGATTTATACTTAGCCAAGGCCATTTGAACTTTGCTGACCTCAAGTCAACAATCCCAAAAACAATTTGACCTGTGCATGAAGTTGCTTGACTGTGTGTGTATAGAATACATTTTTGAGTGCCGCTGTGTGACTTTTTTTTATTTATTTTTTTTTATCCTGCCAGCATGGTGGTTAGAGAATGTAAGGCAACTTCACCACCTCTCCATCTCCATATCCATGAGTGTAAATTATACATAAGGCAGTTGAAATAGATAAAATGGCCAATCCCTGTGTCTGTATCAAGTCTTTTATTCAGCAAGGATACATTCAATTGATTAAATTTAACTTTTTAAATTTTTTATTTGTTAAGAGCAAAAATAATGAACATTTTAACTTTGATAATAATGAGAAATGATTATTGTGCACCAAATCAATGATAATGATTTCTGACGGATGTGACACTGAAGACTGGAATAATGGCTGCTGAAAATTCATGTTTTTATTCAGCTCAGGAATGCATTTTATAATATAATAAAGTAGAAGAAAATGATTTTTAAATAGTAATGATATTACTATATAATTATAAACAATATTAATCTTATGAAATGTACTGTAATATGTTTTGATTAAATCAGTACAGCCTTTGTGAGCAATTAAAAATATTACCAACCCCAAACTTTTATATTCACAGTACACACACATCACTACTGCTAACATAGAGCTTTGCTCATAAGTGCTAGAAACATTGATTTCGTAAATCTTTCCTCAGTTCAGTATTGAGGTTTTAAGTGACTATGGCACAACAGTTTCATAGATTCCGAAATCAGTCTTCAAAGAACCTAATGGGTAGTGTTTCTGTTTTTGACACTAACTCCACAGGTTAAAGTGTCAGGGGAAGTGTCTCTGGCTTTTCCATGTTTCTGTTTCCCAGAGAGCTCAAGGGGGGGATGTGACTGGGAATGTATGATGTATGCACATGTGCTTTGATGAGAAACACAGTGTGGCAAAGTAAATTACAGCATTCAGGAATAGCAAATGACAGAGATGTGAACGTTAATCTCTGTAAGAGGATAGCACACAGACCACAGATATGACACAATATACCACACCGGGACAGATGCATACACCAGCTACAACAGAAACACAGATAGAAGTAGAGAGACACTCACAAACATGGTGTATGTGCAAAACTACTGTCACGTATGACTTATATTTGCTCTTGAAGATTACCAAACATCTCTTACAGATTGGGTTTTAAAACCCAGACATACAATCAGAATGCAGGGGGCTTATTTGAGGTCTTAGACTAATGCTAAACATAATACAGATAATAGGCTATATAAATCTCTGAAAACACGTGCACAGGTCTGCCTGTGCTGGTCAATAAAAAAAAGAGTTTATGTGCATTAAAAGTGCGTTAAGTAAAAGAGATTTACCCTTAAAAAAAAATCAATTGTACTTTTGACAAATCTTTAAAATAATATACAGTAAATTCACATGAGACATTCCAGTCAAATAAAAAGCTGTTTTATTCTACTTTAGGTTGGTTACCCCAAGATACTACTCACTTTATATCCCTTATTATAAGACTAAATCTAAAACTAACCAAATAGGGTATTTCTGCAATGAAATCGGTAACCAAAACCTTTTGCTTATGTATGAACCTACATTCATACCAAAAGGTGTCAGTATAAAGTCTAAAGCTGTGTTTGAAATCGCTCCCTATACCCTCATTCGCTATTCCCAACATTACTCCACAATATAGTCCACTTGATGGAGTGAATGAAAACGAGTGAGTGAATTCAGACACTGAGTGTGCTGGAAGGGCTGCCGCTTTTATAGTTTGTGCTTGCTGTTTAATATTCATTTGAAACATAGCAAACTGTCAGCTCAGAAAATATTTATCTTGAACTTTGTCATGGAAAGGAAACTTACATGTATAAACCTTAATTAAACAATTTAATAATCAATTAATTTATACCTGTTTGATATTAAGCTGTAGCCACATTGGACCAGCGGTTTGGAAAATAGATAGATGGATGATTCAGCAGCGGGTGCCATCTTAGGGTGAGATGCGAGAATTCATTCGCCTCGACACGACACTCACAGTGCATTACATCAATTATACACTCGTTATTGCAGTGCATTATGGGATCAAATGAGACCACTCACCACTACACCAAAAGGCTGTCCCCTCAAATAGTGCCCTATGAGAGGCAATTTCAGACACAGACTAAGACAACTGATCGGCCAAAAAGGTCAAGATTTGGGTAGCTATTGTGATTAAATACAATATAGTTTATATACCAAGACAGTTCACTCATATTATTAAGGGACTTTACAATTGGAAAAGTCAGAAGCTCTGGTTCCCTAATGTTAAGAGACGCATTTTAAAATCCCCATGTGCATTGGTTCGGCCATGCTTTTTGATGCTATTTGAGAATGAGAAACAACATTTACGGGACAGTTTATGGCAGATTTTGATTTAATATGATTCAAAGATTTACAGATTTAAATATGTTTATACTGACCATGGTCTTTGGACATTGGGATGGCAATCAAAATAAGCCATATATTCTAACAAAATAAAATGTTTGCAAATATTCCTCAAATTTACAAATTTCTTTGGAGGTTTTTTATTTTATTTTTTTCACACGTGAAATGAACTTGAAGGTTTTGGGAATGCGCACATTTTGTGTTGCTGTCAGCCAGTTAGCATTGTTATTATGTTTTTTAACTACAGCTCCAGAGTGTTTAGACACGTCATTTACAGCTAAAGTGTCTGGTTGAACAACGGCCATGAAAAAAAGGCAGATTTCAAATTGCATAGCTTTTGGCGGTGCTAAGCTAGCCGAGCACCTGCCATTGAGATGTACAATAATGCTAATGGCTAGCTAGCAGGTATTATATACCTCCATTAATTGGCAAACAAAACATTTGAAAACTAATAAAACTATTTTGTGCACTGTTAAATTATACTATATTGAAAATATAGGTTGCAAAATGGGGGTTTTGCAGCAGTGTCATAGAAGAATCCTTTTGGGTTCCCCATAGGCTATAACTTATCTGTGAACATTTCTCAAAAATAACCTTTTTTCTTCTTAGTGTGAAGAACATTTTACCAATCTAAAGATAACCCTTTTCCATTGTATATAACTTTTTGTTCAATGGAAAGGTTCCATGGATGTCCAAGATTCTTTGTGGAACTATAGATGCCACACTATAGAAGAGTGTGAAAAAAAAATATTCTGAGGAAATATTTGATTAAATTGTTAGTGAATTATGGGGGCAATGACATGGGGGTTTTCCTTCATTTTGAATAAGCTATCACAATCATCATAACCAAGAAGAACTTGTGAGAACCAGCATGTAATATCTGCTTGGTGGGAGAGCAACAGCTTGCGAGATGCAATACACTCTAATCCTCCCACTGGGGGAATGCACGGTGCTATTTAACACAGCAATAGTCTTTAAACATATAAACCCCCGTGCAGGAACGCACAGACCTCAATTCCCACAGCTCAACCTACCACATGGCCCACAACAAACACTCGCGAGTCATCTTCAGCGACAGCGTTCCAGAGCGTGGTGTTTAATCGCGCAGCAGAGCTCTCTTTTATTCCCCAACAGGTGCAGCTAAACCACACCAGTACCACCCAACCATGGGGCTGGTATGTGCCAGTTTAGTGTGAGTGTGTGTGCCAAACGCACATGGATGTGCCTGCTGTGGGGACATTGTGGAGCGGTTCCTGACGGCTCGCTGGCTCCTGTGTGCTGCCTGGATTTCAGATCCCTGGAGGACGTGCAATCATCAGTGGTTAGGAAGCTTCCTGTGCAACTAAGCATCTGCTGAAGCCGGCACAGACCTGCCAGGAAAAGATGGTGGGGACTAATGTTAGGGGGGATTTTTCTGACGAGTGTGGGTCTGTGTGAGAGGAAGAGAGTAATTACGAGTCCCACGCATCATTAGCACCCCCAGTCTGCCTGACAAGGGCGAGTTTCACACTTATTTTGGAACGCCTGAATATGTATGTATGTGTGTGTGTGTGTGTGTGTGTGTGCGTGCAAGAATATCCAGTAATAATCAAATCCATGTGATGCGGTATATGCCTTATTAATTATCGTTTTTTAAATTCTGTCATCAGCCCTACTCACCCTTATGCTTTCAAAACATGAAACTCCTGAACACAAAAGGAGAAGTTTAACAGAATCTCCAAACTGATATTTTCTTTACAGTCAAAGTCAAAGATGGTCATGTCTAACTAGCAAGATTTTTTAGGGCAAGATTTTAAAAACACAGTGAAATTTTGAAATATTTACTCACCCTATTCAGTATCGTCCAAACAACATTAGACTCCATTTACTACCATTGTATGGACAAACAAAAAATAACATGAATTGACAAGATTTTACAGCATTTATTAACCTGAAAATGTGTATATTCATGTTAGTTCACAGTGCATTACTTTTGATCTTACTTTTTGATTACTTTTTGATCAACTTTTGATCTTAAAAGTGCATTAGTATATTGATTGACATGTTCACAAATGAAACCTTATTGCAAAGTGTTACCAGAATTTAGAAAAAAAAAAAAATAATAATAATAATTGTCAATTGTTGCCATATGGCCAACTGTTTGTATCCCAATGAAAAATAGTCACAAAAAAAATGATAGAATCATCTTCTATCAAAAATGACCTCAAAAATTGACCTCAAAAATGTCTCATTAGGTCTTCCATGGAAGAAAGAAAGTATTGGATTTGGAAAGACATGATGGTTAGTAAATGATGACAGAATTTTAATTTTTTTTGGCGAACTATCCCTTTAATTATAGGACACTAAATGCCCATCATTCAGCATGTATATATAACAAAACATTATGTTCATGATCATCAAAAACCACCTCATTTTCGCACTGATGTGGATCTCTGCCAGCGGCGACTGGTTTGTGCATTTATATTGAAAGAGGCCGAAACTACCTCCCAGTGCGTTTGCTGATGATGGAGAGAGAGCGAAATGAAGGGGAAACTTAAAAGTGAGAAAGTAAATGTAACATTACTTAAATGAGCAATTAGCTATAAACCCAATCGCCAGAGGCAATCATCCAAAAACGCATCTGATGCGTGTGAGTGTATTTGAGTATATTTAAGTATGTATGTGTGTGTGTTTGGCTCTGTATTCTAAGAACGTATCCACATATGCTTTTTGGGTGGAGAAACGACAGACTTCCTTAGATTAAAAAGATGATGTTTTTATCTGTCCTCCCTTCAAGTCGTTTTCATTTATCTTCCACGGATTTGGCTTGGAAAGACTGCGTGGTACGTTAGATTGTCGCTGATGTCTGTGGATCATGTTTACCCAGTTCACAGTGCCAGATCTTTGCTTTCTCTTTAGACTCTCCACGCACCAGTAACCCTGCAGACTGTGTCGTCATCGCACCAGCCCTGCTATCGGCCCATTGCTGTGATCCTCTGGCTCCACGGCAACTGTAGCCGCTGACAGTGTGGTTTTTGTCTATGACGTTTTTTTGTATTGAAAAACAGAGAATGTTCAAAAGCCCGTGTTGAATTTCAAAGGCAAAATGCTTATGATCCTGGAGTGTAATGGTGTGGTTTAGTTTGCACAAGTCTTACATGCATGCCATCTTTTCGCTGAAGGCTGAATAAATTGCGTGCGGAAGGATATTCTGGAAAATCCAGAAATAATTAGTATAATATGCCTTTCATGTACAGTATTTAATTCCATAAACAAAACCGATATGAATTAGCTCATCTGTCTGAGGAGATTTACTGGATTGTTATGAAACAGGATACTGAGCAGCAACAGTCACTGTCAGGGAACGTCATGATGCTAGTTGTTTCCAGGACCAAATGATTTGCTGCCAAATGCCAAATCATGTTAATACGCTTAACAACAACCACGTGTAAAGTCGTAAAAACTCATGAGTGTAAGAATGATTTGAAAAGTGGAAGAGACACATTAAAGCATGATTATTCATTCTACCCAAACGTTGGGTAGGGAAAACACAGACATTTCTAAATGTTTGGAAGTTGTAATGGTTACTATGCCTGGTAAAACTGGTCAAACAACTCAATAATAATACAGTGTAGGTTTGGAGAGCACAAATACATTCAACAATAGGCGCATTCTTCAAATAGGGTATAAGTTGGTGTCCTACTCATTTTTTTAAAGCATTTGAAGCACTAATCCTGTGTGTGTGTGTGTGTGTGTGTGTTCTTGTGTGTGTGTGTGTGTGTGTGTGTGTGTGTGTTCTTGTGTGTGTGTGCGTGTGTGTGTGTGTGTGTGTGTGTGTGTGTGTGTGCATACAGCCTATTGCATGATGAAAATGTCCTTAAGTCCTTAAAATTGTGACACTCAAAACATCATTTGATTCTACTGCATGGTAGGGCAATAAATAAGTATATATTAATAGAATAGAATAGAATAGAATAGAATAGAATAGAATAGAATAGAATAGAATAATATTCTATATATTAACCCCAAAAACAAAACTGTATTTAGATTTAAGTATTGGTAACACAAATTTCAAACCTCCAACAAAATGAATAATTTCAGTTTCATAGTTAATAAATCCTATTCATGGAAAGTGCCAATTGCTGCACACATCTGGATGCTTACTTTTGGAAAAAGAGAGAGAGAGAAAAAAAAAGCCATTGAAGTGCTCGACATAGGGGTTACCGACAAAAACAATATCGGTGAGTGATTGCACCGTCAAGACTCACAGACATTAAAAGTTCATCTGTCATCGGGCAGGTCTGCGAAAATTATGAAAATCTGGAAGCCATTGACCACACAGCTGTTGAGGAGAGTGAGAACTGGGGCTGAGCGCTTGGAGATGACGGGGCCCTGAAGTGGGTCATGAGAGGGCCACCAAAATAAATCAGCAGTCAAAGGGTCATTACCGCACAAATAATCCTATTAAAAGCAAACCACAAGAGTTGGCGCACACGCACCTGGGTTGTTGCGACCGCACGTTTATTAATGAAGTGACACAGCGACTGACGAGAACACTGTGAATCTCAACATACAGTTAAACACAGACATCTATTCATCTACACATAATACACTTGCTCAGATATACACGAACACGCTCACTTACACACACACATGGTCTCAGACACTGTGTGCATAGCCCGTATCCTTTTCAAAAAGCAGTTTTAAAGAAAAAACAAATTGGCCAATCAACCCTTCAAAAGATTGAGTCATTCACATTTCCATGAGCACGGCATACCGTGAGGGAACTCAATCCAACAAAGCAGGGCCCTGGAATATGAAGCATAATCCTTTTGTGATGTCCCCTAGGGGCCGAGGGCTAGATCATTATCTAATCCAAATCGGGGAGGCCAGCCGCATATCAATTTTTTAGGCCTGAAACAGATACGGTCTGTGAATTAATAACTACATATTTTGCAGAGTCAGAGAGAGCTTTGACAATAACCCCATGCTGGAGTTTGCATTTTAATGCCATCGGTGTCTGAAGAGTTTTACAACATTTTGGAAACAAGAGGAAAGAGTTTCAGACCTCTAATTATTTAAAACTTTGCAGATGGTTTTATGAAGCTAAGCTGGAAGGAACTGAGGGAAACATAACCAAATATTTATAGCATTGGATTTGCTTTGAGATTTCTGGATTCGCTGTGAGATTTTTTGTTACACTTTGCAAGAATAATTATAAAAACTATTTGTTAACATTAGTAAATGCATTAGGCATCATGAACTAACAAAGGACTTTTTCCAGTATTTCTAAATTTAATTAAAAAAAAAATTTTTATCTACGAATACATTTTAAAAATGCTACTGTTCATTCATTTTCTTCCATAATACATTAATGTAAAAAAAAAATGCATTAGTATGTAGACATTAACAAAGATTAATAAATACTGTGAAAGTATTGTTCATTGTTATTTCATGTTTGTCATTGCATTAACATACACTCACCGGCCACTTTATTAGGTACCCCATGCTAGTAACGGGTTGGACCCCCTTTTGCCTTCAGAACTGCCTCAATTCTTCGTGGCATAGATTCAACAAGGTGCTGGAAGCATTCCTCAGGGAGTTTGGTCCATATTGACATGATGGCATCACACAGTTGCCGCAGATTTGTCGGCTGCACATCCATGATGCGAATCTCCCGTTCCACCACATCCCAAAGATGCTCTATTGGATTGAGATCTGGTGACTGTGGAGGCCATTTGAGTACAGCGAACTCATTGTCATGTTCAAGAAACCAGTCTGAGATGATTCCAGCTTTATGACATGGCGCATTATCCTGCTGAAAGTAGCCATCAGAAGTTGGGTACATTGTGGTCATAAAGGGATGGACATGGTCAGCAACAATACTCAGGTAGGCTGTGGCGTTGCAACGATGCTCAATTGGTACCAAGGGGCCCAAAGAGTGCCAAGAAAATATTCCCCACACCATGACACCACCACCACCAGCCTGAACCGTTGATACAAGGCAGGATGGATCCATGCTTTCATGTTGTAGACGCCAAATTCTGACCCTACCATCCGAATGTCGCAGCAGAAATCGAGACTCATCAGACCAGGCAACGTTTTTCCAATCTTCTATTGTCCAATTTCGATGAGCTTGTGCAAATTGTAGCCTCAGTTTCCTGTTCTTAGCTGAAAGGAGTGGCACCCGGTGTGGTCTTCTGCTGCTGTAGCCCATCTGCCTCAAAGTTCGACGTACTGTGCGTTCAGAGATGCTCTTCTGCCCACCTTGGTTGTAACGGGTGGTTATTTGAGTCACTGTTGCCCTTCTATCAGCTCGAACCAGTCTGGCCATTCTCCTCTGACCTCTGGCATCAACAAGGCATTTCCGCCCACAGAACTGCCGCTCACTGGATGTTTTTTCTTTTTCGGACCATTCTCTGTAAACCCTAGAGATGGTTGTGCGTGAAAATCCCAGTAGATTAGCAGTTTCTGAAATACTCAGACCAGCCCTTCTGGCACCAACAATCATGCCACGTTCAAAGTCACTCAAATCACCTTTCTTCCCCATACTGATGCTCGGTTTGAACTGCAGGAGATTGTCTTGACCATGTCTACATGCCTAAATGCACTGAGTTGCCGCCATGTGATTGGCTGCTTAGAAATTAAGTGTTAACGAGCAGTTGGACAGGTGTACCTAATAAAGTGGCCGGTGAGTGTATATAACAGTATTGTAAAATGTACCCGATCCTATCACACTGTTATCTATAAGTCTCATTAGTACTGTGATCCTTTGCAGACTTCAAAGTGAATCAGTCTGTTATCAGTTAGCTGACTTAGCCAAGGATAACATGATGATTTTCGTCACATAAAACAATGTTCTGTTTCTTTCTTAGGCTGGCCTTGCTTTGCTGCGGTGGAGAGCTGGAGGAGAACTGATCTGCTGATATTTGAGTGTGAGGTTGGCAGTGATGTTATCTCCCTCCCTAGTAAAGACCAATGAGCTCATGTAATTTAGATTAATGGCAGGGGGCATTGGGACTCTCCCCAAAAACTCAACACAGAGGATGAATTCTCTCTCTTTCTCGTCTGATCTCAATAGCTATATTCCAGGTTTTAATTTCCATCTTTCCCCGCTTGCTCTGTTTAGGTATTCAGAGACCCCTTCATCATTTTAATAGACTAGAAAATATACTTAACATTTAACTCTCAGGTTGATATTTTCCCCAATCTTATGAGAACTTAGTATAATTTTGTATAAGTTTGGCAAGATTCCCTTCATGGGCAATATGACAAAGCTTATCATTGGGGTTGGGTACCACAATACCACAGTTCTCGCAGAACAGTTCTGTCAGATTAATGCAAATCAATTGTTCTGTTGATGGCGCATTGACAGTTGACTTGTTGCCCTATCAGGCAATGACTTCGCAGGCAGCAACTTTAGACATGCTTCTGAGGCAACACAATGGTCTAACGATTTCCAACAAAATCGAGAAAGCTCTGGTGATAGATTTACATGCAAACTGACCACGTATTCGCTGAGGACAAGTTTCAGATACCATTTTATTTAGCTCAACTGTCACTGAATCAGATGTACGGGAGAGTCTTGGGCAGCGAAGGATACATCTATGGTGTCTTCAAAAATCAATCTTATGAATCAATCACCTTTCAGACGCAGCACTTATTCTGCAGCGACACATGACTGATACTGCCATAGATGCAAAAGACACAGCACAAACAGTGCAGCTCGATTTGTGAATGAATGGCATTGCAGCATGGCAAGTGTAAATCAAAGCTTTTTGTTTCCAATGAATCAAAAACATGCAGTGCAACCGTGGAGTGAGATTCTGAAAGTGAATCCGACATACAGCTTACAAAAACATTTTGAAAGTGTAGTTTGACTGGTTGTTCATATGACAATTGTGTAATTAAAGATAGGCTAAATTACGCATTTTGTCAGTAGTATCGAATGAGATATTTTAACATTCATATATTTATATTTCTGTATTGTTGTTCCATTTTTACTTATTTAGTTAATTATTTTACTGCATTGATATCACCTATAAAAAAGACTTTTAAAAGTCATCAAAAAGTCTGGCTAAACAGACCTTTGGTCTATTGTAATAATCGAATGATTTGGCAATGAATTGCATGTATTTATTTCCTTGAATTAAATGTGACTGAATCGTTAATGTGCTATGAACCATAAACATGATTGATAAATATGTTAAATATGATTGATAACATTCCATCTCTACTTATTATACAAGGAAAAACAAAAACACAGCATAAAACATACATGTAAATAACGACAGATTTGTAGCCTTCTGGTAAACTACCAATAGACAACCTCTCTCTTCCCAGTTCTCTCTCTCTTCCTCTCTAAAATTATTCAGGGTCCAACAGGGTAGCATGAATGAGCATTTGTTTTAAGCACATTCCTTTATCATGTGAAAAGGACACGAAAACCCGAACAGCCCACAGGAGAGCAACATATCTAAGCTCACCAGAACAATATGACACATCCAGAAGGATAATCGGCCCTCGGTTTGGAGAGGTCACCTTATGACATTTATGCATCCCATTATCATGCTTATGTGCCCCAAATATCAGTGCTGTCCTTGTGGAGATTATGGTGCTTTATCACACAATGCCCTGCACCCTCACAGGTGCAGCTAATGTTTTATGTGCCATTGTCATAGCCAGATCCACTCACACAAGAAGTAGTGCTTCAAAAAAGAGTGGAAATTCACTGTGACCAGCTTAATGAAGCCACATGGAGTAGAGAGCGAAAAGAGATTAAAAAAGAGAGCGGAAAAGGAGCATATTTTCCTGTTCAACATTCCACATTCCACACTGATTGGTGCCTTTGTAAATAATCCGTAGGCGTGAGATCGATGTGTTGGCTCTGCTCCGCCGAATGGCCACTGTAAACCAGGAAGGCCCTGAGGGGAAGCTTTTCTCCCATCAGCACAGCGCAGGCCAGGACAGCATCACCTGAAAAGTGAGATTTATTTTCCAGGAGGAAAAACAAGGACTGGGATTAGCTCCAGATCTGGAAGCAGAGCTTGCGGAAGCCACAACGGCTTGTGATAAGATCAGGAATGGGAAAGCGGTTAGGCAAGCGGCCGACGTACCTTCATCTCATGTCCAGCTGAGATCGATCCTGATGCTCCCCAGAGGCTCTTGCCACAACGGAGGATCAAAGATCATCGCTTTCATTGCTGTGTCCTCTGCAGATAAATGAAGCTAATCAGGCTGGCGTGCGATTATGGCTGTTGGAGTCGCATTGAAGTTCCTGGGGGTGCAGAAAGAAAGAACTGTAAGCTGTGTGGCAATTAGCAAGGACACATGATGTATTGTGATCATATTGCACAATATTATTGTTGGTTTTTATATTATAGTTGAAGCACATTTACATTGATGCATTTGCCAGACACTTTTATCCAAGGAAATTTACAGTACAGTCAGGGTATTAGCTAAAATGGAACGTTCTCAGAACTTTGGGTAATGTTCTGGCAAGGTTCTCTTAACCCTTAAATGCATACCTTGAGTCTTTAGTGACCCAGGATGTCATTTACTACCCTCCTCCTCATTCATTTTTTCACAAGTTCACAATTACATATAATTAAATAGAGTAAAAGTAATGCGTAGTTGGTTTGCCATCAGAGGGGAGGGCTCCCAGAGTACTCCCCCAATCCCAGGTTGGGATAGGAATAGTTATAAGTGAGGAGATTGGGTGGTGGAGGGATGCTGGAAAACTGTCATAGAACAGAGGTAAGTCTGCTGTATATATACCTCCTGATGCTAATTGAATTGATTAACTGAATGTGCTCCTCCTGTGTTAATTAGGTTAATTATCTGAACGTGCTCCTCCCGAACTTTGTTAATAAAACATAATTTAAAACTAGACATCAACCTTCTTAGTATTCCTCAATCAATTAATTATAAACAATATAACAAGAAAAAAATTAGATTATAAAAGAATGCAGGTTTTCCCCAGGTATTGAAAAAACATCTCGGTTACTAATGTAACCCTCGTTCCCTGAAGGAGGGAACGGGAGACGTAACGTTGACGTGACGACGTAATTGGGATCGCCTTGAGAGACCAATCTACTTCGAGAGTATAGACCTTATTCAGACCAGCGCCATGCCAGGTATGAAAGTGAGGCTGTGAGGGATAGACTTACTGTGTTTTCAATGGGATCCGCTGTAAAAAGCTGTATAAAACTCCTAGATCACTTATAATTTTAAACAGATCATATTGTCTGGATTATTTGGTCTACTGGAATTTCTCAGAAACATATTTTTGCATGGTTTCGTCAGCAGAACAATCCACAAACACACTTAATAGCAGTACAACCCACTGAAGAGATGGAGGTCTATCCCTCACAGCCTCGCTTTCATTCCTGTTAAAAATCAAAGATGGCGCTGCTGTGAATAAGGTCTATTAAAACGAGCCAATGCACATTGGCATGCGATAATTGCATCACTTTATATTTGGCCACATTATAAATACAGTAGTACATCATTGTCAGGTGCACTGATTCAAAAACAAGTACTGTAGACTAACGAAATCCATACAGTTAATCAAATTTGATTTAGTGTGGGGATTTTTTGCTATGAAATAATATAATTTTGAATTGAATACATTTTGAAAACAGTTTGAATCAATAAGATGCTTTTGAAAGTAGTCTCTTCTGCTCACCAATGCGGTATTTATTTGACTAAAAAAGTTTTTAAAAAAAAGTAATAAATGTTATTACAATTTAAAATAACTGTTTAAATATATTTAAAGCATCATTTCTCCAGTCTTCAGTGTCACACGATTCTTCAGAATTCATTATAATATGCCCATTTAAAGCTCAATGTTGAAAACAGTTGTGCTGCTTCATATTTTTATGGAAACCGTGATAAAAAATATGCATCATTGCTGAATAAAAGTAGAAAAAAATGACTGACGCCAAACGTTTGAATGGTAGTGAATGCATGTAATTGCAATATTACCAATACCAAATTAATATTTCAAATTATGGTAGTGTTTGGGGGCTTGAATTAAGGCTTGATTGTTTTTATACACACTGTAAAAATGAATTTTGATGATTTGTTATCACAACTTTTTATATTTTATCAAATCAACTTAGATAATTAATGTAGTTCAGATAACATAATATTTTGAGTTTCTATTTATTAAACCAATCTCCTTTGTTGTATTAACTAAAAAAATTTATTTCAATGAACTCAAAATTTTAAGGCAACCAGGTAACTTACTTTTTTAAGTTAATCCAACTTTTTTTTTTACAGTGCATGTATTAATGTTTTATCTTTGTGTGTATGTGCATTTTAAAGTGTGTGGAGAAAGATTGTGCTTTTGATGTATCCACTTCAGCATAAATCCCTCAGTGCTTGTGAGAACTGCAAAGGAACAGTCCCCTCAGTCTACCTTAGTGTGTGAGGGAGGGAAGGGGGGAGGATTTCAGTTTGTCCCTCCTCTCGACTGTACCGCCAAACACATGAAAGAGATGAGCACCACTTGTCTCTGTCTGCCAAAAAGCTTCTTTCTCTTTTCTCACTGTCTCTTTCCAACCCTCTGTCCTTTTTTACTCTCTTCCTCTCACCCTCTCTCTCTCGAGTGAATGAGTGAGAGGTCGCAATGCTGGAGGTGTATAATGACAGTGTCCTTCAAAAACACAAAGGCCCTTCGTGTGAGCTAATGCCCCACCATTTCAGGCAGACAGCTCTGAATAAAGGCCCTGCTCTCCACAGCCCTCGGCTCACTAAACGCAGTGCGGTAAAGCCTTGAATGCAGCTGAAGAACAGACGGGAGAGAGGATGGTGTTAGTGATGAAAAGCTCTGTGTGACTGAACATTCCCCGACCCCAGAGACAACAGCTTTTATATAATGTACTTTAAAAAAAAATGTTTAAAAGTACTTTGAGAGATTTGGCCTGTTTAAGGGAGTGTATTTTTCTCATACATTTGCGTAGAGAATTATACATTAGTATAAGTTAATATCTCAGTTGTTCCTAGACAGTATTGAGATTACATGGAGAGCAAAAGCATCTATTCTTTGGATTTTTTGTCCTACGAATAATGATCCTAGACATCTCACATGTGTCTACTCCAAACCTTAGAAAATATCTTTACAGATGTCTCTAACAGTACTTAGATTTCACAAGATACCAGTCAAACGTCAAAGATTTCAAAGTAAACTCACGTATTTTCCATCAAATTCTCCCAACACAAATTATCATATTCTCATTTTAAACGAATTAGACGAAAGTGGCAAGAGTGGGCGCAGCCGACCCCTTGTGAGATATGGGAAGGAACCATCCTGGTGGTGGTGGGGAGGATGGAGGGGAAGGAACCATCCTGGTGGTGGTGGTGGAGAGGATGGAGGGGAAGGAACCATATTGGTGGTGGTGGGGAGGATGGAGACCATCCTGGTGGTGGTGGTGGGGAGGATGGAGGGGAAGGAACCATCCTGGTGGTGGTGGTGGGGAGGATGGAGGGGAAGGAACCATCCTGGTGGTGGTGGTGGGGAGGATGGAGGATGGAGGGGAAGGAACCATCCTGGTGGTGGTGGTGGGGAGGAACCATCCTGGTGGTGGTGGTGGGGAGGGGGGAGGATGGAGGATGGAGGGGAAGGAACCATCCTGGTGGTGGTGGACGTTTGCCGCTGACTCTATAGTGGTAATTCGTCTTGTGTAGGCTATATCTAACGGGCGATCTTTGGTCTCGATAAAACTGAAATTTAACAAAAAAGAGATAGGGTTGAGTTTTGTCATTATTTATTTTATTGCAAGATTATCGCTGTAATGTTGTTTATTGCAGCATTTGTACAAATGCATATTGCCTGGAATATGTTTAATATTTTTAAAATTTAAACGAAAAGATGCAGGGTTGTGTTTTATATTTAGTTCCCTATCAGGAACATCGAGCTGCGTGAAAACGCTGCGGGAACGCTTCTAGCGTTGTGCGTCTTGAAGCATAGTATGGAATCAGCCAAAGGCGAGACGGAACGTCACGAGTGACGTCATCGACCAGGAAACTATAAAGCACACCCATGAACACAATGGCGACAGCTTCTGTTGTCTTCAGCAAGCGATTTGTGTGTGAATCTGTCCCAGTGTTTTTTTGTCTGTCTTTAGTGATTGCTAGGCAGGAGTTTTTCACTTAAAAAAAAAAAAAAAAAAGGCTATATATATGTATTCACATATCTAAGCGAGCAGCATTACAGAAAGTGTGTGTTCCCCCCTGTACTCGTTATTTCACGGGTGGGGATTTACACGATCTGTGTGTTGTTTGTTTGGGAGTACAGCATGCCCGGTCAGCTCTCGAGGGGGCTGATTGTGAGCATTGCGAGCGTTTTCCAAAGAACGCTCTGCTCCCGCCGATCACTCTTTGAGGAGAGTGGTTCGGCTCGCGCTCCCCGCGGCTCGGGTCCCGCGTCTGTCGAGGCAGCGCGGCGGCGCGTGTCGTGGGGATCGCGGGTGAATCTGACAGCGGGGTTTGAGACGGGCCTCGCCCTATCTCAGCCTTTAACTGTTAGATTCAGTGCCTCAGTTTAGGGTTGGAAGCACGCTCTGCGGTTTCTTCTGCCCAGGCTGTGGCATTAATATTGCAACTATCCAGTTCTGAGGAGCTGAATGTTGTTGCTATTAAAAATATAATAATAATAATATTACATAAATTATTATAAAATAAGGGGATTATGAGGACTCATTCCCCTGAACAGAAATAAATGAGGAGCTTATGGAGGTGCTAACTCATGCTGTAGAAAAATTAAACATTGAGTGGTCAGCAGTTTGGCAGGAGTTTTTTATATAAAAATATATTGTATAAACTATGTTTGCCTTCCCGAGTGCAACCTCCACGAAGGTGCCTACCATTTTTCCGGATCTCCACACCGAGGTGTCGAAGTCCTGGAAGAAAACGATTTCATACTGTATTTTTAGCCATCAGATCTCTACAAAAAATATTTTAATACTGCTGAGGCTTATTTACGGTTATGAGGCGATGCCTAGAAAAGCTGGAGAGATGCCTACTGCCATCTCTCCGCTGAAACGAATTCGTCTTTTAAGGCACCGGCGTTTAAAGACAGGGACTGATGGGCGGGTCAGTCCTGACTGTCGATAAGCTCCTCGCATGGGCGCAATAAAATCAGAGCGTCGCGTCTTGTGCTCCCCTGCAAAATAGTGGAACCAGACGCGACACTCTCAGATGAAGTTTTCGGGGGTTAAACTGATCTGAGGACAGTCATTATAGCCAAGTGGCTTCATCTAAAAAAAAAAAAAAAAAAGTAGTTCTGACACCACCGGTGTCAGGATGCTGAGGGTGGTCCCCACCGTGAGAGAAAGGTGTTCACTGCATCTGACGGTGCCCATTCTCTCACGGTGCCCTCAGGGGTCCCTTCTGCCAACCCCGCCTTCGCGTCGGGGCGTAGACGGGCCCAGCGAGCGCTTCCCGAGGGACGCTCGCTCCCTCTACAGAGTGTCGCGTCTTGTGCTCCCCCTGCAGTGGGACCAGGCGTGACACTCTCAACCGAGGTCTTCTGGCCATAAGACTGATCTGAGGACAGTCATTATGGCCAAGAAGGCTTCGTCTAAGAAGTCCTGACGCCGCTGGCGTCAGGATGCTGAGGGTGGTCCCTACCGTGAGAGAAAGGTGTTCACCGCATCAGACGGTGCCCGTCCTCTCACGGTGCCCTCAGGGGTCCCTTCTGCCAACCCCGCCTTTAAGACGGGGCGTAGACGGGCCCAGCGAGTGTTTTCCCGAGGGACGCTCGCCCCCTCTGAGGAGGGGCTTAGGGCAGTTAGACCAGTTGTTCCCTGCCGGTGCGCTGTTACAGGGCGCTGTGTCTGCTGCTCAAAATATTCCAGAGGCCAGCCTCGAGAGGCTGGTACCCTTAGTAGATTTTCTGGCAGAGTGGAAAAGTCTTCCAAAAGTATCTCAGTGGGTTCTGCAGTCGATAGAGAGGGGTTATGCCATTCAGTTCAGATCTCCTCCTCCTCGATTCAACGGGGTCCTGCCCACCGCGGTGGGCCCCGAGCAGGCTCTGGTATTGGAACAGGAGGTGAAAACACTCCTTCAAAAGGAGGCTATAGAACGGGTTCCTCCTCCCAGCAAGGAGTCAGGTTATTACAGCCGATATTTCATCGTTCCAAAGAAGGATGGGGGGTTGCGTCCAATTTTAGATCTGCGCCTATTAAACCGTGCTGTAGCCAAGCTCAAGTTCAAGATGCTCACGCTAAAGCAAATCGTGTCACAAATCAGGTCCGAGGACTGGTTTGTCACGATAGATCTGAAGGACGCATACTTCCACATTTCCATCCTTCCGCAACACAGGAAGTTCCTGAGGTTCGCTTTCGGGGGCGAAGCGTACCAATATCGTGTTCTTCCATTCGGTCTAGCTCTATCTCCCCGCACGTTCACGAAATGCATGGATGCAGCGCTATATAGTTCCACTGCGACTCCAGGGCATTCGTATATTGAACTACATAGACGATTGGGTGATTCTAGCTCAATCGCAACAACAAGCGGTTCGGCATCGAGATGTCGTCCTCGCGCACATAAAGAAACTGGGGTTGAGGCTGAATGCCAAGAAGAGTGTTCTATCTCCATCACAGAAGACATCTTTTCTGGGGGCATTTTGGGATTCAGTAGCAATGCGGGCGTGCCTGTCGCCGGCCCGCATCACTTCAATTCTCTCAGCCGTAAAACGAGTAAAGCTAGGCCAGTTGCTCACTGTGAAGCAGTTCCAGAGACTGCTGGGTCTGATGGCAGCAGTGTCCAATGTTATTCCCTGCGGCCTGTTGTACATGAGACCATTACAGTGGTGGCTCAGAACCAAGGGGTTCTCCCTGAGGGGAAACCCCCTCCGCACGATCAAAGTTACGTGGCGCTGCCTACGTGCTCTGGTCATGTGGAGGGATCCTTGTTTTCTGTCCCAGGGACCTGTGCTGGGAGCTCTTTGTCGTCGTGTAACGCTAACGACAGATGCTTCCCTCACAGGCTGGGGGGCGTTCATGAGTGGTCGCCCAGCCCAGGGTCTGTGGCAGGACCATCATCGATTATGGCATATAAATTGTCTAGAGATGTTGGCTGTGTTTCAGGCTCTGAAACACTTCCTACCAGACCTGAGAGGTCATCATGTTCTTGTCCGGTCCGACAATACATCGGTGGTCTCTTACATAAACCATCAGGGGGGTCTGCGCTCTCGCCCGTTATACAATCTGGCTCGCCAGATCCTTCTATGGACCCAGGGGAAGTTCCTTTCATTGAGGGCGATTTATCTTCCGGGGTATCTAAATCAGGGAGCGGACATCCTGTCGAGGCAGGGGCCGAGGCCCGGGGAATGGAGACTCCACCCCGAGGTGGTGGAGCTCCTGTGGATGCAGTACGGTCACGCCGAGGTGGACCTATTTGCATCCAGGGAGACATCACACTGTCCACTGTGGTTCTCTCTCAGTTATCCAGTCCCTCTGGGGTTGGATGCTATGGTACAGGTGTGGCCGAGGTCACACCTGTACGCCTTTCCCCCGATTGCTCTGCTCCCAGGAGTTCTGGAGAGGGTTCGCCAGGACGGGGTCAGTCTACTATTGGTAGCCCCGTACTGGCCGGCCCGAGTTTGGTTTGCGGACCTTATATCTCTCCTCGACGGTTCTCCTCTGGAGATTCCGATCAGGAGGGACCTTCTCTCTCAGGCGAGCGGGTTGATTTATCACCCCCGCCCAGAGTTGTGGAAGCTATGGGCTTGGCCTCTGAGGGGGCCCAGCTCGTAGGTGCTGGTCTCTCAACCGAGGTTGTTGAGACCATCCTTCACTCCAGAGCTCCTTCCACAAGGAAGTTATACGCCTTGAAGTGGAGGCTCTTCACTTCTTGGTGTGGAGAACACCTGTTGGACCCAGTTAACTGCCCAGTGGGTGCAGTGCTGGAGTTCCCGCAGGAGCATTTCTCCTCAGGGTTATCCCCCTCCACACTAAAGGTGTATGTGGCGGCACTTGCTGCTTACCATGTCCCTTTCAGTGGAGTCTCTGTGGGGAGACACCCGTTTATAACTCGCTTCCTTCGTGGTACTTTGAGGCTGAGGCCTGTAGTCCGCACGAGGGTGCCAGCATGGGACTTGGTCATCGTTCTAGAAGGTCTTTCCCTAGCTCCTTTTGAGCCTATTGAAGAAGTTTCTGAAAAGTTTGTTACTTTAAGGACTATTTTTCTCCTTGCTATTTCTTCTCTTAAGAGAATCTGAGATATTCAGGCTCTCTCGGTTGCTCCTTCGTGTTTGGAATTTTCGCCTGGGATGGTGAAGGCCTTTCTCCACCCCAGGCCAGGTTATGTCCCTAAGGTTCCTACCTATGTGGCCAGACCTATAGTTCTGCAGGCCTTCTGCTTTACATCGTCTGATCAGGAAAAACTCAATCTGCTCTGCCCTTCCGGGCTCTAGATACTTATGTCCACAGAGCTGCCCTGTGGAGGAAATCAAAACAGTTGTTTGTTTGTTTTGGACCACCTAAGAAGGGGTCTCCAGTGTCTAAGCAGAGGATGAGCAAGTGGGTGGTCGAGGCCATCTCACTTGCTTATGAGTCGGCTGGTCAGCCTTCACCTTTGACTGTCCGAGCTCACTCTACCAGGAGTATGGTGGCTTCCAAAGCCTTATTGTCAGGAGTTTCTCTTCATGACGTGTGTGATGCGGCAGGCTGGTCCTCACCGCATACTTTCGTCAGGTTTTATGACCTAGACCTTAGCTCCACTCCTGGGGCGCAGGTGCTTTCGGCTGAATTTAATCCTTGATTCACACAGTCGGTCACTTGCTCTTATGGCGACGTGGGTATTAGCGTTCCCGCAGCGTTTTCACGCAGCTCGATGTTCCTGATAGGGAACGTCCCGGGTTACGTATGTAACCCTAGTTCCCTGAAGGAACGAGACGCTGCGTGTCGTTGCCATACTCCCAGCATTCCCTTGATCGACTTGCTTCAGACTTTTCCAGAAGCTGTCGCCATTGTGTTCATGGGTGTGCTTTATAGTTTCCTGGTCGATGACGTCACTCGTGACGTTCCGTCTCGCCTTTGGCTGATTCCATACTATGCTTCAAGACGCACAACGCTAGAAGCGTTCCCGCAGCGTTTTCACGCAGCGTCTCGTTCCTTCAGGGAACTAGGGTTACATACGTAACCCGGGACGTTTTGTTATAAATAGGCAAACGTTATACATGCAGTGAATAATCAGGTCTATACATTGCCTGAACCACACTTGTGTGCCTATAATGTTTAAAATGTATTTAAATGAAAACGAAAAGAAAACGAAAAGAGGCAGAGTGGTGTTTCATAACATATTTCGTTTTATTGTTGCCTAAAATGTACATGCAGAGCGAGCTGAGTGACGCTTTCAGAACGCGCTGTTCAATTTAGAGAATTACTGGACTCGCGTCCTCTGGAGTGCTTCTGCTGAGAACTTTGTGTACTTGGTTTTGAGAAATGCCTAATGTCGGCGCTTGTCTTCTTGTGACAAACATGCCGAGAAGCAAGGACAAGATCTGCTGTATGCCATCCATTTGGTGTTTTTGTCGCTTTCTTCTTCGCACGAAAATGATTTTGATCGCTCCTTTCCGGCAAACACCACGCCTATCAAGTAGGGTACTGTTGGCGGTGGAAACGCTAGCCAGATCATGGTTTACTGACCCGACCCGAACCGAACCGAACTGTACCGTACCGTACTACTCAGTGGAAACGAGCCATTAGTGAGGAGGCGGGGCTGACCCCGTTGATATGTATGACACAATCTTTTGAAGACTGTGACTGGTTGGTTGTCCAAGAAGGAAAAAAAGAGTGATTTAAGTATACAGGTGAAACTCGGAAAATTTGAATATCGTGCAAAACTTAATGTATTTCAGTAATTCAAATTAAAAGATTAAACAAATATATTTAGTATATATAACTATAAACATATGCATGATTATACTTTTCAGAGGGCTGACATTTCTGTGTTTAAAATTCTTTTTTATTTTTTTATTTCATGTAATATTCAAATTTTCTGAGATTTAGAATATTTGGGGGTTTTCATAAGCTGTAGTTAATCATCAAAATAATAACTTTTTCACGATATTCTAATTTTTTGAGTTTCACCTGTAGGGTCTATTTTAAGCCTTCACTTTGAAATGACATGCATAATTTTTCCTATTTGACCGTTTTCACACACACACACACATGTTTTATGGGGACTTTCCATAGGCGTAATGGTTTTTATACTGTACAAACTATATATTCTGTCCCCTTACACTGCCCCTATCCCTAAACCTACCCATCACAGGAGACATTCTGCATTTTTACATTTTCAAACAACATCACTTAGTGTGATTTATAAGCTGATTTCCTCATGGGGACCAAAAAATGTCCCCACACGAACAAGGAATTCGGATATTGCCATCCTTGTGGGGACATTTTGTCCCCATAACGTAGGGTTTACCAGGCCACACACACACACACACACACACACACACAGACACACACAGTATACACTCACCGGCCACTTTATTAGGTACACCTGTCCAACTGCTCCTTAACACTTAATTTCTAAGCAGCCAATCACATGGCGGCAACTCAGTGCATTTAGGCATGTAGACATGGTCAAGACAATCTCCTGCAGTTCAAACCGAGCATCAGTATGGGGAAGAAAGGTGATTTGAGTGACTTTGAACGTGGCATGATTGTTGGTGCCAGAAGGGCTGGTCTGAGTATTTCAGAAACTGCTAATCTACTGGGATTTTCACACACAACCATCTCTAGGGTTTACAGAGAATGGTCCGAAAAAGAAAAAACATCCAGTGAGCGGCAGTTCTGTGGGCTGAAATGCCTTGTTGATGCCAGAGGTCAGAGGAGAATGGCCAGACTGGTTCGAGCTGATAGAAGGGCAACAGTGACTCAAATAACCACCCGTTACAACCAAGGTGGGCAGAAGAGCATCTCTGAACGCACAGTACGTCGAACTTTGAGGCAGATGGGCTACAGCAGCAGAAGACCACACCGGGTGCCACTCCTTTCAGCTAAGAACAGGAAACTGAGGCTACAATTTGCACAAGCTCATCGAAATTGGACAATAGAAGATTGGAAAAACGTTGCCTGGTCTGATGAGTCTCGATTTCTGCTGCGACATTCGGATGGTAGGGTCAGAATTTGGCGTCTACAACATAAAAGCATGGATCCATCCTGCCTTGTATCAACGGTTCAGGCTGGTGGTGGTGTGTATGGTGTGGGGAATATTTTCTTGGCACTCTTTGGGCCCCTTGGTACCAATTGAGCATCGTTGCAACGCCACAGCCTACCTGAGTATTGTTGCTGACCATGTCCATACCTTTATGACCACAATGTACCCAACTTCTGATGGCTACTTTCAGCAGGATAATGCGCCATGTCATAAAGCTGGAATCATCTCAGACTGGTTTCTTGAACATGACAATGAGTTCGCTGTACTCAAATGGCCTCCACAGTCACCAGATCTCAATCCAATAGAGCATCTTTGGGATGTGGTGGAACGGGAGATTCGCATCATGGATGTGCAGCCGACAAATCTGCGGCAACTGTGTGATGCCATCATGTCAATATGGACCAAACTCCCTGAGGAATGCTTCCAGCACCTTGTTGAATCTATGCCACGAAGAATTGAGGCAGTTCTGAAAGCAAAAGGGGGTCCAACCCGTTACTAGCATGGGGTACCTAATAAAGTGGCCGGTGAGTGTATATGTGTATATAAATCCTTTTTTTATTTACCATGCTGTTAATTTCCAATAAGGTATTTGATTGGCTTAGAATGATAAAAATTGTTCCACTCTTTCCAATTACACTGATTGCTGGCATGTCTATTTAAGTGCTGGTTTGAATGTTGGTTTCAATGTATCAAACTCACTCTCATCCATTGTCTGCAAAACATTTCTTCTCCCTCTTCGTCTTTCTGCCATTTTCTCCTCTGCTAAAAAACTTTTAAGCCTCTTAAAAGTCCTTGTCCGTGCTCCTAACAATTTTGACCTTAAGACCTCTTTTAAGGTTTAAGATGCTTTCTGAATTACTTTTTTCTTTACTAGGATTTTTTCTTTAATTTTAAGAGTAAACGCCCACATTTCTTAGAATTTTCTTAGAATTGTGTTAGGAACTACTCTTTGCATTAAGATTCTTTATAAATACGGGCCCAGGCTGTCATAAGATTTCGGAGATCGTTCTTATGCCCCAAAAAAGACAATAAAACGATGTGACTCGTGAGTCCCGTTGCCTGTTTTAGGGTTAATCAGTATGTTGGCCTTGATTTCTAATAAACATCCTCAAAACTATATAAATTAAATGAATATTTATTTAAAAAAATAAAAATAAAAACTTGATATCAAGACATGCTTTCTTTTGATTTTTGATCTTGTAATTATTTGTCTTACCCCATAGCCAGACAGACAAGACAAAATACTAATTAAGATTTTTTTTTTAAACTATAAAAGGATGTTGTGTGCTCTCATGTCGTGCTTTAATTCAGTCACTTATTTTAGTCAGCATATCTATGATTTCCACAGACACACACACACACACACACACACACACACACAAATTGTCTTGAATTAAATCCAGTAATGTGATATTGAGGATGGAGCTGTATTGGAACAGAAACACGCTCTTAAGCAAATGCCACACATAACAGGTGTGAGCACATTTGGCCACCAGACTTCTCCAATGACTGTGACTTTGCAATCGTCTGGAAATGCTCCATGTCACAGTTAAACAAATAGCGTAATTCGGTGGCGAACACAACAGCTCTCTTTCTAACGCAGACATCCACTTGACAAGTCCCAGCCTAATGGTGGTCCACCCCCTAACTCTACATTATGTATTTAATGCTCCCTATAGCTCAAGAGGCTTTCTGACCAGCACAACAGCTAGCCTAGAGGAGATAGAGCTGGAAAGGAGAGAGAGAGAAAGAGAGAGCAAAGATTAAATGCCTAGTATAGTGTCCGTGGTGGTTTATTAATAGTGTCCATAGTGGTTTATTAATGGCTTTTGTACTTGCTTGGTGCTCTAAGCAAGCTTGCTTTCTCTGAAGTCTGCTTGATCATACATAAAGAGTTAGAAAAAGGAGAAAAGAAAGAGAGTGAGAGAGAGTCAGAAGAGGAGGACCAAGGGGACCAAGGCTCTTTGATCAACATCCCTCATTAGCGTTCTTGACTGAATGCAAGTGTGGAGAGTCCAGGCTGCCCACACTGGTCTGAATTCTTGGATTGGATCACCGCCACATCAAATGAATTAGACCTGGAAAAAACACGCTGCACCATCTTGCCATCCTCTGTGCCAGTTGCCACCTCGATTCTGAATGGACAGCTGATGCTACAATAAAAAAAAAACACCGAACTACATTTACATTTTTCAATTCTCTCTTTATTTTCTCCCTCATTCAGGCAAGTCTGTGCAGTATTATCCTCCAAACTGGCTACAGTAAAAGCACAGTGAGCAAAAATGTGAAAAAGAATGTTCTGGATAACAGAGCGTCAGCGGACGCGTCTCCAAGGGTGTTTAATCTCTCATGGCTGGTCTCCATTCCTCCCACTAAAGGCCACCCACTGCTGAGCTACTGGACATGACAGTCACATACACACACACACACACACACATAGAGTTTCTTCCCTCAGGGAAACTAATACTCTTTAATGGCAGCCTGTTTTAGGAGTAATTGGAAAAGGAAGGGGAGCGATTGCTAGTGTGTAGGAGAAGTCCAGCTGGATAAAGAAGAGCTGAGAGTGGGTGGGTGGGGTAGGGTACAGATTATTGTCAGAATTAGGGGGAGGAGGACACACTCCCACAATCTGACCTCTCACTGCTGGTTTGTCACGTTCAGTCTGATTCCCCCCAGTTTTAGCTTAAAGACTCCAACTTCTAGACTGACTGGATGGATGAGTTGAAGAGAATGGTAATATGATGGGTTTCTCTTTTTTAATTCTTTTTTGTGTGTGTGTGCAAATTTAATCAAATTCTTTATCTATGAATCCATAACCGGTTTACAAATATATTTAGTGTGTTATGTTTACTACACTCTTAGAAGAAAAAGGTTCTATATAGAACCTTAAAAGGTTCTATCGGCACTACGTTTTTGGAACCCCTAAAAGGTTCTATACAGAACCCTTTTTAAGGGTTCAATAAAAAGGTTCTATATGGAACCTTTTAGGGGTTCATTCATTATC
This sequence comes from Semotilus atromaculatus, assembly GCA_031834385.1. Classification (NCBI taxonomy): domain Eukaryota; kingdom Metazoa; phylum Chordata; class Actinopteri; order Cypriniformes; family Leuciscidae; genus Semotilus; species Semotilus atromaculatus. The sequence continues at coordinate 34,324,777 of JAULUF010000044.1, read as the reverse complement.
ATTTGTTTTGTCCTTTCCGGATTAAATATTTCATATTTTTGACAAACATCAAGACCCTAAAATGTATTTATGAATGCATGTGAATGATCACAAAATTCAAGATATGGGGGTTAGAAAATATATATATTTATATCATTTTCTGTAGTTAATCAATATCACACGAAGAGTGCCATTTCAGTTTTTCTTCTCCAAAAATCAGCATGATTAAAATGTGATATTAAGTTACTGCAACAGTTTAATAAACAATAATTTAATTACAACTACAAAATGTTGCAGAATAATGTAATATATGAATGAATAATAGCCTATAAAGAACCTTTGTGCCAAAATAAATCATTATAGGACCTTTTTAGCATAAAAGGTTCTTTGGAGTTGAGTAAAGAACCCTATGGTTCTATATAGAACCCCAATGAACCCTTTTTTCTGAAACCTTACATAGACAATGTAGACGGACGGACAGAGATTTTTCTATTTTTTTTTATTTGCAAATATACAATATAATAAGTTTTGGCAATATTATATTACTTATAGTCATGTCAATAAAGTTATTTGAAGCAAAAAAAAATAATAATATATTGGATGAAGGTACTGCTGTGGTCTCATGTGTACTATATGTGCAAACTTTTCCCTCACAGAAGACATCTCTGTCCATTTACCTACAGCTGAGAGGAGCCATCGTGCTCCACTGCTCCTTTCCCACCTCTCTAAGAGAGACAGCTGCAGGGGAAACAGAGAGGAAGAACCACCACACAGACATACACCTATAGACACACATATACACACATACATTTACACCCACACTTGCTTCCACAGCTACAAACACAAGCCATTACTGTCCATCTGCCTCACTGACAGGTGAGCTGTGAGGGCAGGTCTGAGTGGAGCTATACTAATGAGTCTCTCTCTCTCAGCTCTACACAGGGCCGGGGCCACTGGGTTCTTCGCTCTTAATGGCAGAGCTGCCCAATTAGCCACCATTACTGCATACACCGCACTCCTGACCTCACATGGCAAGGCAAATGGGAAGACTACAGTTCCCAGCAGCCCCTCTTGATCATCTGAAGCTTGTTCACACAAACATCCTTAAACGGCCAGTTTAGCAAATGTTTGCACATACAGGAGTGTAAAACAAAATATGTTAATAATCGTACACTTACTGAACAAATACTAGGATCATTGATCCTTGGCAATTTGGTTGCTACAGATGTGGCCTTTAAGAATGCACTAATCATGCAATTGCACGGTCGATCACACAGATTCCTGCAGACAAGCTTCTTAGAACTTAATGTAATTTATTCCTGTGATGGCAAAGCTGAATTTTCAGCAGCCATTACTTCAGTCTCAAGTGTCACAAGATCCTTCAGAAATCGGTTTCACTTTATTTTTGATGGTCCCTTTAACACATTCTGTTTATTAAATGTTGCACCTGTCTCCTAACTCTCAATAGAGAATTAATAGAGTATTAGTGGACTGGTAGGGTTAAGGTTAGAAAATGTTGACATGTACTTGCAAAGTTACTTATAGTCAGTAGAATGTCTGTTGGATGAGCATCACAAGTCTTTCCCAGAAATCATTATGATATGCTGATTTGGTGCTCAAGAAACATTTCTCATTATTATCAATGTTTAGAACATTTGTGCTGGTTAATATTTTTGTGGAAACCATGATTCTTTTTTTGGATTTTAAATGACTAGAAATTCAAAAACAGTATTTATATGAAATGGAAGTATTTTGTAATATATATATATATAACGCAGAATCAAAAAAAGTGGGTGAGATATATTCATCCATTGTGGAGAAATTTTGATCAAATATGGGATTTAAAGGGAAGGAAAAGAAATGCATGAATGGTAGAGTAAATAAAATTATTGATGTTTAATTGATCATTTTAGTGTTGCCTTTGAATTTCTGACTAGCTTTTCAAGTGAACAACAGGACAGAATTCAAGCATGAAGACTTTCCAAACAGTCTCACAAAGCTCCAACATGTCAGAACAAAGGCTATCAGACGCATCAGACCACCACTCAGGAGAGTGCTTCTGTGTTGGGACTTTTATGTGATGCATTTCAAAGCCTGACAAGCACAAATGGTGTCTGTCTTTCTCTGACGGCTGTCATCACCTGTCTGCACAGGATGGCCTCATCCAAAGGTCAGAGGTTAGCCATCACCCACGGAACGGTGAGATAGACACTGGAAATCGTCGTTGTGAGAGGGATGCTGTTCGTGGAGAGGGATCCATCACAAAAATGCCATCATCTCTGAGACCAAACACCAACAGTGGTAAGGAAACGCATTCTACGTGTGGCATGCTGTGGAATACTTTTTCTCATTTTTCACAAGATTCTCAAAAATCTGCCAACAACAAAAATAAAATGAGAGCGAGAACAAGTTTTTGGGGGAGAGAGACATGCTACTATAGAAGGTTTACTCTACTGAAAGATGTTGTTGAGTGTTGACAGTGTGCATATGTGTGGAAACATGAGACAGGAAGAAGCAGTGACAGATAAGAATACAAAGAGAAGGAGACAAAAAGAGAGAGAGACGGGGGAAAGGAAAGACATGGAGGGAATGAGAGAGATGAGGGAGAGTGAGGTGGCAGAGGAAAAAAGAGATAAAGGATAAACAGACAGTTAAGAGTAAAGTAGAAACTTTGAACAGCGATAACTTACTTTGCCCGTAGACAAACCCAGATGCTATCAGCAGAGTTTTTTGCTGACTTTTTTGCACTGAGAAATTATTACGTCATTCGAAAATTAGGGATGCAACGATTATGGTCCATACTGATAAGATGATAATGATATTCCTGCTATGGCAGATAATCAATAAATGGCTGATTAAACACTAAAAACTCAGATCAATCATTTTAAATGCTACAAGTGAATATAGTCACAACATTATAATCCACAGTATGGAAATTTATGTTTATTTCGAAATTTAAAAACAATTAAATACAAATAATTAAATGTTTATGAAGATGAACTTTGAGTTGGTATAAGTAATTTAAATGTAAAAGTAAGGGAATTAAGCATCCACAATCAATCTCATTCTGAAAAAAGATAAATAGATATATATAGAGAGAGAGAGAGAGAGAGAAAGAAAGAGAGAGAGAGAGAGAGAGAGAGAGAGAGAGAGATAGATAGATAGATAGATAGATAGATAGATAGATAGATAGATAAAATAAGTGAACTAAGAATGCATAATTAATTTAATTCTGACTGATACTGAATGAATAAATAAATAAATCAATAACATTAAGTGAATAAAATGCAATTTCTCTTTTGAACTTTATACATTTAAATAATTTAAATTCCTTTTATTTGGAGTTTCTATATATGTATTGTTCATTTTCTACAATGAATAATTTTCTACATTTACTGTACACCCTCTAAACTTCCGTTAACAAAAACATATAGGTAGAGAATATAAAAAAAGAAGCGGAAAAAGTAAAGGGATGGATGAAGGAAAGAGAAAGTGAGAAAGGCTATAGACAGAAGGAGATTGGCCAAAGCAGGGGAATTAGTGGCACACTTTGCCTCGGCTTTGATCATCATCAAAGGATCACAGGCTTCCACACTGAGACATGGAGGGATTCAGCAGGACAAATGGAACAGTTTCACTCTCATCTTGTCAGCATGTGTGTGCGCTTTTGTGTATGTATGCACAGGTGAGGCTTCCTCACAACACATTTCCAGTCAGACTCTCTTCCCAAACGGTTTGGAGAGACACTTGAGATCTTCTGATGGTAGTGGAGATGCTGTAAACCTCCTTCCTCTCACCCAACCCCCTTCCCAAAGACCTAGTGGAGTGTGAAATAGATCCAGGAGCCCTCAGGTGAGTGTTAAACCTGCCAGAAGGGAAAAGTACATAGACAGAGAGGGGTACCAACCATAAACCTGGACAGTTAATAGCCTCTTTATTTATGGACACAAACACTCTGTTACTGGGGAAACGGAATGACCGTATGTGGAGATCCGGAGAGTAAAAGCACCGTAGAGACGTGTGTGAATGTTTGCGAAGACATTAAAGGCAGTGACTCTTTTAAAGGGGTGCGAGAACATTAGATTGTTTCACGGCCTGTGGACACAAACGTTAATGTGCAATAGTTCTTACTGACGCTCAAAAACAGACTGTTTCCATTCTGGAATGCTTGAGTTGGTTTACAGCGCCACCTTCTTTGGTTACCTCTTTAGAGACCTCACAGATAGACGCTTGTGATTAAAAGCAAAAGTGTTCACTTTCTTAACAGTCATGAGAATTAATCAAGATTTCAAGGAACTTCACTTGATCTCTTTTAAAGGTAAAGTGTGTTTTATATACTCAAAGCAGATATTGTTTTTCTTGTCCTTGCTGTAGAAGAACAGTTCATAGTGACCAAAAGGGGGAGCAAACACCACAAATCAGCATGAAAGACAATATACAATTAATGTGATATTAATGTGATATATTCCACACCTCTCCAGCCATTTGTGTATAACAAAAAACGATTGAAAAATAATAATTTTATTTGATTGGTATTTATTTTATTTTATTTATATTTTATCTTTATTTCCTATAGACCTCTATACATGATTCTATACATATCTCGTCTGACTCCTATACTGTTTATAATGTATTAATGCAATTTATTTTCAAATTATTTTCAAATAAAATAAAGAAATCAGTGTAGTTGATTTAAATATATTTCTTTTACTGTTTTACAATTCCATAACACAAGGATTTTTAGCACAGCTATGACAGGTTAGGAGGTGAGTGGTAGTGAATGAGGTTGGAGCATGGCAATGGAGCTTTTTTATTATGTAATGTGTTTTACATTCTATGTTTTCCTTTCACTCAAGATGCAGTTCCTTATTTTCCCAAACTCTACAGCACAATCAAATGAATATCCTTTGAATCGAAACCAATACAATTCAGTCCAGTGCTATATTCATGGTTTTTTTTTTTTAAAGAGAGAAGGAGTAAAAAAAAAATAGAGATTACATTCTCAACGACTGCTAAATCAATGTCCGTATACGGCAGCAAAAAATGAATGCGCTACTTTAATTGTATTTGCTGATGTACAAGTTATGAAAATCTGAAAAAGAGTTAGCGAAGCCTGTCTGAATCCACTACCTATGTAAGGAAATGTCAGTGAGGGACAGAACCAGATCTATGGGCCGGGTCCGGTCACCGCAGGGCGGAGGCGCCTCTGGCTAGCACATCATGGCGAAACTGCCTTTTACAGCTCTCATTGTTCTCGGTCTGTTTTTCTTTCCTTATTTTTACAACCGAAGCCCACCTCCCAGCCACTAACCAGACCAGGACTCAGAGCCAGGCTCGTTCGGGCCAACAACACCCAGTCACTTCACTTCAGCTGGGAAGATACAAGAAAAGAGGATGGGAGTGGGTGGAAAGCATGAACTGAACTGATCTGGAGGGTCTGGTTCATTAGCGGTCCGGCTCTGAGAGTTCTCCAGTCAGGCAGTCATTGATGAAGATGAAGGAACGCATATGGTATTTGTGTGCGAGTCTCGTATGGGTAAGACCAACCCGGCTGCTGTTCGGCAAAAAGGAAAACATGTCATTCCATAGGAGGGAAAATAAACATGGTGAGCGTTTGACGACAGACAGGCACACTGAACTGTCGCCAGACAAGTGAGTGGAGCGCAGGCTACAGGAAACCATCTTTAGCCAGACACCCGGCAGCATAATCTACTAGCCACATATGCAGGGGCCTGTCATGTGACTCAGGCTATGTAAACACACGCTCTGGTGTCTGCCTGTCCTTCACACAGTTGATTATTAGACCATTATTGCTTTTCACTAGTCCCACACGTCTCATCCTCGATGTTACTCACATTAGTTAGATAATTGTAAAGTTAATCAGAAAAATTGTTGATTTCATTTTTTTAAATGTGGCTGACAACATATTTGACATAGCAGCCATTAGCAGTGTAAGAGGTCAATGTTACATTCATAACAACCATGCTAATTATGTATGTGATCATTATAACAGTGATAAAACGCTTTCTAATGTGAATTGCGATTTTATTTATTTTTTCTATATTAAATATAAATTTTAGTCAACGCACAACATATGATCATATTATGAAGCATGGGATTTTAGCGATACAATACCAGACTACATGTAAACACATAGCAAGCAAAACACTAAGTGAAATGGAAAATACACAATAAAAAAAAAATGTTTACACAATAATTTTTTTTAATTAAATAATCCTTTTAGAAGACACATTAAGGTTAATCTTTAAACTGAATGATAGACACGTTAATGTTAGTCTTTAAACTGATTTACGCATTGAAATGTAAATTAGGCCCAAAAAAGCATGCAGCGTTTGAATGAGAAATAACAACTTTAAATGCTGAACGGCTATTGTTATGTTAAAAGTAAATATCTGTCAGTCATGACTGAAACTGTCTGTTAGTTTGGATATCTGATATGGTCACTGTACATTACAGTTTTTGAGCATTACAATTATCTCTGCTCTCCCCTTGAAATCTGAATGTTATGCTTTTACATTTTTTTTATAGTGTTGCAGCTTTTGTTTTAGTGTTTGTGTAGAGCTTAAATGAGAAAAGAGGACCATTCTGCATGTGTTACCATTGTTCATAAAATGTTTGTTCTTAAAAACAGACTTTTCTGCACTGTGCAGCTAAAATCAGCTGTAAGCCTTGCGGTCCTGTTTCCTCCAGTCACATGAATCTTAGAGAAAGAGAAAAGACCGTTGTCTGTCTGACAGCCAAGAGCCTGCAGTGGTGCTTTATCCTGAGAATAAGCAGGCCTGACCTTAACCATTGGCACAGAATTCCTATATCCTTCCGATTGCTCTGGCAAAAAAAAAAAAAAAAAAAGGATTATTTTCACCAACCATCCATCCGTCTCGCTCTTTTTTTTAACCTGCTGTTCTTTCTCCCAAGTCTCGCAATGGAAACAAATCCCTGAGGGTTCTTAGAAACAGAATTAGAATAGAGTGACGTATAATTTGCTGGATTTTAAAAAAAATCCTTGTCACTTGTGCTTTTCTCTAATGTATGATAACCATATACAGAGCTCATAGATCTTTCTCTTCCGCCCCGTAATCTCAAGAACACAATTGTCTGATTGTTTCCCACCCAACTTTCCGCTGGATAAGCGCACTCATTCCTATGAACACAGAGGCTCATGCCAGAAAATGGATAAAGAAAAACAAAAAAGAAAAGAATGAAACATCCAAAGGAAAATACAAGAACACCTTCAGGGAAAGAAACCTGGAAAGAAACAAAAATGTTTATGGCGCCCTCTATAGGACATATTTATGCTCCCAGGAATAGTTCTGAATTCTAATTGGCCAGTTGTGCCATTGAGCAAAAAGAAGAACAAGGAACCGGTAATATAACCTAAAATGAAGACATGTTAGATTGTAGCTATTTCAAATGACATGGAAAAACTAATTTATGTTGCAGATTAATAATGCATTAAAACAATATTGCTTCATTATAGTATTTTACAGTACATATAGTATGTGTCTAGGCCAGCTATTTTCTACATTGTAATGGAGTATTTAAGTCTGAATTTATCTAAATAATAAAATAATTTATAAGGAATATTCTGGGCTCAGTGCAAGTTAAACTCAATCAACGCCAATCGTGACAGTTTCCACAAAGCATTAAGTCATAAGTCATAAGCATTAATACATAAGCATTAAATTATTCACTGTTTCAATAGTACTGTCACAAGAAGTAAACAGTGTGCTCAAACAGCTCATACACACATTTTAAGAATATTGTAAATGTATTTTTTTATATATATAAAAGTACAAGCACAATATGTATGCTTCCATTCATTTTCAATTGTAAGGGCTTCACCAACATTGATTTTTGCTTTTTTTTAAAGGGGTCATGACATGAGAAACCAAATTTGCCTTGATCTTTTGGTATATAAGAGATCTATGTACTATTAAAACGTCCTGCAAGTTTCATAGCTTAAGACGTCCTCCCCATTATAAACAAAGCATTTATTTAATCAAGCTCTAAATACAGCTCGTTCTAGATCCTTTGAACTTAGTGACGTCACGGTACGAAGTGACGTACCAGTCGCTTGCATATGACCGCCTCCAGCGCAAGACAACTACGCCTCATTTCGCATCATCGCATGCGTTGTCGTCCAGAGAGTGGGTCTGTTTACAAGATGACTGCGATGCCACGCAGATCTGCTGTTCCTGTTTGAGTGTTTGAATACGCTGCCGAATGATCCAGACGTCAGAGAAAGCAGTCGGTAGCAGTTTATTTGCAGCATATGCAGCCCGCCAAAGCTTTATTTCAATTGTGAGTGATCAGATGAGTGTGACAGGGCATGTTACTGAAAGAACGAGCAGAGAGAGAGAGAGCCTTCAAACTCTCTCTCTCTCTCTCTCTCTCTCTCTCTCTCTCTCTCTCTCTCTCCCTCCCTCGCGCACATGAATCAAAATCAATTGAGAATTGACACGATGGTAAAAGATCGGTAGACCGAAGTTTCACGTGGTGGAGCATTGTGTAGTCTACATGTGATACAAAATGATTAACGTTAATAATTTATGCATAAGCAGCACTGACGTTAGCCAGTCATACCAGTGGGCGTTAACACTGAACTCTTAAAGGGGAAAACTTCAAAACAGACTGTTTGAATCAGAGGTGAGAAACAGGGTGGGAAAAGGTCATAAATCACTACATTTTTTAAGTTTTGTTGTACAAAAAACTATAGTAATACTATAATTGCACCTAAGGGAACATAATAAAACAAAACAAAAAAACATGTCATGACCCCTTTAAATTTTTTTTTTTTTTTTTTTTTTTTTTACATTATGCCACAAATGCTGGCGGATTTAGCTTCAGTCATATTGAACCCAGAATATTCCTTTACAATCAAATCAATATTTCATGTCTATATTTGAAATGACAGTGAAGTCCACACAATGTGCAGGTGAAATCAGACTTGTGCCTAAAAGTGAATATAAGTCTCGTCAGCCTGACAGCTGGGTTTGATCTTCAAGCATGTCTTGCTCCAGTGCTGAAGAGCAGACGAGAAATATCTTTATCAGTGACTCCTGAATTCTCATCTTACCCTACCTTAATGCATTCTCTCTCTCTCTCTAAATGCTTTGATGCTTGCAGAGTCCTTGAAAACATCCCTGCAGACTGTTCATTTGCAGAATTCTAATAGAGTTCTCAAACCTCTGAAACATTCCTTCAGTCCACCACTTCAGAGACTCCCAAATCTCCAAATTAGATATGTGCTGTAAAGGTCTGTGACCTGTCTTAAGTAGAGACACTGAAGGAGAAGGATTACCAGGCTGCCAGACAACTTTTCCATTCATTTTCTTAGCTTTCTCTAGTAAAGCTGAATTCGAATGGCACATCAGTCTGAGAATGACAGGTGGTGTCCTTGAGATGGCGTACTTCTCTTCTCTATAAAAAGTGCATTTCAGAATTACATTTAGATGAATGTCCTCATAAACTAGAGCAGGTTCAACAAGATAGATGGTGTAATGAGATGAATATTCTGAACATGCAAACAGAAGGAAAGTGGAGATGAACTGGAGTGTTTTACAAGTGGATGAAGAGATGAAGAGACATGGAGACTTAAGACGAGACGAGTGGGCTAGACGAGATGAGACGAATAAAAACAAATTTAGGTGAGTAGAGGAGAGATGTGGAGAAATGAGAAGAAACAACAGGGGGAAACAAGAAGAGGAGTTAGAGAAGAGAAGAGAAGAGAAGAGAAGAGAAGAGAAGAGAAGAGAAGAGAAGAGAAGAGAAGAGAAGAGACGAGAAGAGAAGAGAAGAGAAGAGAAGAGAAGAGAAGAGAAGAGAAGAGAAGAGAAGAGAAGAGACGAGACGAGACGACAATAAGGAGAAGGGAGGAGAACAACAGTGAGGTATTAGTATATCAGCTGTAGTATATCTGAGTGTGTGAAGAAACATTCACACACTCAGTCTGTGTTTACAGCTCACTGGCAGGTGTGAGGAGGAGTTTCTCTCTGTTTCACACTGACTCTTCACCACCACTGGTCCCAGGATGAGATGGATGACAGTGTCAGCTGTGGTCCAACATCAACCCCTTCTACTTACCAACTGCCTGAGTGATTATTTCTCAATTCATGCGTGGTGTGTGTATGATTAGGAGTAAACAGTTAAGCTTGAAATGACACGGCTGTGGTAACTTGGGGACATGTAGGCTACTAATGCACTATTGAGTGTTTGGTTTGTCTTTGATTCACTACAGTCTCATCGATGCATACGAGCATCCCACCAAACAGTGACTCTTTCAGCAGAATGAAGCTAAAGAAATCCTGAATATGTGAGCATGGCTCCACCCTCGCTCCATTCATCACAGAGGTAAATAAATACCGGAGCGAATTCCTTTGGGGACCGGATAGGAACAGAGAGAGATAGAGAAAGAAAGTGAAATGGAAAGCAAATAAGTGCTCATGTGGAATGTGATCCAATTTAAGCAGGAGAGGAAAACCTCTTTCGGATCTCCCCAAATCCCTGGCTTTGTTTACTGCCTCTCTGTAGCTCGACTTGAAAAAATATACATCTCTTCCGTCACAGACTCCCTGGTGGGCTTCTATTGCTCCCTGAGAGGAGGTCTTGTTACAGGCATATGCCCACAGCCGTGATCTTCACAGAGCCCCAGCACCTGCTCCGAGCCTCCTCTTCCAGCGTGTTCCTGTGCACATGCTGCAATGGAAGTCTACGTCGCTTGCGCTGAACCATGCTCGGTTTCTAGGTGTCAGCCATAAAGCACTTAGCACTGAGATTTCATGCCTCAGAGCACAAATATTGCGGTCTGATGCAGTACGGAGAATATATGCAGCGCGTCACTCTAGCGAACTCTAACCCATGTCTGAAAGCATTAGTAAAAAAAGGAAAGTTATCTCGCTTAAAGGTATAGTTCACCCTAAAAATAAAAATGTACTCATCATTTACTGACCCTGATGTCTTTCCATGGAAGAAAGTCAAACGAGTTTGAAGTGAAAGAGTGAGTAAACAATGAATTGCATTTTTGGGGTGAACTATCCCATTAAGCACCAGGAAGTTAATAAACAGCATTTCTTTTTGTTTTCCTTTTTTTACTTCTAAAAAGTCTGAACTAATGAGAGAGGTAATTAAGACTAAAAGCCCTTTCAAAACAGCTTGGTGGAAGTTCTCAGGCCATTTACCAGCCAAGCGTTGAGGAATGAAAGCGAAATTTCTTTGCTCAGAAACAAATTAATTGAGCATACCTCTGCTTTTTTCATTCCAGTGTGCACACAGCCTGCGATGGCAATAAAGAACAATGACAATGAAACCCAATCTCCAGGATGCCTGCAGGTCCTAGTGTTGAAACGTGTAGCTAGCCCACTACTTTACTCCACTGATCAAGCAGATGAACAAGTGCTGGCTTTGTTTGGGGAGAAAAGGGGGGCCTGAGATTTCATAGAAAGCCACTGGCACACAGAGGCATGTGGGTAGGTTAGCCAGAGAGGTTTGAGTTTCACTCCTAAGTGCAGTTGTTTTGCCTCAGTTTCACCATGTCTGTCCAAAGCCGCACTACTGTTTTGACAGATCAACACATAATTTTTCTCTTTAATCTGCGGCAAAAGTGTGCTTTTATAGACCTTATGCCCCAGAGAAACAAGTGCGCGGCCATCTTTAGAATTTTGTTTTTAAACTTCTGTTTTTGCTGTAGATCTGTATATTTCTATGGCATCGCTTTCAACGAGTAATTCGCTGGTGGAGTGGATTTACTTATTGTACATTTAACGAAAGTTATCATGAGCATTGAAATGTTTGAAGCCGATGTCATAACAAATGTCAGTAGACCACGAAGTTTTCAAAACGAGCGGTAAGATCCGTAAGATTTTACCTTCATGCGGTGGAAATACAAACACAGAACACAACAAGCGTAGCGCTGAGAAGGTGCCTACTAAATTGTTTTGTTGATGGAACTAAAAGTGAATGGCCCTTGCAACAGCGTTATGAGGTGTCTACTTTTCTGTGCTTTCCCCCTCTCATTTGATCTGTTTTTATTCCACATTGGAAATCAGAATGTGATACATTTCAGAATAACAGGATTTGGGGATTTCTGTTAAAGAAGAACATTTGAAAACAACAGCATTTACTGCAGTCCATAAAAAAATGTACAAAAGCTGTCACTAGGGTGGTACCTTTTCAAAAGGTACACTTTTGTTCCTTTTAGGAACTAATATGTCAATTTTGGGTGCTAATATGTGATATTAAGGTGCCAATATGCACACTTTAGGTACATAAGTGTACCTTTTCAATAGGTGCCGCCCCAGTGACAGCTTTTGTACCTTTCTTCTGAGAGTAAGGCTGCCCAAATGAGACTTGAACAAATTGTAATTGAGTTAACCTATCCACATAACTTTACAGTAAATCCTCCATTACAAAATTTTATTTTAAATAATATTTCAAATGTATGCATATTTACCACCAAAACATTAATACTGTTCACACAGGACACGTTTGAAACAAACAAGCAAAAGAACGTTTTATTTTTTGTGACATGTCTTGCATTTTTTTCCTGTTGTCACTTTCACATGAAACCTTTTAAATTGCTGTAATATTGATGGGTAACTTTTCCCCTAAATGCACCACATCTGCTATTTTCACATGCAATTGCTTTTCATCTTTTATCCATATTGCTACCATTCACACATCAGCACCGAAACGCCATTAAAACTCTGTGATGTCAATTGCCGGAAATGACCTTTAAACAGCTGCACTGGAAATATAGTAAAATAGTGAAAGAATCCTTTAGTGCTCCAGTAATCTGTTGACTAATTTCTTCATCTTCTCGGATGGAAAGAAGCTCTTTTATTTCAGAGTCCGAATTGGCAACATTTCTTTCCAAAATGTCATAATCATGATCATCACAGGCTTACAACCCTGCTTACAGCCAAATGAACCTCATATGTATTTAAACCATTAATAACACATAAGTTTTGTTCACACAAAGCATTAAAACAGGACTTCTCTGGCAGTTACAACTTCTTACATGCGAGTCAGAAGATTTACTGGAATGTAGACAATGGTTTTTCTCGACACAAAATCAAAAAGTGCTGTTAAAAGTTAACGAAAAAGGCGACATGTGTGGTAGTGCCAAATAGCTCGCTAAATGACTAAATGTATGTCTCATGCCATGTGTACCATGTTTTAAGAACCATATTCAGATTCTGACTGATACAATAAATCGTTAATTATTTTTACGTTATAGCCGATAAACAATAAATGGCATGTGTTACAGTTTTATACTGTTTTGTTAATAATATTTTATAATATTTTATAAAATAATATTTTAAATACTAAAAACAAAAAAATCTATCATTTTAAATGCTAAAAGGGAATTTAAGCATCACAACATTATATATACAGAATAAAAGATGTATATTTAATTTGAGATTTGCTGAAGAATACATTTTAATACTGTTTATTTACATTTTATATATGTATATATTTTTTTTTATACTGTTTATTTACATTTTATATATATATATATATAAAATGTAAATAAACAGTATTAAAAAATATATATATATATATATATATATATATATATTAGGGCTGGGCAACGATTAATCGCGATTAATCGCATCCAAAATAAAAGTTTGTTTACACATAATATATGTGTGTGTAGTGTGTATAATTATTTTGTATATAAAAATGTACACACATGCATGTATATATTTAAGAAAAATATTTTATTTATAAAATATTTATATTTATATATAATATAAATTATGTATAAATGTATATACAGTATATACATGCAAATATTTCTTAAATACTATATGCATGAATATGTGTGTATTTATATATACAAAATAATTGTATACACTACACACACATTTATTATGTGTAAACAAACTTTTATTTTGGATGCAATTAATCGTGATTAATCGTTGCCCAGCCCTAATATATATATGTGTGTGTAACTAAGTTACATAATGGCAAGATGGCAATGGTTAAATGTAAAAATGTAAATTAATATAAATAATATAAAAAATGCAAATATTAAAAATACAGTTAAAACAAACAAGCAAAAAATATAATAATAATAATAATAATAATAATAAAAGGCAGATAATCAATGCATCCCTAGAGTGTATCCTGTGTGAAACGCCCCTTACACTCAGTAATAATAAATGTACAAACTATGAATTTTAGTGTAAACTGGTGGTCATCACCACAGGAAAGGACTGCTAGTTGTTAGTCTTCACAAGAAAAAAAAAGAAGGGCAGCGGATACTCAGGAGACCGGAGGAATGATAATTCTAGATGATAATGAGAAAAGTTAAATCCGACTGACACACGGCTGCGGTTAGCGGGTGAAGGAGGGGGTCACTGGGGTTCAGGGCAAGTAGACTCTGCAACCATAAAAAAACGCAATGAGCTTCAGCGAGCTTTCATTTTGGTTGCTAGGAGGGGGAAGGGTAATTGTGTAGAACAAACACGCACATAGGTGAGGGTTTTACATATATATGAGTGCTATAAAGAGCCTGATATGCCATTTAATGGAAACTGTCCCACAAAAGACTGATTAAGAAATGATTAAATCTGTGTAAATGAGTGTTGAAGAGCTTGAAATATTTCCACTAATGCATACCAGCTTTATAAAATGACTGTGCGTGCCGGTTAATGTGCTTACAGCACAGATTGAAGAGCGTAATTCACACTGGCAGAGAAAAATGCGCAACGCAACGCCATGACAAATGGAAGTGACAAGTAGCAATGGAGGTGAGCATGGGCTGTGATACAGAGATACAGCACAAGAAGACAAGAGCAGATTTACCTTCACTCAAATATCTTTCCCCTTTATCTACTGCTCCATGAAATCTCTCTTTTTCTTCTCGCTCTCTCTCACAGATCAATAGCAGCCCTTTCCAGTTTGCCACAGTCCATCATATTCTATCACAGCGAGCTAAAAATGATCTGATCTCTGCCATCGCACACAGATCACTGGGCATTTTTCAGAGACCTGTCATCCAGCCACATCTGTTTGGTGTTTACACGTTTAGCTTCGTGAAAATGGAGCTATAAGGTCTTCCTGAGAGACTCTGAGGTCAAGGTCACAGTCTGACATACAAGCATTTCGTATTTGGCTCCGTGTTTGCAGGGTTACAAGACGTCTTTTGTGAAACGTTCAAACGGCCTTTCGTTCGTTGACTTACTGCAACGTATTATTTTCAATTATATAAGTTTAAAATTACCTCTGTCGTAGTCATCCATCATTTCTCTTTTTTTTTTCTCCATCATTGCTGGTTCTGCCAAAGTTGTGTTTGGATCAATATGAGACTTTGGAGGAATTTTCTTTGCCAGTTTTGGACTAGCGTACAGTACCTTCAAGGTGCATTACAAATTATTGCATAATCTGATTGTGTTTTCTGGATTGTAGACATAAAAAAATGCACCAAAAAAGTTTACTTTGCTGTTGTGATGCTATATTATTCACCATCATTATATCTGGCATAAAATGCAATATTCCTCTGGTCGTTTTCAATAAATCAGCCTCCCTCATAACCAAAATTTTATGTAAAATGTCTAACATTTCACTGCTCCCAGGCGCCAATATATCTCATATACATGTGCCGGTCACAGTTTCAAACCACAGAGAAAAAAAAAAAAACTTTTTGTGTAGAGTTTTAACTACATCGAGGATAGATGCTCTTAAACCTTTCATAGTTCTGCTTATGTTTTTCCTCTTCAACAATGCTTTAACGAGGTAGAGAGTCAGACAAAATTAGTCAAAATGAAAGATCTCTCAGAAAATACGGCAGTAAAGTCTCGGCATGGCAACTTAACGACTGAGCTAGTCCAGACCGCAGATCGTTCATGCACAAGGTCCACCCTGTTAGGTGGAATGTGTCGTTTTTTAACACGAAGCCTTGGAGTTACATGATTCACAGAGTTTCTTTCCAGTCATGAATAAAGTTTATGTTTGTAAATTGGAAAACAATTTTTTCTCTATATTAAGAAAGAATATTTATTTCATCGAACACCGAGAAGCCAATATTAACATTTCACCAAGGTAAAGCACGAAAGCAAAATCCAATGCAATCATTAATTTTGTAGACACTTTCTGGTACCTTTCCAGGAGCTCCTTCTCGACATCTGGGGGAGGGGATGTAAAACCATGCAGAGGAGCTCTGAGAAATGTTTATTTACACTTATTCAATCAAACGAGCGAGGAGGTGGTACAGCTCGGCGCTTGTATATCACATTGAGTCGAGAAAGTAGAGAGTTAAACTGAGATATGGCGTGAACATTTGCAGAACATTCCTTAAGGCTCTGCGCCATGTTACGATAACAATCAAAGAGTAGTAACAACTCACTCCCACAATCCGTCTTCACGTCTGCCGCAAGCAAGCTACTCATTACCTTCTGCCCAATGGATGGAGAGAGGGAGACAGACAAAGACGAACAGATAGAAAAATACATTAGCGGACCACACCGGGCTCTCGTAAGAGTCGGCGGGCATGTTTCTCACATAGATTTTAGCAGGCAGAGAGGGAGAAAAAGGTGAATCTTGTTTTCATTACAGGAGAAAATTGAACTGGCAGCTATTGAGCCCCATCAATCATGAATTCCATCATGGGCTGTCAGGGTTGAGTTATCACCCTGAATGGCATTCCCACACACACAGAGGGCACCGGCTCACACCGGCACCGAAACCTTCATCTGTCTTTTCCTCTTGTTCCCCAGCACCCCTACACCCCCAATCGCTGCCTCTTGCTTTGTATTTTCATTCTATCATAATACCACATAGTTTCTGAAAGTACACAGGCCATTACAAAAAAAGTATTATGGTATTACAATAAAAATCTGCTATTGAAAAGCAGTAATGCCATGGTTTTTGGACCCTGTAATTCGATTAAATCCATAATGTAAAACTAAAATACAAACTGTTAAACTGTTAAAAATGCAGGTTTACAATATATATTGTGTTTCTAGTCTAGATTTTAAAAAAAAAGTTTTTTGTTTTCAATATTGCTGATAATGTGAAGTGATTCTTGAGCATCAAATCTGTTATTTTAATTTGTAATAATATTTCACTATAAATATATATATATATATATATATATATATATATATATCTTTTGAATTGTAGTGTATATTCGGGTTTTAACCGAATGCTTCAAATTCTTGCACAGTTTTCTGCACAGCTGCTTTATAGCCAAATTGAACTTATTTATTAATTTATGTAGCCTACTTTACACAGATATTGAACCAAAATGAATCAACAACGAACTGATTTCGTTGTAGTGTATATTCGGGTTTTAACCGAATGCTTCAACTGTTCAAAAGTTGTCACTGTTTTCTGCACAGCTGCTTTATAGCCAAATTGAACTTATTTCTTGATTTATGTACTTTACACAGATATTGAACCGAAATGAATCAACAACGAACCTATTTTCAACTGAACACTGACTGTTCACTATTGTCTTTTTAGAGCTGCATCATTGAATCATTATGTTCCTGTTGATCACTGACACTGTAAAGCTGCTTTGAAACAATCTGAATTGTATAAAGTGCTATATAAATAAAGGTGACTTGACTTGACAACTCGCCCATATAACGTGACAACATAACTGCATTAACATCACATTTCATCACCAACCAATGGCATTTCAATCTCTTGTAGTATCAAGACTGAGATCAACTTGGACAAAATTGATTTGGACAAAAGTTCAGGGAAAGTTGAACCAAGAAACAGTGCGACAGGGTGTGATGTATAACGCACGCTAAAGTGTATATTTTATAACTTTTTTTTTGTGAGTTGCCCTGCACGCTTAATAAACAAACTACAGATGGTCCAAAACACAGCAGCTTGAGTTCTTACCAAAACCAGGAAGTATGACCATATTAGCCCGGTTCTGTCAACACTGCATTGGCTCCCTAGAACATTGCATACATTTTTAAATATTGCTGATTACTTACAAAGCACTAAATGGTTTAGCTCCCCAGTACTTGAGCGAGTTCCTAAAGGGGCACTTGGCAACTCTAGCCATTTCTTTGCTGATTTTCACTTTCACATATTTTCTCACGAGCTCCCCCTACAGCTGTGGGGCGTATATTTCACAACACTGTCGTAAAAACACACACTTGCCCCTCCCCCTTTCTACCACTGCTCATGTGCATTTGTTATTATCGGAGCCGGACAACTTTATCGCGTGGACCTATGTCTACAGAGGTGGGTCATACATCATACACAGTATCATATGGTGTTTCTCACGAGACTTATCTCCAACTTACCGGGACGTTAGTCCTCATGTTGCAAGGTTGGTTTTCCACCTGGGAACACTGGGGGGAGTGGGGAAAGTCACCATTATCCCCGGAACAGGTTATTTAATCATCCAAATGGCATTAATAAAGCCTTAATAAACACATCATAGTCCTTCACATCTATTGAGATCTCAAGATTCTGGCGAGTTAATAATACCTAGAATATCAAAATCGACTGCTGGCGGTAGATCCTTCTCCTATTTAGCACCTAAACTCTGGAACAGTCTTCCTAACATTGTCCGGGAAGCAGACACACTCACATTCAGTTTATAGCTAGACTAAAAACACATCTCTTTGACCTAACACATTATAAACTTCTATAATTCAATGTTAAGCTGCATAAATTAGGTCAGCCGGAACCGGGAACACTTCCCATAAAACCTGATGTATTCGTTACATCAAGAAGAATGGCATCTATGCTAATATTAGTCTCTCTGTTTATCCCGAGGTTTACCGCAGTCCACCGTATCCAGGCCGTATCCAGATCTGATGAAGGACCTGTGCCTGAACACGACGACAACGCAGTCCTGAAGTGTCAACTAGTCTCTCCCCAGTGAAGGCCTCCTTCCCTACCCTTTACCTCTGTACAGATACAACGTTGCCAAAATGATTCCAGTTCACGCGGACACGTGAAAGCAGAAAAAAATTATGTATTATACATTTTTAAGTCTAGACAAGTCATTTGTTGAGGTCAATTTGTAAAGAAAGACTACACACCTACGCACATAAATCCGAACGTGTACCTATAGACTAAACACATAATACGCATGTGCGCGCCGTCAGCGTTTTCACAGATTTGCGTTTTTGAAGTTTTCACAGAGATGGTAACGTTTAAAAAAAAAAAATCACCGCTTGCACCAGGCAACCTATTTCAAGGTTTGCGCTCTCGAGTCACCAGGCACTGTTGTTGTGCGGGTGAGCAGGCCGGAGCGCATTAAGGGTTTTCTGTTAGATCGGTGTAGTGTAAGCGGCCCCTAAGTTAACAACTAATGATCTTTGCAACGGAACTGAATCAATCAAAACGAGCTGGACAATAACATTATTCTAGAGCTGCTATAAAGCCAAAATAATCTCTGTTACTTTAATTTCCTATTATCACTTTAAAGCTCCTTTGAAACAATCTATATTGTTAAAAGTGCTATATAAATTAAGGTGACTTGACTTTTGCATTCCAAAAAACAGCACACTGAAAATCATCAATCCGGCCTAAAAGAAAAGAAGCCCCTTAAGGATATGTAACCGAGGCATTGGACAGTGCCGTTGATTGACAGCTAATTCAGATCCAGTCAAACAGTGGGGGATGTAGTTTTCATTGGAAGGAGGACAATAGCTGGCAGGCAGTTCACAACCCTACACTGTAAAAAAAAAAAGTTAATTTACAGGTAAAGCCCTGTATTTTTTTACAGAATTGCGCCGTTTTTTCATTATACAGTGAATACCTGTTAATTTACAGATTTTTGCTGTAATTTAAAGGTCCACTATTATATTTACAGGTAATTGTTTGTATTTTGGTTTTACATCAATTTTACCGTTTTTTTTAAGGAAATTGTCTGTATTTTTACAGGGTTGTGTGTAATTTTACATTAAATATTCAGTAATATTTTACAGATTATTTCTGTGAAATTAGAAAACAAAGAAAAGAAGGTATAACTGCAGAAATCAGCAGTCATTTAACATGTTGTCCTTGAAGATCATGTGGATGTCAAAGTGAGTTTTAAGGTTAAATAATTGTATTTGTATACAGTAGGTATACAACAGTCTTTTAAATGTTGTCTTGCAAATATAAAATCTTTATAGTCGTAAGCAATAAAGTCTTGCAAATCTTTCAGACCGTATTTTAATCTTGTCTGGCAAATGTGCTCATTTTGATAATCATTTGTATTATCAATTTCGTGTTATGTGTTTTATGAATATTTTTCCAAATCTGCGTTGCTGCACACATTGCGTGGCTTTGTGTGCGTGCGACTGTGTGTGTGTGTGTTCGCGCGGGCGCGCGCAATGACGCAGATTCAAATTATCCGCCAATACTTTTCCGATGCTTAGTCCCGCCCACCACAACGGTTAGTTGTTTGGACCTGTGTCAACTCAAGCAAGCGGGAGATTTGAATTTAGTCTACGGTTGTGAAGTGGATTGTTTGCGATCACAGTGGTTCAAAGCTATAATCGTATTCGTCAGGAGCAGCCGTTGAGCCTGGATCGTCACAGCGGACATCATCATGCCAAGCAACCGATCACCGGCTGAGGTAAGAGTCTCATACTATTATGTAAACGATATTTTATATTACATTGATTTGTGTAAAATTGACAGTTTCCAAGGTATCGTTAGCATTAATGTTCAGTCATAACTGTTGCCGAGAGCTGGAGGGCAAAACACTGCAGCATGCCTTTCTATTTGCCATCTGTTTTAAGAAAGATCAGTTGAACATCTCTAAAGACCTAAAACAAGCTTTAGTAACGTTAGACTTGTTATGCGTATCAAAGTCCGTCCAATTTTGTATAAAATCTTCGTTATGATAACTTAGTCAGTCAATCCATCTCTTAAACGGCGGGACATTTTGAAACACTGTCTGGAAGCTGAAAACTCTTCTCTTAAAAAACATCCTTGATTGTATTATAGTAAAATTGTAGTAACCACGTTTTTGGCAGATTTATTACCAATTTAATAACCACAGTTTTACTAAAAATGGACCTACCTTTTTTGTTTTTGTTTTCTTAGTAACGTTAGTTAAACCATGGCTAATTTTGAAATGGTTAACGTGACTAAGTTAACTCTATCAAGAATGTTAAGAAATCGAATTCAGTTCTGTAACGTTACTTGTTAATAATACAGCGAAGACTAGAGTATGAATATAACATAATGAACCCCTATGTGTAACTGATGCAGCTAGGTCACGTAAATCATATTCATTTTTAATTTAGATGTAGCTAAAATCAGCTCAAAACATACTTAACTGGTAACCTTTCCTGCTCAGCTTCCAGATCATAGTCAGTTGAGTTTTTGCACTGTCCCAATGCAACACATTCTGACATGTGTAAATGTAATACTGAGTTTTAAAATAACTTATTTTTTTGTGATTTCAGGTCCTGTGGAAAGCAGATGATCATGGCAAACAAGGTATGGGAAGAATTAACTTTAAAAAAATAGTAATGACGAGTCTTCTGATTTCATGTGATTGCACTAAAAGTGTTCACAAGTTTTGGTTTTGCTACAGTAAGACCATGATTGTGTTAGATTCCACCCATCTATTGTTTTTTTGTTTAGTTTTTTTGTAACTAGGCTCTGTCATTTAGATTTAGAAACATGGCTTTTCCTATCACTGCTATCTTAATGACACACATCTCTACCTTTCATTCCAGCCAGATGATCTGACGGTAGCTGCTCGCATCTCGGCCTAGCTGATGGAACATTCTTGCTGGATGAATGACCTTCACCTTCAACTCAACCTTGCCAAGACAGAACTGCTTATGGTTTCAGCCAAACCATACTTGCTGTGATCCTGCTGATTTTCCTTACACCATTAGGAGGATCAGGCCCTTCCTATCGGAGCTCCACAACTCCTGGTCTAAGCTCTTGCTCTATCCAGACTGTATATTGTAATTCTCTCTGGACAGGCCTTCCAGCATCAGTCAAACCTCTGCAACTGATCCAGATGCTGCAGCAAGAGTGCTCTTTAAAGGTTGCCCTATACATAAACTTTAGATCTATGTGTCCTCCAGAAGCTTGTGTTCTGCAAATGAACGGCGCCTTGTGGTGACATCATCCCAAAGAGACACAAAAACACTTTCTTCAATGACCTTTACCTGGACTGTTTCCAGCTGGTGGAATGACCGGCGCAACTCAACACATTTTCAAGAAACTGCTAAAGATCCATCTTTTTCATAGATACTTGCCCCAATAATACTAAATCTTTGTTTAAAAAAAAAAAAACCTTGCTATGTGTACTGTGCTAGACTAACTGGGACTTGTCTCTGCACTTGTTGCTTCTATCGTTATCTTAATTGGTAAATCACTTTGGATTATATGTAATTGTAAATGTTTAAAAAAAGTTATATTAGACTATAAAGGTATACAGCAATTGTCTTTTAATGTGGATATTTTTACATGTTTTAAATGATATACTAAGCTTCTAGTTCCAATTAATCACTTATCTTGATGTTCAGTGTTTGTTCAGTTACTAATACTGTAAATGTGCAGGTATTCTGTACTCATACATTTAGTTAATTAACAGAAAGTGACTGTAAATTTGCTATTATTAAGTACTTAAATAGAGATTGGTCAAAGTTGTGAAATTGGATCTGTACAAATAAAAAATAAAACTAAATTTACAAACATTTGTATTTTAATTTATGCATTTTTATACATCATTTCATTGTTATTTAACACAGAAAAACTATATATTAAAAGATAATTACTGTAGATAGACAGCATTATTATATAAAATAACTTTATAAAACCCTAAATGTACAGTTTAACCTGAAAGTTAAATGTCTTTTTAATGTAATTTGACATCATTTATCCGTTATTCCACGGTTTAATAAGCCATTATTAACAGTAATATACTGTAATTTAATCAATTTTGACTGTAAAGTAAATTCTGTATTTTTACGGGTTTTCCATGTAATTTTGTGAAACGGTTATTTGCTGTAATTTAACGGAAACCGTCTGGAAACTTTGCTGCCAGAGATTTGCCGTTTTTTTACGGGATTTTTTTTTACAGTGTAGTATTGCTGCATGGAGGTAGAATTTGGCATAAAACACACAACTCAGTCCGATGAGGAGCACATTCCCTCACCCAAATAAATAAACAGCTGCAGTCTATAGAATCTGCACCATCCTTCTCTCTTATTACCAGCTAACATCAATTTTATTTTTCATTACTCTTTTCTTCCCCACCCGCTCAGCAGAGGCAGGTGGGTGAAAAAAGGACACAGTCAAAAATATGAAACGGAAATATGGATGTCTCCTTCTCTCTTTCTCGTATTCTTTTTGCTTTTATCTCTTTCGCCATTTATTCTTATTTTTCCCTCCCCTCTGCATTTCTCTCTAATCCTCGCTTGGTCACCATCCGTTTGTGCATCTGTGTGTGTACGTGAGAGGCCCGACAGCCCTCTGAATTGAGTCGTATTGATTCGAGAGCAGACGTTTTATTTAGGCGATGCATCAGCCAAGATGCACAGCATCAAAAGAGCTGAGGGGATGCTTTCATGTCGATGGAGAGGGTGTGTGTGTGTATGTGTTACCGCCCGAGATCAAGGTTCCTGTTCGTGTGTGTGTTTGTGTTTGGGCAGAGAGAAAAAAGACAAACCGTGTCATGGAGAGAAGCAGTGGATGGTGAAAAAGAGGGCATGTTCTCTGGTTTCAAGAAACGGATAAAAATGTAGTGTTCATTCCCAAAATGCTACACGCACAATTATGTCCAATTATTCGGGGCTAGCAGTTAATGTCTGGGGGTGCATCTCTATTTGCAATTCTATATAGTCAGCAAGATGAGGATTAGATCGTCCCAAATCATAGTACACTGAAAATATAGTGTATCAAAAGCCTGGATGATACACTCTTAAAAATAGGATCTTTATTTGCTTCATTGGTTCCATGAAGAACTTTTAACAAAATGTTCTTTATAGTGGAAAAAGTTTGAGTGTATACCAGGGGTGTCCAATCCTATTCCTGGAGGGCCACTGTCCTGCAGAGTTCAGCTCCAACCTCAATTAAACACACCTGAACCAGTTATAACTAGTCTTAAAGGGTTATTCACGTGAGTTCACGAGAGCGCCACGACGCATGTGCGAGAACTGAGAAGACGAGAACTGTCTCGATGTAGTGTTTAAAATGGTTCTTAAGTGTGCATTTCCTGAATGTCTGAATCGTGAGAAACCAACGAGAAACCATAAAAGTGCCTTACCAATGCCGCAAAATGAATGGCTTTCCTTTTACACTTTCCCATAAAATGATCGTGAGCGTCATCTTCTCAGTTCTCGCGCATGCGCCGTGGCGCTCTCGTGAACTCACATCAGAGGCCCACACAGAAGAAAATGAATAGTTGAATAAAGTTGTTATTTTTGGGGGGGTGGGGTTGCGCACAAAAAGTATTCTCGTTGCTTGATAAACTTGAGGTGGAGCCAGTGAAGTCACTTCTATTTTAATGATGTCTTTACTAACAGATGCAATTATCAAGCAGCCATGAAGGAGAGAGCCAGCTCTCAGATTTCATCAAAGATATCTTAATTTGTGTTCAGAAGATGAACGAAAGACTTACGGGGTTGGAACAACATGAGGGTGAGTAATTACTGACAGAATTTACATTTTTGGGAGAACTAACCTTTTAATAGCCATACTAAACTTCCAGGCAGGTGTGTTGAGGCAAGTGGGAGCTAAACTCTGCAGAACAGTGGCCATCCAGGTTTGAGTTTGCCCATCCCTGTGGACTGTTTTATGAAGATGAGTAAACTCTGAGGTTCAGGTATAGGTTTAGAGTTGACAACTCCATATAAATCCAATCTGGTTCAGATCAGGTTTAGCAGGCTCACAACACCCGATATAAATATGATCTGTCACGTCAGGTTTAATCCAGAGTTTGCAATAAACTCTGAAGCGCGTGCACCTCAAAGTGTGACGTGCGTCAAACAGCCAATCACACGGAAAACGGATGGACGGTTTGATTGACTTCTCGCTAGAGAGCCAGCTCAATTCACTTCTCTGTTGAAGATTAAGAGATCATTATGAAAAAAAAATATCATGAAATTAAATGTATTTACAAGGCAGGAATAAACACTGCTGCTGAAGCGAAAGTTTAAGGAGGCAGCTGAAAGAAAATGAAAGCTCTAGCGTAAAGTTCTGCCAGGAAGACTCAATGCTACGTCACTCATTACTTTCTGGTCTATCCGATCACTATCTAATACTTGGAGTATAAAATATTGTTACTTACACATGTTTGAGTTTGCAGATGATGACGCAAACGTTCACTTCCATCCTCCCCACCACCACCAGGATGGTCCCTGTCCATACATCCCCGGGGGTTGGCTGCGCCCCTGCCTTCGTCTTCAGGCAGGACATGCAGAGTCTGTGAACTATGGACGGGGCCTGTGCCAAAGAACTTTAGCATCCAATATCTTTGTCTTCATGTCATCACGCCTTCCGAGTCTTTCTGGTATATATATATATATAAAATTGAAAAGTTTAAATTTGAATAGGCCTATATTATATGATCTATACATAAGATGAGGGATTTTGTCTCTGGTTTAATCTGGAGCAGATACAGAGATACAGGGGGATACAGGCTTTATTGCATGAGATACATGTCACTTTACTCATAGCTGGATAGCTAATGAAACCCGCAACAGGCATTCTCTTTCGGGTAATATTTCCCACAATCAGCACTTGCACAAAATAAATATGTGTGACATTTCTTGTTCAGGTGTACAAAATACAGTTGTTTTAATGTCTATAAAGCTAAATCTTAAGAAATTATACAAATTTAGAGTCAAATAGTAGAGCAGGACTTTTATCTGTAAAACCAAATCACAAAATGCTTCTTTAGCCCAAAAATCATGTGTGTATGTGCCATTCGTCTTTTTGGTGAACGTGATTTCACCAAGTACAACATGTTCCTGGATCCTGGAACAACATTCCAGTCAACAAATCATATTTGAGGGACAAGTTTACAGTTTATGTCAAGTTTAGGCTTGATACCAGGGTTATGTGCTTCAGTGTGTTATTCATCATTTCCCTCTGATTTTAGGGATAAGTTATGATTGGAGGTATATGGAAAGGTTTAAGGTTTAAGGTTTTAAGGTTTTTATGGCCTCTAAAGGAATGAGCTAGATGCTGTAAACAGTCAAGAGCAATAGTAATATTCCAATAGTGATGTACTGGCTTACTAATTAAAAATACACTCACTCACACACACACACACACAATCAATTGGGTTAATGAAATGACAGACTGCACAGAGAAATTTTTTCATAAAATGCTTTTCTGCTCTCTACTGGTCATAGACCACACACACACACACACACACACACACACACACACACACACACACACACACACACTCATACACACACACACACACACACACACACACACACACACTTACTTTCTTAATACCAGCTGTAGCTAACTGTTAGTGTGCAGAGGTAGTATGTGAACTGAAATATACAAACTGTGCCTCAAAGATGTTGCAGTCACAACAGATCAAAGTTCTGCAGTATCTATCAAGAGTGTATAAGCATGTTATCAATTATACACGAAGAATTTGGGAGGGAAATAATTTTAATATAAACATTAAAGGAGTTTTGGCTTAAGAAGGGCTGCTGTGATCTTCAAGTATCCTCATGTAAAATTCTGATTTTAATTTCCAAAAATCCCTGTCTCAACCGTGGTTCTGCCTGCACAGCGCTTACACAAGGCTTGTGCATGCACCCTCACGCACACGTGCAAACACATATTCTGCATGGCGCCAACGAGGAAGAAACGTCATAAGCCTATTAGAAAAAGCCAACTAAAGCAGTGCGCCAAACACTGAGGTCAGGAAGTATTTGACAAAGAGGGGAAGTTTTGCTATTTTACCTCATGCAGGTCAACATCACACAGCCAATATCACACCCTGTGGACTCATAAAAAAACAACCAGGCACATTTCAAAAGACTTTCTGAAAGACTTTGACTCCTGAAGGGAGATACTGATAAAATTCTAAATCAATTAACAAGCATTATTTTATTTTTTTTTGGTCCTATGTTGACTCATTTCTGACTGAAATTGTATGCAGGGGATATCGATGTAGTCACAACAGCAGGCTAGCATTACTTGCTAACCAGTGCCAGGGGGAGGGATCTCATTTTATGGGGCATTTGATTGGACAAAAATCTGTGAAGTTCAGGATGAGTCATCCATTTTTTGGGTCTATTTACGTGCAAAGGAAAGGCTAAATTATCTGTTAAAAGTGAGTTTTGGTAACAGACATGGACAAAAACAACACAAAACACATCTCATCTGACTTTATTGGATCTTTAAATGTAAGATGTAACAGTCCTTGAGCATGCTTCATATTAAAATAAAATATTTAATAAAACATTATTTTAATATTATCAGAGTGCATATCTAAAGAGCTAAACAACCAGAAAAGCACCATCAACATGAATGAAAAACATCTGAAAATCACTATAAATAAAAATGTATTAACCACTTAACATACAGGCCATCTTCCACTTAAAGGTGCCCTATGTCAAAAAATAAATTCATACTCCACATATTCCATACCAGATGGGGGCAGTATACCTCCAGAAAGTTGGCCTACTCTAGTCTGTTTTTTAGTTTCAGGTTGTTAATCTTCTAAAACCGTCAAATAGTCCGCTTTGTCCCGCCAAAGCCTATTTTGAACGGTGAGGGATGTAGAATAGAATGACTGCTGCCGCTGCGCTTGGGCGCGTTACGAGCAGAGAGAGAGAGAGAGAGAGCGAGCCCCGGCCGCGCGCGCGCACTCTCACGTCTTCAAACAACACGAGAGCGGTCCTGCACTCTCTCTCGCGCATATTAATCAAATCAATTGACACGATAGTAAGACCGCAGTTTCACGTGGAGCATTTGGAGATTTTTAGAGATTAGAGATGTAACGCACGCCTAGCGCACGTGAACCGATCATCTCTACTAGCTAATAGTAAAAAAACACGAACACTGTTGAAAGATACAGTATGCTGCACCTTACCAAAATGTATTCCTCATACATAATATCGACCAATCATTTTTTTTAACTCTTCCCTGAACTGAAATGTAGTAGTGGGCTGTACCAAAGTCCTTTTTTGTCCTTTACACGATTGACATCAGGTTCAAGTACGCCCACAAGCCGTGCGAGTTATTCGTGTGTTGCAGTTTGGCTGGTGGTTATGTATGTTGCCCGCATACCGCCTCCCATGGCCCAAACTGGTATTATGACACCGGCCGGGCCGGGGCTAGTCATTTAGCATGCTAATTCAGGTTTATATCTCGGCAGCACTATAACTTGTAATTTTTTTAACACTAGAACTACCGGAATTCCATAACTACTAGAACGACCACAGCGGTCATTCTGACCGTTCATACTTTGACGGTCATATGGCCGTACTGAACATAATTTTCGTCATGTCATATCTACATTTGAACCTTTCTCTTTAAGTTTTCCAATGATGCTTTTAATTCCTGTCGTCATGTTATAACGTCATCGCACTTAAAACAAGCACAAAAGAAAGATTGCCCCGACAGGTCTAAGGAAATGTAAGGAAAATTTTGCGTCAAAAATATATTTTTCACCACACTCACCACGTGAATAGACATGCAAAAAAGTTAGGAAACGTCAAAGCTTCATACCGTTTAGTACAGCCCTGTTTGTAAATAAGTTCAATAATCAATACAAAATCTAAAAATAAATGGATATACAATGTTACGATAGGTAATAATAAAGGGGTAATTTGAACGGCACAAAAAAACCCGCATCATTCACTAACGCGTACGCAGTCCACACAAACACCGCATTTCGTGTGCAGTTCCCACACACTATACTTTGTGACATTTGGCACATGTCTCCTTGGGTTATATTTTTTTCGCAGTTCCTCCTTACTTGGCACTGATCGTTCTCTCCATCAGCTGCTGCTCCTGCCCGGGTCCTGGCTATCGCACCACCAGTTGTGTGGCTTTTGATTTCATGTGATCGGAGCGAAGTTCGCTTGCCAGTCGCGTGATGAAGTCCATCTGAGAAACTTGCTCATTTGTGCACTTCTTGAACAATATGTGCGCGTTGATGGCGGGAAATGTAGCGGACTTATGATATCTATAATGCGTGCGTGCGGTCAAAATGACCGCCATGGCCATTCTAGGTAGAAATAGTCAGAACTGTTTTGTGTTTTGTGATTTTAATAAAATAACAGTGTCAGAATAAAATATACACATATTTAGGAAAAGTCAGAGTCCTACAGCCACATTCATTTTATTTTAACAAAGTTATTACACTGTAAAATTTAAAAACGGTCAAAATGACCGCCTTGGTAGTTCTAGTGTTAATGACATCATTGCACTTATTTCTTCTCATTCTTTTGACACGTGTAGCTCATTTTTTGGATATTTTTACCTCAATTTTTACATATGGCACCTTTAAAGATGGCCAGCAGGCAGTTCATCAGCTAGAATGCTTGTCTCAATGAAGATGTACAGAACGGTGAGAAAACCAGAGAGGTGGGAGTGCTTCAGTGAGTGTGGACTCTCCTCTCCTCTTCCTTCAGAAACCCCTCTCTCCTGCGGTTATGACATTCTCTGCAGCAGAGGGGGAGGTGGGAGTAGGGTGCTTCCTACTAAGACACTTAGATCTGAGAGAACCGAGTCTGACCCAGTTAACAGAGGACAGAGAAAGAGAGAATGAGGGAGAGGTGGATGAAAAAAAAGAGAGAATGAGGGATACAGGCAAAAAAAAAAAGAGGAAAAATAACACTAAACAGAGGCAAAACAGTTGTCATAATTTCACATAAACACTCTTTTTATATAATCAAACCAAAAACACACACGGTCAGTTGAAATATTAGCCTATATAGTTAACATGCAAAAAAATCAATCAATTAATCAATCAATCACTATGTCCTGACTTGATTTTGCATGTATTACATGCGGATTTTGCTATTGTAAACCTGCTTTACTCCCAAATGACCCTCACCATCATTCTTTGGTTCCAAATATCTTTTTTTATTATTATTATTTAGCCACCAAGGGTAAAGTGTAAGCGTTTGCCCAACAGAAGCAAAGCACGTCAAATCGACGTTCAGGTGGCGACATCTGGTGGCCAGAGGGAATATTAAAACAACAAAAAAAATATTATTTATTTATCCTTGTATTATTTAAAAAATCATTATTTTAAAATAATGACTTCAACCATGCCAGCAATATCCCATTTTTGATTTAGCTATACAACCCAATTTCTGTGGAAACTAGATATTTTATGCTTAATACGGCTTTAACATAGCTTAATCTTAAATTAAAAATAGTCTAAATAAATGTAAAAAATATAGATCCTTGCTTTTTTGTAAATTACCAGTTGTCTTTTGATAGTTCACAGTCA
This sequence comes from Semotilus atromaculatus, assembly GCA_031834385.1. Classification (NCBI taxonomy): domain Eukaryota; kingdom Metazoa; phylum Chordata; class Actinopteri; order Cypriniformes; family Leuciscidae; genus Semotilus; species Semotilus atromaculatus. Next base: position 34,294,401 of record JAULUF010000044.1, on the reverse strand, counting down.
TGAATCATGATTATAGTCGATTGCCATTTGCATTCACGAGAGAGTAGGCTACTGAATGGACAAAAATCTGCATAGTGCATGTTGATTTCGAATAAATAGCCTGCCCTACATCTGCAAAAAGCAAGTTCTTCCATTAAGACGCACAATAGCAAATAGATATAACAGACATGGAAACCTATAATGGAAAATGGAAAAATTCTAATTTTCTTTCATAAAGTCTTTAAGACTAAAATGTGTTCTATCACACTGTTAAACCGTCTCTATCCCAGTGAGGAAAATGAAGTTCTGAATGTGCAGTGCTTGCTGAAAGATCCTGTGGAAGTCCCAAGCTGTATGATCTCTCTGTAACGTAATGAGTTATTATGCACAGCTTCAGGCACACTGCAACATGAAGTGTGTGTGTGTGTGTGTGTGGTCTATGACCAGTAGAAAGCAGAAAAGCATTCTATGAAAAAATGTCTCCGTGCAGTCTGTCATTTCATTACCCCAATTGATTTAGAGAGTGTGACTGACAGTAAGACCATTGGCCTGAAAATGATATCAAACATAATTAATATTTTTTTTATAAATATCAACCCAAAGGTTTTTGCATATTCATATAGTCCAGAATCTTCTCCAACCTTACAGAGATGAGCAGCAATAGCTATTCAGCGAGGCTCGCAGGTTCTGCTCACTACACAGATCAAGCTTCACAATCTCCAGCAGATGCCGCCACATCTCATCAAAGACGACAGGTGTAGATTTTAGGACAATAACAATGTGAATACAAATTTATTTGCGTCTTTCTCAAAAAATACTCTTGTGAATAAAAACTTAAACTTGTGAATAATTTTTCAAATTAACTAGGATTTTAACAAAGTGACAAGTTCCCTTAAATTATATATATATATATATATATATATATATATATATATATATATATATATAGCCTAATTTTATTTGTAAAAAAAAAAAAAACACCGAAGTTCTGTGATAATACGAATCCAGTGCGAATAGGGCTTTAAAATGGCTTTAAAATTGTCCTGATAAAAACACACACCATTGAACATTGAAATTTAAATAAATAAAAAAATAGGTAGTTTTTTTGGTTGTTGTTTTGCACACGTAAGACCTTGAACTAATATGAGAAAACAAAATAAATACGGCCCGGGAACTGGCTTTTTTTTAAGTCTGTGTGTTAAAATCAATAACGTTGTATCTCATTTTATGTTGAAATGTGTAAATAAGCAAAAATCAAATCACTTTCGCTTTTTCACTCTGTCTCAAATTTAACCAGAGAAAGATCTGGAGACTTTGGCAGACTATAGCTAATGGACAGTGCGTATCTGAACTTAATTTGACTCTGACCTTTGCTTCACTTTGTGTTCTGTCCTCACATCATATCAAAGTCTAAAACAGGCAAACAAACATACAACACCAAAAAATGTGACATCCTACCGTAGCGGGGGATTTTTTTTTTAAAAGACATTTTATTTCATAGTAGCCTAGTATTCTACAAATCTACTGACATATCGTTTGAGACCTACTGATATAAAATATATTAATATATAACTTTATTTGGAGCACTTCTTTATTGTACAATGTATATTTCTGAATATTAAAGCAGCATTATGTTACTTTTGAACTTTTGCTCTCGGGGTCCCCCTACAGTTCGGAAACATTATTGTTTTCTACTAGTGTCGTAAAATCCGTCATGGTTACACCAGGGGATACCATAGGGGGGATACACCATAGACTGTAAAAAATAATGGACGTAATGTCCGTGACGTCACCCGTAGGTTTCTGAAGAGCGTTATTGAAGCCTAAAGTGGGCGGGGCCAACCGTCGCCATCTTGGCAGCGCGTCATCTCTCGTCACTCCCGGATGCGATATTTTTTTTCACAGGATGGTAGGGGAAGACTCATTAATATTCATTAGGGAACTCATCCCTGATTGGTCTGATGACCTACCCCCCAACCCCGCCCCTAAACCTACCCGTCACTGGGGGTCTGATGACCTTCCCCTAACCCCGCCCCTAAACCTACCAGTCACTGGGGTTAAGACCAATCAGAGATGAGTTCCCTAATGAATATTAATGAGTCTTCCCCTACCATCCTGTGAAAAAAAATATCGCCTCCCGGATAAAATAAAATGGGCAAAGAGGCGGGACGTGGGTGGAGCTGAGGTGCTACTGGCCTCGCGCTAAAGTGACAGCTGATTAAAGAAGTAAAGCCAATTGAAGTTCATGTTTTTGCCCTTCGAAATACTATAATAATTAAAAGACGTAACTAAAAGTGAGACTATGTGTATCGTGATGCATTATTATTCTGCTAGTTAAAAATGTATTATCATGCAGTAACTTACACTCACCGGCCACTTTATTAGGTACACCTGTCCAACTGCTCGTTAACACTTAATTTCTAAGCAGCCAATCACATGGCGGCAACTCAGTGCATTTAGGCATGTAGACATGGTCAAGACAATCTCCTGCAGTTCAAACCGAGCATCAGTATGGGGAAGAAAGGTGATTTGAGTGACTTTGAACGTGGCATGATTGTTGGTGCCAGAAGGGCTGGTCTGAGTATTTCAGAAACTGCTAATCTACTGGGATTTCCATGCACAACCATCTCTAGGGTTTACAGAGAATGGTCCGAAAAAGAAAAAACATCCAGTGAGCGGCAGTTCTGTGGGCGGAAATGCCTTGTTGATGCCAGAGGTCAGAGGAGAATGGCCAGACTGGTTCGAGCTGATAGAAGGGCAACAGTGACTCAAATAACCACCCGTTACAACCAAGGTGGGCAGAAGAGCATCTCTGAACGCACAGTACGTCGAACTTTGAGGCAGATGGGCTACAGCAGCAGAAGACCACACCGGGTGCCACTCCTTTCAGCTAAGAACAGGAAACTGAGGCTACAATTTGCACAAGCTCATCGAAATTGGACAATAGAAGATTGGAAAAACGTTGCCTGATTTGATGAGTCTCGATTTCTGCTGCGACATTCGGATGGTAGGGTCAGAATTTGGCGTCTACAACATGAAAGCATGGATCCATCCTGCCTTGTATCAACGGTTCAGGCTGGTGGTGGTGGTGTCATGGTGTGGGGAATATTTTCTTGGCACTCTTTGGGCCCCTTGGTACCAATTGAGCATCGTTGCAACGCCACAGCCTACCTGAGTATTGTTGCTGACCATGTCCATCCCTTTATGACCACAATGTACCCAACTTCTGATGGCTACTTTCAGCAGGATAATGCGCCATGTCATAAAGCTGGAATCATCTCAGACTGGTTTCTTGAACATGACAATGAGTTCGCTGTACTCAAATGGCCTCCACAGTCACCAGATCTCAATCCAATAGAGCATCTTTGGGATGTGGTGGAACGGGAGATTCGCATCATGGATGTGCAGCCGACAAATCTGCGGTCACTGTGTGATGCCATCATGTCAATATGGACCAAACTCCCTGAGGAATGCTTCCAGCACCTTGTTGAATCTGCCACGAAGAATTGAGGCAGTTCTGAAGGCAAAAGGGGGTCCAACCCGTTACTAGCATGGGGTACCTAATAAAGTGGCCGGTGAGTGTATATTGCTCTGAGCTTGTGTGTGATACATGTCAGTCAGTCAGCATGGCATTGCACGTCAAGTTCGTAAAGAGCTTTATTCAGTGACTTTCAGTCCATTTTAAAATCTGATTTTGGCCGCCTCTCAATTTCTCAAATGGGTTAAACCAAAGATATTACCTCAGAAGTTCAAGTAAATGCATTAGAAATCCGCGCTCATTCAAGCGTGTCCATCTATTGCGTGGACGGAGAGAAAGCACTGACACTTGCAGGATTTCATCTGACGGTACTTTTTATTTAACACTAAAAAGTTAAATAAGCATAATCTGTTCCGTGAGAGCAACGGTACCGCATTACAAGTGTATCCTGTATATCTATAGACGTTTTTAAATCTAAACTCCAAAAAGCAACGAAATTGTCAGACATCCATTAAGTTAGTGCATGCGAGGAAAACAACTGGAAATATAGCGCTGGTTGTTCTCTCCATACCACGACGGAATCCAACGGCGTGGGCAAAGGTATAATGCGTGTATTAAATTGTATGAAATAATTCTGAAAAAAGCACAAACACTGCACAGAGATGGCATGTACAGCAGCTGCTGGAATTAGCTGAGGGTGACGCTAACAGACAGCAGAAAAACGGCAGTTACAGCAGCCTCAATACACCTGTCACTCAACTGGCCACGCCCTTAATTATGCAGAACTTTAAGGCTTAATATAATTTAAACGGATGAGTTGTAAAATAATTCACCCCCCTCACAGTTGTCATGAAGGGCAAAATTAGCTATATAGATCAAAACCACTTTTTGCTCCAGGCTGTAAATTATATATATATTTTTTTTTGCTGTAAAGTTGGGCATTTTAAAATGGGGGAGATACAGATTTGACTCACTTTTGCAGCCAGCCTCAAGCGGCCAGTCGATGAATTGCAGTTTAATTCACTTCCGTATTGGTTTCAAGAGAGAGACGGGGAGGTTGCCCCTTGGGATACACGCGTGCATTTGTTGACAAGCCGATACCCCCGAACTCTGAAAGAGTTCTCAGACTGAGAGGAGTTGGGCAGACTACCAGCGTTGCGTGTGAAATGTCATCATCCCAGGTACATTGGCATATATTTCAGCATGTCATATGAATATAGTTTCATGGGCTTTATTTTTTTCAAAAGCCAAGAGATCGCGTAGCTCACGTTTACAAGCCAGCGTCTTTAAAATAACACTTTAAAATAATTGTTCTTTAGTATATTTTCTAAAAATGTATTAGAAAAATATAGGCCTACTTGAGGTGACCATTCTGTTTATTTTTTAAAAGTGTATTTATTTGCACTTTATTAAAAATATATTAGGTATTTTTTAACTGTGTGCTGGAAATGATCATTGTAACAATGCATTGAAATTATACTTTCAAAATACATTATAGTATACAATAGTATTGTGCAGTATTTACTTTTACTTGTACTATTGTACTATTTTGTACTAAGTATTATTTGTCTATTAATGTGCATTTGTTATTGAAGACAAAGTGTTCAATATGCTACACTTATAGTCTGCGCCGATATCCTCGTGGGCAAGTGTGCCGTTGTGCTTCAGGAGACTCGAGTTCGAGTTCTGGCTCGTGGACCTTTCCCGACCTTACACAAGTCCTGTTTGTTTCCTGTTATTTCCTACATTATTTCTTGTTTGTCAAATTACATAACCAATCAACTTATTCTACAGGATACAAACTGGCAATATGTAAGGCTTTAACTGACCTCTGCTTTGGTCCAGGTTCAATGTCTGTTGATGTTTGTCATGTGAGCCACAGAATGACACATTAGTGTAGTTGATCAGATACTGTAACTGAACATCGAAGGGCTTCACTCAGGACTCATGTGAGTCATATGAACTGAAAAACGTGCACTCCATTAGAAGACATCTCGCACCAGACCCAGCCTTAACATCATGAGATCTGGATAGGACTTCCATTATCTCTGTGGGAAACACGAGATGCGTATTATGGCTATTATTCATGTTGCAGCCATCGTGTCTTTATTTGGGTCTGTTAACAAAAGCCCGGTTTCTGAAACTACTCAATGTAACATTGGTGAAGCAATTTACATTTTTTTAAAAGTTTTTTTTATTCCTTTGTCACAATTTTCACAAGCAAGTGTTACATTTGCAAAACTCTTAGTATACTAATATCACGACAGATTATCAAAAGTGCACTTTTTGCCCCAGACATTTCAGCATGTATTCAATGTTGTTAGAACAATACTCAAATATCCTTTTCACAACACAACATAAACATTTCATTCACAACTGCCTTTCATAATGCTATTACAGTCAAACTTTTCATTTGCATCTCTTTTCATTCAGTTTAATACATTTGTTGCATTGTTCAGTGTAATATATTATTTAATCCAACTGATCTTACAGTTTTTTCCAACTGCTTACGCAAAATATTTTCATGTCACACGATTTTTGAAACCTCTCACTCAAAGTGCAAACCTACACACCAAATCTCCAAAACCATAAGCTATTTCTCAGCCTTTGACTCAGTTTTCAATTGCATAAAACACTTCCCCTCTCAGAAGATTACTTTCACTGTAAAACATTGTATTGAAATGTAGATATAAGCGTATGAAAGACCAAAGAGCTTTAGATTTAGAACAGCAGTGTTTACATGGTATATCCATAAATGCACTATTATGAAATAAGTGTTTGCCATTTGATGCAAATGCTTCATTCTGACATGTGTTTATGGCATTTTGAATGCAGTGTTCAATTTTTGAAGGAGATGTGAGGCATTTTGCATTTTGTGTGTGAAGTTTTGGGAATTGTGTGTAGAGTTTTGAAAATGTGTGTAAGCAGTTGGAAAAAACTGTAATGGAAATCAATTAGAGTCGCTAACAAGCATTTGTCCAATCAGTTACATTTTCAAAACTCTAAACACAATTAGCCCAGCATCGGTCTTTTGTGGCCATACTCTTCACACATTTCATGTCGTTTTCACACAATATGCAGTCAGTGAACACATTTCCACAATGCTTACATTTTCTTAACAGGCAAGCTATACCTCCCAAAAAAATAATGGATTGTTTTTGTAGTATTTACGAATGTTAACACACACCATCCCACAATAGCAAAATCAATATTCCAAACCTTAGATACAGTATAAAAACCTCTTCTTTTGCAATGATATCAGTTCAACAACAATATATTTATATATTTTAGCTGATAATAAACAAACAATTGAATAATTGACACTCAGCTGATTTATGTTGGGTAAACTGGGCCAACCACAGCTGATTCCAGTCTGGGTTAGACTCAGTGGCGGGGGTTATTTTTTTCTATTACATTGACACTTATACAGTAAAAGGAGGACTTTGAGGAGTGATGTTTTTGGAAAAAGAAACAGAAAAAAACAAACACTGAAATGTATGGACGAGGAAGAGTAAGAGCAAGGGGAGCAAGGGGCCCAAGGAGAAGAGCAGGCCCAGTGAGAGATGCAGTGAGATATGCTGTGAGAGGTGCAGTGAGAGGAGCAGTGAGAGATGCAGTGAGAGGAGCAGTGAGAGGAGCAGTGAGAGGTGCAGTGAGAGATGCTGTGAGAGGTGCAGTGAGAGGAGCAGTGAGAGATGCAGTGAGAGGTGCAGTGAGAGGTGCAGTGAGAGGAGCAGTGAGAGATGCAGTGAGAGATGCAGTGAGAGATGCAGTGAGAGGTGCAGTGAGAGATGCAGTGCGAGGTGCAGAGAGAGGTGCAGTGAGATGCAGTGAGAGGTGCAGTGAGAGATGCAGTGAGAGGTGCAGTGAGAGGTGCAGTGAGAGGTGCAGTGAGAGATGCAGTGAGAGGTGCAGTGAGAATGCAGTGAGAGGTGCAGTGAGAGGTGCAGTGAGAGATGCAGTGAGAATGCAGTGAGAGGTGCAGTGAGAGGTGCAGTGAGAGATGCAGTGAGAATGCAGTGAGAATGCAGTGAGAGGTGCAGTGAGAGGAGCAGTGAGAGGTGCAGTGAGAGGTGCAGTGAGAGGAGCAGTGAGAGGTGCAGTGAGAGGTGCAGTGAGAGATGCAGTGAGAGGTGCAGTGAGAGGAGCAGTGAGAGGTGCAGTGAGAGGTGCAGTGAGAGGAGCAGTGAGAGGTGCAGTGAGAGATGCAGTGAGAGATGCAGTGAGAGGTGCAGTGAGAGATGCAGTGCGAGGTGCAGAGAGAGGTGCAGTGAGATGCAGTGAGAGGTGCAGTGAGAGATGCAGTGAGAGGTGCAGTGAGAGGTGCAGTGAGAGGTGCAGTGAGAGATGCAGTGAGAGGTGCAGTGAGAATGCAGTGAGAGGTGCAGTGAGAGGTGCAGTGAGAGATGCAGTGAGAATGCAGTGAGAGGTGCAGTGAGAGGTGCAGTGAGAGATGCAGTGAGAATGCAGTGAGAATGCAGTGAGAGGTGCAGTGAGAGGAGCAGTGAGAGGTGCAGTGAGAGGTGCAGTGAGAGGAGCAGTGAGAGGTGCAGTGAGAGGTGCAGTGAGAGATGCAGTGAGAGGTGCAGTGAGAGGAGCAGTGAGAGGTGCAGTGAGAGATGCAGTGAGAGGTGCAGAGAGAGGTGCAGTGAGAGATGCAGTGAGAGGAGCAGTGAGAGGTGCAGAGAGAGATGCAGTGAGAGATGCAGTGAGAGGTGCAGTGAGAGGTGCAGTGAGAGGAGCAGTGAGAGGTGCAGTGAGAGGTGCAGTGAGAGGTGCAGTGAGAGGTGCAGTGAGAATGCAGTGAGAGGTGCAGTGAGAGGTGCAGTGAGAGGTGCAGTGAGAGGAGCAGTGAGAGGTGCAGTGAGAGATGCAGTGAGAGATGCAGTGAGAGGTGCAGAGAGAGGTGCAGTGAGATATGCAGTGAGATGAGCAGTGAAAGGTGCAGTGAGAGATGCAGTGAGAATGCAGTGAGAGGTGCAGTGAGAGGAGCAGTGAGAGGTGCAGAGAGAGATGCAGTGAGAGATGCAGTGAGAGGTGCAGTGAGAGGTGCAGTGAGAGGTGCAGTGAGAGATGCAGTGAGAGATGCAGTGAGAGATGCAATGAGAGGAGCAGTGAGAGATGCAGTGAGAGGTGCAGTGAGAGATGCAGTGAGAGGTGCTGTGAGAGGTGCAGTGAGAGGAGCAGTGAGAGATGCAGTGAGAGGTGCAGTTAGAGATGCAGTGAGAGATGCAGTGAGAGGTGCAGTGAGAGGAGCAGTGAGAGGTGCAGTGAGAGGTGCAGTGAGAGATGCAGTGAGAGGTGCAGTGAGAGATGCAGTGAGAGGTGCAGTGAGAGGTGCAGTGAGAGGTGCAGTGAGAGGTGCAGTGAGAGATGCAATACCAAGCGGTTTTATCCCAGGTGCATCACCTTTGATAACATCAGATGTGATGTTGATGAAAACGTGTGGCCTAACCCTGAAGATCGCAGAGATTAGATACAGTAATTGTTTTGTGCTTTGACAGAATCATTTCATTTTGAGTCAGATTTCCAGTGTTTTGGTAAAGTTAGTGTGTCTAGAGAAAGATGTGTTCTATTTTGAAATGAAGAGTTCGTTTATATTTAACAAACTGTGTTTTTGAGAAGAAAATTATCCATTTGGCCAATTGTGTTTTATAGGTGTGAGTCTGTGTTAAGAGTTTAGAAAAAGTATCTGAAGGATGGGCAAGCACTTGTTAGCGATTGAAAAAAACTGTAATCATTTGGTACATTTACATATTCTAGATATAGTTTCTTGTTTGCCATTTCTGAGGCAGATTTTTTTACATGAATTATTTTTACATTATCATATATTTATCTTAGTTGATGAACACTATGTCCAGTGTGTGTGTGTGTGTGTGTGTGTGTGTGTGTGTGTCTGTGTGTGACAGACAGATTTGTGAACATAGAGTACAATCAATGACAGTACAACATCAGACTGATCAGAGATGCATCAGAAGAATGGAAACAGATGGCATTAAATACAGAGTTTTACATTACAGTGTGTAATATACTGTTCTTCATAACACCTTTTGAAAACACACTGAATAGATACTATAACAAACATGATGTATTTTATGTTACGTAAGTTATGTAATGTATAAGTGTATTTTCTAATGTGGCATCTGTAGCCTTTACTGTAATTATTTCAGCAACAAGGATGATTTGAAACATATATTGCATTTTTTGCTATTAAATCAACTGATTGTTAAAAGTACTAAAGAAGATCATACTGTTGTGTTTCAGTGATTAACCAAATGTTCTCATTACATTTTAATCTTGTGTTTTGAAACAATGATTATGTGGGCTGAAAATGTATATGGGATTAGGATTTTTTTTATTTTTGTACTAACAGTTTTGAAAATGTACATTTTGTGAAAACAGTAGTAAAAAAAAAAAAAACTGTAGTTGTGTGAAATGTGACCTCAGGTGGCATCATGTTCTCAAGCTTATCAGGTCTGTGTCTCTTTTTTTTTTTCTTTTTTTTTGTGAAAATGAATCTAAAATGGTTGCCTCAAATAATAATAAAGTACTTCAATTTATTTGAGATTTTTATGAACCATTCACCTAATGAATGGTTGATAGATATACAGTCTGACTATCGGCTTGGGATGTGCACATATGAACTGCCAATTTCCATATTTTTCCATACCTTTATCCATTACTTATTTAGCATATTCTGATCATCTTATAAATCTATTTCCATTCCTGTAGTGGCCCACAAAGAATTAGTTTTGAATTATAATAGGTTTTTATTGACCATACAAGGTATCATTCCATTTGTTGGTATCAGTATTCAATAAGACAAAAATATATAAATCATAATAATAATAAAGAAAATTAGAGCACACATGGAAAAATCAACATTGAATTGTGAAATTGTGTGTTATTTATTTGCTGTATTATTGTTGTAATACAAAACAAAAGTTAAATTATTATAGTTAAGTTGTTTAAAAAAACACAAAAATCAAACAATTAAAGAAAAATGCTCAGACTAGGTCAAGCAAGTTTTCTTCTTGTGATGTTTGGAGTGACTGACCCTATACAGATCAATCTAATTTTAGAATCCTTATCTATGTTAAACAAAGTTCTTCTGCTGACCATTGCTAGATGTTTCTATCATGGTTTAATATTAAGCTGATTTTAGTCATGACTTAGTTAAATACAATACATTAAAGATTCCGACACTGCATTTCAAAACAATTTCAGCAATAGAAAGAGACTGGAAATGAACTTGTGTGATGGTGAACTTTGTTCCCTTTGGCAATATGTGTTGGAATAATGTGCTGCACAGTTAGGTTAATCATGGACCTATTTTTTTCCAGCACCAGATTAGGCCCATGGCTAAATGAGAGTATACACGATCTAATGGATTCCAAGGTGCTGCACATCAAACTTTAATTTTATTGCAGTTTTCTTGTAACCCTTCTCAAGGCATGACACGGAAATGACACGAAGCTGATAATATATTTATTTTACTTATTAAGACAATTCTCCTCATGTTTTCTCTATCATCCTCTCTCCACTGTAAGTTTAGCTGAAATGCAAAACAAAAAGCCCAAAATCTAAAAAAAGAGAAAAAGAAACATATCAGTTCAATTGCACAATTAAACTTCGCCGAAATCACAGTTGCTGATTCTGGTTTGAGGTCCTTGATTGATGAGCTTATCAGGTCATCCTAATTTGAGGTCATTGTTCTTGCAGTTACATTTGGTCATGTGAATGTCATGGCCTTATCTATACAAGAAAAAAGTGGTCATAAGTCAGCCATCTAAACAATTTTAACTCTAAGGGAGAAGATCCTGTCTGAACCACTTTTTCATTGTATTTCATTAGGTTGGCATGCCAGAAGAAATTAGATTTTCCATGCACATGATCTGAGCTTAAAGCTCTAATCTTGAAACCAAGAGGCGTGTGCATTTTATTCAGCTATTTAGTAAGGAAACCAAATTCTCTTATAAGGGATGCTGTAACTCTTGTCAGCTGACAGACACGGGTCTTCATTCATTTACATATTACAGTGTTCCCATTCCTTTTGATATATGCATTCTATAACTTTTTTTTTCATGCATTTGTGATTACTAGATAAGGATTTTTATGTTTAAAAAATCATTTTATAGAGATTGCACTCACACAGAGACATTTGTAGTCAAATAAATTGTGTAGAACTGAGCATCACAGTAGCCTTATGGCAATTTAAATAACATGAACTTCACAGATTTCCTTGATTTTAATCACATTTTAATAATTCCCTGGTATGTTCTCCATGACCAACTCAGGTCTGATATTAATAGGTATACTCAATTTTAAAAAGGAAGTAGCTAGGTTTTGTGTCAATATACAGAAATATGGATATTTAAATATGACGCTGTAGTAGACCAGTTAAAATGATCTTAGATAATGTTTCAGGGGAACTATAATAGCAGCATAGTTGTATTCTCCATATAAACAAATGTGCAAATATGTGTCTTCTTAACCTCTAAAAACGGGATAAATCAATATTTACGATTTATCAATTCCAAGATCATGTGAAATGAGCATGATAGGGCGGGGCAAATGGCGTCACGAAGCAAACCGGCCAATCGCGGACTCTGTTTTGCGGTGTCTGATTGGCTCGTAAATAGCGACTCTTGTGTCCATCTCAGTCAGCTCTCCAGCCTCTGAATCACTGGTACTACCGATTCTACACGGATTTAGCTCCACAAAAACCGCGTTCCCCTGCAACCACAACCTAGAAATCAGATAGCTGTCTTAGTTGTTTTTAAGAAAAGAACGAGATAAATTAAAAGCGAACCCGTCAGAGGCAAAAAAGAGGCATCTGCGAACATCGGCAGCCGTTAGCAGGCTGAGCTAGCCGCATCGCGCGACGCATTTCGCCCGCGAGACATCGGGCTTAATAACTGTGTGCATTATAACCCTCATCCACATCAGTTAAACTGAGACTGTCCAGCAGAATCGCAGCGGGGTTCGGCGGAGCTGTCCGGCTCTTGCTCGCACTGCAGGCCTGGTTTTGGGTGCGGAGAATGCTAAAGGATGAGTCAGAGGGACACACTGGTTCATCTCTTTGCTGGAGGGTGAGTAACGTTAACGTTCACGTTAGCGAGCCTGAGACAGACTGATCTAAAACTGCTGTCAACCCGTCTCTTTGACTTTAGTTGGGCTTGATTGTTCTTAAAATGTAGCATAAGATATAACTTACATGCATCGCAAAAGAACAGGTCGACCAATATAAAATGTCAGATAGATGCTCATTCAACATTGCTGTAAATAATCTAACGTTAACTTGACGTTAGCTGTCTGTCAGCATGTCTTAGTGCTACAGATGATCGGATGCTTTATTTGTAAATGCAAGGTCATGCAACAGATGCATATTGGTTGTCACAGAATCCTCTGGAACTCACCAGACATAACTTAGCCGTTTCATGTTTTTCAGGAAGTGCTGTTTCTGTGATGCTTTTCACTCATGTTTTTTTGCCATTGCAGAATGAGATTAGAGACTCGAGGATGCTCGTTGAATGAATGCAAACCTGTAGCATATTACTGTTTCCTGTTGCAAATCAGAGGCTTTGTTGTAGGCCTGTGGTTTCAACTGTCAGCTTGATGCTGGATGTGTGACAGGGATCTCTCTAGTATAGTACGGCTATTTTTGACTCCATTCTCACTCTTGTATGTCCCTGGCTCCTCTTCCCTGAGGCCCATAGAAACATCATCAACAATTCTTCTTAGTCTTTGAATCAAAGGTTGCTGCCTCGCCAATTTTCATAATCAGGAGTGTAACACAAATGAGGGGAGTATATCGCTCTTTAACAAGCTCATATCTCTGAAGGTCACTTGATGACTCAGAACCAGGAGGGCGATAAGAGTTCTAACAAGTAGCCTCTAATATCGGCGTAACGTGCTATCTGATCATATTCATACAAGGAGTTTAAAGAATTGTGTTGCTTATACTGTTGGTGGGAATGTTTCAGATTAGCCCATTTATACATTTTCTGTGGTATGTCAATATGACTAGTGTTGAGTTGTATCTATAAGTGTAATTGCGAGCAGTGAATAGATCACCTGCCACTGGAAATAACTGATAAACAAATCGATGGTTCTGTGTAAAAGATAATTACTCAGCAGTGCAAATGAGAATACCTTTTCAGGGCATAGCAATAACTGTTTTTGTAAACGCTTGAGAGGTAAAATAACCCTCCAGCTATGCAACGGTTCCTTTAAATGGGTTGTTGTCGACCAATAACATTTACTTTAATGGTAAAAAAACAAAAACAAACAAACAAAACTAGGGAAAGCATATAATTTAGGTGCTGCAATTTTATACCATATTATTTGTTGTCAGTCGATATTGGCTATTTGTCGTCAAATGCTTATTTAATTGTAATTTTTTTTTTTTTTTTTTCATTTAGCACTAACTTGACTGATAGATTATGACAGATTTAACCCTTAAAGGTGGGGTATGTGATTCTCTTTTTTTGTCCATTTTTTCAAAATCACTTGAAATCCTATTCCTAACCCACTTATAGTCACTGAGTTAGAAGCACTGAAATGAAAATTAATCAATTTAATCATCTGTGGAACCGGCAGGACTCGAAAAACTCCAGCCAATCATTTCCAAGACATCCTAGAATCATTGGACAGTAAGTTTGTCAATCAAACGGTTGTACCATACCCCCCTCCCCCCCTCCCCCTCACGCGAATCAGAGACAGCGTTGGAGGAAAAGAAGGTAGGACCATTTGAGTTGTGTATTTTCTAAATCTGCCAGTCGTTTTCCAAATCACATACCCCACCTTTAAATGGCACTATCTAATTTCAACATAAATGTATAATCTCACCAGAGAAACCTTTTCATAGTTCCCATAACTAATGGTGGAAGAATCAACTTTTTGGTGTGTTTTTACTGCAGGATCTGATAAAAAAAACTTAGTTCTAGGAATTCCTTTTAGGGGAACTAAATTAGCTCCTATTTAAGAGTAGGGTCTTACCCAGCACAAAAGGAACTACCAGTGACCCAAGTGTACGTTGATTGGTCGAAAACATGTGAAACACTGGAACCCGGCATTTTTAAAATGGCCATGTAAACCAAGGGACCAAGCGAATCATGATCGTGTATTTCTGCTCAGCTAGCAACATTGGACATCAACCACAAAGCAAACGCTATAATTTTTCATATAATTTACTTTCTTTGTTTAACAGTTCTATCTAATAACCGATAAGATAGGACTGTTAAACAGATTGTAAACTAATGAAGACGTAGAATGTGAGCTCTGTGTGCTCAGGCTCTTAGTCGTTCTCAGCGCCATCAAAATAAAAGTCCTGCACATCAACCAGAGCGGCAGGATGCGTCACTTCAAAGTTCCAACTGGTGCTGCGAATGCAACCAGGAAAATGGTCCTAGGGGAACATTTAGCTGTTGTACATTTAACAAAAAAATATTGTACATTTACAATACAAAAGTAAATGTATCCATTGCGTCCATGAGTAACATCACAAGTCGTTCTTGTGTGGGACTCATTAGGCTAGTCTTGCTCAGATTACAGTATCTGGGATCTTTTGACTGGACTTATGTTTCATTTTGGAGCAGGTCCTGTTTATGTGGGACTGGTTACTTTAGCAAAAACTTTTGTTAGTTTACACCTGGGAGTTTCAGCCCTTTGTACACTGTTTTTTTTTTTTTTTTGCTCCAAAACTAAACTAATCATTGACCAGGGGACTTCACTTTTGTGGTCACCTTCACATTTGCCTATTTGGTCTTGCATTTCAGAAGAAATTAAATGCAGTTCCTTTCCTCTTTTCCCGGACTACTTCCCTTTTTTTCAAAAACAAATCTCTTTATGTAATAGTTTTTAATAAACTGTAGAATTCCTACAGAAAAAAAAAATCTAGTGGAATTTTTCTAATAGGCCTCTGCAGAGCTTTTTAGTAGGAGTGGAGTCGGCATGATCGTTCTGTTCATCGGCCAACCAGAGAGAGAGAGTGAGTAAGTGAGAGAGTCAGTGTGTAAACCTTAGCAGCAACAAACCAGAGGGCTGCATATCTGGGGCAAAGTTCGCAGCTGTATGTGTGTCTTTTGAAATGTGGCACAAAAAAAAAAAAATAGACCTTCAGAGGTTTAGAACACAAGAATTCAATTCTGAGGTCAGCAGGTTTAGCTTGTCATCAACATTCAGGGCTTCCTTGTCAACTTTATGCACACATAATAAAAGAAGAACAATGTGTTTGAGGTTTGTTTTATTAGTTTGGTTGACTGGTGTCTTGTCAGACTTTTGACATTTAGTGACATAATTAAATATGCTTTTTAAAGTCTCATCAACTGAGAAGTGTCTGGTTTGTATGCTATTGCATGCAAGTATTTTTTGGTTTTGTTTGTGGGTCTTGTCATTTAGTTTTTTTGCATGTGGGGCCCACCTTTTCTGCTCCCCTAATGCACACAAGCCAATACATGTTAAACTTGACCCACATACAGATGTGAATGCAGAATTCTGCATTGACTTACAAGTATAATCATTGTGCTTGTCAGCGGAAGGAAAAATGCTATGGCACTTAAAATGCAACACCCTTTTATGCGAGCAGCTTATTTTTCATTCGTCCTAGAGGATTTTGCCTTTTTGGATTTAGTCTAGTAGTTTTATTTCTTGACAAAAGCAAAATCGCTGTGTTCATATATAAAACGCAGCCTTGGTGAGCATGAAAGGTGTCTTTCAAAAACATTTAAAAAATCGTTCAGAACCTAATATTGCTGTTTAATGACGTGTATTGGTAAATTGTGTAAAAATTAAAATGGTTAAATATTCTTATGCACATTTATTAAAAAAAAACGGTGGATTGTACTGTATTTTACTTCTTGCTCTAAACATTTCAAAATAGTTTAAACATTTTTTTTTTTTTTTTTACTATTTTCTTACTAGTTTCTTTTTTTCAATTAACTAGTTTTTCAGTACAAATTATATTGCGTGAATAATAAATAATTATCTCTCTCTCTCTCTCTCTCTCTCTCTCTCTCTCTTTAGCTGTGGTGGCACTGTAGGTGCAATATTGACATGTCCATTGGAGGTGGTAAAGACGAGGCTGCAATCTTCTTCGGTGACTTTTTACATCTCTGAGGTTCAGCTCAGCACTGTGAATGGGGCCAGTATGGCCCGTGTGGCCCCACCTGGGCCTCTGCACTGTCTCAAGTGAGTACGTCAAAACCCAACCTGGCAAAACCTGGTTTATCATGCTCCAGGGCATTTAAACCAGTGTTGTGATTGTTTAAAAAACAACACGTGAAAACTGCCAAAAACACTGCAGTATAGAAGATAACACTTGTTGGTACCATAAACACTACCAAAGCTTTTGTTTAAAGGAGCTTGACCATCAACAGTTCTAGACTTAGAGCTTGCAATCAGAGCTGTTGGATTTTACAGATATTGGATTTTACTGATACTGATAAGTATACTAAGTTGGGCAGTACTGCCGATAACCGATTAATTAACCAATAGTTGTAAAAAAAGAAACTGAATCAAAACAATTGGAAATTCAAATATTTTTCTGTTAGTCTGCATTTTCATTGCTTAATACAGTAATATCTTATTGCGTGTCAAATCTATTGCAATTTCGAGAGTGAATCATTTATATTTGCATGTCACTTCCAAAACTTTGCAGCATGTACATGGCTGTTGGCCCTCTTAGCAGCATGAAATATAGAACTTTTATTCAAATTCTGAATGGGTTATAAAGCACACAAAGAGTGCTCCCTTTTTATAACAACTAAAAAGCTGTCACTTATCTCAGTTCATCACGATCTTACAAAGTTCCGTTATAATCAATGAAGCCGTTTACACCGATTGCACAATAAATATTTGCATCATGTCTACACTTTGTTTGTTATATTAAGAGGATTCAAGACCATGCATAACTCAGCACCGTACAAAAACTATGGCGTTTTGAGCGGTAAGTGGATTCTGACCAACTTAAATACCTCTGATTGGCCATTGCATTCAAGAGATCAACAGATATGTCTCTGTGATAGGCTGCATTGCTCAATGCTGCAAAATACAAACATAGACACCTTTGACGCTCTCCAGACGCTGGAGCACTGGAGCATTTGCCAAATATGTTTCGCCAATATGCTATTTTTTAGTTTTCACTGTGGGTGCTCTTGCTAGAAACCATGTTCTCACATCACTTACTTTAAATATGCAACTTAGCTGGCTAACAAATCCATAGACCTGCCCAGTAGTTTCATATTTTGTGTGTATTTTTGTCATATTTTTCCAATCGTTTGCAGTACTACTAATGTTCGCGTCCTCTTCACCCATGTCGGCAAATTTTATTTGCTGTTCTCTACTAATGAAGCATCTAGTCAACAAATTAATCAAAGTAAAATATGACAACGTTCTGTAGTGTAGTGTACACCTACATTTTCGTTGTCAAAAGTTTTAAATCCGCATTTAGTTTTAAATGTATTCTGCTGTCAAAACAAACACCACCAAGGTAGAAGGCGCCTTTCTCAGCTGCTCCCGCAACAGATGCAACTGGGAAAAACTATTGGCGTGGATTATTGCCGATAACCGATTGTTACAGAAATTGGTTATCAGTGCCGATGAATATGCAAAAGCGATATATCGTTGACATCTAATCTGTAGTGACCGTAGAGGCAGTAAAGTCAATGGAGAAAGAAAGATGGATAATGTTTCTTAATGCCAGCAACATATTCATCTGCCTTTGGTCTGATAACATTGTTGCTGGCCTACCATGAAGGGCAATTAAATTGCTCTCATAATGGTTATGTTGCAAATCTTTTTTACAAAAGGCTTTGTACAGTCACATTGACATGGCTATTAAAAAAAATATTTTTGTTTCTATTATGTGGCTCTTTGAGAGTAGTCTTTATGAGTGCTCTACAAGCCACATTTGCTAGTATTTTGCTAGTCTGGCAAAATGTTGCAATGCTATGGTTTCTGGGTGTAGCCTTGCTGTCTCTTCCAGGATTAGAATCACTTTTTTGTCCTCTGGCAAGCAGTGGTATACAGGGCTATTGTATTACTCCAGAATCAGAGGGAAAAAAGATTGAAAAGTAGGTCAGAAGAAAATGAGTCGCAGATGCTGTTTAAAAAAAAAAAAAAAAAAATTTGAAAGAAGAATTCTAGAAAAGTCTGAACATGTCTTGTCCAATTCCAATCAAAACATTGACTTTCCATCTAGTTTGTATAATGCTGGTCAGCACGACACCGCCTCTGGATTTGTTGAATGCTCTTAACCTTTTATTAGTTGATCTGAATTACACATTCAGAGGCCTATTTGACTGCTGTCTGTATAGCTTAACCCGTCACATATACAATTAAACACCGCAGATAGCACTGATTAAGGTACAGCTTGGCATTGGTTCTCCCAATTACCTACTTCGTCTCAAACCCTTTAGCTGGTGTGGATAACTTATTAAAGATGGTGCAGCAAGTGTTGAATGTTATGGCAACAACATGTTACATTGTTAAATCTTCCATTATTAACAATCACCATACTGGCAAGTTTGCAACACGATTACATATACTGTTCTAACTTTCTCTATTTTTCTCAGGTTAATACTGGAGAAAGAAGGTCCTCGCTCACTCTTTAGGGGCCTGGGGCCCAACTTGGTGGGAGTGGCTCCATCCAGGTATGACCCGTCTGCAAAAACACAAATGCTATAGAGTGAAACAGTGGCCGCCCACTTTTTCAACGACCTTGATTCTGGAAGTGCTTTTCCCATTCATTATTCCCCTTAAAAAAAGTTTAAAAAAAAGTCTCTGTTAAAGAGTTTTAAACCATGAACAAAAACAACTAGCTACAAGGTGAATCACAACATTACCGATGCAGTGTGTAGCTTTTTATTTAAACACCCATGTCGGAAGACGTATTCAATAGCCAAGATTCATCTGGCTCAAATTTATCAAGATTGGTTCAGGGAGCATGAGGAATCATTTGCTAGAATAGACTCTAAAGAGTGGTTCCACTCTCCCATTGTCAGATGAAGGTCTCTGACAAAAATGAATGCAACTCTTGGTGAAAATAAATGTTGTGATTAGCCATGTGATGGTATCACATTTTCATGTTGCTATAATTGCTGAAGCTTTTAAAAAGTGTTGTCACTAACAGGTTTAATAACTTTATTTCTTGTAACAAAATAACTGAACATTTAAATACAATAAACCTATACACAAAAATGTATAAAGTAAACTAATGTTTCAAACAGATTAAAGTGCAAAATAATTATAAAGAACAATAGTTAACACTTTACAATAAGGTCTCATTAGTTATCGTTAGTTAATGCAATATTACTCAGTAATCAAAGCTAAAGGTAAAAAGCTAATTTAAGTAGTTTAAGGGTGTAGGGAGACGCACTCTACTTAATGAGAGTGGGCAGGTGCTAAAGAGTTAATTTGGTGGGATTTTCTTTGCAGAATCACGGTAAATGTAGCTTTTCTCCGGAAATTCCACATGAATATTTAATAAATAAGTTTAAATAATGTGGTCTGATGGCTTAAACAAAAGCATGTAACAACCTTGTAGCTCACAGTAAGTGTCTTTATAAGTTATCGTTCAAAATCAATTTCCCTTTAGAAAAAATGAATGGGATTTTTACTTCTAAAACTCAACTGGTTTGTTTTGTGTGTGAATTTTGCATCTGCCTATTAATTTTGATCTGCTTAAAAGGATCTTTGTTTTGTAAGAAACCTTAATATTAAAGTGTGATACTATACATTTTTGGAAATCTGAGTTTGAGAACTGAAAACTTAGTATGTCCTTCAGAAAATATTAGCTGTAACAAATTTTCTGACACAAACGTATACGTTTAATTTTGAAGTGTTTGTTTTTGGATTTGTGTTCTTCACTGTTTCCTGTTGGGGTTGCTTTATTTCCTCATTGCAGTCAAGATTTCATTTGTCAGTCATTTGAAAGTGATTGCAGTACCAGTTTTGGCCACAATCTTACATACGGCTCCTTTAAACGTTCTGCAGTGAGTCTAGATCCACACTTTAGGCACCGGACTACTGTGCTAGGTACCCCAACGGAAGGGTCCCAGAAAAGTGGTACGGTCTGGTATTTTGGTACCATTCACAACTTCTGACAATCGAAAAGGAAATTATTGCGTACTGTACTACTGTACCATATAGGGCTGGGACGGTTACCGCAATACCGTGGTCACGTGACCCCTACCGCGGGTCTGAGCTCGTCACCGTCATCACCGCAAAAAAAAACGTGCCTGCACATGTGCATGTTTTGTCTAGACATCATTCCATTTCTGTTCTAAATGTTCCTGTTCTAAATGTTAAATAAACATGTTCCTTATTAAGTTCAATTGCCTAAAGCCTTGTTTATACTCGACGCGTCCGCACGAGCGCGAAGGTGCGAGCGGGAAAAAGACGTCATTGCGGTGTGGGCGGTCGCACACGTTGGGTGAGCAAGACTCTTTGTAACATCGCGCACGGCGCCGCATCCGAAGACGAAACGACTTCGAGACGAATCTGGCTGTGCAAGCATGTATGTCTCACTGCACCGGCACCCAGTTTGTGCGTCTTAAATTAGTTTATTACATTTACAAAATGAGCCTATAGCAGACATAAGCCATTTTAATAAAAAATAAAGTTCCATGTTTTATAAAATGTCCATGAAACTTAATTATGTTTATTGAAATAAGAACATATTTAAGAGATCGTTAATTGAGTTGTATGAAATACATAGGCCTACATGTTTTTATATCCACATATTTTCTTCTAATATCACTGAAGTAATAATCTCAGGGTTTACTGGATTTTACTCGATTCTTTTTGTAGTGTTATTGGTGGTAATGTACTAAAATAAACATTGTCACGTGTGGACCTTTCTTCTTCTCACGTTGATTCCTGATGGTTAAGAGGACAATTACTTCAGTCGCCCGCTGTCGTTTCACAGAATAGCACAATGGCGAGCGCGTCAAGTATAAATGCCTTGTCCTTTTGGGGAGGTACGCAGCAGTCGTGCGGACGAGTCGAGTATAAACAAGGCTTTAGCCTTTTGTGTGTGCACGCGGGATGTAGCCTATTGCACGCACGCGCGCGGGTGGGGAGCAGGTGGGGTTTCGGTCAGTATTTCACGGGATGGTGCTAATAGCAGAATACCGCGGGAATTTCTTGCTTTTCAACTGCGGTAAGAAAAAATCCAAACCGCCCCAGTCCTAGTACCATATCACTCGGTGGAAACGAGCCGATGACAGTTATGAGCTTGTATCTCAACTGTAGTTTGTGAAGTGAGTGGATTCCAAAATGTTACATTTTACTGTAGTAAAACTCACTAAGTTTTAGAAAATAGCTACTATTTACTATTGTCTATGAAAGTGATTGCATTTTCTGCTCTGTATGAGTGTATCAACAATATCCCCTCTCTCCTGTATAAATCAGTTTGTTCATTGACGGCTGTGTGTCATTATGCTACAGACTAGCTGCTCTCATGCCCTCACTTGAGCTTTATTTGCATGTCTGTGCAGTTTAATCTAATTTATATTGGTATGTGGGAGATGGTGTTGCAACTAAACCACTTAAAATATCTGTATTGCAGTGTTTGCACCCTTTTCATGCTGTAGGAGATGTGTGTATGAGTGTGTTTCTCCCCATCTGTGCATGTGTCTCTAAGCATTCCTGTCCTGTGTGTCCTCTGCCATCACAGCTGGAATGGCTGCCTCGTGACCGTTTGCGTTACATAAAGATTAAATGCACACTTAGGTAGAAACTACTTGGTTGGCTTGGTATGTGCTTAAATTCACGTACTGACATTAACTATGCATTTTAAGATTGTAAACCTTAATTAATTTCAGCTTTTTGATCCTAGATCCGGTTTGAAGTTATGTAACCTCCTCCTGTGAAGATCAGGTTATTTCATTCAGTTGGCCAAATTAAGCCGTGTACCAAACTACAGCATCATTACTCGCACAGGATTGGCTGATGTTTAGACTGGGATCTGATTGGCTGTCATTCAAATGAAAAAGAGCACTGATTGGCTGTCTTTTGGAAGAGGCATGTGTTATAAGCATTTCATCAGGAAACAAATGGCTGCTTAGCTTTTTGGCAGGTCACTTGGTGATGCCTTAACATTTACTGTTGTTGTGTGTGTGAGAGAATTATGTAACCTAGATTAAAGCAAAGGAAAAATCCTTCCCACTGTGGAAGGCTTAAATCCTACATCGGAAATTTTCATTTGAATAATCCTGTTGTTTTTGCATTTGCCCTGTCTAAGAAAATAATTCTGGTAGCTAATACAGTGCGTGTGATCTGATGAGCATTCGGGATGAGTCACGATTTTTGAATATTCGATTAGTTGATTTTATTATAGAATATTGAATAGGTTTTGCGATTATTGTCTTTAAAAAAATCCTTATGTTTTCGGTTCTGATGCGGTGGTGACACGTTCATGCAGGGTATCCGTGGGGTCTTGAAAAGTATTAAAAGGTGATTAATCAATTTTGAGAAAATTAAGACCCTTAAAAAGTATTAAAAAGTCTTATCACGGCTTTATAAAGTCTTATATTTTAAAAATGTATTTTTTCTGAATTAGCTGTCCAACAGTTTGAGTCCCAAAAACATCGTAAAAGTGTGTGAATTTAGTCATTTTTATTAAAAACAAACAAACAGGTACATAAAAAACTAGGCTATTGTGGGTGCGTTCATAAATTGCTTCTGAGTGCACCAGAGCGGGCAGGCGGGCGGAAGTTCAAAAACATGTCTGCGGACCCTCCCGATGATGACAATTACGTCACATGGACAGTGTGCAGACAACACTTCCCAAAAAAATATTAATGTGAAGAACATAACTAAAAATATTTCTTCTTTAAATAAAGAAAGAAAGATTTTGTCCCTTCCACTTCTATTAAACACTGAAATATTGAAATTCTCAAAAGCAATTTATGTTCATTTCTGTTTTGTCCACAGAGCAATATATTTTGCTGCCTACTCCACAGCCAAAGAGAAGCTGAACAATGTGTTTGATCCTGACTCCACACAGGTGCACATGCTGTCTGCTGGTTTAGCAGGTAAGAGTCCCAGCAACATCTTTCACGTACATGCATTTTTTGACTTAAGTTTGCATTGGCTCTTTTTTGTTTGTATTTCACACACTGAACTAAACTAATACTCACCTTTTAGTGTGCACAAACAAGAGAATGCATCATTTGGGTTTTTATAACCGATATTTGTCAGTCCATTTTAGCAATTACAGCCTTATTACGATAAAATGTTTTATCCTAGTTGACCATCTAGTACAAATGGGGAAATTTAGACATGGTATTTCCATCGTGTTTTGGGTTACCTTTTTCAAGGTATGACAGCATCTAGACCGAAAGCACAATTAAAGACTTTCAGGATCAAAATACTCACTTTAAAGCAGACATATTTTAAGCTTCTTTTTTTTCCAAGCTAAAAAATATTCAAGCTAATCATTTTGAAAAGACTTGTTCTCTCTTTGTCTACTCTTAGGGTGCTTTCACACTGGCAGTTTAGTTCGGAACGGGGCATGGTTCGCATGAAAAAAAACGCTAACGTGAACGCTGTCATGCGGACCTGGGTGCGCACTGGGGTACCGAACCCGAGACTACCTGGAGGAGGTGGTCTGAGTTCGGTTGCTCCCGAACCGTGCCGCGGTTTGAGGGAATGTGAAAGGGTCTTGGGTGCGCACTTGTTGCTGTAACCTGCGAATGCGTTTTTAGCTGATTATGATGTATTTATTTCAAACACATGTAAGGGATGATAGTGTTAATGATTTACCTCGGATACAAGCTAGAGTGAGCCTGTAGTATATACACGCATAGCGCATGGAATCATGGCAACAAATTAATGGAAATCTACTGTCTCCTCAAAAGAGTACGTTAGCAAGCAGCAGAAAACCAACTTATGCGACACACACACACATTAGAGGATGGATACCCGACCCGAGCCCGACGGGACCCGCCGGTACCCGACGGGCCGGGCCGGGTTCGGACAGATATTTAGAAATTATGTTCGGGTTCGGGTCGGGCTCGGTCACATCAGCGCGATAAGGCATTGAACATTTTTTATTTAAAACAGCTTATGTAGGTAGCAAATGTGCCTGATGCTTTCACTTGATGCAAACGTTCGTTTTTGTGATTAAAATACCTGTAAAATATTACCATAACATCTGTCTTCCTGTGTGCGGAAATTTGTTTATGTAGCCGTGACAACGAAACACGTGCATGCGCGCCTGTGTTAAGTGCGCTTGTTTCTGCGTACGCGCTGATGTGCTCGTCCTGTTGACATTTCCGAATGCCTTCCTACATTTGCTTAATAAAAAGCGGGCTTTCCACACAAACAAACGTACATGTGTCATTAGTATGAGAAAAAAATGGGATTTTAACTGTCGGTCTCGGGTCGGGCTGGGACATAAATATCTTTATGCCTGTCGGGCTCGGTTACTGCTCTGTCGGACGCGGGCCGGGCTCGGACAGAAAAATTCGGCCCGATCCGCACTCTAACACACATACAGTAAACCTGTGTTGTTCACTCCGCTGCGCGGGTACAATCGCTCCGCCGCAAACGAGCCCAGTGTGAAAGCACCTTTAGTCTTAGTTTCAGTTTGATCAATTTAAATATTATTTTACAGAATGTAAGCAACACAGAAAGAAAAGGGGACATCTAGAATTGAAAATTGTATGTGAAAAATGAATAAATAGTATTTTTAAAGCATTTTTAAAACACGTAGGCTAACTTTCAAACATGTTATATCTACTTGAAAGCTTGTTAGCAATATTGCCAAAAAGATCCTCAAAGTTTGGATTGTGCTTTCCTTTCCCAGTTTCTTTTTTTTCCTTTTTTTGTTTTCTTCTACCTTTTGAGGGCTGGAGGACATAAGTCATTACATGCCAGTGTGCTACTAAAAAGTCTGGCTTCACACGCTCTCTGTGCTGTGTGTAGTAGCGGCCGCTAGCAGGGCACTACGCTAACATGTAGAGTGCCATGCGCGGTGGGCAGCGGTCCTCGCGACTGACACGGGCGGGATCGGGACGCCTCAGGTAGTCACGTCTCTACTCACCGGTATGATCATGATTCTCCTAATGATAATGATGATTGATAAATGATAATGATGGTTATTTAATTTAATGTAGCCACTGTAGCTGGCTTGCAGGTCTTTTCTTTTTTTTTCTTTTTTTTTTTTTAACTTCCTTGTGATTATACAGTTTTGACACATGGCCCCCTTGCCAGCCTGTAACCCCCTAAAAAGGTAAATTCAGTGAAAAACTACTTGAACTTCTTTTCTTTTTTTTTGTCATTTAATTTCAATACTGAATGCTAACCTTGTCATTCGATTGCAGTATGTAGGCTATGCATTATTTTACACGACAGTGTCACAACGTAAACATCCCTAGCATGTTTTGTCTGTTCGTTGTTGATAAGAGGGGCCACACGGCCTGACAATCTCCACAGATAGCCTTTGCATTCCAAAAGTGGTTAAAAATAGGTCTCTGAAGGCCTGCGATGGAAAATTGGCATCCAATAAGGGACAGGCCAGTGAAATATTCATTACATGTGCCGCTCTCTTCTCAAAAGCATAGGTGACTCTTTTTTTCCCTCTCTTAATTGGTCTTTGTATTGGCATCAGTTTACAGTTGCCTCCAGCTCGGGTCTTGCAACCTGATGAATGTCACTTATGGCCCACACATTGTTCATTATTGTGGTTAGTTTATGACTGAGTCATATAGAGCCAGACAAAGTCATGGTGTGATTAACCATCTTTAAAAGTAATCTTTATCACAGCAAGGCCTCTAAAATCAACAGCTTCAGACTGTTAAAAAGGTTAAATGGTGCACTGATGATACAGATGATTCCAAACTCTGTATTGAAAGTGAATCTAGTTTGAACCTATACTTTAAAATTTAGAAAACATGTTAAACCACTATATTACAAATACACTATCATTTAACAAAAATATATGAATACTGCTATTCAGTAAGGATGTATTAAATTGATCAAAAGTGACAGGATAGTAAAAACATTTTTTAATGTTTCAAAATATTTATCCAAGAATCCTGAAAAAAATGTATCATGGTTTCCAAACAAATATGAATAACATTATTAAAAATAAATTCTTGAGCTCCAAATCGCATATTAGAAGAATTCAGCTTTGGCATCATAGGAATACATTTGAAAATATATTAAAACAGAAAACATTTCCTATTTCAACAACATACATTTTTTTTTTAAAAATCTTCCATTGAAGCACAAGATGAAATTTGTTACATTTTCAGTTTAACGTTTCACTCAAATTGTTACAAAGTCTAATTTGTAATTTAAAAAAAAAATCATTAGAAAATTTTCATTAGTTATATCAGACATTTTGACCGTATTATATAAACATATTTTTATTGTTGAAAAAAAAAAATCCCACTCTATATGAACCAACATATTCAGTATTCGTTTTTGAGGAAAGAGTATTTTCCAAATAGCAGAACCACAATTGAATCTTTCAGAAATTGCGTTCGGCAATGATTTTGCCAGCAGGATTGACAAGGTTAGCATTGGACTTTTACATGCACTGCCTCTGACCCTCCTTAAAGCTATTGTTTATATAAACTTTGATCCTAGTTTGATTTTGTAGCTGTTTATATGACCCAGCATTGATAAAGCTCATATATGGTCAAGATAAATAGTGTTACTGCAGCAGGATCAACTCTGTTCTGTACCTTTACATTTTAAAATGAACAACACTGGTATAATGATGTCCTTTAAAACTCAAAAACTCTCTCTCTGTCTCTTCTGTCTCTCTGTCTCTCTCTCTCCCTCTCTCTCTCTCCCTCTCTCTCTTTGTCTCTCTCTGTCTCTCTGTCTCTCTCTCTATCTCTATCTCTATCTCTCTCTCTCTCTCTCTCTCTCTCTCTCTCTCTCTCTCTCTCTCTCTCTCTCTCTCTCTCTAATCATCTTTCTCTGTCTCTATCCATAAAAAAGGAAAGGAAAAAATAAAAGCACTCTCTTAATTGTTTAAATTGGTGGTGGGCGGGATGGAATGGTCATTGTTTGATGTAATTGGTGTGCGGGGCTGGGATGGGGAGGTGGGCAGGGTTTATTTTGATGGTTCCACTCCCTCATGGGTTTGACTTGGCTCTGAGGGGCATGTGGACTGCTGCTTGTGACTGTGGTACAGAAAAGCCTGTGTCTATTTTAGGCCTTTACTGTAGCTTTCACCCTGCGTGAGGGTCTGTGAGCCAGCCTGCTCTGCCCCCCATATCTGCAGGCTTCGTCCTGCAGCTGTGAGGAGAGGAGCTTTGCCCCTCCCCTGTGAGTACTCGTCAGAGACACACTCTCTCTCTCTTACTCTCTTGTACCGATCTGTCATCCCCCCCCTCCCTTTCACCAGTCAGTTGCCTTAGGCCTCTTACCCTCTCTAGAGCTTTTTCTCTAGCTCAATAGACTTCTTTTGGTTTGTTTAGCCAAACACTGATGTTTTACACTGTACTGTTAGAAATGCACATGAATACCTTCATCTTCAATTGCCATTGTCTTATGCTCTCTTTCGTTTTTTTGTTTTGTTTTTTTGTTCGGGGATATTTTGTTCACCCACAACACCAAGCACAGGCTTTGTGCTTCATTTTGCTGCAGTTGAACAGATAAACTAATTGTTCTCACCAGCATCAGGCAGAATATTTTGCTGTTGCTTTAAATGCTGATAATACAATGCAAGCACACTTAAATCTTTTAAGATGCACGTAGCCTTAATTTGCAAACACATACCTTAACAGCAAATAGGAATAAATTTGGACATTGACTACGTTTACATGCACCCTCATAAATGGAATTTATAATGGGATTTTGACAATGTTGCGAATAAAGTTCACCTCGTGTAAACACAATACTTTGATCAAACTAATGCGATTAAACTCATAATCGCGGTAACCATAATTTCTTTATACTATGTGGCGTACACCGATGTTAATCGCAATAAGCAGACATTTGAACACCTTAATTGCATTATCACCGCTTTATTAATTGCATTGATTTCATGATTGAACTCCATGACATTATTCTGAAGTTTTTCCTCCACTTTGAATCTAATCTGTGCAGAGAATGCGATGGAAACGTAGGCAACCCCAGTTACAGCAGCGTTGCTGTGTTCGTCACGGTCCTGAATAATATACAATACGTCCATAGAAATGTGTTTTACATTTGACGCAAGTAGATTAAAATAGTGGCCAGCAACACACCTACTGTATGTGAGTTCATCATTTGTGCAATGCATTGGGGTATGTGAAGAATGGGAGTAAGAATAACCATAATTCTTGGCAAATAATGAGAATTGCATGTAAACGGGAGTGAATAGAGTTGCTCGTCATGTAAACATCTTACTGAAATTAAAGGGGTCATGACATGGTTTTTTGTTTTGTTTTATTATGTTCCCTTAGGTGCAATTATAGTATTACTATAGTTTTTGGTCAAAAAAATTTAAAGAATTTAGTGATTTATGACCTTTTCCCACCCTGTTTCTCATCCTCTGATTCAAAGTCTGTTTTGGAAGTGTTTCCCCTTTAAGAGTTCAGTGTTAACGCCCACTGTTAAGATTGGCTAACGTCAGTGCTTATGCATATTTCAATTATTAACGCCCCATAGTCAGAACATGTGCGGATTCCACGGAACTGTTCACAATAGTAGCGGGTGCTGCTGATATGTTCGAGCCAGAATCAGATGAGAAATCAGAAGAAAATGAACCATCACCACAATTAAGAATGGATCAGCCCGTGTCCACATGGAGACTGAGAGTGTTAAACTATTTTGAATTAATATGTCATTTGTAACCCGAGACGCTTGCAAACGGGTTATTGTTGTGTAATTATCCTATAATTTGCTAACAGTTGAACATAACTAATTTCAATGAAATTATAGGGTGTACCACGGACAAAATGCATGCACAGGCCATATTTGAAGATGCAGCATTGATATGGCAAATTTTTTTATTTTGTATCACATGTAGGCTACGCAATGCTCCACCACGTGAAACTTCGGTCTTCCGATCTTTTACATTGTGTCAATTCTCAATTGATTTTGATTCATATGCGCGAGGGAGAGAGCGAGAACGAGCGCAAGACCGTTTGAAGGCGCGCGCGCGGCCGAGGCTCTCTCTGCTCATTATTTCAGTAACATGCACCCTGTCACACTCATCTACATCACTCACCGATCAAATAAGGCTTTGGTGGGACAAAAATTCGCTGCATTTTTATGTGCTGCAAATAAACTGCATCCAACTGCTTTCCCTGACGTCTGGATCGTCCGGCAGCATATTCAAACATGTTGTTTGTCCACAGCCAGGAGCAGCACATCTGCGTGGCATCGCAATTTTCTTGTAAACTGACCCACTCGGTGCACGTCAACCGAACACCTGTGGGCATGACAATGATGCAAAATGAGGCGTAGTTGTCCTGCGCTGGAGGCGGTCATATGCAAACGACTGGTACGTCACTTCGTACCGTGACGTCACTTCATACCATGGATCCACAACGAGCTGTATTTAGAGCTTGATTTAAATAAATGCTTCATTTATAATGGGGAGGACATCTTAAGCTATGAAACTTGCAGGACGTTTTAATTGTACATAGATCTCTTATATACCAATACATCAAGGTAAATTTGGTTTCTCATGTCATGACCCCTTTAAGTTCTTAATCTGATTATTGTAAAAAAAAAAAAAGAAACCGCATTATTGGTGCACATGTAAACGTAGTCACTGTTGTGCTAATCTCGTTTACTAAGATTTTGTCATATCACACAATCTTGCCGGCATAGTACTCGCATGGCATGCCTTTCAACTTCATCACAGCGGTGGTATAATTCACTACCCATGCTGTGAAAAACAGTAATTTATCTACCGGAAATAACAGTTTTTGTCATTTGGCTGCAATTATGTATTTGGATAGTGGTTATTTTTAACTTAAGACTCTTTTCTCAAGATGTTTATCTCATTTAGCTTCCACTCGATCCATAAAATACTGTTTAATTCTGTGAGGATAGGGCTAAATATTCAAGAAGTAAAGCTACAGTGGTTTTAGAGTCCTGTTATAGATGATAAACTGCTTAATGCTTTAGCTAAAAGGCCTTATATACTGCTGTGGCCACTTTAAGATGTGCTTATGGCTCTTTTACCTAAAATATTAAATAAGTGCCTAGTGGATCTGCAATGGTTTTCCTGACATTAGATAGTAATCGGTTAATGATGCTGGGCGTTCCTGAGGGGGAACTTTTAGTCCATGTCACGATGCTGGTGTTTGAGATTGGTGTGACATGTCCTGATATGCCAAAACAAGAGGCTAACAAGATTAATATTGCATATTTTAAACCGAAACAATCAGGTCATAAGCATATTTTACAGAGGTCCACAGCACTTTTCTGAAGTGTGGAGTTTCTTTAGGGAAAGTTTGTTGTTCTAGAGTTATTAGACCTGCTGAAAGTGCACTGAGTTGCTTTGACAATATCACTTCCAAGCCTAATCTGGAACACCTCTTTTTCCCAGGGTTCACTGCCATCACAGTAACCAACCCGATCTGGCTCATAAAGACTCGATTGCAGCTTGATGCCAGGTAAGTAATACTATTTGTTCAAAAGTTTGTTGGAGTTGGTTAGATGTTTTTGAAAGAAGTCTCTTATGCTCACCAAGGCTGCATTCGCTGATCAAAAATACAGAAAACTAATATTTTGCAATATTGTTACAATTTAAAACAAAATCTTTCGTAAGATTTTAAATGTCTTTACTTTCACGTTTGATCAATTGAATGCATCCTTGCTGAATAGAAGTATTAATGTTTTTTGGGAGTACTCTGTTTACTCTTCAATGATAATTTCTAGCTAGCATGCTTGTGTACTTTCAGAACGTCACCCATTGAAACGGATATTTTAGGGGACATTGAAGGAAGAAATATAACCAGATTTCTGACATTTATCAAATGTTTTTCTTTCTTCAGGAACCGTGGAGAACGGCGCATGAGTGCATTTGAGTGCGTCCGGCGTGTCTATCGGTCAGATGGGTTACGGGGATTCTACAGGGGCATGTCCGCTTCTTATGCTGGCATATCAGAGACTGTCATCCACTTTGTCATCTATGAAAGCATTAAACGCAAACTAATTGAGTCCAAGGCCAACGCTAACATGGATGACGAAGATGAATCTGTAAAAGACGCTTCAGACTTTGTTGGAATGATGCTGGCTGCTGCCACATCCAAGACCTGTGCCACTTCAATTGCATATCCTCATGGTGAGTGCTGATTTATTTACTTTTTTTCCTTGATGGTTATGGTAATATTTGTTACATTTTATGGGTTTGGAATGGGAATGTAAAGTTAGGGGCCGTTTACATGACAACGTTTACAACTAAAAGCGAAAGACTTTTTATGCGTTTTTGCTAAAATTGGCATTACAGTGAATATTTCTGGCTTTGTGAAGATGGAATTTACCCAGAAGACAAAGTAATAATACAGTATTATCAAGATTAACATCCTTAGAATGAAAATCGGACAAAATAAAATGATAGATTATTTCGAAAGAATGAATGCATTTGTGCGCATCACAAAGTGACATAATACAGCATTATTAGTCGCTTTTGTGGATCCATGTCACCGGGGATCGTATTGATAACGTTGTCATCTGTTCAAAGGAAAAAAAACGTTTCCGTTTTTAGCACATCGTTGTCGTGTAAACTTACCTTTAGTTTGTTGGCATTTGGTTAATTCTTTAACAGTTATTTTTACCCTCACTCCATTAAATCCTTGAAATCCTGATTTAAGACCTATTTTCCATCAGTCCATTTTTTTTCTTGTTTGTTTTTTTTTTTTTTGTGCAATTAAAAGGCACTGGAAAATGTTGTCATGTAATTAAAAAAAAGTCCAATAATTTAAGACCAGGGACTTTTCCCCCATTTAAACTAGAACTGAAAAAAAAGAGAAAATATAAAAGAAGTTATGTTGTAAAATGAATATTATTCTGTATGAGTACAATTCTTTATAGATGTAAATTTGTAAAATTTTCTTAAATAAATGCATACATTTTTCAGTTAGATTTTGCACTAAATTTATATGAACACTTATGTATAATATAACTTACTTTATGTTTATGATGTAATTTAGAATGAAAGAGTTTGTTTATTATATAAAAATGCAGAAATAAAAGCATTTTTTTGTAGTATCAGACTTTTGAACTCCACTGTATGTCATCTTCCTAAGTTTTTTTTCTTTTTCTCTTTCTCCCATGACAGAGGTTATTCGTACCAGACTACGTGAGGAGGGCAGCAAGTATCGTTCGTTCTTCCAAACTCTAAATATGGTGGTCCGGGAGGAGGGATACAGAGCACTGTACCGAGGCCTCACCACTCATCTGGTCCGACAGATCCCTAACACTGCTATTATGATGTGCACCTATGAGCTGGTGGTCTACCTGCTCAATGGTTAACAGATGGAGAGAGACCAGGAAAGAGAGGGAGAGAGAGAGAGAGAGAGAGAGAGAGAGACGAACAGGGTGAGAAAGCGAAAGCTAGATGGAGACCAAGAGAGTGATTGTCCCTGGCTTTTACACCAAAGGAAGCAGAACAAATCCTAGAAACGCATTGTTAACCCGGACCCCAAAAGGGGGCTGTAGTCTCTGAGAACAAGAAGGTTTTGAGCCTGTCAGACTGGAAAGCGTTTCAAAAAAGAAAGGCCGATGGTGAACAGACACGCTAAAGCAGTCTGTCCATTTGAAATGTTTTAAGAGAAGTCCGTTTTGAAAGGACAATCAGAGAGGGGAATGCTTGAAGAAAACGCAAAAGCCTGAATCGGCAGAATTCCTTCACATTCAAGAAAATAAAAAATCATCCTTTCACAGCCATTTCATTTCAAAAAACATTTTATCTGAGCCATTTCTTTATAAAAAAGAAAAAAAACAAGCCTGTCAAGATCTGAAGTGACTGAAGGTCTTTGAAGAAAAGTTTTAAAAAAAAGCACAAGAAAGAGTTTTCAGTTGTGGCACAATAGCACTACTTTAAAGGATGTTCTTCTTTTTTTAGTTCTCCATTTCGTAAAGATGATGCTTTGCCTTTCAAGCATTCTCCTCTAGATGTCACCTTCCACTCTTTCCAAACTTGCCAGGCAGATGGTTGTCCACGCACAAGAGTCCATTTGCTGTTGTTAAATTGACGGTCATGTGACACGTGGCCCCTCATGTGCTTCAAACTGAAGTGTTTCTTCGTTAGGTTCATATTAAGTTTAACCATACCTTACTTTGTGTGTGTTTTCAATGATCATACCGTTGTCCTAATATCAGTATAGTTTATGCTCTGGGTGGTATTTTTGAATTGGGATATGTTGTCCTGCTTGCATCACTGGGCCTTTTTTAACTGAAATGGAGCGTTCTCGAATTTATCACCACAGTTCACTGCTGCAAAGCCTCTACTTGAATCCCAGGTGTCGGCGAGAGCCAGAGATAAATTTGCCGAAGGCTAAATGCTAGTGGCTAATGCTAACCCTGAGCATGTTGCCTACAAACAACATGCCATGTTGTGACGACATTATTCGTTGTATGGCTATAGTCATTTTTCCACTTCTGAGTGGGAATACAAGCTGCAGAATTGTGTCCCACCCTCTGGATTCCTCTAACAGTGGCTTCTAACTGAGCGTATAATATATGCACTTTGTGGCCTGTCAGGGCTTGCGCAAACTTTTTTTCTTTTCTTTTCTGTTTGGGACAATTTTAATCTTGTATTGTAAAACATGGTATTACTATGTAAGCAAGACAGTGTTTTGCTGAACAATTCCCTTTGGAAGTTATTGTACAGTTCAGTGTACTAAACTTTAGTGAAGGATATTCTTGTATGTGTATATACTGTATGTACGCATATCAAATATCCAGTGTTCATAACTTAAGTCCTCCTGATTATGCAGTAGTATTATTTGAATGACTGCAGTTGTTTGATAGATCTATCACAAAAGGATATTGTGAAACTTGTTTTGTTGAATGTTTTTTTTTTTTTTTTTTTTTTTTTACACACACATATATATATATATATATATATATATATATATATATATATATATATATATATTTTTTTTTTATCACTCCTCATTCTGGCCCTGGACTCGTTGCTTGAAATGGAGTCACGATTTTTTTTTCCCCCAAGTGTTTTCATCTCGCTTGTTTGTTTACATTACTGTTTTATGTACTTTCACACCCTCATGATATGAAGGAACTTAAACTGTCCATGTTAGTGATTTAGACGTTATCCACATCATTTCCAGACAGTTCTTTACCAGTACGTGGGTTTAACATTATAATTTAAGGTAATTATATTAAGCCTCATGTTGGTAGATCCCTTACAGAGCCTCTAGGGTTTCTGTAAGTATCTTAATAACAGTAGCATCTTAGTAACAGTATTTGTTTTTCTAACAGCAAAAACATGGTTTTCGTTCCATCATTCATAATCAGAAGTGAAGTGTGTTTTCACACACAGGTGTTTTCATGCATTTCTGTGTCTGTCCAGTTCAAGTCCATTTTCAAGTCTTCAATATATGTAATGCTGCTGATGAAGCTCTGGAGTTCTGTAATGATCATCACCACACATTTATTATACACACAACATCATCCAATATTATGCAGTCAGCGCTGGACTCTCGTCACACCTAATAATCTCGCCGATAATCTCAGCGGTTGCGCTAATTGGTTAACAAAAAGCATTTGTTTTCGGAAAACAAAAGTTTTTTCAGGTGTGACGTTTTAGTGTAATTAGAATAGTTAGACTATCGTTGATGGATTAGCAAAATAGTTGTGCTGTATCTAAAGATGTAATGCCCTTGTGTTAGAAAGTGATCAAACATCCATGTATGATGCTTTAAGTTTACATTCAACAAATGCTCTTGTAACTTCACAGTCTCATAGAGACTTTAATGGCATTACAAAGAGATTCAAAAAGGCATTTTTAAAAAGTGATGTTGGAATATTCATTTGTCAGTTTTGGACTGAATGGACAGATGTGAACATACTATTAACTGAGCCTAACCGATTGACAGAAATGTTGAACATGACACTCTAGATTAATCATTTCAATCTTCATTTCACATTTAATGGCATATTCGGAAATTTCGTGTATGGTGTCTGTGTTGCGCAGTCTAACATGACCAACACTAACAAATTGTATGTCAATGCCTGTTGTTTCATTTCAGTTTTCTTTTTCCTTTTTTTTTTTTTTTTTAAGTCTAGTTTTTATGGTAAAGGTGGCCTATTCTTTGCTGGTTATGTGATTTATCATACCTCTTTTTTTGTACAAACAGTCAATAAAAACAATGCAAAACCCATGTTGTCCTTAGTCTCCTTTTAAAGGCTGAGTTTTAATAGACCAAAAATAAAAATATATGTTGGACTCTTTGGTATCCGCTGAAGGTCTTTTGCTGACTTCTTGCTGTGTAGTTAAAAGAATTAGGACTGATTTTTTTTGTTCTCTAGCCTGTAAAATTGATTACTTTAAAGGACATAAAAATCACCATTCTAATGTAAATGTCTATAGAATTTAAAGAAGTCATGACATGTTCCTTAAAGGGATACTTCAGGATTTAGCATTAAGCTTTGTATCAGTAGAAAACCTGTAGTATTTCAAATTACCGTGCTTTCCACCCTCATATCCCCCTGAGATGAGAGATTTTTGTCTGGAAAAAATCCTCAGATGATGCAAAAATCTTAATTTTGTGTCATCTGAGGATTTTTTTGGCCAGAGGCTAAAGACTACAGCCAGTAGTAGGGGCTGTCCCGCATGTTCTCAACCCACCGATAGAGGTTGGGATCTCACTCACAGAATGTACACATAGTGTCAGCCATCTTTTTTTGGAAGCTAAGCTAGGAGGCTCTTGTTCTGTGGAGAAAGCTGAGTAGTAGGGGTTACCATCCTCTTTTTTCCGGAAATGTCTGGTCTTCGAGATCGTCCAAAATGTCTGGGTCTGGGATTCAGCTTTTGCTTTCTGCAGTCGCCATTCATTGTTTACATGCACACCTTTTGTTTCAATCTAACTGAATTCATTCCGATTGGTGAATCTGAATCAGTTACTTAGTGTTTACATGAACGTTAAACAAGTTGTGATCGGATGATGTGCGTTTTAACATCGCTAAGAAAATTCCCGCTCCTCTGTAAGAGATACGAGACCGGTGCGTCTCACAGGTGAGGCTCATCAGTAATCACGCCACCGGCCTCGCACCGTTCTCTCGCGTCCCTCAGTCTCGTCCTGCGTGCTCGCCACAGTAAACATAATGAATGGCGATGCAAAAGCCGAATCCCTGACATTTTAGGCGATCTCTGGGCAGACTCAAAACAGAGACTCATAGTAGCCTATACTATTACCGGTAGGCGTGGCCTCCTAGGCAGCGAAGCAAGTGCATTCTGAGAGTTGTTGTCTTTCATCCACATAAGCCAAAAATAAATTTTCTGGCTTTTCTCAGTCTAGAAGGCTCCAGATTCAAAAATAATTTCACATTTCTACTACATAAATGACCCATTTTAAATACACATTCATCTTTCCAGAGGTGAAGTATCCCTTTAAGGAACGCATCTTTAAGCGACTGAACGCCAGTGGGCTGAATTCGTCAGTGTCTTCTCTGGATCCAGACATATGCAAATGTATTTACCCGTGTGAAGCCACAAATCCCACAGTATCCAACCGAGACGTTTTTGGAGCCTTAAATGCGTTGTTTACAGTGAGGAGGATGTGTTAAGCTATGAAACTGGCACGATGTGTTAATGGTACAAAGACTCTTATATGTCAAAAGATCATTATTCATTCTTCTGTTCTGTTCTGTGTCACATGATCCTTTAGAATAATATAATTATAATATGCTGATTTGGTGCTTAAGAAACATTTCTTATTATTAATGTTGCAAACAGCTGAGCTGCTTAATATTTTTTGAAATCGTGATTAATTTTTTTCATGATCCTTCGATGAATAGAAAATTGTCAAGAAAGGGCTGTAAATATAACTCTTTTGTAACATTGAAATTGTATTTTTGTCACTTTTGATCAATTTATTGTATCCAGTATACTGAACGAAAATATTAAGTTCCTTAAAAATAATTACTGACCCAAACTTTAGTGTATGTAAAAATATGTTATTCATTTGTCTTTGGTAGTTCTAGGTGCTGCCAGTGGATGGCAGCAAAGCCTAAATATAAAAGAAGTTGACCTAACCATAACCACATCACCATGGTCAAAGCTTCTACAAATCAGTTCACACACAGCACAGTTAAACACGCCCTTGTTGCACCTCTGAGTCAACAGAAATTAGATGTAGGCTACTTTGGAGAAAACACTCCTATATCCTACAAATAAAAATCTCGAGTTGACACAGCAGCAAACAGCTGTCCCCACAAGGATAGTAAAAACTGAGGGATGGAAATACAGTTTGTACAGTATAAAAAGCATTATGTTTATGGAAAGTCCCAATAAAACATGAAAACCAAACCCGTGTGTTGAGTAGAACAGAGTGAGGGAGAGGAAGTGCATGTGGAAGCTGCTGCTTCAGACCATTTCGTTATGTGGCTTAGGATCATACAGGCCTACTCATTTATACAGATATAAATGTATAAATATACATTTATATATATAAGAGTTATTCAAAATATTATTATTCAAATTATTATATTATTCAAAATAAGTCTTTATTTGAAATAGAAAACATTGTAACATTGAAATTGTATTTTCTGTCACTTTTGATCAATTTATTGTATCCTTACTGAATGAAAATATTAAGTTCCTTAAAAAAAATTATAGTTCATACCTTTTTGATTTCCACTTAATTTTTTTCCACAGAAAGGTCTATTGTAAGTTAATTTTCATGGTCGGACACCAGAACAGTAACTAAAGGTGTGTGTGTGTGTGTGTGTGTGTGTGTGTGTGTGTGTAGTAATAATAATAATATATTAAATTTATTATAATATAAATGATTGCAGCAGACATATAGGCTATATTATTCAACAGTCCCGTTTATTTATATTTCATGCAAATAACTGTATTAATTAATTATTTGTTAAATTATTTATTTAAAAAAAATATATAGGCTTAATTATTAGTAACTAAGAAGGTCAGTAAAGTAACTTTAGTCTAGCTCGTGCTCGTGCTAGTGGTTTATTTTATCTAGTGCACGTGGTTTGTGGCCTATGGACGCTGTTTGTGCACGTGATTTCTCAATAACAAACTAAATAGAAATATAATATTTTCTAATTTGTGTTGTGTTTGCCTTAAGCATTATTCTAATCGTCGTTGTGAAATATTATTTCACGTATTATTTTGAACCACTGTTTTTTAGACGGAAATTGCTGGAATTTATTCCAGTTCTCGTGCACAGACTGCACACCCTTATCACAATTTTGCCTTATCACGGATACAGTCCCTCTGTGTAAGTTTATGTAGAGTTCGAACAGATAAATTCCTCCCGTCATGTTATCTATTTCGCTTCTCCATTCCCTCTGCATAATTATCGGTTGGGACTAGCGAGTTCTTTTGAAAATGCAAATGTATTTCCCTCCAGGAGAATGTGACGCTGGTGGGATTGAGGGGGATTCCTCGCGTTAAATTTTTACTTTGTTAAAAGTCTTTTGTCATTCAAGACTCCATTATGTTGGGAGCCAGAGTTGCTTCAGAGTGAGGTAAGAGCCTTTAGGCTACTAGTCTATCTATCTATCTATCTATCTATCTATCTATCTATCTATCTACCCATCTATCTATCTATCTAGACCTTCTTTGAAAAGGGGTCAGCTGATGTTCTTTGAAATGGCTCCTCAAATACAGCTCATTGTTATGATGATAACTGTTGTCACTTTCGTACAAATACTTGAGTGGGTAAGTTACTGTCAGACTTTCTGGGAATGAAAGTGAGCACAAATAGGCTTATTATGTTTTCTGAGCTGACACCCCCCTGAACTTTAAGTGTAACAAAAGCTTTTCCTGCACATAGGTTTATCTTGGACCAGATACACATCACAAAGCACTGATATAGACCATCATAAGATATTCAAACTGATCTGAATAAGCCATGTGAACTAATTTGACTTTTGACCTGTAACCCTGATTGATGTATAATGTGATGTGGTCATAGCTTTAGGAGGGGGACATGGTGTCTTTTTGAAGGTCTGCTTTGAGCTCAGCTGTTCTGGGGTCCTTAGGGATGAGGCCAGATGCCACGCTAAGCCCGTTTTAATTTGGATAATTTGATGTGGGTCTCTGTGAGACTGACGGATGCGCTGTCAGAAGGGGTGGAGGAAGCTGCACCATTGTGACAGTGCCCATTTGTCTGTCTGCCTGAACAGACAGAGTAGTCACTACTAGAGTCCGGCTATATTAGGACAGCTGGTGACACTGCTGTGTGTTTCTCTTATCTTTCATTTGTTTTTTTACATTTCTCACCTTGGCCTTTTGAAACGTTTATTTAGATAGAGAAGGATAGTGCAGAGAGGACAGGAAATGATGGAGATGAATGGAAATGTTATGAGCCAGGTTTGAACTTGCACCACTTACGTGAGCACCAGGGCTCAACATGTCAGAGCTTGTGCCAGGGTTATTATAGTTTTTAATTTTTAATTTAAATAATACCATTTATAATAATTTTATAATGATATACATTTCCGTGAAACTAAAATGTATTATTGTTGGAATTTTTAGTTTCATGAAAATGTCATTTAGTTTCAGTTAGTTGTTAGGTTTTATTTCAATTTCATGTATCAAAAATATTTTCATCTAGTTTTAGTTTTCTTGAATGATATGCGCTAACAGCTATGGGCCATGAATCCAAAGATCATTTTCAGTTCTGCTAGACAAAACCTGTTCCTTTTAATCTAAGTCTATACATTGTTCCCGTCTTTCTTTTCTTGTAGCGCACATTGTTGGCTATCCAAGTACATATTAGTAAACATTCCTCTTTTTGTCTCATACTTTCGTTAAGGTTTCACACTTGCGCCGATCTCCTTTCAGTCCTTTATCCTTCACGCTTGCACTCTTTTTTTCTTTCATCCTTTTCTCCCTATGGGAGTAATAAAATAGAATTATATGGACATATCCAGAATAGAGACTGACAGATGGGCCCTCAATATAAAGTCTCTCTCTCTCTCTCTCTCTCTCTCTCTCTCTCTCTCTCTCTCTCTCTCTCTCTCTCTCTCTCTCTCTCTCTCCCCAGTAAAGCAAAGCAGAACGCATAAAAGGGTCTCTGAATTACACACTGGTTGGAAAATGATACTGCTGGCTCTTCTTTCCTTCCGGCAGTGCTAAATATGTTTGAGGCGGTATCAGCAGAGCAGGATGAATGAGAGGATGGCTAGTCTTTGTGATGAAAACAAAGCGATCGCTTGTCTCAGATCGTATGGTACGGCATTGTTGCACATGTGTTTTACATAGGTGCTTATTATGTAGTACCTAACAATGCAACAGGCTCTCTTTATGAAACATTCAACCATGCCAGTCAAAAGGGCTGGATATTTTTAATTTTCTTCACTCTTTCTCTCTCTGGGTTTAGCTCTCTGTGCTTTTTTCAGCTCTCTGTTTTCCCTCATCAAACAGGCATAGTTTGAGCTACCGCTGTCAGGCACAGTGGGGGATGCAGACTCAGCAAGAGTCCACGGCACCACACAGCCTTCAGCACACGCACATTTGCCTTCCAATCCCACCCATCCAGTCTCACAAACAACGCCATTCAGCACTCTGCTGGCTCACCCTCTGGGAGCCGATTGCTGACATACATTGTGGTTCCTGACACTTGAAAAGTGCCAAGCACACAACTGACCACGTCTGACAGAGCCTGTCCACGTCTGACAGAGCCTGTCCACATTCACCGCGACATGAGACAGACTCACCTGAACTATATTTAAATCACTGCGTCATACCCCAAAGGGAGCAAGTCACCTTCGGAATAGATCTGATTTGTTCTGTTGTTTATTTTATGTTGGTGAGCTTTATGTTTATGTTGGTGAGGGAGGGGGGGGGGGGAGGGGGGGGTTTGGGCAGGTAGGGGCCACTTGTGCTTTTAGGGTACACATTTAACATTAATTTTAAGCTATTTTCAGTATTAATTCAAGTCATTTTTCACCATGACATGCGTCACTGCAATCTGTTTACACCTGGCCAATTCATGCGTTTTCTGTGATCGGAAAGCTATCTGATCGTGAAAAGACCAGGTGTAAATGCCCTCCGAAACGCATTCGAGACGGATTTGAATTCGATCGCTCAAACCACTTCAGGACCGCATTCCAGACGAAACTGGACAAGTGTAAACGCCGCACCTGGTTGTTGAAACCACATATGTCAATTTTACTCCTCCCAAAAATGCGAAAAAATAAACGTGTGAGAGCGTGTCATATAGGCTGTATGTCATGTTATAGCCAGATGACGACGCTACTGCAACACGCATCGCCGCAGCTGAGCATCTGTTCATCAAGCCAACGTGCAAACTATCGCAAATCAAAGTGAAAGTAAGTCGCAGACGCTTAACACACAATCATCTTCATTAAAAGTAAAGAAACGAAATGATCTTACCAGGGCTGTTGCCGCTCTCTCTTATTGCGGTCTTTGATTCAGAAATTTTAGCTGACGATCAATAAAATGCAGCTCATATCTGTTGCTTTCGGTGACGTGAACTCCATTAAATCATTTCTTATACAAAATAATACACAGTACACACACACTCATATTATGTATTTAATTTATTTACATTTATTTTGGATGTGATTAATCGTGTCCCAGCCCTAAAAAAAAAAATATTTTATATACTTTATACTTTTGGGATTACTAAATTCTTTACTGATTTTAGCGTTTTATGTTTTTATTTTTATTTATTTAGACAAAATAATAATTCAATATTGGCTATTTATTGGTAATTGGCCAAAACATGAAAATAATTATTGGCCAGAATATTAATATTGTGCACAGCTGCTCAGCTGCTATTGTGTGTAAAATGAGCAACAGTTATTATTCTCAGTTTGTGTGTCTGCATTAAATTAAGTTTAATTTAGAAGGGACCACTTATCTTTAGTTATATGCAGCCTGGAATAATAGTAACTTTCTTTTTTTCAGATGTTTTGTAATAATAGCATATCTCCTATTTCCTCCTTATTACCTCGCCATGACTGAACACCAAAATAGGTGGTGTTTACTTGTAAATGTGGTCAATCTTTTGTTAATTTGTATTCATAATTGCACTGTCATAAAATCACAGATTTCAGAACAAGATTATTTCAAAACAAAAACAAATTGTTTATCATAATAACAAATATTTTCCATGATACCCTTAAGTGTTGCTCATTTATTACTTCAATGAGGGCAGATGTTCAACGATGTGGTCTTATTTACATTTAGATGATAGTGGGGTAACGTTTTACTGTTGGTGTCCAGATAAATATTGTTTAGTGTGATATACTGCATGTTGTAAACTAGTGAGTCAGTGTGTTGTTGAAGGAGAGGCTAATTTAAGATGTGTTTGTGTGATAGCTGTTGAATGAGATGTCTGTGTGTGTATAGACCTGTATCAATCTTCTATTTTTAGAGTATATGATACCCTTGCGATTCCTGAGCTTTCTTTCTGTCAAATAAAGAGCGCTAAGCAATTTGCTACAAGGTCACAAGTGATCGCTTGTCATGTTGATGGCTTACTTTTTAGACGTTTTTGTCTGTTTGTGTCATTGACTGCTCCAATTTATTTAATTGTTGTCGGGTCTTGATTTTATTTCAATAAATGTGTGTCTTGTGTCCATTTGAGAGTTTGTTGTTCTGTGTAATTGAGCTGCACTTACGTCACTTGTGTACACAGCATCAGAGTGATATCACGCACAGGAAGCCGCTGCACTAAGAGAAGGCATTAATCATTAACAATGCTGTGAGCAGAGTTCACCGAACACAGCACAGCCCCCTTCCTCATTTATTTATTTTTTCATTTTTCTTCACGTTTGGCGAAACAAAACTGGGTCAAAACCCCTTGTGCCTATATGCCAAGACCGACTGATTTGTTGTGCAGATCTTTTTTGCAGTTACTCAAATTAGAAATC
Organism: Semotilus atromaculatus; assembly: GCA_031834385.1. Classification (NCBI taxonomy): domain Eukaryota; kingdom Metazoa; phylum Chordata; class Actinopteri; order Cypriniformes; family Leuciscidae; genus Semotilus; species Semotilus atromaculatus. The sequence continues at coordinate 34,250,921 of JAULUF010000044.1, read as the reverse complement.
TCAAGGTATTGTCTTGTTTTGTGTCACTATAAACTGGGTCTACTTCTGATATTTGCCACTGAGGCTATTATCAGACTCTTATTATGTATTTACTGACTGACTAAGGGGAATTTGACTCCTAAATGCTTCACTTTTTATGTGAGGGTCACAAGGATCACAACCTCTACCCATCATTTAGAGCAAAAAAAATAAAAAAATAAATAAAATTGGTACAAGAGAAGGTAGTGTCCTATCATGTAATCTGAAATGAACCAGTCTCTTCAAAACAATGTACAAATGTCTGCCTCTCATCGCTGCAGCCTGTTTATGTGTGTGTGTGTTCATTCAAATGCACCTGCAAACAGCAGCAGATCATTTGTGGGGGTAAATATGCTGTTGTGATTCAGATTCAAGCTATTTTCATAATAGCCTAAATCATATGCTAAATTAAAGGTGGGGTATGGGATTTGCAAAACGGCCGGCAGACTTTGAAAATACACAACTCAAATGGTCCTTCTTTCCTCCAACGCTGGCCCTGATTCGCGCGAGGGGGAGGGGGGGTACGCTACAACCGTTTGATTGACGGACTTACTGTCCAATGATTCTAGGTGGTCTTGGAAATGATTGGCTGGAGTTTTTCGAGTCCTGCCCGTTCCACAGATGATTAAATTGCTTAATTTTCATTTCAGTGCTTCTAACTCAGTGGCTGTAAGTGGGTTATGAATGGATTAAGTGATTTTGAAAAAATTGACAAAAAAGAGAATCACATACCACACCTTTAAACTTGGAATAATAGGAACAAGTTCAATGGAAGTCACTGCATAGATACAAAGATTATATGCACACACTAATGGTTGTCAGGGAATGTGCAGGATAATTTGCATGTGACAGTGATTATCGATCATCGATTATCGATCATGAAAAGGATGATCTCCATCCATCCATCCATCCATCCATCCACTTTTTGATGCCATCATTCAGTGATTTCCCGAACACAGAAAATGAGAGAATGACGGCATTTGTTTGTGCAGATATCTCTGATGAATCTTGGCTTACAGTACGCTGCACCTCATATGTCTCTGACTAATTCAGGCAGCACCTATTGATTTCAGGCTGGGTCACCTTTAGCAACATGCTACTGTGCTTCAGGGGAGTAAGAGAGAAGATAGCTGTCAGTTTGTGTGAATATCAAGCAAGTAAAATAGATTGAGAGGAGAGCTCGAGATAGAGATATGGTGAGAGGATATCAAAGCTTTTGAAAGAAAGGAAAGAGCAGGATTTCACGCTCCGTTCCCCTCGCGTACAAACATTTCCTGTTACTTTCAGTCACTTAATTAATTTTAATGAAGTATTCATGCCTCTATGAGTAAAATATATTACGTAGTGCTCATTAAAAAAAACAAAGTCGAGTCAGTTCAGTCAGTAGAGTTCAAGTCAAGGCTACACTATATGCTAGTAGTAGGTTGGTACAAACAAGAGCATTATTATTCACCATCTCAAAATAAAATTTCAGGCTGTCATTCCATCGCTGAATAACCCTCATCAAGTCCTTTTCACCTGTAGAAGATGTGGGAAATTACCTGGAGAATTATGATTATAATGGTTATCTGCTAGCCACCTTGCTAGTTCATGGGTTTGTTCATCTTAGATATTGATCAGGCATACAGTACAGTTCTCAAGGTGGTATACATTCAACAATGTGATGATGAACCCAGACTTAGGAAGGAACAGGATACTTGAAATGTCGTAATGCAATTTAAAAAGGTTACTGTATTCTGTTACAGTTAGAAAAAAAAAATGGGACATGGGAAACTGCAGCACTTTTGTCAATGAACTTTTTGTCCACTTTTCTGTCAATGGACAGGGATTTACACATTTGCGGTCTGTAATAACACTCTTTGAAAATGACCTGTGACTTTGCAGGTATTGTTTTCGAAGAATGTATACTTTCTCCTGTTCAAGTTTAATGAATAACTTCAAGAAAGCCATTAATTTGATATTTTTCAAGAAAAGTATAAACCCTGGCTCTGTGGCGCTCTGTTTGTTTGCGGCAGGATGGATGGAGTATTTGAGAATACGCAATTTCGTTTGGTGCCACTAGTGAGGCAGATTTCCTCCAGACAAGACAACCTTAACTTAAATGAAAAGTAATTATATTAATTTCATATTTGAAAATGGGTTCTGACATATTTCCTGAATGATTGGGAATTCTGTACTGTTCAAAAGTTTGGGTCAGTAAGATTTTTTTTTTAAAAATGGTAAAAGAAGTCTCATGTTTACTAAGGCTGCATTTCTTTGATAAAAAACAAACAAAACTGTAACTACTCTAATATTGTGACATATTGTTGCAATTTAAATTATATAATATAATTTTAATTTATTTAAAAATATAATTTATTCCTCTGATGCAACACTGAATTTGCACAGCATCATTACTCCCGTCTTCAGTGTCACATGATCTTTCATATTTTAATGAAAGTTTTGATCTATTTAATGTGTCTTTACTGCGTAAAAAAATCTTACTGACCACAACCATCTGACCGATTGTGTTAATTTTTAAAGAAGCCCTCCCTCATGATCTTGTCCAAATGTCCTTTTGTGCTAAATTTTAGCTAAAGTGCTGTGGCTCTTTGACAGAGCTTACTTACATGTCAGCATTATACTGCTTTTAACACCTCTTGAGTGTATAATGCACAGCAAAAATAGGAAACTCTGACAATGGGGCGACAAGAGGTTAGGAACACAGCTATCAAGCTGCCACAAAACCTGCATTTTTATACCAGTCTTACTATCAGGGGAGTCATCAGCGCTCCTATGCCGTTGACCGTACCCAGTGACCTAGTTTGCACAGTGCTTGTCATTGGTAAATTCAGGTAGAGCAGACGACGCACAAAACCCCAGCGCTCCACACACCAGGGGCCTGGAAGTGCCGAGCGCTGTTGCAAAGCCCCTTGGGAAATTTAGCAGAGAATTGACAGACCTATTTGGCGGGGAGTACTGCCATTTTGGGGTGACATGAGACGTCTGTAGCGCATTTATTACACCTAGCTCTTTATTTGCCCTACTTTTCTGCCTCTGGTCTTCATACTTCTCTCTCTCCCCCCCTTCTCTCTCTCTGCTGTCTCGCTGTCTCTCCACCACCCTATATCATGGAAGCCATTCTCGCTGTGCATGGTGCTACTATCTATCCATGCCATCATTTCACAGTTGTCATGGAAACATAAAAAATTGTTTTCGCAAAGGTTTCAGGGTCATGATAGAAACAAGATCCTTTATTTCCCTTCCTTTCTCTTCAGCTTGAAATTTTGAATGATGTTTGAACATATTGATTATCCCTTACTTATGAGCCTAATGCTTTTGTTTTGTTTACCTGCACACATATTTCCTTGCAAATGCCTTTCCTGTTTACAAAACAAATTATAGATGAATAGCTCAATACCATTTAGTTTGCTATCAAGGTAGATTACATTTAAATGTAAAAAAAAGTCTGTGGAGTCATTTCATATCAACTTTCATATCATTTCATATTTTTCCTTCAAATAATTTTATAATACACTCTTGGTGCTTTTTTATGAATGTACAAAGTGACAGTTGTTGTAAGAGTATTTAAGTTCTCCCATTACCATTGCTAAAAAAAGCTTTAAACTCCCCAAAAATTCTATATTATCTTTCCATCTTGTCTGTGGCAATGTTTGGCCCCTTAAAGGGATAGTTCACCCAAAAATGAAATTTCTGTCATAATTTACTCACCCTCAAGTTGTTTCAAACCTGTATCCGTACGTTCACACCGCCACCGGCGAGAGCGGCAAAATTCGCTCTCGCCGCCCTGTCAGCGACGCCGTGGAAAGATTCGTGGACGCTCTGATGCTCTGACGTAGATCGAATGCTTGGTCTTTTTTTAAACTTTATTTAAAGGGGCCGCAAAGCAAACAAGCATGTCGATCATTATGTTTGCAAAAAATTGATTGATGGAAAGAACTTAACAATTATAGTGACATGTTTGCTAATGAAAATAAACCAATTAAAAGCCATTTGTGTGGTGTGGCTTTTGTGTTCATGGTTAAGTGTTATTCTAATTTGCATTCCCGCTGAAAAACAAGCATTCTAGCGCGAATATCTTGCCTATAAACAGTGTTGCGCGCCTTCTTATGAAATTCAAATGGTCAACCTCTCCTCTATTTTGCTTGGGAACTAATGTGGTCGGAACCAAAGTTACTTGACTGCGTTCTCTGGAATCCTCTCAAACGGAGCACTTCTACATTCCGATTGGTTGCCGCCGGTTGCCGCCGAACCGCGTCACAGCTCATTACCATAAAGTTGAGCTGATTTCAACTTCTTCTCGCCGTTCCTCGCCGCTCTCACCGTCCAAGACGCGCCGCGCCGCCCTCGCCGGAGCTCGCCGCCGGCTCTCATTGAAAATGAATGACTTCCGGCCACTTTGACGCTCTCGCCGCCGGCGGTGTGAACGCACAGTAAGAGTTTCTTTCTTCTGCTGAACACAGTAGGAAAAAAAGATACAATGGAAGTCAATGGGGTCCAGCAACTGTCTGGTCACCAACATTCTTCAAAATATCTTCTTTTGTGTTCAGCAGAAGAAAGAAACTCATACAGGTTTGAAACAACTTGAGGGTGAGTAAATAATGACAGAATTTTCATTTTTGGGTGAACTATCCCTTTAATGAAATGACAAAATAAAACGCATCCAAATACAGCACCGTTATCATTAATTATATATGTAAACAGATACAATTTAATGTTAAAATAACACTCCAATTGCCACAGTGTTATTTTAGTATGTCTTAGATGATATCATAGTATAAATAATTAGAATGAGATTGTTTAAGTGTAATTTTTCCACCTAATATTTATACTTTATTTTAGCTTTATTAATGAAAATTATTTTAATAGTTTTAGTTACCGATAACAACACTGATTTGACAACATCAAACTTGCATACTCCCATAAGGCAATAAATATTTCTCTGAGACAAGCTTCAATAATGTAAGATTTTTTAAATAAAATATCCAAAAATCACTTGCACAGTGTGATAGCCTATATTTTCTGCAGTTGTGTACTTTTTAAAGATTTTTAATTTCAGAGAAATTCCAATTTTAAAGGAGCTGTATGTAAGAAATGTATTTCAATCATACATTTTCCCTGATATGTCACTAGACATTTAGAAATCATGTTCATTTAAAATACTTAATAATCACTGACATCAGTAGTCCGGCCAGGATATTGTCATGTAAAAAGTGAAGTTGCAGCCCTCAACTGATGTTGATGTTGTCATGTTGTGTTTTGGTCTGATGCTCCACCCTCCACCGATCTACCAATCACGAAGTCAGTAGTGTTGCGGCATCCGGGTTGCCAGCTCTGCTCAAGTTACCACAGCTGCAGCTACAAACGTGTCGGAATCGGATCCTGCAGCAAATCTGGCAACCTCGAGTCAGTAATTTGAAAGTGATTGCAGTACCAGTTTTGGCCCCAATCTTACATACGGCTCCTTTAAATAATGGCTCGTCCATGTTCACTTGTCGCCTGTCAATGACGTAATATCCGCGTTATCCCTGGTTTCCGCCATGGTTTCCGCTCGTACTGCCATAGTAACTATGGTGACAAGTGGACAACTGCGTTACGTCTAGCTGCGCGCTCACGCTGTTGTTGTTGCTCGTTCAAACATTATGGACCATGGCAAGCAGATTTTGGGATAAAAGGAGAACTAAAACAAGGATCAATATCAGCGTGACGTTTTCGAGATGCCGAGAGCTCCACGTCCGTGACAAACTTCGACTTGACAGAGATACTTTATTAGACAGGTGAGCAAATGTACAACTAATCAATGTTATATAGCTCAACATGATGAAATGATAGAATATGATCAGTATGTTAATCTAATGTTGATCTAGCTTACTGCTACTGCTACTGCTAGTCTCATACAGACAAACTATCACATAGAATAACATTATAACTTTCAACACACTCAAATACAGTTTAGTGTGATAGTTTAGACCAAGTGAAACAGCGCTGCGTTACCTCGCAAGTTTAATTCGTCTGATAAACTGACCAGTGTGAGTATTAATTCAGCACTTGCGTGTAGTTCGGTAGAATGAAATGTCCTTTATATCCGCTTGACTCGCGTGTGACGCTGATCTGTCTCTCATTAGCAATCGCGCCCTGATTCATACCACTGTCATGTTAAAAACATCAATGTATTCACTCATCCATAAACATTATTAGATCCTTAAGCATGATGACAAGTTCCATAATTCCGCTTATGCCTCATCAGTCTACGCCTTTGTTATTGTAAGAGGTTAGCGATCGCTAGTGGTGAAAAAAAAGACATTGTAGCTTTAAGATTTTAATCCTAGAATCACCCCATTGCAAATACCAACATTTCTACATAAATGTTTTCTCTCCATTTTAGACTGGACCTGCATGAAGACGGCATGTGACCTCTGGTGATCTCTGATCCGTGTTTGGTTGTTTACATGTGCATTCCTTTCGCCATGATGGAGTGTGTGGCTCAGACACGGCAGACGTTCCAGTCACTGCTCTCATCCATTCCCAGGTGAACATGCATTCGTACAATCAATGAAAGAGACATTCATTAATTATTGAAAGTAAAGGTTGACAATGATGAGCTCAGTCTACATCAGGCCTTTTATGCTTCATTGTGTCCAATAAGCAGGTGTGTATTCAATGTTCAACCTCATTTATATTTTTGCATCATTAATATTTTAACATTTTTCCCTGTATCAGAATCTTTTTGAATAGCATTTGAACTCCACGGTGTTCATGTTTCCAGTGTTTTTTTGGAGGTAGAGTATGATTCGGCTGTTCTGAATGAATTCGATCATTCCACCTTTGAGGGACGCATTTATGTTTTGGTACCATGTGGTTGACAGTTTTCTGCAGGGAATGTAGATTTCAGAAGTTCTTTTAAACTTGTATTTCTTTATTTTCTTATCAGAATGAGGTGAAGATGGTTGAGGTAAAATGGCTGAGGCTGTGGATCACATAAGGGCATGGCTTTGTTTTATTCATTTATAATTAATGAAATTCAGCTGGGCAGAACTCTTTAGGTAGTTGATCTGAATTGAATACTTAAGTTATGCTTCACCCTCTGCTTCTGTCCGTCAACTCTGTCTGAGTTTATTTATCTTTTGTCTAGAGTAATATTTGGAGTCAGGTTGGGTGTGGAGAGTGTTCAGTATGTCCCTTTGTTCCCTCTGATGAGTGTTGCCTTATAAAAGCCAGATGAGACCAAATGAGGCCATGTGTCCTTCAAAATGGTTGCTTATCGTCTAAGCTGAACATATCAGGCGCCTTTTGATTATACGGACCTGGAGCAGCGCAATAAATAATGCAAAGGGCTCCGAGAATGTCCGGCAGTGACCACACACACACTCAATCGTAAAAGAGGGAGAGGAAACTACACCTTCTGCATATGCATATACCGTTGCTAACAAATGTGAGCTCTCTCTTACATGTGCAGACACACTCCGTACTTGTTGCCCTTGGAGATGCTGTGGTCGGAAAGTGGATCCGCTGGCCCACGTCTGCTGGCCAGGCAGGTAACAGGAGCCTGTGTGTCTCTGAATATTTCAGAGAAAGACAGCGAGAGAGAAGTAGCAGCAGATAGAATTAGCAAATCAGCCATCCCATCCGCTACTCTCTGTATGTCAGGGCCCAGGTTTGAATTACAAGGGGCCGGCACTCACAACACATGGCTGCTATTTGGCTTAAACAGAACAGAGCCTTTGTGGTGATAACACTAAAAGAAAGGAGAGTGGAAAAACACGAACACACACATTCACCTAATTAGCCAGGTTCTGTTCTGCGGTCTGATAAGCCCTTAACAATGCCTGACTGGAACAGAAGGTTTGTTTCTGTTCTTAAGATGAAGAAATGTTATTGCAAGGTTAAGAAGAGGGCAAAGGGTTGCTTTGTTCCAAAACGTAGCGAGCTGCCTACTGGGGTTGTCGTTTAATGGATTGTAGGCCCACTCCCAACACAAAACATATTCCGAATGTACATCAACGTAATTAAACTGTCTTCCAATGCATATAAATGCAGTAAAATAGTTATGTAGTGAAATATTATTAATTTAAAATAACTCTTTTCTATTTTAATGTATTTTAAAAAGTAATTTATTCCTGTGATGGCAAAGCTGAATTTTCAGCAGCCATTATTTCAGAATCATTTCTTATTATTATTAAATACAGTTGTATTGCATTTGTTGTACTCCCGTTAGTTTCTATGACGCAGGTTACTGAGGAACATAGCTTGCTTGAGGTGGGGTTTTTTATTCAGAAAAAGACATGTGCATGTACACTGCAGTGAAAACCCATTTACTAAATTCTTTGATAAAAAATCCCGTCAATCACAGAGATTGGCTACTGTTGACTGGCCAAAATGTTTGGTTAATATCACCTCCCAGGACTGTCTGACAAGTTGAATTTTTTTTTTTAGAGTTAACTTTTAACTCAAATAAAAGTTATTTATTTCATTTATAAATAAATAGCCACAGTGTTTTCTCTAGTGGCTACTACTACCGTTTCTGCTTCTAGTTTGCATTCGTTTTCCCTGAAAGTGGTCAGTTTTTATATATATATATATATATATATATATATATATGAGATGGAACATCATGGAAGCTCTGATTTATTTGCAAATAGTTTTCTGTGATATTCAGTTAATTCGCATAAATTAAATTGGATGGAAACATAGTTACTGTTACTGTATGCCAATCTCATCCATTCCACATGTCTGTGGAGCTTTGTAAGCATTATTCTCATACAGTAATTATTACAAATGTGTCTGTTGAGATATTGGGGCCAGTGAAGGTGGCAATAGGATGGAGCGGCTAATCTTATTGTGGGTGGTTTTAGGGTCACACACAGATCAACAGCTGCCATGGGGGTCATAGTGGTCAGGGTTTGGGGTCATTGGGAGAATAGAGATGAACCAGGAGCCATTAGGCTGATTAAACCCTGACCCCTTAGCCCTCCCCTGACCTCACAAACAGTCATGGAGACAGAGACCCCACTGCTTCTGTATGCTGTCACTGTTGTACTTAAAGCCTGGACCTCAATATCAGAACAAGGACATTATGACACACAAAGATACTTAGATTAGACATGACATGACCTCAAATGAAAGGGCATGGAGGGAACACTGGAACACTGTCTCTGTGTGTGTGTGTACAGAAATGCACCAAACCACCAGACCTGTGGCAGGAAGTGAAGAGTTAAAGAGCTAAATGTAACACACATTAAAAGACTAATGCTACCTGCAGTTTGGAAATTGTAGTTTGTGCTGATAAAATTGGCAATCATTTTTTTTAAATGTTATATCAATTTAAAATAAGAAACCCAAGCAGCCAGGATAGAGACTTCCATTCTTCCAGACTTCCAGATTGGCTTAGCCATACAGGAATTTAGGAATGCTGAAAGACAGTGGAAGAAAGATAAGCTCCAAGTATCCTATGAAATCATGAGAGACTGCATGGTGAGCTACCAGCACTAAATATTTAAGTATTTTAAATAAATATTTATATTTTAACTTGATAGAATAGCATGCCCATAGTCCATCAAACTCTGTTTAGTACAATACTTAATGTACTAAATACCACTATGTTTTTTTTTTTTTTTTACTGATGCTACAACTACAATCTACAATCTGTGAACTTTTTGAAGGTCAATCTGTTATTGACTCATGTTAAGTCTCTTTAATAGAGTTTGAGCCTTTTTTTGCTTACTTTTTTGTGGATATTTTACCTAAAATGCAGCTTTCCTTGTGCTCTGTGGATGTGGTGCCCTCTCGTCTCCTTGTGGAAGTGCTGGGCGTCATTGAAACTTTTGTTTTAACAATAATAAATAGTAGCTTATCTCAAGGCACTGAAAAATCTGTTTAGTTCCTTATATTGTCTCAAAAATCACCAATGTTATCCAAAATATTGGAAAAGGTTGTCTTCCATTAATTGTCTTTATTTTTAAGTGCAAATAACTTATTAGAATAGTTTCAGTCTGGTTTTAGACAACAGCTCAGTACAGAATCCGCTTTGCTGAAGGTGTTGAATGAACTTTTGATAGCTGTGATTTCAGGTAACTATGCATTCTGGTCCTCTTGGACCTCAGTGCGGCCTTTGACACCTCTGACCATGCTATCTTGCTTGAACGGTTGAGTAAGAGTAAGTTTCCTTTAAGGCATGATTACTGTAACCCACTCTACCTTGGTAAAAAAAATACTACTGCCATGCATCTTACTGGATCTAGAAAGAGGACAAAAAACATTTAGCCTGTTCTGGCTTTAAAATATTGGGACTGGTTGCCGGTCGAATACCATGTTACATTTCAGGTTCTAGTTTATGTGAATAAGTGCTTAAATGGCCAGGCTTCACAATACACTTCTCAACCGGAAATGTTCGAGGCCCTTAAGGTCTTCAAACTTGATGTTGACTGTGCCTAGGTCGCATTTAAAGTTAAAGCAACACTAAGTAAGATTTTTTACCTTAAAATATTGTTTCCAAAATTGTTTCAGTGGTTCATCAAGTCGTAACAGGGTGAAAGGCATTTATGCCTCCACTTTGCTGTCCTTTATCTGCTATAACCACGCAATGTAAGATTGACAGATCGGGTCGCGTTTCTGTAGTTCTAGTGAGACATAAGAAAACTACAAATTTGACTTGCTTTACGTCAAGCGTTACAGTAGTCATTATTTAGTTTTTCTTCGTTTCTGATGTCGCAATACATCATACTTTCATGAAATCATGCAACATACAACTTTACCTTGTCTGTGGACATCGTTCATTCCAAAGCCGGTGCTGGAGAAACAACGAGCGTGCGTGCGACAGTAGGCTGCGGTAGGATCAATTATTTACGACAGTGGCAATGGACAATTCCGCTTTCAACCAGTAGGGCGACCGCAGAGGAAAAGTTACTTGGTGTTGCTTTAAAAGATTATTGTACTTTTTCTGTTGCTGCTCCATGTCTGTGAAATGATTTGCCGGTAGACATTAGGGTGTCGTCTGATGTTGATAGTTTTAAAACCTCACTGAAGACATATCTTTTTTTCAATGCCATTTGGATCAATGTAGTCTTATTAATTAGTGATTTCTTGTCAGTTTATGTATTTTATTCTCTTGTCAGTTTATGTATTTTGTTGTCTAATTTTGTTTGATTGTACAGCACTTTGGTCAGCAGTGGCTGTTTTAAACATGCTTTAGAAAGAAAAGTGCCTTGCCTTTCCTAGCCTAAACACAAAAAGATCACCAAAAATGTTCAGGGATTCTTTTGCATGCACTTCACTCAACTGAGTCATCTAAAATCTGTCTGTGACTGAAACTAGTCTTTGTTAAAAATGCGTGTCTTCAAATCTACTAATGCACTTCTGCAATTTCTTCCCTCCATTAACTGCTGGGCATGCCATTTATCAAGCTATATATATATATATATATATATATATAAACAATATTATATTAGCTTAAATGTTTCAATTATGTCCTTGCGTCAATTGTATACTGTAGGTCATTAGTGGGTTTTCTATTGGCCTATTCATAATTCTTCTACCCCCTTTCTCTCCTTGTTGTGAACAAGATTGACTCGCATAGCGGACTGAACGAACAACATACCCCCTCTTGTTCAGTCTGTCTGTGAGTCTTTGTTCATTAAATGGATGATTGATTCATTGAGTTTGTTCACAAATAAAATGTCATAGTTATTTAGTGTTCACAAACCCGTTCAATGTCTCTCCTAGTGTTGTTTGGACGTTGAACAGTGACTTGCTGAATAGAAGTATTATAAAAACAAAAATTAAAAAAAATTGAATTGTAGTGTAGCTCAACTAGTAAATATACCATTGAGGTGTTTATTGGCACTTGTCTCATCATCGTTCTAACATCATTTGAAGGCTGTATAAGATCTCAGGTGGCAGAGGTGGGAAATTTAAATCGAATACCCTCATGTAGGAAAGAAGCTTAACCTGAAATGGAAGATTAAAGTGAGACTGAAATATAAGGAACGGATGAAAGGGATGGAAAGATTTTGGCAGGGCGGAAGGCTGTCTTGCCAAATGTATCATTTATTTTACCCCCTATCCTTCCATGCCTCTTCTCCACCACTTAGGGCATTGATTCTGTGCCCTTCCCAAATTTATAGCCTGACGCTGTACTTTGCGCATTCAGACGTCATTGATGAGAAGCTGCAGAATCACTCTCGGATCGAAACTAAGAGAGACATCAGATAGAACATTGCCGCTTGTTGCCAGATCTTTTCGACCAATGTTTGTTTGAGCAGTGTTTAAGTCAGCTTGTTTCTCGCAATTGGAAGGTGACGTCATATGTTTAAGTGCCGTCTGTGGTTTGAGTGTGTCTGTCGTATTGGTTTCTGTGATTGTGTACTGAGAAGTTTTATTTGGAATGTCCTGTGTTTGTTGTCTGAAGTGTGTGTTTTGAAGTCTGTTTTTAGGTACATGTTTTGTATGGTGGTTGGCTTGTTGGCTGCCAATGTTGTGCATGTTTATCCTGTCAGATTTGTTTGCTTAGCTTACTTTTTGTTAACAGACACAACATAAATTGTATCCTTGTATCTCTGGGATTTCTGGGAAATCGAGAAATCCACCTCTACATAGACACTCAGGATGGTTATCCAGTGCAATATATTAAATCTTTAAATGGACTTTAGAACATTGTTGTGCAAACTGTATCCAGTTCACTTTAAGTTTGCTTTGATATGAAATTCATTTCGGAACAAATATGTGGTTTTGATTTGAATCTTTTAGGTGAATGAATCATGAGTAATTTTCGTACAGTTTTTGTTACATATGCAAATGTGTAGAAATAACTGACAGCCATACGCAAATAAAATAATGTGGGTATTGAAACTCTAATAGTAGGCTAATATGGTTGCCCTTTCTCTATAGCTTAATAAATGTCATGCTTAGTTGTAGATAAAATGGAAGAAAACTGATATAATGAAAGATACTGTTACTTCGCTGGGGGAAATGCATATGACTTATTTTTAAATACTATAAGACTTTTGTCTTTTTTTTTTTTTTGGTCATGAATAGGTTGTTTTTCAAAGGGTTAAATTAATGGTTCAGTGACTCACTAATGCACAAAAAGATGCTTAAAGGACAAGTTCGGTATTTTACACTTAAAGCCCTGTTTTAAGATCGTTTCTGATGAAATAGAACGGTTAAGATTGAAATTTGGACACATGCTGCTGGCCCGAGAATTTTTGGTTTCTGTGGTAGCACCCCCCCACCTCCACAATGGTTGCATAGGTGCACTGGAACAATCCTTTATAAAACGCATTAAACTTTAGTTTACAAAGACGTGAAACCCACCGAGTGGTCTGGGGTGTTCACTGATAAGCTCACACAAAAATCGCTGCAAAAGATGCTTTCCAACAGCTTTTATCGTAGTTTTTGTCTACTCCATTGATATGTATATCTCTAGGGTAAGTGAGAAACACTGTTATAATATGAGGCAGAGTCTAATGGGGGGTGCTACCACAAAAACCGAAAATTCTCAGGCCAGCAGCATGTGTCCAAATTTCAATCTTAACCGTTCTATTTCATCAGAAACGATCTTAAAACAGGGCTTTAAGTGTAAAATACCGAACTTGTCCTTTAACTAAGCGGAATAGGGTCTATCTGTTAAGTGAACTAATTCAAATGATTTGAGTCTCTGGAATGAATCAAAATATCCTCCACTACGAAAGCTGACTTTCCAAACCCAAGTGTATATAACGGTACAACACTCAAGTCTACATAAAAGAGGGGAGGGAGGGGGGCAAGGGGGGTATTTGATGTGTAAGCCATCTGGTTCGGAGGTGAACCAATTTTGATGCATTTTTAAATGAACTACTATTGATTATACTGTATATATTCTGTAGGGTCAGCGGACATTTATCATTTCTAAATGAGTGGCAAGGGATTGCTTTTTTCAACGGGGAATACACTGTTCAATAGAAGTATGACTGATGAAAACAGTAAGGTACAGACATCAATTTTAATTGTTTAGTCTGCAGCATAAATAGAAAGGAATTTAAGCTAGTTGTTAACAATTACAAAAAGGTTCAATTTGTAGACATTAGTTGTGTTAGGCATCATGAACTAACAATGACATGTTTTTACAGCATTTATTAATTTAATAAATGTTAATATTCATTCATAAATATACTGTTTTTCATTTCTAATTCTGTGTTCTGTCAAATCTCTGTGTGCAGATGTGTGTGTGTGTGTGTGTGTGTGTGTGTGTGTTTTGTTTTGTTTTTGTGGTGAATGATATCAGTGTGGATCCAGCTGGTGTGTTTGCACCAGGTGCCCGAATAGAGGGGGGTTGCAGAGTTTGCCATGTGCCGCCACACACTGATGTAAGCGGCTATTGTGTCATACACAAAGAGCAGGGCGAAACAGTTGCTTCCTCCTGGATCCATCCATCTGTGTGCGTGTGTGCTATACCTGTGATCTATAATTGTAATCTGAAGCTTGTGCACTTGTTAATGTCTGCTTTATGAATATGTGTCATCATATCTGTCACCACATGACCCACACTCTTTCTTTCGTTCTCATTCTCTCATTCTCTCCGCTTGTGTGTTTGCCATCTGTTCATGGGCAGTTTTGTAACTGCCAGATGAGCATGCTTTTTAACTCCCCTCTCGTCTCCTCCTCTCCACCCCTCACCTCTCCGCCCTTCAGCACTGGTGCTCGGACAATTGGAGAGCTTTGTTTGTGACGCGTGTGTCGCCTGGAGGTGTGCCTGGCCCCCCTCCCACTCCAAAGCCCCTCTATTATACGAAGACCACTCAGATGGAGCCCCCCTCCTGGTCCACTAGGCCATTATCTCTTTGTGGAAGGGGGTCTCCCCTATTGTTCAGTAGATTAACACAAGTCCCTCCCATCTCTCCTTTTCCCCACCACATGCTGACCCAAAAGTGTTAAAATGCCTTGAAGCAGAAAACGAGGAGGCAATTTACACAGCTGGCATCAACGCTGGGTCAAAGTAGAGAGAGGAAAAAAGACAATGAAAGATAAAGCTGGGGTAATGGGTAGGAGTTTGGTTGGAAACTGCAATTTGAAGTGACACTTTACTTCACAAAAAAAAAAAAAACTTTGCTAGATCAGTGCAATTCAATGGCAAGGCCAGACATTTTAAAGTAATTGGACCTTGGTGAAATAGGGTGGACTTCAACGCCTACTCTCAAATTACATAATTTTACAATACAATCAAGATTAGTTAAATGTGATTTATTGTCAGCCGACAGTTTAATGAAAACAAAATCCATAACCAATAAATAGAACAATAAACAAAGGTAAATAATCATTGATGGAATGTGTGTAAGGCTGGGCAAGGCTCCACTCACACTAGAATCCTCTCACCGCCTAGAATCCTAGAATCCTCTCTCCAACTCCATTGGAGTTTTTGTCCAGTGCTGAGGCCTGCATGCTCGCAAATCCTCTCATTATGACAAAGTGTAGACATTATGTAAATGAGATTAATTGTGCAGTGTAGACAGGCACCACTTGTGATTATAAAGGAACTTAACACCTTTTGAGTGATTATAAATGGTCTGCTCTTTGTGCACTTTTTAGGTCCAAAAAGGACCAAAAAGCACCTTGTGCATTATATTTTACATTTACAAAGTAGTTTGAGAGCATAGGAGATGGGTAATGTAGTTTTCACCAGTAATTATGTTAAACACAATTATTAGGGGGAGGGTCTTTCTCGTTATAGAGAGTATTTGATTGGACAAAGTGAGTGAGTGCAGGGTGAGTCATCAATATTTTTGGTGCATTTCCTGGAAGAGAAAGAATGTACAGTTTATATTTTGTATAAAAAATGTTTATGAAATATCTGTATTTTCACAGTGAACAGATGTACACTTTGCAGATGATATCACATATACTTTAAAGGTGCCCTAGAATGTGTTGAAATAATATTTTAATTTTGTCTCTGATAAAAAAAAAAGTAATTCCTATGGGAATATCATAGAGACTTGAGGGTGGGATCTTTTATCTTGGGCCAGTAGCCACCCAACATCTTAGCAACTGCATAGAAAAAGTCCTTAGAAAATGTAATGTTTTTGCAATTGTCATTAATTTTGTTCGTATGTTCTTACAAAATCCAGCACTGTGCTTCATTTTTATATATATATATATATATATATAAAATTATAGCATTCCAGTCAAATTTGCAAAGATTTTCATTCACATTTTAATTTTCACCCACTATCGTTCATAGTGGACTATCACTAGTTCTTTTTCAGTTGGCAGAGTTTTTTTTTTTTTTTTTTCTCAAACAAGGTGACTTGTTTAGAGGAAAGGTAAATGGCCCTCAAGTGTGTCTGGTACAGTTGATCCTACACGACTCTGTATGTTTTCACGGCCACTCTTGCTTCCTTCAAACTGAGCTTCCTCACAGAGGGGTTCAGCACATTTGAAAAGGCTAATTGAGTTTTCAGCTAGAAGCCGAGAGGGGGTAGCGCAAGGTGACTCGCTCTCTTTTTACTGCCGCAGACCTTTCGTTTTTTTGTGTGTGGCCTTTAAGGAAATGGTCAGGAAACTCGCGTCGCCCTGGAAGACTGAGTACATTCAGGGTGTCTCAGAGGGATTTGAGTGCATTTTGGGTTTGACAGGGCTTGCAGGATGGAGCGAGATGGTGTTTATTCAAGATCTGGAGCTTGACTGAGAAGTGTGCCCGTTAAATGTTTTGACCTAAAAGATGTGGGGTTAGTGTAGCACAGTGGGGAAAGATCAAGTCTGGATACCAAAATGTTGACTAGAAGAGTTTTTTTTCAGCAGTGCATATCCAGTTGATAGCTATCATCTGCTAAATTAATGTAATGTAATAACTATTTATGTGAGGTTCTGTTATTGATAAATGTTTTGGGTAGGCAAAAAGCACAAAAGAAAGGCAAAGTTGATTTATTTTGATTTTTAATTAATTACATTTATTTTGTTGTATTGTATATTTATTTTTTAGGTATTTACGTTGAGGAAAAAGTAATGTGTCCTGATGTGTGCATCCTGAAATGCATTGAAATATCAAAAACCCATTTGATATACATCATGGTTGAAATATGTGATATAAATAAAACATTGTGTATATGATTTTAAAAAGTTCCTTATTTATTCTCATTGATTTAATTTAATTTTCATTTAATTTGATGTTATATTGCATGTCAGCAGCATAGAGCCATTTGTGAACAAGTTTTACTCAGGAAGTTGTCAAAATACCATAATCGCAGACATTCCTATCTAGACAAGATTAGATTTCCCTGAGTTAGCCGTACAATGTTATAGAATTTGCTCTGTAATTTTTACAGAGGCAAAGCCATTTAAAAAAAAAAAAATTTTTAACAGGATTAAAATCACAAAGTACATCTGTGAAACACAAACTGCCCTGACCTCTTCTGGGAAAACTAGTTCATCTGAACAGGGCAATTTTTTTCCTTAGTTAGTCAAAATTGAATATTTCATGTCAGCCATAATAGAAATATCAAGATTACACCACCTCATTGCCACTCAAACTCGAGTCAGGTTATCTTTCAAAACAGATATCCGAGCACTGGAAGTAACAGGCTGGAGACTCGGAGCATGTGTGTTTATGAGTAGCTCTCGGCTGATTGGCTGAGCTGAAAGTGTGAAAGACCATAGGGAGGAGGATGCATGAGTCGGGGGTTGGGTAAGGGGCGTGTTCTCCCTCTCTCTCTGTTTGCCTGGTGTCCCTGCTTGATGAGATCAGCGGATCGCCTTTCATCATGAGGCAGCTCTCACGCTGCTGCTCGCACTGCCGTCTGTCCTCTCTCTCTCTCCTCGTTCTCCTTCTTTCTCTCTCTCCTTCCCTTTCTCTCTCTTCCAGGCCGCCGAGCTGGAGTTTGAAGCCGGAGCCGCGACACAGGACAGAGTAAGGAGTGCGGAGTGGGACGGAGGCTGCCACGGCAGGGATTAACCTCAGGGAGGGGGTGGGGGGGTTACATCTCTGGGGAGAAGCTTCTTTTCTCCTTCCTCAGCAGGGAGACAGAGAAAAGAGAAAGAACTAGTGTGCACTCCTTCTCACAAAGAGAGGAGCTGCTTCGTCCTTTATTCCAGTGGGTTTCCTCTATTCTTTCCTTCACGGGTGCGAGGAGAGACGACTGGGGAGTTCCGCCGGGGAGACCATCACAACCGGGTCTGTGTAAGCAGCGTGTTTGAGTGCAATGAAGAACTTGATGTGGCATGTTTAAGTGTTTACTTGTGTGAAGAAACTATCCTGTGACCTTTTATTCTTTCCCTTCTTGCTTTCGGCTGTTTGGGTTACCTCATGTGCACTCTTTCTTTCTAGCTCCCACTTTCTGGCATTCCCCGTTGTATTTTATTCCTCTAATAGAGGTTTGATCCTCTAAATGAGGTTTGATCCACCCTGGCAAGGATACTCAGGAAGGATACAGTCTTTTCTTTGTGTTGGATGTTACAGCTGCCCGGGATGTTTCTAAACCTGGGATTTCCATGCATTTAATACTTTCTGAGCTCCAGGGAGCAGGTTCAAGAGCCCAAATGCTGCGGTGGGGTTGTAGGAACGGCGCCCGGTTCTTGCTCTTGAGGATAGTGCATGTGTGGGTTGAAAAGCGAAGTATTTCCACCTGAACTCGTGGCTCATGTTTTCTCAGCTGTCATGCGTGATCAGATAAGGTGATTAGAGGACGGTTGGATCCTCTCCTCCCCGTGTTGCGCGTCACAGCTAACGTTTGTCTTTCCTCTGGTTTGGTGTTCAGAGGAAGCGCTCCCACAGCGCTGGCTGATTCTTAGCCCGGGAAGCATATTTGAATGCTTTTCATTGTGTCTCTTGTGTTTGTGTGCACGCGCGGCTCATGGATTTGCATGCGTCTGTTTGCGCACGTGTGGCTGTGTGTTTCCAGTGGTGGAATGTTTATGGAACAGACTGTGTGTGTGTGTTTTGTGTTGAGGGCAGTGAGGCATCTCTTACAAAGAAGTACTGTGTCATGGTACAGTAATGATATCAGATAACATGGTACTTTTGTACAATGCTTATAAAAAAGTCATGATACTAAAAAGACATGGTAATACTGTTGCACTTTGATAGTTCTGAAAGATTACTATATGAATTTACATTGTTATCATGGTAGGCTACTTCTCAAAAACTCCATGATGATGCCATGGTATTTTGATTATATCACTTACAAAAAAGTACCAAAATGTATCAGGAACATAGATCACGATACATGAATTTCAGTAAAAAGGTGTATTTCAAAGTACCATATTACCATTTGATGCTGTACATTTTACCATAGTTTTCTGTAAGGGATACTATAGTATACTTAAAGATATACTTTGTTGGATTACTATGGTACATATACCAAAAAAGAAAACCTTGGTGTGGTGTAATGTCCTGAAATAGGAATATCATTCTGCCAGTGTTATTATAGTATTATGTATAATATTATAGCATTTATTAATATTGTATTATATGAATATATATATTTTTTATTTTGTACAATTTCATTCTAATTTTATGTTTAGCATTTTTAATGTGCTTTTGTCATTTGTATTAGTTTTTATATTTCTATTTAGCTTTCATTTATTTAGTAATTTAATCTTAAACTATTTTATTTCACTTTCAATTATACTGATATTTTATTTCAGATTTATTTCAATTAACAGAAAACTATTTTTAATAGTTAACAACAACAATATTCTGTTTTAATATATACCATCGTATCTGTCCTGAAACAGATGCTAATACCATATTAATTTGTTACCATAGTACTTAAATATTATCATATTCATACCCCATGTTACCATGTCCAAAAAATATAATACCATGTAACTTTGACATATTCCATAGCGCTGAACGATTACCATGATGATATTTATTTACCATGATATTTTATAATGATATTTATGTGGTACATGTCCTAAAATACTGTGGTATTACCACATTGTACTAACATTATCATATTAATTTTCTATGGTACATGTCCAAAAACCTTGATTTCACAGGACTCTTTGTGAGTGATCTCTGCACATGTGTCCGTGTGTAATTGTGTGTGTCTTGCGAGTGGTGTGGGACGGGGGCACAGGGTGTGTGTGTGGGACGATGAGGGCAGTGAGACTGCTTTAATCACTGAGTGTGTTGTCTGAGAGCAGTGGGCTGGAAAGAGCTGACTGGAGCTGCTCTGTGGGGAGAGGCTCTTCTGGGAGAGCTTAGAGCTCAGCTGTTAGCCGTGTGAAGAGCTACACAACTATTTGCCTAGCCATTCAATGTCCCTCCTTTGGAGAGGTCCAGTGGATTTGTGCCAGAAGCATGTGTGTGTGTGTGCGTGTGTGTGTGTGTGTGTGTGTGTGTCGTTGAAAGGACAGGAGGTGGGTTCGCACATCTGCCACAAGCCTGTGTGTTTGATTACTGGTTTTGGGTTGGGGGTGGACTCTTTAGTCACAGTGATAAATGGGCTTTGGGCTGTCAGAATGCCTGGACTTCAATGGTTGTGTCTTATATTTACACACTTCCTGCTGCACATAGCTTGCATCGGATGTTCTCACTGTAATGCCTGAAGACTTCTGAGCCTTTAGGCACAGGGAAATTGAATGGGAAATTATACTGCGGATATTTGGAACAGCTTAATAGGAGGTACACAGGAGAAAAAAAGTCATTTAATGAAAATCAGATTTAAGCATAGCCCTATCATAAAGGTTTGGGGCGTTTCATTGTTATTCTGGTGAATAGATGCTTGAAGTTGGCAGTACTTTATTAAATGTCTTTTATTGTGGTGTTTATTACATAGTTATTTTTTTGTTAGTTGATCATGGACTTGTTTTGCTAGGGTCAAAGAACTTATAACTTTAGATATGTTAACAGCTTAACCGGAAATAGCCTACATTTATTGAACTGAATTTTTTTGAATTCTCAATGTTTTTAAAGAAATTAATAATTTTAGATTCAGCAAGGTTGGATTTTATGCATGATCAAATAGATGTAGCCTGGTTAAGCATAAGAAACTCAAAATATTTAACATTTGGAGATGAGCTGGGTAGCCCGCCCGTCGTGAAATCTCATTGGTCCAAAATCCTGCTCCACGTATGTTCTGATTGGCTGTGATTATCTCACACCACGCAGCATTTCAATGAGTATGTTTACATGTTACATTATCTAGGTCTGTTAGTTCAACTTCACAAAAATGGTTTGATTTCACTCTGACTGAAATTTTCCTTTTAAAGTGTATGTTAACGCAATTAGTGTTGACAGAAAAAAATACTTTTCTCTGGTTGGGAAATGTTGTCACACTTGATGTTACTCTTGTGACCAGAATTCTTAGAACTGAATGTTCATGTGCAGCCATTTCCTTTCTGTTCTCATTTGGGAATATTTTATAGTTATGCTACATGTGACTGGTGATTTAGGATTCAGATGAGACATGGGTTCAATTAAATTTAGTAAAGTGTTGTGGCACGTGCCCCTGACAAGACCCACAAGAGGGTTTTGCCGCTATGAGTAGCTGCACGTACGTTGTAAACAGATATCTGACTTCTAATTGAAAGCAGTGATGGCGTAAGGTTCACATTTATCCTGTGCCGGCTGTATTCATAGTCTCTAGTTTCACTTTGATGTGACAGCCTCCAAGGGCGATCGCTGGATTCATCTGCTTGTGTGTCTCTTCTGAACACATCTCACCCATCAGGACATGTCGTACGGATAACTCTCTCTCTCTCACACACACACTGTACCCAGTCTGCCCAAAGATCTCCATAATTTTATTACTGAACCCACCGTCACTCTGGCCATTGGCTTCTCTTTTTTCCAGAATGTTCTGAACATAAAAACAGCACAGCCTGCTTCAACAGATGCCTGTTGTGAGAGCATTTCTCTCACACCACATGCGTGTGTGTGTGGCGATAATGTGACTCCATGGGCCAGGTCTGTTTAATTAGGACTGTGTAGGTGGACAGAGGCAGGGGGGACATGTGACCTTATGGCAGTCTGTCCTGTGCCCTCTGAACCACCCAGATGATAGAGTACTGGACACCGGCTTTACTGATCTGCCGCATGTGTAAATGACAAAAAGAGAGGGCAAGGGAGATTGATGAGGGTGGGGGTGGGGAGGAAGATGGGACAGAGAGAAAAGATGGACAAAAATGCAATGTTAGCACTGCTGGAAAAAACAGGTCATACTCACAGATGGAATGCTGGGTTTTTTGCTGGTCAATGAATAGAACCAAAATGAATTTTGTTCTGAATAAATTATCTCTTACATGGAGAAAAATGGGGAAATTTCAAAGAATTGTACATTATTTGGGAACTGAGGGTTTTCAAGTAGGTCACAAAAGCACCATATAAGTCTAACATGTGACTCAAGCACTACTCAAGTGGGGCGGAGCGGAGCATTTTGTAACGTATTGAATGTCTCTCCTGTCACTGTTGATTAATTTAATGCATCCTTGCTGAATAAAATTGGCTAACCCCGATCTTTTGAATGGAACTGTGTATACGCCAAGTCATCTAAAGCCAAAACAATAATTAGGTTGTTATTCATTGAAAATCCACTGAAAAATTCCCCAAAGTGAGCTTTTATCTCCATAACCAGATCATTAGCTCACTAAGTTTGATCACCCCTAATATTAGAACTAATCATTCAAACGATCCATAATAAAAGATTAGACTGTAAAGAACGAATCGTTCGCAGATCTAAATGAACTTTCTAGAGCATGCAATGAGGAATTATACAGATTTTCATTTAAATGTCAGGTCTGTATGTCACACAAAGCTATTTTATTCAGAAGATTTGTAAATTAAATTGGTAAGATGCACAAGCTGCTATATGAACTCCTATTACAATGTTTGCGTCCTTTTTGAAGCTTGAAAGTCCCAGCCCTCATTCATCATTCATCAGTTAGGCCTATAAAAAAATCTAAATATCTCTTTTGTGTTCCACAGCAGAGACATAACGACATTCAGTTTTAAACGACATGACAGTTTGACATTTTGGGTGAACTAAGGTGGTCTCACATCTCTATTCAGATTGAATAAGATGATCCATCAGGTTTAACCTAGGACTGGGAGATAAAATTAAAATAATATATAATCGATATAATGTTTATGCTCTATGCAAATAATGCTGCACGTGTGTTACAAACCATCACACTGCCACTAACTGATGAGCACTGTCATTTATGTTGCGTATGAGAAACTTGGCGAACGCGCCACAAGCAGAACGAAGCAGTGCCACTCATTTGAACTGCACCACACTGAACATTTATTATCTCGGCTTAAAAGACATTGCAGAGTGAATGTGTTTACTCGCTGACGTCTCGATCACACGGCCACTAAACCGCACAGTGAGAATGGTTCGAGTTCGGTGCAGAGTTCTCCCTTACAAACCACAAATCAAATGCCTTGTGATTTTAAACGAGCTGATTTTAAAGCCAGTTGAAACAGCGCTGATATTCTCTCCAACACTGATGCGGAAAACACTGTGCAATGAACAATACAGGTAGAAGTCTTTTCAATCTACAAATCATTAACATTTGCCCTTGATTTACTAGTAGCACAAACTGTAACCATGGTGTTGTTGAAGGTTAGTTATTAATGTAGAGATTACATATATTAAAGTAGTACTGGAATAAATTACAGTATTTTTTGTTATTAATCAGTTTTTTTTATGCATTTGTATTATACTAAATATCTTTATGATACTGTTTTTCAAATCAAATACCAGATAAACTTTTTACTTGATCTTAATACTATGGAAGACCAATGGTTAATTTTAATCCTAACTCCAACAGTCAGAATATTTAAATGTCACCCTATACAAAAGATAGGGATTAATGAACATCTCCATCCCAACAGTTTGGCAAGTGTTTGTTATGCTTTGATGATAAAGTAGTCTGATGATAAAACCACAATTAACTGGTTTCTACAACTTTCACTCAGGATCAAAAATATGTCTTTAAACCTGAAAGAAATATAGAGTTCACATTTATCGTGATAATTATCAATATCGACTGATATGAAACATTTTGTGATATTTATTTTGGTCATATCTCCCAGGCCTAGTTAAAACCAAGTGGCAACCTTCCTGTCTCTCTCTTGAATCCAAGATGGAAGTGACTTAAACAGGCTCCAAAACTAATTCTGCCCTTCATGACAACTGTGAGGGGTTTGAATTTTATAACTCATCAATTTAAACTTTATTAAGCCTTAAAGTTTTGCATAATTAAGGGCGTGGCCCCTTGAGTGACAGGTGGATTGCCCATTTTCGGTTATCCGAGAGTGGCGCGCGGTCACGCACTGCCAAGATGGCGACGGCCGGCTTCGCCCACTTCAAAAATGCTCTTCAGAAACCTACGGGCGACATCACGGACACTACATCCATTGTTTTATACAGTCTATGGTTCAAACTAGGTCTGAGGGCTGACAGTCTAGCTAATCGACAATGTAGAGTAGACCAGCTGCCTTTTTAAAATGGTTTTTACTAGATTATTTAGGTGGGAGGTGAGTTAAGAAAAAAAGAGACAGAAAGTGTGAGCAAATGAATGACACTAGCCACAGAGGAAAGAGAGATGTTCCTGATGAAATGGAGAGAGAGGATGCAAAAATAAACAACAGATGGCAAATGTTGGTTCCCACTCATCGAAGCCACTGGTGGCTAGAGGTGTGCATGTCCATTACATCTCTGGTGACCAGGGTAACGCAGGCGACGGACCAGGCACCAGGCACTCTCTTTATCACAGACCCCTCACCATCCTGAAGGGAAACGCAAGCCCTCGTGTGCCACAGAGCGTGCGAGAAAGAGGCCCTGCTGAGGGTCTGACGGGTGCTGAGGCATAAACAAATTTAGATGAGGATGTACACAGTAAAGGCCAGTAGACTAAACAGTGTGAACACACAGAAATGCGTCACATAGGACCGACAACAGACTCAGATGTGTATCATTTAAGCAATTGGGAGGAGAGGGATTGTGTTATCACATTTCAACACTGTAATTTTTGTGATTTATTATTTTGTCAGTTTTGCTAAGTCAAAAGGTATATTTCCTCTTGGCCATTTCATGAGGTTTTACTCTAAGTGTAAATGTCCCCCAAGATGCAAAACTATACTTTCGGTAAATCAGATTGTCTGGACAGACATAAAGGTTGTATAAAACAGCTTTCAGGCCTTTTAAGGGGGCAGCCTAGGGTCTGCGATATTATCATTCTTCTAGTCATGCAGAACAGCTACAACAAGCACTTGATTCCTGGGGAGTCTGCCAAACACAGAACGTAGCCGTGGAAAATTCAATTACGCGGACCTGAAAACAAAGAATGTTATTTGTATGATGGAAACAGCTAAATAAATAGAGCCTTGAGTGTGGAATGGCAAATTGAGGAAGATGTTTATTACCCAAAAATTTTGTAGATTGAAGGGCGTGTCAAAAAAATTAAACCCGACGAAATGTGCCAGTTCCCTCTTATTCTTCATCTTTATTTCAATAACCTTAAACGACTTCTAAGCACAGAAAAAAGGCCCGTTTGGCTTGATTGAAGACATTACACCGCAGCACAAGCGCAGAAGACCCATAGGGCACAATTACGCCAGGGTTGTTTTGACTTTTACTTCGCTTCTTTTTGACTTATAGCCATAACAGCCCCATCCCAGCGACACGCTCACCAGCAGAGTGCTTTTGTTTTTCTAATAGATAAGTCAGCGCAGATGGACATTTTCCCATGTGGAGATGTACGGCCCTGGCAGACCACTTTTATATGTAGTCTGGTCTCGCATGGCTAAGCAGATGGAGACAGCACATCAGCGGTCCATTAGAATGAGGTTGTTATAGTTACATTAGTCGTGTCTCATATGGTTCAGGATCATTTCCCCTGAGGAGAGTGAGTGTAATTGATGTAGTGCACGTTTTTTTTTTTTTTTTCACTTCTCAGCTTGACTTTGGCATTTTATATCAGCAGTGTAACGCCAAAAGACATGGTACAGTCATGCCATGCAGTCACTGTCTTACAGTGTGACTCAGACACTCTGCTGTGACGCACTGAAACAGACCAGCTGATCTGTCTGTCTGTCATCTATCTATCTATCTATCTGTCTGTCCGTCCAAGTTTTTCCAAGTTAAAAATCAAACTACTCTATTTTGGGTGATAGTCAATACAAGAGGTATACTACTCTGTTTTATGTTTTATGTTTAAGCATCCTTATGCACTGCAGTATCAGTTTTATACATTTTCAGTCTTGATCCGGTGCTTAATGGGATGAATTGATCTGCAAAAAGCATTTTGTTGTCTCATCAGTGTCTTTTTTGTTTTCCTCAAACGCTTCTTTTTTTCTCAGACCTTGTTTTACACGCCTTCATGTAATTACTTAATGTGAGAATAGTGTTTAAAAGTCTGTCTACAACTCCCAGACTAACAACGTAATTGTGTTTGCATCTGTGTTTATTACAGTTATTAGTGACTACAGCGGTTTGAGTGAGGGAATGTTAGTTAAACTGATGTGTGCGAACCAAACACAACCGGAATGAAATGCATTATTGTGGCTCTGCACAGCAGCAAGTCTTTGAAACCCTTTTTGCCTGCCCCGGGTGACTCTCCAGCTCTGAAATACGATCTGGAAAACCTAACACCTTGACTCTTACCACACGTTATGATAGCTGTGAGTGGCATGTTTGGGCAGCTGCCTCTGTTTTTCATTCATTCTCTCTCACACACACATGTATACATTCCCATTCTATCCCACTTCATTCATTACATGACCTCATTTATTTTTCCTTTAATATTAGTAACACTTACTCAGGAATCCGGGCACTGACTTGTCTGGCTGTCTGGACACTCTCCTTCCTGTCGTCTGAATTCAGCACTCTCTTTTCCTGTCTCTCTTACTCTGTGACCTTAATGTGTATTGAGTTAGTCTGAGGTGTGTTTGTGTGCAGTACAGTATGTGTGACCTTTTTCATTTGTGTTAGTGCTTGGGTTGTCTGGTGGCCGTTCGTCTGACAGAGTGTGGATATGTTGTCCAGCACTGCTGGGGAGTAACTAAAAGCTGATAACAAAACAAGAAGTGTAGCTGAGCTGTTTTCGCTTCATTCATTTTAGTGAGTCAGTTTGTTTAGATGGTTCATATTCATTCAATTTAATTAAATGTACTGATTTATTTTAATATTCACTCTTTTTGTATTTTTTTATTTATAGTGAACTAGCTAAATACTGCTGTTTATCATTATGCTTTGTTTTTAAAAGTTTACCTTCTTGACGTCATCTTAGAAACGCTGCACTCACGCTGCTGAAAAAGCAGTGAGATGCTTAGCATCTTTCAGATACTTTGCACACAGCACAGATGCTGCGGACACTAACACATTTTATGTAAACGTCCCCTAACTGTCTTTTTGTAGAGCTCCTTCCTGGGATGAGACTTTATGATTCCAGGAAAAAACGATGCGCCACTTACTGTAGCAGGAAGTTCCTGCTAGAGTTTCATACATCAGTATCGAATCTCCAGGCTCCAGCAGGCTCTTAATGTGGAGGTATTTTTGTGACATTGAGGCTGATGTGAACTGAATCTCTCTCTTTTGTTCTCTTTCTCCCAGGAACCTGGAAATAAATAATGCTGTATTTTGGCATGCTTCTGTTTTTTTTCTCCTCGATTGCTATACTTAGCGTTGTTGATTCGAACAAACCTGAACCTAAAGTATTAAACTTCAGCTCTTAACTTGTCCTAGTGTCATTTGTGTTAGACTCTAATGATGCCTCTAAGGGTCCTTCTCGATGAGAGTGGACAAATAACTACTTTTCGAAACAATCAGACAAATTACCAAAATAATCCAATTGACATCCTAATAGGCATTGAACTCCTAAGCCATATTTAGAGATGAGAATACCATTGGGATATAGGGCTCTTTTGACTTGAGCTAGCTTGCAACCACCAAGCAACACCATAGAAACCAGACACAAGACCCTAGCAATGGCAAAGAAACACTGTAAAAATCACTTGGGTCAAGATAACTTAGCAATGCTCTGTCAGTCACCCACACCCTAGTATTGTGGCAGGTTTATGCATAGCCAAGCACGACTCCAATTTTCTTGAAGTTATTTATTTATTTTTCTATTTATACTTTTATTGCCTCTTTTTTTTAAAAAATTGCCTTATTAAAATACATCTGCTAAGTGATTGAATCTCTAGAAATGTCAGAGAGTAGACGGGGGTCCTTCATTTACAGATGGTTTGTTTATAGTAGAGGCTATATCTGTTTTGAATGAATACCATTTATAAAATGCAATATGTGTGGGTCTCTGTTGCCATAAGCCGGGCTGTTTTTGAGCTAGAGGTGACATGACTTGTCATGTGTGCATATGTGCATGTTCCGTGTTTCTGTATTTCACACAGAAGGTGTCTCGCTCTCACCTGCGGCCCTCATTATTACATCCTTCCCCATGGCAGTCTCTCAAAGGCTGTCAGACCGCGGTTGGCTGCAGAGCCCTGATTCTTTCTTTCAGCTTATTTATGCTGTTCCTTTATTTTTGTTTTCATTTTTATCCTCAACACCTTTGAGATTCACACTTTGACTTAGTAGTTCTTGAATCACTCATATAACCAACCTGCAGACTCTTTGGTCTCTCTGATATTACTGTTTTAATGACATGGTGTGTTTGGTGTGTTTTCTCCTAGGGCTTCAGTAAGGCTGGCACTTTCGCCACTGCCAGACGGTGACGTGAGTTTGGGGGCCTCAGGCTGACGTCTTGGCGCTTTGATGAGGTAACGGCGGACCCCGGAAACCCAACCCCTGCGTCGTGCCCCCCCTTTCCTTTCCCCTCCTCACTTCCCCTTTCCAACCAGTCAAGCCATGGGCCAAAAGATCTCAGGGAGCATCAAATCCGTAGATGCGCGTGGGGAGCCATCCTTCAGGCCCCTGAGGAGGGAACTGAGAGGGCCGGATTTCTTCAAGCCAGCCCGACTGGACCTACTCCTGGACATGCCCCCCGCTCCAAATGAGCAGCAGCTCCGACATGCCTGGAACTCGGATGACCGCTCCCTTAACATTTTCATTAAGGACGACGACAAACTAACCTTCCATCGGCACCCGGTTGCTCAAAGTACCGATGGCATACGTGGACGAGTAGGATACACGCGAGGACTCCATGTTTGGAGGATCCATTGGCCTGCTAGGCAACGAGGCACACACGCAGTTGTGGGCGTGGCCACGGCAGATGCCCCGTTGCACTCAGTGGGCTACACATCTTTAGTTGGCAGCGATGGTGAGTCCTGGGGCTGGGACCTGGGACGTAACAAGCTCTACCACAACAGTAAGAACCGGCCAGCTTCTTCTGCACCAACATACCCAAGTTTCCTGGAGCCAGAGGAGGCCTTTGTACTGCCAGATGCCTTGATGGTGGTGCTGGACATGGATGAGGGCACACTGAGCTTCATGGTTGACGGACAGTATCTCGGAGTGGCCTTCAGAGGTCTTAAGGGCAAAAAGCTGTACCCCATTGTCAGTGCAGTGTGGGGCCACTGTGAGATCACCATGCGCTACATCAATGGCCTGGATCGTAAGTATACACTTTCTTCAGAGTTGTGTTATTCCTGAATAATTGTTTGATACTTGTCAAACAAGTCTTACTTGACATGAGTGTTTCAGCTTGGAGATCTGGTAAACCTGCTTGAATTGGGTTGGTGTTGTGTGGTGGTTAAGGCTCAGAAACTGTAAGATTGTTTGTTCAATTCCATCACCATTTTACCCCTAAGTAAGGCATTAACCACACATTGCTCCAGAGGGATAAGCTTATGGTGTTGTTCTACTTATTATTTGCATTGCATTTACCCTGCTGAAAAAAACAAACAAAAAAAAAACAGTCTAAGCTGGTTTGTTGGTCACCCAGCCTGGCCAAACTGGTCTTCATCTAGTCTAGCCAAGGGGTGTCCAATCCTGCTTCTGGATGGCCAGTTTCTTGCAGATTTCTAGCTCCAACTTGGCCAATGCTCTTTCCTGGAAGTTTTTAGTAATCCTGAAGACCTCATTTATCTCATTCTAGTATGTTTAATAAGGATTGGAGCTAAACTCAGTATAGAGTACCCAGCTGGCTTTTTTCCAAACAAACTAAATGTCCAATCAAGCTACACATTTTTTCACTGTATTTGTGTTCCCTGGCTATTGAAACCCTTACCTTGCTAGTGTCATGCTTTACTAGTTCAGCTGCTGCAACACTGTGTTCTGTGTCAGCACTGCATGAAAAGTATCCACAGATTATGAGTATTTCAACATACACATACAGTGTCTTGTCTCCTGTCCTGTTAGTTCAAGAACACAATGTAAAGAGATTGAGTCTGGCTCTTCTCTCATGATATCCCTCAGGGGGCTTGGGCATTGTTGCAGGCATTCATTATTAATGTGAGAAATGTGTAATGGCAGTGGAGGCAGGATGGTTGAAAAATGTAGGGTATAGTTATCTTAGCTGTGTGCTACACCTGGCGTAGCATCACGACTAATGAGGAGAGGCTTCCATGTTGATATTCACTTCAAATGTGTTTATTTGGTACATACTGTATATGGGTGCATACTGTGTGTTAGCATGTGTCTGTTGTGCAAGTAATTATATTTTAGTTGCAAGCCCTCAGAACTGTCACGCTATTCACAAGGCTAAACATTGAGCCTCTGTGTTTGTAAAGGCTTGAAACTCTCCTTCAACCATCATCAGCATGTGTTTTGGAAACACTTTTTTTCTAATCCACTCCTGCCAGGCAGACATGCCAGGTAGACACGTGTTTGTGTGTGTGTGTGTGTTTGTGTTTGTGTGTGTGTGTTTGTGTTTGCGTGTGTGTGTGTGTGCGTCTGTCTGTGTGTGTGTGTGTATGCTCGTGTTATGTGTGAGCGTGTGTGTGCTCGTGTTATGTGTGTGCGTGTGTTATGTGTGTGCCAGAGAGTTTTGTGTGAAACGGCATTTTAAAGCCAGGGGCATGTTTTTGTAACCCTCCAAGCTTTTTTTGATAGCACAACCTCAAGGTGCACCCTCCGCATCTTAGAACAAAGATTCAGAGAGTCATCTGTTAGATTTAGCTGTTTCTCCATGAAAGAAACTCTTGTTCAAACTTCCACACCTGCAGAGGATTGTTCCATTTTTAACTTAAAGGGATAGTTCACGAAACGTCGGTCATCATTTACTCAACCTCATGTTGTTCTGAACCTGTATGACACAAAAGAAGATATTTTGAAGAACATTTTTATCCAAATGAAATTAGACCCCATTGATGGTTGTATGGAATATATAACAAAATATTGAGATATTTTTACAATTATCTTATTTTGTGTTTCACAGAAGAAAGTAAGTCATATAAGATTGGAATGACATGAAGGTGGGTAAATGTTGACAGAATGTTTATTTTTGGATAAACTTGAGGCACATCCAGAGGCTTTGTTTTTACCATGGTATTGAGTACCATTGAGTAGCTTGTTTCATTATAGTAGCAACTATACTATATACTGATGATATACTGTATGGTAAAAGGCACCATGTTAATAAATATTTAGAATTATTTATGATAACAATAATAATTACATGCAGGAATAACAATTTGCAGTTATTATTTGGGAACCCTTTTTAATCCCTTAACAGACTCTTTGTCTGTAGACGTTTCACTCCAATGGATGAATTGCCAATGCAAGAGGAATAAAAGCATGATATCCCTTTATAAAACCTGTCGTTGTACTTGATAAAGTAATATTTTAATAAGCAACCCAGTAACCCCCATAAGCAGAATCCTATCAGTGTAATTTCAGCCCTGTTTGTATAGATTAGCCTGCTTTAGCCTCTGTGTCTCTCAACATAGTCTTCTCCTCCCTGGCATGTTTCCGTATCAGGGGACAGAGAGCAGTTTGGGACGCTCTCAAAGCCCCCTCTCTGAAGTTGAAAGAGCCCTCTTTCTCCCTTTCAGATGGAAAGAGCAGCTCAGTGAGTGGCCCTAAGTCCGTTTGAAATCTTTTCAAAGCTTCTATTAAGCATGTCTTTATTTGCTTGAAAATTGTATGAAATGAGCGAAGCAACGTTTAATTCTTGAAAGAGAGAGAGAGAATCCTATGAATCTCAAGAGGTGTTTGGCCTCATGTTTTCAAAAGTAACCTTAAGATTTGTGCTGATGATTTTGAGTTTATATACACGTTTTAGGTATTTCGCAAGTTCTAAGTCGCGTGGAGGGGGCTAAGAACCTTTCCTTGGTATGAGAGAGAGAGAGAGAGAGAGAGAGAGAGAGAGAGAGAGAGAGAGAGAGAGAGAGAAAATCATGGGTAATGAATGCAGTAAGGAAGATGAGGTCAGAAAAATGTAAGCTGTGACATTTTTAAGATATGTGCAACACAGTCTAAACCCCAGGCTTAATTTTAATATATATGCAAGCATACTTCCAAAACTGAATTATTACACATCTCAGCGGACAATAGCAATAGTTTCATTACACACACTCAGAGCTGTCTGACTGAATCAGACTCCGCTGTGGTAAATAGGTCTATGAGATACTTATGAGTTTAAAGTGTCCATTGTTGGAGTGAGAGATGGAGATAAAATAAACACAAGAGAAAGATACAGATGTCCTCAATACTAGTGAGCTGCCGTAGACTTCATTTTTTTAAATCATAAAAAGTGTTTCAAAATCTATTGAGCTGCCTAATTGGACAGCATATTTGAGCATTATAGGATCATAGTGTTTCATGACCAAGTAGTCTGCACCCTTAGCATTTTGGGCACTGTGGGCAATTAGGCATGGCATCTCAATACCTACTTGGTCAGGCGCTTCATAGAACCTTTTAGGGGTTCTCATCATGGGATCATTTTATGGAATTTGTTTTAATTAATTAAAAATTTTACAGAATTTTATGAATTAAATGGATTTATCATTAGAAAACAATGGAAATAACCAGTTAATCATGGAAAAGTTTGCAAAGTCCAAATTGTACATGCTTGACATTGCATTATATTAGTCACTTTGGAATATAAATTGTAGAATGTTTCAGATATGAAAAAAGTGAGATATTCCAGACAATACAGTGCTTGGACTGCATTTTTGGAAATCATAGCCATGTTGTGTAAACTTATTGAGCTGCCTAATTAGGCAACATATTTAAGCATTGCAGGTACTTTTACAAATACACAAATCTAGTGTTTTTGGACATCATAGTGTTCCCAAAACCTGACTACTTAGCATTTTTTGGGGCATAATTTGCTTCCTAATTGAACTGTTTTAGATGTCTCTGAAATTGGTAAGCTGTCTACTTAGATTGCATTTTGGGGCATCGTGTGCACATTATTTTAAAACCTATTGAGCTGCTTAAGTAAAAAGTACTTAGATGTCTATTTTGCCTAGAAATCTAGGTAGGCAGCTCTCTAGATTGAGACACCAACAGCCCAAACTGTTCTCATTGCTTAACCGTTCCATTCCATGCCGATCCGGCCCAGCTGCTACATATATGGTTTCGTTTTCCACTGTGAGACTGATAACAGAGCTCTTTTAAATCAACAGATGATATGAGATGTATATAGTGACTGTGTTATGGAGGATGATCAGATATTTCTTTTCATTTTATTATTAAATTTTACTTTTTAACATCAAATAGGGCACTTGGCCAGCTACAGAGAAACTGGCAGCCAGGCAACAGACAAGTGACCAATCCTGAGTGGCGACGTCACTACACGCATTGTATCATTCTAGCCAACTGTGCCGAGAACGGTTTGTAATCATGCCATGCCGAACCAAGCTCCAGTGTAAATACAACTGGAACCATTCCTTAGCGTTCTTAGAACCGTTCGGCTCCACAGTGGAAAAGCTGTGATGCCCAAAAACTGGATAGAAGGCAACTCACTAGCTTCGTGAGAATAGCCTAACTGTGTTTGAGAGGAACTCTGTGAAAATACCTGAGTATCTTCGAAGGAACTCTGAAACCATTTAATGTGTGAAAACAGGAACCCAGACAGTGTGAAAGTGTGGGAAAGAAAGTTATGTGTGTAGGATTATGGGTGTGTGTACAAATTGTAAGCAGGCGTGTGCAGGTTTTTGTGTGTGTGAGAGAGAGAGAAGACTGCAAGTAAGATGATTCTCTGCCTCGGTGGAGCCCATGTCTGTCTGTTCTGCTGCGTCCCGTATGTGTGTGTGAGTGACAGCACCCCGAGAAGTTATCTGCACGGCAGTAGAATAGTGTTTATCACTGCCGTTATGATTCATCGCACTGCAAATGAAAAGCAGCAGGCAGGCCCTGATCAAGCCTCACCACCGCTCACTAGTGCACATGCTGGATGTGTCAGGATGGGCTCATTCTGTTTTGCTCTGTCCTGTTGTTTTTGAACAGGAAGAACCCATCCTGTGTGCATGCATATACCTCAAAATAATACCAGCATACCAGCCTGATTATTCAGGACTTTGTTTAAATCATTTAGACTAGTTTAGACTACCTAGACTATTCGCTTCTCAAAATATTTATTTAGCACATTCTCAAAAGACACACATCCCAGCGCTCCTTCCACAGTGGCATGTGGACGCCTGGCATTCCACTCGAGCTTCTCCAGTTGTGACAGGACCGGGGCTAGACAGTGACACTGTTTGCTATATTACATGCTGCATCATTCAATGCTATGTCTGCATTCCTTGCAATTATGAGGTCAGCCAGCCTGTCTTTTTGTTTCCAGCACATTTATGCAATCCATAATGAGGAAGATGAACAGGGAACCTTTTGACTGCATGCAAACTTCCACTAATTGCCAGTGTTCACCAAAGAAATGAGCGGGAAATTGACATGTGCTGCCCTAATGTGAATGTGCAACACAGAGTAGATATAATTGAGAGATGGCGGAGACCCTCTATCTGTCTGTGCTTTCTCTCTTTCGCTCACTCTCTGACTGGCAGAAGGCTGTTGTCACTGTGCCCTGTATTGTCAGGGATTAAAACACCAATTAGATCTAGCTATGATGCATCACAGAATAGCGTCTGATCCATATTCCCACTCCAATAGCACAGTCTTTTGGTCTCAGCATCAGAGAGAGAGACAGAGAGGATGAGAAGAGGGCAGGTATACAGAGAATCTAGAACGAGTGCTACATGGATAATTACTGTGGCTCTGAGATCGAGATGAACAAGGAAAGAGACAAAGGCTGACTGTCATGTAAACACAATGCCTGAGACGTACACAGTGTCCTACTGTCCCCTCGGATCTGCTTGCCCATGTATAAATGGGCAACAAAGTGAGTTCCAGCCACTCTTTTTTCTTTGTGTTTATGTGTGTGTACCTGTATGATAGTGTGTCTTATAGGGCTGGACAATTTTGTCAAAAAATTAAGCACATTTTTTGGACAAGTATTTGAAAAATTTTTAATGTAGACCGACAATGAGTCAAAAAGTGGATAAGTGGATTTTTGTATTAATTATTGTGTTTTTTTGTTTTTTTTTTTGTTAGTTCTTCTACTTCTTATAATATAAAATGCAAATGGATATTATTATATTAAGATATCTTTTCGTCAGTTATTCTACTATATAATATAATATAATATAAAAAGTGGATTAAGATTTTTTTGACAGTTAATTTACTATATTATATAATATATAATAATAAAATTATTATTCACAACAATATATTTTTTATTTTAAAGCGATTTTCATTATAATCAATCTTATTATAATATATAAATATAAAAATTTGTATTTATAATAAAACCATTTTATTCAGTTATACCTTTTGAGGTTTAAATATTGCAAAGTTGATTTTATTTCGGTTAATTGTGCTGCTCTTATGTCTGTACGACACAGTTAGAGTGTCTCGCTGTCTGTGTAAGACGGGTTGGAGACAGGGTGGAGAGGGCTGCTGTACGGGTCATTAGGTTAGCGTTGCATGGTGTCTCTAGCCGGTGGCGGCAGGCTCGTCCGCATCTTATCAGAGAGATTACCGTTCTCTCAGTCTCTCTTGAGTGTGTGTGTGGAGAGTGTAACTCAGTAGTGCTGTTTAGGCCACATCTGTTCCTTAAGACCTAAGCTATGTTTGCTAAGCTGTATTATATTCTTCCCTTTGATGTTGGAGTCTCTTAAGACACCTACACTAAACGTTTTTACCGAGGAAGGCTGTAATACCCTGCTAAAAAAAACTGCTTAATCCATCATTTTCATGCTGATCCAGACTGGTTTTGTCAGTGCTTCTCTAGCTGGTGAACCAGCGTAGTCAAGATGTTCACCAGAAAATAATAATCATCAATATTTGCCCAAAAAATCATTAATGAATTCACAGGCATGTTTGACATGCCATATTCAACTGTGTATGACTCAGGACACAACATTATGTCTAATATTGAATATTGTTTAGGATGGTTAGTATGAATATTGGGATGAAGCCCAGATAGACTGTTTGCATGTGTGTTTATTTTCCTCTTCTGTCTCTATTCGGCAGATGACAGCAGCTGCCTCAGATTTTGTGTGTTAATCCAGAAGCTTGTGGGAAATTAGCATTTGGATAAGGTAGTTAAAGCAATCCTTTTAATTGGTCCATCAGCATCTGCCAGTCAGCAGGAGAGGTGGGGCCACTTGCTGTGTCACATATACACTGAGCTAACGGATGCAGTGTGGATCTTACATATAAACGCCTGTAAAATGGGCACACGACAAAAAAAGTGCAAAAATGCCCCAGATATTTATGATGTGGGGGCATCCTGTATCCATTTTTCTTTTTATTTCTTATCCACCCTATCATTTATCCCCTTTTATCTATTATCTAACATTTCATAATAGCCTTTTTTAGGCTTATCTTATGGGTTCAAAGCCTCTGTATACACAGTATAGTGAACTATAGCTGACAGATATGCTATCTATTCCCTTAAAAGTAATGTGGTGCCATAGTACTATCAGATACCATTGTACAATGATACCATGGTACTGAATGATTATTATGTTCACTATCTCATTCCTTACCCTGGAATTTACATGGTACTCCAGTGTACTTTATTCTACAGGTTTAAACGAAAATAATTGTATTTCTTTAAGTCATGAAAATGATGTAACAGCATTTGTATCATTTATATTTTAATATGACAAATATGGGGAATTTCTTTCACTTAATTGATTTAAGTATTTTACATAAAAGAACGACACGTGTTTGTGATATGCCCATATAGGAAAAATAGGGAAAAAGTTATGTAACGTAAATGACTGTCAGTATAATTTAGTTATTATCAGTTAATTAGTTAGTTAGTTCCAAGACTTCAAGGCTCTTTGAAGGTAAATGAATGTCAATATATGTTTGTAAGTTAGTAAATTAGTTAGTGACAAGCTTCTTGGAATGTAAATATGTGAACAAATTTCAGTATCTGTTAGTTAGTTTAAGATTCTTACAATGTAAATGAATGTCAGTATTTAGTTCCAAGACAAGAATGTAAATGAATGTCAGTATTAGTTAGTTAGTTAGTATACATCTATCCACAATTCCATCTGGTACTGGTAGTGGATGAACAGCACCTGGCATAAGTAGGGAGAGAGGAGAGAGAAGTGGTCTTTTCTCTTTTCAGGACAAACAGCTTGGCTCTGTGTTAATTGAGAGCAAGTCATTAGAGGATTAGTTTGCTAGATCAAGTTTCAGCTAACGCCATAAGGCCATAGCCTCACCCACAGCTGTTACATTCATCCTTACAGTACAACAATCACACACACACACACACACAGTGAAGTCAAGGGGAGGTTAAGCACATGCACAGAATGCCTCCGTAATGCAATGAGAGAAGACGTTTGGAAACTGTTGTTTTTTTGTTTTTTTTTCACAGTCTGGCAAGCTGCCCAACGTAGGTACTTGATGTGTTTTTTTTTTTTCTGCCCTGGATATATTCGGGAATGACAGATATGAAAATGTGTTATTAAAGCATATCATTACTCAGCCATCCCTGCATGTTAGGGCACCCAAGGTTGGCTCAGTACCTCGTAATATGCCGAAATGAGACTTCCCTTCACGATTGCTGACCATGCAGTTTGTGTGACTTTGCGCCTGTGTGGTACACACAAAAACTCCACCATTGGCTTATTATGCATCTTGGGTAATCTCTGAAGGCTTATTTTGTTGAAAAACAAAGGGTAAACAGAAGCTGTTTGTTTAGCGTATAGTTGCTGGGTCTTTTATCAAGCTGAATAGTTTGACAGCTGCACTGTTACGTCAAACGTTATTCATGCACACTTCTGGATCAAACCCAAAAAATGACAGAGTAACAATTTATTACACCTACAAAAGGTCACAATAACCTTATCAATCACATGCTATTGTTTATAGTTTTATAAACTATGGCTTTTGATATTGTGATCGCTAACCTCAGCATAACTGTTGTAACCAGATAATTCCGAAATCAGCGAACGGATAGTAAATTAGGAACGAATCCACGTTTGACTCTTTTATTCTTGATTTTGTGTGCCCCCCCCAGCCTCCAACCCTCCAACCCCATTTTTCAGCACGTTTTGTCCTTTCTGTACCGCTCTGTGATATTTGCACACCTAATTGCCTGAAGGAGTTTCCGTGGAAACAGACATCATTCAGTCACTGACAGAGACAAAGACAGTGAAGAGAGTGAGGGAAGACAAAATAAAGAGAGACTGTATGTTCAGTGATTGAGCTGTGGAGGCAGTGGGCTCTGTTAATAAGCCCGCCCGCTGGTTCCTGACTGACTCCAGCTCATCAGATTTGTCTGTTTCTCATCCATACACTTATCCAACAGCAAATCTAACCACACAAATGAGAGAACGGGTGACCACAGAAGTAGACCTTTGGATTATGTTAAGCATTATTATCCACAGTGCTTAAAATACAGGTCTTGACTTACATTGTGTTCACTGTGTGTTTCCCTATGTGTTTGTGGCAACCTTTAAGAGCATGTTGTGTTTCAAGACCCTGGTTTTACATTGGACGTCGAGTGGTGGTAACTTGGCATAAAAGCAAACATTGTGGATTTTTTAGTAGTTTTAAAGGATAAAGGATTTTTTGAGGATAAGGGCATGTGTGTGCATATATATATATATATATATATATATATATATATATATATATATATATATATATATATATATATATATATATATATGTATATAATATATGCAATATACAGGGCATGCAAACCCTTTTTTGGCGTAAAAAAAACTACTGTCAGGATTTACTGAAGACATTCAGTGAAAAATTAGCACTGAACAGGTGTGGACAGGGTTATTTTAGCTGGGACCTTATTCCACATGCATTTGTAGGAGTTTCCCTTTAGAACACAAAATGGGATGAGAGTATTTAAATGAATCATGCAAGGTGATTTACTAAGGTTTGCGCTAGTCAATTTACTGGTATTTGCGCCATTATTTACCGTCTTAATCCAGACACTAATCTGTGCTGCCCTTGGTAGATTGCGTTGGTCATTATGAAAATGATCCGGCTGCGCATGTTGTCGTTAATTTGCTCGTCGTCAGATCGTCACGTGCACTCGTGCAGAACTTTCCACTCCATTCCATTGCGCTTTCCTGATAATTTGCCCTGTTTAGTAAATCTGACCATTAAACTGCAACAATGACTTAATGGGCCCTATTTTAATGATCTGAAACGCAAGTATCAAGCGTGAAGCACAAGTAACTTTGTGGGCAGGTCTTGGGTGCTGTTGCTATTTTACCGGCGGGATAAATGACTCTTGCACCCGACGCAAGTTTAAAAGGGGTTGGTCTGAAATAGCTTCATTATTCATAGGTGTGGTTTGGGCGTAACGTGAAATAAACCAATCAGAGCGTCATCCAACATACCCTTTAAGAGCAGGTGCGCATGTTGCATGGTGGATTGAGGCCTACATTTTTTTCACTACATGGACACCACAATGATTTCCCTCATGTGTTCATATTTTTCCTCGTTATAATGTATGATTTGCAAAAATAAAAACTGCTGCATCTGTGTTGATAAGAGAATCAAAGTCTATGCGCGTTGTGCACCCGCTACATTATGGCCAAGCATGCGCGCTTAAAATAGCATTATGAACAACGCGCAACGCGCCACTGACTTTAGACTAGGTTTTTGTTTTCTGGAACTGCAAAATAGCACTAGGGAATGTTTGCGCCGAAACACGCCTCCTTTTTGTGCCGACCCACCCAGGGAGCGCAAGTTCATTTCCTAGTTTACCGACGTGCGTCTGTGGAAGGAAAAGCCCGCTTTGCGTGGGTGCAAAATATATCTAAAAATCCTTTAAACATTTACTTGAGAAGCAACATTGCATGATATTTGTGAAATATGTAAATATTTGTACTCGTTATGGAGTGGAATGTATGAAGGAATGTTCAATCCAATCTCTCTCTCTCTCTCTCTCTCTCTCTCTCTCTCTCCGCCTTTGCTCTGATCTATCGATTCTCTATCTGCCTCCTCAGTCCTCTTGTGCTATATTATCTAAAATCCATGGGAGCTTCTCTGTACAGCCATCATGCATTCCCCTATACCTCCTTGTATTTCATGTACTCTTTCTGTCTTGACCACTAACGTCAAAGATGATTGAAAATTAGCATACAGTTTGGATTGGTGGTATGGTTCTGTTCTGGGCAAGAACTCCCTGCGCATCCATGCAGCCTAGCATGAATAAAAGCAGTGATAACCCCCCTTAGGGGGTTACAGAAGGCGCTTATATATGTGCATCGTATTCCTATAGGTAGACGTGGATCAGCTGAGAGTCTGCTGATGCGAGCTTGACTAACGTGAGCTGCCAGAACTGACGCTACGCTTGATTTCTGTTTGCTTTGCATATGTACAAGCCATAGTGAATGCAATTTATCTGTATTGTCAATTGCCCTCATAGTCATTCCTGAACTGAACCTGTTGGTTAGCTGGACCACAGTGTGATAAATGCTGCCAAATGGAAAGTGCTCTTGAGCAAAGCTGGTGCCATGGTGGGGTATGGCAAAGGTTCAAATGCTGAGAGATGGTTTATTCTAATGATGGATTCATTATCTATCTACCTTCACCTACTCATGCAATGTCTTTATTTATCTACAGAGTTCTTAGTAAAGTTTGACTGCCTTTCTGAAAAAGACAAGCTGGTTTGCTGATCTTAGATGATCTCTCACTCTTGGCAGACTGAATATTTTGATAGAATTAAAGGGGTTGAGGGACCTTTCAGCTGGTCAAGCTGGGAGACCTTGCAGCGAATTTGTAGCAGCGTCACATGATCCTTCAGAAATCATTATAATGTACTGATTTAGAGCTCAAGAATTTTTTTTATTATTATCAATGTTGAAAACAGTCATGCTGTTTAATATTTTTGTGGAAACCACAGAAAAAAATCGGAATTATTTGATGTATAGAATAGATTAAGGTATTGATGATGTATATGTAAGGTTCAAAATTGCAGCACTTATTTGAAATAGAAATCTTATATAAACGTATAAAAGACTGATCAATTTAATGCATCCTTGCTGAATAAAAGTACTAATTTACATTTATACCCTGGCCTAATAATAATACTAAATTCATTCAAAATTCAAAAGGTTTTGTATGAGGTTTAGGTTTAGGGCATAGCAAATAATTAGCTTAGTATAAAAGAATAAAAGTCAATGGAAAGTCCTCACTATGATAGAAAGAGTGTGTGTGTGAGAGAGAGAATCTATCTCTGCAATTTTGGTGCTGGTGGTTCGAGGTGCGGGTGGAAAAGGGGTCAGATCACCCGCTTTAATGCGCAGAGGGCCTGTAAGAGAACCCTGAAATGAAGACAGTCCGTCCAGAGAGACACTTCTCTGATAGCATGTCTCTCTACGGTCCCCAAACAGTACAAAATGCTTGCCAGCGGGAGCATTACATTTGCACACAGAGATTAGCAACTATCAGCATATGTAAATGTGGGTGATTGGCTGAATCTGTGGCGGTGGGGTGTGTTCGAGAGACAGGCGATGACTGTAGGTCAATGATGTCTCTCTCATCATTCCACTCAGGCTTGTTTACTCAACCGCAACAAGATGATGTTTGACACCGTGTGACGCCGAGAGAGAATTTCGCTTTGAAAGTAGGGCCTCTAATGTTCCGCTCGCTCTCCGGCTTTGATCTGTTAAATGAAATGCCTCATCCTGAGTAGCACATTAAAGGAACTCACCTCCTCAGATTAAGATGACGTGCAAATCACATATCAATTAAAGCGACTGCTCGGGGCTCAGCGCTGAGATGATGGCCATCAGTCACTCATATACATGAGGGGTGGGAAAACTTATGGATGTGATGATATAAGAGGGGTAAACGTGAGAGATATGAGCGCATACACGGAGAGAGTAGATACGAGACACGATGTGTTAAAAAGAATCAATGAAATGAATGAGTCACGATGTCCACGTCCTCACGACACGTGTTAGCAGTTGTGCTCACGAGGACACCGGATCTCTGTCTTTTATATCTTTCTTATCTGTATCCTACTATCTTTCTTTATACTGTCCTGTTGAATCCAAGCGAAAAGCCAAAAATATGAATAGATAAGTAAAAGGAAATGAAAGTGTTTTGTGCCACAAGCAAATAATACAAAACACTTTGGAAGACACTTTGTTTAACATATTCACATTTATTCACAATCGTCTTAAAATGTCATTGGAAGAAATGGGAGTCAATCATGCGATTGCCCCTCATCGCATTTAGTAAAATTTCGTCTTTGAGTTTGCCCTGCCTTACGAGTTTCCTTATTGATATTCTATAACCCTTAACTTAAAATCTTAAAAAAGTCAATATTTACAATAATATTTTTTCATTTAGCCACACTGACTCACATTAAGTTTTAAATAACAATGTTTAAGTGAAAATGTGGGTAGTTGACATGAAGTTATTTTGGTAAAATAATAATAATGATGATGATGGTGTTGATCATTATTATATAACTTTTATGTATTCTCGTAACACTACTATACACTATACAATAAGGTCTTGTTTTTTAACATTAGTTAATCAATGAACTAAAAAAGGCAATATATTTTTACATCATTTATTAATCTTTGCTCGTATTTGTTAATAAAAAATGTCATATTAGTTCACAGTATAATTTTTTATCTTAAGGTTTTTAGAGTAAATGTTGAGATTCACATTAAGATTAATACAAGATGTAAAAGTATTGTTCATTGTTAGTTCATGTTAACTAATGAAACCTTATTGTAAAGTGTATTAAATTAAATAATTTTTTGCTTTTAATAATTCATTTGTCACACGACAAAAAAGGTCAAATGAAATCAAAAAGCTGTTTAAAAATGGTGAAAAACATAAAATGAAATGAGAAGAAAATGAAAAGAAATGGTAGCAATTGCACAACTGAAGACATACATTTATATATAATATATATATATATATATACATGAAGCACATCTAGAGTTCACTCTGAGTTAATCGCGAAACAATAGTAATGCCGTGTAACATTGTTTGGCAGCAGTTAGCCATGGGAAACTAATTTCAGTAGAGTATCGTTCACATGCAGACCACCTTGTCGACTGTGATTTGGAACTACATCCAGCCCTCGATTGTTTTTTCCCCCTCTATCTTGCATTTCTAGTATCCTCTCTTTCATTTCCTTCTCCCTTCTGTTCCATTCCTCCTCCAGCCTGCAGTACATGTGTAGGGAGAAGTGCCATCCCCCGTTCTCCATCAGTATGTCTTCCGCACGGTCCAGCAGACCAGAGACCTGCTGTCTGTCCTGGGCGTTCCTGTTGTTAAGAACGTGGTACCTATACCTGCACCTCTCCAGCAGCCATTGGAGATCCTTCCCGGACGTCTGGATATAGTTCTGCATGCTGCAGTCTTGCAGACGGTCGCCCAGCGTGAACACTACCATGGTGTGGCGCCACACGCCCTCTGTGAGGATCTCCATGCGTTTCTGTATGACTGCTTTCTCGGAGTGGCTGAAGTTCAGTAAGGGAATGACAAGGAGCAGAACGTGGGGTCCGGGCTCACACAGCGATAAGGCATTAAACAGCTCCAGTTTCTCCTGTTTAGGGACGAGCTTCTCGTTTGTGCCCCATCCACTGGCGTCCACGACCATCAGGTGTCGGCCTTCAGATTCTCTGTGTGCTACTGCGCTGGCCGCTCCACCCCATGTATCGAATGCATCCTTACCCAGGAGTGTGTTGCCCACTGAACTCCTTCCGGTCCGCTTCTGCCCCACGATTAGCAGCCTCAGAGGTGGGGCACCATGACCAGGGCC
The DNA here is from genome assembly GCA_031834385.1 of Semotilus atromaculatus. Taxonomy (NCBI): domain Eukaryota; kingdom Metazoa; phylum Chordata; class Actinopteri; order Cypriniformes; family Leuciscidae; genus Semotilus; species Semotilus atromaculatus. Next base: position 34,206,800 of record JAULUF010000044.1, on the reverse strand, counting down.
TGTTAGAAGACATTTGTTGGAGGGCAAATTAGATTTTAAAGAGAAAAAAACACCTTTTTTTTACAAAGCAAGGGTAAATTTATTTTATTTTTTTAGTGCATATTTACACAGGAAAGCAATTTTTTTCATTATTTTCAGTTTTTAACTCCATTTTTCAGTTTATACTGGTTTGTAAAAATCAATACTAACTAATAAATAAAAACATTTGACTCAAATTAAGTAGTATTTGTGCCATTAGAGTTTTGCACAGCCAGTCTATACGTAATGTAAAAAAAAAACTAAAAGAAAAAAAAATATATATATATACCTATATTTATTTTATATTTATATATTTTTATATACATATATATGTATAAAAATATATAATATATTATTAGTAGTAGTATTATTAGTAAGTAAAACAAATATTTAGAAAAATTGTCCAGGCCGAACAGTCTTACCATTATTGTTGACATTCGCGTTGTCCATTAATCCTGTTTGCCAGTGTTTTTCAGTACACGTGTAATGCAGTCCAAGCCCATCTGACTGATAGATAGCCGCTAACCGTATGTGCAGTTTTATCACTGATCTGGTCATTTACACGAGAAGGGAGTGAGCATAATTCTCCTCCCACTTCTGCTTTCATGATTACAGATAAGCTTTTTTTAAGTTCCTCTCACCCTTGGCAGTAGAGTTTATTGTTTCCACACTAAGCAGTAAATGTAAAGACATGATATAAACTAAAGAAATGTTGTACTAACCATTATTATTACAGGTTCATTCAAAGCAGGAAAAACTGAGCTCTGTTTTTAACAAGTGACTGAAAGTGAAATGGTTGTTTTGATTATAAAGTCACATGGCGGATATCAAGGCCACAAGTAAGTAATGTGCCAAAACGTGACTGAAACTACTTCTCTCTCCAGTCAAACAAAATGAACACTGTGTCTTATTTTTTGTTCTGCTGCTGTGTCATGATGAATAAGACTTTTTTTGTGCAAATTGCTGTGGCATTCAATTGATTGGGACAATTTATGTAAGAATGGATTTGTAAAGGATTTACGCAGGAATTCATACGGCTCATGTTTCTTTAACAAGGTCCAGTGTGTGAAATCTCACTGTGAGAATATTTTACCTTCACTTCCAGCACATTCAGTAAAAGTAATAATAAATGCAATATATAACATTTGGGTGTAAATATTAAATGATGTGAAAAACATGACAGGTTGCCATTGTACTCTGTCAGATCAGACTGTTGTTTTACTCGCTCTGTGTGGCTTTTATTCTTAATTATTAATAGATCGCTATGACAGTCCCATACTTTTTTTAATTTAGTTGTGTCATAATAGTATTTTGATTGTTAATTAATGATATGATACACAATTTTAGGTTAGTTTTTATGAATGTATAAGGCTAAGCGTACATTTTAGGCATTTTAGCTGATCACCATGTTTTATGTTTTTTCAATATTTTAATCACCTTTATTTTGCAAATAAAATTGTTACATTTTGCTTTAAATAGTTCAGCACCCTGTGGTAACAACTGAATTTTTAAAAGTACAATATTCCATGTCTCTAAATTATGATAATGTCCTAAAACCTAAATGATTGAAAATTGAAAAATGTGGTTTAAGAGTTTTAGATGGATTTGGATTTAGCCAAGTAATACAATATTCATGAGAAATGTACCCCCCAAAAAATCTAAATTTAAAATTGAAATTTGAAAAATTTAAACCGTAATTGACAAATCCATATAAATGTAAATACCTAATTTAAATGTAATACTTAGATCAAATACTTGCTGATTATAATCGCAATATGCAAGTAAGTAAACACTTTATTCGCATCTATTCCACTCTGACCAAAGTGCGCATATGCTTGTGACTTACACTGATGATGTCGTCATGCACATATTCGTAAAAATAGCGGTAAAGAAGGCATCACATTTTTCGAGTGGTGAAGAAAATTAGTTCATGTTAGCAACTGTCAGGTAAACATCTTACTGCTATTAAGTCCATACTCTGATTATTGGAAACAATCACGTTATTTGTGCACATAGACATGCAACCTCTTTTAAATCTGTTTGTCTGCATGTAATTGTTCATACCATTGAAGTCATTGGCATAAAGGAACTAGAAGTAACAGCTTGCAACCACATATTTGTGTGCAATAACTGTTACCAAAGACCGTAAGTGTAATCAACTAGGTTATACTTGTGTTTTACAACTGTGTTGTGTTTTCAAGATTGCTTTAACACATATTTCCACTCTATGAGAATGTTTTCTCACTAGTAGCTGGTAAATGATTAGCTAACTGTCACGCTGTCTGGATGTAAGAAAACGTGGCTTTGTTTGATATTTAAAATGCGTTTTATGGTGTTTTGTTCCTCTACTCACTTCCTTGTTTCTTTATAGTCACTTGGATCACAGTACTTATTTAAATTTACCCTAGAGGAGGATCTGCACACCACGTGAAAGACAAAGACTAGAGCGAACTGTAAAGAGAGGCCTGGCGGAGGAGCGATGGCATCTGAGTTTGAATGACTCACATCTTTAGGAGGGAAAAATCTTTTTGGTTTGAGCTGAGGAGAGAACAGATGAAAAGAGGACATGAGAGGAATAAGGAAGGAATATCTGTGGGCTGTAGCTCTGAGCCAAGACACATGGCATTTATTTCCCAGCATGCAGTGTTCTCACTCTGCACTCTCTTTGGAGAGTTTTCTTTTCTACGGGATGATAAACTCGCAGTGCTGAAGTGTTGCTCTACCCTACAGCTGTGTGTGTGTGAAAGTGAGACATTTAACCTTTAAGTATTATTTGAAAGTCTTCATTTCAGAGGGAAGAATTCATTTTGCACCCACCATTAACAGGGCATATTTTTTTGACCATGCTATTTGCATTGTTTTAGCACAGATGAATTGTGCAAATTGGATAAAGGTACAAACAGTCCCCAAAATTTCGAACTGAAAGCAATTGGCATGCAGCAGTTATCGCAAATAAAGCAGATTACTTTGTAAATAAGACACTTGTCTTGCAGAAGTAGTGCAATTTAGTAAATTCGTCCCAGACTGCATCAGGAGGACTAGACTTGTTGATCTATCCCCTTCATGTAATCTTGCCTACATCTGGCTATAAGTTGTCTATTTCTCAGTATGTCCCAACATATTTATATATTCTTGGGTATATGCTGGTGGAGAGTATTTTGAGATTAACGTCTTTGTGTTATTTCTACATGGGGACCCAAATATGAAGCAGCATATTATCCTTTTCAAAAACAATATGGCTCACACAGTCACATACTCCTTGTGTTCTTCACCTCCCCCAGAAACATACTCGCGTATAAACACACACTGTCCTGTTTTGTGTCAGAACTCTGTGTTTCAGCGCAGTTTCCTGGATAGTTCCCCAGACTGTTAACATCTGGTTTTATAATATGTCTAAGGTGATCAGATCATGAGGGTCCACAGGGTCCAAAATGTTCGCATTTGTAATGTAAACTCTAATGGGTCCGGATGCGTCCCGGACAGGAGTAAAGGACCTCCTACCACCGTGCCAAAACCAGCACTTTAGACTCTGCTTGCTTTCTATGACTTTAACAATAAGTACACGTTTTGCACTGTATTTTTAACATGCAGTGACACACTGACTTGGTAAGTCATAGATGCAGTCACAACATCTGATGACAAAGTGCATACCAGGTTTAAGCGGCTCAATTGACCACTGATAATCAAACCAGACATACATGTTAATACAACATGGCTTTCTTGAAGCTTCTCTTCACTATTGGTACTTCCCCCTGCGGGCATCATCACTGTCAAACCAGGTGCATTACTATGGCAAGGTCACAGATGGCAGCTGCATCTACAGAGATCTACAAACACCTCCATTTCAAAGATGTAATGTGTAAGCCATTTGTCACAGTGAATGCCAGTAAATGTCAAGGTGGTAAGTGCTTGACAGCTTGTATGGGTTTTGTACATGTTTGCTGCTTCATTTATTGTGTCTAATATTGCACAGTGCCAGCGCCAGAGCCAGCGGGCTTTTGCTGATTGCTGCATTATTTGGTCTAATGCATCGGTGTACTTTATGCCCCAGACATAAGGTCTGTTTCAAAAATGTTGTGAGCTAAATAGGCAGCTGACTTTTAATGGAACATCCTAAGCTTCATGGCACCTGTTAAGCAGGTGATATTAGTGTTATTATAATGCCAGTGTTATTATAATATTATTTATATCCTCCTGAGACCCCGGAAAAAAAAGTTTTTTGAATTTAGTTTTTTTCCATGTCATCACATTGTTTAGAGCACAAGAAACAAATGGTAAAAAAACATTTTTGCAAAATATTATTTTATTCATACGTTATGCTATGTCCTCTGTAGTGGACGCCAGGACTAAGTTGTTTAAAAAATAACATGACATCAAATTACATGTATAGGCAAAACCAATGGGATTTTTTTTTCAATCACCAATAGATTTAGGGGTTTCAGGATTTTTTTAACCAAAATTTATATAAAGATGATTCTCAACTATGTTATGAAAGAAATAACAGAATGAATTGATACACCATTTTACTTTATGCAATATGTGGGTAAAATGGCCATAAATTAATATTCCCATTCAATGCAATGTATCTATACACTGTATCTAATTTGCACATTAATGTGTTCTTGGAGCAACATTTAATGAAAAAATAAGTGTAATAATTGGAGTAATAATTGGCAACATTTTAATAATAATATCTAATATTTTATAGGAATATTGATGGATAATTGATTTCCATATTCACTTGTTGTGTCTCACAAAATGCCTGATAAACATGATTTAAGTCCTGCTGTCCTCTACAGTGGACATGTATGAAATCAATGCCCTGTTCTGTAACAGAAAGTATTTTTTTTATTTGAAGCCCCACAACTTTTTCCTGAGATGTTTTTTTATGTAATACAATTTGAAAAGTAGTCCAATTTAAATTATAATTACAATATATTATCATATTTGCATAAGAATGCTACATTTGATCACTAAATTAATGTCAGACTTTTTTAAAGACCAAGGAGAAGTTGTTTTCATGGTGAAACCTCCAATCATTTGATATCTCTGAAAAGCCCTGAATGTGCTCTTTACAGGACACCCAGGTTGTATCATGTGACATGTATGATGTCAGAGAAATTAACTAAAATATAATGTCCACTAGGGCTGGGTTTCGATTCAAATTTCAAGAATCGATTCGATTCCGATTCTCAAGATCTTGAATCGATTATCATATTCGATTCGATCCGATCCGATCCGATCTTCGAGATTTAGATAAGTGTTTTTGAAAAAGCATTTTTTTCCAGCTGTTACCTGAATTACAGGACTGTAGTTATGCAACATATTGATACTATTATTATAGACATTTAACTGCAAATTAATGGAGTATTGATGGTTGTAAAGAACAATCCCCCTTCCAGAGTGTTGATACAACTGCTTTCACAAACTTCCAATGGTGTAGACGACAGAGGACACAGAGGTATAACAGGGCTGTCGCGATTACCGCAATCTTGTAGTACCGCGCTACTGACAAGTCAACCGCAGAGGATTGCAAGTAACCACAGCAACCGCGAAATTCACGTTTTTTTATAAGGCTATTCCCTTCATGCATGTGTATTGAATGTTAAACAAGTTTATAATGATAACAAACAAGACTGTTTATCGTGGTGATGTGTAGCCTACAGAGGCTTCGCACAGACAGTGAATGAGAGAGACTGGCAGAGCGCGTGCGATTACCTGCGTCTGTCTTTGAAGTCATATGTATTCGTGAAAAAGGTTGCCGTGTCAAAGGAAAGCGAAATATTTGTCGTATCATCCTTTTAACGTTCACGTCACGGGTATTTACCATAAATGTGCGTCAGCAGCAGTGCTGGTCAGCATTCCACAGCGCAAGGAAGCCGCGGGGAAATAAAATCAGCGAGTCACGCATTGAATCAATGCCATATTGGTCTCTAAGTTAAGCATCAGCTTCAGCGTTACCCATGCGACGCATTGCTGCTCAGCTGAGCCTTGAAAAGTGGAACTCAAAGTTAAAAATAATGAACACCTTGTTTCATTACATCCATTTTAATGAATCAGCTTTTTTGAACGTGTTCATTGAATGAACGGTTTAATGACTCACTCAAAGCCCGTTGTCGTAACAATGTGCGCGCTGAGTGAAAGCCTTTCAATGCGCATACAGGGATCTCCCAGTCGCAGCAAGTTGAAGTTCACGGGGAAAATGTAAGCCTATTATTAAATCGATCCTCTGAGTTACGGATCGATCTTTAGAAATTAATATGAAAATCGATTCAGAATTGGTGAATCGATTTTTTCAACACAGCCCTAATGTCCACTACAGTGGACAAAAGTCTATTCTTGGGTCCCAGTATACTATAGTATATATTTTCGCATATGTTTGCAAAACTTTACAAAATGCTAAGGAAAAACATTTCTGTGTTTAGTATATCATTGTCGTGTAAACGTATCCTTAGTCATTTTAGTACTTCAACTTAAACATATTTATGTTCATTTATGTCTTTTATTTGGGTAAATGAATATTTTTTTAATTACAGAAAAAATTTTGTTGAAACTTTTTGGAATGGCATGAAACAAGTTTGTCAGTTTTATTCATCAATATAATTCATTACATTGGTTTCCTTCTTAAAGGATATATACAGTGCTGTCTTATAATTTGGCTTAATCTAATATTCTTAATTATCTTAAAAAACAGCATAATTAAGTTTTGGAGCAGAATATGAGTCATGAGTGTACATGTGGTTGTACAATGTGATGTTATAGTTGTTAAACATAAAGCAATAAAACTTTGGTCTTCATTGTAGTTTTATATAGTTTTATTGATAAATAAGACTTCAGACTATGATGCTTACAAAAGCACCGTAGGCAGTTCACTAGATTTTGAGACAGACCAATAGTCATTAGGCTAATGACACAACTCTAACAATTAGTCTGCGTTACAACGCAGACTGATTGTTAAGAGTTGTGTCATTAGCTTAATTTTAAATAAGCTTAAAAAGTGCTCACCAAGTTTGCTTTCTAGTGAGGTCAAAACATTTTGCAATTTGAACTTTAAACTTTCATGTGTGCATTATCTTGTTGTGGCTAGTCTCTTAGAAAAGTATTTGAACAGTGCAGATGTCAACAGCATGGCTCAGCAATGAGGGCTAGGGTTGCCATATTGCTCTCCTTACTGTCCATCTCAGCCGGAGCCATTGCCGCACTGAGGCTCACATGGACCTTCATGTGTACCGACCATATAAAACATGCATTAGTGCTCCATAATGCATGAGTCCATGAAACTCTGCCCATTCTCTCATGGTCCAAAGTCATTACTACTGTGCGATGTTGCGTATGGGGTTGAGAAAAGCAAGCAAGTGCAGCGTTCAGTACAAAGTGGAAGAATCCACCCAGAACTTTAGTTATTTTGGTATTGATCTGATTTTAATGCTTTAAAGATTTTCTCCTTCGGTATTTGATGTACAATGTTTACCAAGGTTAATCATGCAGAAAGAAACACTCAAATACAGGAAACAGCAACGGTCCATTGTGCTCTTTTATTAATAGCCGTGACAGATCAGAGCACAACAAAAAGAATGGCCTTATGACTTTGCAAAAACTTCAAACACTCATCATTTTTCAACAAAATTGCTAATTAACATTTACATTGTAACAATTATATTAATATTTTTTAATTGTTACTTTTATTTGATTTTTTATTCATTTTGATACATTTTGACTGAGCAAAATTGTTTTGGGCCCTGGAATCGTGGTTTGTGGGACTTCTTAATTCTCTTTAATTCATATAGGGCCTTGGGTAGTTCAGTGCTGTTGAGGGGAGATGGGATGGGGAGATGAGAAATGTTAAAGACTGAATATAGATAGCTTTTTGGAGATGCTTCAGACGTATTTGTCCCACAGTGAGACTGAGAGACACAGCACACTCATAATCCTCTGAAGGTGACTCGTTTTGATCCACATACTCGCACACAATCCTAAAGCAAACAAACACAAGTCTCTCTGTTCCCCTCTCTAAGCTCACACGCAGTGGGTGTTCCACTCACCTTTGTTCCTCAGAGGGAAAGGCTATTTTAAGTTCACCCACCCCTCTGGAAGGAAGCAATAAAATTGTAATGCTAATGAGTGAGGTGCAGAATTAATATCTGAATCATTCAGAGTTTCCTAATTTAGGATAATGAAAGTGGGAAGCTTTGAATTTGCTTCTGGTTCTGTACATTTATAGCCACAGGTCCATAGAGAGAGGACACCCACTCTTCCCGCTGTGCCCCGTGATTCATTACCTGCGGCAGACATTAGCATGTAATGACTCATTTATGTCTTAAATTGACTATTGTCTAAGTGTCTAAAAGTCAATTCTCCTGCTGGGCCATATTAACGGTTTGCTGATCTGGAATATTTGAAGTTGTGAATTACGGCTGTCATGGACATTGGCGCTAATCTGTCCTTGATTAGGCAGCGTGATCAGGTCTGCTTGATTTATTACTGTTCACTTTTACCCTATATAGTAATGCTCTTTTCAAAGCTATGCTTGGAAAAAGTGGAATAATCCAAGCAAAAATTCTAATGAGTTTTTTATTTCGAAACGTGAATGTTAATTCTTCGAAGGAGCACAAAAGGAAAAATATTCTACAGATTGCCCTGGCTGCTCTTTTAGATGCAATGAAAGTGAGTGGTGATCACAAATTTTGAGCCATATTTAAAAGGCTTCTAAGTCTTTTTATCACAGAAAGCTATCATATGACTTCAGATTGCTTGGAATATAGTGCACATGTAATTTTATGATGCCTTTATGGTGCTTGCTTGTTATTTTTGAAGCTTTACAACTTCTGGTCACCATCCACTTTCATTGTGGAAAATTGAAAAAGGCAACTCATAAAGGTTTGGAACGACTTGAGGGTGAGTAAATGATGACAGAATATTCATTTTTGGGCAAGCTATCTTTTTTTAAATCAGCTCCAAATGATCTTATATGCCTTACTTTTCCATTATCTACTTGCAGTGCCTTGTGGGTTAGTCATTGAAACTTCAGGATGCATTTGGATCTCCGTATCTGTCTCTCTGTTTCTCTGTTGCTCAGAGGCTACTGGGAAATATAAACTTGTGCTTCCAACTCTGTCTAAGTGCTGTTGGGAATCTGTAGGCGGATGGTGTGTTTCTGGCTCCTACACGTATGCCTGTGTGTGCTTAAGTATATCTCAGTTGATTTGTAATGTTTGAATTGTGTGTCTTTGATTAAAGTTCCAGTTATAAATTGAACAGGCCCTGCTAACTAAAATGCATATCACACCTCATTTTGTAAAAAGGCCCTGTCAGTTTTTCAAGTCTGAATCCATTACATCCTATCTGGATATTTTATTGGGCTCCAAAAGAGGAGGCTCTGCCTTCCGTTGGAGTCCATTTCTAGCCTATGATGAATCTGTCCATTACAAAACTATCTATTTCTGCTAGAGAGTTTCCTTTTCCCTGTGCCCTGCCCTCTGCACCCCCCCCTGTCATTGTGACAAAGCTGTTTACCTGGCCTTCCAAAACCCTGCTGCGTCCACTCGGCCATTCACCAGCTTTAATCTCATCCAAACTCCAACAGTGTTAAGCGGTGAATTCCACCGGACAGATCCATGGAATGAGGCTAGGGATGGGCGTCTGGCATCTTCCACGATCAATATTGGTCTACTGTCCATTTTGCTGACTGTCCATTCTGCATGTACATGGAGATCCGCGCTGCCTTAAATGGATCCGAGTAGTGTGTCTTGGATTTGATCATCTAATGGCTCTGTGAAATATTGTGAATAGTAAAAAAAAAAAAAACTTTTTAATAAAATAACAATTTTAATAATTGCAGCCCTTAACACTATAGGATGAAAAAATAAACCATGTTTTTTAGTCAGGGGATGGTTCACTATATAATGAAATATATGACAATTCTATATTTGAAATATATAGATATTATAATGAAATCATGACAAATTCAGAGGAAATATTCTTAAAAGAATATATATATATATATATATAGAAATTAGGCTACTTTGATCAGCTTGACGTTGAACTAATGCTCCATGCTCGTACCATGATAACAATACATTGACTGCATTTAGCCAACATGTTGTGTTATCTAGCATAAGGCATTTCACGAACTATTCGTGTATCTTTCACAATGAGCATGGTCAACATAGGTGAATGTATGATATGATAACGAAAATGGTTCGTGAACTAGACTGAACAATTTCAGTGTAACAGTAAGACCGTAGGAAGTAACATTACTGAACGTGTCTGGGAATGTGTATTATAAACAATATGATAGTAGTGGGATGAGTAACGTTAGACAGTAGATCTAGTACACAAAATAAAGTTACATCCTAAAGCACCTACTTTTTGTTATCCTGGAACAGTCTTTTGTATTCATTTCATGTCTCATGTATGTTGTAATAAGTAGAAGTTGATCTGAATCACGTTTGGCTGACGAGCTTCAGCAGATAAAACTTTTTTGCTTTTTTTATATATGTGGAGTTTGTGTTGGAGTCTGTGTTGTGCTGTAGGCAGGTCATTCATGCACGTCACATCCGATGGATTTTGCGGTAAATCCGACCCAGAGCCTTCACATAGAAATAGGAATACTGGCCTTCAGAGGTAATGGAAAAACCCGACAAGTGGATCATTGTAATGTGTGATTACAACCCCTTCACTCACAGGCAATAAAAAAAAGGATTAATTTGAGTAGAAAACCTACATATAGCACCTTTAAAACAAGCGGTTTTAAACAGGGAGCCAAACTTGGTCTCCAAGCGGCTGTTATTCTGAGGATTTCTAGCTTTGTAAAATGTTGGCATTCTTATCTTCGGGAAGTTTCTGATCTGTAGCTCTCAGAGGGAATGTCTGAAACATTTGTATTTTTATTATTTTTGCTGATATAAATGCCCTACACTGGATGCAGTCAACTGGTCGATTGATTCATCTAATTGAATCATAATAGCTCAGTCGTCTTGTGGCTTCTGAGCAAACATTGGCCATCTCGCTTTTTGTACATATTTCGACATGTTAGGCTTGAGGTATTTGTTATTTTCGCTGCCCACCATGCCCATGGAGAGCGTACAACTTTTGAAGTGGCAGGGGTCAGGCATGCTGACCTCACTCTGTGTATCTGTGCACAGATCACCGCCTCAGGGGAGGAACTGTAGACATAGCCGGTCAGAGAGAAAGAGACTGCGATTTAAAAGACTAGCCCACAGCATCTCATGAACTGCATCACCGCTGACCTTTCAGAGCACTTCCAGCGGAAAATTACAGCTTCTGGGACTAACGACCTCATCCAGCATGTTCAGTTCATATACAGTTATTTTATCAGAAATAAAATGTTCTTTACATTGTTATTCCAGTTTTGTTTAAAAATATTTGCGCTTTGAAAAGACAGCGGTGTTAAAAATCATGGTTGATATCACTTTCAGTACATCTGTTACATTAATGGCGAAATGACAGTATATTGTTGACGATATCAATGGTCTAATGATAGAGATTTTGCTATATCATGTATTTTGCAGTATGTAAACGTATCCGTGCTACGCAGGACTGCTTAGTTATTGACATGTTAGAGCAATAAAGAAACGTGCATGAATGAGAAAATGAAGTATAGGACTTACTTAATGTTAAAGGATTAGTTCACCTCAGAATTAAAATTTACGGGCTCTACACGATCCCAGCCGAGGAATAAGGGTCTTATCTAGCGAAACCATCGGTCATTTGAAGCGCAAATATTTTTTGTTAAGTATTTTTTTTAACCACAAGTGCACTGCAATGCGCCACATATTACGTAATCATGTTGGAAAGGTCAATCGCAATGTAGATGGAAGTACCAAACGTGCAAAGACTAAGTCAAATGCCTTTTATAAAAAAAAGGTAAAAACTATGTCAGATGATTTTCCTAGTTGGAGGAGAAAATGATACGTCCTACCGCGGTACTTCTGCATACGTCACGCCGCACGTGTGACCTTTCCAACGTGGTTACGTAATGTGTGGCACATCACAGAGTTCTCTTCTGATAGACGAGAATTTGTGGTTAAAAAGTATATACAAATGACAGATCGTTTCTCTTGATAAGTTTCTCTTATTCCTCGACTGGGATTGTGTAGAGCCCTTTGAAGCAGCATTGAAACTGCAATTTGGACCTTCAAATCACTTCACATCCACATCAAACAAAGGGTCAAGACGGAGATACTGATGTGAAAATTCTAATGTGAAAGTGGTAGTGCTTCATATTAATGGTTCAACACATTTCACCAGATAAATTTTTTTCAGATTTCATGCTTTACAACACAAAACCAAATACAGACACATGCAGTGCCTGTTGTTTAGCTGTTAAACTTCATGTTCTGAAGTATCACTAGCATTAGACTTAGTTGAATACTTGACCTGGCTAAGTATAGTAAAATCCCCCGTTTCATTACTGAATTTTTAATGAACATGAGTTTTGTGAGTCACCAAATTCAAGGGCAGTGAAGCCTCCATCATGACCGCAGCCACAAAAGACAGCGTTTTAAATACAAGGTTGAGAGTACATCTACACTTAATTATCTGTGTGTTACGCCTGGTTTAGCTAACAGATCATTTACAGTTGAGCATCATAATTACCAAATCAGTCTTTTTTTTTTGTTCAGTCTGCTTTCATAATACATCCCAGATCTCATGCTAATGAAGCATTGCTCAGGGTGGGATGATTGAGTCGATGCTTGAGCCACAACGCAAAACAGTAGAAGGTATTCATCCAGGAGGAGCTGCTGTTGTTTTGGGTGCTATGTTGTAATGAGCTTATGTACTCTCTCATTCTGTGGGAGGATCACAGGCTCCTCGACGTGACCGCCGCAAATCTTTCAATTAATCAGCAGTAGACATTAATCAGTTCACAATGATTTAATCGAATTACACCGCTGGGTTTGATCTCCACGTACGCTTCCTCTGGCGCAAAGCTTTCCAGAAGGTTCCACCCTCCCCTTCCCGCCCTGGCGCAGGTCGTAGAGAGTGTCAGACCCCCCTGTGTGAGGCTGCCTGCCACTGCGGCACCCCCGCTGACTACGGAGGGTGGATTAATTGGATTTTACAAAATGTGATGCTTTGATATTTACTGTACGAATCCCATTGCTTTTCTTACGACCACAAAAAAATTGCTTTTTGGAATAGCAATAATGATCAAAAAACTGTCGGACTGAAATAGATGCAGTTCCCTCTTTTCTTCTGCATCAGAGCTCATTTATTAGGAGCCTAATGGAGGAGTCAGAGACGTGAAAGAGCTTAGCAAGTGCTGGAGCTCGACGATTTGTTAAAGTTCGAAAAAGGGCTCACACGTGTCCCATAATTGAGTTTCATTATTGCTAGTAGAGAAACGGAATGGTTTGGAAGGACACCGTCACTGGAGAGCCATCGCTCACAGTAGTTTTAGGCTCACAGATTGAATACTCAATGCGTGTTTTCTTATGGGCACGTCCTGCAGACTTTTATAAAGTAAACTTCATTAGGTTTATTGTTTGCATAAAAAAAAAGCATTTCTATCTCTCAAATCAGCATTTTTTCTGATCAAATCAAAAGGCCTCAGCTGTATTTCAAATGCATTTTAACTTTTTACTTGACAGTTTTAAAAATGGACACTTTTCACATTTCCGGGGTTTTTAGAAGCAGAATTTGTTGTTAGCAAATAAAATGTTTGTATTTGCATTTGCTCTAATAGCAAGAGAAAAAATTCATCTATAGCATAAATTTCCACGTCTTTCCAAAAGAGGGGGAAAATATAGTGATATTGATTACAGCAGTCGGAAGAGAGAAAGATCCCTCAGCCGGTGTATGAGAAACACCCTTGCAGCAGTGTTATTTCGTTTATTGTTATTTACTGACAAGGTAATATAACACAAAGTATAGCATTATGAACGTGTATTAAAAATTGTTCAAATGCAAATATTAAAAACTATATCTGCAATGTTGATAACTGTGAAAACACATCTTCAAAGTCTATGAAAAGGAAGCCTTGATTTGTTATTTTTTGTTTTTTAGTTTTTAGGTCTACAATTTAACCATATACTGTAGTTGTGTGCGTGTGTGTGTGGAGATCAAAACGACTGTATCTGTGTGGGAAGAAAACCAAAATCTCCCAGTATGTATCAGCCATTTTATAGGTTGTTCTGAGAGTCTGATAACACGCACAATGGAATCACATTGACATATCTGAGACATGTAATTGCATTTATTGTGTATAACTCACATCAATAGGATTTGTTATCGTATGCGGCAAGTAGGCAGCGCCTTAATGTGATTGAGTAGCGACAGGGAGGCTGTTGTGTATTTCACTGACATCATTACAGTCTTCAGACTAACCTTGAGCTTGCTGGCCTTTGCATCTTCGGACGTGGGCTGGAAATGAAAATTATTCCATTTTACTGCAGTACAGCACTACGTCCATGCTTTGATCCATCTGTCACTTATGACCCTGACTGTCAGTCACCTCTCTCATCCCGTCCCGCACCCGCCCACTGGGTACTGCTGGATCCCTTCTACACTTGCCATCTGGCTCTTTATGAGACGTGCCGGACTTACTGTTGATGTGACTCTTAATGAATATATTTAGAAGGAATAGTTTTACTGCTATCGGAAGCTTATGTTGTCATTCAGCTTTGGTTGTTTAGATCATTCATTTGCTAAGATTTTAGATAATTCATTTGCTCAATAATAGTACATAATTATTGTGGTGGCAACACTGTTGAAGATGTATATTTACATCGCTCTCTCAAAAACTTTATTCTGATTTTTGACAAACACAGTGAAATATATTTCTATAATGACTGTTAATTTGTATAATTCTAATAACAGTTATTATTATTATATAGTTTAACAATCATTATACAACAGCAATACTGCTAATAATACATCAATAATAAATATATTTACAGTATTATTATGAAAAAAAAATTATAGAAAAAAACAATAAAAACATTTTTAATGTCAAATGTCAATTTACAGTGAAATTTATAATGTACAGTGTAAGAAAAAAAAATATTATTTTGAGATTTGTGAAAGATTACATGTGCCATCTTAAAATATAAACTTTAAGTGAGTGTTAGATGTTAGCAGTGTTTTTTGGGACAGCTGAAACTTTTTTGCAATTCTGTTTGGTGACGCTGGAGCCAAAACAAATTCACGCTCACTGAGTGCAACACGAAATTTCGATTTGACAAGCAACTACTTAAGCCTGAAAAAGCATTGCTTTGTGCCATTAAATCATTCCACTGCGTGAAGGGCTCCATTGGGATCCATTGTTTCATTTTAACTTCTTGTTGTGGTGAAAATTTGCATTAAGTGAGGACATAACAATGCTTATGCCTTCAGTTCAGCTGCCAGGATGGAGGAAGACATAACTCACGACATGTTCTGTGTGGGACTCCATCACAGCTATAAATATTCAGTGTGGGGGCTTGCATTGTGCCAGTGCAGCTGTATAACTATTCCCTAACTATTGTTAGACTCACATACTTACTACTAACCATTAGCCTGTCACGATCTCTTATTCTGATTGGCCAACAGAAGGAATGGGCTCTGACTCTTGCAGTCTTCCTTGTGATCTGATTAGTCATATCAGCCCAGGTCCTGATAAAGACCTGATGATCAACAGTGGAGATGTGGCATCTTGTCCAGATGGAGCCGTGGTTGTTTTTGTGTTTGTCGGAATGAAATCTTGGCTGGAGCAGCGTCTGACTCAAAGCAGATGGGTGGCGGCAGACTCCTCTGTGAGGTAGCAGCTCTCTTGATGAGATACTGAGCTCTGGTGGCATGATCCATCCATTATTGAACTGCTCTGTCAGCTTATGTAGAAGAGCTTGATGCCCAGAGCTGCAGACAAACACTTGATTACGCACTGGGGCTTTTAAAGAAACAGCTTACCATAAAATGAAACTCGCCTTCATGCTTTTCCAAACCTGTATGGCTATCATTTTTCTGTGAAACACAATACTGTTTGCAAATAGTTTCAACTTCCAAAAAGGATGCGAAATAATAATAATAAGTATATCCAACTTGACTTGTGCCCTATTTTAAGTGTTCTGAAAGCACACAATACATCTGTGTCAGACATTTTGATTTGAGAAATGAATAAATTGTCATTTATTGAAAATATTTATTGAAAATGTGTATCTGGTATGGAAACGTGACAGTATAATCATTCGTTGGAATCAGATCTTTTCAATGAATCAGTGGATTTGGTTCACAGAATCCATCTGCATAATTTTTTTTAATGGATTGGTCCAATTCGTAAACAAATCATTATTTTGAGGTGGATCTTTTCAATGAATCAACTGATCTAGTTCACGGATTTGGTCCCGGTAAGTTGTTCATGAATTGGTCCAATATGTGTTGGATCTTTTCAATGAATCAACTGATCTGTTTCACAAAATCAGTCTGAATTATTTGTTCATGAATTGGTCCAATTTGTGAACAAATTATTCCTTTGAGTTGGAGCTTTTCAATGAATCAATATATCTTGTTCATGGAATATGTCTGAATACTTGTTCATGGATTAGTCCTATTCTCAAATTTAACTCATTGACTCGTATATAAGTTCTCGGGTTAACAGCTCCCACGTCTATGGAGTTGCACTTTTATGATACTTTGATTTTGGTGAAGCTTGGAACACAATGAGATTGAGAAAAATATGACAGAATTGTCCTTTTTTGGATGAACTATCCATTCAAAGACTTGCTCTTGTTTTGGCCTTGAATCTGTGTGCATTTGAATTTTCCCTTTTTGAATACAATTCTAACAGATGCTTTTCTCCTTCATTTCTCTCCAGCGGAGCCTCTCCCTCTGATGGACCTGTGTCGACGTGCGGCACGACTGGCTCTGGGACGAGAACGTCTACAGGAGATCGAGACGTTGCCTTTGCCCCAGTCTCTGAAGAATTACCTCCAGTACCAGTGAGAGCACAGGCTCTCACGTAGAAACACACACGGACACAGAGAGGAAGCCTGAGGCGGTAATATAGCGCCACCATCAGGCCGCAGAGGGAAATGTTTACATTGTGGCTCACTGGTGGAATCTTAAGTTAGTTTTTATTTTTGTTCAGTTTTCATTTTCCTCTTTATGAGTTGTTTAAATTATTGATGGCTTTGGAAGAAGCAACTCAACAGACCTGCAGCGCCTCCAGGTGTACGTCTCGCCCTGGAGAATACGACAGGAAGTGGCGTTTCAGAAAGCACATTAACCTTGGGATGCCTTTGAAAGCCCACAGTAATAATCGTTCCTCTTTCCCTGGGTGTAAAGCCTGCAGAGCACAGTCAACGGACACAGGAGACCGAGGCGGCTGAAGGTCGGGCTCAGCCGCCTCCCGAGTCAAAATCCGCCAAACGGGAGCCTACAGGAAGAAACAAGCCCTGGAAAGTGGTAAGCAGGTGCCAGTACTTGCTCACAAGACCACCAGGGGACAGTAATATGACTGACAGCAGCCATTTTCCCCCTTTGTTTCCTTGGATGGATGTGTATTCCCGAGGAAACACTCATGCGTATGCACATATACGACCAACATTCATATACGGATTTCACTACTTCTTTTTTTTTTTTTCTGTGGGCTTGAGTCACTTTTCTATCTGATTTTATTGTCAGTGTGAGACTTTCAGTTGATGATGATGATTTTATCAAGATGTTTGGCTATCTTAAAATTTATTTATCAGGTTCTAGTTCCTTTTTAATTGAAATGAGGATGTGCGAGCACATAGATATTGAACACTATCATACACTCGTCACATATGGCTTTCTATTTTAAACTGGAATGCTGCTTTTATTATTAATAATATTATTATCATGATTATTATTCTGTCTGAATGCTCAGATAGAAGTCTGTTTTTTTTCAGAGGCACACAGTGGAATGTAAAGATCTTGCTAGCGTTAGCATATTTGAAATGTGAATAAAAGCCAAGTGAATGAGAAGGATGTCATTGATGTTTTTTTTTTTCTGAGACAGAATATGTCCAGATGAGTGTTTCAACCACCTTATTGAACAAAAATGTGTTTTTCAGCACAGAAGGGCCTATTTACATAATACCACTTCATTTCCTACCGTTTCACTGAGAGTTATCTCTCTCTCTCTCTCTCTCTCTCTCTCTCTCTCTCTCTCTCTCTCCTGTCTGACTCCCACTCTATCAGTCTGAGGCTGATCTAAAGTATTATCTAACCTAAATCTGTGAAGAATTGGATCACTCTTCTCATGCTCAGGCTCATGAGAGTTTTTTAACCAGTCACTAACCGCAGGTGCTTCAGTAATCCAAGCCTCTCTTGTGTTCTTAATTACTCAGTTAACTATTCACCGAAAGAAAAAAACCTTAACATTTTTTAACTGAATAAAATTACAGAAAATGCTGACTAATCAATTTATTGACATATCAGGTTTTGCAAAATAAGGATAATTCAAAGAAGTTGAAAAAAAGTTGCTGTAGGGCTCAGTATTTAACCTGGCCTAAGGCAAAAAAGTCAAATTCAAGTGAAGTAGCAGGACAGCCCTGTTTTAGTGTGTCTGGACATGTTAGGACTGTCCTATTGGAAATCAATGTAAGACGGCAAGACACTGTCCTTCCGCGCACTTTTTTTTTTTCTTGGCTTCTCTCTTTCACGTTAGGAATCAGCTCAAATGTAATTGAATATCACAGATCCGAGCGCACAGGTACAAAGACAGGACCCTGATCAAAGCATTGAGATGGAGAACAAGGCACTATGGTTCAAGCCAGGACATTGATCCTCCCTATCCTCTGTTTCTCCCCAATCTGGTCTTAAATCTCTAACAAACATGTTTAACCAAAGGGAACAGACTGTTCCGTGTCTTCCAGCCTTGAGAGAATAGCCGAAGTGTCTGTGTTTGTGTACAAATGCTTACGAAACACCTTGGGAATCACTGATTGTTTATGTTTTAAGTCCTTCAGTATTAGCAGGCGATTGTTGAGCTCTTGGAAATGAGAATTGTACTGACTTCCTCCCAGTGTGATTCTCCATATGCTGTGTAGACATGGGCCAGTGGCTATTTCCTTAACTTACCGGAGTGTAAATAGGAGGGCGAGAGCTCATCCACCACTGAAAGGCCTTGGGAGATGGGTGTAAAAAAAAGAAAAAAGCGAGACTTCCTTTATTTGCTTCCTTCCCTGTGGGTGTGAGGCTGTTGTGTGTGTGAGAGAGAGAATGAGAGTATAAATAGGGAGCCGGTGGCAGTGATGGTCTGGGGAAAAGATCTTTGTGTCCTAAACGACCTCAGCTTCCACATACAGGTGCATCCTGGCCCTGCGCTGGTCACAACATCACTGAGGGTACAAGAAAACACTGCCGCTAAATCTGTTCTGCTGAGAAAACACTGGAGATGGCACTTTTTGTCGCGGTGTTCTCGCTGCAGATTTCTCGTTCATGTGCCAGAACTCAGACTTCTATTCTATTTAAAAAAGGAAGTCCAGGAGAACAGAATGTTTCTTTGAGGGAACTGGTTGGTTCAGCCTGGTTGGAAAGTAAATATGTAAAACGTTCAATTAATAAATGAATAAATTAACTGTGGTAATTTACACATTTTACAGTCCTACTATTTTGTTCTGCAACATAAATTACACATGAATACAGTAAATTACACAAAAATACAGTAAAAACCGAAATGATTAAAGTTTTCTATTGGAATATACACTCACCGGCCACTTTATTAGGTACACCTGTCCAACTGCTCGTTAACACTTAATTTCTAAGCAGCCAATCACATGGCGCCAACTCAGTGCATTTAGGCATGTAGACATGGTCAAGACAATCTCCTGCAGTTCAAACCGAGCATCAGTATGGGGAAGAAAGGTGATTTGAGTGACTTTGAACGTGGCATGATTGTTGGTGCCAGAAGGGCTGGTCTGAGTATTTCAGAAACTGCTAATCTACTGGGATTTTCACGCACAACCATCTCTAGGGTTTACAGAGAATGGTCAGAAAAAGAAAAAACATCCAGTGAGCGGCAGTTCTGTGGGCGGAAATGCCTTGTTGATGCCAGAGGTCAGAGGAGAATGGCCAGACTGGTTCGAGCTGATAGAAGGGCAACAGTGACTCAAATAACCACCCGTTACAACCAAGGTGGGCAGAAGAGCATCTCTGAACGCACAGTACGTCGAACTTTGAGGCAGATGGGCTACAGCAGCAGAAGACCACACCGGGTGCCACTCCTTTCAGCTAAGAACAGGAAACTGAGGCTACAATTTGCACAAGCTCATCGAAATTGGACAATAGAAGATTGGAAAAACGTTGCCTGGTCTGATGAGTCTCGATTTCTGCTGCGACATTCGGATGGTAGGGTCAGAATTTGGCGTCTACAACATGAAAGCATGGATCCATCCTGCCTTGTATCAACGGTTCAGGCTGGTGGTGGTGGTGTCATGGTGTGGGGAATATTTTCTTGGCACTCTTTGGGCCCCTTGGTACCAATTGAGCATCGTTGCAACGCCACAGCCTACCTGAGTATTGTTGCTGACCATGTCCATCCCTTTATGACCACAATGTACCCAACTTCTGATGGCTACTTTCAGCAGGATAATGCGCCATGTCATAAAGCTGGAATCATCTCAGACTGGTTTCTTGAACATGACAATGAGTTCGCTGTACTCAAATGGCCTCCACAGTCACCAGATCTCAATCCAATAGAGCATCTTTGGGATGTGGTGGAACGGGAGATTCGCATCATGGATGTGCAGCCGACAAATCTGCGGCAACTGTGTGATGCCATCATGTCAATATGGACCAAACTCCCTGAGGAATGCTTCCAGCACCTTGTTGAATCTATGCCACGAAGAATTGAGGCAGTTCTGAAGGCAAAAGGGGGTCCAACCCGTTACTAGCATGGGGTACCTAATAAAGTGGCCGGTGAGTGTATATATATATTAAAATTTAATTTATTCCTGTGATAGTGAAGCTGAATTTTCAGCATCAGTGTCACATGATCCTTCAGAAATCTTTCTAATATGCTGATTTGCTGCTCAAGAAACATTTCTTCTTATCATCAATGTTGAAAAACAGTTGTGCTGCATAATATTTTTGTAAAAACCATAATATGTTTTTCAAATAAATAGAAAGTTCATACGAAGATTTAAAACATACACTTTTAACATTATGAATGTCTTTTCATGCTTTACTGTCTTTAAACACATATTTGTGGTACAGATGCAATTAAGAAAGTGTCTACAAGTAGTGTTAACCATAGACCTTATTTTACTCATAAGTCCAAAACCATTGCTCTAAAATCCCATTTGAAATTCCCGTAGTGAATTGCTCTTCCAGGTTGGCCTACAAACTGACTTTTAATGACCGAACAGCTCTGTAATGTTATGCTAACATTGCAAATTCTGTTCGTCAGAGTGATTACAGCGCCAGCTTCCAATCGGCTGAGGGGATTTGGGGTATTTGGACTCAGCTTGGTCCAATATTGAACAGGTGATTGTAAGGATTTGATTGAAAATGAGCCTGTGTGGTTTTCTCTCCAGCTTAAGAGAAAACCACACAGGGAGTGTACAGAGAGATGAAACAGATTAGCGCGAGTCAACATGTTCTCTTCCTCCTTCACTCCCCTTCATTTTCTCTCCTCTCACGCTCGGTTTTCCGAGCCAGCCTGTATAAATAGCATGCGATTCATCTATTATGTCTGTACGTCTCCACTCTCCCTGGATCCTGTTTAGCTTCTCAGCTCTCCTTGAGAGCCCCGTTGCAAAAGCAGCATTAAAAGAGTTTCTTGAAGCAGCCAATTTTCCCATAGCATAGTCTGATTTCATTTTGTGCTTCCAGGAACATTCCAGAAGACTCAGTGCAAGTCTAAAAAACATCACAAACTTGGGTCAACCTGAGCCATGTAGGTTGTTTAGGGCCATGATAGCCAAGTCATAATTTATCTTTTAATTTTTTGTTTTGAAAATATTTTTTTCATAATTAATGGCTTAAACAGTAACACATTAAGTTACTTTTTTATGTTTGAGTGTGTGTGTGTGTGTGTTTTTTTTTTTTTTTTTAATATTATTATTTACTTACATAAAGTAGTAGATTAAATTGTGCATGCTTTCTTAGTAAGGTTTAACAAGAAACAAAGCTTGGATTCACTCTTTAGTGACCAGCCACTAAGAACCCTGGCACCTTCCAACAAATGAATAAATGAGCAAATAGAAATAATTAAAAGAAAAACAAAGGAAATAGTGGTCGTCATGGTCGCCAACATAAAAATTTGAGTGACAGGTGAGGGTGTCTAGGCTTTCTGACATATGCAATATAGCACAAGGACAACTGGGGAGGGTTGGAGATTAAATCCCATCCATCTATACCTCCTTTCACTTAATGAAATCTGATACATTAAACGCTTCTGGCCACTATATAAATAAATAAGGCATAATCTTCCATGCCACCTCACCAAATGGTTCCATATTAAACATTACAGGTTAGCATGGATTTGGTTTAATGATGTTTGCCATTTTCTAATGAGTGCTAATATTACACTTGCCCATGTGTCACCATTTATTATTACTATTATTACCCTCTCCACGCAGTCACCGTTGATGTAGAGGGGCTCAGATCTGCCCTTTCTGAAGTCCAGAATGATTTTGTTGGTCTTTGCTGTGTTCAGAGCCAGGTTGTTAGCCACGCACACTTGGATAGTTCGAAAACCTCTTCTCTATATGCTGACTCATCTCCCTCGGAGATCAGCCCCACCACCGTTGTGTCATCGGCAAACTTCAGTATGGTGTTGCTGGTGTGGATGGGTCTGCAGTCGGCGGTGTAGAGGATGTAGAGCAGTGGGCTCAGCACACACCCTTGTGGGGAGCCCGTGCTCAATGTTCAAATGGAGGAGTGGTTGGGTCTGTTAGTGAGAAAGTCTTTAATCCAGGAGCAGGTGAGTGGGTGGAGTCCCAGATCAGACAGTTTTGCTGACCAGGATGTTGGGAATGATTGTGTTGACGGCTTAGCTATAGTCAATGAAGAGCATCCTGACATAGCTTTCTCTGTGCTCAAAATTGCTCAGTGTGGTGTGCAGGGTGATCGCAATGGCATCCTCAGTTGATTTATTTGCTCTGTAAGCAAATTAGTGGGGGTCGAAAGAGGGAGGAAGGCAGTCTTTTATGTGACCCAAGACCAGCCGTTCCAGGCACTTGGTGATAATGGGTGTTAGAGCCACCGAGCGGGAGTCTGGACGTATTTGAATTTTTTGGGTACAGGAACGATGTTGGCTGACTTCAGGCAGGCTGGGATAGTAGCCTGTGTCAGGGAGAGGTTGAAGATGTTAGTGAAGGCTGTGAAAAAATGTGAAAGCTGGTCATCACAGGCCCTAAGTACTTTCCCAAGAACACCAGCGGGTCCTGCTTCTTTCCTGGGATTCACCCTGCTGCGCATCTCTTTCACATCCTGTACCTGCACAGTCCGTGGTTGGAATCTGGGAGCTGGTTGGGGCTGAGGTGGTGTGACTGCAGACTGTTGGGGTGGGGTCTCAAAGCGTGTAAAGAAGGTATTCAGCTCTTCTGCCATTGCGTTGAGCCCACAGCTGCACTGGTCTGTCCCCTGAAGTTGGTGATCTGCTGGATACCTGCCGAGGATTGTTATTGGAGAGGCGACTTTCTATTTTTCAACTGTAGTCTGCCTTGGCTTTCCTTATACTTCTCTTCAGGTCATCTCTGGCAGCGCTGTATAGTACTTTGTTTCCTGACCTGAAGACGGTATTGCGAATTTTGAGTAATGACTTGATTTAGCTGGTCATCCAGGGCTTCTGATTTGGGAATACTCAGATGCGTTTATCCACCGTAACATTCCCTGTACAGTACTTGATGTACAATAGTACAGCCTCTGTGTATACCGCTAGGTCCTGTTGTTCAAAAACACTCCACTCAACTGAGGAAGAGCATCCTCTGGCCAGGTGGTGATCGTCTTTTTTAGTGGGGTTGTGCTTCTTATGAGAGGTTTGTATGCGGGAGTGAGGAACAAAGAGAGGTGGTCTGAGTGGCCTAAATGTGGAAGCTGTGGCTTTGTATGCATGTTTAATGTTTGTGTAAACATGGTCTAAAGTGTTTTTCCCTCTGGTCGGACACTTTACATGCTGATCAAATTTGGGTAGGATAGACTTTAAATTTGCCTGATTAAAATCACCTGCAATAATGTATACGCCGTCGGGGTGAGACTTCTGTAGTTTATTTATACTGTTTGACAACAGCGAGAGAGCTGTGCTAACGTTAGCATCAAGGGGTATGTACACAGCCATGATTAACACTACTGTTAGCTCTCTGGGCAAAAGAAATGGACGGCATTTAACAGAAAAAGACTTGAGGTCCGGTGAACAGAGTTCATGTATGACTAAGTTATCTCTAGACCATTTGTCATGCACATAAATACACAGACCACCACCTCTGTTCTTACCAGAGACTTTGTTTCGGTCATGGCAGAACATAGAGCGCCCGGCTAGCTGCACGGTTGCGTCAGGAATCCGCGGGTGAACCCAGGTCTCTGTCTTGTGGGATCTTTCCTCAGTCTCACTTAGAGGCCGGACCAGCATCCCCGCTTTTGCTTCCTCTCCTTCCTCTCCTTCCGCCGTCTTCGCCGCCTGCCGGCACCAACAAAAGAACCACGGTGGACCCACTGGCCTCGCTATCTTCGTTGGGGTGTTATAAGAGCAGTGAGACTCGACTGTAATTTTCAGCTGTGGGTTGAGCCCAATGTCCAATAACTCCTGTCGACTGTAGCAGTGTGCAAAAGAGCACAAAAACACAGAAATAACACTAGGATCGAAGAGCTGCAAGCCGCTGCGTCTGATCGTCACGATCACAGGAGGAACAGATTCAAGACTATGTCGTCTACCACATCTAAAAGGAAGCTTGTGGAATCAAACCAGGAATGATCCAGTACAAGGCCACAAGTGGGTATATCTTTCAGATCATCAAATCACAAGAACTTAAGTCGCAAATAAGCATCTTTGACCTAATGACCTATCCCTTGACTCTGACGCCATACTACATCCTCAACAATCGATGGCTTTTTCGCATAAAAACAACAAAGCAAAAGGAATGAACCACATGATCAAAGATGCTGAGAATGCACATCTTCCTTCTCCAAGCCAATGTGCTCTCATTCAAGATGGAAACCCCTCATTCTACATGCGCAATGTACCACGGACAATGAAGACTATATCAGAGTACACCTTCAAAAGTCCACCTGCTGCAGCTGAAACAGTATTCAGCACAGACACTTACATTGACCGTCTTTATTCACCAAAATCAGCTAAAAGAGAGATCGCAGAGGTTGTGGTGAACATTTTATAATTAATGGGCTGAATGTTCATCGACCCGCTGATTGGAATGGTTTTCTCACAAATTATGAAAACAAGAAGGCACTCATTCATTTACTTCTGGATCACTTGAGCTCATCCGAGGCTGGTCAAGCTTTCAAGATAGAATGCAATGTTGGAGTTATGTCAGAAGAACTTCTACCAGAGATCTGTTCAAAACATGAAGAAACAGATGTGAGGGTGATCATTTACATGCAGTTTATCCAAACCAAAATGCCTCACATCAGAACAGTAAGAGTCAGAGCAAAAGAATAACATTTTCTTCATCCTCCTGTATTATGCCAAGTCATCAACTGTCAATATCATCTTTGACATGGGCGATAGACTAATCAACTTCAACCAGCTGGCTGAAGATTATTCACAGGAACACATTTCAGCTCTTCTGGTCTTGCATGCGTTCACTGGTGCTGACTGCACTTCAGCTTTCAAAGGCAAAGGGAAGGTCCATCCGATGATTCTTAGATTCCTTATCAGATTCTTAATCAGAATTCAAAGTTTATTCAGATCTTTGTTGAAGTGGGGAACTCTTGGGAGCTCAATGAACAGATTCTCAGCGGTGTTCAAGAGTGTTCAGCGGTGTTCACCTGTTGCCTCTATGGTTTCAATCGTCGAATCAAGAAAGTTCATGAGGCAAGAAAGATTAAAGTCAAGAAATTCGACAGGGTCTCTCCGTTCACCTCTCAACCTTCTCACCTTCCAAGAGGGTCCTCTTACAGCATATGAAAAGAGTAAACTTTCAAGTATGCATCTGGAAGAGGGCTCATGAGCACTACCCGGAAATCCCAAGTCCTCTCAACCACGGATTTCACATAAACAAAGAAACCATAGAAATGTTTTCTATTTTATATTTGAGCTGTATTTTAGTTTCAACATTTGGCTGTAAAGAATGTTTGCCTGTACAGAAGGTTATAACGTTTACTCTATTGAAGGTTGGCTTATTGATAACAGACTGCACACTAGAGTCATCTTTATGCCTTGTGTTGTGAGGACTTTGTGGACTTATAAATCATATATAATATAATTTATTAATAAATACATCTCACATTTGGTTAATTGATTTTGTGTGAATGTACCCTGCTATGTTGCACCCTGATCCCAGTCCACCTGGGGGCTTAATATTATTCACTTGTAAGGTAATTCACTTCATATATATATATATATATATAGCAGTACATAAGTCAAGTCACAACTCTTCTTTAAGACATTGTTCATTGTGCAAAAAAATATGCACAATCCCCTATGGATTGTAATGCTTGAAAGTTCTGTTTTCTCCGATTTGAGGTACAGTGAAGAACTTTGGTTATATCAGCTATAATCCTCTAAATAGAAAGGTCATCTTGGAATTAAATTGAAGTTTATACACCTGGGAAGTTTTTCATGTACACTTGAGGCAGTGATATGTATAATAAAATGGGTTACACTGTCAGTAGACTGTAGTAGACTGTAGACTGTTGGACGGTTAGGTGTTAGGGTTCGGGTTAGGAGAATAAGTTGACTTGCAGTTGCCAAGTTACTTATAGTCAGTTGAATGTCTGTTGGGGGACCAACAAAATAAAGTGTTAGCAGATATTAGGCTGACAGTCTACTAATACTCTAATGACAGTTAGTTGACATGTAGTTGAAAAGTTACTTACAGTTAGCAGAATGTCTAAAGTGGACTATCGAAATAAAGTGTTACCATAAAATGTTTGAAAACGGTCAGAATTTATTTTTTATTTTTTTGGAGTACGTTGAGAGTGATATTTCCCAGCAAAAAGGCAGCAATCCCCAGAAACTTTTTCTGCTAGTTTCCCCTATGTGTCAGGATACACCATGCAAAATTGTAGGGTTATATGACCATTTATGTAGCTGCAGTACCTTAATATTCACAATTACATCATTCCGCCAAAAGCTTTTCCCAAAAAGGGTGTTTTTTGGCCCCTGAGACCAAACAGGGCCGAGTTGGAGGTGGTCATTATCAACTTGTGATGGCCCAAGGTATAAGATAATAGGAAATAATAGTGGAAAAAAACGGTAGCAAAAAACATCCCGAGGAGTGGACCTGGCTCCCGGCCTATACAGCACCAGATTGGACCTCAGAGTTAAATAATTGGAAAATGATTCACATTAAACGTGTGCAGCAGATTCAATTTGTTGTGTTCTCCAAGATTCAAGTGAATTAGGGATGTGCTTTGATATGACTTGCTTGCTGTTCAATTTATTTTTCCCCACAAACCCTTCCCCTAATGATTCCATGCAGGAAAAAGTGAAGCCCTCTTAATTTGAAAAGCACAAAGCAGGCCCTTGGGTTCATCGGTGTCTGTGCTGGTGCTGCTCAAATTAGGTTAATTAGCTCTCACAGCCAGGAGAAATTCTTAATGAGGTCTAACATACCAAACATTCTTGAGTGAGTGCATACGACAAGCAATCAAAAACTCTTTTAAGCCCAAAGTATACTTTATGTAGTTGTTAAGTGTACATGAGGATCCACATATAGTGCGTGACGCAAATTCCGTCACTAGTACACTCGTACTGTGTGTGCGCCGCCTGATTTTGTTTTGTTACTTTGTACGCGCAGGCCGCATGTGCACATTGAATTTATTTTGCACTTATTAATTATTCCACAAGGTGGCAACTCTGGCCCAGGCCATTATTTCAAAGTAAAAAAAAAAAGAATCTAAAGGGACAACAACAATAACAAGAAAATACAGAAGACAAGCATTGACAAGCACTTGTGTGAGGGGGTAATGTGATTGCCATAACTTTAGTTTAAAAAATACAAAGACATTTTTATTGGTCATAACTTCTGGAAGAAAATAGCGCAAACATTGGTCAATAATGAAACTTTCTAGAGCTTATGTGTCGACCATCTGCATTTATACGTTATGAAATGGATTGGAAAGAGGAAAGAGGAAATGGAAAGAGTACACACAAAAAACGATGTAGGCTATACTTTGGGCTTTAGGCCCAGACAGCAACATAGTGTCGGTCCAGATCCGGCCCACATCTGGGCCATGTGGAATCTGAATCAGATGTGGCCCGAATCTGACTATTCACACAGAATGTGTTTTTGCGGTTAAAAATGACAATGTTTCACACCAGGGCAGTGGATATGCTCCAGGTCGACTGTTATAATATGCTGTTAATTTGAATCAAACAACAAAAGAAAAATAGAAAATCACACTGCTCTCACTGTATTTTGTCGAGCAAGGCATTGAGAATCTGGTGGCATTGCTTCGGAAGAGGTGGACGCCGACGCTGGAATGGTAAGTTAATAGTGTAATAAATTGTGAGCTGGAAACGACTGGCAGTACCCTGGAGGCTGAGACAATGTGACAATGTGACAGATTGGACTTTGGTCAGGAGTATTGTAGCAGGACTGGCATGTTGCAAAAAACGTGACATCACAAGCCCTATGTCATATACCACTTTCTTCTTCATCGTGGATTAATATGCTTTACCATTATATGTCATCATTAGCATGCATTACACACAGTCATTAGCACAAATTGCCTTTCTTCCAATATGATCATTATGATCCAGATCTGACTCATGTCACGTGGATTGCGGCAGAACTTAGATGTGCTGAGCTGTTTGCTGTCACACATTTGTCTATCTCAGTCCCAATTTATAGCATCTTGTACTGTAAAGCATGTGCTTATAATGTGGCATGCTTCAAAATAAATAAATAAAATAACAACAACCCGAAAACTAAAGCCTGTCTAATAATCTTTATCTTTTAGTTGCATCCATCAAGTTTTCAACAATAAGGAAATACGATTTATTTTAATTTTATTTTATTTGCACTTAATTCACTGCATTGTGAAATTAATATGCACTGCAATTTCAGGCCAAAATAACTATATCATGATATAGTATACTGTCAGCATGATATAAAATATAAAAATAACATTTATCATAGGCCTATTGTAACAGCCTATAGGCTACTACTTACTTAGTAGTCTTACTACATCTAACGCGCTACACCCCACGTTAATCACTATAATGTTTAAGCTCTGTGGGACTAAAGGGTTGCTGCTTTGTGCCCGAGTTTTTGGTGGTTTACAAGTTTCTTGTTAATAGGCTCTTTGGAGTCCTCTGGAGGCATAAAGAGTCAACACATCCTCTTTTAACTGCTTATTTACAACTAAGCTGAAGGCTGCCCTCTTCCTGCTGAATTTAGTCATTACAAGTGATGTCATATCATTCAGTCATAATGATATAGCAGCCTATAGGATAATTATGTATTATATATTATAATTATATAATTATAATTAATTATATATAATTATTATATAATTATATATAATTATTATATAATTATATATAATTATATATCCTGTGTGTATATATATATATACACTACCGGTCAAAAGTTTAAGATCAGTAAGATTTTTTATGTTTTTAAAAGAAGTCTCTTCTGCTCACCAAGGCTGCAATTATTTGATAAAAAATACAAAAAAAAAACTGTAATATTGTGAAATATTATTACAATTTAAAACAGCGGTTTTCTATGTGAAAATATAGTGAAGTGTAATTTATTCCTGTGATCAAAGCTGAATTTACAGCATCATTACTCCAGTCTTCAATGTCACATTTTTTAAATTATTATAATATGAAATTATTATAATATGATGCTCAAGAAACATTTATGATTATTATCCATGTTGAAAACAGTTTTTTACATTTTTATTTCAGGATTCTTTGATGAATAGAAAGTTCAAAAGAACAGCATTTATTTAAAATATAATCTTTTCTAACATTATAAATGTCTTTACTTTTGAACTTTTGATCAATTTAACTCATCCTTGATGAATAAAAGTATTTTCTAATTTCTTTCCCCCAAAAATAAAAAATAAATTTTTACTGACCCCAAACTTTTGAATGGTAGCCTATAGTGATTAATGTTACAAAAGCTTTCCATTTCAGATCAATTCTGTTCTTTTGAACTTTCTATTCATCAAAGAATCCTGAAATAAAAATGTAAAAAACTGTTTTCAACATGGATAATAATCATAAATGTTTCTTGAGCATCATATTATAATAATTTCATATTATAATAATTTAAAAAATGTGACACTGAAGACTGGAGTAATGATGCTGTAAATTCAGCTTTGATCACAGGAATAAATTACACTTCACTATATATTCACATAGAAAACCGCTGTTTTAAATTGTAATAATATTTCACAATATTACAGTTTTTTTGTTTGTTTTTTTATCAAATAATTGCAGCCTTGGTGAGCAGAAGAGACTTCTTTTAAAAACATAAAAAATCTTACTAATCTTAAACTTTTGACCGGTAGTGTATATATATATATATAGCTAACTTTATATACTGTATATGCTTTCCTCTCTTCTCTGCCAGTGTGTTTTGTGTTTCCAGTTTCTTTTGCCATTATTTTGTATTTTGCATTCAAACAAATTGTGGTCTCCAGCGCCTCGGGTTTTCAAATGCATGTTGCATCTACGGTAGCCGTTATGTACCCAAAAGCTATGACAGAATGTCTTCTAATAGCACTTCGTCGAGTTTTCCTTCGGGTGAACAGCCAGGTTTGTTATTTCAAACAAACTTCAAATTGACACAACGAACAAACGAATGTTACAGTATGAATTAATGAGTGTCAAAAACATAAACTATTGTAATTAGTAGTTATGCCTTGTTTACTCGTTATATTTTCTGAAGTAGGCTACGGGCATTGTTAGATATCATCATCAGATGATTCAACAGTAGGGAGAGGAAGAAGTAGAGGTAGAGGAAGAGGACAGAGAGGCAGTGGATCAGTGGGATCTAGGTGAGGAAGTGGAGGAGAGCGAGAGTCAATACAACGAGCTACAAGAGACGATCTTGATAGAATTGAAAGTTTCCAAAGGTAGAGAAGAGAAGTGACCGAGGTTTGTACAATTTATATGTGGCTAGCAGTAACTGGAATGAATAAATAAATAAATGTAGACATAAATACATGTATACATAAATACATGTGAAAATAAATAAAAGCATATAGCTATAAATAAATGGAAAAAAAAATGTGGAAAAATATATAATTATACATAAAAAAGGAAATAAAAATATAAGTAGGCTAGTCATTTATTTATTTATTTATTACATTTATTTGTTTATTTATTCATTTATTTATTCATTTTTAGTTTCTGCAGGTTCGCAGAATGATCGCCAAAAATGAAAAACGGGCCGTTTTTAATTGGTTTTTCGTTTTTTGATTCTGACACCAAAAATGGTTATTTGGTTTTTCGTTTTGAAACAAAAACCAGAAAAACGGTATTTTCGTTTTATAATTACAAACGAATTACGGATTATCCAGAGATCCCCTGACCGTAACTTACCAATTCATTTTTATTCTCTGTACAATCTTATGCACGTAGCAAAATATTCACAACTTGAACTAATTGATTGTTTATGAAAAAAGAGAGCTATAGAAAATGTTTCAGAGAGCAATGTTTTCTTTTGCGTCAATTACGTCACGCTGGCTCTGAACGAAAACACGTTGGCATACTTTTTGTCCCTCTCTGCTATTTTAGTTTTTCAAGATGGCGGAACTACATGGAAGCCTCCGTGGACTTACCAAGGGGGTAATCCATCGACCAGAAGCCGCGTGCCGCCATCTTGTAGCAGAACTTCACCTGCGTTAGCATTCCCATTGACTCCCATTCATTTTGGCGTCACTTTGACAGCGAATAACTTTACATCTGAGGCGTTTTAAAGACTCAATTTGTCCATTATTTATTTCTAAAGACACACGACAATGTATAAAGGGCTCCATTACCTTCTACATTATGGCCCCGTAGAAACAGTTTTTGTAAAAATAGGCAAACGATTGCGTCATAACCACTCAACGCTCTGTCGCACAGAACAGAAATTACCGTACAGACAGGAGGAGAAGCTCGCAGGCAATCAATGCATTAACTTAATATGGCGTACTGGCGTTACATTTTAAAATAAATACTATACAAATTACTTACTCCTGCTCACTCACGCCAAAGAACTCTTTGCTCAAGCTCCCCGTCTCTGCAAGATTAACGTTGGCAGTTTTCATGCACAGCTACTAGAAGATTTACATCTGTCAGGCAGGTTGCTCACGTCATCAAGCTTAGTTTGAGTCGATTTGAGTCTGCGCGTCAGGAACGGAAGTGCTAAAAAAAACGCTAAAAATGGGCTTCAATTGTCTCAACTGAGTTCCAATGAGATGGCTCTGTCCACTTCTTATACTGTATATGGGACTTATCCGTCCCATGTATATAAATATAATAAATTCTTCGTTTACGAGGATAAATCAGATAATTGGCAGAGGTATTTGTACACCATTGGGGACATATTTATAAATAAAAATATTGTTTTTAGATAATAAATTACCTAAAAAGTTACTCATAGTCCCTTTAAGTTTGGGATCCCTGTTTTTTTGTTGTATGTTTTTCTTTTGTTTATGTATTTCTCTTCTGCCCAGTCGTGTTGCGGTTGCTGTTTGCCCCCAGATCTCACCTGTCTTGGACATCTCTCCTGGTTTTGACCATCTGATCTGGTTCTGGTTTTGGTCTGGATTCTCACTCATTACACTGCTTGTTGTTCTGACTATCAGCCTGATTTTGAACACGAGCTTGGATCTCTCTGATACTGTCTGCCTCTTGTTTGATCTATCTGTTCATCTGACCTTGACTCTCACCTCATGACTGATATTATTTGCTGATGGACTAATCTGGATTCTATTCCAACCTGTTTTACTTTCCCTCTGCCTATTGCCCATAGTTGGTTCGGAGCATAACCTTTGCTCTATCTGAATATATTGTGAATTAAAAATTAATCCACCTGTTCTAAAGTATCAAGTCAGTATCAGCTGGCTTTCCATTTTTATTCTTGTAACAGTTGCACTACTCATATATCTAATAAACCAAGTGAATACTGGTTTACAAAGACGCACATGCAAGGAAAATCCAACCACTGGTATGTTCTCTTATGTGGTGTGGCTTCTGTATCAATGTCTGTTTATATGACACTCTAAAAATATGTGTGCTTAATGAACTGCAATGATCTGAGCATGTTAGCAATTATGATACAATGCTGTTGTGAAATGTATGAAATAATAAAAATGTTTTTTAAAAAGATGCTCACCAAGGCTGCATTTATTGGATCAAAAATACTGTAAAAAAAATATAGTGATTGAAATATTAATACAATTTAAAAAACAATGTTATCTGTTTTATCAATGTTATATGTGTTAACAATGTTATCAGTTAATGTATTTTAAAATGTAATTTATTCATGTGTTGGCAAAGCTGAATTTTCAGCATGCCACTACTCCAGTCTTAAGTTTCATACCATTCAAGGTATCTTAGGGTAATGACAAATTGATAGTGCACAGTCGAGGAGAGTTACATTTTCACACTCATTTAGTCCACAGCTATTCAGGTTGTGTGATTGTGACAGGTAACAATGCCCTGTAGCATTATGTATCTGCTTCTTTTTTTTAGCTGTGCTAGTATGTCTGAGGTCCAGAAGGAAGTTCTCCCAGGGATTCAGTCTGAGCTGGCAGAGCTGAAATCCACTGTGAGTTCTCTGAAGAACAGACTGCAGGTCACTGAGGAACAACTGCAACAACTCAGGAAAAATGCTAACATATTCCTGCCTGTTCTTATCATTTCTGTCAGCCTTGTAAAACACAAGTAAAACTCAAGAGGGAACTCTCAGTTAGATAGCCTCAGCCTGGCCATGAAATGCCCACAGAAGATACATGGATCCATGACGGGTGATCCAATTTTTTTATTTTTATAGTGGTGCGGTTTCTCCATACAGTATATGATTTAAAAATAAAATAAAAACTATTCTAAGTTCCAAGCTATTAACCAAATCAACCATCTCTAAGATGAATCACAACTGTACTAAATTAAATGTTCAGTCCATTAGTACTAGTGCTAACGCCTTAAAAAGCATTCAGTCCTGCAGTAGAGATAAGAGAAACATCTATTGTCGTTGACAAAAGTTCAAAGTGTATTCAGAAACCATGCTGTAGGATAAAATTAAATAATTAATAAAATAATAGCCAGCAACATATATAAGCATCATTATTACATATAGTATTATATTATACTATACAGTTTGTGTGATTAGTGTTGTTGTTGTTTTTTTTTTTTTTTTTTTTTTTTTTTTTACAAAACATGATCTGATTCACACAGAATATAAAGTGGCCTTTGGTGCCACACTTGGATCAACAGGGGACTTTGGACCCTTCAGTAACACTGGTTTACCATAATGTCTATGTGAATGAAGGAGGAGCTTACAACCCAACCACTGGTATGTATTCTTATAACTTATATCAAGGTTTTATAATCACACTGAAAACTACATTTTGTCAAAATGAGCAGTGCAATTATTTAAAAGATCACTGTTTATTGAACTATTACAGGTATCTTCACAGCACCAGTAAAAGGGGCCTATTTCTTCAGTTTCTCTGGACATAACCGCTCATCTAAGGTTCTGAATTTAGGACTCTTTAAAAATGGAGAACAGATGGTAATTGTTTTCAATCATCCTCTAGGTGACCGCTATGAATCAACCGCTAATTCAATCTCTCTGATTTTAGAGAAAGGAGATTGTGTCTGTGTGCATCTCCAGGAGACTTCATCATGGGTCTTCGATAATTACAGCCACCACAATTCATTTGTTGGCCATTTACTTTTTGCTCTTTGATAATCTTACTAAATTCAAGTTAAAATTAAAAAAAATTATTCAAGACTAAAATTTTGTTCTGGAATGTTCTGGCAGACCAAATTGTTGCAATGATGCCAAGCAAATTTTTTGGCATATTGACACCAAACTTTTTATGTGTCATTGTCACCTCACACTGACCACACCATAACAATTTAATAACAGCATCCACTATTGGTCAAAGGTGATAAGGAATTTCATAATATTAGAGTTATTGTATTTGAGATTTATCCGAAATGTTGACAAAAATAATCTAAAAACATCTTTAATTGCTATTGTTGGCCTTTTTCTGAAGCTCCCAGCCTTGCTTGCATGTCACATTGGTCCTTTTTGTGCGAGGCCCCGATAATTGCTGCCCTCGGGTAAATTTTTTATTTTCTTTTGTTCTTATTATAATTACCAATGACTTTTAATTCACAATGTTTTAAATGCCAAAAAATAAATCTTTACCTTTTTTTATGATAGGACAGTATGTAGACAGGAAGAAAAGTGGGAGAGAGAGAGAGAAAATGGGACAGGATCAGGAAAACTGACTCAAACTCAGGTCGCCCGAAGCACAATTGTATTCTCTGTCAGCGCACTGCCAACCAGGCAATCGACACCAAATAGCCAACATAAGTTTTGTAAACATTAGAACCTCATAGTGTCGGAAACATAGAGGGACCAGAATCCGACCGACGGTATACAATCCAGCTGCCGGAATCTGTTCCTCCACCCCCATGATGAGATGTTGATGTGGTGGCTGTTTCTTACACAATGAGGCACTAATATTTACAAAAGTGATGCTGGTGAAGCTCAATCCACACACAGAATAGAATAGGTGTCTTTTAAGACACCACATCAACACCCCTCATCATGGTGGTGGAGGAACGGATTCTGACAGCTAGACAGTTTGTCATAATATTCTGTTCCCCCCCAATGAATCTTACCCAACGAGGTTCTAATATTTACAAAACTGACATTTACTAGTTGTCGCCGATAGCTTTGTGGGTAGTGCAACTGACAGCACCATTTCACCATTTCAACTTGACTTAAATTCTAAAACCACAAGATGGCACTTAAATTAGTAAAGCAAACATATAGGTAACAATACAGGTAACACAGATGATGGCCTGATGACTGAATAATGTCATTCTATAGGATGCCTTGTGATGTATGACAATGTGCAAAAAGTGGTTTTCAACCCAGACAGTATCCATGTCCAAGGTTCTGATGAAGGTATAAATTGAAACGTTGGCTTTGATTCAGCATACATTAAGAAGTTTATTTAAATCAAACAGTTAAGACTTAGAATCATAAATGGTTAAGATGCTTCTTCATAAATTAACTTATGACATTTGTGCCATTTGAATGCAATTTGCTCTGCCTCTGCCTATTTAAACGTCTAAAAATATGTGTTCTGTGAAGATGAGCTAATTGATACAAACAAAAAGTCCTTTATCTCAAAGAGAAAAAAGTCTTTAAATAGCCCTTAAATCACAGAGCAAATATATAAGTCACAGCTTGTTCTTGTGTTATAGCTACTTAACTGTCACACTATATTTCACACACTGTTTGGCCAAAAATATAACATTAGCTC
Source organism: Semotilus atromaculatus (assembly GCA_031834385.1). Taxonomy (NCBI): domain Eukaryota; kingdom Metazoa; phylum Chordata; class Actinopteri; order Cypriniformes; family Leuciscidae; genus Semotilus; species Semotilus atromaculatus. Next base: position 34,170,182 of record JAULUF010000044.1, on the reverse strand, counting down.
TGAACACACACATTTGCAAAAAAACACCCTTCGTTTTCAGTCCAGAAAATAGCGTTTCATATTTCATGGTGGTATCCAAATATCAATAAAAAAAACAAAATGCTAACGTTCAATGCTTAACTTTGTTTGCAGGCTGCTAAGCTAGTGCAGTAGTTTGACTTTAAGCTGCTACTTAGTGCTAGATAAAGCATTTCCTACACATTCAGAGGGAACTACGATATAACTAAACATTAAATTACCATACCTCTCAATACAGATTCCATGGCCAAACGTCCGCTGAGCAGAAATCAGCTCTCACAGCCTCAGTACGACCATTACTGTGTTAAAAATGTAAAACTGGACCTAAATCAGTTGATCAGCTGTCATCATTGGTTGACAGCATTTCTCTTGTTTCTTGTGTTGACGAACTTGACCAACTACCTATCAGATCTGGCCACCCCCTAGAATCGCCACTGATTTTACCACCCTTTTAAAGCAAGGCATCCTCATCCCAAGGCGTCATATTCTGACACTTTGACAAAGCGTCGAAATCCAACGCCCATGGAACCCTTTAGCGTCAATATAACACGCAGAGATATGGGTAGGTTTAGGTATGGTGTAGGGTTAGGGTTAGACCGCTAGGAGGCGCCTTGTGCCCCATATATATCGGCGTCTCATATTGACGCTAAAGGGTGCCTTGTGCGTTCGATATAGACGCTTTGGCAATTCTGGATTTAGTCGCTCATCTAAAGGTTTAAATTTAGGACTCTTTAAAAATGGACAACAGATGGTAATTGTTTTCCACGATCCTCTGGGTGACAGAATCAGCATCTAATTCAATCTCTTTGTCTTTAGAGAAAGGAGATTGTGTCTAGGCCTATGCTTCTCCGGGAGACTTCATGGGTCTTTGATAACTACAGCCACCACAATTCATTTGTTGGCCATTTGCTTTTACCTCTTTCTTACTAATTTCATGAAGCTCATTGTACTTGTCAATGAGGAAGACATTTTTACAGAAAGTTATAACTAACATTGTTAACTAGCATAACTAATATATATACAGTATGATGTAGATGGAGGGAATAAGTAGGCTACTAGACATCTACCTGAGTATTATATTTAACCCTTATAAGTTGAGCAACAAGCTGTGCTAATCAAATTTCAAAACTCACCTTTGCTTAGTAAATGTTAAATTTCACATATGAAGAACCATTTATATAAGAGAAATATTATGCAGTCATATCTTTGCTCATGTACCTATCCCATATAAACGGTCATCATCTTATTGCTGGTGTGTTTTCTCTGTGATTTGTCTGAGATGCTCCAGAGTGTGATTAAAGCATTTCAAAGGAATTGTCAGGAGTCTTATATGGTTACTGCAGTACAGCAGGTTAGTATAGGGCACTGGAGATCCTAATTTCCAGTACTCAAGATAGTGTCCATAGGGGACGGGACACCGTTTGAATCAGAGTGAAGCCAATCTTAAGTGTCTGGGGGGCATAACACAGTCGGAGAGGAAACCACCTTGGAATAATATTGGTGATTGGGGTCATGTGAGGTCTAGAGTAGATAGACATGCCTTGAAACAACTGTCAAGTTATATGGCTTGGGATCTCATCATTCTCAGATGTCTAGGGCCCCTGGTTAACCCAAGTCCCCTCACTTTTTTTTCTACCACACAATCTTAAAAATGAATTAAGTTCAATGTACTTGCTAATAGGAACTTAAAAACATTTATGTTTAGTCCTGATTCACTTAGGAGTTAAATAAAAACATTACAGAACAATAAACTGGCAATAAAGCCTCACTGTTCTTGTGATATCATGCTTGTATTCATGACTGCGTAGACAGGCTTTATGCCAAACGTACATAGGAAAACAGGTCTCATTGCATCCTCTTGTCAGAGAAACAGATAACGGCAGTATGGGCTAATGGCAATATCTATGGACTTTTAAAGTATTCAGCCATAGCTAGTTCTTTTTATTGTTGCTGTTTTATTCAATTTTGTGGTGGCAAACAATTTTCTTATACTGAATAAGAGACAAACAACGTAACAATTGTCTTTAACAATAATCGATTCCCTTGCAAGGAAAGGTCAGCAGTCATACAGTCATTACAAAGTGCCTGCAGAGCGTGACAACGATTGGGGGGCATCCTTCATTCTTTATAGTTGTTCCTCCCCCAAGATTGTTTTCCCGAGGCTAAATGAAGATACATCTCAGCCATAACTAACACATTGTTTAGATTTGTCTATCATTATAATCATATTATACCCTTGAATGGAGACTCTCTGTCTCGGTCATACACATAGTCGCAAGTTAACTTTTGTCAGGTCATATACAAGGACATACACATACTCATAAGGATATGTATCGACACTACATTAATCTAATTACCATCATGTTTCTAAGATTCTGTAAATATAATTAAATGCCAACATGAACAACATATTAAATTTCTCCCACAATTTAAACATAAATGTTAGTAAAAAAAAAAAAAAAATAGAAATCAATCTGCATATGCGATGGACATCGGCTTTGTTCATCTTTGCCCTCTTTTTTGAAAGATTCTTCAGTAAAACAGCTCTATATTTAACAAAGCACATAGAGTACAAATGACCCGTGCTGGAACCAATGCGACCTGTTTTACAGAATACGGAAGTTTGTTGCTCATAACCTCCATTGTTCTTATTTTGTTTAAAGGTCTTTTTTTATTTTAATTTATTACTGCCCTTCAGAAGCTATATTTAGCTAAATATTAAAGCTAAATATTTATTTACATCATTCATCCTGTTCAAATTTCTACATACCCATTAATAGTGTTGCCTTCATTTTAATTTGTAATTTGTTTAATCCACTGCATTATGCAAAAATAGGCATTAGGCCTACTACATGGGTATGTGTACATTTTTGAATTTCCAGAAAAATATAAAAGTTATGTAATATAAGTTGAGTGGCCCTGTTTTTTAAGTTTCTTCTGCACTCTTTGGATGTATCGAGGGGTTGTTAGATCAACACACCTCCAGCAGGCCTGGTTTTTGACAACTATAGGCTGGTGGGCTAGTAATATGAGAGTTTTTATCATATTTTCATTTCAAATAAACCCTCTGTCTGTCTGACTCTCTGTGGTCATTAAAAGTCCCAGGTAGGGGTTTACCTCCGACATCCTGGCCGAATTTTCCCATTGGCCTCTGTCCATCATGGCCTCCTAATCATCCTCATATACTGATGGCTTCATCACTCTCTCTCCACCAATAAGCTGGTGTGTGGTGGACGTTCTGGCACAATATGGCTGCTGTCGCATCATCCAGGTGGATGCAGCACATTGGTGGTGGTTGAGGAGATTTTCCTCCTTCTAGAGCACTTTGAGTGCAGAGAAAAGCACTATAAATGTAACAAATTATTATTATTATGTAATGTAATGTAGTGGTTACTTTTCTAAAATGAGGCAACCTCAATGCCATATGCAGCAGACAAATGCGATCCCCAGAGGGTGCAGCCGTAAAGAGAAGCTCCAACTAGACATGTGGTGGTGTTCATTTTCTGCACGTGACTAAAAAATCAACCAAAATAGCTATTCATATTTTCTTTCCTCATTCATTTGCATGAGTCATGAGTTAAACATCAATGCACGTGTTTTATATCAAGAGTTGCACCAGAAGCAGATAAGGTAACAATGGCTTTGAATAATAAACCTCTATATAGTGTTTTCTGTAAACCAATCTGACCTTTGGTCTTTTGTTATTTTTCCACATGTGTGTCATGTTTTACACAATAACTACTTGATACAAATATATTTTTAAAGTATTTTTTAAAATCAAAGATCAATATTGCTTAAGTCTTGTATTGCATATATCTTAAGTGTCATATATGAACTGATCGGCAGGAAATATGTATATAAACAATGTTTTGCTGATAAATGGATCATGTTGTACACGTGATTATCTGCAATAAAAACAAAAATAATTTATTTCCTCATGTGTCATGAGGTAAACATCAGTCCAGCAGGGATATATCAAGAGCTGCAGGAACTTCTGCAACTAAAACACATGGGTCTTGGTCAGGGCTGTATGGACGAGAAGCCCAATAATATTAATTTCTTCACTGACACTTGTATTATCTTAAGGTAAAGATGTCCTGCACTATTCTGTATCCGCTGCTGCTTCTGGTGATCATCTGTCACTGTATGTCTGAGGTCTCGCAGGAAGAGAAGGGATTGCAGACTAACAGGACTGAGCATTTGAATGTGGAGGAAAGCGGTGCTGGTTTGACTTCTGGTGAGTTTCAGAAACACTCTCTCACAGGGATTTACACTGAGCTGGCAGAGCTGAGATCTACTGTGAGGTCTCTGAAGAACAGACTGGAGGTCACTGAGGAACATCTTAGGAGAAAAGGTAACCCTCCCATCTGTTATTTCACCTGTCATGCTTACAGATGGAAAATCAGTGCAATAATTAAAAAAAAGTATTAAAAAAGTAAGTTGTATGAGTATCTTTGTTGCTCAATAAGCTTGTCAGATCAGTCCAAAGCAATAACAAATGAGTTTATTATTAATAGCCAGCAATCGCAATAAATATTTTCAAACAGACAGACCATATACATAACCAAAAGAAAGATAGGACATATAGTTTGTGATCGGAGATGCGTTATACAGAGGTTTGCATGATTATTTTTTAAACAAAATTTGATCTTTGATTCACACAGAATATAAAGTGGCATTTGCTGCCACACTTGGACCCTTTGGTTTTGTTGGACCCTTCAACACTGAGATCACTCTGGTTTACAAGGATGTCTTTGTGAATGAGGGAAGAGCTTACAACCCAACCACTGGTATGTGTTCTTATAGTACTGAATCATCTGTGTGTTATAGAACTTTGAAAGCTACATAAACAGTGTATTTATATAGAAATCCTTGATAAAATTAATTGTTGCATATGCCATTACAGGTATCTTCACAGCACGCGTGAAAGGCGTCTATTTCTTCACTTTGTCTGGACATAACCGCTCATCTAAACCTATGGGCCTAAGACTCTTTAAAAATGGACAACAGATAGTAACTATTTACAATCATCCTCTAGGTGACCGCTATGAAACAGGAACTAATTCAATATCTTTGACTCTAAAAGAAGGAGATCATGTCTACGTGCGTCTCAGGCAAAATACATGGGTCTTCGATAATGAAAATGACCACACTTCATTTGTTGGCCATTTACTTTTTCCTCTTTGATGGTCTTATTAAGTGGTCAATTTCATGAAGTTCAAAATACTTCTCAAGACGTCTTAACTGCTTAAAAAAAAGACTTTAAAAATGCATTACAGAACATGTTCTTGTGAGGCTAAATGCTTAATGTTTGTTGACTCATATTTCAGGTTATTTTACCACTTTGATAGCTTTAATAAAATGAATAGCTTGAAAATATATAAATAACTTTTTTAAGAAGCTTAATTTGTGTTTTTAGCTTTAATTGACAATATAATTAACTATTGTCAGTACTGGGTAGTGTCGTTGATATTTTTACTATATGAAATATGAATATTATGATAACATTATTAGCACAGCCCTGTGTTTACATTTTACAACACGAGCAGTTTCCAATTTGTATGTGTAAATATGTGCAAAACTTTGTTAGATATCCCTGCTGTATACAAACGTTTTATTAAACTTTGTTTTATTCTTTTCCTCAATAAACGAAACTGACACATTAGGTTCCCAATTGTTCAGAGTGGAATCATTTGTAAAAAAGCTCTGTGAAGAGAGTTTTAGAGAACGTTAATCAACAACTTTATAAGTCATTCGATGTTCCCTTCAAACTGAGTATGCCATTTCTTCTTCTGTAAGGCGTTATTTCTTCACCTGTGAACAAATAACAAAAACCCTTCAAAATAGTTAGGTGTAGCGCAATGAATGTGCGATCATTGCTCTTCAGGAATGTAAAGCTTAAAAGAAGTGTATATTGTGTAATGATGTTAGATTATCTGTGAACTTCTCTAAAGCGGCTCAACCAGGCCTCACCCCATTTTTTTCACCAATTCCACGGGCGGGGGGATCGTTTAAATGATTGACATTGTGACTTCACAAGATCTAGAAGAAGTGTGCTGTAATCCAAACGAGCCGTATTCTTGAAAATATCCCCCTTTAGAGTCAACTTTGAGCTTTGTAACCTAAATGTATATATATTAATGCTCAAACAACAACATTACACACTAATAAAGTTGAAAGGAGGAAAAAGGACCCCTTTAAAATATATTTTTTGCGCACAATGTTGCGCACAGTCATATGCCACTTCTCATGCAAGCTCAAAAAGGAGATGGGAGTGTGTGATTACATGACATCACCACAGCTCTTTTCTGACTTGTCAAACTGACAGTTACCGGTATACACTCCCAGGTCTCCATATGCATTACGCAGTTTTAATGCACACCTTGCAGCCAATCAGAATCAAGTATTTAGACAGACCATGGTACTGTATGAATGTGTGTATATCACTTCATGAATCATTTTCCAACAGAAACTGCTCAAATAGATTTAGCTATATGGTTTTGTCCTCAAACTGAGCATGTACACAAAGTAGAACAATTAGCATTTAAACGGGAAAGAAACACTTTCACTCATTCTAAAGAAAGTCTTTATTGGTCAATGTACAGAAAGTGCTGCAGTGACCATCAAAGTTAAACAAAAACATACAAAAGAAGTCTTACATGATTTTACAGGGTTGATCTTTTTAAAAGTTTCTTTTTTTGTTCCTGTTCTATAACACGTGGTAAAAAGGACTAGTGAAATATAGGGATGAAAGGTGTGGAAGGTGTACGGAGGGGGAACGGAATGTCTCACAAGGCTGACATCACAAGCACGTTTTGGCAGATGGGATGAGAAATCCTAACCACTGCAACAGACATTACATGAAACCCAATGCACATATTCATAAACGCACATGTTTAGGGGGAAGAACATAAGTGTCATCTACAGTTGCTCAAGTATTACTCTCCTCTATAGGAAAACAAAAAAACCTCTGTGATACTGCTAAATGCTTTTACTGTCAAAAAGCCTCACTTTTCACAAAGACTGTGCTTTTGTTTGTACTTTTCTTGGATTCCTTTTTTTTTATTTCTTTTCCTGGAAGATTTAATTGAACTGTACACTGCAGGGAGGTTAGTAAAGATCTTCAGAATATACCAAAATAGCCCCGGGCTAAAATCATTGAACAATTTTCTTCTATTTCTTTCTTTTAATAGTTTAAAAGTGCCTTTGTCTACAGAGGCTCAGACAGATCTATTTGAGGTGGAGTGAGGGAGAACCAATCTTCGTTTGGGGTGAGGAGGACACCATGAACGATAAAAGAGATCAACACAGACAGAGAGAGGAAGAGGAGGAATAGGAGTCTTCCTCTTCAGCAAGCAAGTGTGGACACAAACAGGCCATGTGAAGGATGCAGGAGGATGTGGAGTCTGAGTCACCATTCAACTACTCTACAGGTCTCTATTTACAGAAGACAGGCATATAAAAATTAACAGACACGCTTCCTCCTCTCTTCCCACCGAGCCCCCGCCCCCGCCCCCCGCCCCCCCCCCCCCCCCCCCCCCCCCCCCAAAAAAAAGAAAAATAGGAAGTTTAAATTTTCCTTTTTTTCCATCTCATTACTATTGAAGCTTGTTTCCACACCAAATCAAAAAAATGTAGTTTACATCTCGCAGTTCCGACTTTTTTCCTCACAACTGCGAGTGTATTTCCCACAATTCATTCTTTTCTCTCGCAATTTCAAACTCACAATTGCAAATTCTAAAGTCTGATTGCAAAATAAACGTGGAAACTCGAAATTATGAGGAATAAAGATGAAATTCGGACTTTTTTTCATGCAATTTTGAGTTTATATTTCACAATTCTGAGATGTTTTCCGCAATTGCAAATTTATTTCTCAGAATTGTGAGTAGCTATATAGCCCGCAATTCAGATTTTTTCCTCAGAATTGTTTATATTTTGCAATTCAGACTTAAGAATTTGCAATTGTAAGTTGTTTGTGATTAATTTTTTTTCTAAGGCCACGTCCACACGAAGCCGGTGTGTTCCCTATCCGATATTTTTTTTTTCTCGTTCTAAAAAAAAATTCCGTAAACACGGCGTCGTCTCAAGAAATATCTGCGTCCACACGAAACCACTGAAACCGACTGAAAACGGTGTAGTATATATGCCAGACCAGTATGGGGCGCTGTAATTCTTCCACAGAGATACACTATACACGGAGAAGAAGACTTTGAGCATGCGCATAACCTTGCGCGCTGTATACGAACCAAGAAGAAGAAGACGAAGATGGCGAACGCAAGAACTTCAAGAGCAAGAGTGGAGTCTTTCGTATGGACTGACGATGAAGTCGAACTACTACTTAGAGTCACACTCGACTACAAGTCCACTAAGCTGCAAGAAAATGTTGATTGGGAGTCGTGTCACTCCAAATATTGTGATATAACGGACGCGTTTCAGGCACAGTATCCGAGGGAGCTAACCGAGAAGGATTTCCCTCACGATGCTAGCATGGTCTCAAAAGTCCAAGTCACCGCAAAGATGAAAAATATACGCAGCAAATACAGGCATGCGGTGGACACAGGGCGTCGAAGTGGTCAAGGACGGGTAGTACTCATATTTTATGAGCTTTGCGAGGAGATCTGGGGTGGTTCGCCTGCTACACGCTCCATCGACGCCGGCATCGAGACAGGGGACCTGGAAGAGTCGTCTACATCGACAGTGGAGCTGCCTTCCGATTCTCCAAACTCCTCTGAATCCCTCGACTGTCTTCCATCTGCGGTTGTAAAGCAGCGCCGGGATTTGCTCCAGGTAAAAATTGCTCCAGGTTTATGATTTCAAGCTTAGCGAGTATGAATGTGTGAGGCAATATGTAAAGCGCTTTGTTGGCCATGGGTCTGTTGAAAGCACTGTATAAATGCAGTCCATTTACATATGATACAGTATTGTTTGATGTGGGCATAGACTGAAAAAAAAAAGATTCATTTAATTTGCTAAAAAATGTTTTGATTGTTTTGATTACTCAAATTGAGGGTGAGTAAACGACACAATTTTCAACTTTGAGGTGAACTATTCCTTTAATTTTAGTTCAATTTAATGCATTTGTTTAAATGTAGCTAAAATCAATTGTGTGGAACCACTTACCATAACATTTAGTAAATTCAATTCATTTTTGTTCAGTGTAGTTAGGATGGATGCATGTTCTTTGTGTAGGAGTGTTGGTTTAGTGCATTATTCACATAGCTTTCTGAACTTATTTTGCGTTGTTGTAATGCAAATTTTCTTTGCTATATTTAAGGCAAAGTTGAACAGCCATAGAGGAGACAGGCTGAAGAGGAAGGTTCCCACCGATCCGGCAGAGGAGGACCTTAAAATAAAGAGGAGGATGTTGGAGTTGATGGAGGACTCTTCTAGACGCAACTCCGACAACATGCTGCAGATAAATACAAACATTGCTAACATTACCAGCACCATTCAGGAGGGTTTTTCCTTCATGCGGGAATTGTTATTCCAACGGCAATTTACACCCCCCCACAGCAGCAGTGGTCAATTCCAAAGGCACCCACCATCATTCATGAACACAACACCACAACCTACTACACCACCCTTCCTGCACACACCTCGGCCCGATGAACCAGCAAACCAACCTCGACAGTACCGCCCTGAATTCTACACTCCTACACCACATGTCACCCCACATCAGCAAACATCATTTTCATACAGACGTGCACTGCTGCAAGATGACACAGAGTGACTGCCCTGTTGCACTATATAATTCTTGATTTTATATTGTTTGCACTGCACTTCAGTTCTGTGCACGGTTGCACTTTATACTGTTTTACCTGTTTTGTGTAATTATTTTACATGTTGTATATAGTTATTGTGTTTTGTGCACTGTTGCACTTTTTACCTGTTCAATATTACCTGTTTTTTAAAATGGTTCTTTGACCTAAATATTTATTTTCCAATAAAAAAAAGTTCTGGAATTTTTGCAGTCATTTATTGTATCTAGACATATTCAACACAACACTTTCAAAATAATCATTAGTACATTTTCTAAAGGTAAATAGTGTAAATACTTTAAAAAAAAACCTGAACAAAATAGAAAAAAAGTTGATGGCCAGCATTTTTAAGGGTCAAGGTACTTTGTGAGTACTCTCCTCACTCTCTTTCCCTCTCCTTCATTACAGTCTGTGAGGTAGTTGTTGCATTGTGTAGGAGGCTGTAAGTCTTTATCACCTTGTATCGTTCCCAACACAGTGTGTTCAGCCACAGTCTCCTTACAGTTTTCACAAAAATTGTGGAGAACAAAGCATGCATAAATGACAAAGGGCAGGTCCTTCAAGTTGATGTCCATAGGCCTTTTAAGTGCAGCAAATCTGGCTTTGAGACGACCAAAAGCACACTCAATGACCATCCGTGCCCTACACAAACTTAGCCCAAAGTACTGTTCTTGAGGTGTGGAGCCACCATTTGCATATTCCTTCATCAAGTAAGGCAGCAGAGGATAGGCTGGGTCACCAAGAAGATAAATTGGTATGTCCTCCTCGTTGTCCACAATCTGTTTTTTCAGAGGAGGGATCTGGCCAGTCTTAAAGTACAGGTTGAGCTTTGAATTAGCAAAAACCCGTGCATCGTGTACACTCCCGGGCCACTTTATCACAACATCCATAAATCTGTACTTATAATCACAGACCGCCTGTACATTGAGAGAATATTTGCCTTTCCTGTTGATGTAGTCCATTGAGTTGGTAGACGGCTGCTTGATTTCTATGTGTGTGCCGTCGACCGCTCCCAAACACCGTGGCATGCCATGAGCACGATGGAAACGCAAAACCAGATCCTCGGCCTCGGACTCCGTAAAAGGCAACTTGATGTACTTTGGACCCAGGTGGACAGCGATCGCTTTGCACGTTTGCCTGACAACAACAGACACAGCCTGTCGCGACACGCCGAAGGCGTTAGCAGTCTTCCTCAGCCGTCCCTCGTCGCTCAAATAATACAGAGTTAACGCAACCCTTTTGAGTGTAGTAATTGGTGCTCTCATGTTTGTTGTTTGCCCTTCAATATACGGACTGAGTTCCTCGCTCAGAGCGACGAGAGATGCTTTGGACATGCGGAAATTCTCCCTCCATTCATCTTCCACAACAACGCCATTGACAAAGTTGTCCCACCAACTGCTAGTTCTACCTGGTCTTATCCAAAATTTTCTCCTGGTTGCTCTCCTGGTTGTCTTTCGCGGTGGATCTAAGAGCATGTGGCGTATGGTGTTGTGCATTATCGCTTGTTGCTCACCACAGTTGCATAGAAGCAATAGATTTTGCTGTAATAAAGCTAGTAGGGTTAGTAGCTTCTGCAGCACGAACACAATCATGTAGTCCGCCATTATTGTTGTTGCTGTTACGTGTGACGCAGCCGACACGTGATGTGATGACATCATCGTTTCACAAAATATACGGATTGGCCGTACACACGAAACCGCAAGGGTGTCGTTTTCAGATTTATCCACTTTGGGACCCGGTTTCAAAAAATAGCGGTTTCACTCTCCCAAAACGCCGGATCCGTGTGGACGAAACGCCAATACGATAAAAAATTTATACGTATACAGCAAAACGCGTCTTCGTGTGGACGGGGCCTAAGATTACTTCAAATAAATGTATTTGCAATTGCGAAAAAAAACGAAAATAATCTCAATTCTGATAAAGATAGAAAGATAGAAACTCGCAATTCTGACTTTTTTCTTACAGTTGTGAGTTTATTTCTCAGAATTGTGAGTTTATAACTGAAGTTAATATTTTTTAAAAATATATTTTTACTCGCAACTGAGAAAAAAGTCGTAAACTTGCAATTGTGAGGAAAAAGTCAGAACTGTGCGATAAAAAGTCAGTTACCTTTTTTATATTTTTTTATTCCGTGGCGGAAACAAGCTTCCATAAATTACTATATAACTTTTGTTTAAAGAGAACCGTCTCAATCAAAATCTCTCTGAGGATCTAAAATAAACCTATTTGCTTAATTTCAAATGAAGAAAATATCATTATTATATACTTTCATTGAAAAAACAACTTTTGGGTATTTACTATTGCACATCAATGCAATATTAAATGTTACTCTGAAGACAACAAATGGTGAAGGCATAGCCGTACTGTCAAATATTACAGTTTAGTATTTCAAAAAGGGAGAACGCATCATGATGTTAGACTACTACAATCTGATTAATCTACACAAAACACACAAAAAACTGTAAACATAAAAAAAAAACATCCCAGAGATGTTGATTCACAATTTATTCCATTGTGTTCATTTATCTTTCATTTTCGTGGATCTACTGAGACACTGCAGCTTATACACTACAGAAGTACATACAGGCTTTGCAGCGTTTGAACTGAAGGGTGCGCGTCCCAATATTGACCAGCAGATGGCGGAACAGGATGCTTTTTGTGGCTTTTGGGAAGAGTCAAAATCAGGTTGGTGTGTGACAGCTTTTCAGGCAATAAATTCTGGCTTCTGTAAGTGTGAGAGGGCATTAAACGCGAGTGTTTTATGTATATATGTGTACGTGTGTGTCCACAAGTCTATGTCTGCGTGTGAACTTTGCTTGTGTGAAGGTGTATGTGTGTGTCTGTGTGTGTGTGTGTGAGAGAGAGAGAGTGTGTTTGTTTGTGTTTTAATAGGGTAACGTAGATGGGTCCCACTCAAGCTTTCCTTTCACTTTTCCCTTCTGAATGCTAGTCTCTTCCTCTTCATCACTGTCCTCGGATTCAGCACTAGAGAGATCTCCTGACAGTTCATCATCCTCTTCGTCTTCATCCTCCTCTTCCTCTGGCTCCTCCTCCCTCACCTCCTCAGCAATCTGAGTCCCATCAATGCTCTAGAATCAGTAAACAGTAAAACTCCTCATGTTAACTAAAACAAACTATTGGTTACACTTTATTTTAACGTGATTTAGTTACATTGTACTTACTGAGTTATAATAATAAAATACATGTACTTACTATAGAGTTACAGTTAGGGTTTGGTTTAGGGTTGGTTACTTGTAATTATGCATAATTTACTGTTGTTAATATAGTAAGTACATGAACGTGTACATCCGTTATCTTAAAATAAAAAATGTTACCAAAATATTCATTAATTTAAATAAAGCTAATAAAAAATATAAATATTAGATGAAAACCTAAACAAGTAAATTACATGACTGAAAAGTAGAAATGTTGCCTTGGTAACTAACTGAAATCAAACAAGTTTAAAGTGTAAATAAAAGTCACATTAGCACATACTCTAACAAAATTACTAAAATTAAAAATAAACTCTAATTAAAAATATTAAGTACTATAACAGTAAATTAATACATTTGACCTGCTTACCTAAATGTAGAAAAGTGTGTTTAATTCAAGTGAATTGGTTCATCATGATCTGTCCTCTCTCTCATGTCAATTTAAAAAGTTTGATTCATTCCATTGAATCTGATGGATCTGATTAAATTTAAAAATTATAGGCCTACCATTGGAAGGTTTTTTCATTTATATATATAAAAAAAACATATTGCCCTCTAACTTAAAAAAATGTCAAGCTACTTTTTGTTTGTAACTTGTAAATGTACACAATTGTTAATGATTAATTTCAGTTTCATTAGTTTTACTATAGCTCGACTGTAGTTTAACTACTTCAAACTATGTTAAGTTTAACAACCTTCAGTGTCAAAATTGCTTCCCCAACATTTGTCTTTACAAATGAGGCACACACTGACCTCCATGGGATTAACAGTGATGTTAAGATTGGAGTCATCCCAGTCCATCTCCGGGTCTTTTCTTCCCTCCTCGTCCTCTTTTGAACCGTCCTGGTGGGTGGTGTGGATGCGGTAGATGCCCAAGACTACAATGACCACCAGGGCAGCGATGCACATTACAATGACCACTGTGGCCGCAGGAGGGGTGCCTAATGACACACGGGTAAAGACAGCTATGAATTCTACATTATGTTGCTACAAACCATTCAAATGGTTAAAACTGCATACATTGTCTGTTGTGATAATTATGTGATATAAAATGTATAAATATAATTATGTATTGAACATCGTCATATATTGCACTTTTCAGCCTTTCATACTGTACAACCGAGAAGCCTAACATCCTTTCCATGTTAGAGACATCTATTTCCCAGTCTTTTTCACCGTCAACACATTGAGACGCCCGTTCTAAGGTTCGCTAGCTCCTGTCATACCTCGATTCACCTCTGACCTGCTGTCAAACCCACACCTGTGCCCCATCTGCCATCTGAAAGTCTTAGAGGCTTATTGTTTTAGTCTCTATTCTGCAATTATGTTTATTCATTCACAATTGTTATGACTCACTCAGCCGTACAAAAATCAATCCAATACTGGATTGCAGTCTTCTATAGTGTTTTTCTAATGGAGGTCGGTAGGTAGCTGAGGTGAAGCTTATTTAGCCGTGTTGACAGGAAGACAGTTTGGCTCAGTTCACTTAAAGAACAGTGTGGCTAACTAAGACCTTGCAGTCAGCAAGAGAAGAATTGGGAGCACGAGGTCACAGTGCCACCTGCTGTTTTTCCATGTCTCTCCTAAAGCAGCATGTCTCGTATCCTGTCATCTCTCTCTCCCCCTCTTTCTCTCTTCAGTCCAGAGAGCAGAGTGCTCCATCTCGCTGCAGTCAGCTGTGCTCTGTGCGCCCTTGGGGAGATCACTGGTGTCCCTGGTGTGTGCGTGAGCTGGTAGAGTAAGTGTAATTTTCCAAACTCCTTCAAACCAACAATACGGTCTCAAGAGCCTGTCATCCGCTTAGACCAGCGTGCAGGGGTTTGTATTGTGTGTGTGTGTGTGTGTGCATATCTGCTTTTTTTAGAAGCTGAATTTGCTGTCCTCCTTAAAGCCACTTGTTTACAATTTAATGAGATGGTTTAACAAAGCAACAACACATTTTTCACATCAACTTATTTTTCAGCTATTATTTACACAATGATATCACCCAGGGTAAAATGACTGCATGATTAGGTTTAGACAAACATCATTAAGAGGCATGACTTTACCTGAGATGTGATCAGAGTCTGCCGTATGAACCACCAGTGGATGATGCACAGGTCTCATGTACTGGGATTGGACGGCCATGTGATTGGCATGCTCCACAGACTCTGAGCTGTGCACTACTCCAATCTGAGGGGCGGGCAAACAGAAAATAGTTTAGAGAGACAAAGGCTTGCTTGTTCTGTTTTGAATCCGTAACATCTTGGCCAGGTCAAGTTCAGCGATTGAAGCTTTGTTATGTCATAATAAAAAATAAATCAATAAAATCTGGGATTTTACTGAGACCGTTTTATAATGAAATTAGGTTCATAACAATCATACTGAAGTCTCAATCACATTATGTCTCCTATACCAGAACAAACATCATAAACTCAAAATACCTAAATAAAATAAAACTAATAATAATAAAAAGTAGATGGTGTAATTCAGATGGTGTCTATCTGTCTTAGTGGACAGCTCTTAGTCGGAAATCAAGAGTTAAAGGTCAAGAGTCCGGCTCTGCAAGACCAGTTTTCAGTAACTTTTAAGCACCAAAAGTCAAAAAGTGCAAAAAGCTGAAAGAAAAGCAGAAATTGAAAGAGGGGATAAAGTAAATGGATGATACAAATAATAAAAAAGCCATGCCCAGTATGAAGGCAGTCTCTGACCTCGAAGTTGAACTCATTGCTTGTGTAGCGACCATTCAGTTCAGAGCAACTGAGCCGGAACCTTCTCTCAGACAGACCGCCAGGCTTCCAGTTACGGTACCTCACCTGCCTGATGGCCTGTTCATAATGCGCCATGGAGTCAACACCTGAGACAAGAAAGACCAGTGTCAGGAACTCAGTCTACTCAGACAAAAGAGCTCCAGAGCCCTGAGAGATCCTCAACGTGGAGCCCCTGAACAAGTAGGTCTTAGTCCTTCTCTAATAAATGTACCTGACACTCAAACCACTTCACAAAATGTCAAGGTGATTTGAATTTGCTTGCAAAAAGCCAAATGGTACAGTATGATAGAAGAAGAGAACTGTTCAAGAGTCTGAGCAGGATCTGGGTTAAAGGATGTTGAGCACAATCGAGAGTGACTTTTAAAGATCAAAACTTTTCTGAAAAGCATAAAAGCATTTAAATTTGACCTACCAGATATCCAAAAAGTGCGCAACCTTTCTTTAGAACTGATATCAGCTGGAAAAATATATGCTGATTATTTTTCTCATATTCATTCTTTTTAAAGGGGTTCACCCAAAACTGGGTGTGTCATCATTTACTTTATTAAATCAAATACATATAATTTTCTATATATTCTGTTCACTCTTTTGCATTCTAGGTTCTCAAAATGAAAAAATAAATAAATAATTTAATATATACATTACCATTAAAAAATTTGCGTCAGTAATTCTTTTTTTTTTAAAGAAATAAATATTATTTTATTCAGCAATGATACATTAAATTGATCAAAAGTTACAGATAAATATTTCATAACATTATACATTTATTTCATTTCAAATAAAAGCTGTTCTTTTATACTGTCTATTCATCAAAGATTCCTGAAAAAGTGTATCACAGTGTCAACAAAGATATTAAGCAGCACAACATTTTTCAAAGTTGATAATAATAAGAAATGATTTTGAGGACAAAATCTGCATATTAGAATGATTTCTGAAGGATCATGTGACACAGAAGACTAGTCAATAATGGCTGCTGAAAATTCAGCTTTGCCATAACAGGAACAAATTACATTTGAAAATATATTGAAATATATTGAAATATATATATATATATATATATATATATATATATTTACCTTAGCCATTAGAGATAAAAAACATTTAAAAATAGTACAGAGCACAAACCTTTGAAAGGTAATATATTCCAAATATTTTGAAACCATACAATGGGTTTTGTCCAATGTAAAAACGGACTGAAATGTTATTCCCTTAAAAAAAGATATTCACTTAAAATTCTCCTCTGCTGTAGCCTTCATACCTTATTGAATTATTCCAACATATATGTCACATTGATGTAACCTGCCATTTTGGATTTAAAGGAGACATATAAATGGATATATTGTTTGGCTTAGGGAGACTTTGAATATAGTACACAAGTCAAATGGAGCTCATTTATGATGCTTTCATGGTTTTGTTTTTGTCATTTTGGAGCTTGATCTCCATTCACTGTCATTATATGCAAAAGAGTGGCCAGAATGTGCTTCAACATATCTCCAATCTGTGTACCATAGAGGAAATAAACAGGTTTGGATGACAGCGCAAGTAAATAATGACAGATTTCCCACATTTGGGCTTTTTCCTTGAACACATTTATTGCTTATCCACAGCTTGAGGCTTTACATTTTTCTAGTTGCTTCACTTTAGCATGAGTTCTCATTTAAAGCTAGATCTGTATGCATGTATCTGTAGATGTTTAACTGATTGTTCAACAAGACTGTAAATGTTAAACTGCTTGAACATCTACAGGTACATATACACTGATCTAGATTTAATTACTAACTCATGCTAAATGAAGCAACTGGAAGATGCAATAAATAAGCAATAAATTAAGTCACTGTAATGCAAAGTAAGAGATTATGAGAAACATTCTAGCAGCAGATGGCTGTATAGTAGATTCGAGACATGTGGTCGACCATACCGTAGATGGAGATGCCAGAGGTAGAGTTGGTGGCGTCCAGATGTTTGCCCAAGAGAGAGCTGTGGTGGATCTCCAGACTCTCCTGCTCCGGGTCCAGCTCCTCTCCGATCACCAGCACATCACAATAATCCAGGTTATGCATCAACTCCAGAATGCCAGGCCTCCGGGCTACACAAACACACACACACACACACACACTGTTACACAGGCAGAGATATGCAGCGGCAAATATATGACCTTGCGCTGTATCCACAAACAACCATTGATTGTGTATGAATTTAATTTCGATGATTTATTGTTTCACTACCCCTGGCACCACATTCGATAAAAGAAGTCGGACACTTTTGTTGAACTTTAAATGAAAAAAGACTCTAATAAAAAAACAATTGACTTGAGGTCAGTGTAATAACCAGAAGGCGGCATTTATAATCTTGATAATAATACACTAAACCATTATATAAAAAACACATCCGTGGGAAGACACTTCAGTAAATATACTAAACATTGCATTGCAATATTGCAGGCAAAATGTGCAACTGTGGCACCTGTGAAATGGATGAATGCAAAGGAGTGAGATTATGTTAATATATGAGCTGTGAAAGTGAGCCATCTATCACCTATGCTGAGGGTGTTGTCGGTCTTGGTGACGGTACTAATGATGTGTATGTCCTTGAAAAGGGCCACACCGACAGGGGCTCGGAGCTGAGCCGCGGGCCAAACCAGCCGCTCCACTCCAGCAATGGTGATCCGAGGTTCGCTGGGCGGCATTACCATCACCATCGCCTTGATGTCTGGAATGGAGATGCACGTATCTTCACCGAAACACCTACAAGTTTCAAAATGGAGAGGAGGGAAACAAGAGACTTAACACTGGAGGTGTAAAAGGCCAAAGAGCAACATGAACATATATTCTAAAAACAGAGTTTTAAATCTGATGGGATTAGCCATGTTCAAAATATTCGTCTTGTCTATACCTTTCTGTAAACTGCTTTTCGGCAGATTTTACACCGCTTTCTTTTAAAGCAATGAGACAATAACTAGTAAAATGTTTAGGTACGCCTATTGGTCATGGTATTTTGTATCACTAGAAACATTCATTCATGTGTGTCCAAACTTTTGACTCGTAGTATATGCATGAAAGACAAAAACATGTTTACCTGTAGTAAGTCTTATTTTCAAAACAAAATATGAAATTCATATTAGAAACCCACATTACCAGTAATAATTCAGGAATTCAGACAAATTAAAATAAAAACATTTTAAAATAAAGTAATGAATGAAATTGAAAATCAAGAAAATGCATACAGGTCATTTAAGTAATCAAAGAAAAATGAACCTTTTTATGCATTTAAACACACTTTATTAAACATTGGAATTACCTAAACACGCTTGCTTCCCAAAATAAAGTCTGTATCTCACTTTGAGTAAGAGCCCATTAACAAGCGCTCACAAACTCGAGTGTTTGGACAGTTGATGACTGCAGTGTCTAACTGTTGTTTAGACTGTCACCATCAACTTCAGCACAGGTGAAATCCACCGCAGGACCAATTAATGATGCCGCAATATAGTTAGTTTTAAAGTAGCGAGTCGACAAAAATATTTGTGAGAACGTGAGCAGTGGTGCCACCTCCTCCTAATGCCAGCTGAAGAAGTTGATATGCCAGTCAGAAGCAGTGTTGATTAAGACAGAGGCGCTGAAGCGTGGGCTGAAACAGACTCGCACACCGACCTGCTGGGGAAATTGGAGTCTCTCCAGCTTCATTACAGCTAGTATGTGAGGAGAAAGGGGGAAATAAAGTGTCTTAGGATTAACAGGCCTCCCTTTCACATGATGCACCCAGTAATTACTCTTTTTCAAGGGTGAGCCCTAAAGAGCACTCGTTGGTTTACTAATTCATTTATATATTCGCCCACTAATTAAGAACTATCTGTTTGTTCGAGACAACAACCCGCTTTCTGCCACCGTCGCGGGTGTAGTGATGCTTAGCCGCGCTCGAGCGATGGTGCGCTATCTCCCTGAGGTAATTCCTCTGTACGGATCGCCTAAACGCTCTCCCTCAAACGGCCACGGAGAATAGCCTTGAATGAGAAGGAAGGGGAGCGCAAAATTGTGTGGAACCAACAAAACAATTACATCTAATGACTGCAGTAAAAATGACGGTGGAAAGTTTGTGATGTGTAAAAGTGGCTCCCTTCGGTAGACGCACTAAAGTAAAATAGTCGAGAGCATGCTCACTCATTAAAAAGGCCTTGTGAAAAAGGGCACCAATCTTGCTTTATTTACAGGGCTGATTTAAGGATATTGGGAGCTGGTCTAAGCCGGACTCTGGCTATTACAAGAGCTACGGCTCACTCCACTATCGACCAGAGAAGTCTGTTCTCATTTAGGCAATCCTCTTCACCAATGCACACCAGACAAGTTCAGAAGACTCTGCCTTCTTTTCATTCTTTCCTGCTCTCACTTTCTCCATGGTAAAGTTTCATTTGGGCACAAATTAGCCAGGTGCAATTGGATCCAAATAGGTTTCATTAGACTGTCAGATGACATGATTCCTTCCACTCTTGACAATTAAATGAGTATCTCTAAAGGGAAAAGGACACCCACAAAAACACTGTGAATGTAACTGGGGGTGTTTCAAAAGATTGGGGTTGCCAATTGTTTTTGAAAGAAGTCTCTCATGCTCACCAAGGCTGCATTTATTAAAGTAACTGTTTTCTATTTTAATATATTTCAAGCAGCAAAATTGTTTTCAACTGATAATAATAATACATTTTCCATGTGCATTAAATCAGCATTTTAGAATGATTTCTAAAGGATCGTGTGACACTGTAAAAGGTGCTGAAAATTCAGCTCAGCAATCCTAGGAATAAATTACATTTTAATATTTTTGTGGAAAATGTGATGCATTTCTTTTCAGGATTCTCTGATGAATTGAATGTTCAAAAGAACAACATTTATATGAATACATTTAGAAATATTTTATGTTGAATAAAAACAAACATTTTTCATCAGTTTATTTATTAAAAGGACCATCTGAACATACAGACTTAATAAAATGATCAAAGTGTCTTAAGCGACGGAATGGAGTCTAATTATCAGTTTAGTTCAGTCTTTTGGAAGCTGTGTCTGAAATACAACAACCGTGTTTAAAGATTTTTTGGTTTTTAAAAAAGAAATATGTTTGTAATGGAAAAGCTCATTTCAACAACTAAGCTATTGTCATGCTACTAAAAAAATGTAATCAAGTCATTGGTAACTGAAATATGCAGCTTTAATTACAATTATTTATTAAAGGAAGTTGAAATCTATAAAACAAATCAATTCTTTCTATATTGGAGCGATACTAAAATGCTGGACATGAAAGACTGGGTAATGATCAATAAACAAGAACCATCAAACCATAATTTTCCCCACTTATTGACCTGAAGTGCTTGATAGTAAAGCCTCTGAGAATTGTATTGTGCTGGAGGATGGTGGCAATAAGACGGGAGAGATGTAGTGAGAGAAAAGATATAAAGAGAAAATATCACAGTTAAAATAAGACAGGAAGTAACTCCTGTAAAGTCTTTGTAAATTATTACAGTGCTGTAGATTAACAGCAGGAGGTCCATTTTCTGTTCTGCTGTGCTATTATAGTACTCTGTTTTTCTACAATATACTACATTACCCTGTGCTAAAGTGATAGCTCACTCAAAAACAAAAGTTCTGTTGTTATTTACTCACCCTCATGTTGTCACAAACCTTTTCTTGCGTGAAACACATGACATGATGTTTACACAGATTTCCAAACTGCTCTTTTCAATATACAATGAAAGTGGATCCACCGTGGTCACCTTTCCTAGGTTAAGTGTTGTGCTAGGTAACGAATCGGTTACCTAACGTAACCTCGGTTCTCTCTAGATGAGGGAACGAGTATTGCGTAAGCTAGCTTACGCTACGGGAAAGATTCATCTTTTCTGAGAAATTGAAGCCAAAAAATTATCCTATAATTTTGTATCCATTGTCAACGCAGTTCAACTGCAGCAGAGCATGAGCGGGCTAACTAGCAGCTCATTGGCTCGCTCACAGGGAACTGCTTAAGCCTATGAGGAGACGCGATTGAACTCTCGTCCAATGAGAGTCGACATGCTCTCATTGCGTCATAGCCCGCCGAAGCGGGCGTGGTCAGAGAGTATAATAATGGCGTCGTAGGCTGAAACTCTGGTTTTCATAGAATGAAGCGAGAAACGCTAGTAGCACAAGCACGGCCAGGAACGCAATACTCGTTCCCTCATCTAGAGAGAACCGAGGTTACGTTAGGTAACCGATTCGTTCTCTTACGAGAGGTTCTCTCGTATTGCGTAAGCTAGCTTACGCTACGGGAACACCTGGTCAACGCCGTGCGTGCTAAGCATCCACTTACGAGTCCCAGGGGAGACCCGGGGGAACCCTTGATAGTGGGAATGAACATATGTACATGAGACAGGGCCAGCAGAGCGGGCCGGTGATTGTGTAGTACTAAGCACTTGATAAGAGAGACAGAGCGGGAACCGGTCTGTGTGAATAACTCTTTTTAGTGCAGCTCACCAGAGAATCTGTAACATACTAGATAGCTAGTAGTTTAGCCTGCAAGGCGGGAACTTCGAGATTGTAAAATCTGACAAAGGTGGAAGGGGAAGACCATCCTGCTGCCACACAAATGTCGTGAATGGAAATTCCGCTGGACCATGCCCACGATGAGGCCATGCCTCTAGTGGAATGAGCCCTAATGCCCAGAGGGCATGGCAGGTCTTTCGACGCGTATGCGGCTGCAATGGCATCAACTATCCATCTGGATAGTGTCTGTTTCGAGGCGGCCAACCCTTTGGTGCGCCCACCGAACGAAACAAACAGCTGCTCAGATCGTCTGACCGGAGCAGTGCGGGAAACGTATAATCTCAGGGCCCTGACCGGACACAGGAGATTAGAGTCAGATTCGTTATCGGATGCAGGCAGAGCCGATAAGGAAATAACTTGTGCCCTGAATGGGGTACCAATCGCTTTTGGGACATAACCATGTCTAGGTTTGAGAACGACTAAGGAGTCATTGGGCCCAAACTCAAGACAGGAAGCGCTAGTTGACAGCGCGTGAAGGTCTCCCACACGTTTTACTGATGCGAGCGCAAGCAGAAAAACGGCTTTGAACGAGAGGTATTTGAGGTCCACGGTGTTTAGTGGTTCGAATGGGGGGGCTTTCATAGCTTCGAGAACTATGGAAAGATCCCAAATCGGCACCGAAGGGGGGCGTGAGGGGTTCATCCTTCTAGCTCCCCTGAGGAAGCGGATGACCAAATCGTCTTTGCCCAGTGACTGGCCGCGCCGGGGTTCAACGAACGCTGCGACGGCTGCCACATACACCTTGAGAGTGGACGGGGACCTGCCCTTGTCCAGCATCTCTTGGAGAAAACTTAGCAAGGAAGGAACCTCGCATGACCGTGGGTCCAAATTTCTGTCGGTGCACCATTTTGAGAACACAGACCATTTAGACGCATAGAGCCTTCTCGTAGAGGCCGCTCTAGCCTGCATGATCGTGTTTAACACTCCCTCTGGCAAAGCAACGGGTAGTTGTTGATCACCCACGCGTGTAGCGCCCAGCGCTCTGGGTGGGGGTGCCAGATCGTGCCGCGAGCTTGAGAGAGGAGATCTGCTCTGACTGGAATGGGCCACGGGGCTGTCTGTGACAGCTGAGTGAGCTCCGGAAACCAAGTCTGACCCTCCCAACGCGGGGCTATGAGAAGCACCGAGTGGCGTGTTTCCCTGATTCTCTGAAGCACCTGTGGTAGCAGAGAAACCGGAGGGAATGCATAAAGCGGGCGGCTGGGCCAGGTCTGGGCTAGCGCGTCGTCGCTCTTCGAGAAAAATATTGGGCACTGGGTGTTCTCTTCTGAGGCGAAGAGGTCCACCTCTGCTCTGCCGAATATTCGCCACAGCTTTTGGACTGTAAGAGTGTGCAGGGACCATTCCCCGGGGGGAATGGGGTTCCTGGACAGACTGTCTGGACCGTCGTTCAGATGGCCCGGCACGTGCGTCGCTCTGAGCGATAGCAGGTGACACTGCGACCAAACTAATATGCGTTCTGTCAGTCTGAAAAGATTTCTGGATCTGACTCCGCCCTGACGGTTTAGGTAGGAGACCACGGCTATATTGTCCGAACGGATCAGCACGTGGTGACCGTGAACGCGCGGGAGAAAACGCGTGAGCGCGTTCTCGACCGCTAACATCTCCAAACAGTTTATGTGAAGGAGGCTCTCCTGAGCTGACCAGGGGCCGAAGGCCGGTGAGCCCTCGCAGACCGCACCCCAACCCGTGTTGGATGCGTCTGTCGAGATGACTTTTCGGCGAGAACAAGTCCCCATGGAAACGCCCCGCTGAAACCATTCTGTCACGGTCCATGGTTGCAGAGCTATAATACAGGTCTGCGTTACCTTTATCAGCTGGCAGCCCGTGGTCCACGCACGGTGAGACACACGGCTCTTCAACCAGAGCTGAAGCGGGCGCATGCGCAGTAACCCCAGTTGGAGCACCGCGGAGGCTGAGGCCATATAGCCCAACGCCTTCTGAAAAGTTTTCAGAGGTGTGAGTCTGTTCATCTGAAAAGATGCGGCGAGACGCTGAACACGGCGCGCGCGCTGTGTTGACAGACGAGCCGTCATCGTGACCGAGTCTAGCTCTATACCCAAGAAGGAAATAGTCTGACTGGGTTGAAGTGCGCTCTTTGTCCAGTTGACAGAGAGACCCAAAGCTTTCAGATGGTCGAGGAGAACTGTACGATGAGACAGTATCTCCCTCTGTGATTGTGCCAAAATCAGCCAGTCGTCCAAATAGTTCAGTATTCGCAGCCCCTGACTCCGCAGGGGGGCGAGCGCCGCATCCATGCACTTCGTGAACGTACGAGGTGCTAAGGATAGGCCGAACGGAAGGACTGTGTATTGATAAACCTGGCCTTCGAAGGCGAAACGTAAGAATGGCCTGTGAAGGGGATTTATCTGAATCTGAAAATAAGCATCTTTCAGATCTAGTGAAATGAACCAGTCCCCCTGGCGCACGTGCGCGAGGAGTTTTCTGATAGTGAGCATTTTGAACGGTCTCTTCATGAGAGCTTTGTTCAGCACTCTGAGGTCTAATATTGGTCTGAGGCCGCCGTCTTTCTTGGGAACAAGAAAATAGCGGCTGTAAAACCCCGACTCGCTCATAGACAGAGGCACTCTCTCTATAGCCCTTTTGCACAATAGTTTTGCTATCTCTGAACGGAGCAGCGTCGCCGCTTCTAGGTTCACAGTAGTTTCTAGCCGCGCTCGAAAACTTGGAGGGCGGCGGCGAAACTGTAAGCGATAGCCCAGCCTTATTGTGTTTAGCACCCACTGGGAAATTCCCGTAATAGCTTCCCACGCTTTGCAGCGCAATGCTAGGGGGTGAATGGCTACCCGGTCCTCGTCGCTGCACATGGCGGGCTGTGTGCGCGCGCTCATATTGCTTATAACAACGGGACTTACACTCAGAGAGGAGTTTATGGGCCGTGTAACAGAGTGAACAGAGGGGGGAAGCGCGCACGGGTTCGTGGGCGCTTTTATGTACTCTGAAACTCGAGCGGATTGGGGCCGCTTTATGAGAGTGTGCTCCGTGTGGGACACGGGAACAGACGTGCTTTTGTGTATGAGTGAACACAGTGTTGTGGGCACATTTATTACACAAGGTGTCTTTTTGCTCTTTTTGAGATTTATTTGGGTCGCCGTGAAAACGGCGTTTGTGCTCATGCAAGCGGGAAGGGAAACCGGCTTGGTAATGGCGGGATACACTACTGCAGTAGCCGCGTGCGCGGGGACTAGCAGAGGGCGGTATTTTGACGGCGGTCCGGCCGCAGCGGGAGAGCGCCGTCTTTTTCTCAGCTGTGCTAGGCAGACTTCGAGTGATCAGGTTTCAGCGTGATCCTAGGCCGCGGCCCCCGAGGCGGCGGCGGTCTGTGGCGGCTGTCAGAGCGAGAGCGAGGGCGGCCGCCCTGGCGTCGCTGCGAAGTCTGGCTGTGCTGAGCTGGGCGCTGAGGTGGGGCTCGTGCAGGAGGCTGGTCACGTGAGCGGCCTGCAGAGGAGCTAGCGCGACGAGGCAGGAAGAGGTTCATGGCCTGGGAAGCTTTCTGAACTTCGGAGAAACGGTCAACAATACCTGTGACGGCAGATCCGAAGAGGCCGGATGGAGAGAGCGGGGCATTTAGAAAAGCGGCGCGCTCAGAATCTCCCATGTCGGCGAGCGTGAGCCACAAATGTCTTTCAGACACACAAATGGCGGCCATACATTTCCCCAGGGCTTGAGCGGCAGATTTTGTAGCGCGAAGGGCGAGGTCCGTGGCGCTCCTCAAATCCGCGACTTTAGGGGGATCTCTTCCGTTCTCATCCCATTCGCGGAGTATGTCACCCTGTAGAATCTGTAAAACAGACATGGAGTGCAATGCAGAGGCTGCTTGACCGGCGGCTGAATAAGCGCGGGTATGAAAACTCGAAGTCGCTCTGCAGGCTTTAGAGGGAAGCACAGGTGATGAACGCCATCTCGCGGAGGGCGGGCACAAGTGTGCAGCGACCAGGTCCTCTACAGGGGGAATGGAGAGATAGCCCTTCTCAGCGGCTCCGTCCACAACGCGAAGCGGGGTGGAAGAATCAGAGCGAGTTCTGGCAGAGAGCGGGGCATTCCAGGACTTAGAGAGCTCCGCGTGTAGTTCAGGGAGGAAGGGCGCGGCCCGCTTGGTGGCGGGAGTCGAACGCTGGCGGAAGTAACTGCCGTCCATGCGGTTGGTGGTCTGCTCGGGGGGAGGGGACCACTCGAGCCCGAGGCGTTCGACGGCCTGAGACAGGAGGCGCATTAATTCGTCCTCGATGCCCGCGCGGGTCGCGGTGGATTCACGGGCCGAAGAAGCGCGAGAACCGGACCATTCCTCACTGTCTGAAGCGAGAAGCGAACATGTCTCCTTAATGTCCGCGGCGTCCTCGGAGGCAACAGAGCGGCCACTCGGCGGCAGCTGTATGTCCGGTAGCGGCGGAGATGGAGAGCGGGAGGCGACGGGCTCCGGCGGAATGAACGCTTCAAGCTGGGGTTCCGGCGGCCTCTGTGAGCGGCGTTTCTTCTTCCGCGGCGAAGTCAGAGGCGGCGCGGAAGCTTCTTTTACGGCCTGAAGTCGAGCCCGCAGGGTCGACAGCGGCATACTCTCGCAGAGCTCGCAGCCGCCATCAGCGAGGGCGAGCTCGGCGTGCTCCAATCCGAGACAGAGAGCGCAGATGACATGGCGGTCTCCAGTCTCGAGGGGAGCGCGGCAAGAACCGCAGGAAATGGTACGAGACATCTTGAAAAAGACGCTCGGCTCTTTTAGTAATAAGGATACAGTAATATGCAAGACAGAAGAAAAAGGATATATTCCGTCGGATGGCGGTAGCTTGCAGGACGGCTGAAGGTGGCGAAGACGGCCGGCTTCTTCAGTCTCCTAGATGCTCGCTAAGTTGCCTTGTCGACGACGGCGGCTTCTCTCAAGATCAGCAGATGCGTGTAGCCTCGCTGAAGAGATGAAAATCAGAGTTTCAGCCTACGACGCCATTATTATACTCTCTGACCACGCCCGCTTCGGCGGGCTATGACGCAATGAGAGCATGTCGACTCTCATTGGACGAGAGTTCAATCGCGTCTCCTCATAGGCTTAAGCAGTTCCCTGTGAGCGAGCCAATGAGCTGCTAGTTAGCCCGCTCATGCTCTGCTGCAGTTGAACTGCGTTGACAATGGATACAAAATTATAGGATAATTTTTTGGCTTCAATTTCTCAGAAAAGATGAATCTTTCCCGTAGCGTAAGCTAGCTTACGCAATACGAGAGAACCTCTCGTAAGAGAACTCTTTTTCCACTCAAGAAAGAAAGTCATACAGGTATAGAACAATGGTGGCATTTGTGTGTGTGTGTTCCTGTGTGTGTGTGTTCCCAACTGTTCCTTTAAGTGCAGTGTTGTGCAGAGCTGTGTTGTCACTCTGTGCTGTGTCATGCTGTTTGACGGCATCTGTAATTGTGTTGTGCTGTACTGCAGAGGATGGCTCTCTGACACAACAGAATCTCTTTTATCATGGCCTTTCATGTGCTCATCAGCTCATCTCACTGCAGTCATCACCACTAGCAGTCCTGTCCATTATCCAGAGACGCACAACCACTGCCAGAACACTACATGAACACTCCCTGCTGAAAATAACAGCTTCTTCTTTTATATCATATCTGTAGTTTAAACAGTACATGGGATTTGCAACACCAAGGTCATGGGTTCAATTCCTAGGGAATGCATGAACTGATAAAAATGTATGCATTAAATGCAATGTAAAATCTTCTGCCAAATGCATAATGGTTGTAATCTGGTTTAAGATGTTCTAGCTGATGGTGTTCAGCTGGTTTAGGCACTTTAGTTTCAAGTGCCGAAAACCTCTCTGAAACTTGCAGTAGACTAGCAAAACATTATGATTAAACTGATAGTCATGAATCATGATTGTTAACCACAATTGTTCTGAGCTGAGAAATTTATTTTACATTTAATCAGAATTATTGGACTTTCACATAAGCACAAATCAAGAGAACCTCTTACATCATAGTTTCCTGATTTATTACATTAATTATATACATTAACACACACTTCCCTCAAAAGCTAGAACAGTGAAATGGACTCCATAGGGGCTTTCGCACCGGAGGAACCTTTTCATAGTTCCTAGAACTATTGGCGGAAGTTCCCGGACTTTGGCGTGTTCGCACCGCGGGAAATAGGAACTATTTTAGTTCTAGGTAAGCTGGATCCCAAATGGCAAACTTCATGTGGACTCGCAGTCTCGTGGCCTTAAATTGCGTGTGCTCGCCATGTGTACAAGTCCGTATGGTGTCCCAATCGGCATTTCAGCGCTCAGAGGTGTACTCGCAAGTGCCGCCTTTGTGCCCTCGATGCGGACTTCGGCGAAGCCTGCACTTTTGCACTCTCCACACCATTTACCTACCCAGGAATCATTGCAAACGCCCAATCAGATACAGTAAATGAGGGGAGGAGTTTCGTGGCTGTTTGACTTTCGGTGGCATGATGTCATCAAGCCTGTCCCAAAATACACTCTCACGTGCCCTCATGGACTCGAGGCCAGCGCCCCTTAGGTCTCCAGTGACGTCACTAAGTGTGAACTCGAAGGAGGTCCACAAGGCCGGAGTGTGCCATTTGGGATCCAGCCGAACTTATTTGGAGGAACTAATTTAGCTCCTACTTCAGAGTAGGGTCTAAACCAGCACTATAGGAACTATCCGTGCCGTGTACGCTGATTTGCAGAATGCACGCGAAACACCAGCACCTGCCATTTTTAAAAAGGCTGTGTAAACACACAGATTTACTCCTGAAACTAACTCTACAAACATGGAAAACAGTGATGGGTCTCTTAACCTTTACGCTGAGGAGAAAATCCAACGCGACTTTGAGGGGACCAAGCGAAACATGACTATGTATTTCTGCTCAGCTAGCAACACTGGACATCAACCACACGGCATACGCTATTAACTTTTCATTACTTTCTACGTTATAATAGTTATATCTACTAACATATTAGACAGGACTGTTACAGGACAGATTGTAAAGCTCTGCTCAAGCTCTGGCACTCTCTGCACCAAATAAAGGTCCACCGCACCGTCAAAATAAAAGTCACAACAACAAGCATGGCTTACGTCACTTCAGAGTTCCTACTGGCGGTGCGAATGCAACCAGAAAACGTTCCTTGGGGAAACACCCTGATGGTTAATTCCCATAGATATATACACTAGATGTCGCCTTGGGGTTCTAAGCATGCATCAAAACCGCCGCCATCTTGGAACAGGGGTCTTGTCATAGGACTCTGCCAGTACTTCGAATTCATGGATGATGCCGGACTTTTGTGCTGCGTATGGATGTTCACACAAACTAAATCTGACCTAGGAAGAATGTTTTTTTTTAATGTTTTTTTATGTCTGACCGTTGGAACGGACCAAAAAAAGTAGAAAAATCGTATTCATGACGATTTATGGGGATTTTATTTCCATTAGACCTTTGCCTACATTGATGCTGATGCATTAAAAAGGAGGGGCTCCCCTGTTCCATGATGGCGGCTCTATTGACGGATTCGTTCCAATGAACTGCCGTAGCCAAGGCTACATCTACTGTATATCTATGGTTAATTAACTATCCGGTGCGAAATCCCCTTATGCATGATTACTTCCGCATTAAGCCTCGGTGACCATCACAACTACCGGTGCAGTGCAGTGTATGGATATTGTGAGAAAATTAAATCTAAAGGAAGTGTTACATGACAGGACAAAGCAATATCAATACGATCCACCTTCACACTAAAGGTCTTTAAATCTTCTGGAACTTATTACTAAAATGTTATTGTGTAATATAATATACTGAAATATTATGTTTACTATAATAATAACACTTTAATTTGATGGCCCACTTTAGACAATCAGTAGACTATTAGAAGACTGTCTGCTTAATATCATTCAACATTTTATTTTGATAGTCCCCCAACAGAAATTCTAATGACTATAAATAACTTTTAACAAAGTACATGTCAACTTATTCTACCATCCCTAACGGTATACTAATATTCTTCTGAGAGTTATTTGACATGTAGGTGCAACATTACTTACAGTCAACAGAATGTGTTAAAAGGAACCATCAAAATAATGTGTAACCTAATAATATATAATAAACTATATTATGATATAATAATAAATAATACACTGCACTATAATATAATTGAATTTTTTGTGATCGACAGTTATTACAAATATGACAGGGTTTGCAACTACCACAGATTGATTTGAGAATACTTACCAGCTTACCAGCTCTTTTTAGTAGAAATACATAGGCAGCCGCCTTGAATATAGTCCATTTCTAACATTAACTAAAATACTTCAAAATCATGTTCATGTTTTTCTATACTTTTTTTATTGTAGCAGAGAGATTCCATAAGTGCATTTATACAGCAACCACAATCGCAAACAATAAAGTTGAGATTCTTGTTTAAATTTATTACAATTCGTCACTGAGAAGGTTTGCTTGCAGATATTGACGAATGCAATGTGCATTGACGTAATACAGACTGGCTGTATTACACTTTCACATGAGCAGAAGTCCAACATGTGTTGTGTTTTCAGATCTTTTTTTTCAGTGAAGAGAAACCATGTTTCCATTTAAGAGAAAAGTTCTGATTGGGATATTTAAACGCTTGACATCTGGCAACCCAACGCATGAAAGCTAGTGAAGGCTTGTTACAATTGCAAGACATCAGAAAACTCAACAGAAAAAAAAAAAACGAAAAAAAATAAAAACATTTACTTTACGGGTTCTTGCGTTTGATTAAACTAAGAAAGGTTAAAGCACTTATATGTTGTTGTCCTAATGTTAATTTAACTGCTTCTATTGTTCTCATTTGTAAGTCGCTTTGGATAAAAGCGTCTGCTAAATGAATAAATGTAAATGTAAATGTAAATGTAATTAAGCTTAATCAATATGAAAAAAAATCGTGATCACAGTTACAACACTATTAATTGTGCAGCCCTATTTTAAGCTGTACTTTTTTTTTTTTTGCAGGACAACACTTTTGACAAGTTTTCTTTTCTCAAAGTTGTCTGAGTAAGTTGCTGGATATGTGGGAATGAGTTAATGGTAGATCCAGATTGAATCCAAGCACTCGAGTCTCATGCAGTGCAAGACAGATGTTATCAGTAGCCAAGACAACCCTGCAGACTCATCCCTTAGCTCTGTAGTATTGATCAGAGAGACAGCCTTCTGCTACTGTTCATCCTTCTCTCATAAACACCTAGTCTTGCTTTTAATAACACCACTTTCTTTTGAGATTAAACAAAATAAAATGCTCATTACACTTTTATAGCACTCAACTCTTAAAAATAATCCCTATGCAAGCTATACTTACAAGTATTCATACGCTCTAATATTTACTCCCACACCTGCAGCATAATCAATCTATTAAACACTTTATGAGCTGATGTTGTAATGTGTTTGACCTTTAGAGTGGTACTCACTGGACTGTGGTGGTTATGTGTAGTTTGCGCAGACCGGGAGTGGGAAACTGCCGAGAGTTGATGTAGGAAACTTTTGTCATGGCTGTGTTGATGCTCTCCAAGTCATCTGCCTCCATGACCAGCACTGACTGAGCCGGGTTGAAGTGGAACTGAGAGGGATCAAGAGAGTGTGAGAATTTTCATAATAAAGAGAGATAAAAAAAAAAAAACTTCAAGTCAACACATTTACATATAGATGAATAAATGAGGGCTGGGAATGACTGATGTCAAAGGATTCTCAAATATATTCAGATGATATTATAGAGATGGACAAAGAATGGAATGCCTATAATCTTTCCATCCAAGGCTTTGCATATATGTATGCGTATGTGTGTGTGCATGTACCTTTATGCCTTTGCCCAGACTTTCAAGTGAGCTGATGTCCAGGCCCTCCTTGCAAGCCTGTAGGCAGGAGATCACCTTTTGAGTTGCGATCTTCCCAGGTCGGATAGTCAAGCCTGAGAGGCTTCCCCGGAAATACTGTGTGAACCGTGGAGTGGTCACCTCTCCTCCTGTAAACAAACACACTCAAATTTAGGCACACATACTCACGGTAGCTGGCAACAAAATATAGTGTACAAAAGCAAAAGACATCTGGAAGCTAAGTGACACTCTGTTTGCATGGGTGTCAAAATGTCAAAAACACAGTATCTGGCACAATACTGACTCCAGAGGTACTAAGTACAATCAGTACAAAGATAAATACAAAACCTGTCCAAATATAAAGAAAACAAGTTGACAAAAATATTAAATTTAATATTTGGTGATAATACAGCATAACAAGAGATTTATATTGTTTGTTTGTAGGCTGGTCATTGGCTGGTCATTTTTGACCGGGAACACCACAAGTGTGACTTTGTTCCATTTGTACAAAATAAAAAGTATTTCAAAACAAACTTCCTGGTTAAACATTAAAGCACACTAGTGTGATAAACACTTTTTTTTAAAAACATATTTTGTTGAATATTGACAAAATTATCCCCAAATAATGCTTTTTTTCACTCAAAACTGAGGTGCATAAGCTCATATCAATGAGGCCTATGATTAGTCAGTTCCAAAAAGAAACGCAAAATATGTCCTAATTGACCCTTCGCGTGGAGCTTGATTGACAGGTAATCTGACCAATCATACTTTGCCATCCACCATTTTGTCTGACAAAGCAGTCAGGAGAAATAGATTAACATGGGAGGATTTGAATTAGAAAAACGGAGTGTACTGACGCCTTTCCGCGGTTAAAACAACATTCCTTCTTATGTTCATTCATGTTTATTTGATGCTATAAATTAACTAGAAGGAAGAGATGATCGGATCACGAGCAGCTTTAACTGATGCTCTACACAGCGATCTGTCACGACACATTAAAGAGCCACAAAACGGTATTTATTGTTTAAATTTCTTATAAAAAATTGCCAAATTTGAAAGGTGAGACTTTGTTTAATATGTTTAATATCAAAAGTAACCGAAAAGTAACCTGGTCTGTCCTGTCTGTCAGCGTGTTGTCAGTCTCCTCTCTGCTCTCCGCGATGTATTTCACTGCGTGAGAACATGAGAGCGGCGTAGCTTGTCGGACATAGCGACAGTAACTAAGGGGGGCGGGTCTTTGCGAAGGGTCAATTGAGCAAATAATATAGCATAGCAGGCAATCCCTCCGGGTCTTTATATGTGTATTGTGTAAGACCTCCTTTCGGGTGGGCATTATGTTGCATATTTCCACTGAGATATGCTTCCCAGTGTACCTTGGTATTCCTGTGTTAAGTAGGAGTCCTTCGCCCATGCTAGTCTCACGACAGGGAGCTCCCACTTACGCGTTGCACTGGAAGACAGCCGAGAAGTTGGCGTGATTAGACTGGGAACCCCATTTCGTCGTCATTCAACGTAACTCGAAGTGACAACGAAAGGGAACGTCTCGGTTACGTATGTAACCCTCGTTCCCGGAGTAGGGAACAGAGACGTTACGTCTCCCTGCCACTTCCGCTGTACCACTGGAAACGCCTGAGTTCAGTCTCGGCTCCTCAGCAGGAAACATATCTGCTTGTTGCCAGCGTACTTCCTTATATACCCACGAGGTGGGGCGGAGTTACGCTAAGCAAATTTCGCAGACCCATGGCATTTCCTTGCCATTGG
This sequence comes from Semotilus atromaculatus, assembly GCA_031834385.1. Classification (NCBI taxonomy): domain Eukaryota; kingdom Metazoa; phylum Chordata; class Actinopteri; order Cypriniformes; family Leuciscidae; genus Semotilus; species Semotilus atromaculatus. The sequence continues at coordinate 34,136,283 of JAULUF010000044.1, read as the reverse complement.
CTCGTTTTGTAATACTCGAAGGTGATAGGCTTCTAAGCGAAACCCCATTTCGTCTTCATTTTACGTAACGTCTCCGTTCCCTCCTCAGGGAACGAGGGTTAAATACGTAACCGAGATGTTTTCCCTCCCATACATCCCTCACTGAGCTGGCAGATTTGGAGAGTCTAATAGGTCCAGATGCAGTGAATTTTGTCACTCGTAAAGCCTCACAATGAGGGTCTGTGCTTCCAATGCTTAATTGCTTCTGTTTTAAATGATTTAGTTGACAGATGTTATCAATTAAATGTTATTCCACAGATGAAACAGTAGAGGAACATTTGCATTCTCGCTCGTGCTCCCCCTAAAGGACAAAAGCGCTAATGAGACTGCAGTCATCGCATGGGATATAAGAGCTGTCACCGTCACATCTGTATCGATCAGTAGTGGCATCACAGACAATAACAAGCAGAACGCATCCTAAGCACAGTGTAAAAGACATGGTATGATGGTCATGACCTTACATTTAGATAAGCACATCTGATCTCTTATAACCCAAAATAATCATATGCTACTGAGACGATGCAGCTCAGTAATGACCTTATTTATCTTACTTTTATACACACTTATTATAGGGGAGCATTTCTTTTTAATTCATGAAATTAACATGATTCATTTACTGTATTGGATTAATTTCATACTTTTATGGTGCTTTTGAACACAACTTTTACAAAAAAAGAATTTACATTTATGGAAGAAATATTTATATTTTTTTCTATCTTAAAACTACCCGTCAAAATCTTAGAATTTGGGGGATTTAAAAAAATAAATAAAGTAAGTGATATTTTTATTCAGTCAGCATGTATTCAATTGATCAAAAATGAAAGCAAAGACATTTAACATGATACTTAAGATTTCATTTTCAAACAAATACTGTTCTTTCTAACTTTTTATCTATCAAAGAATCCTGAAAAAGGCACCATCACAGTTTTCACACCTAATTAGCAGCACAACCAATTTTAACTTAAATGATCATTTAAATCAGCAATTTAATCATTTAAATCAGCTCCAAATCAGCATTTTAGAATTATTTCTTAAGGATTTTGTGACTCCTGAAGTAATGGCTGCTAAAAATGAAGCTTTAAAAATAAAATGTTATTATATTTTAAAATGCAAATGTAAATATATTTTTTATCAATTAAAATGTAGAATTGGTAAACATAAGATGCTTCTTTAAAAAAAATCGTACTGATCCCAACGTTTCAAACAGTAGTGTATAACTTCACTCCTATTGCCGAAAAAGTATTATTACATTAGACACATAAATTACATGAGGCATCAGTCAATGTCCTAACGAAGCTCTAGAAAAAAATGAAGTCTCGTGAAGACAATGGCCACCAAACCCCATTTCTACCTCGAAGAAGACAAGGTCTCAATTTGGCCTGAACAAATACTATCCTCACTTTCCATTATGAGGTGGCTTGTCGTTACATTGTTGATTGCACAGAGTGAAAATGGACAGGGTGCGAGAAGCAATCTGGACCGCTAATAGCTTGAAAAGTTATCAGTTGCGGTTTAGTGGAGCTTAGACCAGCTTCATTGGGATGTAATAGCAAGTGAACTTGTCCTCCATTCGGGGTCTCTTAATCCTCACTATGGGTCTCTTGTAAAAAAAAAAGAAAGAAAAGAAACAGACAAAAAGGATTCACAATTCAAAGCCAGAAAAGAGGAGAAAATAATCCACAATCAGCACGGATGAAAAGAAATGTAAAATGGTGCTGAAAGTCAGAACTTTAGGACCATCGCCGCCTAAAACAATGATTTAGCCGTGACTTCATTCCCTCCGAGCCTTGTTTAATTATTTAGCTCATGAAAGCGATGTTAAGGACAGTCTCTCCATTCAAATGCGATCATTAGCTCCATTTCAAAAGGCTGAAATTGACAGGCCGTGTTTCTTTTTTGATGTTTTCACGCCTGAGTCTCTTTGATTAAATGAGGAATCAGGGTAGCCTGGGGCCAAACACATAGCCTCTCTCTTGGTATTCGAACCACCACTGCCGTGCTCACACACTCATATCAATAATGTAGATATCTCTTAGTCACACCCTCTCAGTCTCACTTTCAATCATGAGACTATCTGATCACATCTCAAAATTGGTAGATGCCGATTCATCAATTCCTGCGTCTAGGCTGTCCAAACCACAGTTATGCCACCATTTCATTTTATCAATACTCCTTTTCAAATGCTAATAAAAAACCAGCTCTTTCATAGTCTCACCTTGCCAGCAGGCACCTACGGTTAGCTGTACATCGATCTCAGAAGGGTGGATGGGCCAGTCGTCTGTCACAAGGTAGGGTTCGTACGTCACTCCGTCTACGAAGAGCGTCACTGAAGGAAACTCCACATTGATGACGTAGTAATGCCACTCTTTGTCACAGATCTGGAGACGAGAAATAGAACAAGTTTAGTATGTTTGTTCATGCCGTTAAAATTTCATAATCACCACCTGACCAATTGGTCGAACCTGACCCGGTAGGATTCACTTCTTAGAGACATGTTTTTGTGAACATAAAAAAATGGAAAAATAAAACAGGATTCTAAACGTGTTGTATAAAGTTACATTTTCATTAAATGACCACGTCATCTTCGTGAAGGTCATCTGAAACATCATCTAATATAATCTTGGAATAATAAATAAAATAAATAAATGATACCTTGATAAACAAACCAACCTTATCAGCTACTTGAATTATATCCATACTAGTTGAAATTCAAAGAAAAACTTTCCCAGAATCATGTTTGTGTCACTCCAAGCCACAAACTAACAGAACACACTGTTCTATATAGAAGGAACATGTGCAGTCCATCGGTTTTGTGTCTGAATATCTGAACGATATCTGTGCTTCTATAGCTTAATCTATAGTTAATCAACATGAGGTTTTCAGTTCACGTTTACATGTCCTTAATGACACTGAAATTTAACTTAATTTGCCTTCATTAGCTATACTATTCATCATTTGTCATATGTCCTATTAATTTAATTAGGTATAATTATGAGCAGACGCTAATTATAGGAACAAGGATTTTAGTACGAGAAACATCAGATCACTTTACTTATCAATGCAAACCAATCAGATTCATTTAAAGTTCCTCTACACCTCATTATTTATGTATTTTCTAGCATTTATAACACCTTTAGGCATTGTTAACAGACAATGTATTACTTTTTTTGCATCAGCGGCGCCACATTAAGATCCCAAGTTAAAAACAAATTAACTTTTTATTTTTTAACATTTTTTTTTTTGTGTGTGTGTGTGGTTATCAGTGCACACATAAGTTCATAATGATAATTTTCTAGTATCGTGCAGTAAACATGCTTATGCATACTCCACACACTGGTGTGCTGTCATGGAGAGCACCATATGGAACTGAAGATGCCTGGGTGGATGTTGCTGAGCTACTGCAGAGGGGAGTTAATGGAGAGATGAGCCAGTCCTCCAGAGAGAAGCTCTCTCTCTCTCTCTCTCTCTCTCTGCTGCCTCTGGGGACAGATCTCACTCCACACCTCTATTCTCTTATCTCTCCTTTTCTAGAATAGATTTTCTCTTTATCTCCATCTCACTAGACTCTTCAAAAAGCTCTCTATTTCTCCATTCTTTTGGCAGTAATCTTACTCTATCACCCTAACCTTTTTCTGCCCTTTCCAATGTCACACACATGCACACAACAGACACACACACATACTTATTTTCTTGTTTTGGCACTTGATTTGAAATCCAGGACCAAAAGGCTGTCTTGGGAATTAAGAAACTAAAACTGTCAATTAAATGAAATTTCTTGGCCATTACTGGCTGTCATTGTCAGTTGGCTTTAAAAAATAGGTTGGGATTCAAACCCCTTGCACTTACAATTGAGGTTTATATCTGACCTAAGTGTACTGAAAGTAATTTAATACAATACAATACAATATAAAGATTTAGGTTGTAATTGGGATGGAATACCTGTATTAGAAAAAGAGAGCATAAATTATAATTATGCGTAGCTAAGCTATTAAAAAAAAAAAAAAGACTCTTCAAAAAGTCTCCGGAAAGAAAACTGCGAAAATAAGCTCATGCAATTTCAAAAGCCAAAGAAACGTCCAGTGTCAGCGAGGCATGAAAACAGCAGCATTAGCGCTAGTGCTGGTTAATTTAACAGCTCATGCAATGTCTCTCAAAAACTGGTCTTCTGTTCAAAGTATGAAAACGAATAGCCTGCAGTGTGTAAACATGTAGACAACCCTCCAAGCTTGTTAATTGCAATGTAATTCTGTTTAAATAGGCAGAGCAGTTCATCAAATTCTCGAGACAGGCATTTCCACATCTATTAACCAGTTAATAGTGAATTTCCTTGTTGCATCTAAACTAAGAATGTGCAAAATTACATAACAGACGTGTGTTTCTTAGGGGCCATTTACAAAAGATGCATTCTTCCATTCAAATTAATAAAACTAGATGAAGCACAACAGAATGGACCAAAACACAGGGGTCCCATTTGTGTCAAACAATTGGTGAGAATTGAAACAGTCAAAGTCTCTCTCTCTCTCTCTTTCTCTCTCTCTCTATATATATATAATTTTTTATATATAAAAATTATATATATATATATATATATATATATATATATATATATATATATATATATATATATATATATATATATATATATATAATTTTCTCCCAAAAGAAAGAACCAATTCTGAACTGCCTGCAATAATTTGTCAGTAATTCCAGTCTTACTTCATGCACGAACCTATGTAGGTTTGTAACACATTTGTATAATGCCCACCTTTGGTCTTCATTGGCTGCCTGTGAACAACACTATAGTTCACCTAGGGCTACTTGTACAGTAGCTGAGGCCTGCAAGAGCTTGGTCCATGTTGTCAACATGTCGAGACGATGCGGTTTTCTGTGCCGCAAAAACAAATCCACTTTGCATGCACTTTCAAAGAATGAGGACTCAGGCTCGAATTGATATGGTAAAACCGACATTAAAAACACAAGTAACTTCCTGTGTAAGTGCTGAAGAAGTCTTCTGAGTAGAAATACAGATTATGGATCTTAATTTCCGACACGCGCTGTAAGTGGTAGACCAATCACAAGACTGGGCCTTTTGACCAATCAGAACAGAGTAGGCTCTTGGAAAGGAGGGGTTTAAAATGGAATCCTTTATCGAGCCATTTCAGACACTGTGAGAACACAGGTGATATATATTGTGAGAAAATTAAAGAGTTTTCTGATCTTGAATGCATGTGAACCTGTTATAGGAGAACTCCAAAAGAAAATTAGGAACCTTTGAAAAAGCATAATAGGGGCACTTAAACTTCAAAATCAATTAATTACCTATTCTAGTAACATTGGTTTATTTTGTTTGTACCCAACAAAAAAACACTGTAGAAAAATACAAAATAAAAAAATAAAACTGGTAACAGTTTGTTTTTACAGTCTCTTCATGTGAAAAGTAATTGCATTCATTAAAAAAAAATTGAGGGGTCTCTGACATGAGTTTAAAGCACCGCTGTAAAAAAAGAAAGAAAAAAAAAAAAAAGGAATAACTAGCAAATAAGTCTAAAACTAATTGACATCACTTATTTATTGGTTGTTGACCATCTAGTTGACCACTTTACCCATATCTATTTTAATCAGATTGATATTGCTTTCGACTGCCATTTACAACAGCGTTGATGGCATGTCAACCTCTGCAGACTCTATCTGGTCTCGTCCTCATTACATGTCCGTCAAGGAACAAACAGAACACGGCTATGTGTGAGAGTGTGCATGCTTTGCTGCTAATGAAAAGCACACATGAAGCATTAATCTTGGCCTGACAGGAGATGATTTTGGCTGTTTCAGCACACAAAGGCACACGCCGCCATGGATTAAAACATGCTTACATTAGGCCTCCTCCTTCTCCACCCCCACCCCTTGCTCGCTCTTCACAATTTTTTATTTTTCTGCAAAAATCTGTTCCCTTGTCAACAAACTGCATCCACGACCTTCAGAGGAAACAAATAAATGAGACTGTGACAATAAGCGAGAGCTGGAACACAAATCACACCTAGAACTTTACGTCTCTCTACATGCACAGGCATCATTGTGTCATGTTGGCTGCAGGAGAGAAATGCCTCGCAGACTGCGGCGGTACAGGCCTGTTCCTCATTCAACATTAATGCATTGTGTTTGCAGGCTTGTGCTGTTGCCTCAGATAAGGTTTGTAATATACTCAGACGCTGGTCTCTAACAAAGGTTGATATATATATATATATATATATATATATATATATACACACAATTTCAGATATTCAAGAATATCATTTTAAAAACGCTGTATTGACTGATTTATTTTACAAGCATATATTATGGGGGTTACCAAGATACATATTCAGCTGGTCATGTGATCTCAACATGTCATCCCCAACGAGGTAACCCGCTCCATGTAAAAAAGAAATCAATAAATAATTATGCAATGGAAGCATTTTATGGTACATGGAGCCTTCGTCTCATTTTAAACATATATTTTAAAAATGACTTATAATTTTTTTTTATGGGAACAAAAAAATCAACAGCATGATGAACAACATGAATATTGTGAAAGTTGTAATGCTTTTTATTTAGTAAGAATGGAATGAAAGCATAAAGACAGATGAGGTATTGTCTCTGACTTAAACATCAGTAGCAAAAACAGTTAATTAATTTAATGAATCTATATATATATGAATATTTATATATATTTTTTATAATTTAATGAATATATTTTTTATAATTTAATGAATATATATATATATATATATATATATATATATAGGTCCTTCTAAAAAAAATTGCATATTGTGATAAAGTTCATTATTTTCCATAATGTAATGATAAAAATTAAACTTTCATATATTTTAGATTCATTGCACACCAACTGAAATATTTCAGGTCTTCTATTGTTTTAATACTGATGATTTTGGCATACAGCTCATGAAAACCCAAAATTCCTATCTCAAAAAATGAGCATATCATGAAAAGGTTCTCTAAACGAGCTATTAACCTAATCATCTGAATCAACTAATTAACTCTAAACACCTGCAAAAGATTCCTGAGGCTTTTAAAAACTCCCAGCCTGTTTCATTACTCAAAACCGCAATCATGGGTAAGACTGCCGACCTGACTGCTGTCCAGAAGGCCATCATTGACACCCTCAAGCAAGAGGGTAAGACACAGAAAGAAATTTCTGAACAAATAGGCTGTTCCCAGAGTGCTGTATCAAGGCACCTCAGTGGGAAGTCTGTGGGAAGGAAAAAGTGTGGCAAAAAACGCTGCACGACGAGAAGAGGTGACCGGACCCTGAGGAAGATTGTGGAGAAGGACCGATTCCAGACCTTGGGGGACCTGCGGAAGCAGTGGACTGAGTCTGGAGTAGAAACATCCAGAGCCACCGTGCACAGGCGTGTGCAGGAAATGGGCTACAGGTGCCGCATTCCCCAGGTCAAGCCACTTTTGAACCAGAAACAGCAGCAGAAGCGCCTGACCTGGGCTACAGAGAAGCAGTACTGGACTGTTGCTCAGTGGTCCAAAGTACTTTTTTTGGATGAAAGCAAATTTTGCATGTCATTCGGAAATCAAGGTGCAAGAGTCTGGAGGAAGACTGGGGAGAAGGAAATGCCAAAATGCCTGAAGTCCAGTGTCAAGTACCCACAGTCAGTGATGGTCTGGGGTGCCATGTCAGCTGCTGGTGTTGGTCCACTGTGTTTTATCAAGGGCAGGGTCAATGCAGCTAGCTATCAGGAGATTTTGGAGCACTTCATGCTTCCATCTGCTGAAAAGCTTTATGGAGATGAAGATTTCATTTTTCAGCACGACCTGGCACCTGCTCACAGTGCCAAAACCACTGGTAAATGGTTTACTGTGCCCAATTGGCCTGCCAACTCTCCTGACCTGAACCCCATAGAGAATCTGTGGGATATTGTGAAGAGAAAGTTGAGAGACGCAAGACCCAACACTCTGGATGAGCTTAAGGCCGCTATCGAAGCATCCTGGGCCTCCATAACACCTTCGCAGTGCCACAGGCTGATTGCCTTCATGCCAAAAAAAAACACTTATTTTATTGGTCGGATGAAATATGCAAAATCATCAGTATTAAAACAATAAAAGACCTGAAATATTTCAGTTGGTGTGCAATGAATCTAAAATATAGGAAAGTTTAATTTTTATCATTACATTATGGAAAATAATGAACTTTATCACAATATGCAAATTTTTTGAGAAGGACCTGTATATATATATATATATGTACACACACACACACACACACACACACACACACACACACACACACACACACACACACACACACACACACACACACACACAGGGCTGCTTTAAGGTTTGTGCTGGAAAGGGTTCAAATATGCAAAAGATGCTGGAAAGCTGAAGACTTTTCGGGACCAGGAGGATTCTTCTGAAGAACATTGGGCAGTTTAACTGCTCGGGACTCAAGAATAGCATCACGAAACAAATAAAACGTGGATCATTGAGGTAACGACAAACATATTAAGAATCAGGGGTACATAAACTTTTGAACGGGGTCATTTTTATACATTCAGCTATTTTTTTTGTCACCTTGTGGACTATATGTAAACATCTTTTATGTAAAATATCTTATTCAGGACAGTTCTAAATAAAAAATAACATGCATTTTGTATGATCCCTCTTGTTTTGTTAAAATTATTTATAAATTCTGCATGGGGTTCACAAACTTTCAAGCAGCACTGTATATAAATTAATCACCCAGCACTGGCCGTACTTTCCAGTATTTTTTCAATAAAAATGCTCTATAGAAATTCCCTCCCCTGATATCACACAGCAAAGCAAATTATGGCCCTTCAATATGTCACATCCTGATTTCTTGTTTCCATATAGGTCATCCTGTCAACACTGGGAAAAAAGAAAAACTGCACTCATTTCAGGGAAAATAAATATCAAAACACCTTGTATATTGTAACAAGGATGTAATATATTACATATTATCACACCTTTGTTACTTCACCCATGTCTACCTCTTACTAACAGTCACACAGTGTATAATAGCCCTCTCTCACAGCTCCTGGAATGCCGCCATGTCCTTCTTCAAAGGGAGAGAGGCGGCCAAGAAATTTTAAAAGAATAAATGGCTACCGCAAAAAACTTTTCAGCGGTGGCATTTAATCATGGAGTCCAGGGACTCTAACTGTGAGCTGACTTGGGAGGTGCAATTCAAGGTTTAATTATTTCTTTGATTGAACAGCAGATTAGGCTAATTTTAGGCGCTGCTTTATCTGTTCCATCATCTGCTCCCTCAAATGGCCTTGTGGGAGGGATGATTTGTTCTATATATGGAATGGCAAAAATAAAAGTGAAGAAGTGCTTTTTCTCTCCTCTCTTTTTTGGAGGTGTAGATATACACCTCATAATTAATTACTAGTAAGAAACGTTTGCAAATCAGTAGATAGAGATAAAGCTCATGGAGTGCCGGGTGGGGAAAGATCTTCAGATAGCAGTACTGCTGTTCCCATTGCCCTCATGCAAGTTAGCTAAGGGCATTCTGGGTAATTGATTAGGGAAGTTTGTTGCTGTGCCAACTACTGTAGCACATGCTTGGCTCTGTTATCCACAGACCTGCCTCCTCATCACCAGGAATGCTACCATTGGAACCATAAGGAGATTTGCGAGACACCTGTGCAATGATACTCTCTTACAGGCGTTATTCACCACGACAGATGGAGCTCAGCCAGACGCTCATACCTGACTGGGACATCCCTATAGAATTAAATTAGACGTTGTACCTCTAACTGAGAAAGTCAATGAAAGAGACACTTTTAACCACCCTCTTTCAAATGAAGGTCTAGCCTCGGTGGCCTATAGGCTGTGACAAGTAGAAGACAAACACTGCAATTTGCTGATTACAACCACACAAATGACAGTTCTTTGGCTGAGAGTGAGACGATACGAGAGAGATTGGTGGCTAATCCAGCAGAGCAGGTTTAAGATCTGCAGTGGGCCGTGATATTGGTTGTGCTATGTAAGTGGCTCCTGATGTATATGTGGATGGAGGGTCTGAATGTGGCTTCAGTCGCAGCAGGGAGATAGCATTTAGTACGGGTAAGAGAGAAAGAAACAAAAATAAAGTGGACAATGCTTTGTGTTTGATTTGATTTCACTGACTTTATCTTTAAACATGATATCCTTGTCAGTGGGCAATTTTGGAATAATTCCAATAGGAATCCAGGCGAATAGGAACTGTACAAATATTGTAAAAGCTACAAATTTCCCTATGCAGAATTTTTTAATGGGTTAAAGTTGGTCACATGGATTCACCGGGCTGACCAACAGAAAGTGTTGAAGCGGTGCTTCATACATTGCTACACTATGACACTAGACAATGGATCTTTTTATCAACGAAATTTCTCTAACCTGACCACATGCAACTTAAGACTATTAAACATTATAGTTAAGTTAGTAGTTTTACTCATTTTAATTACAGTAGTTACTTCTCAACACAGGTAACTAGAGTAATACTTCAAGAGAAATACTAGTCTTCTAAGGAGATTTGACTTTTTGCCACATAATCACAACTTGAGATAACTTCCCATGTCAGAATCAAACCTCAAATGAGATATAAACCCAAGGCACAATGAAGAATGACAATTCAATTTCCCCTCCTCTCCAGTGCCACCTTAAATACACACTATACACACATAAAAAAGAGTGAGAGGACAATAGCAAATCACATGTACTAGTCTATTTTCCAGTATATCCATGTTATATAATATTCATTAAATATTGTATTAATTCATTAAATATAATATTCGTCCCATATTGTCAAGACTGAAATTTCCTGGCTTTTTTTCATGATAACAGAGGTCTAGCTGCTATGAAACTACCATATAAATTTCAAAACAGTCGATCCACAGACAAATCCACACAGCCTGCATAAAGTAGCTGTGCCTGCAAGCCGTTGTGACTTCCGTAAAAATGTGATGTCAGAACTACTCTGTCGCCTTTAGTCACCACCCCGAGCACTGCCCACCGTCAGGGAACTACATCATTGCACAGGCTTTCAAACAACATTAATATAAGATAACAGATTATTTATTCAGAAACGCCACAGCAATTTAGTTCGACCTTAACCGTCTGTTCTGCATATTTCACAGGTGACTGCTTCGTCAATCAGGCACAGTTCAATACCGGTTTTTCAAAGAAGCTACTCATCAAAGATGCTGCAGTCCCTACAGTTCAGTTTTATCTCGGGTGTCAATTGCAGCATATGTTCTCGCGTTCAGTGGGTATCTTTGCACATTTACCACAAGTACAACTTTTACAGAAAAAAGTAACATTGTAAAAGAAACCGTAGCACGTCAACTTACTGTATCAGTAAAAGCAACAGTTATAGCTTACTGCATTCGGTGTCTGTCTGAAAACATTATATATTAAAGCAGTTATGTGTTTCAAAATCAGCGTATAACTAGCTATTAACGTACATATTTTGTAGATTTAAATCGAATTTGTTAACATGCAGTTTAAATTAGTGTTAACGTTAAATCTGCGTGCAGCATTGATGTAATGGTAATTAAAATACTCTTACAATAACGCCGAAAGTAAGGAGGTGGTTGTGCGTCCAGTCGTCGCCGATTCGGGGTCTGAGTCCGGCTCGAACATATAAGGCCGGATAACAATTCGCTCACCAATGTCCATCATTACAGGTGTTTTATTTACCTTACTTGTGAGCATCACCAAGCCACAGCAGACTACAGCATACATTACCCTAGTTACTGGCTGGCATGGCCGTGCTTCACTCAGAAAACAACAGGCCAATAAGAAGAGAGGCTCATGAACATTAATTAGAAAGACCAAAATCGACCTGTTCTTAGCAGAGCTCCTGGGAAAGGAGCTGTAAAAAATATATTGTTTTTGGTACTTCTACTTCTACTAATAATAGCACCTTGGATAATGCAAACAATTATGCCAATTCAATTATGCAAACAATTATGCCAATTAAATTACTTTGGGTTAAAATTATAATTATGAATTATAGTGTAATTATACCCATTAACAATAAAACAAAATTAAATAAAACAATAAAACGTTTAAATAAAAAAAAGGTTTAATTCATATGCTTTAGAAAATGTAACCAGAAATTATATAAAAGGTTACATTTATTATAATTGCAGAACAACTCAAGTAGCTTGGTTATATCTGTGAGTACAATCAAAAAGTGGAATAGCAAGATGTGCATAAATGCATAAATGTGTTCACGTTTCATAGTGAAGAATGCAATGTTGGAAATATCACATCCCTGAGCTGAAACTGAAAATGGGAACTATTCCACTTGAAATGGGCTGTTTTATCAACTGTACTACAGAAAATCTCAATATACTAGTTTGTAAATAAAAATAAATAAAAAAATCCATAACCAAAAAGTGCCAGGGCATCATCCCAGTTAGTTTGGCCGTTCATTTATGCCATTAACTGATCTACCATTTCAGAGTTTCTCATACTCCACCACAGCTGGAAATCCCTGACAGACACGTTTTTCTTTGCGACTCTATGACTTTCTCAGTATTCATCAGCTCATTTGGATCAAGATTGCTATTCTACTCTTAAACCTTGTTTATCAAGTTAATTTCACGCAGAGGTCACAATTCAACAATGAAAACAACCAAGCACCACAAACACAGACCTAATGAGCCAATTACCCAAAACACGTCGATCACGGAAAATATGGCAACCAGCGTGGCGGCATTAGATCATGATTAAGACGCAAAAGAGTTGTGACTGAAATCTGACACATCTTGCTGTGTGTAGCGGTGGTTTTTTTGCGGGTGTTGTTTGTTCAGCGGCAGGCGTGCTAACAGAGGTGGCGATGGGCCTGCGGTACTCTGGAAGGTGACTATAAATTACAGGCTGACAGAGTGAGTAATTAGAGCAGGAATTAGACTGTGCCCTCCGGGGACAAAAGTCAACTAAAGAGTGACCTCTCCCAAGCTTCCCAATTTGGAGCCTACGCTGTGTAAATTAATCTATCTGCAGCCCAGAGCAGGAGCAAATTGTTTTTACAGTAAGAGATATGTGGAAATTGGACAATGGTAATGAGGGTTCACACACTAGTACAAGCATGCACACAAACATAAGCATGCGGGATACAGACCCTTAAACATTATTACAAAACAGCAATGTGGTGTTAGAATGGTAGAATGTTACAGTGATGGTACCAAATTATTATACCATGGTACTTTGATAAATACACAAAACCATATTCACGCTACAGAATTATCAATGTGCAAAAAATGGTACAGTATGGTACCATGGTACAGTAGGTGAATGATCATTATGGTATTGTGTTGGTACCATGGTACAGTGTTAGTATAGCATGGTAATGCTATGGTACTTTTTAAAAAATATTTTAAAAACAATATTTTAAATATTTATAACAGTATTTATGTGTTACTGACATGGTGCATGTACAAATAAAAATAAAACACTTAACATTGTATCCTTTAAAAAAAAACATTAATATTGTGCTTTTTGCGACACATGCAGACAGATTTTAAAGAAAAACAATTTCATCTCACTTGCACGCACATTTCAACATGTTTACATCCAAAGGCAGTCAGGTTAGGTTGCTCGCTGTGGGTGTGAAAGTAGTGAGTCTCCCACTGGGCTGTTTAATAAAAAAGCAGATATTCTCCCCACACAGTGGTGAGCAACGGCAGCCCTGCAGTCTGACACACGGCTGCTAACTCATTAGTATGTCAATAATGACACACAGGGGTCTGTGTGTCTCCTCTGTTTCCCCAGGGAGAGTGAGTGAGGGAGAAACTTTGAGCGAGTTGATATTTCACGGAGCATCACTGTGACAATACGTGCATATGTGTGTGTTTGTGTACGCACTTCTATGTGTTTTTTCATCTCGTAAACAATGTAATGAGACAATAAAATACTCAGCTAATGAGCCTGGGACCGTCTCAAAGGCACATGCCTGTTTTGAATGCAACACTGTTGGACACAGAGACACACACAAGGGTCTCTGAAGGAAGATTCAAGCTCGTTCATTGGTGAAAGCGCAAATTCAAGCTCCAGTTTTCAATTATAGAATGCGATTCATGAGCTGTTGTTGTTCTCCTGTGCAGTTTTTCAAACGCAAAAAGAGAAATCTAAGAGTGTTGATGTGCGTAAAACACACAATCCTGTTGCTGATACCATCATATAACATTTTAAAGGACAGACATTTTTTTTTTTTCTAACCCTCTGCCATTTTAGCTTTTATTTCTGGTGTGGGGTTTAAGTCCGAGCTGTTTCCGCATGCCAGAAATGGTGTTGCTGACCTCAGACACTGGCTGCTTTATCAAAGATGCTCGTTTGACACCTCCAGATCTGACGTGCTCCGCATGCTTTTGAGTGGAGAGAGAGTGAAAGGCTATAGAGCAAGGAGGTGGCTGGGAATGGATGGGGGTAATCGAAAGTGTGGGGGCGAAAGCTGGGAAAATAACTCACTGAAAGTCATCAGAGGAATAGAGCAGCGAATCTCTCCAGCCACTCAGTCCAGGACTGATGGGGGCCACTAAGTTCAGCTTCAGTTCATCAAGGCATGCACACTTTCATATCCACATGTGTGCCGATTCAAACCCCGGTTCCTACGCCGTGCTCTCTAAAGCGATACGCAAATCTATGCACACTACATCTATCACTCCCTATCTTCCCTCAAACATGTACACACACTCTTTCAGCATGACTTTTTCCCTCTCGCCCCTGCATTATTAATGCAAATCCATTACACTGGCATGGCACTGGGACCGAGGTGGGCCAAAAGAGGTTCAGATGCAGGGAAGCAGGCTGATTTTAGATTTAGTCCCAGATTTGAACGCTCTTTTTGAAGTCTACTGTTCGACTTCAGTGTAAACATTTACAATATTTTTACTATTACAGCTACTGTATCAAGGTTAGCAAATCCTGAAAATTGTTGATTAATATTATATTTAGATCTGTAGCATTACATTTAGACAGTGGCATGAAAGATTGCAGTGATGAGCTTTGTAGCTGATCACAGACATGTTGAGCGCATGAATGCAGTGATCTCGTCATTGTAGCTCGATTTCTGCACTCTCATGAATGCTTTCATCATAACTAACAGTGCAAACACAATGCAAATAAGAGATTCATTGATTATAACGGGACCACTAAGTTTTGGCGAGAGTTCAGAACTCATAAACTCGCGCTGTTTGATTGACAGCTCCAGCGATTGTAAAGGGAAATCACTGGTCACAGATCAGTCATTAGAATTAACACAGTTTTACTTAAAGTTGTCACATTACCATACCATATTATTGGTTATATGGAGGTTTTCAGTTCTGAAACTTAGAGGAAATTCTTATAGTATGATGATCTCTTATATGTCAGAAGCACAAGGAACATTTGATTTCTCAAATCATGACCCCTTTAACGCAACATATGTGTGCAAAGATTCAACATATGTGCATCAGAAGCCGCTGAAATTGCGATCAGATAGTTCTAACGAAAAGAGAATTGGGATTCTTTTTGTGTCTCCAGAGCTCTAGGCAAAGTATTCCTGGTGGAGTAGAGAACAAAATTTACTTTGAAGCAAAACATGGTAGGAGGGAGAGAGAACAGAAAGAACACCTCCCCCACCCCAAAAAAGAACATCAGATTGTGAATATTTTAGTGCTGCTATATTTGGCAAAAGAAGCAAAAGAAGAAATGGTGTAGATTAAAGTCAGGTGATGTGATTTTTAGGTTCTCCCTCACTCTCTGTACCTCTCTCATGACCAGCTTTTGGTGATTGTTATGGAAGGGTGTATGGTCGTAAGAAGAGGCGGTGGTGCCTGGCACTGATATATGAGCAAAATTTGTTCAGCTAATGTGGAAACAGAGCTGTAGAGATGCATTATTCAGAGGCTCATGATTATTTCACAGTGCAAAGCCGCCTTTAGGTACATCACAATAGGCTTTGATTATGGCAAGACGCGAGGCATGAAAAGAAAAAGAATACAAATTCAGGCTTAGAGCTAATACAAAACACAATAGTTTTGCAACTTTTCTGACTTCCCGCTTTCCTTCCCCTATTCTTTATATGTATAATAAGAACATGTTAACGAGTGAATGACATTTCAATTCATTTAAATTCTAAATGGAAAGTATTTCACATTTCAAGTTTCATTTCTCTCTCCATGTGTTTGTGTGGGCATATAAGTAAAGATTTAAAACAAACCTGTGGCCATATAAATAATATAATATAATATAAAATAGCAAATATTAATGTTCATTGGACAAATGCCTCACTTTTGCTCCCATCTGAATGGCATCCTTCACTAAGTCTGAGAAAGCATTCTGAATGTCATTTGATTTGTAAAAGTATCTGATTGTTTATTTTTGGGCTTTCAATCAATGTGATCTTACACACCTGGAAGTCTTGCTTCTGTTTAAAACGATCGGAAGAACTGTCAAACCGGCTGGACTTGGCAAACAAATAACAATGATTCGAAAGCAGAACTTTCAAAGATATAGACAATAACATTATGTAGCTTTCAAAATCCTGTCTTTTGCCTACAGCCTTTGAAAGCAACAATGCAGACATTATAATAAAATAATTGTGATTATACATTGACTTTTTTTCACATTCTTGACAAGCAGCAGGAGTTGGGTGTATGTGCTGTAAATCTATGTAAGCACCTGAAAAATCAAACAACACGAGTTCCTTCCCCAGATTTAAATTAGCTTTAAGCACCAGTGGGACTCATCTGTTTGTCTATAGTTTAAGCTTTACAGAATTCGATAAGCTGCACTCTCTCCTCTGTGAGATCTCATTATAAGTCTTCATGTATTCATTAAAGCAAGTAAGCGGTCATGCATGGAGCGCAATCCATCTAACACAAAACAATACAGGTTCTTAAATGCATCGCCGAAGGAAGCCACAGATGTGGTGCATGTAATTGTGAGTAGATAAGCGTACAATGAATGTCATATTGACAGGACGGGGTGCAATTTTCTGCGGGTCGATGATCTGAGCGAGACGGGGAGAAATGACACGCCTGCTCAGGCTTTTCTGCGCTCGTACCGATTGCTCGAGTTGGGAAATGCACAGAACCTTGGTACATGCACACACACCTCTGATCAATGAGCAGAAGTGTCGATGCAAACAAATATTTGACTATTGATTTAGGCCAGTGTTTGAAGAGCCATTAACAGACGATTCGCCTTGCGTCTCAAACAATGTTTTCATAGATCTGCTGAGAGCTCATGGATGGCTTCCGTAAGTCTCTGTTTAATCGCGATTGTAGGGGAAAAAAAACGATGGGTTATTTTTATTGCTCTAATTTAATGCAACCGTTCAGGGTGCATTGCTCAGTTCAATAGAAAAAGTCTTGCCTGTCCGAAAATACCAGATGAACTGTGTGCACTGACACTGAGGGGAGGGGATGACCTTTAGTTTTGCCTGCTATACCATATCACAATCGTGCCATTGAATCATCTCTTCATTTTTTATTTATCTTTTTGTTTTACACATTTTTTTTTGCATTGAATTTAGAAATGTAGAGAGTAAACTAAATACAATTAATTAAAAAAATGTACATTTTAATACAATATAATTGGATATAAATCAACATTTACTTTCAGCCCACAGCCCTCAAACAAATGTGTTTTGGGATTTTTCATAGTAAAAAGTTTGGTCAACTTTGAGTTCCACAAAAGAAAGAATGTCAGGTTTGGAATGACGTGAGGGTGAAAAACGATGACAAAATCTAAAAATTTTGATTTGTTCCTCACAAAAACCTATTGTAAGTCATATAAACTACTGATTTTATTTTTTATATTTGATGGTGCTTTGGAACAACATAAATAACAAAATTTCATTTTTAGTTCATTCTTTTAAACAACAATAATCTAATAGGCATTACTCTGAAACCATCGAATCCATCTGATTATAGAAGCAGAGACAAAGAGAAATAAAGTTAGTAAGGGAGCAATAAAAATGACAAATAGTAGCCTACAGAATAAACCCCATCAAGCATTTCCCTCCTCTCACTTGGCATCACTCCCTCCCTCTCCATCATTCTTTTCCTCTCAACGAAAAGAGGGGGGAAAAAGCTAAAGAGGCAGGTGCGAGGAAGATTGCAAAATCAATAGGGCTAAATGGAGTTGCAGCGGAAGCCATTGAGTGTCCTCTCAGAGTGCTGATGAGACTGCAAAGAGCAGCATTTGGATGAGATGCCCAACAGCCAAAGTGTGTTTTTTCCCTCTTCCTCTCTCTCCAACTTAAAGCGTGTCTTCTGCGCTATCACCGCAAAGCTATTTTACTAGATCAATGTCGGGTCCTTAATAGAACACGACGCTCACATTGCTGTAGGCCGCTAGGCTGGGGTGGAGACCGCAGTGTCAATCAATGGTCTACAGGTGCCTTAGATCAGCTCTCTGCCATAGTGACAGAAACACCACAGCACCCTCCCTCCCTCCCTCCCTCCCTCCCTCCCTCACTTCACGACAACAGGCCCTGACTGACACAAACACATTCACGTCCTTTCACTCAGCCGACAAACATCTTGTGCAATGTGACTTTCTCACATTACGGTATTAGCAATCTGTGCGCCTGTGGGTCTCATTGCACACACACACACAAAAAACCTGACACAACATCCAAAATGTGCATGTTAACATAATCTTAGCCTATAACACGGCCTCTTATGGACCATTCACTGATCATCTGATGTATATCACACATAATAATGGCAACAATCTAGTCGAAATCACAAGCGCCAACTTTGCGTTCATGCTTTTAAAGAGCGCTGGTGCATGAGGATGGGCTAATCACTGAATATTGAAGTTTGTGGCATTGAATCTAGTAAAATTGTGTCACAGATCTAGGGTGATACAGTGGGTGCTTTAGTGGAAGAATTAGTCACTGGATTTGCCCTAATTTGGTCAGAGGCTTTAGAAGCATTTGTTATCAAGTAAAATAGTTGAATATTTATCTTTGTTTTCGGAGTAATATTTCAGTGAAATAATTACCTATTCATTTTTATTAATTTGATGTAAATACTACATTTGGTTGTTCTCCGCATCTATCCCTATTTTCATGGCAGGTACAGGATAAAAAGCAGTTAAAATAGATAAATAAACAAATTAATCTAAAAAAGTTTAAATTAGGCCATGTCCACACGGACACGGGTATTTTTATAACCGGAGTTTTTCCTCCAGCGTTTTTAAAAAAAATCCCGTCCACACATGCTCGCAAAAACACGCTATCAAGCTCGGTCAAGAGCATGCCACACCAGCAGGCGGCGATATAACCCTAGCCGTAAAGCCACGTTGGCCAATCAGAAGCATAACAAAAAGTTATTAACGGTTCCGGTAGCGCAAATCTGACGTCAAACACAGTGGATAACGGCACACACTCTGGCGTCGCAAGGCGAAAACCCCGGTTTCACTGTCTACACGACAACACTGTAACCGGCGTTTCTGAAAATCCTCACCCTCAGCAGGGGTTTTCAAAAATGTTCGGTTTCAGTGCGTTTCCGTGTGGACGAACGGCCGAACCGCGTAGAAAAAGTCACGGTTATAAAAATACCCGTGTCCGTGTGGACAGGGCCTTAGATAAATCATTTACACAACCATTCTAAAGGTTGGGGTCTGTAAGAATCTTTTTAAGGTTTATTTTATTTTTAAATTTTTTTTTAAGAAATCTATTATGCTCACTGAGGCTGCATTTATTTGATTAAAAATATATAGTAAAAAAAAAAAAAAATTCATGTAATTTATTTCTGACATGGTAATGCTATAATTTTCAGCAGCCATTACTCCAGTCTTCAGAGTCACATGATCCTTCAGAAATCATTTTAATAAGCCAATTTAGTGCTCTAAACCAATTATTATTTTCATCAACACATTGAAAACAGTTGTAGGCTACTGTTTTTTTTTAATGGTAGTGTACATTCAGAAAGCAAAACATAAGATTTTAGGTGCACTTGAGATAAAAATTGTAGAAGTTTTTTGTTTGTTTACAGTTACCAAACATCCTTAAAAGAACGGTGTCTCTTAATTGTGTCTTTTAATGTCAGATGACATAAAAGTCTGTACGATTTTAGAATAACCCACCCCTAAATGTCACAAAAAACAACAAACTGGTCACTTTACCATTTCTTCCTGTCTAAGTAGGCTGTTCTTGGCCAGAATAAACTGCAAAGTGGACCAGACGTAATGCCAAGAGTCAAAAGTTTGTTTGTTGGGATTAAAGAAAAAGCCAAACTAACTACGATGACATTTACAACAGTATAATCTGTTGTTTAGGTATCAATGGCAAGTAGTCAGAGGTAGGGCAGAGAGAAAAGAAAGAAAAATAGATGCGTCTCATGTTGGGAACAGAGCTGTGCTGTGCTCCGAGATCAAGGCGAGCATATTCTGTTTACCGCCTCCAAGCTGGAGAGACACCATTATCAAACCATGCTGGAGAAGAGGTACATGGCAGGAAAAACAGGAAGAGAGAAAATGCACTGAAGTGTAAACAAGCTCTTTCACACCATTTCTCGCTCTCTCCTTTTCACACACTTTCATTTACAAGCAGATATCAGATGGGAAGAAATACTCCTCCCTACAAAAATCAACAAAGTGACCATGAAAGATAAATGTACAAAAAAGATATACAGAGAATATCACAGCATATATATGTGAGAAGCAAACCAACAGCTGTGTGGAGTCAGACGGTTTTGCCTACAGTGTTACAGTGTTTTATGTGGTGGATGTTGACTGGATTGTAGGTATAGATTGTACTCCTTCTGCAGCTGACATTGTTTTATGACAGCCTGTCTACTGACCCCATATTGTTTACTTGTGTTCCTCATCACCTGCTGAGCTCTGCCTGGCCCTGGGAAAGGAGCCGAAGCTTTGAAAGGAGCACATTTTCTCTGACCTGTAACAAACTAAGTACAGCCGTCAAGAACACTGAGGCAGAACCAGTCGTCTGTCTGAGCTGTTTGTTTATTATCATTATAACTCCAGGGAACATTGACTTTACGTCTCCCTAGAATAATCAAATACTGGTAAAAAAAAAAAAAAAATCTGGTTTATATAGCTCCAAATATATAAAACCTGGGATTGCATGTCATATTGTCTTATATTATTCTATTTAAAAAAATTTTTTTTTTTTAAATTTAAATACGTGTCACCAAGGCATTTATTTAATCAAAAATACAGTACAAAAAATGTATATTGTGAAATATCTTTTTATATATATATATTAGATATAATTTATTCATTTGATGGCAAATCTGAATTTTCAGCATCATTACTCTAGTCTTCATTGTCACATGATCCTAAATAAATCATTCTAATATGCTGATTTGGTGCTCAAATAACATTTCTTATTGATATCAATATTAAAAACAGTTGTGCTGCTTAATATTTTTGTGTTGTTTTTAGTATATAGTTTGATGAATAGAACATTTTAAAAGAACAGCATTTATTTTAAATAGAAATATTTTGTTACATTATAAATGTCTTTACTGACTCCAACCTTTTACACAGTTATGTATATCGGTATCAACCTGATATTGGAAGCAAATAATATCAATAAATAGGAGCAAATAATATCAATATTTCTAAACCGTTATTTATCTTATCTACTTTTTATGCCCAAATAAGTTTGTTGCACATTTTCCTGTGTAGCCAAACCTGACAACAATATGACAACAATATTGACGCTTATTCTGGTCAAGAACCACCAACTTAGACAGGAAGATACTGTCTAACTGACATATAAAGCGACCAATCACATTTCTTTTTTATATACCTTTTAAGGCTGGATTATATTTAAAAAAAACTTATACTACAATAAATACCAGTGAAAATAGCAGAAAATCTGTCTAGACCTCAGAATTTCAGTCCATCCAAACGTTTTAATAAGTATTTATAATTTGTGACACGATATACAGTTCTGCTCATACATTTCTAGTTTACATGCTAATAAGTGTTTCAGACAAATCTCCGATGCCACCAACCTCGCTTTTATCCAAAGTGACTTACAATTTACTTATTAAAGGTTGCTCACACTTAAAGATTTTAAATAAGATTTGCCAAGTAGCTTTTCTGTTGGTTGCTAGTCACGGCTAAACTGTATCATCAGGCAAATCACATTGCAACATACGTGGATAATGTTGAATGTCAGTATTGCTAACAGTCTCAGTTGTTTATGTAGCCTCCAATCGGCAACTGAAAGTGAGTGCCTTCCAATAGCTTTGTCACTGCAAATCACTGTCAGTGTGAACGCCCCTTTTTCAGGGTCAGTTCTCCTGGAACGACCTGAGGTTAAGTGCGTCGCTCAAGGGCACAAAAGCGAAAGCTCTTGTCTTGTCCTATGAGGGATTTAAATGCATGATCTTTCGGCAACCAGCCCAGATCTTTAACCACAACTGCCACAGAGAGGAAACAAATTCAACTCACGAGGACAAATTCTTCACATCATACTATAGTTCGGCTGATCAAAACAACTGCGAAAAATTGTGGCACTCACATGAATTTGCACCATGAACAAAACCTGCTTTGCTGGTGCACTCCAGAGTTCTACTTACAGTAATTGATCTGGACTATTGATCAAAGGCCTCGCAGACATCGACCTGTTTTGTGTATTTCAAAAGAATAAAAAAAAGTCTTTCAACAACATATAGGGGTGTTTACTGAATAGATATGCATCTACCTTTTTGTCCATTTACAGCAGCTCAGAAAGGTTTAAGAAGTTGCATGTGTGCAAGTACACGTCTGGATTTGAGAAAGTGTATGTGCGTGTAATTTGCGGTTAAGGATTGGCGTGGGCGAAGGGCTATCATTACGTTCACTGCGAGAGGTCATTGCCGTGGAGAGCTTTTCATACTGATTACACGTGTCTCACCTCGGCTCTCTGTTCCCCTTGGCAGACGTTGAGAGCATGGTGACACACACACACAAACACACACAGTCCGTTTAGTGCTCTCAATCAAAAGATTAGTCTGCACTCAACATTAGCCAAGGGAAATGTTGGAAATTTGAGAAAATTAAGGTGTTTCCAAACACAAACAAGCCATGTACGAGCCAAATCAGCACTAGGAGAGAAAGCGTCAGCTTTTTGCGTCAGCTTTCCAATTTGTCCTTCTGATAATAATCATTTTACCAGTGACAGATCACTCGTCGCAATGGAAAGATCAGTCATACGGATAATGAATAATTCAAAAACAGGTAATTGAAAATTATACAGAGCGAACTTCACTTCACAAGTGATTACTATAAATGGAGCCCGATCAGTGTGGCATTTTTCCCATCCTGTTTATCAGAATGCTGGTTGTGATGTTGAAGGGCATGTGTGACAGGCACCCGGGGGCCCCTCACCTGTTCCAGTCTCCAGTGGAACTCTGCTGGCCTGAAGGAGTCCAGCTGAATAAAGTCTCGCCTCAGCAGAAACACCAGACGGCAGTTGTGCACGTACAGGGAGTAATGATGCCTGTTCATCTCTGCAAAAAAGCAAAACACAGAGAAGGCTTACTGTATATGCATTACGTATCACTGCGACACAGGGCAAACACTTTTTTTTTTTTAAACATCACTCTCAGGAAATAACTCACAATGGTTGTCAAAGTTGACTAAAGATTTACATTTTTAGATTTCCATGTCTAGCTCCGAGAGCTTGTCTAAAACTGCATCGTCATGTTCGAAAAACTCCAGTCCTGACTGTTATTTTAGATTAGACTTCAGATGAGGAGAAAACTCTTGACATAGAGAGAAATGAAAAGAAATTGTAGCTCTGCAGAAACTGTAAAGGGAATAGTTTGAGTAGTCCTACTCAAAAATCCAGGTATGACAAGCTTTAAATGTGCACTTTTTACCCATTTAATGAATGAGTAGTATGTTTGACAAATCATACTCAAATAAATTGCTATACACACAGATCTGACACACATCCGATCTTTATCCAAACGTTTATGTTCCATTTTAGACTGTGCTTATGAGGATACTCACCAAAAACGGGGATTTTTACACAATTCTGAGTAGGGTTGATTTTCTTCGTAAAAAAAACGTTGAGACTCAAAAGAGAACTCAAATTGGTACTGGCACGCTGTCTGAGAAGTGGCTTTCTATGTATGTGTTCACAGAGAGCTGCTTCACAGACAGTGTGCCAGTACATATTTGAGTAATCTCATGCATCTTTATCACGCTTGAATGGTTTAAAAGCACTTAAATTTAAGACTGGGTGATCATAGGATATCCCTACATGCGGACCATCCTGGGTAGACAGGGCTCTCTTGCTTTTCTCACGAACGAATGCTGAGGTAATTGCATTAAATATTTGTAATGCATTAAAAATAAAATATTAATAGCAGAAATTAATAGCAGAAAATACTTTTATAATAAAATGTATATCAGAATGATTTCTGAAGGATCATGTGATACTGAAGACTGCAGATATGGCTGCTGAAAATTCATAATACATATTTCCCCTATGTTCCCCTATTTAATATTGTGATGCCTAAATTCACTTTTCGCATTTTTAATTATTTTAGTTTTTAGTGTTTTATTTAAAACAATTTTTAGATTAAATATTAGAAAATTCTATTCAGTCATTTATCAGTCATCGGCCATTACATGAAAATAATTATCAGCTTAAAGGGATAGGTTTCCCAAAAATTAAAATTCTGTCATCATTTACTCACCCTCAAGTTGTTCCTTATCTTTATGAATTTCTTTACACTGCTGAACACAAGAATTTGGAAGAAGAAGAAAAATACTAAGTCAATGGGGCCCAGCAACTGTCTGGTTAACCATATTCTTCAAAATATCTTCCTTTGTGTTCAGCAGAAGAAAGACATTCACACAGGTTTGGAACAACTTGAGGGTGAGTAAATTATGACAGAATAAATTTTTTTGGGTGAACTATGCCTTTAATGCTATAAGCCAGAATTCAATCCACCGTGGTTAAAGAAGTGACAACTATAGCTATACCTACAAAAAAACACCCTAAACTGGTATTACCTGTTTTTTCCAGCTTGATCCAAACCAAATGTAAATCTGTTATAAAGTTAATCCTAAGAGGATGGGCATGAAAGAGCTGCCATTCAATCTGAGACTATTGTTAAAGATTTCTCTTCCCCCACTGATATTGACATGTTCCACTGTCCATCACGTGTCTCCGCTCAAAGCATGTCTGGACTGCTTTCATGCTCTTTCTCAGAAACCTCTCATTGATCAAGGTGGCTGCCACGTCTCCTCCACATGGCGCCCCTCTCTACTCACCCCAACGCTGCCCGATGTCTTTCGTGTGACTGCTTTTAGTGCGTGTTAAATTGATTAAGTCTCACACCCACTCAACATGACGCCTGAGATCAATGAACTCGAAAGAGTCCTGCCAAGCAGCCGGCCCCGATCAGGGCCACTCGGTCTCGGAGAACTGGCCGCTGACAGTCACACTGCATTTCTTCCTGGCAAGAGTTTCCCTTTAACCAACAGAGAATTGTGTTCTGAACCACTCTTTAATCCAGATCTAATCCATAGTCTTAATCTCTCTCCCTAATACTGCTGGGCATCGTAATCTTTTCAGTTCTACTAAACTGATCATCTTGTCTTGGCCACCAGACCTGGAAACTGTAGACGTAATCTAAAATATTTTAGCACTATAGAGGGCCTACACACAGGAAGTTATTGCAGGCTAATGCCACTGTTTATTGGCAAGGCTTATTTTAACGTCTGATTCACTGAAGCAATTTTGAATTTATGTTTTACAACTGTTTAGGGAATTCACGACTCCGTATATTCCATATTATTGTGAAAGGCCTCCTCTGATTGGTTTATTGTTTTAAAGCTGATTTCATTCAATCCAAGCCAGGATTTCATTCACATATTTTTTTATCAGAATTTTGGGATAATTGGAAAAACAGAGCACAATTGCTAAATAAATGCCAAGATGCACATCAAAACGTAACATGACTGTCTCAAATCATAATAAACGAAAATAATATCACTGGACCCATTTCATCGTATTGAATCTCAAATGCTGCTCTGGTCATTCATGGCATTCATGGAGTCAAAGCATGGGCTGAGAAGTACATATAAATATATACAGTATATAAAAATGCTACAGTACATATATACTAACATTCAAAGGTTTGGGGTCAGTAATATTCTAACAACAAATATTAACACTTTTATTCACCAAAGACGCATTCAATTTATCAAAACCGACAGTAAATAAATTAACATTGGTAACAATAAAATCTCTCTCAAATAAACAGTGATCTTTTAAAATGTATATTCATCAAAGAATACTGAAAAAAAAAAAAAGTTTCCACCAAAACACTAAGCAAATTTCAACATTTATAATAATAAGAAAGGTTTAAAGTCCCTGTAAAGGCAATTTAAAAAAAAAATTCTAAACACATTATAAATGTTAGAAATGTATTGCTAACACATTTTACAAAGACTGTGAACTGTGAAGTACTGAATTGTGGAGTTAGACCGTTAAACAGTTTTTCACCATTGCAATTTTCCGGATTTTCTGGGCGGGGCTAAAAGGGGGCTCGATGACGCACTGGAGCCCCTGAGCTCCTGGACACGCCCCTACTTGATGACGCACTGGAGCCACACTAGAGCAAATTCACATCAGTTTGCCGATCAATCGCGTCCGTCTATTAGATACTCGCCTACAGTTTGCTAGCTAGCTATGCCTTCATCACGGAAATGCGTACTACCTGGATGCCATCACGTACAAAACAGATCGGTGTCCTTATTTACATTTCCGAAAAACGATCACATCAAGAAGAGGTGTATTAATTTTGTGAAGAGCCACCTTGATGGAGAGATGAGGATCACCGACAAAACCCGCATCTGTAGTGATCATTTTACACGGGATAGTTTTATAAATGTTCGTCGGAGACAACTGGGATTCACTGATAATCCGCTGTTACTGGTGAATGTGGCCGAACGGGCCGAACCGACTATCTCCCCCCTTTATCCTCCCGTCGCGCCAACAACTGGTGCCATCATCGGCAGTGCGTGCCCACCAATGAGTGTAAGTTGCCTTGTGTGCTTATGTTATAATTATAATTGGTAGTCGCGGAGTCCACGCAGTAACACTACTAAAGCATCCATTTCGGCTGTAGCGGTGACAGAGTTGAGTGTGGCGAAGGCAGCTTTCCCGCGAGTGGGCGTGGTTTCAGCGCAGCCAGCGGACACGCCCCCAGCGTTTGAGAGCAGAGACTACTGCTAATTTTTTCAAGATTTTAAAAGCTTATTTTATGTACTTGCCGGCTTTTTTTATCATTCAAATTTGGCTGGGTGACTAATAACACATTTGTCTGTGGTGTGACAAACTCAGAACACATACTTCATTTTGACTTTACAGGGACTTTAATGAGCACCAAATCAATATAGTACAATGATTTCTGAAGGATCTTGTGAGTCAACATTGGATCAACACTGAAGACTGGAGTAATGAGGCTGAAAATGTGCCATCACTTGAATAAATTACGATTTAAAATATATCGAAAGAAATAGATAACAGTTGTTTTAAACTGTAATCATATTTCACAATATTACTATAATTTTACTTTTATTTTTGATCAAATAAATGTAGCTTTGTCAAGCATAAGAATCTTCATTCAAAAACATTGTTTGCGAAAAAAAATCTTACTGACCCTAAACTTTTGAACAGTAATAATAGTAATATATTATAGTAATAATATACTGTATATAGTTTCATTTTTTATATTTATATTGAAAGAGAAAGCACAGAGAAAACGCAAGTGCCCTACATGTACACCCATCTCAATCGAAGACCCTGCCCCTCATAAGTGTTTCACACATGTCTATTGAGTCAACACAACAAAAAACTCACCAGTTTTATCTGAATTACAGAGCAATGTCTCCTTCTCGGCTCTCAGTCCAGGACTTGGCCCGTGCTTCATCCATGTTGCTATGGTAAACTGATCTGTCAAGTTCTGTGGCACAACCCACTCTGGGATATTGGCCGCCTGTCGCCCATCAAATCTGAAGATGAGGTCGCTGTCTCGGCCGCTGTCCGTCAGCAAAGAAGCCGTCCAATTGGTGGAGGCGCTGGGGGCCGGGAGAAGGTCTGTGCTGCCCGAGGCTGCTCCTGTGGAGATAAAAGCACAAAGGTTATTTCAGGTTACTGCGAGAGGCAGCGATGAAAAATTACAAGCTGTCTGTCACATAGAGTTAAAATCATGTTAGTTGCCCTGGCATTCTAATATACTGTGCATACAGCACACTTCAAATCAAATTAGAGATGAAAAGCAAATAACATTTGGTTCCGAGACCCACATTCAACCCTGACTGAAATGTCATTTCTGAAAGCAATCGTCTCATTATAAAAGTCATTGCTCGTGGCCTAGCAACGCTCTGACGCGTTAAGCTAAGGGTGCTAACGCGGGTTAAAAGAGTTTGAGTTTGGCTTCATCATCACTTTGGAAGCATATGTCATAAATATGTGCTAATAATGAGAGAATTTACATTTCTCTCCCTTTAAAAAAATGCAGTATAAGAAACTTCTGAGATATAACTAATAGTGTGCACACTCGCTTTAAGGACAAGTCTAGTACAGATGCCCTAAATATGCAAGAGCAGTGCCACCTATCAATCTTTGATTAGCCTCCTGTCTTCCTCCCTCCTGCCCACGCTCACTCATGCCTCTCTCTGCGTGTTTTATTTGGGAGTACAGGAGGATATTGAATCTTTTTTCCTCACTCAGGGGTGACAGGATGGCCAGCACAGAGGGACAGAATGAGCGATGAGCCTCGCCGATGTCAGAGCAGCTTGTTCTCATTCCACAGCTCCACATCACTCACTTCGCCACAGGCCCAAAGAGAGACAGAAACGAGAGAGAATATGGCAGCGCCGCTGCTTTTAAGCTATGCAGTATTTATTTCAGCCAAATCGATATTGGACGATAAATTCACCGCCAGTCTCCAAGTGAGCATCTGAGCTCTTCTGAGAGGATCCATTTCCAGAAATACTGTAAAAGTACAGGTCAATGAGATTACATTACGCAAGCAATGTCTAGCACTACATGAGTCTCAGTGGCGGCTCAAGTTATCAAATGTTTGTAATTTTGTAATTTCAAGTTTGTAGTTTCCCTAATGCATATAGTTATCTAAATTATTTGGATGTGCTTTTAAAAAAAAAAAGTATTATATTGGGTTGGCAGCTTTGTTAAACAGTTCAAAAGTATGCCTATTTTCAAACAATAAACACTTATTTCCGTTAACTGTACAGAGTGCTTGTACAAAAGCAACTGCCACCAACAGGGGAAATGATTATTACTGAGAGAGAGAGACAAGACAGTAAAAAGATCAACACACTTAATGCTTCACAAATCAGTGCCAGAACGGTTTTGACTTCATGATGTATCAGTCTCAAAGAGTCTTTCATCAGATTAAAATGACTGATTTACTGAGGTATGTGAAAATTGTTTTATGACCCATTTACAAGTGTGTTGGACATGCAAGGAATAAAATCTTGAGATATGGTTAGGTGATTTGTAGGGATAAACAGGGATAAAATTCGCCCCATACTACTAATATGATAATTATTTTCATTTTATAACTCATAACTGATAAATGACCAATATTAAAATTCTACACTGTTCTGTCTAAATAAATTAACTCTTTCCCCGCCATTGACAGAATTTTCTGTCATTTATGAGACCACTCTTCCCCGTCATTGACGGAATTTTCTGGCTTTCTGTGTTTCCACTGTTACAAGTATACGGTAGGGGGAGTTATTAGGCATATTCTGAAAGAGTACAGAATCTCCAGATCAAAAGACACGTGAAGAAAAAGGAGAAACAAGTGAATCATCAACGTGAAAAAACACGGTCATCAACATTAAACAGCATATAAAATCAAAACGGCCTAATGTTACTGAATGAAATGTCGACCCATGACCGTGAAGCTTTGGGGGTGTTGATGGACTCGATCTACTTCATCTATGTTTTGATCGTCGTTCTGAATCTAATCCAGACTTAGTCTTTGACAAAAACACGATTTCCTCAGCTTTTTGACAAAATGTTGCTTTTTTTATGAAACAGAATAAGACGGTTTTATTTGTTTAAAAGCAGAGGGTCTGTTCTGTCTAATATATTTCTTGATATATTGCATGTTCAGATATTGAGATGTGTGTTCAGATGTGTGTGGATATGTGTATCATAATTGTAATGTTTATATATGTGTGTATATGTATTTAGCTATGTATGTACGTGTATGTGTATAGTAATTATTTGTAATGTATATCTATATCTATGTATATTGTGTTAGTATATATATATTTTGCTCGAAATAAACTTCAATCAATCAATCAACAAGATATTCTGGGGGACATTAAACTTTTGTGAAAATGATCAAAGAAGCTGTCACTGGCTGGCAATTTTTTTCAAAAATGCTGGCGGGGAAAGAGTTAACAATAAGACATTAAAAACTCAAATCAAATCAATTGTTTGGAAAGCTATAATGAATTCGGGCATCAAAACATTACAATCTACACAGTATGACTAAACCCTTATCATAATATTCATGCTGTGATTAGCTAAAATGTAATTTAACAGTATTATTAATCCTTTTAAAGATTAATTTAGTTGATGGCAATGGTAATTATAAATGTAAGAATGAGGGTATTTTAAGTGAATTTATAATAAGGGAATACAAATATTCATTATCCACTGTTACATGTCCAATATGAAACAGATTATACAACCTACAGTATAATACTGTACATCCCTATTTCCTAGTGAATTGTTTTGAGCATTCCTGTAGCAAATGTTAAAGTTTGTGAATTGTATTAAGCTCATCAACCCAAGTCGAGACAGTTCTGGACTGACTGGTATATGATTTGTGCTGAAGTTGACCGTACCACAGAGCTTCTGAAGAGACTTCTCAGAATAGGTCTCTCTGTCACAGCCCTTTCCAATATGGCTGGTCTGCAGCTCCACCATGGCTCGCACTGAAGATAAAGGGCCCTCACAGGTCTCCAAGTGCATCTTGGGAAAGAGCTGCCTGCTGCCTGTTCCAGGTTCATAATCCACACGCTTGTTCCAACCTACGAGGAAAACACATTTTAGCCATTTGAGAACTGAAGAGTTACAGATGTAAAATCTGTGTAACTATAAATATAAATGGTAGGCCTATATGCAAATGCTAATGGGTGGTTTTCTACAGGTACTACACTCACCGGCCACTTTATTAGGTACACCTGTCCAACTGCTCCTTAACACTTAATTTCTAAGCAGCCAATCACATGGCGGCAACTCAGTGCATTTAGGCATGTAGACATGGTCAAGACAATCTCCTGC
Source organism: Semotilus atromaculatus (assembly GCA_031834385.1). NCBI lineage: Eukaryota > Metazoa > Chordata > Actinopteri > Cypriniformes > Leuciscidae > Semotilus > Semotilus atromaculatus. The sequence goes on along the minus strand of JAULUF010000044.1, from coordinate 34,104,920 downwards.
AGTTCAAACCGAGCATCAGTATGGGGAAGAAAGGTGATTTGAGTGACTTTGAACGTGGCATGATTGTTGGTGCCAGAAGGGCTGGTCTGAGTATTTCAGAAACTGCTAATCTACTGGGATTTTCACGCACAACCATCTCTAGGGTTTACAGAGAATGGTCCGAAAAAGAAAAAACATCCAGTGAGCGGCAGTTCTGTGGGCGGAAATGCCTTGTTGATGCCAGAGGTCAGAGGAGAATGGCCAGACTGGTTCGAGCTGATAGAAGGGCAACAGTGACTCAAATAACCACCCGTTACAACCAAGGTGGGCAGAAGAGCATCTCTGAGCGCACAGTACGTCGAACTTTGAGGCAGATGGGCTACAGCAGCAGAAGACCACACCGGGTGCCACTCCTTTCGTCTACAACATGAAAGCATGGATCCATCCTGCCTTGTATCAACGGTTCAGGCTGGTGGTGGTGGTGTCATGGTGTGGGGAATATTTTCTTGGCACTCTTTGGGCCCCTTGGTACCAATTGAGCATCGTTGCAACGCCACAGCCTACCTGAGTATTGTTGCTGACCATGTCCATCCCTTTATGACCACAATGTACCCAACTTCTGATGGCTACTTTCAGCAGGATAATGCGCCATGTCATAAAGCTGGAATCATCTCAGACTGGTTTCTTGAACATGACAATGAGTTCGCTGTACTCAAATGGCCTCCACAGTCACCAGATCTCAATCCAATAGAGCATCTTTGGGATGTGGTGGAACGGGAGATTCGCATCATGGATGTGCAGCCGACAAATCTGCGGCAACTGTGTGATGCCATCATGTCAATATGGACCAAACTCCCTGAGGAATGCTTCCAGCACCTTGTTGAATCTATGCCACGAAGAATTGAGGCAGTTCTGAAGGCAAAAGGGGGTCCAACCCGTTACTAGCATGGGGTACCTAATAAAGTGGCCGGTGAGTGTATAGACCTCCTTGATTCAAACAGCCCACAATTAATCTAATAAACCATATTATTTATTTGATTTATTTATGTGTTTTTAAACTACATTATTTGGTTAATTATTTATTGCTATTATTGTATTAATAACAATTAATAGTAGTAGTAGTAGTAAAAAACAACACGAGTCATTTAAAATACTCAATATTGAACTTCTTGTTTTCTGTTCCCATATTTATTATTAATTACACAACTTCACATAATGTTTCAACGCCCTTTAAGTTAAAACCACTGTGACACACAATCTATTTGCTTTCATATCACTTCTACTGTCGCTACAGCATCTAAAGTCGTCGTCACATATCAGATTTGTACATCTGAGCTGAATCCTTTTTTATCTTACAGTACAAACATGGAGAGGTAAAACCAATTTTGATGAAAGCCATGGTTAAAAGCAAACAGCAAGGTCAAAGGGAAAAAAAAAGAATCCATGATGAATTATTTTCCTTTTTTGACATGTTTTCCTCCTGGTCAAGGCTGACATGTCACTATGTGCTTAAATATGTGTTCATGCATGTTACATTATTCTGTCTTGAGCTTTTTATAAAACATGAAGCTCAGAGTAAGAATAGCCAAAAAGATAAAACATCTCACTCTCTTAGCTGGCCTTTATGGACTCTCTCTGTATAATTCAGAGAACCAAGCGCTTTGTATTCACCTCAGCTGAGAGATATTCCCTCAGCCCGTTTCCCTAACTGAATATCTTATTACATTATTCATTGGCACTACTGTGGATAAAATGGGGCGACAGTACAGTACCACAGGTCTCAGTCTCTACCTCTTTTTGAGAAAAAAAGGTCTTAAGAAAGTTCCTCATGAATATCTGAGGTAGCCGTTCCGCCCCAGATAAGCTGAGCAGAAAGGCTCTATAGTTCAACCAAACAAACTTTTATGAAAAACACCAAAAGAGAATCTAAAACACTGGGTCTGCTTTTAATCCAACATCACAAGGGAAGAATGTGCAACAGGATACGGAACACAGCGCTTTCGGAAGCACAGACTCAAAACATTGTTGTGTGTGCGCTGCGTAATGACTCATCTACTCCCTGGAGAGTGAATAATTCCCTTGATTATCCAAACACACTAAAGCCAGAGGCCAGACTCATTCTGTTCAATAGAAAGACCATTTCAGGACCTCGGGGTGAGAATTAACATTAACTGCGGCATTACACATTCATTGCTTATTCACAAATGCCACTGACACCAAAAAGTCGTGGCAAAGCAGCAGAGGGACTATTATTACCAATGGAATTTCTGGATTAAAAAACAAAAATTAAACTGCCTTGAGATGTTCACGGATGACTGTAATGCTATGTGACTCGAAGTGGTGCATTTGTAAATTTATGGGGTTCTTTTAATTTCATGTTTGTGTTTTTTTTTTAAATCTAATTGGAGAGTGTAGTGGAGTGTCACAGGAAACTATTAGAGAGCGGAAAAGTGGGAAAAGGATATGATGCTGGTCAGATTCAAACCCTTCTGCCCACACATCAAAAAACCTGTAGTTTCACTGACAGTGACATCTGTTAGTTTTAAAAAGTGGAGGTTTACATTTGAACCAAAGCTATGTTTTTGACAATTTCAGAATGTGTTAAATTATTAATTAAACAATTTTAATTAAAACATGCTGTTGATGAAAATATGTTAGGTTGACAATTTTTTTGTGCTATTTTACACATTTTCATCAGTAAATTACACTGCCCTTCAAAATCTTGGAAACGCTCTAGGCAAAGTGAGGCTTGTGAGACCATATCAGCATAAATCATCATCATTTTGGGATGACTTTGTACTGATAAGGAACAAAACAAGCTATAATATATATATATATATATATATATATATATATATATATATATATATATATATATATATATATATATATATATATATATATATATATATATATATATGTGAAGACCTCTGATGCAAAAGCCTCTAAAAGCCACCTCTGTTAAAAATGAGAAAATAATATTGAGTGAATGCTCTCCGCACATAGTATACGTTCATCAAATACTTTCACTAAATCCCAGCCTCAGCCCATTCAGATATGCCGGTACTTGGGTAGAAACCTATACATAGGAGCCTGATAAAAAAATTTATATTAAACGAAAACTTTAGACAGTCTTCATAATATATACATATGATTTATATAAATGTATACATTTGTATAAATTATACAATTATTTAAAAAAATATATATATATAAAAAAATATTATAATAATAAGAATAATAAGAATAATAATAATATATATATATATATATATATATATTTGTGATTAAATATTAATGACTATATAAATGTAACGGGTTTAGTCGGTTTGCCTCAGTTCCTATTCATCGTTAGTTACCTTGGTTGTTAATTTACGCACCTATAAATTAATTAACAACCAAGGAAACTAATGATGACTAGGAACTGAGGAAAAATGACTAAACCTGTTACATTTATATAGTCAATAACATTTCATCACAAATAAAGTAATTATTTCTGATTAGATGCAAGTTTATTTAATGCATTAATGCCACGAAATTATAAGGATTTATGCTGATAATGGCAAAATATAAAATTTGATAAACTTTTGGAAGGGAATTGCGTGTCATTTTAATCATACTAAAATGAATGAATATGAAATGACAAAATATTGACAAAATTTGAAAGTGAACATAAAGGTTATTCAAAACAACACAACACAAAATAGAAAAAACAATGAAATGAAATAAAATACTTATCACAATCTAGATCATCTTAGCAACTTGCATTTCCTCTGTCAATTAACCTGCACAGCCTATTATGGTAACCAATTTAGGCATTACAGCTCGACACTCCCAAAACAAAAGAGATGGTGGTCGACTTCCGGAGCCCGAGGCCCCACCTGCACGTGTTCATTGAAGGCATATGTGTGGAGGTGGTCCAAGAATACAGATGCCCTATACAGGAAGGAACAAAGTTGACTATTTCCTTCAAAGGCTAGGGTCCTTCAATATCTGTCAGAAGCTACTGCAGATGTTTTAGAGACAGTCATCACTAGCGTCATCTTCTATGTGTAGTGAAGTGGCGTTGTTTGGTAACGTCCTCTCTGTAGGTGTTGACTCCGCCCTAGATGCACGCAGGTAATCAGCGTCTCATTTCAAGGTGTATAATACGGTATTAAGGTGGCTGTGTTGCCACCGGAGATTGCATTAAAGTGCGACCGCCTTTCTAGCGCGTCGTTATTTTAGCGTCTGTCAGGTGGTTTGGCTGGAGGTGAGTGCGGCGGCTGGTTGTTATTATGCTTGAGCCTAACGGACTTTAAATTGTTAAGTGTTACTCTTGTCAGGTGCTGGGCTGTGCGCAGATAAGCACACAAAAAGGCTGGTTCTGTGGTGTGTGTGGAACTTGACTCCTTAACATCTGTGAGCAGGGCCTAATTTATTCATTTATTTATGTATATTGGGCTGCTTGTATTGTATTGTTGTGTTTGTTTTCATTAAGTGTTTTAATTGTTGCAACTGGAAACTTGAATATCTATCTATCTATCTATCTATCTATCTATCTATCTATCTATCTATCTATCTATCTATCTATCTATCTATCTATCTATCTATCTATCTATCTATCTATCTATCTATCTATCTATCTATCTATCTATCAGTATTCACCTTATATTCCTAGTGGATAAAATGTCAAAATGTACATGTCAATCCATAATATTTTTCCCCTCAGAAAACGCCATGTACACTGCGTGTACAAGTGTAGACCTGATTGGCAGTGCCAGTTTTCTATGGCTTCTGCACTCAATGAGAGATCTGTCACTCTCAGTGGATGGCTCAGCAAGATGGACCGAGAGATGGAGAGATCAGTGTTGACAGACGGGATTTGACCAGAGACAAAGAGTGGCTTCCCAATTACACGCTTATGCAAGCGGGAAGAGTTACAACCAGAAATCCTCGCCCTTCACCTCTGTGGTGCCTGTCATGATCGTCACTGAGTCCCTACTTCCACCTCACTTATTATGAATCACACTGAGAACACAAGCCATGCAATCTCTCAGCCAATGACGGCTTATTCTCTGGGCGTAGGAGCTTGCCAGCGACTGTCAACACATCTTAAGGCACTATCATGCTTTAGATGATGCCTTCACCTGAGAAACAGTACTGACCCTGTGATAAACGAGGAGTGCTTGAGGAGAGAGAAATAGAGAAAAATGCTTTACAATGCCACTCAAACTATGTTAATCTGAGAAGTGTTCTTACCGTTCAAAAGTTTGAGGTCGGTAAGAAACAAAAATATTTTTGAAAGAAATCTCCTCTGCTCACGAAGGCAGATCTTTTTGGATCAAAATACAGTAAAAACAGTCATTAAAAAAAAAAATAGGATTTGTTGAATTAAAACATTTTTAAAAAATGTGTTGAGTATTAATTGAGAAGTATTTAGTCTCAGTGTTACTAAAGTCAGATTACCTTAAATAACAATACTAAGTATGCTAAGAATTACTGTACAATTACATCTCTTTGTTTATTTTCTATATACACATGCTATATAACTACTTTTCAAAAAAGCTTTGTCAATATTGTAAATGTGAATAATCATGGCAATAAAGCATTGCTGACTCTAAAAACTGAGTAGGTATGACAGGAATGATTTGAAAGTTCTTGTGAACACAAACTTTGTGGCTTTGTGCACGAGAAAACCGAATTACCCCGAGTCAAACAGACATGCTTGGTGAACTGTATCACTGCCAAAACCCCAACATGAAAACTGTATTGCAAAGGGTTGAGGATTTACAAGATTTGTGGCTAATACGCTCAAGTCTCACATTTTGGCTTGCTTAGACTAGAAGCTGCCCTTTCATGGAATAAGTCTCTTCTTGGCATAGAGAGCGGCGTTCCTCTCTCCAGGTAATAACTCATCCAAATTCATGTCACCTCACACCAAATTCTCTTTACAAACAGGTAACAAACATACTTCCTCTAATTGGTTCAATCAGGATACTGTTCTCAAAACAGTTTCCCACTTTCTGTGCTGTCACCTTAACAAGTGTGAAGAAAGGAAGATGTGATGAGATGTGTGACAACACCTGGGATTAAAGTTTGAGAATTTTGAGAGACTGATCTGTGTCTTAAAGAGATAGTCCACCAGAAGAAGAAAAAATCAATTCTAGGATCATTTACTCACCCTCAAACCCTGATCTTTATTTGATGGAACAAAATGGTAAAATAATATTATTCATGCTGCTTTTTCCATACAATGATAAATAATGATTACATTTAAATAAATTTAAATAAATTTGCATTTATACGTAAACACATATACAAACACACAAACACATGCATACAGATTGTACATAGGGCAGAGTCAAAATTCCTTAAAATGTCTTTGTTTGTGTTTTGTAGGATAAAAATAGTCATACAGGTTTAGAATGACATTACGTTGGGTAAATAAAATAAAATAATAATAATCTTTTGAAATATCCCTTTGAAGAAAAGTCTTGAATTATTTAAATTCTGACACTGTGGCTGCTGAATGATTGACAAAGTTTGACTTTTGTCTGGATTGAATTAGTTACATTGTTTCCTTTATCAGAAGGACTTGGGTCTGACTAACTCCTCCTGGCAGAAGAGAGAAAGAAATCCCCCGTCTTTTTTCATGCTCGAAACACAATTTTAGATGACAGTGATTAGGCATCGGTCTCTCCAGCCCCTGACATCCGCTTCTTAATGGCTCAACTGATGCCTGCGAATTAAACTCATCTGCAGACATTTTCCATACCTCAATCGATGTGTGAAAGGAGGTAAACTGTGAAAAATGCAGCCTCGTCCTTTTCTCCGATTTAATGATGTTGAATTCTCTGCCCACTGACTGTTTAGAACAAATCCATTACCACGGCATATGTAAAAGGTGTTGTCTTCTTTGTCGTGTAGACATTAGATATTAAAGCAATAATGGGTTCTTTCCGAGAGGTCAGTGTGAGTGTCTGTGGACAAACTGTAGGCTGAAGCTGCTGTGCAGTCCCTGTGGGAAGGAGGACTCCACAGATATCGATCTGTCTAGTTAAGACCACTAACAGTGTATGCCACAGACGAGAGGAGAACAGAACAAGGGATCACAGAGGTCAGTGAGAACAGACTACTCGGCTGAGTCACAATACTGACCATTTTGTGGATGGAGGATGAGGGAAGATATAAGGCAGAGACAGAAAGTCGAGTCAGCAATTTAAGTCATTACTCACAGAAAATCTTAACATCCACCTAAGTTCTTTTTAGCATGTTCATGAGTAGTGATGTCTGATATTTGAACACATCGTTTGTCGTATCTTTTACATGAATCAGGTCAACTCTCCAAGTCTCTCTTCAAGTCAATTTTATGACTTAAAAGGATAGTTCACTCACAACTTAAATTCACTGGAACCATTGAATTGTATTGTCTGGACATTCAAAATATCCCCTTTTGCGTTCTGTAGATGAAGAACATACAGGTTTGGAATGACATGAGGGTGAATAAATGATGATAGAATTTAAATGTTTGGGTGAATTTTAAGTCCAAATCACTAAATAAAAAAAGGCAGAGCTGTGAATCGACAGGGACTCAAAATCAGAGAGACACTATTTAAATTAAAAGGACTATTTAGGCACTCTGTTACTCTTTCTTCCTGCAATAATTTGTAGCCATTTACTCCAGTATTCCAAAAGTGATACTTTCTTAAAAATATAAATGCAATTGATTTCCAAAAGACCTTCAGCATATCGAAAACTATTTCTAAAGGGCATTTGAGATATTTGCGACAAAATACTTTACTTAGATGTGGCCTTGAAAGACCTAGAGAAAGTCATTTCATTTCCCATTCATCTCAATGGTAGTTAGTCAACTGCCACATGACAATTTGAAATCTCTCAAAAAAATAATAATGGACCCACAGACCTTTTGGAGCCAGTTGCATGACTCAATAGCAGTGTCAATGCCAAAATATTAGCAGTTCATGAAAAAAAAGAGATCAGGATACACAGCTAATTTGAATGGCGTAAGGAATAGGGCAACAGTGAGAGTTGACGTAACAATGTTTGGTTAGTATCTACTGACCTTGCCAGCCAGGCTTGCACACTGGTTTGACGTCAATGTGAACCGGAACGCTTTCCATCGCCCTCTTCTGACCACAATCGTAAGCAGTCACCATGATTTTGTAGTGCTGCTGTTTGTCATAGCTCAGTCGCTCCGTGTTCCTGATGTTGCCTGGAGAGAAGAAAAAAAAAAATTAAAGAGAGAAACACAAGCTCATGATATGCGAGAGAAATAAACCGTAAGAGATCAATTTGTAATTGTTGCAGCCGCCAGACAGAGATACTACAACAACATATGATTTTAAACAATAATTAAGCTCCCATACAATGACTCTGGCCAAATGTTTTCAATCACAAAAGTAATTTCAACAGTGTAAGTGTCCATGTTTCAGCAATTATGGATTATATCTGCAAGACTGTAGCTATCCAGTGCTGCTAATTAGAATAAAGACAATTACATCTAATCTCCATATTTTGCATTTCACAAGGATTTATAATGGTTTATTATCTGCATTCATGGCACATAAAATAACATAAGTGTGGCATATGGTTAACAAAATAACAAATTATGACTTAAATATATTTACTCCGAACACAGAGTTCAGCAGTAAAACCACCTTCCATTCTTCCATGGAGAAAACAAATGAAATGTATTTCAAAATGTTATCCCCATTCTCAACAATTTTTTTTAATGGATACTCTATTCAGTGCCTGATTAGAAGTAACTACAAATTGATTTACAGTGTACAACACCACTCAAAAGTTTGAGTTCAGTGTGAAGTCTCTTGTGCTCAACCAAGGCTGAATTTATTTGATCAAAAATACAGCAAAACAGTAAGGCTGTTAAATATTATTGCAATTTAACAATATAGCTGCAAGCAGCAAAATTGTAAATACCAGTAATATGATTTAATTGTATATCACTGTTAAACATTAGGTGGTGCTGTTAAAGAACGGTTTGATCAATCAAAAATCTTTTCATTACTTTTTGCCGGCATGGTTTGAAGATGGTCAGAGCCGATTTTGGTGAAAATGTAACCAACGGTCTAAAGTATAGGGTTTCAACGTAATTCCATATGGCGTACAACAATTTCGACCAAATATAGCATTATTGTTATTGTTCTCAGTATGACTCAAGGAATCTATTAAGACTAGTCTCATTAAAATAGGCACATTTAATCAAAAGCTTGTTTTAAATTTCATCTTTTTTTTGTCTCAATACATTTTGAGTACCTTCAGGGCGTGGTATTGATGACCCATGCTAAGTTTCATAGCGACATGCTAAATTCAAAATAGCCAATGCCCACAATGGCTGATATGGGAAAATTGGGTATCATTCGACTTGGTATGCTGCATTGAATCAAAAGAGTTTTAAGAATTTTGGGCAAACCATTCAGAAGTAATAATCAAAAATATAAATTTTCATATCTCCTGACCAGTAGGTGGCACTGTGCCAAAAAACTGCAAGTTGCCTTAGGTGATAAAGTAAAGTACCAGCCTCGCATCCATTGTGACATGCTCTTCATTAAATTTTTTGCTTTGTTATTCAAGAAGGGTTTGGTTTATCAAAAATCTTTTAATAAATTTTTGCCAGCATGGTCTGAAGATGATCTAAGCGAATGTTGGTGAAAATCGGCATGACAGAAATCGGAATGACATGCATTCAAATCGGCTTGATCCAAGGAATCAAAGGGAAAATGAACTATGTAGCCCTTATGGTTTAAACATTTTTAGCATGAACATGAGTGCATCTCCAAATATGCTGTGGTTAATGATAAGACTGTCCTCCATCTCAACCACAAGTGGTTCTATGACCTGCCATAGACTCAAGAATGGAAGAAGGACGAATAATAATAAGAACACTAACAGATACAAAAGGTGCACCCGCAACTTCTGTGCTTGGCCCATAATAACGGTTTTCTATTCATATTTTAATATTTAAGGTATTCCTGTGATGCAAAGCTGAATTTTCAGGAGCCATTAATCCAGTCTCCAGTGTCACATGATCCTTCAGAAATCATTCTAAGGCTCATGAAACATTCCTTATGATCAACAATGTTGAAAAAGGCTGTGGTGCTAAATATTTTTGTCAAAACCGTAATGGTTTCTTTAGCCAGAAAGAAGGGTTTCTTTGATGTATACAAAGTTCAAAAGAACAGCATTTCTTTTTTTTTTTTTAAATCATACTGACCCCAAACTTTTGTTAAGTATTTATTCTTAATCAAACATTAATGTTTTTAAAATATCATATCACATAATTTTACAGAAGGTAAAAATGGTCAAATTAACTGTATATTTTCTTTGTGTTATTAATTAGCTTATAGTGCTAACTGTTTTTTTAAAAAAAAGCTATTAATCAGATTGAAATCTTTCAGTTATGTTTAAAATGAGGCATTTAGCAAGAGAGACACACGCACAAACTATATCGCTTCTGTATAGTAAACAACAAACCTGTTCCAGGGCTCCTGGAAACTGGTGCTGCTTCCACTAAGTAAGATGCACTTTCATTCAATCAAAACATATGAAACTTAATCAATCATTACTGACCCGGGCCTCTGTACAGAAACAATGTACAGATCTGACATTGTTGTACGAGTCATTCTTTATCAGCTAAGAGCTAAAGGTACATTCTGACTTTCTAACCTCTGGCGGGAAGCCAGGCCTTGCTCTAAAAGCTTTTTTAGTGATGAGTATTCTTCCTGGTTAACAGCTCAAGAGGTGCCAGACTCTGTTGGCTGAAAAAAAGCCAGCAAACCACAGACTGTATACTTGCAGATCTCCAAGTTAAATAACCATAATGACATGGATCCTCTACCTGGTTCCTGTCATTTCAGGTAATGAGTGCTTTTTGTCACAGGACTGATGTGTATAATTTAGCATTTAGCTCCCATTGTTACTATAGGCATCAGCAGGGTTGCTGTTTGGTGTATGGCGGCGAGTCCGAATGTACTCTGCGGTGACAGAGTTCAGATGAGGCTGAACTAGCAGCTAGTGATTTGATGCTCTCACACGTCCGTGGGCCTGTGGTTATTTTTACCTGCTGGCTGCATTTCAATGAGATCAGCCGTGCTGTCAAGGAGACAGCAATGAGGAATAGAGGTCAGTCGCTCTGGGCTCCCAGACCAAGTCTGCACCAATTCTCAGAGCCACAAAGCTAAAGTGTGTCTTGAAAACCCCTCAAAGCCTTATTCTTCAACAAACAAAGGTGTGTGGGAGTAAGCAGGAGGTGCGTGTGTGTGTGTGTGTGTGTGTGTGTAGTTGATAGAGCTGATTACAGCAGCTAATGTCAGGCGACATGATTAAGAGCAGGGGAGTTTTAAAAGGAACAGTTCTCCTCCAGTGAGTTATCAATGGGCCTCTGTCTGTGCTGCACAGATATAAACCAGTAGTATGAAAACAGAAAATAAGACAAAGAGGGCGAATGTGAGATCCTCAACTTGCCTATGTTTATGCAAGTGTAGCTCAAGCCAGGGGCATAGTGCATCTTTTTTTAAGGGGCACCATTGGCTGTCATTGCTCACTTGGAGGAGAACGTGGGCAGAAAATTGTCATTCAATGATTGCCAGGTTTAAATGTCATATTTTAATGTATTAATGATTTTTTTTAATTAATGTATTAAAATTTAATTCCTAAAACTTTTTGCTGCTGAACTTGGTAGACACGGACCTCTCATAAAAAAATTTTGAATGAAAAAAAGAGCAGAACACAGTAGGATACATTTTTACAGTCTGCATTTATAAAGTAGGATACACATGGACATTTTGTTGAATAAAAAAAGAGCAGCATAAATGGAAGGTCAGTATACTGACTTTCTTCTGTGGAATGAAAAAGAAGATATTATGAATGTTTCCTCATTGTTTTTACAATGAAAGTCAAAAGATTTCAATGTTGTTTTGAAGCCCATTAACTTTCATTATATGTACAAAAACAGTTAAAAACATTATTTAAAATATTTTCTTTTGTGTTCCACAGTTAAAAAAAAAAAGAAATCGTGTGGGTAGATGACAGAATTTCCAGTTAAAAGCAAATAATATGCTGCATGTACAATTAAATTTGACTGATTTAGACAATTTAGACAAGTGAATTCTGCCACAATGTTCCACACTTTTCTTTATCTACAATAAATCACGCACCATAATTATCAGACACTTTTTTTTGTGAAAGTTGCATTCAAAATCGGAGGAGGCGTTTGCCTCAGTTTGAATAGGCATGCCACTTGTGATTGAAACTTTAAGCATGTGCCTCAGCGTGTGTTTTAATTTCTGTTCTAACATAGTAAAAGCATAAAGAACAAAGAAAACTCATAAGGGCTTCCAGCAGAATTTTAGTGCTGCTGATGGTATAAATTACCATATCCGATACCCCTTTTTCTTTTACACTTATTTCTCTTATTCCCACTTTCTCTCTTTTTCTTATATATATTTTTTTATTTCTGTCTTTCTCTTGCTATTCATATCTATCTTCCTCTATTCGATCTTTTCTCTCATCGAATTCCATTCAAAAGGGAGTATAAAATAAACATGCCTGCGCCTCTTTGCGTCTCATTTCATTCACATATGCAGTCTCTATGTCAGAAACAATGTTAGGAATATTTTCAGCTGATAGTTCTTGGGTGCACAAAAACAAGGGTTTTCGAAATCTCACAGAAGATCTTTAGTGAATCACCTCAAGTTTTATAATGTTTCATACTGCCACCAACAAAACAGCTTAAATCCCTTCTACCTAACATCATAAATGCATGTTTCTATACTCAAACTATTACTCTTTCTCTCTTTCCCTTCTTTCTCCTGATCTCATTTTCTTTGATTCTCTCCCTGCTCTTCCTCCTCCTCTCTCTGGACTGGAGAACACAATGCCAGTGGGCCTGTTGTGTTTAATAACTCTCTCTGCCCTCTGATCCACAGTAAATAATGGAGCCAAAAGCCCTCAGAACAAAATCCACTCAGGCGGCCCATGCATCACTCAGCTCTCGCCTGGCACTAACCAAGCCCTGTCAATGCCAGTCGCACTACAGACGCTGGCAGGGCCCAAGGCGGAAAGAGGAAGTGAATGAGACAGGAGCTCCGAGTTCGACTTGAGCCCATGAAAGAGACCGCAGCTCTTTGCAACAGCTGACACCCCACAAGAGAACATGAGAAGGGGGCAGACAGCCAAAGTAGAGAGACGGCTATGTGATCTGTGGGCTAACGTCACTCCTGCACCTTAGAGTCGTTTCTGACGTGCAAGGATGTGTCAAAGATTGGAGCTCTGAGGGTCCAGCTGGCCAATGAGCCGTTTAATTCACTCATGCGTTTGACGATAAGCAAATAAGACATCAATTCTGCACCCGTGAATGACAAACACAGAAAATGAAAGCTAAAACAAATCAAATTCAATCATCTTCATCTAAGAGAGAAATCACAGGTGAAGTACGGAAGTGAGAAAATGATTTGAATGTCTTTATCACTTTTATACTCTTCATGTAATAGCAAAACAGTGAGAAAGACAAGTAGAAAATAGCCAGTCCAGCAACAACATAACTGGGGTGTGAATTGTACTTAGTTACTCGAGTACTATTTTGGGAATTTGTGAATATATGTACATTTTAAAGGGATAGGTCACTTTTAAATGAATTTTTGGTGTGTTTTAGCTTACCTCAAGGGCATCCAAGATGTAGGTGTCTTTGTTTCCACAGTAGTTTCAATTTTGATATTTTTAGGTCAAACCGTTCTTGTCTGTCAGTCATATAATGCAGGACTATGGTCACCACCTCAAAGAGCATGCACAGAGAAGTCCAAAATTAAATATGATTTAATGACTCGTAAATGTAAGTACACATTGATGGCCTAAGACACGAAACGAAAACGAACAGTATTTATATAGTTTTTACCTCTTGTAACCACAGCCGCACCCTCAGATCACTTGGACGTGGCTGTGGTTACAAGAGGTAAAAACGATATAAATACTGTTCGTTTTCTCACACAAACCGCTCGTTTCGTGTCTTAGGCTATCAAAGTGTACTTACATTTACGAGTCATTAAATCATGTTTAATTTGGACTTCTCTGTGCATGCTCTTTGAGGTGGTGACCATAGACCTGCATTGACTGACAGACAAGAACGGTTTGACCTAAAAATATAAAAATTTAAAGCAGCATTTGGTAACTTTTGAAATGTTGCTCTGGGTCCCCCTACAGTTGGGAAACAGTATTGTCTTCTACTGTCGTAAAATCTGTCATGGTTACACCCATACACGCGTGCATTTGTTGACAAGCGATACCCCGAACTCTGCAGAATGCGTCCTCACGTCTTGGCCAGACTACCAGTGTTGCGTGTGAAATGTCTTCATCCCAGGTACATTATTATTTTTTTTTTCAAACCCCAAAAGATCGCGTAGCCCACGTTTACAAGTCAGCGTCTATATAGTAGCCTATTTGCTACTGTTTTACAATGGATATGCTAATTCAATTCAATGTTTGTGTGGTAGGTAGCTCGTCAATATTATAGTTTATAATGTTAATCGTGCAGACAATGTTCCAGTTGCATTATTTTATAAAGTAGAATAAATAACTTCTAGGTTACAATGACTGTGTTTTACCTGTTATTATTGAACAATTGTAGATCATAGAGGAGTTAGTTGACCTAACTATAAAAAATGTACGCACAATTTTCCTTGACTACAACATCAAATGTTAGCGTAATAAATTAGATTTTTACCCAATACAAAAGATATAGCAATCTATAGACAGTCTATCTATATCTTCTAGACAGTTTTATTAAGTTAAAAAAAGTTACCAAGAGCACCTTTAAACTACTGCGGAAACAAAGACACCTACATCTTGGATGCCCTTGAGGTAAGCTAAAACATACCAAAAATGTATTTCAAAATGAACTATCCCTTTAAAGGAACAAAAACAAACATACTTTTTACTTCTTAGTCTTTACTTAGAAGGTAAACAAATACTGTATATTCCTAGACCTAAAGTTTGGTTAAACTACTAAAATAAAGCAATAATGTTATAACCACTGTTGATGATGGGGAAATTTTATCAACACTCACAATTCAAAAGAAAAGTACCTGTTAATGACCTTTTAATTAGTCTTTTTTACTACACGAGTAAAAAAGCTGCCAGATCAGTATAACCAACAACAACAACAATAACAAAAACTCCCAAAGATACAGTCTCTGAAAACTACAAATTTCAAGTATTTCTGGCAAAATACTTCTG
This sequence comes from Semotilus atromaculatus, assembly GCA_031834385.1. Lineage (NCBI taxonomy): Eukaryota > Metazoa > Chordata > Actinopteri > Cypriniformes > Leuciscidae > Semotilus > Semotilus atromaculatus. The sequence continues at coordinate 34,089,692 of JAULUF010000044.1, read as the reverse complement.
CTTTACACAGTATGCATACTTGACAGTATGATTTCTGTGTCCTTTTTATACTTTTCACACATGCCTCCTTATCTAAGACTTACCATTTCGATCAATAGCAAAAGGTGTCTCCTGTGTAACAATCTCATAGTTGCAGATTTGGCTGTACTGTGGAGAGCAGTCCTGATCCCAAGCCTCCACCTGCAGGATGCTGTCATAGATCTTGCCCTCGGTTACAGTGGCACGATACAACGGCTCCCTGAACACCGGCGAGAACTCATTTACATCATCCACCTGGATATGAACCACAGCCCTGCAATAGAAACAGGGGGAGGGACAGAGAACAAATAATCAGGGTGAGGAACAGAAGAGATGTTAATTGAACTGAGACACACTGATATAACACCTTCGAATTGTGCACGCGAATTGTGAATAACATGTTAAATAAATTAATAAAGACAGAAATTATTCTCTAAAAACGGTACTGAGATTACACATGGCCAGTTAAATTGAATATGTGCATGTCCTTGGTTAATATAATCTAATTTGAAGTATTTTAAACATGTTTAATTGATAACAATTATAGTACTGTGTCGTGCAGTAGGTACTAGAATAGAAGGCTTGATTAGCAGTTTCATTAAAATAAAATTACTCAAACATTAAGCTGTTGTTTCTCAAACTGCATTCTGCACACCGACATGAACGCTGATGAAGCTACGCCTGCAATATGTCTGCAAACAAGCATTGCTAAGTAATGCATTTCATAATGAATGAATCTGAACGTTCACCATTAAAAACATCTGGATATCTGAAAACGTAGGCTAAGGGTCTTTTGACTGCGGAAGTGTTAAATACAGTTGAACTGCAATTATGTATACAGTATAGATAGGGCTGTCACAGCACCAAAGTTTCAGTAGTCTGTACCATTACTGCTAACATTGAGGTTTTCTCTCTGTACAAATTTTGCTACCAGAGCTAGAACTGTTGAATTAAGTACTTAAATTGTATTCTGTTTTTTCTCGTCTGCTGGTTATCAGTGTCAATCATTGTAGTTTCCAATTCAACTGTGCATTTAAATATGGTTGTTAATCCAGAAATATTGCGGTGTTCTTAGCAGCTTGAAAAACTAAGCTTGTATTCAGATTGTGAATGGATAATAAACAGAAAGAAGCAAGAGAAGATAGTCCCTCCTTTAATAATCACTAAGAGCTGTTAATCTGTAAAGTGCAAGCTCACTGAATTCTGCACTCTCACGAAAACACCTGATATAACAAAAAAAATGCTGTTTTAATTGTACAATGAATTTTATTTACATCGTGTTTACACTTTATTGGTTATAATGGGAAAATATTGTGCGTTTTCAACGGTGTTGGGTGGATTAGCACCTCTGATAGGCCATTGCGTTCATCATCATATGATTGTGATTGGATACAATGCTCAACGCTTGTAAAAACATGCTGTAAATAGAACCTTTGAGAAACACGAATGAGAGCATGAAAGCAGCCTCTATCAGTGGGGTACCAAATATACTTGGCACCACCGATAGAAATGCTGGTCCCATCAAATTTCTTTTTTAGTACTGACTGGTACCGGTAGTATCTGTATATTTGACAACCCTACATCAACACACATACAAAAACCCCACCTTTTAAAAAAAAAATTATTCAGTTTCATTTAAATACATCTTAATATCGCTTTCTCTCCTTTTAATATCACATGACCACCTAAGAATATTAGCTTTTTCTGCGAGACATCAAAACAATTCTAAAACGTATCAAGTACAACAAAAAGGCTAGTTTCAAAAACAGCATGTCCCTACTTTCCCTTCCCAAATCATTATAAAAACCAGCCTGAAAAGGGCTGAGAGAAAGTTGCATTGGGGTACACAGAGCTCACATTAAATCTTAAAGTAGTCCAGCTCAGTGTCTGCTGTCAAGTCAAACCAGCTGTGACCTTCTTTGACAGAGACATAAATTCATGTGTTGTTGTATGTCTTTCTAAATGGAGACATTAAGATAATGGGACCTGCATTTAGATTATCCCGCTGATATCCTGTACTCTGCGATCTCTCTTGCGATCGCACGTTCCCACAGACCCCTCTGTACCATGATGTCAAGAGACATTCATCAGAACGGCCCAAGCTGTGAAATCAAAAGCACTTCTTCATCTCTCTCTCTCACAGCAGTAGGTGCCTGAAGCGCAGCTCTCTCCTGCACTTCATCAGAGCTGTGTTCCAGCTGCAGTGAGTTGCTATTGTAAGAGAGATTGTCGCGCACATACGGAGCTTCCGGCAACTTTGTAAACATCTTGATGGGTCATCAATGCAGGGCCAGCCAGGGCTGGGTGTGTAGCAATGTGTGCAAGTATGGATGTGTGTATGTGTGCCTGTAGCCAACTTATTTCCTCGAGTGCCAACAGGGACAGAGAGAGAAAAAAGAATGATGGAAGGAGAGAGCGAGTGAAGGCTGGACGGTACACTAAACTTCACTCTGATTTGAGATGTAAGGTGACGAGAGCACACTTTAAAAGGCCCTTTCACACCAAGGTTAAGAACTAAACAATAACTATAAAGCTGCAATAATCATTCTAATTCTATTAGACCTTATGCAACAGAGAAACTGGTGTTTTTAGCCCGCAGACATTTTTAGAATTTTGTCTTTGAACTTCCGTTTTTGCAGTAGCTCTGTATATTTCTATGGCACCGCTGTCGACAAGTAATTAGCTGGTGAAGTGGATTTACTTATTGTAGAGGTAACGAAAGTTATCATGAGCACTGTAATGTTTGAAGCGGATGTCATAACTTCCTTGTGGGCCTGAGACGAGAGTTCAAGAGATTTCCACGACGCATGCGCGAGAACTGAGTAACAAGTAACAAGAAGTAGTCGTCCTCTTCTCAGTTCTCGCGCATGCGTCGTGGAAATCTCTTGAACTCTCGTCTCAGGCCCACAAGGAAGAAAAGGAATAGTCGAATAAAGTCGTTATTTTTGTTTGTTTTTCCGCACAAAAAGTATTCTCGTCGCTTGATAAACTTATAGTTGAGCCACTGTAGGCACATGGGATATTTAAACATTTTCTTTAATGACTTTCTGGGCCGTCAAGTTTCAATCCCTTAGGAAGCCTATGTAGCCGTGATCCACCTCTCAGATTTAATCAAAAATATCTTCATTTGTGTTCCGAAGATGAACGAAGGTCTTACGGGGTTGGTACAGCATGGGGGTGAGTAATTAATGACTTAATTTTCATTTTTGGGTGAACTAACCCTTTAAGGTCTATAGGATAGTGAAGTCCACAACACAGCTATAAAGCTATAACAGTAACGAGATCATTGGAATCACTTTCAGGTTGTTGTTTTTTTCAGCCAATGAAGGTTACAAACACACAGCTATGCTAATAGGGCAGATTCTGTGCCAGTTCAGGGCGAGGCCTCTTCCAACGTGACGTCACATTAGAGCATATTCCTGAACGGCTCATTTTGAGACACATACCGTTTCAGGTTTATGGGGAAAATAAAAATCGAGTGGATGGATTTTTATCACAATAGGGTGGTTGTGTACACATACTGTATAATTAAAGTTAATTTTGCATAATATGTCCCCTTTAAACTTTATGGGCCCTATTTTAACGATCTGAAACGCAAGTATCAAGCACGAAGCGCAAGTAACTTTGTGGGCGGGTCTTGGGCGCTGTTGCTATTTTACCGGCGGGATAAATTACTCTTGCGCAAGCGTTTAAAAGGGGTTGGTCTGAAGTAGCTTCATTATGGGCGTAACGTGAAATAAACCAATCAGAGCGTCATATCACATTCCCTTTAAGAGCATGATGAACGAGGTGCGCTTGTTCCATGGCGCAATACTATTATAACGGCGCATTTACCAGGCGCGCTTCAGAATCGGTTCACAGCCGAGGAGATCGATGTTCTCGTCAGGGCCGTAAAAGAAAGAGAAGTGACATTGGGGATGGGACACACCCACACAAATTAGCTTCGGTTATACATGCATATAATAATTTGGGTAAATATGTAAGCTTTATGCCTATTTTTCCCATCGTCATGGACACAACAATGATTTCCCTCGTGTTTTAATATTTTTCCTTATAATAATGTATCATTTGCTAAAAGGAAAATGCATCTGTGTAGATGAGAGAATCATCTACAGTGTATGCGCGTTGTTCACACTCTGTATTATGACTAAGCATGCGCGCTTAAAATAGCATCTGAATGTACGCTCAACGCGCCACTGACTTTAGACTAGGTTTTTTCTAGTCAGTGCCGCAATTGTTTTCTGGAACTGCAAAATAGCACCAGGGATTGTTTGCACCGGAACACGCCTCATTTTTTGCGCTGAACCGCCCAGGGAGCGCAAGTTCATTCTCTAGTTTACCGATGTGCGTCTGTGGAGGGAAAAGCCCGCTTTGCGCGGGTGCAAAATATGAATGATACATGCATCAGTGTACAAAGTCATTTGCGCCGGGTGCAAGATAGGGCCCTAATTGTTTTAGAGCATAGTTTACTGGCTGATTTAATAATAGTAGTATTAATAATAATAATATATTCTTCTAATAATATATAATAATTTTTGTTGAAGTGAAGTGAAAACTGCATTTTATTGTTTATTTTTTTGACATGGTACCATGATAATGCATGGTTTTTGAACACTACCATAATGGTAATATGGTGGTAGGGCTCTATGAAGTAATTAACATAGGGCTCTATGTTAATATTAAAAACAACTCCAAAGGAAACCGATAATGGTCTAGACTGGTTAACTCTCAGCACAGCAGTTGGTTTCCTCATGGCTCTTCAAAAAGCTTCCACAAATGTGGTTAAGCTTCATTCTGCTTTTAACTTTGATAATGAGATGATGAATTAAACAAATGGATCATTTGCACAGCAGGACACCAGTCCCTTAATTCACACAGTCCATATCACAGAGGCGATTGCTCGTCTTGCTTGTAGACTACAGTTGAAGTATTTTGTAGCTTTTATCCAAAATACTAAATGCTAAATACCAGTACTTGAACTACTAGACCGAACTTTTCTAGGAGACGTGCCACATCAAGAGTAAAACAATAATTATGGACTACATACAGTGCCCTCCACTAATATTGGCACCCTAGGGTAAATATGAGCAAAAGCGGCTGTGGAAATAACTCTGCATTGTTTATTCTTAATGCACATTGAAGTAAAACAATTGAAAGTGGGGGAAAAATATCATTATGAAATGAATGTTCACAATAACTATAGTTCAGCCCACTCATTTTCTATAGGGGTCAGAGGGAACTGGGACGGCCATAGAAGAAGCTTAATTTTGTGCTCAGTGACAAATTTTTGTGTTGATTTTGAAGTTTGTTTTGGATCGTTTTCCTGATTAAAGATCCAACCACAGCCCATTATAAGGTTTCTAGCAGAGGGGGTCAAGTTTAGATTTTTTATTTGTTGGTATAGAATCCACAATACCATGTATCTGAACAAGATTGTCCAGGACCTCCAGCAAAAAAAATAGGCCCACGATATTAAAGATCCAGCAGTATATTTAACCGTGGACATTGGGTACTTTTTTATCCCTGTCAGCACCAAACCCATCGGGTGGGTTTGCTGCCAAAAAGCTCTTTTTTTAAAGGGGTCATGACATGTTTTTTTGTTTTGTTTTATTATGTTCCCTTAGGTGCAATTATAGTATTACTATAGTTTTTTGTACAAAAAAACTTTAAAAATGTAGTGATTTATGACCTTTTCCCACCCTGTTTCTCACCTCTGATTCAAACAGTCTGTTTTGAAGTTGTTTCCCCTTTAAGAGTTCAGTGTTAACACCCACTGGTATGATTGGCTAACGTCAGTGCTGCTTATGCATAAATTATTAACGTTAATCATTTTGTATCACATGTAGACTACACAATGCTCCACCACGCGAAACTTCGGTCTTCCGATCTTTTACCATTGTGTCAATTCTCAATTGATTTTGATTCATATGCGTGAGAGGGAGAGAGAGAGAGAGAGAGAGAGAGAGAGAGAGAGAGAGAGAGAGAGAGAGAGAGAGAGAGAGAGAGAGAGAGAGAGAGAGAAGGCGCGCGCGCGGCCGGGGCTCTCTCTCTCTCTCTCTCTCTCTCTGCTCGTTCTTTCAGTAACATGCCCTGTCACACTCATCTGATCACTCACCGTTCAAATAAAGCTTTGGCGGGCTGCATATGCTGCAAATAAACTGCTTCCGACTGCTTTCTCTGACGTCTGGATCATTCGGCAGCGTATTGAAACACTCAAACAGGAACAGCAGATCTGCGTGGCATCGCAGTCATCTTGTAAACAGACCCACTCTCTGGACGACAACCCATGCGATGATGCGAAATGAGGCGTAGTTGTCTTGCGCTGGAGGCGGTCATACGCAAACGACTGGTACGTCACTTCGTATCGTGACGTCACTAAGTTCAAAGGATCTAGAACGAGCTGTATTTAGAGCTTGATTAAATAAATGCTTTGTTTATAATGGGGAGGACGTCTTAAGCTATGACACTTGCAGGAAGTTTTAATAGTACATAGATCTCTCAAAAGATCAAGGCAAATTTGGTTTCTCATGTCATGACCCCTTTAAGTAGCCTGGTAATACCAGACTCTGCTACCTCACTTTGCTTCGTAGACAGAGTCTGGAATAGCATAATAGAGAAGTGTTTTCTCTCTCGCTAGGGGGCGATTTCTGAAGTTTAAAATCATTGGTTACCCGTAAGCCAATCAGATAAGTTTATGTTATGCGCCGACACAGCCGCATCTAACCACAGACATCATGCATCGAACTCAAATCTATGATCGAACTTCCACTGTAAACCTGCTGTAAACACTTGATGATGCGAGCGAAATACCGGAGTGAACATGGCTGTAAACGACTTTAGCAGATTATGCAAAGTTAATCTACGCATCCACGGTACAATCCCGTGTCTCGTTTCCCATTTCCGCGGTCGTTTCGGTTTTCGTTTACTCTAACCTACAATGTAAAACTCGGCGCTTAGCGGCTACGTCACGGCTCTCAGCCGCCCTCTGTTCGTTGATTGGCCCGGCTGTTTTCAGGCCGGTGGAAAACTGAAAGATAGGCTGCTATCTCAGACTGACTACAGGAGCGAAATGAAATTAGCGGAAGTAGGAAGTCTGACGTAGTCAGGCTACCCTTTAAGAGCTTCATCTGACCAAAGAACCAGGTCCCTTTTGAAGTTCCAGTCATGTCTTTCAACTGAATATGCTGGAGTTTGTTTTCCAGCAAGGAGCATTTCTCCAGGAACCCTCCAAAACAACTTGTGGTGATGTAGGTGGTGTTTGATCATTTCTTTTTAGGCTTTCTGACCCCAAGACTCAACAAATCTCTGGAATTCTCCATCTATGATCCTTGGAGAGTCTTTGGCCAATCAAACTGTCCTCATCACTGAGCATTAGGACAATATAGATAGAATAATGTCCTCTTTCAGGCAGATTTGTAACATCTTTAGTTGATTGGAACTTCTTAATTATTGCCCTGATAGTGGAAATGGTGATTTTCAATGTTTTAGCTATTTTCTTACAGCCTTTTTTATTTTATTTTGTGAAGCTCATCAAACTTCACATCAGAACTATATTCCTTGTTTTTACTCATTGTGATGAATGATTAAGAAAATGTGGACTTCCTCATATTTATACTACTGTGAAACAGGAAGTCATGGCAGGATAATTTCATGCTCCTAGTCACCCTGGTGTGTAAAAAAAAAAAATTAATGGGAATATACTTCAGAGATATTATACTCATAAGATTTTCTAGGGGTGCCAATAATTGTGGCCAACATGCATTGGAGAAACACATTTATTTCATAATTTGTTTTTGAATGAAAGTTCAAAAGGATAAACAATGCAGATTTATTTTTCACAGCCGCCTTTGCTCATATTTACCAAAGGTATTAGTGATCTGATTTTCAAACTTTTATATTTGACGTCTTTTTCACCGATTGAGTCACTGATTTGCTCTCATTTTTAAATGAAATTCAATAGACTCCTACTTTTAGCGATTTAATTTAAATTAGACTTAATTAAACTAAATGTTATTTCATAAGAAGTCAAATTAAATAAATGTGGACTAAAGCTTGAGACATTCAAACTAGATTATGCCACACCGGAGAGTCTCTCTACTTACTTGTGACTCTTTTTCCAATTGGCTCCACTTGGGCTGGCTCCACAGTCATAAGCCTGGATGATGAAGGTATACTCCTTCTGCTGCTCGCAGTCTATGGGGCCCCGGGCCCTCAGCACCCCTTCACCTGATGTCCTGTTCAACACCTCGGCCTCAAATGGAGCCTCCTGCCCATGAATCTTAAACGCACAGATCTCTCCTGGAAGAAACAACAAGACACAGGAAGCAGAATGAGTGGCTGTGAGAACAAGTGAATGACTTTCTTTTCCTGCCTGCATCTCAACAAGCTATCATTGCTATAACTTTCACCCAGCAGGCAGGGCCCCCCAACCCCGAAGCAGTAATATAAAGGACACGGTGTGCTTTTAAAACTGAATCTATTCGTGCTGCGAGAGGAAGAATAACTGTCTGCTCTTGTAATTGCCTCATTGCAGAGCTGGAATCACATTGCGCAAGAAAGCACTGTGCTCAAGTACAGTGTTTTCAATGTGGTAATGACTGCGTGTACCAACAGCCTCATTCTCGTTCTCAAGCGGCCCGTCCCACTGGAGAAGAAATCACTACAATAAAACATGTATTCACTATAGACAGAGAATAATTTTGACAAAATGTCTTTTTAACAAGCCGTACTAATTACAAGCAATCAGTTTCTTTCATATGGGCTGTCTGTAATATACACTTAAATTATTTTTCAACTAGGCCGGTGAAACCACTGTATTATAAAATAACATTACACAACATATAAAACATAACATAACATCACTGTACCATGGCACCACCAGTTTTTTTTTAAGGGATGGTTGTCTTTATTTTATGATAATATGATGGTGTTTTTTTGTATGGTATTGGTATTTCAATTGTGACATTTGTTAAAAGTCTATGTATCAACTGATTTTGAGATGACTAATGCGATGGCGATATTGACGCTAACTCGTGTCTTTCATTTCCCAGGTGACGTTTTTCACTTCACTTTAAGTTTTGCTGTAGCCTCGGAAACAATTTCTTTTAGAGACTGCATTGTAGTCATCCACATTGCAGTTCTGTCCACACAATCACAGATTATGTTGACACACAATCTGTTGACACCACAATAACTCTGAGACCACAAGAAAGGACATTGTCTTCCCACTGTATCTGTTCATGGCTCCTTTCTTGGCAGCGCTTCTATCTGGCCATACCGGCTCTTTTAGGGATTTGGAAAATGACCACAAAAAAAGCATCAGAACTCTGACCCTGAGACAGCTGATATCACTTAAACCCCGGCAGGTCTCTGGAGCAAACAGGGACGTGCGGTTATGCTGTGAGCCCAAGCCTGCTGCTGTGGACAGATAAGCCTAACTTTCTCTTTCCATTCCATTCTCTCTCAATTTCTTTTTTTCATTATTTTCTTTTTTCTTCTTTTAAGCAGATCTGATTCTCTGCTCGAAAATCTCCCTCCTCCCTCAATGCTGAAATAACAATTTACCCTCCGCAGTCCCTGTTCCTGTAGAGACTTGCCGTTTAAATGTACCCTTTCTATTAGCCCCACGATGCTTTACCCAAATTAAACGTGTAGCACAATGGAGCAGGGCGGCTGCAGAAATAAAACATAACACGCCAGGCAGCGCGCACAGATACGCACACAGTTTTGCGATTCTGCGCTCTTTTATGATGAGAATTGTAACGCAAATGGGAAAGAACATTATATAAGAATAACAATGATCGCAATGCATATACGCAAAAAAATAAAAACATTCCCTGGATAAAGAAAAATATATAAAATTCCACTTAGTGGTTGGGAGTCACGGGTAAACCCATTTTCCGCTCCGTCTGCTGTTGCAAATGCATTTTCCAGATTCAATTGAAGAAAGGGCGAAAGGGTCAAACCATACAGCATAGGAAGCGCAGGCAATGTGGATGTATATGTAAAGGGTAATGATGGAGGGAAACCGTGAGCTAATTTCCATCATGTCTCCAAATGACAGCTTGAAAATGGCAGCATCTCCTCACGCTCTGCCAGCACAGAGGTCTGTAATCATGCGGCGAGCTCCACGGAGCCTAAACTCTTTGGAGTTCCTCTTTGAAAGTGTTGAAGGAAGTATTAAATCGGGCCGACAGATGTGCCATGTTTTTAATACCACCTCACATCAGCTCTGGGAGTGTAAAGAAGGGAGTTCTGGGTAAGCCAATTTGAGACTAATGAATGAAATCATCCATGTAATATTTGTACTGCTTATTGCAGAAATTCATTTATAGTAGGGTGGTTTACGAGGAACATGAGCGGTAAACTCCAGAGACCTGGATGACCTCCATCTCGTAAACCAATTCATTTTCCTGTTTCGTTTTTGGAAAGAGTGCAAATTAGATGTGTTGTATGGGACGCAGCCAGAGATAGTTCGGAGATAATAACGGTTGAGTCATGCAACAGACGGCAGTTCCCCATTGTTGTTGGAGATAGTTTTTAACACAATGAGGCAACTAAAACAAAACTTTCAGGTGGTACAGTTGCACAGTAAATTCCCTAGGTCAAAAATCAAGATAGATTATGTTCCATTATTAATCATGTAAACACGCTGTCAGGCCTAATCACAATCTTAATTAAGAGCTCAAACTGTCTTTTTAACATTTCATGACAGAACTGCAGGCAACTTCTAAACCTTCACCTTTGAGAAGTTCAGATCAATAAATTCGCTCAGTAAGTTCTGTGTGAGTCTTGTTTTGAAAGTTAGCCTTGTTAGCGTGTGTGAAAACAGGCATCTGTTAAAACAATTTCAACTCACAACATGCATTTGAAAGCTTTGCTCATCAACTTCAAGGTCAAACAAGAACATTGATCCACAGGAAGAAACATATGACAATTTTGCACAAAGAAATGAAATCGCTGACGGTTGCCAAGTCTCTGCACTGTTGGGTGCTAGCTAGAGGGTGTTCCTTCTTGACTGCAGTATCCAGGAAGGAAACACAGGAGCTTCACTGTTGGTACTCCCATTGCTAGTTCCTGGATTTTACTCCATCCCTTCACATTTTCCTATAGTTAAACTGTTCAACTTTGTCCGGCTGGCCAATATCGCTCATGTTGCCATAAAAGTCAATTCTCATAGTTCTCAAAATAAATGTCTTCCACTCACTTTCTTGATGAGGCAAATCATTGTCAGTGCATATACATATACAGTAACTATACAGTATATGAATTGTAAGAGATGCACCTATCGACCGGCAATAAATGTTTTTTGTTGTTGTTGTTTATTGTATTTTGGTCGATCTCTGTTCTGGACTTGCACACAAACTGCATTGCAATACTTTCAAAAAATTTAATTTGTGTGTCTGTAAACAAAACATGACATTAAAACATTTTATTTCTGCTTTACAAATACTGGTCAGAAACCTTAAGATTAACTTAAGGTTAACATAAAGCTCTCATTTATACATCTACAATCCCTTTCTTCTCACATATTCAATTAATGTCAACTTAAATCATTGTTTCATATTCATTTATTTACTTGTTTTGTTTATATATATATATATATATATATATATATATATATATATATACTCCAAAACTTTTTTGGTAATATAATGAAAGTTTCTTTTATATATATATATATATATATATATATATATATATATATATATATACACTCACCGGCCACATTATTAGGTATACCTGTCCAACTGCTCCTTAACACTTAATTTCTAAGCAGCCAATCACATGGCGGCAACTCAGTGCATTTAGGCATGTAGACATGGTCAAGACAATCTCCTGCAGTTCAAACCGAGCATCAGTATGGGGAAGAAAGGTGATTTGAGTGACTTTGAACGTGGCATGATTGTTGGTGCCAGAAGGGCTGGTCTGAGTATTTCAGAAACTGCTAATCTACTGGGATTTTCACGCACAACCATCTCTAGGGTTTACAGAGAATGGTCCGAAAAAGAAAAAACATCCAGTGAGCGGCAGTTCTGTGGGCGGAAATGCCTTGTTGATGCCAGAGGTCAGAGGAGAATGGCCAGACTGGTTCGAGCTGATAGAAGGGCAACAGTGACTCAAATGACCACCCGTTACAACCAAGGTGGGCAGAAGAGCATCTCTGAACGCACAGTACGTCGAACTTTGAGGCAGATGGGCTACAGCAGCAGAAGACCACACCGGGTGCCACTCCTTTCAGCTAAGAACAGGAAACTGAGGCTACAATTTGCACAAGCTCATCGAAATTGGACAATAGAAGATTGGAAAAACGTTGCCTGGTCTGATGAGTCTCGATTTCTGCTGCGACATTCGGATGGTAGGGTCAGAATTTGGCGTCTACAACATGAAAGCATGGATCCATCCTGCCTTGTATCAACGGTTCAGGCTGGTGGTGGTGGTGTCATGGTGTGGGGAATATTTTCTTGGCACTCTTTGGGCCCCTTGGTACCAATTGAGCATCGTTGCAACGCCACAGCCTACCTGAGTATTGTTGCTGACCATGTCCATCCCTTTATGACCACAATGTACCCAACTTCTGATGGCTACTTTCAGCAGGATAATGCGCCATGTCATAAAGCTGGAATCATCTCAGACTGGTTTCTTGAACATGACAATGAGTTCGCTGTACTCAAATGGCCTCCACAGTCACCAGATCTCAATCCAATAGAGCATCTTTGGGATGTGGTGGAACGGGAGATTCGCATCATGGATGTGCAGCCGACAAATCTGCGGCAACTGTGTGATGCCATCATGTCAATATGGACCAAACTCCCTGAGGAATGCTTCCAGCACCTTGTTGAATCTATGCCACGAAGAATTGAGGCAGTTCTGAAGGCAAAAGGGGGTCCAACCCGTTACTAGCATGGGGTACCTAATGAAGTGGCCGGTGAGTGTATATATATATATATATTAGAGGTGGGCATAGAATAATTTTTTTAATCCAGATTAATCTAGATTAATTCCAAGATTACAGTGAGATTAATCTAGATTAAAAAAATTAATCTACTAATGTAGATAGAGTATAATATATTTTTTTTATTTGTTGTTTTTCTTTGTAACGTCTGTATTCAGAATATGTGTGCTACCTAAAAAATTACTAAAAGTAAGTCTTTGAGAACAGGGTTCCAGGTCCCGCATTAGACCACCATTATTTTTATTTTTTTAATACAAGTAGAATTTCTATAACTCTGTGTGTTGAACTGATAATCACTCTTTTGTGTGAACACAATCTACTTAATACAGACGTTACAAAGAAAAACAACAAATCAAAAAAAATATATTATACTCTATCTACATTAGTGGGTAATTAAATAAAACAATAATTTGATAAAATCTGAACATTTAGTGAAAAAAAACATTATTTAGTGGAGAATAAGTAAGAGACAATAAGTGTACTAATAAATCTGATAAAACGTTAGGCTACATTGCTCTTTGTGTTGTTGTAAAATACAGTCATGAAAAAAAAAAGATGAAAAAAAAAAACAGAAAGGCTATTAATAATATTTCATTGTGCAAAAAAGTATTATGATTTGAAAGGCTCCAATACAGTGGGGCACAAAGCGCACATGCGCATCCCGAGCGCAGAATGATGCGCTTAAAGCAACATGAGTGGCAGCGCGTCGAGTCCTGTCCGCATTGAAAAGTTAAATTCATTCTTTATGTGCGTGGTGGTGTGCGATGTATGTTGTCTATTATGCTATTGTAATCATTGTTTTAACGATGTACGAGGCATTGTGAGGTGACATCGCTTTTGTTTCTCGTGCTTTCACTGCGTGACGTTTGCAGAACTAGACATGTTATCATACAATATCACATCAGCAAGAGGGCCGTTTTCCCGTCCACAATAGCAAATGTGATATTAAGTTTATATAACAGTTAAATTAACAATTTCTTCGAGTCTTAAAAGCCTTAAATTTGAATTAAAAAAGTGTGCCGAAACCCTGAGGAATGACGGTGGCGCACAAGCTTTTCAAGCAACGCAAAGCAAATGCAGCTCGTTTACATTTAAATGTAAATGAACTACATTTATTTCTCGTGCCATTTATACGCCAAAAATAGTTTTTGCGTGTATATGATACGCAGTTTTCGCGTGCATATGATACGCACTTTTTGGCGTGTAATACGCACGCAACCCCCTTCCCCCCTCCCCTAACCCTACCCAAGCGGTTTTCAGTGCGTAGCATTTGCACGCAAAAACCATTTTTGGCGTATAAATGACACGAGAAATAACATTCGTGGTATTGATACGCACTTTCATGAGACTGTGTTGAGTAGTTTGACGCTAAAATATCAAGGTGAAAGTCATTATAGCTTGCATAGTATAGACCCAGCTCCCAACCCAACTTTGAGAATAGATTAATATTTTTTTATCGCGCGAGAGTCTCACGTTAACGCAGCACGTTAACGCCGATAACGGCCCACCACTAATATATATAATATATATATATACACATATTAATAATAATTATATATTATAATTGTGTGTATATATATATATATAAGAAACTTTCATTCTATTACAAAAACTCTATTGTTCAAGCAACAGGGAACTTCCAGGAGCACTTGTACTTGTACTTTCCCAACATATTGCACAATCGTCTCTGATATTTTTTCCATCTATTCCTAGGTTGAGCTGATGTGGGTCGAGGTTGATTAAAACCCTGTTCACACAAACCATCACCAGGCAAAGCCTTGATTCATCCGACCCTTCGGAGATACACTTGGCCGGCCCCATGTTCCCTTTCTTTAATTACTCTCTGGATTACATTCTTCGCTAATGACTTTCTCTATCCCACCCCCATCCCCCAGTCATTCTCTGTCCTCTCTTTCTATTAAACACACACATACAGACACTGGCTCAATAATGCCCGCCATGCAGTGGGAGGTTGAGGTGCTGTTGAGAGCCACTCATCCCTCCTTCACTCCTCTCCAACACCGTCCGCCTCTTTCATCTCTCTCCAAGCTCTAAGTGTGCATATATCTGTGTCTGGATGGGGTAATGGTCCTATCAAGAGTGTGAAGAGAGCCTGAGGATGGACCAGTGCACATCAAATCATTAGTCATTTTTAGCACTGGCATATCCATGTAGTTTAACATTGATTTACAGCACACGAGGCTCTTTGATCGAAATCCACTGACACGCACACCCAGAAAGATGAAGGCTAAAGTGCATAGAATGAACGTCTGAAGTACTACAGTACATATTTATCATTAGGCAGACCTGACATGATTGAGGCTTTTTTAAAAACTGTGAAAAAACAAACAAACAAACAAACAAACAAACAAACAAACAAACAAACAAACAAACAAACAGACTCTCATATGCTCTTTAGCTAGGTTCCATATCACTTTGCCAAATAATTTTAGTTTTTTCAGCCATAAAAACATTTTAAATGTTAGCTAGATTATGTTCATTACCTATATGTTCATTACCTATCTAACAATGTATGTTTATGATGAAATGATGAAAAACATATATTGTGTGCCGTTATGTTGTCATTACAGTGAGTTGGCTAACATGATTTTTGTTTCGTGCTTCAGAACTTCCATTAAGAACATATGAGCATCAGTGCTCCCTAGTTTTCACGATGAATTGTAGGACTTTTTAGAAAGTGAACGTTTCAGCGCACTGGAACGATTTTGCGATTGAGACAATCCTTAAAATGGCTGACTCTCTGTCAGTGCCCTGACTAATGAAGAAGGGAACTGATTGAGACGCACCCATGGTTTCCACAACAACAAAAAAAACAGCTCAACAGATTCAAAATTGATAATAATAATAAATGTTTCCTAAGCCCCAAAATAAGCATATTACAATGATTTCTGAATTATCATGTGATAATGAAGACTGGAGTAATAGTTGCTGAAAATTCAGCTTTGCCATCAATACAAAACATAAAAAAAATTAAATAAAAAAAACTTATAGTCTCCAAACTTGACTTAGTTCAACATGCTTCATTTAGTGACCTTCAGAAAACACTTCTGGACAATTAGTCACACTTAAAATGTCAGAATTCATTGGATTAGATACAAACATCCAGTAAATCAATAGCCATTTGCAAACAAATTAAGAACTAGGTTTGCATTTTCAATAATTTTTAACTAAATGGTTTTGAGGCCATATGTGGAGGTATGAAGTCAGTTCCACACTAGTTCACACTGTCTTAGAATAATTACAAGTGTACTTCATCAGAATAACAGTATCTACAAGTTCTACACATATAGCTACAATTTGGGAATTTTGATTGAAAAGTGTGCTTTAAAACATATTTCTTTAAAAATAGACGCAACTTGCTTTGCTAGTTTTAATATAATGCAAAGGCATTTCTCCCAATTCTAATTGTAGCTCACGTGTCCAAATACATTTTGGAGCCTCAGAGGTCCATGTATCTCCAGTTGCAAACCTCGGTCCTAAATAAAAGGATAGCGAGAAAAGCAGCCTTTGTCGCATTAACTGTTCAATCCAATTTATACAGTATTACTGTAAGCTCACAAAGGTCATTCAGCAGAGAATGTCATGTCATAGAGCGCATATGGTTGAACATTTGGGAGGAGTGCTTGCTTTTGACATTCAGAGAAGAGTAGCCAATGAAATGTCCTGGCAAAACGAATCTTTCTTTTACTAGAAATGTCTTGGCGTAAAGTATTGACCTAATGTTTACGACACAGAACGAATCCCAAAGGTGCCTTTTATAAAGCAACACGGGAGGATTCAGTATACCTAAACGGTTTTTCATTACGTTAGTGGAACACATCAATGTATTCTTGAAGTCATCTGTTTGACCCTTTGGCTAATAAACCACCCCTGGTGTCTTTCTATGGTCTTTTATTTTTTTTATACTCCTGCCTCAATAATCAAGAGAACAAAACCGAGTGATATGAAGACAATTCATAATCATTTTCCTGAAGCTTTGGGAATGAAGGGATGTAATTATCTTAATTGATCTCATAAAGTTCCGCCATTATAATTCATATAGCAAACTATGCTTTCAGAAACAAGTAAAACAACCTTTGCCTAGCCTCTAGATCACACCAAAGCTCAGAGAGGCACTAAATGGATAATACAGATTGCATGGGATTTTTGCAAGACTCTCAAAAGCAATGTCTAACTGCCAATGCTGTCCTTATTTTCATTATAGCTTAAAAAGGGGTCACGGAATCAATCAGACTTACAGCTCCCCAACCAAGGACAAGTTTTACACCCATTGATTATGTTCCTTTTAAGTTATAGGACAGAATCTTTACTTATCTTTCCTAAGTGCTAGTTTAGTTGGTGGCTTAAGATGGTGAGGCAGGTCGACTCATACTGCTAAGACATTTAACCTTTCCACATGCAAGTTTAAAACAATCTAGCTGAGTTTTTTAGAACTTATCACCTTATTATTATTATTATAAACCTTTAATGATCATGTTAGCTGATCAATAATGTTAGTTGCACCGCAATTCAGAGAATCGTATCTGTCGGATTTACAACACGTCAATTCATCCACTTCTCCCGAAATACATGAAAGCAAGTGGCCAGTGAAGTGGGAGGAGAAGAGCGTACATTTTACAGTTACTCAATACTGTATCTGATATATCTGAATAATATCTGAACATTGTCAGTTTATATAGTCTGTATGATGTACTGCACGATCTAATCACAACGGTGTGATCGTACATGTTGAAGGGTTATTTATTATTGTAGGCTAACGTTCATGCAATGATCCAATTATATTCATTTGTAATGATTCATAATTATTTCCAAAAATATGCACACATTGAACTTTCTTCATTAAAGGCCACATTTGCTAAACGAGAAGGCCTTAAATTATGGTTCATCCAAAAATGGAAATTCTGTCATTATTTACTCACCCTCATGACATTGTATGCATTTCTCTCTTCTGCACAACACAATGGAAGATATTCTGTAAAAGCACCGGGGTCAAAAAAAAAAAAAACAACAACATATTTTTCATTTTTGGGTGAATGTCCAGTTCCCAGCTTTTCAGTCAACAATAAAGAGCAGTGTGCAGAAAGTCAGTGTGACACTGATCTCCCATCCCTGAGAAAGCGAAAGAAAGTGAGAGAGGTGTTGAGACTGAGTTAGAAAGAAGTAGAGTGTATCAGCGGAGGAAGTGCTGTACAGCCCGAGTCCAGTGCTCGGGTGCTTATCTCATTGATTTACAGTGTGTGAAGAGCAGAATGGAGGCAGGAGAGCAAAGACTATAAATAGAACTGTAGGCCTTCCCTTGGGCCATCAGTTCAGTTTGCTTCTCCACCTCCCATTCTAGATGACCTCAGTTCTCTCCATTTAATTATTCACTAAGTAAAGCTGTAACCCAGGTGGTCTGAACCCCACCTCTCATTCTCTGCTTCACCAACCTTAAGGCCACATGTGAACCTCCCAGCATGCAGTTCACTGCCATTCCTCCTGGCAGACCACGGTCACAGGTTAAAACACTGGGGTTACTTGAATGGCAGTTGACACTCACACTGGGAGGCCTGTTTTCAAGTGAGAACAACCACAATCAAGAGTGCACCCCATAGACTGGATGTAAAGGCTAACGTAAGCATTCAATGTGGTAGTTTAAGAGCGTGATAGTTCAATCTATCAATTCAATCTACACAGATTGGTGTGAGGTCAAACTACTGCTCTGTTGATATACATCAGCAAACGCTGTTCGTGAGGCCAATCACCATCCATTAAAAATTATGCTAGCATGTTATATTCATGTTAGCACTTAAAATGTATTTACATACCATTCAAAAGTCTGAGGTCGGTATGATTTTATGTTTTATAAAAAGTCTCATTAAGGTTGCCAAAAGCACATAATATGAAACATTATTGCAATTTAATATAACTCTTTTCTATTTTAATAGATTTCAAAATGTAATTTGTTCCTGTGATGGAAAAACTGAATTTTCAGCATCATTACTCCGTCAACATTACAGTCTTCAGTGTCACATTATCATTCAGAAATCATTATAATATGATGATTTTGTGCTTATTATTATTACAGTTGTCCTGCTTAATGTTCTTTGTCAAAACCGTAATTTTCAGGATTTTTTGATTAATAGAAATTTCAAAGCTTTAAATTTCATGTTGTAACATTGTAAAAGTATTTGCTGTAATTTTTGTTCCGTTGAATGCATGCATCCTTGCTGGATAAAAGTATTCATTTGTTAAACAAGTTAACACTTTATTTTGACAGTCCACTTTAGACATTCTACTAACTATAAGTAACTTTGCAACATGTCAACTTATTCTACTAACCATAACTATAACCATAACCTAAAGGACAACTAATTATCTAATGAGAGTTAGTTGACATATAGTTGCAAAGTTACTTATAGTAGAATGTCTTTTGGGGGACTAGTCAAAAGTGGACTAGAAATACTAGAACGAAAAAATCTTACTGACACTAAACTTTTGAATGGTAGTGTACAAAATGGGCAAACACATTTGAGATCTAGATGTTGCGACAAGATAAGTAGAATTACTTGCTTCTGTTCTATATTATCTTATCAGATTAAACACCATCAAGTCAGAAATTTTCTTAAACAGTCTTAAACATTGAAGATAATACAATCAATAGGTCTTGAAACTAAGTTCATTTAGTGTTTAACTCCCACAGATGATAAAAAATTGCTGTTTGCTCATCCCTACGTCACTCTGTGCTGAACTGGTTTGAGAATGACAGATAAATAGGTCTTTATTGACCCCTAAGGGGAAAAAAATTGCGTTGGATAAAACATAATTTACTGAAATTTAATGACTAGTTGGAAATTCCGGTCCTTATTTTCTGAGTAATTGAAAATGAAATGCTAGCTGATTTGCCCCACTATTAACTGCATTAAGGCTGAGTGTAAGCCTCACACACATAATATGCTGAGGTTACGATATCATTCTATCCCAGATGTTTATGTTAAATCCTTGTCTTAACTCAGTCATATGATAAATGTCTCGCTGCAGTATCAATAAATCTCTCCGTAATTTTTTATTTATTTTATGATTAAACCTCAAAAAACTCCTAAGAGATGCAGATAACCAGTTAAGCTGGCAATGAGTCAAAGTCAAACTCTGAGCGTAAAAACAGCAAAAGCGCATTTGCACAATAATCAAACATGTTCTGCTTTGGTGACTCATGTTTACCTTTGTGTTTTTATTTTGGAGTGGGCGAGTCTATTTAAAACACTGTTACATTGTCCATTCTGGCTTCCCTAGACATTATCTTTCCCAGTGACAACACTGACAATCTGTTCCACTCGAAAGATCAAACAGCCATCGGTGTGTGCCAAGAACTGAGAGAGCCCTGAAACAAGTCTATTTTAACCAGTCATCCTCATCTCAGCCAAAACACAACTTTCTCTTCATGCCATGTGCACTCTGCTAAAACCCATGCAAAACATGTGGAATTTAATCTTTTCTATGTATGTGTTTTTTTTGTTTTTGTTTTTTTTGTTTGTTTTTTTAGCTACTAAAATATGGAGGTGGATGTTCTTCAAGCATGGCCACCAAGTTGATCCCTGACCCAGGTTTTCATCTTGATAATAAAGGCTAATATTGACATCATTTGACATTTTACAGTCAGACAGTCAGTGCAGAAGATATTAAATTGGAGCACCCTGAACTGTGCTTCATCCATGTTGCTTAAATACATTAATTCCAAAATAAATAAGAAAAACTAAAACCCATCGTTTTTAAATGATAGTGAATTAAGTGAATTTAGGCATCACAACATCATCATGTATATAATGAAAATGGATTTACATTTTGAGATTATTTAACAGTGTAATTAAATTATTAGCATTTTTAAACATAAGCCAATAAATGATATGGCATGAATATATTGTGCATCCCTAAAGGGTACACTTGAAAAAGTTAGTCATGACGTACTGCCATTGTACTGAATTTATCCAAATGGATATTCTTTAATTCTTCTCCTTTTGTGTTCTGCAGCAGAGAGAAAGTCAAGTTTGGAACAACATAACAGTGAGTAAATAAAGACAGAATTAAATTATTTGAGCCAACTACCCCTTGCATTCAAATGACTAGATGGATGTGGAGCTCTAACATGTTAGGAAATTATGTCTACCTTCCAGCATCATGAGAGACTTTTAAAGGTTAAATCCATGTTGAGAAGCACAGATTTGGTCATAGTGCTCCAACATGTTAGCAAACATGCGACCAAACATGCGACCCCTGCGACCTTCAATCCATAAACTCAACATACGACTAGCAACTTCCGATAGCTCCCCCATATCTGTGCACAAACCATCCTTCACCTATCAGCAATGGAACGAACTCTGATTTTCCATTCAGCTGAACCTCGTTGAAATGGTGTCACTGCTTCACCGCTACTCAATGCTTCAAAGCTGATGACCTCCAGGGTTCAGACTCGCCATCATCATCCCTGACCTTTGCTACTTAATTAATAATGTTCTACTTCCACACTCTGAATTTCAATTGTATTTGCACATAGCTTGCTGTCAGTACTAAAATACTAATACGCTTGCTGACATGATTTGTCCTATCAAGTGTTTTGTATCTCACACTGCGACACAATCATCCCTATGTTTGCAATTGTTGAATTGTCACATATTTCTTTCATACCTTACTTAAAAGACATTTACATGCTGGTTCAAGCTGGTTCATGTTAGGTAGTGCTGGTTAAGTTCTAGTGCTGGTTGTAAATGATTTCAGCACACTGCAACCATCTATACAACTGACATAGCCACACAGTCAGCACAGCGACACATTTCTGAGATACGCTCAAAGGGACACCATAAAATAATTCAATATCTTGCTAATAGACCTTGAAGCTTACAACAGTTAAAGGTATAATGTATCATATAAATGTTACATTCTATATTCTGTTTCACTGGAGAAAGACAGTCATTCAGGTTTTGCTGACAATTTTCATTTTTTTTTTTGTGAACTAGCCCTTTAAGATACTATAAAAAATGAGTCTCTCACCTTTTTAGAGTCTTTCCATGCTCATATTAATACAGGAGCATATTCTTACATGGACATAAGGGGTGATGTCAACAGTCTTCGGGCCTGAATGTTATGTGTGGTAAGGCCATGACCTCTGTCAGTTTCAAAATGGTGAGAGAAGAGGCCATAGCAAAGTGATGATAAAAGGACAAGAAACTAGCCATTAGGGAATTGATTAAGTCAGACCAACCACATAGCACCAAGTGACAACTTCTGAATGTCAAATGAAACACTATACTTTCAGAGATAAAAACACACAAATCAGACAAGATCACAGACACAGATTCCACCTCAGAGATCAGATGCTCCTTCCTCTCCATCTCTGTCCATTTTTTCTATCCATCTCTCTTCACTTTCACATCACACACTCAGTTGAGCCTTAAGCAATTGCAATTCTGTGACTACATCACTGGCCTGCTGCCAGCAGTTTATTTCTCGTGATGAGGTGGAAATGGCCCCTGATTAAACCGTTATTTCCACCGTGCCAGGGTCCTCACTTAATAGAACAATTCAAATTACTGTAGCAATTAAAATGAAACAATAGCTGTGGAGCCATTTTTCATGATGGATTTTACTGTGTAATTATGGCCTACGGTTGTTGGTATGCTACAACACCCAACCCACACATGCACAAAAACACACATCGCTATCTCGATGTTACCGAATCTTGAAGGCTGTAACTGTGCAGCGGCTTGTAAGGCCATTGTTTCAACCATCAGAAGTCATTAATGCAAGGTCAACTGATACAAATTTCCTTAATGAATGGAGTTGTATTGTGAACATTAAAACAAACAAATCACTGTTTATGAGACGATGGGAGGTCACAAAATTCTGACTTCTAAAATTGTGGTCAGACTAGACTTTATCTTAACTTTATCATAATTTTGGTAAACACTCACCTGTAAAAGTTAAATCACAAAAAAGTTGTTTGCCCATAAAAGAATTCGAATTTCACATATCTCATTTTGGTGGTTTCGCATGAACACATGATTCATAGAAAAAAAGAAAAAATTAGTCTAGAAGATAAGACTACTGTATATGGTAAATTGTTCATAATTGTATATGCATACTTGTGTATAGTGTAGTGACTGCCACTTAAGATATACAAAGATTTTAGAAGCAAAGAAACATCAATAAAGAAAAAGAATACACTTAAGGCCTAGCCCTTAGCACACATGCTAAACCCTGGAAATAAAAATGAAATAAATAAACACACACACTTAAGTTACTACAGTATTTTTTTCTGCAAAAACAACTTGATTTATACATTTACAGTACCCCTTAATCTCTATTAAAAGTGGTTAAGTGGTTAATAATTTTTACATATTAAACACCCAGTGGTGAATGGCTGTATATTTTGAATTGGCTTGTTATTAAGAATTTAATAGAGGATGAAGTTCCAGGCTGGAAGCAGATGGCAGCCCAGTGTCCCACAGGAAGAGAAGAGCCTCACCTAAGAGACACACTGGCAACAGCGTGACCACTGTTTCCATTTCCACTTAGCAAATCTGTCCACAATATAAACCTGACAGTTACAAAATCATTAAGAGCATAATTTCTTCTCCGTTCCCAGTCGGGTTGATATACAGCGCTGAGAGAGTCCCACCAAGGGGTAGAATTTTGACACAATTAAAGACAATGAAGACAAAGTCAGTCACATTCATCAATCAAAGCAGAAAGTGCACAATTACAGTCCATCTACGTAAATAAACAGACATTGTGTGAAGACTTTTGCAATGCTTTACAATAGTTTTGACCCAGGCTCTACTAATGGACAACATAATTATTAAAGGTGTGGTTTGTGATTCTCTTTTCTGTCAATTTTTTCAAAATCACTTGAAATCCTATTCATAACCAGTGGTGGAATGTAACGAAGTAAAAATACTTCGTTACTTTACTTAAGTACATTTTTCACGTATCTGTACTTTACTTAAGTAAAATCAATAGTGCATACTTTTGACTTTTACTTCGTTACTTTTTGCAGCAATTATTATACTTTCTACTCCACTACATTTCTACAATGTTTCGTTACATTTTCGTTACATTTTCTGATCAGTTTTTCCCCCTGCCAAAACAGGGATTGAAAGAAATCTCCATGTTTTCGGTGCTGACGCGTTCATGAAACATGTAACGGTGGCGCTGCCAATAAAGCACCTAAAAGCTGTCACAAAGAACCGGCAAAAGTAATGATTATGAATATGTAAAATATAACAAGGAGACATTTTAATTGTGTATTAATAAACAAGCGTTTCCTGCTGTGTCAGTGTCAGCAGCAAATATGAAGTTGACGATGCTGACGCGCGATCTTTGCAGTGAACTCGCCAGAGATAAATGCACATTTCATACGGATTACATGCAAAGAACAGTCTGTTTTCTTTCTGTTTGAATTGTTCTGTTTAAAAGTAGACATTTCAGGCTTTCTATATATATACGTCGTGAGGCAAGTACATAGCCTACCTGAGTTTCGGTTTATTTCTCCAGTTCACGCGCTGGCGCCTCCGTGACCTGATTATCTATTTTCTGCTATATTTACTTATTTATTAAATCCAGGCAATTGGTTGATGAAACATTGATTAAAATTAAGATACAATAATACAAAACGAAATTTACTTTAAAGAAGGGCTTTCTATTTGAGTTCTATGTGAACGTTTTAAAGCAGTATTTTAGTGCCGCTTTCAGAGCGCTCACGTAATGGAGAACTGACACGTCTGTAACATTGTTTTTTCCTCATAAATGTGAACACAAAAAATAAAATGACTATTTTATGTTCTGTGGAGAGCCAACCCTTCTTCATCCGATGTGTATATTAGCCTACTTTTGGTGTGCGCAGTGAAATTCACAGAATTACAAAAAAATATTTTGCCACCTAAAAGTTAGAGATTTTTGTGTTACGTCCGTTATGGATGTAGCCTATATTTCCCTCATATTAAATATAAAACGCATGTGTCTGTAGACTGATATTTTTCTAATGTCTGGACTTCTTTATTAAGGGAATATGGATATATAAGTTTCAATTGGTATTAAATGCATTTTCTGAGAACTTATATTTCAAGTTTTTACTGCAAATGTCACATCTATAACGCTGGGATTGCCCAATTTTAACGAATTTATCCTAAACTAGTTTTGTGGTGTAGGTCTACGTATTGTATAATGTTAACTTCAAATAAGGGGTGTGTCGTCTGCCTTCACACCGCGACACAGGTTCGTGGATCTGAGTGTGGCGGTTTCGGTTTCATATTGCATATTGTTACAGCCCTAATTAGGCCTATTAGAATATAGACATTAAGATAATAAATTGTTATGCAAGTACTTTTACTTTTAATACTTAAAGTACATTTAAAATCAGGTACTTTTTACTTTTTACTTAAGTAGGGTTTTCATTGTGGTACTTTTACTTTTACTAAAGTAAATATGTCTCTGGTTATTTGTACTTTTACTTAAGTACTGAAATTCAGTACTTCCTCCACCACTGTTCATAACCCACTTACAGCCACTGAGTTAGAAGCACTGAAATGAAAATTAAGCAATTTAATCATTTAATCATGTGGAACGGGCAGGACTCGAAAAACTCCAGCCAATCATTTCCAAGACCACCTAGAATCATTGGACAGTAAGTCTGTCAATCAAACGGTCGTACCGTACCCCCCTCCCCATCGCGCGAATCAGGGCCAGCGTTGGAGGAAAGAAGGACCATTTGAGTTGTGTATTTTCTAAATCTGCCGGCCGATTTGCAAATCACATACCCCACCTTTAAATGACCAATAACAACAACACTCCACACCAATGCTATTCAACAGAACACAGAATATCAAGGGCCTATCTGCACCTTGTTTAATTAGACAATTAATTTGTTATATTAGGACTTTTTGTTTATTGCAACACAAAAGCAGAATAATTATGTTCCTTGTGCTTTTTAATCGCTGCTTTTGTTCCTGTATTAAACATGCAGCAAAATGTAGCACGAGTTCTCAGTATGTATATATTGAGATTGCAAGTCCCCCACCATCCCTCTGGTGTAATCTGGCAGGTGGTACAAGTTAGTAAAGTGTATCAGCATGTAGACTGCCCGCTTGCTGTTAGACTACAGATAACGGTTTCATTGTGCGGCCCTCTCATCATTGCACACAAGGGGCTGGTAAAGGGCACCTAAAGGTCACCTGGGCCGGTGACTTGTGAACAACAACATCCTTCCCACACAGTGTTGAGGAAGGAACCATGGGAGATAATCAGGACATGTCCAAATGGCAGCATATTAATGACGGCGATAATAAATGAAAAGACGAAGGCAGGTCTGTGTTCTTTCTCTGCCTTGGTATTGGTGCTGTGATTTTCTTTTGTCTCTCTTATCTAGTTTTCCCCAGCAAATACTTTTTTAATGTCAAGTCCTGAGGGAGCCACGTAGGAATATTGCCTTTTTCCTTTACCTTATCCTCACGGCTCTTTAGAGGGAGGAAAACAATGAATGGCCAGTACCAACACTCCCTGTGGGAGTGCATGGTGAGACCAATAGTTTACATCAGATCATGAATTTTGTGTTGATGATTAAGTTTCATTCAAATAATTGCAAATAATTTAATTTTGTTTTGTTCATGTCACTTACAGTGTCAGTCTAATACATTGTATTTTTTTTTACTTGAATACTATATAATATAAAATAAAGATTATAATACAATCTGTAATATTTAAATAATTATTTATTATAAATGTAATGTAAAATAATGTAATAAAATATAATGACTCTCCTGCTTCTCCTTACAACACCGGAAAAGGTGACGCAATATAGCGCATTTGATGGCATTTCTTTAAGCGTTTAAAATTTTATTATTTGGGTGGTAAAATCGGAGTGAAATTCAAACTGCACAATTATTGCGGTTAGCTGCGATAAATGCAATTAGATCGAATAATCACGATTAGGCAACAGGCCTAAAGTAGTTTACGGTCTGCATGCATCTCAAGTAACCTGTCAAGAAAATGTATGGGTTGTATACCGCCAAAAAAAGCCTGTTTTTAATGACATTAAAGGGATAGTTCACCCAAAAATGAAAATTACCCCATGATTTACTCACCCTCAAGCCATCGGTGTATATGACGTTCTTCTTTCAGACGAATACAATCGGAGTTATATTAAAAAATATCATTGGTCTTCTAAGCTTTATAATGGCAGTGAATGGCGGTCCTGATTTTGAAGTCCAAAAAAGTGCAACTAACCATCATAAAATTAATTACTCCAGGGGGTTAATAAAGGAATTCTAAAGTAAAGTAATTTTTTGTTTGTGTAAGAAAAGATATCCATATTTAAAACATTATAAACCGACAGACGGCCGTACGCATTGATTTACGGAAAGAGTGACCTCTGACCTGAAGCTATATATTCAGTCAAAGAGGTCCAGGGTTCTCAAGTCTCACGCATTGGCCGTGAGACACACGCAATTCAACCAGTTCACACGCTCACACGCCACACCGTGTATTTCTCACGCTGAAAATGCAATGCCAACCAAGTTGTCCTGCAAGCTTTATATATAACGTTGTATACGAGGCGCAGGTACACAAAGTGAAGTTCCTGCCGCCAGCACGTAACGTTATCTCAGCCAAATTGCGTTCGTCGTTGCAACATAGATGCGCGAACACACAGAAGTTGACGGAACTTTCTCGGCCACCGTACGTTCGTTACTAGGTAATCAACAACATCGCACGAACACACGTATTGTTGAAGGTAAGTTGGAAGAAAGCTTGTCTAACATTTTTAGGCTAGAACATTTAATATATAGCCCATCGTATACATTATTATTGATGCAGTGAAAAACTCTACAACTACTTTGCAACCAGGCCATCAGCTTTGGCTCAGTTTGGCTAGCTTACGTTATCTGATACTAAGTCTAAGGGAAATGTTAGTGGGAAGGAATTAAATTATATATTATACTGTATTAATAGTCTTTCTAGTTACATTAAGGCTACATGTATTAAAGCAGAGTGCTCTGGGTAATATTTTATATCCTGTCAAAACATACATTAATCATTGCCATTGCATTTGTATTTTTGTAATTTTTGTATATTTGTCATTTTGAAATATAACATTAAAGAGTACATTTAATGTGATGAATTGCTCTGTCATTTATCAGATTTACGCATTGTTATAATTTCAATTTGTGATGGTTAATTATGAACAATGGGTAAAATTGGGGGGCGGAGCTCCATTAGGGCTCCTCCCCTAACCGCATGTGATCTCACTCCAAGCTTTCATAAATAAAAGTCATATTTGGGTGAACTATCCCTTTAAGATGTATGTGCATTATTTTTCATTAAAAGAAATCTTGATATGACTTACTTGTCTCATGTTTATATCATGTTGAATCATTCATTCATTGTTCAAAACTCTGATTCATCCAGTAATTAAACAAGTGAAGTATTTGTAAGTGAGTCATTGAATCATTCATTCAAACCCTATTTTAAACAATTCATTCCAGTTAATAATTTTTTTTTAAATAGACTGCAATTAACTTTTTGCCAGAACCTCTAGTAAATTACATATTATTTTGTTTAGTTGCCTGTTCAGAATCCTGATCTGTATTTGACAAAAATGGTGATTCTCAATTTATCCAGAATCGTTTTTTGTTACGTTACAAAAAAAAATAAAAATTCAAATAAATGCTGTTCTTAAAAATGGTGAAAAAAAATATCACTGTTTTCACAAAAAATTAATAAGCACTGTTTTCAGCTGTGAAAATTATCAAATAAATGCAGCAGTGGTTCAAAAACATAAAAAAGGCTTAGAGTTTAGTCAGAGATTTCCTACAATGATAAGATTGAAAAACTAAAAGACTAAACCTGACCGAACATGGAGCCAGGCAGTGTGTCTTAGCCCTCTGGCTCTTTCTGAACAAGCCACATTTGAAAGTCTGTATTTTTTTTCCTGTGCCCCATTTTTTGCTTCTCATTCCATCAGCTTCTACTCACTGCTGGGAAAAAAAAATACATAATAAAAAATCTGCACCTTCTATCTAGACCTTTTGCTAGTTGCACTGTCCATAAAATCTCATTAGAGAAAAAAGAAATTATATGGCAGTCCATCACAAATACGCATCAATGTGGTCTTCAGTTAGACGCTTTAATTAAGCATGGGAAAATAATGATACCGTTACAAAAATGAACACTTTCTCATTTCCTGCTCTGTAGCAAGAAATTATGAAAGAATGAGAATAGGATATTATGTATTCAGCTTTAACGTTTATTTGCAGCTGCATGATGCCAATGGTACATTTTGTCAGTCAGAAAATAGTTTGCACAGTTTTTCTTCCTCTCTCACACTCATAAACACACACACACAGACACTCAAACTCCCTGTGACAGGGCTGGTGAAGATGGCTTTTTACAGCAAACCTCTGCTTGCGTATCAATAATACAGTGAGGCTCACAGAGCACTAGTGCTTTTCAAAATGCCAAGAGTAAGGAAATTGAGTCATGGGGGGACATGAGAGAGCAAAACATCAAGGCCTAAAATAGAACTCCCTGTCTCCCCTGAGGAGGACGCGGCACTGAGAGAAGCACAAGGGAAGAAGTAGGAGGAGTCAGGAAAGAAAAGACTGTTGGGGAGGCATCCCTGTCTTGTTTTAAAAACTGTTTTGTGCATAAATGCTTTTCCAAGCCAATGCTGTTCACATCAACAAGCTGACAGTAGTTTGGCAGCTTGTTTGCATCCTCTGTATACTTGCATGAATCCAAGACCACATAAGGTCATGAAAACCTGGAAATAAATTGTAACGCTTTTGGAAAAAAAATTATGTAGATCGCTAAAGAAATCCAATTCTACAGATTCATCACGTGAACACTGTTGTAAAGACACTCTTTGGATCATTATCAAATCATGCTGGATAATATGATTGTGGCGAGCAGGACGAGTGACGGTGGTGTGAGTGTTAATGAACGGTCTCGCATCTCTCACGGAGGAACGGAAGCATAAAAAGAGGAGAGAAGACGCTGAAGATCGAGAGAGGCCAGGCCTGGAGTTTATGTTGTGTTTTGTTTGTTTTTTGTGTAGCCAGCAGTCGTCCGCGAGGGGCAGCTGGGGGATACTTTTGTCTTTGTATTTGTTTTATTATTAAAATAGTTAAATGTTCGCCGGTTCCCGCCGCCTCCTTCCCTGAATCTTCAACATTGCTACAGTGATCATCTGGTTTTGCATAAACTTGAGGTTCATGCAGCTCAAGTAAAAAAATAAAATAAAAAAAAATGCTAATTTCATAATTAAACTCCACATCCGAATTGCTATGATGAAAGCATGGCTGTTAGCTCCTAATGTAGGCTACAAAAAGAGAAATCTGATCATTAGCTTATGAGGAAAAAAAGGGAAAGAAATAGTAACAGGGAAAGTGCATGAGAGAGGAGAATTCCAAATGTAAATTAACTTAAAACTAGCCAAACAATTCCAGGTATTTTGATTTGAATGTACAGTATATGCATTCAAATATATATGCATTTATTTGAAAAATAAATGGCACAGCTAATGAGAAAGTGCAGAACATGAAGGCATGACAATATCACAGCCACTGAGCGTGAAAACTTTACCATGGTAGCAATTTTCTCTGCTTCTGTGGGTGTTGATGCATTCTTGGATTAAGTTCAAGAAATGCACTTCTGTTTGTGGGGCTGTGGTAAATCCAGCGTTGAGATTCTATATGAAAGTTTTATCGTCTTTACATAAACTTCAAAAACAGGAAAAAAGAATATAAATATGCCATGTTATATTATATAGACTTGTGTAAAGAATTACACACACACACACATGTTGGTGCAACTACATTATGAGGATTTATTATAGCATATATATATGCTATAATATATCCTTATAATGTAGTTGCAATATATATATATATATTATGAAATGTTCACAAAAATAAATGCTTTTATATAGTGAAAATTATATGCAATTCACACCACACCGATTATACTGAATTATTCAGAGCAAAAAAGGTTTTTCATATACGGTATTATTATTATGTATTATGCTTTTCCTGGAAGGTCTGACAGACTCTCAGCATGACAAAGATTAATCAAATCACATTTACTTTTGCACAAAGCATATCTATGTTAACCGCGGTATGCTGAGAACACATTTTAAAATCATTTGATTGCATTGTATACGGCTGTGTAATTCTGTTTGCAAATCTAGGAAAACAATCAATGATCAATGTTAGACTTGAATCTTTGAACTAGAAACTAGAGTATTCAGTGAGAAGTGTTGCACAGGGCTTTTTCAAATGAATGTCGATAACAAGTATTTGAAGACTTTTGCACCAGCAATGTTTAAGGCCTTGAGGGTCTCTGTAAACAGCTACAGTTAGAAGGTTAGTTTTCTCTATACTGGTACACAGTGATGTTTAAGACTAAAGGCATGAATCCCACACTAGCCTTCGGTGAGACGACTACTAATGAACAACTGTCGGTCTTGATTACCAATAAAAACCTTTGTGCTTAGCCCATGAATTGCACAAGCCAAGAATGTGCCAGCTGTAATGTGAAAAAACTGGCTCCAAGACAAGATAAAAGATAGAGGGAGAGAGAGTCTGAAAGGTATAGCTTGTATGTCCAGAGGCTGGGCATTTGATGGCAATTGCTTTGTCTCCAGGGCAACCATTGTTTCAATGCAATGGTACGTCAGGCGAAAACAGCACAATTAGTCTGAATTACGATTCTCAAC
Organism: Semotilus atromaculatus; assembly: GCA_031834385.1. Classification (NCBI taxonomy): domain Eukaryota; kingdom Metazoa; phylum Chordata; class Actinopteri; order Cypriniformes; family Leuciscidae; genus Semotilus; species Semotilus atromaculatus. Next base: position 34,057,959 of record JAULUF010000044.1, on the reverse strand, counting down.
GAGAATAATCACACCTAGTGTTCTGAGTTATGACTCTATCGCTCTTTGCTTTGCCTCATTTCTCTGCATAGCGATGAGAGGCCAGAGAGTAATTCTGCCTCTTCACAGCCAAAGTCTACTTTCCCGGACACTTAACAGCATGGCAAGATAAATGGACGGCGCCTCTCAGCAACCTGACTGTTCCAGGATATATCTTAGGTTTTAAACATGAAAAAAAAAAAACATCTTAAAGTATCTTAAAGGACAAGTTCAGTATTTTACACTTAAAGCCCTGTTTTAAGAATGTTTCTGATGAAATAGAACGGCTAAGATTGAAATTTGAATACTCACACAAAAATCGCTGTAAACGATGCTTTCAAACAGGTTTTATCGTAGTTTTGGTCCAACTCTATTGATATGTATATCTCTAGGGTAAGTGAGAAACACTGTTATAATACTAATGGATATTTAAAAAAAGCATCTTTTGCAGCGATTTTTGTGTGAGCTTATCAGTGAACACCCCAGACCACTCGGTGAGTTTCACGTCTTTGTAAACTAAAGTTTAATGCGTTTTATGAAGGATTGTTCCAGTGCACCTATGCAACCATTGTGGAGGGAGGGAGGGGGGGGGGGGGGGGGGGGGGAGGGGAGGGGGGGGGGGGGGGGGGTCCTACCTCAGAAACCGAAAATTCTCGGGCCAGCAGCATGTGTCCAAATTTCAATCTTAACCGTTCCATTTCATCAGAAACTATCTTAAAACAGGGCTTTAAGTGTAAAATACCGAACTTGTCCTTTAAATGAGGCTGGAAGGCCTTTATAATCACCCTTCTTTAATGACAGATGCTTTCAATGCTTTCAAATGAGGGAATCTTAAATGTTCTCTGAAATGTCTTTTTGCGTAATAAAGGTTCAAGCATGGTAAAGTAATAGTAGTTTGCTGGTACTTCACATTCATTTGCCCTTTTACATTTTGGAGAGCATTTTGCTGTTTTGACGGATATTAGAGGTACAAGCAAGATGTACAGCACTCTACAAAGGTCTCTATGATAAAGACGTTTCAACACTATCACAGTCGATCCAAGAGCCACAGGTGACGAAATTACGGGAACTGAGTAAAGCTGAGATGGACAGTGTCTGATCCCTGACCCTGCATGGCTTGACCTTTCTTGATCATGAAGATTTTTATTAAGATGGCATTGAAAGGTCATTTGACTCATAACAGTCAGTGCAGGGGGTAAGGCTGTACAACAGGACCAAGAAAACCTACACAACCCCACAGAGCGACATAAGGAAGGTGCTCTACATTTACCAGCATCTGAGAGAGTGAACAATGAGAGTCAAAAGGACCACCGTTGACAAAAGCACTTTCCAAAATGTCAACGTCATCACAGAAGAAAGACCAAATGTCTTTCCCCCGGACAAGCTGTTTGCCCTGGCGGGGGGGCAAAAAAAGAGCCTTTTCTTGTCACAATGTATTGTTGCGAGGAATCAACCCATTGAGAGTTTCAAAGGCAAAAAGTGCCCGTAAGTATACGTTTGCTTTGATTCTAACTTCATTTTCTGGAGCTCTGATTGATGGCTCCCCACACCCTCATCCATTGCTTCGTCAGTCGTTCACAATGCCTTTCCAGAGCAGCACTTTGCCAAATTCACTTCCTCCTAAAAAAAGAAGACGGCTAAAGAGCAGTCAAGGACATGTGACACAAAAACAAGACCCTTTCAGTGATCACCACTTTGACAGTTAAGTTTGCTGATAGACATGTTTCAAAAACTGTTGGAAAATCCCTGTATTAAGTAATTTCAATCAAAGCTACAAATGAGAAATATAACCACATGACTCTATAAAGGCATATTCAGGTGTGATGAAAGAGTTTTTGGAAATCTGTACATCAAGAAGATCATAGTCTGGTCTAACTTTTCTCATAAATCACAGTACTCTTGAGGGCAGGAGGAAAATTTACCAATAAACTCTGATCTTGCTGTACTAGATCTGTCTCTAAACTAAGTTGCCCTAAAGAATAGAAATATCCACAGTATAAAAAAAAGACCTTAGTATATTTCTGATTATATAGGGCATTTCGTATACAGTCTTGCGCATGAACCTGTGGTTAATAGGCAATGTAGTATTATGATTCTTCCAATAAACTCTCATAATCACTCAAAACAGAACTCTTCGTCTATGGTTCTCAAATGTCTGAAGCCAAGTATCAAGCATCAAATCAGAACATCCAAGTACTAATTAGACCACCTACTTCACTTATATGAACTTGAAAACAGCTAAAATTATACAGGTGTTAAAACAAATCATGCCTTTCTTTCATCAGCAGAACATAATAGGACCCCACTGATTTTCTTTGTATGAACAAAAATAATAAATTTTTCAAAATATCTTTTGTTTTCTGCAGAAGAAAGAAAATCTTACAAGTCTGAGACGACATGATGATGAATAAGTGATTACAGAATTATAATTTTTGGATTAACTAAAAATGTATTCAATTTGCACCTCAACATGATTTTAAAGGTTGTATCAGTGATTTCAGGCCCAAAAATAAATGATCACATTCATCTAATCTTTCCTAACGATCCGCTAGCTGCCCGCCCCATAAGCAGGCTGTCAAAAAAAACGCGTCTCTGTAGGCAGCCTAGGCTCTGAGATCTGCACACAAAAACAAATGGGTACAACCACCTCTCAAAACCAAAATAAACAGTGTTCCAACCAATCACCGACAGGAGCGGGTGTTGTGAGGTTTTGCACTCATGCACGCCTGGACGCGAAGTCGGAGCAAAACCCGCCCCTGTCGGGTCATTGTCTTCTCAGGTGTGAATCACAGTATTATTCATGATCGTTTACGCCCCTCACGCATATTGCCTTTCCAAACAAAAAGGGTTTTACAAAATTTAAATCAATGTATTGTTTTATGTGAATGATAATGCAGGATGATTTTCAGATCATTTTGAAGATTCTGAACATCCATTAGTCAAAAGTCTTAGTTTTTTCAATAACCATGCATAAACAATATTCTTTCAAAAATACAAACATTAACAGGGTTAATGGATGTGAACTCTCTCAGACTTGCTGCATCATTCATCAATGTGATTCCGTGATCATTTGCACATCAAATTACAAAATGTTAAGGGCGACATAAAGAAGGGTAATGGGTAAATTTTTACAATTTAAAAGAACTGTTTTCCATTTTTATATATTTAAAAATATAATTTATTCCTAAATGAGCCGGCAAAGCTAAATTTTCGGCATCATTACTCCTGTCTCACATGATCCTTCGTAAATCATCAGAAATCAATATGCTGATTTGGTGCTCAAGAAACATTTATTTTCTCACTGTTAATCAATTTAATGCATCCTTACTGAATAAAATATAAATTTCTTTAAAGAAATCATACAAACTTTTGAACAGTAGTGTACACTACCATTTGAAAGGTTTTGGGTCTATTTAACAAGGAATCCTGGAGAGAGAAAAAAAGGGTTAAGAGGTTAAATCCATAAAAATAACAGCATAATACACAAGCAAATCAGCATATTAGAATGATTTCAGAAGGATTATGTGATAGGGTGAGCATAAGAGGCTTCTTTCAAAAACATAAATCACCCTGAACTTTTGAACGGAAGTGTATTTATGGAACATTTTACTTTTATAAGTATTTAGCTTTATTGCATACAAATTGAAGATGGACATCCTAGTACAGTTTGCACAAAGAATGCAAAGGAAATCAGAGTGAGAATAGTATTGGTTGTGGGTAAAATCGAGCTTGCTGTGTTTGAGAAATATCATACGTCAAATATACTGTGGGGGGGCATAAAAAAGAAAGAAATCACAGTGCCTGGTGCCCAAGGCATTTGATTTCACTTAAAGCCGTTAAAGTACTATGCTCAAAAAAGGTATGATGAATGTCCATTACCCTTTCATTATGTATGAGGCCACGAACTGCTTTTGCGCCCTCTGTAGTGCTACAAGAAAGGTCATGAATATTTGAAAAGCCTGGGGAATGGAAGAGCATACTGGCATAACTCGTACGGCACAGTCGCGAAGAGTATTTCTCTGACCTAGTCCTTGACAATTTACCATTATTATTTGTCCTGAGTGTCATCTGAGATGAGGGAAAACGAGGTACCCACTATGACTATGGCAAGCCGTTTTAACATTTAATCATTTAAACCTACTAGTCTCTATTTTCATGCTACTAGTACTTATTTTGTAGATACTAGTATCTATTCTATTAAGTACTAGTACTTAATCATTAGCTACTAGTGCTTATTCTTTAGGTACTAGTACCTTTTTAAAGATACTAGTGCTTATTCATTAGATACTAGTCCTTATTTATTAGATACTAGTGCTTATTCATTAGTTACTAGTACTTATTAAAAGATAACAGGTGGTAGTATCTACTGAATAAGTACTAATAGCTAATCAATAAGTACTAGTATCAAATTAATAAGCTGTACTAGTATCTAACGAATAAGTACTAGTATCTAATGAATAACTACTATTATCTAATATATATATATATACACACACACACTAGTCACAATTGGAATACATAATAGTCAGAACTGAATAGTTGATATCTAATGACAGATCCGAAGTCAATGGCAAAAAAAATAATGTGTTACTTGTAACAAAAGAATTTACTAGTCACTATTGAAGTAAGTACTAGTATCTAATGAATAAGTACTATTATCTATTTAATAGATACTAGTATCTAATGAATAAGTACTAGTATCTAATAATAAGTACTAGTATCTAATGAATAAGTACCAATTTAATAGTAACTAGAATCTAATGAATAAGTACTAGTAACTAATGAATAAGCACTAGTATCTAATAAATAAGGACTAGTATCTAATGAGTAAGTACTAGTATCTTTAAAAAGGTACTAAGTACTAGTATCTAATGAATAAGTACCAATTTAATAGTAACTAGAATCTAATGAATAAGTACTAGTAACTAATGAATAAGCACTAGAATCTAATAAATAAGGACTAGTATCTAATGAACAAGTACTAGTATCTTTAAAAAAGGTACTAGCACCTAAAGAATAAGCACTAGTAGCTAATGAATAAGCACAAGTACTTAATGGAATAGATACTAGTATCTAAAAAATAAGTACTAGTAGGCTATGTAAATGGAGACTAGTAGATTTAAATGATTAAATGTTAAAACGGCTTGCCATATTCCCGCTACAGAGAAAGCAATCCGAGAGCTCACCTTGAATTCTGTCCCATGGTATTTCGTCCCACCAAACTTAACCAAGCCATTGTATAATAAGGACCAGTCCACTCAAAATTGGCTTCCTGAAAGTCTTCTCCTCACACAAATCTGTGTGAGGGTTTAAAAGTCACATAATATTGTGCACAACTCCTGATATCTCTGTCTCTTTTAAAGCATAATATAATCCATTTTCTATGTGTTAATATCTCTTTGGGACAGAGGCAGACATCTAGATCCCTCAAAGGGTTTTAATGGCCCTTTATTATAGCTTGACAATCACACATACTCAAATCAAAACAAATTGAATTAGTTTAGGAATTTTCAATATTTATGAAAAAGCAACTTGAATATTTAGCTACATAACTCTTTCATGTTCCGCTCCCAATTATTGTAATTTAATCAATGATATAAGACACCATTCACATACAGTATATCTGTCATTTGCATACATACATGGAATGAATAATCAAATTTGTTCACTGATGCAAGCAAGTGTTTCCTTTCTTAAAATGAACACAACATGCTTTGGACATCATGCTAACTGAAAATAAAATAATTAATTGCAATGATTTGAAATTGTATTGGTTAATTGATTTGTCTATGAGTAAAAAAAAAATCATATCCACAATGTAAAGTAAAAAGCAACTCTAAAGGCCATTGCACACAGTCCAAAATTTTCGTATGCGTTTTTCGTATTCGTGATTCGGTGGCTCTGAATGGTCAAAACACCATTCAAACACCATTCAATCTGCTTGCTACGAAAAACGCAGAAAATCGAACCCGATCCAATTTTTTTATGACGGACGAAAGTTTCGGAGGCAGTGTGCAAGCGTGATTGACATAACGTGTCAAAAATCGTGTCAAAAATCAAAATATTTCGACCGCGAAGTTCGGACTCAATTTCGGTGTGCAATGGCCTTAAGAAGTCATGTTTTTTCAGCTGGTTAACTACTACAAATACTGCACACGTTTTAAAATTCATATGGGTTTGTGACAATATTAGAATAATTGTTATTTCTGGGTGAAACATCAAAAATTCAATTGGGTTTAGAAATGAAATTTGTTCATCCAAAACGACTTATTATTAAAGTGCCACTTTTCTATTATAAAGGTTCCTAGTTGTTTTAAAGGTTTCCTTCAGTAGGTATGCATGCCTTAAAGGGAAAAAAAAAAAAAAAGAAAACGAAAAAAAAAAAACCTTCTCACAGTGTCTGAAATTGCTCGATAAAGGATTCAGTCTCTTTAAACCCCTTCTTTCACAAAGCTTCCTCTGCTCTGATAGGTCAAATGGCCCAGTCTATTGTGATTGGTCTACTGCTAGCCTCGCGAAGCCAGACCTTCAGACTGATGGCAGAAGATCTGGACTATCGCAGCTTTCATTGGCCAAGGACCGCTAAAGAAGACGTTTCCCTGACATATAACAACCTATCACAGTTAATTTTGTTCCGCGTCATGTTTAGGGGTATGAAAATGTAAAGTCGATGTCCCTACAATTAGGGATGCACCGATAGCAGTATAGGGACCGATATTGCGCTTGTGTACTCGTACTCAAAAAAATGCTGTGATATCAACAAAGAGAGAGAGAGAGAGAGAGATTTTGAATAAAAAATTGAGTTTCCAAAACCAGATGTCCATCAGAAACAATACACAAAACATCATTAACAGACCACAGATCATTGAAACCCATCTCATTATTTACAAGACTATAGTATGCAAAATCTATTTTTAATCTACTAGCTAATTTCATAAACATCACTTCAATATTAATACTCTTAAGCTGTATTCCTATTAAATAATTTAACAGACATATATTCCTTCTTTAAAAAAAATATATTTTCAAATATAAAAACTTGCTCTGAGAATTCTTCACCAAAAGCTTGAAACAATCTATTAAGAACATCGAAAAGACCTTCCAATCTTTTACATTTTAAAAACAAATGTTCTAAATTCTCCTCTTCTCCACAAAACCTACATCCTAAACCTACTGGGTTCAGGTGTGCCATATGTTTGTCTGTGGCTGTTGCACCATGAATAATTCTCCATTGAAGATCTACCATTCTTTTCTCCACTGGAGGTTTATACAGAGTTCTCCATCTGTCTCTTACAAGAAATTCTGGCTTCAACAAAACTGGCCACCTTGAGGCCTTTTGTCCTCTGAGTGAAACGTGATGCAAAACTTTAACTGCAGTCTTATATATGGCTTTCCTTAATGTTGTTTCAAACAAGTCCAGCTGTGGAGTTTTAAAAGACAAAATTGAACCTGCTATTTCATGCTCTTGTCTTTCGCCGACGACAACAGCAACTCTTATTATTGGAAAGTCCAGCTCATTGCTTATATCTGATGAAAATTCTTGTCCAATATTTTAACTATAGCCGGTTGGTAATGCATTAACAATTTCTTCCACCAGCTTTTCCGTCAAGCGTGAGGACTTTAATCCTGTTACTTCTTTCAAGGTTTCCACGAATTCCCATCGGTCATTATTTAAAAGTTGCCCCAGCTTCACAATGCCATGTCTTTGTAAAATGCATGCATGCACACTTACAGATGACAAAAGTCTTGTCTGAATCATTGGGTTGAAAAACAAACATTCAAGAGCTTGCTCCTACATGTTCCCAAATCAAGGTTAAAAACCAAGGGAGACCGTGCATTTTCTGTGGCAGCCTCGCGTCTTTGGAACAGTCTTCCTTTGCATATCAGATCCTGTGACTCACTAAAATGTTTTAAATCTATGCTGAAAACACACCTATACACCTATACGCTGTGGCCTACAATGGCCCCGAGGCTTCAGGTCACTGATCAGGGTTGGATATTAACCCAGTGTTTTGTGTGAGTACTGTCTGAGTGTTTGAGTAATTTTTTTATCTGTACAGCACTTTGGCCAACTTGTGTTGTTTTTAAATGTGCTTAACAAATAAAAGTTGATTGATTGATTGATTGATTCCTCTCGTATCCAATTCCCAGATTCATCAACATCTCTTTCCACTTTAAAAAAAAGTTCTCCAAGAGTGCAACATTGACCGGTAAAAAGGTGTAACCTCAGGCAGATTCACTTTATCCAGTTCCATTAAAAACAGATGTCTGTCTAACTTAAGACCACCTGTTTTTTGTAGAATCATTTGTGCAGTCTCAGTCCAAGTTTAGTCCTTATTATACAGGAATCTCTGTGCTGCTTGTATTCTAAAAGCACAGATCGTACTCCACACATCCACCAGACCTTGACCTCCCTCGCTGCTGCTCGAATCCAACGTTCTCCACTCCAAAAGAAAAAAACTCCACAAATGTCTTCTGTATTTTGCAAATCAATTATTCAGGTGGTTCCATTACAATGAGTCTATGCCATAAAGTTGAGGCAGCCAGATTATTCACCACTAGAACTCGTCCTCTGTATGACATCAATGGTAATAGCGATTTCCATTTAAACAACCGGGCAGACACCTTTTCCAGCAGTTCCTCCCAATTTTTATTCAGAAATAGTTTATTTGCACCCAAAAAAAAATAGCATTTTCAGACGATCTCTTTCCCACAATAATCCACCAGGTAATTTTGGAGGTCCTTGCCCACTTTTCCACTGACCAATAATAAGTCCCTCACTTTTCCCCCAATTTACCCTTGCTGATGATGCCTTTTCATAATTTCCCATTGTTTCAGTTAAAATATTAACATCATTTTGATTTGAGATACAAACAGTAACATCATCAGCATAAGCTGATATTGAGATTCCATGCATGACATTAATTCCATTGAGATACCTTTTTAGCCTGCACAACAATGGCTCAATAACAAAGCTATATTAATTGTCCAGTGGACAGCCTTGCCAAATCCCTTTTAACACAGGTACTGGGTGCACTCAATCCTATGCAGGCTTTCACAATCACAAAAACTTCAGAATATAGTAGTTCATTATATGATATAAAATTCTTCACAAAACCCCCCAAAAAACCCAGGAAACATTCATATTTAAAGAGCCCACCCTCAACAGCTCCATAGAAGAAAGAAAATGTAAAGAGGATAGAAAAAGAACAAAAAACTAAGCAAAAAGAAATAATCACCCTGTGTGACTTTAACATTGGATTTGTTTTGTGAAGCATTCACTTTATCCCTTCTTAGCTTTGTTAACATCTTCTTCAACCTGAACCTTTTTGTGTTTACTTAAAGTCTCAGCTAACATTTCTTTAATGTTGATGAAAAGATGAAAAACATCTTTAACTTCAATAGTTCTACCAACTGGTCACATCCAGGAAGTTATTTATATCTTTATATACACAGTATATATTTATATACACATCGTCCACATTTCCACACTGTGATCCAATGTCAGATACATCAGAGAATGCATCATCATCTCTCAAATCAGTATCAGTACACAGTTCACCAGAATTAGACATTTCAAAATTTCCATTAGAATCCCTTTCAACACTAACCCTAGCTGCATCATCATTCGTTAGACTATTGTTATCCAGTTCAACCATTTCACGAATGTTCTCATTCTGACTCTCGTTCCTTCGTGATCCAGCTTGAGGCTGCACATCCTCAGAAGCTGACTTGCTACTCTCACCAGCAGCAGAAGTACTAGGCCTAACTTCCACTTCACTAACCTGGGCCTTGTGTGGACATGCGTGCCTTTTATGCCCGATGTCCCCAGTCCCCACACTCAAAACATTTCATACTACCAGTGTTCGCGTAGATAAAATATGCTTTCCCTTCATGACTCTGAAAGAAATATCCATCTCTGGTTCATTTAAGAACATAAGTACACCTGCCGTCTGAAAGACATAACGTGTTTTAGAGCAGCGTTTTTACACCCCAGCGGGATCATCTTAATCTCACTTGCCATTTTTCCATATCGCATCAAAGCTTTGTCAATTGTGTCATTTCGAATAAAAGGGAGTACATTGAATATCGTAACTCTAGTTGTCGGAGTAACAAGCAATTCCTTTGCTTATCAACTGATTAAGTGTCTTCCTTCTCGACAAAAAACACCACTGCTTTATTCATCCTGGATGCTGTAGTAATGTTTTCATACCCAACTTCTTCCCCGATTGCCAGCAGCACATCTTTTCACAGCATTACCGCCCTGTGCCGGTACACACCTGATTCCATGGCGGAGCGACACCTGTGACACATGCAGGGATACACGCCATCCCGATGCCGCCTCAAAAACTCACAAAAAAATCGATAATGAACGTAAACAAAGAAAGTGCATGTACAGTAAGGCAGACTATATTGGACTGTGTATTCGGTCTTAAAGGGACGGAAGCTTAATAAACCTGCTGTTGTGTTTTTTATTTACTGTTAATCAAAAAAAGACAAAAAAAAGATCTCAAAACAGTATTGAGATATTTCACTTATGTCTAAACATTTGAACCACTGAACCAAACCTCTGCACTAAGTCCTGCTAGAGCAGGTCTAAATGTGCTGTGCTATTAAATGATAGATCAAATATGATAGAGCAATAGAATGAACAGTGAAAGTAACATAAGCTCATACAATACATTTTAATATGCTTAAGCATGAAGAGGCGCGTGATGTAGGGGTGCTGCTCATTTTCAGCATTTAGTCATTTATTTGTAATAAACACTTTAAAATGTAAATTGTAAGTGGGCTATAAACCTATGTTCTTTCTAAAAAGGATTAATTATACATGTGATGTTTCCCGCAAACATTATGCATTATGACTGCAAACAGTATTGATAATGATAAAAATGTGATGTGCAGTCAAATGTCCAGTTCTCAACGATAAGCTTGTTGTGCTTTGTGGAGGTTTTACATGTTTTGACTCGATATTGTTTCTTGTGGAACCGCGTCCACAACACATACACAACCTAAAACATTTCCCTGCACCCCTAGTTTTACCGTATCAATTCCAGCACGAGTCCATATCCTTTGGAAGTGCATGCAAAAGTAGATTTGCAGAGCAGAAAACAGCGTCTGCCTCAGATACAACTGCAGTGTTTGAGGCCGGGTCATGTAGACGTTGTTTGCAGGGCAGCCAATGAAGACCATATGCTGGCATTATGCAAATTTGTTACAAACCTGTAGATATGTTATATACAATGTTGTCCACATTATATTTCATCTGCAGCAGCATTGTGAACTTTTGTAAAGATATGTTTAGCCATTAACGGTTAAATGAATCATTATATTCAAATTGCAAATACATGAGGAGAGTCTCCACATGAAAGACCCACGACTGGCAGATCAACGTGCTACAACATTTTCTCTCCGAAACAGTAGGAAATCAAATTAGATTGAATGGAGGATTTTAACTGTGACAAGATGATTGACAGGGCAGTTTACTGTGACAGGATGCACGTAACTAAGCGACAGAGATGTCCGATACAGATGACAAAGTAGTATGTCCAAAGCTTGCCTACTCTATTGCTACACACTCAAAAGTATTTACTTTTTCTTCACAAAAAGAGTACATACTTTTAGGGCGTAGTATAAGTAGGTGAAATTGGACGCAGCATATGACTTCATTTGTCATGCACTTTGATCTTTAAAACTTTTCAGACAATTTACATTCACAAACAGCTATACACAACTTGCACACAATTATAAGTGGATGTGACATTTGCCTTTGCGAGAAATATTGCGTGACAAAATGAGTCACCTAGACCTTGAATGGAAAAGCAAAAAAAAAAATTAACAAAGGACCAAAAAAAAAAAAAAGACACTCAGGAAGAAGCAATGGATGCATTTTCATTTATTTTGGTGGGATTCAGATTCCATCAGCAATCCACCCGTGCCCGGGCCCAGTCAGAGGTGGAGGGGAAGCACATGAATGTCACACTTTAAAAGCATTCGGAATGAATCTTGCTGAACACAGGTTCTACCGCCTTATTAGCCTATTTTACGCTCCTGCGAACAAGGCAAACGGAGCGAAAGAGATATGCAAATATGAATCTAATTGGCCTGTCAGGACCACGGTCCCCCAGTCAAACAGGTGACAGTGAAGGGGAGAACACAAGCAGATTGGATTCAGCTGCCACCCTTACACATTTCATTAAGTCATTCTGTGTGCATTATGCCTGGGGTCAATGCACTATCCTTGAACAGGTCTTTCAGCATTCATTACCGCTGAGTTTCTCTCTGTCACTTTTAAAGCACCACATGCTCCATTTTTTTTATATTTCTATATCTCTTTGGGACAGATGCACTAATCCAGATCCCCCAAAAAGCGTCGCTGACCCATTGTGACTGGGCACAGTGCCTATTAATTGTGATCAATGGAACTTTTGAACAACAAATATGCGGTGTACCAGTGTATCAAAGCGACAGCACAAATCATAATCAATATTCAGACTCTAGGGAGAATCTTTTGTGTTTAGTTGTGTGTTTAGTGCTTCAGAGACAGCATAAAAGATGGAGTCAGAATTTTGTCTTTAAATGAGAATCTGTAAAACGTGGGTTTTGGTTAATGTGCAAGAAATGAGCAAGTGGCACTGGACATAGATGTTCCATAGCACTTAATGATGCATCTAGAAAAAAACACACACCTTCATTAGTGGACTATCACTCCCTGCACAAAGCGGCCACGCAACAATGGAAGGGAGGAAAATCAATGGTGATGACTTAGCAAGCTAAAGAACAAAAGACAGAAAGAATGATAATCACTCTAGGAATGAGAAGCAAGCAGACGAAGAGACTATCTGAGGAGCAGAGAGAGAGAGTGAAAGAGATTGAACGGTAAATCAGAGGGCAAAGTCCTGAGAGCATTGCGGATCCATGATAACATTGTAGCTTAGCAGTGAAGTACAAGATGGTTAAAGTTGGTAATAAGTAACCCCCCTCTTCACCTTACAGTCCAATGTTGCTTCAATATGCATCATGGTTTTCCCACAGTAAAAATAACAATCAAAGCATAGTAAAAATATATATTTTTAATCGCATAAACAGAGATTTAAAGGGAAGGGAAAAAAATATTAAACTTTTTTTTTAATAAAAAAAGACACTCGCCAGGTGCTGAAATGCATATGAAATGATATAAACCATTTAAAAAAAATTACAATTCATATAATATCTGTAATATATTATACTGTATATCTTTAAAAAACCTTAAAAAGCATTTACTGTTAGGTTATGGATTTTTTAAATGTATAAAGTAGAGTATGTGCAATTTATGTAATTGCAATAAATGTGAGTAAACCATCTTATCTGCCCAACATTTTCCTGTATATCCAGGCACAATATTCCTGTAAATTGTCTTTGTTAGCCTTGCTAAATATTATTTAAAACAATCTATGAGCAAAAGTATAGATCATGGGGTGAACGTGATTTCACCAAAGTACAACTGGAACAACAATCCAATCACCCAATCAGATTCAAGGGACAAGTTTACAATTTATGTCAAGTTTAGGCGTACAACCAGGGTTAGGTCCTTGACAACAGTGTTGATCACCTATCATTTACCTCTGATTATAGGGATAAGGTATAGGATAGATTTAGGGGTAGGGATAGGGATAGGGATAGGGTTGACTCAACTTTTGGACGGAAATGTTGTTCCGGGATCAACAAAATATGTTGGTCAAGGAAGGAACATGGAAAAATCACAGTGACCAGTTCATTGCTCATCTGTAAATCATTATTTATATTATCTTACATTGAGAACTGCTTCTATAATGAGCTGCACGTCTTTACAAAAATGTCAAAGCACAATGTAACCATGTTCCATTTATATATTATCCATTTTAAACTCTTAATGATACATTTTACAGAAACACAAGCTGACATTTACTAACTAACTGTGTTTTACCGGCATATCTTTAACATCATTGTCTCATTCTTCCTGGTAGCTGCAAAACAACAAAATAACCTTCCAGGTCTCACATCAAAGAGACTACATACAGGAAAGAGTGGCATTCATTTATTCTAAGAATAAAACTCAATCGAAATAATCACAGCCACGAAGAAAAAGAGAGCCTTTAATCCAATAGCAGCACTGTTGTTAACTGGAAAGCAGTACATTATCAACATCTTAACACATTGTTGCAATGAAAAACAATATCAAACTACCGTCGAGCCACTAGTTTTTGTTCCTATTCCAGCCCACACTGGCGATAAACACAACAAAATCAACTGGATTGCTTGTATGCCTGTACTTTTCCAAAAATGGGCTGTTCTTTTCAGGTGAAGGATCGATGAGAATGATAATGAACATTATTTGAGTAAGGAAACACTTTTGACCCAGAAGAAAGTCAGCTCACAAAGAGCTGCAGAAGTTATTCAACAATCAATACTGCATTTATAATGTGGCTCCATCAGAATTCAGTTGGAACACCTGTGGCAGCGAAAACTGCAGAATTATCCACATAAGCCCACACCAAACGTCCAGGTTGAATCGTGGCACTTAAGGCTTTGAGGATTCTCACTGACTGAAAGGTTAAGCGGTATTCCTCTGTATATACAATTAATTTTCATTTGACTTTTCTCACAGTGCCAACTCTCCATTTGTGTATCACATGGATGCACCATGTATTCTATTTCAAGGCTGAACGCATGTGCAGTTATTTGCTTTACACTCATATGTTCCATGTCTACAATCTTGAAAGTCAGACATCGAGTCAGGGCTGAATTTACAATCCATCTAAACTTCACCGAGAGATGTTGGCAAGAAACTGTGGCATGTCATGTCATGCCGCTGTGGGCGGACAGACTGCTAGAGTGTGATTAGGCTCTGCTGTGATCAGCTCCCAGCTCTATAATCACACACAGTAAAGAGATGTTGTGGAATTAAAGCAGAATTTTAGAATCCTGAAAACTGACTTATTGGTTTAATTATATTAACATTGCATTACATTTATTTATTTATTTGAGCAAAGTGATTTGTTATTAAAATGATCATTTTAATTTATTTTAAATAAACTAAATTAATTTGTAATACCTAACTGAAAGCTTTGCTAATATATCAATACTCAAATACAATGTACATAAAAAAATAATAAAAAAAAATAATGCTTTGGCTGAACTCGATTTAGTAGGGACCAAGTGGTTCAACACATTTAAGATGAGTTTTCTTAAAATTAAATTAAGCCATAAACTTTACTCATTCATAGTTAAGTACAACAATAACATCTGTCATGTCAAAGGTAAGCCAATGTGCCCAATAAAATATCTAACTACTTGCACAATAGCACATGTTAGCAAGCAAAACTATGGGCTTTGTAACTTTGCAGATATTATACATGCACAAAAAGATGCATTACACACTAAAGAAAAGGAAAACATTAAAAAGAATCATATGACCTCTTTAAATGCATCATTATGCAAAAACATGAGGAATGTCCTCCCTGTGAAAGATCCATGACTATTACTCCAATATGGTAGGAAGAAATGTTGAGTAGCATAATTTAAACTGATATGTGGAGAGTACACATTAATGGCGTTCACTATGACACAATCATTGATAGGCAAGGCAACAATGACAGGATGCATGTAACTATGTGGCAGATGCATTTATGATGTTATAGTAGTATGTCCCAAAACTTTCCTATACTCCTTTGCACTCTCAAAAGTATGTACTGTTCTTTGTAAAGTATGTAAAGTTTTTTCATGTTGCCCCTATTTTTTTAAGTTTAAATGGATCGCAATCAATTAATTTAAGTTGTTTAAGTTTAATAAATGAAGTTGCGACAAAATATTGAAGAATTGTTTTGCATTAGCTTGTAATTAAGCAAATTGAGAAAGCAGCAGTTTGTTTCTGCTGTAGCCCAAATTGTGTTATTAATTTATGGCTGCATTTTCTGCCATTATTTTCCAACTTCATTGTGTATAAATTGCTGAAGAAGAAAAAATAAATAAATAATCAAGTCTCACAAAGCCTAATATCTCGATAACAAAATGCAAATGACTTAATCATGCTAATACTAGACTGGAACCAAAAACCAGTAAATCAGCTAAAACAGTGAGCTGATCATAACATTTCAATGAGAGTCACGCTCATGTCAATCTGTTGCCATAGAAAAAAAAAAACTCCCAAATGCAACCTGCTAATTTCACAAACACAATCTAGAGATAATGGAAACCAGGAAAAAAAAAACAAGAAAAATATCCACAATTTTCCCCTTTATTCTCCATCCACAGGAGATGAAAGGCAACTCGCTGTATGAATCCAACCACAGAACAGAGTGATTGAAGAATTGTAACAATGGCATCAGCTCGGCGGGAAGCGGATTACCTGCATCAGCCAACACCACGGTTTTTATTATGAGTGCTTTGAACTCCGAACCTTTAGGAACTACAGAACCTTTCAATCTCATTAGATCTGCCACATTAACCTTTTATACATGCATTTTTAACTTGTTCATTATAAGCTTTTTTTATTTTTATTTTTCAAAGGACCAGGTCTTTATCATATAGACCGAGAATTATCTACCAGGCATAAAATCCTGTTAAAATTGCTTTATAGTTTACATCATTACACAGCTTGCTCCCGTTAACAATATTACTGATATTTTGAGGTTATGGCTTTCTAATCGGCTTAGTTTGAGTGCTGCCAGTCATACACAGTATGCTTTATCATTCCAGACACACACACATCAGTGTAATCTGGATCATATTTCCAACAGACAAACCATGCTTTTATGGCTGAATTTTAGCTAATGACTAATGTAAATGGAGCCAAATGATACTTATTTAGTAAACCACTCCTTGTTTTCAAAGACAAATTTAAGCTAATAAGCTTATATGTGTTTTTAGAAAGTATCTGAATGTAAAAAATGTGTAGCGGATATGAAACTAATGAAAGTAAAAGGTTAATGAAGATTCAAGGATAAAACTTGCCAGCTGAGGATTCCTACAAATAAGAAGTGCTGAATATCCAGGGCATAATATAGAAAGTATTTGCATATTATATGTATTTATACATTTGAAAAAAAGATGCACAGGTCTATGGAAACATGCAGACTAGTTAACTAAGAATGGATTGTGCCCTTTGACATCGCAGTTTATTTGCACATGCCAGTCCCAGACTAAAATGCATGTTTAGAGCTGTTTTAACAAAGCAACTTGCACTGACATACCTTAAAATATGTCAGTGCCATTGTTGTGTCTCATGATGCACAGCAGTAATGTTTTAAAAGGCATATAAAAGCTACTGAAATGTCCTAATTGAACTAAGGCCTAATAAACCCTGCCTGTGAAACCAGGCCTGTGTGTTATAATACCCGTTCGTCCCCATAATTTAATAATTTGATGAACAACTGATCATCAGAAAATGTAGTACTGTGGTAAAAAACATCATTGTTATGCAGTTCCATAAACACTATCTAGCCAATATAAACCAGCATGGAAAGCTTAGCATGAAAGATTCCATCTCATTTAAATATCGGCCTTGAAACAGCATTTCTAACAATCAATCAGACTTTGGAGTTAGGTTCAGTGATAGTTTTAGGGTTTTAATGGCGTATACACCATTTCTATCAACATTTAATTTCCCTAGATTAATGGTTAGGTTTTGGATAAGAACTTTTCAGGACCATCAAAACATGTTTGACCCAGGAATGCCTTACTCTGAGTAAAATCAGGATGTTACTGGTTTCCCCATTACAGTGGAAAAGAATGACAACAACTTCATTTAAATACACATAACACAGCTCAAGAACTCTACAGATAGTGTCTAGTTAGATTGGATTGTGGGTGGTTAGTGAATAACGTTTTGCACTCAATATTGACTGCAACATTTTATGAAATCCCCCCTCAGAGATGAGTTGGCCGTACTGTAAGTACTTGAAAGTTCGATAGGGCGCTCTCCAAGAGCCGAAGGGAATGCGCAATCTTACTTTTGGTTCCTGCTCTGTGCAATCTCACTGTCTGAACAGCAAACCCAAATCATTCCTTCATTTTTGCCAACAATCAGAAAGCCCTAGTGCCCCTCTCCAGTATACGGTCTCATTCCTTTCCTCATCTCAGCTGCTTTCAGGCCAAATCATCTCTAAAGAGCCTGAGACAAGAAAGGAAGTGGAAATATGCTGTACTCATCGACTCTCACTCTCACATGAGAATGGATCAGTGTCTGGATCTTAGTGGCCCCTGAAGACAACATGCTTTGATGTGCACTACCTTCCTTTATGTCCAGACCCATCTCACTTTACTGAAAGAGAAAGCAGCAAAAAGATTAAATGAAGCACAAAAGAAAAGGGAGGAAGGGGTGGGAAAAGAGGCTTTTTTCCCCTTTCTCCTGTACCTTCAAGACCAGAAGCAGTGCCAGAACCTGAGAGGTTTGATCAACGCCCTAACACTTGCTCTCCAAGAGACCCTCTCCAGTCGGATTCTTTCCTGTGCTTGAGAAATCATTTTTCACTAGAGGAAAATTAGTTTTCTCATCAAAGAACTTGGCACCAGGCACTTTTAGCAAACATATTTTTGGTAGGAGGGTGAGGAGCCAATGTGGATTTCCATAGTGTCTGCAGAATATGGACTGGTAATTCAAAGTTATAGACAGTATGATGTGCAAAAAATATAAATCAATGTAATTCAAGTGGGAGATTATAGCTCCTTGTGTCATAACAGTTACCGCTTCAATCTGTCCTCAGAACTGTCCTCTGTCCTAGTCTTAACTTAGAATCTACACTTCTTTTTGCTTTGTCTTCACATTCAGAGCATATCTTTTTTGTTTGTTTGTCTGTCAGCTGCACAGGAGAATCAATAATCAACTTTCAAGCATATTTTCCCAAGACTAAGTTACTGCAAGTACATTTCTGCTGTCTATGTAAACTAAAAGTTAGTCCAAACTCCCAGGGTCCAAAATTAACTCTAGCCAAGTGCAAGAATCTGCTACATAAGGCATGGTTTAAACTTGTTTATACCTGATGTAAGAGATCTAAATGAATGAAATTAAAGATATATTCAAGTGGTCTTCTAAAGTGGCTTTCAACCGATACACTGTAAAAAAAAAAACTTAACTTAAAGTAAGTTACCTGGTTGCCTTAAAATTTGGAGTTCATTGAAATTAAAAATTTGAGTTAATACAACAAAGGAGATTGGTTAAATAAATAGAAACTCAAAATATTATGTTATCTGAACTACATTAATTATCTAAGTTGATTTGACAAAATATAACAAGTTGTGATAACAAATCATCAAAATTAATTTTTACAGTGTAGAAATATTCACTTACATGCATTGTTCTACACTGTGCCCCTAAAGTGAGCCTGTTTAGTGATAGATGCATCACATTAGTCAACTTTTACCTCAGTAGAATATATCAGGCATTTATCTAGCATAAGTGTGTTTTTACTCCAAAACTGTATGCAGGGACACATGCAATCTTTCATTACAGCAAGCCAACAAAAAGAGTACATTTATAAAGTATAATAACATCAGTGAACAGGTTTTAATTTTGTGTGTGTGACTGTGTAATTGCTTTTGTTGTATTATCTATGCTGGTAAGCAATTTGGTCAAAGGCAGCAGTTTTAAATTTGCTATAGAAATAAAATGTGTATTGTATTGTAACATCAAAGAGGAGACAAAGTAAAATCAATGGTGATTGGCTCAAAGACGTTTGTGCCCAAAAATAGAGTGCTCATAAGCACAGACGGCTGCAAGCAGGTCGCATAAATACGGGAAGGCCTGCACCAGCTGAGCAACTGCCATTGCGATGAGAGGGAATGCTAACGGATCACTTTCTCCAGGTATAATAAACCTTCTTTGTTATTTCAAAGGAATCAGGCATCATAATAGGTCTGCTGCTAATGTGCCTCTAAGAGCTTTTTCAAGGAACACTCCTGCGAGATGAATTCTGCAAAAGTAACAGGTCAGCCAAATAACAAGTTTTGAATTTCAGTGGAAACTTTGGGGAATCAGGGACCAAACTGAAAACGCACAACATTAAACCATAAAAATTGCTAAATGAAATGTAACGCCAGGCTCTTTACAATCATACCATCAATCAGAAGCTAATTAAACTGAGCCGGGGGATCTCTAAAGAGACCCTTAAAACCAGCCGTGTTTGGTTCGTTCTCATCCGCACACCTTAAGATGTTATTAAATTATGCTCGCAAATGATGTCTGGCTGAATTCCCAGGCTCTTACGGAGGTGGAAGTGTCATTTTAATCAGCACTAAGGCTACAGTGGTGGACATTTTCCAGTTAGAAAGGGGTTTTAGGAGCCATTGGCACTAATCAGAAAATGCTGTCAAATCTTATTCCATTTGGCTACCACAGCTGCAAATGCAAGTCTAAATATTCAGTAAGCATGTGTCGTTATAATTACCAATTACCTCTTGAAGAGCTCATTTCAATTCTCTTAGGTACAAGTCAAAGATAATACTTTGAGATTGTGGCATATGAACCCTCGTAATGAATTTCTTCAGTTATTAAAAGAGACCTCACAGGAATATTTCCGTACTTAACCATTTAATTAGGGTGTAAAATCGTTTTTTTTATTATTTAAATAACTGAACTGATAGCATACTATAGTCAGCTTTGAGGAAGCAAGCTATACTGCAGGGTAAGCCAGCTTCTTAAATTCTGTGAAAGTAGCATAAACAAAGACCCTAGGCTGATTGAAACAACATCTATATATCAAAATATATCTCAGAGGTAGTGGTGGTACACCATGCAAGAGATTTATGCAGTAAACTACACTTCAGAAAGAGAAGGCATGAGAGAATGGCAGTGTGGATCCCTGTGGATCTAACACATTCTCAGAATTCTAATTTGACTTTCACCTCGAGTCTCTGGTAACACTTCTCAATTTTCAAACACAAACACTCTTCAAAATAAAACGGGAGATATTGGCAGCAAAATTGAACACGTCACCTCACCAGCAGTATGGCTGGATTCAAAACAAGAACTCTCAGAGCTTTCATTATTTCAATTATCACTTATTCGTATGATTCTTGTGGTTTCTTCTCCACCACATATAACGCTGACAACCTGGGAAGAATGGAGGCTGCTTGTGAATTTCTTTAAAAAAAACAAAAACATCTGGGGACATCTTTGGGATGCATCCCAGTGGGCCACAGAGTATGTGCCAAACAATAGTTCACGCTCATAACAGGCACTGTATTTTCAGTGTTCGCAAAGCATCATGGGAAATCATGACAAATTCTTGGCTCAGCCGTTTCGGTTTGGTGCCTTACTAAAAATAATAAAACAAAAGGGAAAAATTAGAAACACGAAAAAGCATATTCAGCATCGCACAAAAATACAAGACTTCATAAACTTATTAGTGCCAACAAATGTAAAGTCAGAATGTGATTTTCTTGCAGTGGATTTGTCAGAATTTCAGAATTTGTCTCCCAGTGTTTAAACTATGATGAAATTATACAAGAAAGAGAATCATTAGTTGGTAAAATAGTTCCTCAGGTATGGTTCTCGACCCTCAGGGATCACTGAATGTAATTCCAGGGGAGGACAGAGATATAGCACATTGTTCATCATTTACTTCATGTAGGCGAAATGTAGGGCACACTCTCATTCGCGCACATCATAACAAAACTCACTCAGTCTGACACACTTCTAAATAATTCCTAGACTTTCATCCACAGCTGACCCCGTAGTGAATGAGGCTGGAATGAACCATTTCACAGTCCACAATCGAGTTACTATGGTTACATCAGAGAAAATAAGACATTTGAAAAAAAGTTCACCAAATGCTGTCAAATAGGACAAAAAACGAATTAGATCTACAAAACATCAAATTAATTACTATTATGATGAATGTGTGTAGAATTTTAGGTAAGAAGTAAATGTACAAGTAAAAGTTTGTCAGCAATGTATATCTTTGGGACATTTGATGTACTTTATAATGTTTATAATAACATACAATGATTATTATGAACCTCTTAAATTGTTTGTCACAAAATATGATATACATGACTCTAAGTGTATACTTCATGTAGCCAAGGCTTCAAAGCCAACTCCATGTGTTAGACCTATCACTAGACGCTACTAAAGATTGCTGTATTAATAACATTCCTGATCAGTTTCATCTCCTCAGGATCCCAGATAGAAGAACTCGATATTGCGACAAACTTTTGACTCTCTTTTTTCCAGCGCTTTAGACACAGTTACTCCTTTACTCCTTTACACTCAGGCCCTTAAGAGAGCAGCCAGAAAAATGGAGCGCAACTGAAAGAAAAAAACATGATTGCGTACAGAGGCCTTAAAAACTGCTAGATTGCTTATTTTTCAACCCTATAAAAAATTAAAAAAAAATAAAAAAAAACTAGGTATTTATTTGAAACAGTGGCTAAATTAACGAAAAATAAAGCTTCAACCCCAGACGTTTCCAAGCTGCACAGCAGTAATGACTTTATGAACTTCTTTACTTTACGACTTTACGAGAAAATTATAACTATGGAACGTCTACTACAGTATTGCATCAGGCAGTGAATTGTAGTCTCCCTGAGGAAAAATTAAATTCATTTATTGCAATAGAAGAGGACGAATTTCCTAAACTTGTTAAATCATCTAAATTGACAACATCTATATTAGACCCCATACCAACTAAGCTATTGAAAGAGATGCTTCCAGAGGTCATAGATCCTCTTCTTAATATAATTAATTAATCTGAGTCATTAGGATACATACCAAAAACATTTAAGCTGGCTATGATTAAACCGCTTGTTCAAAAATATGCAACTTGATCCTACAGAATTAGCCAATTACAGGCCGATCTCGAATCTACCTTTTCTGCCAAAGATACTAGAAAAGGCAGTATCCTCAAAACAATGTTCCTTTTTAGAAAGAAATGGTATCTGCAAGGATTTCCAGTCAGAATTTAGACTATTATAGTACTGAGACAGCTCTCATTAGACTCACAAATGATTTGCTCTGGTTGTATCTCTCTATTAGTGTTACTCGAACTTAGTGCTGCATTTGATACGATTAAACACAACATTCTTTTAAATAGACTTGAAAATGATGTTTGCATTAGTGGAATTGCATTAGCATGGTTTAAATCATACTTATCTGACCATTATCAGTTTGTAGCAGTAAATTAAGTTGATGTCTAATAGATGTCTTATCGATGACAAGTTCAGTATGGAGTACCACAAAGCTCAGTACTAGGAGCATTGCTGTTCACTCTGTACATGCTACCCTTGTGAGATATAATTAGGATATGTTTTCATTGTTGTGCTGATGATAGTCAGGTCTCTATATTTCTTGCCCTGATGAAACTTACCAATACCAAAATTAACGGAATGCATAGCTGATATAAAAAACTGAATGACTAGTAATTTCCTACTGCTTAACTCTGAAAAAACAGAGATTTTAATTATTGGACAAAATGTTAACATTGATTTTCTCAGGTGTTCAAATACTTATTTGCAGCTGTATCTTACAAATAAATAGGTAAAAAATCATACATTGTGATTTCTGGATTTTTTTTTTTTTTAGATTATGTCTCTCAAGTGGACATGCACCTACGATGACAATTTCAGACCCCTCCATGATTTCTAAGTGGGAGAACTTGCAAAATAGCAGGGTGTTCAAATACTTATTTTCTTCACTGTACATACACACATACATTATTAAGAAGTAGGAATAAAGCGCTTTCTATTTTTAGAAGAACAAAGAAACAAGAGGACTATGAAAATTTTAAAGCACTTATAAATTTTGGTCAGAAGACTATAAAGCCGGCAAAAAGTAATTTTATAAAAGAACAAATTCAAATTAATAAAGAAGATCCTAAATCTCTGTGGAAAGTGCTGAATAGGTTCCAATCAGTTGGTAAATCGAAGGTCATAGAATCAAAAGTAGGACTAGATATAGATGGTAAGATTGAGTTTGATAAAAGTAAAGTTACTAATAAATGTAATCTTTTTTTTCCCTCAATTGTAAAGAGCTTAGTGGATAAACTCCCTTTGTCTAAGGGATTATATGGAATAGATTTTATTAAGAGTTTTTATATAAAAAAAGGAATAGTACCTAACTCTTTTGTTTTTATTAAAGTTACAGTAGATGAAATTACTAAGATGTTAGAAGAACTTCAGGCGTCCAAGTCAACTGGGCTCGATGGTATTCCAGCGAGATTCCTAAGAGATGCTGGGGATACTATAGCTCCAGTTATTACATTTATTGAGAATCTTTCATTAGAAAAGGGTATAGTTCCATTGGACATGAAAATAGCCAAAATCATTCCAATGTACAAGAAAGGTAATAGATATGATCCTGGAAATTATCGTCCGATTTCCATTCTTAGTGTGGCATCAAAAATTTTAGAAAAGATAGTGCATAAACAGATGTATTAATATGTATGTAAGAATGGATTAATTTATGAATTTCAATCAGGTTTTAGAAGATCTTATTCGACAGATACTTCTTTACTCTATTTAACAGATTTTATAAGAAAACAGATTGATGGAGGTAAAATGTGTGGAATGGTACTAATGGATCTTCAAAAAGCTTTCGACACAGTGAACCATACAATATTGCTGGATAAATTAAGTGTTATGGGTTTTTCTAGTATGGTCATAGCCTGGTTGAATTCTTATTTAACTGGGATAATTCAAAGGGTAGAAATTGATGGGGTACTCTCTGAAGAGACAATCATTGATAACGGAGTTCCTCAGGGAAGTGTCTTAGGTCCCCTTTTATTTCTCTTATACATAAATGACATGCAAGCTGTTTGTGATTGTAATATGTTTTTATATGCGGATGACTCTGCTCTATTGGTTTCTGATAAGGATGTTTCTAAAATTCAAGTAACATTAGGTGAGGAGCTTTGCAGGGTAAAAGATGGGCTCTCTGATAACAAACTGTTATTGCACCTAGGAAAAACTGAATCCATATTATTTGGGACGAGAAGTAAACTGAACAAAGCTCCCAACTTGATTATCAAGGTAGGGGATTATGTAATATCAAATAGAACTACAGTTAATTATCTTGGATGTGTTTTGGACAATGATTTAAAGGGTACAGGCATGGCTATGAAAATTTTAGTGTTTTGCATCTTGTTTAGTGTTATGTCATCTAGAGTACGCATGTATTTCTTGGCTGTCCGATTTGTCTAGTTCTTGGCTGGTTAAGTTACAGAGATCTCAAAATAAATTGATAAGGTTGGTGTTAGGTTTTAATAGCTTTACACATGTTGATGCCTCCCATTTTAGACATCTTAAGTGGTTACCTATAGAAAGTAGAGTTGTGCACCTTAAACTAAAGATGGTACACAAGATAATTAATAAAAGAGCTCCTTCGTATCTTAATATGTATATCTCTAGGGTAAGTGAGAAACACTGTTATAATACTAGGCAGAGTTTAATGGATATTACATTATGTCGCTTCAGAACATTGTATGGTCGAAGGTCTTTTGAATACTCAGGGGCCCAGGAATGGAATAAGCTGCCTCTTGATATAAAGAGTATGCCAAATACGGTTGGTTTTAGTACGAAAGTCAGAAGTTGGCTATTTGATAAGCTGTTTTAGTGACTTATTTGTATTAATGTTGGGTGGATGTCTAAGTATGATGTATAGTTTGGTAATGTGTATTTTTATTGTAGTGTTGTGAATATACCCGTATGTAGTGCCATTATAACCTGTCTCTAGGAGTGAAGTTGTGCTTTACATCAAGGACCACAATGGAAATAAGTTTGTTTTAACTTTATTGTGTTATCCTTGACAAATGAGTGTACTTTTCACTACTAATTTGTCTAATAAATCAAATCAAATACATACAGAGAACGCAAACCTTGAAATTGGTGCCAAAGTGTTTTTTTTTTCTGTTATTTTTCTTTTTCCTTCAAGGCTTGCAACTTGGAACCTATTTTGAGCTTTGCGTTCTCGAGCCACCAAATACTGTTGTTGTGTGAATTAGCAGGCCGGAGCGCATTAAGGGTTTTCTGTAACGGTGTCGTGTTAGGGGCCCCTGAGTTAATAACTAATGATCTTTACATTGGAAGTGAATCGATCAAAACTAGCTTTAGCTGGACAATAACTTTATTCTAGAGCTGCTGTAAAGCAAAAACAATCTCTGTTACTTTAATTTCCTATTATCACTGTAAAGCTGCTTGAAACAGTTGAAACATATTGTAAAAAGCGCTATATAAATGAAGGTGATTTGACTTGACTCGACACTCCAATCAGCTCTTATTCACATCAAGCAAGCGACCTTATGGGAAAAACACTGAGCTGAAAATACATGTGATTTTATGCATAAAGTACAACACTCTTAATTTTAAATGACAGCTGGTCACACCTTAGAGAGGATTGTGACCAGCACATAATCAACACTCTCTTCATCGACTAACAAGATCAAAGTACTGCCAAAGTTCTTTTACAGTTTCTAACACAGAAGAGAGGCATTTTTTTTTAAATAATTTAATTAACATCAAAATCCACTAGCGTATCCAACTGCAAAGTCTATTGATTTTTTTTAGACCGCATGGTCCAAACACAATCAGAAAACATGCAAAGTGATCCCCAAAAAAAATTTTCATTGTTCAATTCAGGTCCCGCTTCTATAAAAGGAACACCATACAATTGCAAAGAATCTTAACTGCAGGCGCTGCGATTCTCTTTCACTACATCCTTCTATTTTCACTCTCATGTGTGGTTTTTGCAATCCATCCATAGTTTCCCTGGACTGCTTCCTAGCTTGGGTTTTGTTAGCTAATCTGGTGCGAGGAAGGCAAAGTTTAGCGGAACAATACAGCATTGTACATCATCTGAGAGAAGAGATTAATGAGAAAGAGGCTGCTGAAGCCACAACCGAGATAAAGAATTAGCAAATGAAGCTGCCGTTTCTTTTTTTTTTCCTTCCTCCACTGACTCCGGCTCATCCTTCACAGTAATTTGATTGAGAATGCTCTGTGCATACTACAAGACCTACGCTATCTGCTCTACAGGGGAAAGTCTTGTTCCCAGAAATAACAATTCATCTTCAGGATCCCTGCCTCAGCATATATCATCGACTTGAGTCTCATCATCGTTATTTTACATCAAAGCAAGCTGATACATGGGAGACAGTGAGCGAGGCAGGAGAAAAAGACGAAGGAGGGCGAGGCGAAGCACTTAACAATCCCGGGTCGTGTTCCCACACCCCAATTAATGCGGTGCCAGAAGGACGCCTGCATTCCATTCTCTAAACAGACGAAAACAGGATTGATGACAAAGGCTCTCGCGCATAACTCACGGTCTGCCATGGAAGAAGAGAAGGGGACGGAGAAAGAAAGACGGCGTGAATGGGAGCGAAGAGAATTATGGGAATGACGGATTGAGATGGAGGGCCCGTTTTTTCCCCGAGTCTCACTGGCAGCAATCTTACGTGTGTATCCATTGGCTCCACGTGAAAAGGCAGTGAAATATCACCTGTCACCAAATTAGAGCGCAAC
Source organism: Semotilus atromaculatus (assembly GCA_031834385.1). NCBI lineage: Eukaryota > Metazoa > Chordata > Actinopteri > Cypriniformes > Leuciscidae > Semotilus > Semotilus atromaculatus. The sequence goes on along the minus strand of JAULUF010000044.1, from coordinate 34,030,473 downwards.
ACTCATTTCCTGGTGACGCTTTAACAACAGCTGAAGTCCACCATTAATCTGTCATTGATAAATCAAAGTCAAACGTGCACAAGACTTTCTCAAAAAAAGTTGCCTAAAAAATCTGGATTATGCAGGAAAAAAAAAGGCCCAAAAGTTATTCTCTTTGTGGTCAAGTTTGAGGCCAGTAAGGCCTCGTTTACACTGCAGGTCTTGATGCCCAATTCTGATTTGTTGCCTATATCTGATTTTTTTTACCATCTGTTTACACGTTCTTTCAATTGTGACCCATATCCGATTCATGTTTTTACACTTGACATGCAATCTGAAACATCGCACATGCTTAAAGCGGGTTCTTCACAGATGGACGAACACGTTATATGCGTGATGCTAGCTTTGCGATACGCGAAGTTCGCCAAACATTACCATGATTTTGAGGCGGAGGAGGACGAAAAGGAGCATCATTGCAGCCTGTCCATGTGCTTCAGTTATTGTGTGCGAGACGAGAGAGAAAATAGTTTTTGCGTAAATGGCACGAGAAATAAAATTCGTGCTATAGATACGCACTTTCATGAGATCGTGGCGGGCTTTATCGAGGAGCAGTGGGTCCGTAATTTTAGGATGAGCAAGCCAACCTTTGATATGTTGTGTCACCGTGTGTCCATATTCCTCTCATACACTCTTAGAAGAAAAGGTTCTATCGGCGCTGCGTATTTGGAACCCCTAAAATGTTCTACACAGAACCCTTTTTTAAGGGTTCAATAAAAAGGTTCTATATGGAACCTTTTAGGGGTTCATTCATTATCATTTGTTTTGTCCTTTCCGGATTAAATATTTCATGTTATTGACAATCATCAAGACCCTAAAATGTACTTATGAATGCATGTGAATGGTCACAAAATTCAAGAATGTATATACATTTATATAATTTTCTGTTGTTAATCAATATCACACGAAGAGTGCCATTTCAGTTGTTCTCCTCCAAAAATCAGCATGATTAAAATGTGATATTAAGTTACTACAACAGTTTAATGAACAATAATTTAATTACAACTACAAAATGTTGCAGAATAATGTAATATATGAATGAATAATAGCCTATAAAGAACCTTTGTGCCAAAAGGGTTCTTTCTTGTCATTATAGAACCTTTTTAGCATAAAAGGTTCTTTTGAGTTGAGTAAAAAACCCTATGGTTCTATATAGAACCCCAATTAACCCTTTTTTCTAAGAGTGTAGGCCTACGACATCACAACGTTTCGCAGATGCGTGTCGGGGTTTCTCTCGTCATTAAACCGCGGAGACGTAGCCTAATGCCTCAGAAAATCCGATCTGCCTGTTTACATGACCGTCGCATTGGACGAGGCCTGAAACCGATCTCTAAATATCCAAATGCATGTGTTTTTATCCTGTTTACACTGTCATAGAACACATCCGATCTGTGTCACATATGAGCAAAAAATCGGAATTGGGTCACATTTTCCTGACAGTGCAAACGAGGCCTAAGACATTTTAAAGGGGTCCTATTATGCCCTTTTACGACGTCTTGATTTTGTTTTTGGAGTGTACTAGAATATGCTTTCATGCTTGATCGTGGAAAAAAACATTATTTTAACATATTTTACATTATTACAGCACCTCACTCCCCAGTCTGGCCCAAATGCTCAGTTTAGTTCTGTTTTGATTAAGCCCCTCCTTCCAAAATACAAAATGTGTTGTGATTGGTTAGCTGGCCCAGTGTGTCGTGATTGGGACCAGTTAGTTTGTGTTCTGCAAATGTCATGTAAATATTAAGGATGGCATCCATTTCAAACCAATTCAAGCCCGATTCAGACTTAATATTAACAAACAAGAGGATCGCGCAGAACGGATTTCATGCACAGACTTTGCAAGCATGTTTGTTTACATCATAGCAACAACATAAAACTCATAATTGGAACTGTTAATAAAAAAATGCAACAACAAATAATAAGACATACTTACAAGTTGTGATCCACAAACAACAGATTGTCCCGACAATGTGGGAACTGCTCCATTTCAGGAGAAGCTTTTGTGCGTAGCCTGCATTCTACTCTCTCAGGTTCTGGAAGCTGTTCTCCGTAAAATGGGCAGCACATTGATACAGTAAATGTTGGGGTTAATGTTCAGGAACAGTGTTTAAAATAAATGTAAACCACTCTAAGTTCGTCAGCCTTAGAAAGGTAAAAAAAAAATAGTTTTGGAAACAGGGTGGAAAAAACAGCGTCTCTTTGACAAAGCAACAACACTGTCTTCTCTAATGCAGCTCAACCAGGCCTCGTACCCTTTTTTTGCGTATTCCGTGGTCGGGGATTAAATGAGTAACATTATGACTTCACAAAGCCAGAAAAAAATGGGTTGTAGTCCAAACGAGTCATTCGTTTAAGTTCTTTGAAAGTTAATTCTGTTAAAAAAATAATAATAATTAAATATCTCACTTTAGAATGGACATTGATCTTTGTAACCTTGCAGATCTTTTTGGCTCAAAGAGCAACATTATTCACCAACTAAATTTGAAAAAGTGAAAGCATAACAGGACCCCTTTAGTGCTTTTTTTTTTTCCAGCAAGGGCAATTTCAATTGACCCAAAAAGATCAGTAAAGACATATATAATGTTACAAAAGATCTATATTTTAAATAAATGTGTTCCTTTAAAATGTTCTATTCATTCTAGTCATCTTATCCTAGAAAAAAAAATTAAGCAGCACCATATTGATAATAAGATATTATACTTGAGCACCAATTCAGCCTATTAGTAAGAAATAGAAATAGTAACTTAATGATGAGAAATCTGGCATTTGTCACTAGAGAGAAGTGTGTTGTTTTACCAAAATATTGAGTTGTGATATTTTAATGATAAAGTCCAAGGTCAATAAATGTAATAAATAAATAAATGGATGAATCATTCACAAAAAAAGATCAATAACATGCATGTAGAATGGATTTTCATTTCATACTGACTTAAATATTAAAACAAAAGATCAGTCATCACCAGTAGCCAATTGTAATGCTGTAAAAAAAAAAGTCATGTTGTCATATAAAAGATTATCCAAGGTATGAACAACAAATCTTTATCAAGTGCACCATAAACAGCATGCTTTTCAAGTGCAAGCTGCAAAAATAAATATATAAAAGCTAGAAAAGGGATTTTTGCCAAGGCTGTCAGAGAGGAGATTAATTCTAGGCATTGTCATCTAATGAGCTGTATAGAGTTACCTGTCACGATACTTCCACACATTCCTCTTTTGGAAAAAAATAATAAAAATCACTTTATTTAATTACTTTGCATCAGTCAGCCACCACCCTCCCCAACCTCCTGCTAGCCCATCTGAACAACCTGCACTTGAAAACCAGCGAGTCGGAATCTGTCTAACAAAAGCAACACACAAGTCGTAAAGCTGACCGTCATTCATTGCTCCATGAGAGGTGATTGACACTCTAAGTGTTGACTCCTTCTCCTCGAAAGCCAAAACGCACATTGTACGAGTTGATTTTCAAGGCCAGTCGGTTTATTGAACACTCGGCCATGAAAAGGCAGACAAGATCTACTTATACAAGGGCTGTGTGTCACCACAACAATGGAGATAGAGGAAATGCACTCCGAAATAACAGGAAGGTCAGGCGGATCTGTCTCCATAACAGGGAGGAAAGCGTTGACTAAATCTCTTTTATATGAGCACTATGCTGCAATACACATAAAATCTCACACTCAACCGCCCTCACTTACACACAAAGGAATAGAGGAACACACTGAAGAAACAAGCTGTTACCATCCAATGCTATATATTTTGGAATAATCCTGGATGTTCTGGAGTGAGCTTGTATGTCTCATTATAGTAGATTAGATATGAGGAAAACAAGCTGCAAAGTTAATCAAAATGATCACAATCACGATTAAACTGCAAAAGGCTGCAAAAGGCTGATTTAATTAAAAAGATATATATTCTGCATGTGCCGCATACTTCAAAATGAAGCATTGGTAGTACAAATGTTGGGACATATTAAAGACTTAAAAAGGGATTGTTTTAAAAATGCCTATGAATAAATTATTGCTTAAATATATAATTATATGAAAAAGAAATTATGGAAAAATTGTAATCAGTATTATATCAGTACAATAATTATAATATTCCAAAGGACCGTGTTCCTAAAAATATACAGTCAGAATGTCATTAATGGCAAAATAAATTCTGAAGTCAAGGGTGTTTATTTTAATATAATGACCATCTGAACGTAGATAATTTCATTTATTACAATGTAGCTTAACTAATAAATATATAATGGACATGAAATATTGATCCTAGTAAATTTATTTGATCATGACAAACAAAAAAAAAGGTAACGAGAGACATGAAACATGTGAGACATGCACAGTGCAAGACATTGGTTGTCAGGGACAACGGCCACATTTGCCTGTACGCCTCGAATGACACAACTGACCAATCAGAATAGAGTATTCCAGAGCGCTGTGTAGTAAGTTATATAAGTCGTATACCTGCATAAGGGACAGGGGCATCTTTGTCCAATGCGACCAGGGGAGGGTCTAGCAGTACTGTGTCCATGTTCTCCGTGATGACACCATGGTAGGACGTCTCGATCCATGGTTTGTGCTTATTCACTGCAATGGAGAGACAAAAGAAAAAAGACAAAGAAAAGAGAATTTAAATTCTGAACTAGTCAGACTGTTCAAGATTTCAACAAACGTCTCCTAAATAAGAATAAAAAACACAACAAATTGTGTGTTCATGCAAAGAATGGCTAATAATGGCAATCGATACAAGTCCAATTCCCCAAATGGCTGCATCCTTGTCTCCTACAGCACGTATTCAGGGAAACACCCTCATTTATCTGGTCCTAGCGTCCTCTGTTGTTGTTGTTTTTTCATGTTTTCATGGCTGCTGTATAACAAGTGATACCAAAACAAGATGCTAATCAATAGATGACACAAATGCAATCTTCTAACCAGTGAAAGGAAAACATCCCTGCAAGAGTCTTTGTGCTTTAAACAGCTTGTACCTAAGAAGTGTTTACAATGCTTGGAAAATTCTATTAGCTCACCAAACCCCCTGTACACATCTAATGCCGTGTTTAGTAAGTAAAATAAATGTATTTTTAAATGTAAATAAATAAAAAAAAACAGATTTTTAGTGAGCATATTTTGCCAAAACAAGATGCGTATTTAGTTAATCAGCACCTGAAGTTAATTACCCTGCACCAACATTCTTTTTTTTTTTTTTAAGTTGCCAGTCAATGGCGGGAAAAGAGTAAAAAAAAAAGGTTAATTTAATTTAATCTAGTTTTAAATATTTCAAACAAAAGCAGCAATGAGAAGAAAATAAATTTAAAGTAGATTTTAAATGTAGAACTTTTTATTTATGTTTGACTTTTTTTCTTAACCACAGGCATACCAGCTATTTAAAAAATACAGATGTCAAATACCAAACACTGACTGTGTGAATGAGGGGCTTGGGTTGGGTTCTTTTAAAGGGTTAGTTCACCCAAAAAGGAAAATTCTGTCAGTAATTACTCACCCTCATGTTGTTCCAACCCCATAAGACTTTCATTCATCTTCGGAACACAAATTAAGATATTTTTGATTAAATCTGGATCACTGGATCACTAAGGATCACTCCTCCATAGGCTTCTAAGGGACTGAAACTTGTTCCCCTGAAAAGTTATTAAAGGTGCCCTAGAATGGTTTTATTTTTATTGTATAATGTTTTCTGGGTTGCCCTTATAATGTTAGTATGTTTTTTAGATCAAAAATAGTCATAATTTAGAAATAAAAGGCATTTTTCCTAGCCTGATTTTAGCCCTGAGCCCAAACGCTCTGTTTGAAGGGGCGTGTCTGCTGTGTGTAACCGGCCTCTGCTGTGATTGGCTGACATGCTTGCATATGAAATAGCTACGTATTACATGTGAAACTCTCTTGAATACTTTTACTGCAGATATTATACTTTTTTACTATTACAGCTATGGAGATTAACGAATCGTGAGATGTTTTTAAAGTATTTAGATCTATTCCTATCACATAAAATGTTGCCGTGATGAGCATTGAGCAAACAGATGACAATGGGCTGATCGCGAGAATCTTATCATTGCAACGCAGTTTCTGCACTCTCTCTAATGCTTTCACCAATGCAAACACAATGATGTAAATATAGTATTGAACGATTTTGAGAGAAAGATTACCTGTCTGAACTTGAACAATTACACATTCAGAAAGTGTTGCTTGGTAGCTCGATCGATCGAGGCCAGCTCTGTATTGGCCAAAGTTGAGGAAACCGTCTCGTCGGTGAAATGTTTGGAAATTTCCAGAGAAAATAAAATGAACCCATTGTTTCTTCAGAGGCTCGGATGAAGGAACTAAATACCTTTGTGTTCATTTGTACATCCAAACACTGAGCAACTGCCATGCTTCGGCTGCACACTTCCGCCTGTCATTGAACATGGGCTGGCATATGCACATTTTTGGAGTCGTACATATTAATGATCCCGACTGTTGCGTCACAGTCGGTATTATGTGGAGATTCGCCTGTTTTTCAGGGGTGTTTTTCAAAAACGAGATTTAAGTATGAAGGAGAAAACAATGGTGTTTGAGACTCACTGTATGTCATGTCCATGTACTGAACTCTTGTTATTTAACTATACCAAAATAAATTCAATTTCACATTCTAGGGCACCTTTGAAGACATCGTTAAATTAGTCCACTACAGTGGCTCAATCTTCAGTTTATTAAGCAACGAGAATACTTTTTGTGCAAAAAAAAAAAATATAACGACTTTATTTCAACTATTCATTTCCTTCTCTGTGGGCCTCGTCAGTTAACGTAATGTGATAGCGTATGGCTACGTCACACGCAGGCTCATTATTGGCCGATGCAGGTCATGTGTGTGACGCGTTTGACGTACACCACAGAAGCGCTACACAGTTTTACTACGAGAACTCACTCGAGGCCCACGAGAAGGAAATGAATAGTTGAATAAAGTCAATATTTTTGTTTTGTTTTTGCGCACAAAAAGTATTCTCGTCGCTTGATAAACTTAAGATTGAGCCACTGTAGTCACTTGGACTATTTTAACGATGTCTTTAATAACTTTTCGGGGGAACAAGTTTCAGTCCCTTAGAAGCCTATGGAGGAGTGATCCAGCTCTCAGATTTAATAAAAAATATCTTAAAGGGCACCTATTATGTCGTTTAAAATGTTCCTAATATTGTTTTGGGAGTCCCCAACAACAGTTTTACAAGCATGCATGACAAAAACCACTTTTGTTGTTTTATAATATGGATTTATTTTTACCTGATTTGCTCAGTGACTCCCATATGAATCGTTCAGAGATTCATTTTTCCAAACCCCGCCTTTGCGTGACGCTAATCTGCGGTGATTGGTCAGATGACCCAGTCAGTTGGTTAACACGGAGTCAACAACCAGTCAGTTGGTTAACACGGAGTACAGTGTACAATGCTTTTATCAATTACATTGTGTTATAATAATGATTATAGTGCACCGCTTTGTAGTAAAAAATTTTAAATAAGAAGGAATTTAAGTTGAGTTATGTTAGTCTATCGTCTATCGATTCATATCAGCGACTCAGAGTCGACTCTTACTTTTGAGAGACAATAACTTTGTATACGGTAAACTTTTATATTTAAAACTTTGCAGGATGTTTTAGTTCACTTAGATCTATGTTACACACTACATGATTAATTACACACTACACCCTTTAATTCGTGTTCCGAAGATGAACGAAAGTATTACGGGGTTGGAACAACATGAGGGTGAGTAATTACTGACAGAATTTTCATTTTTGGGTGAACTATCCCTTTAACTTTGCAACTACCCAGAACATATTTGCAAATCCACAGCAACAACAACAACCCTGACTTGTCCTGCACTCACTCTTTAGAAAATTAATGTGATATAGTTATATATATATATATATATATATATATATATATATATATATATATATATATAATTGCATAATTTCCCAGCTGTATCACATGGAAGTGTCAGAAAAACAAAACATAATGTGAGCGATGAAAAGCAATACATTCACAGAAAAAAAAGTGTTTTATTTGATTTGCCCCTCGTGTAATCAGAAATCCGCCCCCGGCATAAGTTAATGGAGTTTTAGATTAGTACTGGCTATTCAGTAACCCCTCGTGTGGCTCAGTTCGAGATCCACCAAAGCAATTAATGAAAGAGTAAATTAAACCATGTCACACTTGTGAAGGACATTCTACACAAGTCTCAGGGAAAAGAAAGAGTAAACGAGTATCCCCATAATAACCCATAAGCAATCTCAGGCAGCGAAAAAATCATCCAATTCAGATGACTAGACGATTAAACCAGCTGGCAATGCAGTTTTCAAACACTACAATCTTGCTTTCAATGAGTTTCTGCCATTTATATCTCTTTCTCTCACTCACACATGTACACCAATGCTTTTCCAAAGAAACCCACTTTTTAAAAACCACAACCACATATTTTCCTTACTTGAAAGTGGCTATTTGAACAGACACAGATAAATAGCCGGAGTTGTATATCTAGCTATATACATACAGTATAAAGACATGTACAACAAGCTCTAAAGAGGCAAACAATGTGTGTGCTGCAGATGTATGGACTAAGAGGTCAGACATGCAGTCTGTTATTCACATTGTGAAGGAACCAGATCATCTAATATCATTTTTTAAATTTTCCCTAGGAAAACGGTTTATGGTCTTTCCACTTTTGGTTTTGCTGCTCTAAATGATTGGAATGTGTTACAAAAGTTATTGATATTAGAGACATATATTTCAATATCTGCATTTAAAAAAAACTACTAGTCTGTTTTTATTACAGCCTGTAAATGTTTTACATGTGTACGACTTTTAGGAGATTTTAACTCCAGGCTGTTGTTGAAAATAAAAACTTGTTTCTTAAGTGACTTGCCAGGTTAAATAAAGGAATAAAGGAAATGAATAACAATGCATGCAAAAAGGCTTTCGTTTAGGTTACGCAACACCTCGATACACTATTAAAAGACCAATTCATTAGGTACATATTTAGTTGAACATTTCATTGTGTGAAATGCCACAGACTGGGAAAAAATGTGGCTGTCATCATGTACACAAGATACAGTAAATAACTGTAATTTGGATCAGGTACTTTCTATTATAATAATACATCTCTTCAGGCTCCAGTCACTGCAAATTCGCATCGAACTCTCTCGTTCTTTCTCTTTCTCTCTCTCTCTCTCTCTCTCTAATAAGGTTAGTGGTGTCACTAAGAGCAATATGCCTTCTCTGTAATCCCTGAGCTATTACCCATGAGATGTCTGCAGCCATTATACAGCATTAGAGCACAGTGATGGAAGCTAATTCAATGTGGACTTTTCTCTTCCATCCGCTCCCCTGCACTAGAATGCTCTGCCGCACACACAGCCAGCAAAACACAAGACATAATGGCAGCATGTGCGCACACACACACACACACACACACACACCAATTTACCTCACATTCACCATTAAGGAATACAACCCCTGACAATTATGTTAAAAACAACAAGACAGACACTCTTATTGTGTTAGTGAAGCAACTTAATGTGACCTTTGGACTTAACTCCCCCAACAGCACATCTAAACAGCTATTAAACTTTGATGAACTTAGAGAGTTTATTAAAAAATCCTCTAGGTTACTTCTCCATAGATCCCTCAATCCTTAACCCTCTGGTCCTCTTCGTTTAGGGGTCACCGTTGGCTCCTTCGTGATCAAAAGTGACCTTTTTTTTTCAGGAAAACCAATGTAATCTATTTTTGTTCAATAATATTTTTGGATTATCATTTAGAATTTTATAAGGATTCTATGGTACTATGAAATAATTATACAATTTAAAATAATAAAGATCAGCTAAAAGTCCTGACTGGAATATTAAGCTTATCTGATTCCAACTCTTCGACAGCAATTTTTAAAAAACATGTGAAAATTCTGTTATAATATTTAAATGGAGATGGAGAGACAGACAGAAAGACAAAGATCCAAATAAACTGAATTAAAATAAAGCAGATGAGCCCAGAGTGAGGGAGGTAGAAAATTCAGGTCGGGTCTCACAAGAGGACAAGAAAGGGCCTATTATAGAATCAATTATTTATTCAGCTTGATATATAATTATTCCAGCATTTCAAGCACCTGATAAAATGTTGCCGGGGGAGAAAGTGAACGTTTGCAAATCTACTTTGACCCTTCTTCAACCTGCTATAATGAAAATACCAGTCAGCATTCCAACGGTAATTAAACTTGCGGACAGCCTGCGGAATTGATGGTGAATTTTACCGCTCTCCTAGTGTCACGCAACAAGCTATTAATTTCTGACCGGTCAACACCGTAACATTACATTCGGCTCATAACATTGGAATTAAACAATAATCGAAACATGCATGCGGGACCCAGCAGAAAAAAAAAAAACGTGCTAGAGTCAGAGAGAGAGAGAGAGAGGAGACCAACGATATTCAGGAATATATAATGCAGCTTGCACATTACGGTGACTATTTAGCATGTAGTGTTTTTGTATGCATGGTGTAAACAACAAATATTGCAGTTAAGGCCAGCTAATGGACCTTAGTGGAAAAACAAGGCTTCTTAAGGTTTATTCACCCTCTTCAAAAAAAGTTTGCTGTTCATAACAAGCATCCACTATGCTAGGGGATAAAGAAGCCATTATCCAAATGGCTGGAAAACACTGTCTGTGATGGCTAAGTTCTAAGACTTCAACTCAAAGTCAAAGATCAACCCCAGTCTGGCTAGCATCAGTGTTATAGCCAATAGGGGTAATAGTAATTAACATTTCTTGCACTGTGCAAATGACAAGAACATAGCTCTCTGTTTTGGAAAAAAAAAATACAGAAATGACCATCAGGAAGAGAGTAATTAGCCACAATGACTTAGCATAATCCAATACTAGCAGAAAGGAGTTTGCTGGTAGGGGCCGAAGGGTAATTTTCAGATACATTGAGCTCAACGCAGCCGCGTCCCACACGTCCACAGAGACACACTTCTTAAGCTTGCATTGCTCGCCTTTAATGCTTATTAATGAGGTCATAATCTCTGCTTTTTCTATTGCGATCTTTCAAGATTAGTTGGTCTTTAGAGATTTCTCATACAGGGGCCCCAGTTGACAAAATTACAGTTTTATTTTATAGCACAGCCATTAAAAAAGGAGAAATGTTTGCATATTGAGGGCTGCTTGAGTTAATTAATGAATTAACACATCGTTAGGACTGTATGGCGTCATTCTTAGACATCTGGAAAGCATCGTAAAAGGGTGTATGGTATTGAATAGGTGCGGTGGGAGCAGAACGGACGATTTTACTGTGACCTCTATAAAGGGGGGGGGGGGTCTAATGGGTTTTAAGGCCTCAAAATTCAGCAGTGGTTTCAGTTGCTTTGGATAACCAGCATCTCCATTAAAGGTGAAATTTTGTAGAAATGGCAGTGACAGCACGTCCTTCTGCAATTTTCTGTGACTAAAATGTCATCTGTTGCCTAGTGATGTGTAGCAAATTCTCCAAGAAGCCCGAGTTTGAGACCACATTGTGTCATTTGCCAAGTTTCCTGTCAACTCTACATGATCACTGTCAATAAAAGTGATGAACAAGGCCAAAAATAGATATTAAAAAAAATATGATTTCTGATTTGGAATATGTGCTAAGCCCTTATGGATGTAATTAGTCCCTGGCGGTTGGAATGCTATAGTGTTCTCACTGTTATGAGCGACATCAGATGTCATTCAATGTTGTTGAGATCAAATCATTTTTATTGCTGCTAAAAGCAAACATTCTAAAAGGAAAAATGTGTTAAATGGAATTTCAAAAGATGAATTGTGTAAACAGGGTTTTAGGTTCTATTTATCCCTGATATTGATATCTATTTCAAGCAATCTATTTGCAACAGGACGGCGCTAAATACAGATGTAAATTGGTCTAAACTGTGAGATTCAATCAATCACATTGGAGATAGTTTAAAACACACACACACGATGTCAATCAAGCACTCAGCTAAAACAAGGGTTTAAATTTTGCTGGTTATTTTTGGATTAAGAAATAGTGAGTGTAATCGAAAAATTTGGAAAAATTCATAAATATACACTACTGTTCAAAGATTTTGGGCCAGTAAGACTTTTTGGCTTTCATTCAGCAAGGATACACTAAATTGGGTGACAGTAAAGACCTTTACAATGTTACAACAAAACAAAACAAAATCACACAAAAAAAAATTAGATAGCATTGATATAACATTGATAATAACATAAAATGTTTGCTGAAAATTCAGCTTTGTCGTCACAGGAATAAATGACATTTTAAAATATATTAACATACATTAAACTGTGATCATATTTCATAGTATTACTATTTTTAATGTATTTTTTTAATCAAATAAATGCAGCCTTGGTGAGCATAAAGAGACAACTCATGTGACTCACAGTCAGCTAAAATAAGTATTTCACTAAAATAGCTGAGGAACACAGAAATACAAAATGTACAAACTGAACTCCTGATCCTTCAATCCAAATCTGTAAACAGGGTCTTGTTCGCACACACAACCACTTTATTAACTTTCCACATTGCAAATCCTCCATCTTTTCTCTCCTCTACTGCATCACTTAACATATTTTAAATTCTTCATAGGCCTTCATGGACAACTTCATAAACCAAACTGGCAAAAACAAATGTTCAAGATGAAGACAATCCACGTCTTGAATCCGCCATCGCTGTGGGAGGCATTTGGGCTAATTTACAGTTAAATTCATCTATAATTAGCATTAATAATCCCTGACACAAATGGATGAGAGACAACAGAGGTTTATAAATGTCCTTGATACTACAAGCGCGCCGATATAAACGACTCGTTCCCTTGTGTACATAAATTCTGCGAATCAACTTACTTAGGTCACCAGCCATGAATATAAAGTTGTTTGATTAGACTCTCAACAAACACAGAAGGGAATATCTTTTGTAATGGAGAAGTTCTCTGCACTGGCATTTGCTACTGTCAGCCCGGCATCGATACCCCAGAGGACTCGGAAATGTCAATTGTCTGTAATTAGAAAGCTGGCATATTCATTCACGAGGCTTTGTTTCCTTGTCACAGAATCCAGGTCCTTATGGTCTTTTCATTAGCCATATTGTTTATCAGCCATATGCGTGTCTATAACTCCTGAGACACAATCAACCCTTTACGAAAAGAGCCGGTTTGATTACACACCGTGTGAAGTCGCTTAAATTACGAGTCATTGTTAGAAATACAGAGAACTGATTGAGGTGGAGGGATGAAGGGTTTTAGGGGGACTTGAGAGGGAGTCGAATGAAAGCAAGGAGCGAAAAGAACAATGATCTCCTCGCTGACATGAGTGCCAGAGGCTGAGAAAGAGAGAGGGCAGGGCTCAACTCTCCATCTACTCCGGATTAAAATTAAAAGGGCCTGCTAGTTCATCTTCTGTCTGTGGGAGATCTTGACGCCTGAGTGGCTCTCAGCATCTCTGGGCCTTTTGAGGAGAAGAAAATGAAAATTGATACAAGGGCTACAGCTCCATGCCTCCCTCCCTGCACTTAACAGGACTTCTGCTGTGCCCACATATCTGTTGCCTTTCATCTACCTTAGCATTAAAAACGACATATTTTTAATGACTAGTCAATGAGTTGTCTTAAAGGTTGTATCCGTCATTTCAGGCCCAAAAAAAGGCTGAAACATAAATAAAACATAAAAACACATTTATGTTTCAGCCTTTTTCGGGCCAGAAATGACTGATACAACCTTTAACAACTATAAAACTAGTCTTACCACGATATTTGTAATATATCGTCATGTCATTCCACACCTGCATATCCTTCTTTCTGCTGAACACAAAAGAAGAAATGTTGATGAATATTTCAACTGTTTTTGTCTAAACAAAATGTTGTAGAAGAAACAGAAACAACAAAAAAAAAGAAATAGAAATTCGTCAAATTATCTTCTTTTGTGTTTCACAGAAGAAAGAAACTAATGCAGTTTGATACAGCATGAGGGGAAGCAAAATGACAGTGATGAACTATCCCTTTAAAGAAGTATGGGACACTACATCTATATAAGTTACACCATAATCCAAAATAACGTATCATACTAAATAATAACTAATATATCCAAACTTACCCAGATACATAGCACATTCACATTAAGAGGCATGCACTATTTACAGCAGCAAATCTCAAATCCCATCAAAAAATGTTATATATTATTGCCCAGAGATATATTAAAAGTTGGATATATAATACATCCTATACATAGTATCCTCATGGGTATTGTATACTCACAAATATATACGGCAAATCTCAGAAGTGTGATTGTTTATACCATCTCAGTGCTCTCTATATAAAGTTTGATATACAGTATATTATATCCAACTTTATCCACAAACATGCAGTACACTTGCTTAAAGCAATAAATACTAAATCTCAACTGAATGATTTTTTCTTCTTTTTTGCATAATGTAACTAACTATGTAACCACTCTATACATCATCTAGTTCTTTATATAAAGTTGGATATACAAGAGAAAAGCCTGAGGCTTCCTACACCGTAAACTAAACACAGTAATGAACAATGATGTAGATTTTACCATATCAATGTGAGTCCAATGATGAAACATTGGAAGAACTATTCATTCAACCCGAACCTCCACGTTTCTGCTCGATGTGAAATACATCTCATCGAAACGGCTTATGACTCGTTTGAAAAACGATTCATTTCATTGAATCTTTTGAAAGACAGTAACTTTATAAACGGTGCATTTTCAAATTTAGAACTTTGCAGGATGTTTTCATTCACTTAGAGCTACGTTACACACTACATGAAAGGTCATTTTCCAAAAATCCATAATACGGGCCCTTTAAGCTCATAATTGTGCAAGGAGTAACTAGTATATATCGTCTAGCTCTTTATATAAAGTTGGCAATAGAAGTATATTCGCAGAAATACAAATAACTCACGTGGGGCAATATACACTATAGGCTATAGCATATCTCAACCGTTTTATTGCTTGTATAGTCGTATAGGCCCAGCTCTAATCTGCTAAATATGTAATACCTACTATAAGGTAAGAAAATATTAAGATATTATAAAAAATAATATCATGATTTTCTGCAAAGCCGCTTTGAAATAATGTATATTGTCAAAGTGCTATAAAAATAAATTTGACTTGACGACTTGCGACTTGTATTGCATTTTAATCAGTTCATGCATTTGATGAGAATCAGTCCATAACGCTGGCATTGCAAGTGCCATGCTGTTAATGTGGGAGCTACAGGAACACCAGTTCTGTTAGGATACACAATATGAGATGCTGAAATACACTCCAGAATCCACAGCCCTACATAGGACTAGCAGTTCTGATTCATATTCATACTAAATTGCACATACTTTTTAAATGGTTGTGAAGTATCAAATCAAATGAAGAACCTAATAGACAGTATGTGGTTTTAAATGCAGCTCAAGACCTGAAATAGAGGAGTCAGATAAGAGAGACATCCAAAATGTGTACTGTTGGTGTGCCTCCAGCAACGAGTATGGAAAACACTGCTATAACAGTCCTCTGTCCTCATAAAAAAGGCAAGACCTGTGCTCAGTGCTCACAGCAGGCAATTTGAAGTCTGTAATTTGTCTAATTTATAATTGAGGGTGCTTTGTTACACAAGTGGTGTTTTGATGGCTGTAAAAGAATTGCAACTCTTCAGATAAAGTTTAACGAGTCGACAACACACTAAAAGGGATTCATTTAGAATCTTCATAAATGTTGCCTCTTAGAGAGGATTTTAAAGTACTACTGCAAAAAATATCACAGTATATCACAAAAACTATATATATGTATTCTATACATGTACTAGTTGACTTCACTTCCGAAAAGTCGGATGACCATCTTGAATATCCCTGTATAGCAGCAAGCTACATCTACAACAAGCGTTTGAATCTACATAACATATATAGAGAGACAAATAGAAACTGTCAGAACGACAGAAACGAACAGTGAGAGTTTACCTGAAAGGCATCCTTCAAGGCTGTGAAACACAATGCAAACTTAAATGTGCCTCTGTGAAATCACCATGGGAACTAACGTGTTCAAGCTGTCAATACACTTTATCATAAAATCTTCCTATTAGGGTTGGAAAAAAACCCTCTGGCAGGAAAAAGAGGCCGAGCAAAGCTAAAACGCCTTTCTGGAACTCTTGAGACAAAAGCACTCACTTTTGTTTTCAATTAATTTAACTGTCTGATGAAAAATGTCTGTAAAGCTTAAACAGATCTAAAGTTCCTCTTGGCTGAAAGTTTTCTTACACATCTCTGCATGTGAAATATGTATTATGAACAGGTTAAGAAAGACACACTACAATTTAGCAGATTTTGATTTTTTTAAGAAAAAGAAATACTTTCATTCAACAATCAAAATTGACAGTATTTATAATGTTATATTTTTATGTTATTGAAAAGGACTGCTTTATGTTAAGTAAAATCATATACAAACACTAAATAAAATCTGTGTAAAATTATTTATCATTGTCTGATCGATATGATCAATATAATTTTATCTTTCTGATGGCAAAGTAGCATGTGCCCTGTATTTTCCTTTGTCGATGTGAGAAGTGCAAGTATGTGTGTGCATGAACTGTGTCATCTACATTTGCATTACATCTATTCATTAGGGTGAAATTTCTATCCAAACCGACAAATAACAATGCAAATAACAGCACAATCTATTATTATCTATTGCAGGCAATTTGCACCACCGCCCAGTGAAGGTACAACCTTTGGATTCAAATTTACAATGAATATCTGCCCTATAATCAACAATCAACACATTCAGAATGTGACATGTATACTTATGACTCATAAAACACAACAGATTATATTTTCCACCACTTGAGTTGCTACATTTGTTGATCGCATTTTCTCCCACACGTCCCATCTGAATTCAAGCCCGAGCCATCACTGTTAGTCAAACGCTGTTGCTTGGTGGGATTGGAACGAAGCTAAGCTCTCACAGAGGGAGTTTTTTGGAGAGGGGAAAATGGCAGGGATTTCCTTACGCATGATCCTCCAAGAGGGACTGGAATACAGGGGGGATTTTCTCAGCCTAGAGAAGGAGAGAGGCGCTGGTCCACTCAGAGGGACACAAAATCCTCTGTACAGTCCTCATTGACAGTAGCAGTACCGCTTGACAACTTTGTAACAGCTCACCAGAGAAAGAGGGAAAAAAGAGAGCAGGAGGATAAACATTTAGACAGGTGTTTAGCCCATGTCCTGAAGCCATGATTCCTTCACACAAGCACAGATTTACTGCATTTCAGCTCTGACATATCCCTGACAAATGATGTTTGACAAATGATGCATGCTGGACATGTAAACATGGCATTGTTGTCACAAAAACTACACAAATTACATCTCAGCCAAATATGGAGGCTGTAAAATAGTCCTTCTTTTATGTGACTGAGTCATGCATGTGGGCAGATGTAAACAGCGCACATTTCACAACGAGTCGCTTTTTGTTTGCTTAACAGCATATTGTTAACGGCAGAAGGGAAGATAATAAAGCCATAGCCATGTGTTAATAAATCGCACTGCCAGTGTTTTCATGCGAGCATGTGCTAGTAGCATACTCCTGAAAAGACCAGCATGTTGTGTTTTGAATGCTGTTTTTCTACATTGAACGCTGGTGTACCCAAGAGACTTCCTAACTAGGTATGGGAATCATCATTAATGTAGCAATTCCTGTTCCTTAACAGTTCCTTCCAAAGGAGGGAAAGCATCTACATGCATACATGCATGCATACGCATCTTGTGCAAATTAGTGGGTAAATTGATTGAAACAAACGTTAACTTTATCAGCTTTTCGATCATTTTGAGTACACCCTGGTGTAAATATGCTAACTATACTTGCAGCCAGACTAATTATCAGTATACTTCAAGTGTGTTAATGATTAGTTAACTTGAAGTGTGCTATTTTGAAACAACTAATTTTGTGCTAAGTATATTTTAGTTGTAATTAAATTGTAGTAAAGCATAAGTGTATTTAGTGTACTTTTGTGTACTAAATTGGACCAACTTCAAGTATACTTTGGAGAGAGAGAGAGAGAGAGAGAGAGAGAGAGAGAGAGAGAGAGAGAGAGAGAGAGAGAGAGAGAGAGAGAGAGAGAGAGAGAGAGAGAAAAAGGGGGGGAATCAGGAAAGGACCACAAGCCGGGTCTCGAACTCGGGTCTCCCAGAGCACATGTTGGCACACTTGCCCAAAAGGCTCTCGTGGTTGAGTAAAACCTACAGGCTCATTATTGGCTAATTCCAAATACTGTAAATTGCATACTTTGTCTTGCTATTTGAAATCAACCCAAACAAACACACTCCATCCCTTCACAAGAGTGGATGTCTCTTTTTTGTAGCTGAAGCAAATCAAAGTAATGCTTCGCGAAAAATTAAGCAACGATGACGAGCAAGAACAAAAAATTAACAGTACAGGAGAGTATATAGAAGCAAGAGATTGTTGTTCATCGCCAGCAGCACACCCCCAGACAGCAACATAGTGTCGGCCCAGATCCGGGCCACATCTGGTACATGTGGATTCAACTCGTACCAGATGTGGGCCGGATCTGGGCCGCGCCAGACAAACAATGACACACAAAACTGTCCTGTTACTATAGCTAATATTACAACAAAAGCATATCTTGGTTCTGTGAAATATAGCAAAACCAATGTCACTCATGTATGGAGCAGAAACAATGCAACCTTTGCGTCCTTCTTCAAGCCTTCCTACTAAGGTCTTACCAGAGCTGTAAAGCTTTTCTAATGTTAACGCGGGTCCTTGCCTGATCACAAGACTTCTTTTTCCAGTGATATCCCTCTGACCTTTTCTCTTTTGTAATGTCTCTCAGCCATCTCCAGTCTTCCTAGTCTTTCTTAAAATCTCCCTCTTGCTCACTCTCTCTCCTCTATCCCATCATGAGTGGACACGCCCCCTACTGCTGATTGGCTACAAGTGTGTTGTGGTGCTTTGTTCGATCCACTTTCAAAAGCTTTTCTCAGAAATGATTTAATGGAAGTTGCATTAGTCTTTTTTTAAATAGCTTCTTGCACAAAAAAAAAAAAAAAACACAAGAAAAATGAACTGTCAATTAGAAGATTTGTCCATTTTGATGGTGACTTTAAAGGAGAACTCCGGGCAATTTTTAAGTTAATCTTGATCGTTAGACCTTTGTGAGTACTGTCTATAGAAAAAAAAACGAACCGGATTGGTGCTTTGCATTGGTGCTGCGACCGCGAATGCCTAGAGCTCTCACTCAGCTAAAACGGCAGCTCTGGGGGCATAACATAAAGAGCGTTTTTGTGCCTCTTAACAGACACAAAATGCAATTAAAATGTCTGTCCAACATGAACAGGGGCCTTGCCTGTGAACAAGATGCGTTTAGCAACTTAGCCATGGTTTAAATTCACCTAAATAGTGTTTTAGACGGCAAGCTGTAGTCTCGCTCCTCCTACCTGGACACTATTGACCTTTCCCGGCTACAACTGAGATCACGGGACTTCAGCGCGAGTCCAGGTGGGAGGAGCGAGACTTCAGCGCGAGACTACAGCTTGCCGTCTAAAACACTATTTAAACCATGGCTAAGTTGCTAAACGCATCTTGCTCACAGGTAAGGACCCTGTTCATGTTGGACAGACATTTTAATTGCATTTTGTGTCTGTTAAGAGGCACAAAAACGCTCTTTATGTTATGCCCCCATAGCTGCCGTTTTAGCTGAGTGGGAGCTCTGGGCATTCGCGGTCGCAGCTCCGCGTCGCAAGCACCAATCCGGTTCGTTTTTTTTTCTATAGACAGTACTCACAAAGATATAACGATCAAGATTAACTTAAAAATTCCCCGGAGTTCTCCTTTAACAGAACCAAATGTTCAGTTGGCACAATTTATTTAGATTATATAAAACTGTTTTAATGAGGTTCATTTAATTTACTTTAAAATAAAAAATTTAAAAAAATTTACCTAAAGTAGGGCTGCTTTCAGATGGAGCAGTATTTTCTACTGATCACAGAGCTGTGCCACACAATAATGTCAGTCATGAAGTAACAAAATACACTAAATATATATATTTCATGCTGAATGTCATTGTTTTTTTCAATCACTTGAGCTTTTATTAACCTTATTAACCCTCTTATTGTGATGCATAGTTTTTCCAGCACAAACCGACCTGAACTGGATGCTGATTTAAGCTGGACTTTTCAGAAGAGCGGTCTATGAGCTGAAGCCCACAGATATGTGGCATCACATCCCAGTGTCAGTTCAAAGTGTGGCATTAATCCTAAGAGCAGCTGTCCGGAGTTATCCTCTCGCCTCATGCCCAGTCATGCCCGCTTTCCCTCTAACACTCCTCTTCTTTCCACACACTTCATCTGCATTGTAGATGGGATTATCACGCGCCGCTGAGAACTTGTCTAAACAAAATACATCCCCGGCTCCTGGAATCCAGTAAGACTGTTTTGCGTGTAAACTAACAAGGATAATTCACTGTCAGTTTACAGCGTTGGCAGAAAAGGGAAGCCGGCTCTAATCTGGTTCGTCTGCTTAAGGGAGAGTGACTCTGGACACGATTGCGAGAGGAATCAAACCCACTTCGACTGCAGACCCAGCTGGCCCTGAGGGGTTTCAAAACACACCGTCACACAACCAAATCAAATCAGCAGTGAGAGACACACACATACACACAGAGTGACAGAGTTTGAGAGACTGGCAGAGAAGAAGAAGAGGGGGAAAAAAGATTTCTGAAAAAATATTTGTGAGGATGGATGGAGGTCTGCCAGTATAGGAGTTAAAAGAAATGAGGGAGATAGAGGGAAGGAACAAAGCCAAAGTGCAGCGAGAGGAAGATGACTTGAGTTAAAAGAACGGGGATGGAATCAGGAAGGAGCACTTTAGACCAATAAATCACTCGCAAAGAGCCCCTCGCTGAGACGGCAACACTAAGAGAACTACGAGGGCACTTTAAAGCAACTCGTTCTCTAAATGTCTGTATATATAGTAAAAGGCCTCAAAAATAACTCTCTTTTGGTGCAGTGGGTAGTATGCATGCTTATGGTGCACAAAATATGAAGGCAAGGTTGAATTTGGGTTTTAAATTGCCATTTCTGGCATCTAGAAAGCAGTGTGGCTCACCATTGGGCCAGAAGTCTGAGACCACATTGAACATATAGGTTTTGAAAAATGTCAAATAATATGTAGTATGATGATCTTTCTCAAATCATGCCGGAGAACACAATCTTGAGGTTGAGTAAAATTTACCCAGGCCCCTTTTTCAAGGCGGTCTTCTCATCAGGGCTCACAGCAACATCACAAAATCACAAGCCCTTCCTGTGAGAAAAGGAGGAGAGGATATTTCCAGCATGAGTCTGAGCGCTTGCTCTTAAACCCAGCTGTAGGACCCCAGATCTACTGCTGGACAGGGGCAGTGCTGGATGAGAAAGAAAATGTAAGATTTTTTTTTTAATATGAATATGTTTATGTTTATTTATTTGGATCCCCGTTAGCTAGGCCCAAGATAAAATACACACACAGATTTAATCTGAATTAACAGCTACAAGAGCAGGCCTCTACACTGTAAGAAAAAACCTTTTCCGTTAAATTTCCTTTAATTCACACACTCAATTTCAACAAAACAATGCAATGTACAATTCAAAATATGGGTAAAACACCTGTTAAAAATAAAAAAACATAAAAAGAGACCATTTCTTTAGATTATCATGGTACAGTTGATAAAAAAAAAATTTTTGGGGGGGGGGGGGGGGGACTTTTCTCTTAGCATGTAGCTCCAGGTGGAAATTAATTCAAGCATTATACAAGTTTTATTCCCACCAATGTATGCTTTTTCAGTAAGCAAAATAAATCAATAATTAAATGCAAATAGTTAGAATAAATGAATTAATAATCTTTAATATTACATTTAAACAAATGCAACAATTCTAAATTATTTTAAACAATTATGAATTTGTGTGCATCAATGCAGAATCTTCTGACAAAGCACCCCTAGTAAAGAGAACACCGAACACGCAGATCTCCAAATCTGTAAAAAGTTCCACCATGTGATCTGCCATGAATCCTTCATTTCTCCCCTTGAGCGTGTCTTTTATACGGTTTAATATCTTTTTTATTGCTCTTGTGGTGGAGTTCATTAACATGCAGAGACGTGCGTCCACAAGCACAGCGGGGATTAGATAACCTCACACTTCATGACATCTTCCTCGATCGGCGCGTGAATAAAGCAGCAGAATCTCTCCGCAGCCAGCGCACGTGGAAAGCACAGTCAAGCTCGCCTTCATTTTTTCGTCTAACTAATAAAAACAGACAGGCAAAGGCCACTCGCCCTCCTCAGAGGAGAGTTTATTTTGATTTTGATTTAAAAAGACTCTGTCTGTGTTAGTCACACAGCCGCGGGGCCGCGCGGAGACAGGCATTAAGGTGGAAAACGAGGAGGAAGAGGAGGAGGGTAGGGAGAATCGCGAAGGGCCGCACGCTGTTTTGACTGCATTGCCAAAACAGCCTGGCTGCTTCACAGAGGTAATTTCAAAGGAATAGGCTTGGACACACCGTGTAAACAGAGCGCTATTTACATAGGGATTCCCTCAGTCTAAGATCGGCTTTGAAACAGATTACAGGTGTGTGAACTCCAAACTCCTGCATTACACTGATATCACCGCCACAAGGTCCAAAGCTGATAACCGTGGAAGTGCGGTGACAAAACTTTACCGGTGGGGGGTACAGCGAGAGCGAGCGGTCCATGCGAGCCTGTGAATGAATGAAAGCGTGCGACTCGGTGCACGAGCCAAAATGAGACTTGATGAGCCGCCCCCGTAGCATTTGGAGGGATTTTTCCATTCAAACGCTCATATCGGCAAAGTTGCAGTAATCCACGGCACCATCCTCCTTTCTCTCATCTTCCCCTCCACATCATCCCTCTCCCGGGCTGTGATAAGAGCGAGGCTCCATTAGCACCTCTCTCGCTCTCGTGGAAGCAAGCTGGAGATAGAGCAGCCCTGATGGACAATAAATTGTAGGGAATGCTCCCTGCTGAGGAAGAGTGGCAGAGAGAGAAATGTTACACAGAAAGAGAGAGGGATGGTGGTCACAGCTAAGATGCATGGACTGTCAGCGTCACTAAGCCCACCAGCGCCATGTTAATCACGTGATCAGCACCACTGAACCTTATGGACAGAGTCAACCACACAATAACCTTTTGAGAACTTTCATCGCACAGAAAAAACAGTAGGATGAGCTGCGTTTTGTTGTTGGAGCAAACAGATGTTTCTGACAGATGGATTTATTATTTCTTCACACACACACACACACAAACACACACAAACACACACAAACACAGGCCTACATTTAATTTTTAAACCTGTTATGGTCAAACCAACAGGAATGGATGTATTAATATTTTTATTTATCACATGCTTAGCTGTTTTTTTTCAACAACAAAAAAATAATTCAGATTTGTTAGTTATGCACTATTTATTCGATGTAGTCTCACTAACAACATTTTGGACTATTTAGCATACAATCTGGTTCATATTGTTGTGTTTCTGCCATAAAATGAATGCTCGTTTAAAATTACTCCACAGCATTCTGTTCTGTAGACAACACAGGAGATGATAGAGGAAATTGTTGACTCCATCCAGATGCAATAAGTACCGAAAGAAAGCAGAATATACTGTGCCTGAAGAGTATGCAAATGTTTTGCTCTTTTATTAAGGCTTGATACCATGAACCTTTTTTTCTCATAAGCCTGCAAACTTCTGAACAACACTTTTAAATACTCTGTGAGCAAATCATATAAAATTGTCACCAAGATACTGTACAATGTGTTGGAATGCCAAAAAGAACAGAAACTTACTTTCTAAAAAAAAAAAAAAAAAAAAAGAGGAAGTTGGCACTGTCTTTTCTTCCCTTGTGACATTTATTAAATGGCTTCTCAAAAGAAAAAAACAAATAGGGCAGGACTTGGTTTTGCCCATTAGGAACCGATTGGATTGTTGTTGTTTGCTATTGCTGGGATTTGAGTGACAGGTTATCGTTCCGCTCTCATGCCACTGTCAGACAATAAGAGTAATAATGTGCATTGATAAATCGTTAATAATAAACAGTGTAATATCCCATTAACAAATAAAAAAAAAATCTATTTTGATTTCATGGTGAATTTAAAGCTGTGCCCCAAGAAAACCTCTGTGGCGTTTGTGCACAAATCAAACTATATTTGTTTGGCAATATCATTTCATAGATAACTTAGGTTACACTTTATTTAACAGTACGTGTACTAGTAAGTACTGGTAATATAAGGCAACTACATGGTGTAGGTTCAGGTTTAGAGCAGTTATTGTAATCAGAACAGGACTGTAAAATAAAGTGCAACCATAACTTATGCAGTGAGTGAGTTACAGTCAAATGTGTCTATAATGGTTATACGTGTTGTGATAGAGCACAGGAAGACTGTGCTCCAATTACATATGCATACAGCCATATGCTTCAAGAACACATGGTTAATTTCTATACAAATCTGTTTATTTCCCCATTTCAAGCAGAAATGTGGACATATACAGTAACATCAGAACATACTCTCCTGCTGGCTTTAACATTTTTAATTTGAACAGCGAGATAAAATATTGTTTCCAAGGTTCTTCAGTACAAGAGATTGAGACCAAGCATGGGAATATTTTGCATTTAATATCTGCTGATTTGTTGAGCACATACAGTATGCATTCACGCTGATCTAATCTTGCTCTAACTTGCAACATCCCCAACCTTGTCAGTAGAAAAGGTGTGTTGACACAAAGACATTCCGTTTACAGTTCTAAAAAGCCACGGTAACGACATTTCTGTAAATGCAATGACGGCGGCTCTCATTGTTTGCATTTCTGTTCATTCATTCTTGCTTTTGCCAACAGAACTTTAGAAAACTACTTGTCTCCCCTCTTGCTCTGTGTCTCAGAACAAGGACTGTGGACCTGCTTAGTTAACAACCATGAGAAGGTCAACAAAGAGGCTGAGCCAGGTGGGAACCAATTCTAAGCCAAAAAAACAAATGTTTGCATGAGACCTAGGTCGTACAACCTGCTGAATAAATTATCTAATTTTGAAAAATATACATTGTATATTTTAGAATGTGCAAATGTCAGTCTTGTTAGTGTGCATCACTACTAGAAATCAATAGTTCATATTATACTACTGTACAGTTTCCAGGAATCAGTGAATGAATAACAAATTAAATAGTGAAAACTGGAGAAATGTTCTTCCTCAGAGGGGCTTTAGTTTAAAAAAAAAAGGGGGTTTTTTTCTTCATAACTTCATTTTTATTCCATCAACCTCAAAATGAACTGGAAATGGGAGGGATTCACTGTCTCTCGTACCTCTGGGTTGATTCGATTTAGCAGAGGGATGATGAAAAAGATTTGTGTACTCGCATACACAATTGCTAATGCAACCACCTCAAAACAATAAACAAACAGTACAAACATCCTTGTTTAACAGAAAAAAAAAGGATTTTTAAAAAATCATTCCTAATTACCTGGCAAAATTCACAAAGGATCAGAGCACACGCTGCTTCCTAACACCTGGCAAGCTGCTTGTTAACACAGTGAGCTCGTGCAGACACACACACACACACACACACACACACACACACACAGGTGCTCAAAGGGAGAACTCGCGTGTGAGGTCTCTTTGGGTTTAAAGGTCGTGACCACATCCCACTGGCAGGAGATTCTGAGGAGACCAGGTGTTTATAAGGGTTGCAAGCTGTGATGAAATAAACGGAGTTGGGTACACACGGAACAGTCCAGGGAACATGGTTATTTTAAATCCAGTCATGATACAATTACAGCCTTCAAACAAGCAATTGTTTGCAGTTCACTGGCTGGAACCTTAAGGGGAGGCATTTAAAAATCAGGTAGTTTGGTAATGTAAGCAAAAGTCAGTGCAGAGGAGAACAAAATATAATATTTCACAATGCACATTATGTTTATTAGTTATTGTGGCAAGTATAAATAAAATAATGAGAAATTAAAAATGGAAAAATTGCTTCTGCTACAGTAAAATCATTATACCGGTAATTGACAGCAAAAATAATTTCTACACTGCTCCATTCATGATTGGCAAAATAAAATATATTTCCTCAGTTTAAAAGTCCTCATGTGGAATCTCAGCCAATATTATTTCCTGTCACCTGTCCTGCTGATTATATTCCATGATTATATTTCTGCATCTCTGACTCAAGCAGACCCAGCGTGGTCTTCGTTGCTGCCGTTTGCCAGTTTCCCCTCTGTGCTCAAGTGAGTATTACCAGGCTGAGATAAGATTTTCCTTTTCTCCGCTCCTCTGACGCACTACATACACAAAGCTTTTGAAATCTCCTTGTGCGAGCTTAGGCAATATGAAACTTATTTTGTGCTTGAATCAATCAGACTTGCTTTCTCGCACAATATCACACAAGCACACACACACACACACAAACACGTTACTAGTCACCCACGCTAATCCACTCAGAGAAAAACAGCGAGATGCAACCCAGGCCAGAGTGTGTTTGAATGTGGCACGTATCTTTGCTGCCCGGAGTCCTGAGCTGGATGAAGGGTGGTTAGTAGGAGGCAGAGGAGTTTCGCCGCAGGCTATGAGCCGTCCGCCTTGTGTTTCATGTTATCATTCTCCTTCTCTTTTTTTTGTCTTCTTCCCTTCTATTTCATTTTGTCTCTGTACGTTCTTATCCATCCATCAGACGTGTAATCCTCTTTATTTCTTTTCTTTTCTCTCACACATGTCCCCTCAGATTTTTAGGTCAAGTTTATGCAACATCCAAAATTCATAGAAATGTGTGCTTTTTTTTTTCATGAAAGATCAAAAGGATACACAATGCAGATTTATTTTCAGAGCCCCCTTTGCTATATTTAACCAAGGGTGCCAATATTAGTGGAGGGCACATAACATTATCATTAGAATTGTTGTTACTGTTGTTTTTAGTATTATAATTAATATTTAATTGTAGGCAAATATATAATTAATAATTAATATAACTTAATATACACTTATAAATGGATAATAACAACAACAAAAACTTTATTAATATTATATCTTTCTTTAAATATTTATATAAAATGTATATGAAATTTGAACTCTGCCCCTGCCATTTTTTTGCACTCAATAACAGAACTACCAAAAAAAAAAATTTTCCCCCCCCTTTGGTCATGTCTTATCTCGCCTAGGGCACAAAGTGAGACAGGACTGCCACTGGTGCCCCCTCAAATAGATAGGTGCATGATGTCTATCCCCCCTCGTCTCCCTCCCAGTGTCTTTGGTATGGTTGGGTCAAAGATGTTAAGGTGCTATCTTTAGAGACCTGTGCCTGTCAAAGCAAAAGACAGACAAAAGAAAGCAATAGACCAAAAGATAAAGGGTAAGAAAGAAAGCGTGTGCCTGTCCTTGAGTTCTGGTTGCAGGATAATTTAATACATTGTACTGATGGACTGACTGGAACTACAACGTTTCAGAATGTGTCTATTCATTTTGGATCATCATCTCTTTCAAAACACACAAATACTGACTCGTAAATCAGTTCAGGACTTCTCTTATTGTTAAGCTACGAAAGCGGTCTTATTGTTAAGCTCCTCTTATTGTTAAGCTGTAGGAAACATGTAGGGCAAAATGTATAGCCAGCCAGTCATTATCACAATATAAACCAAGAATGATCAGGACCCTGACACAATGTGACCCTGAAATGGTTTATTTTGTGATAATGACCATTTGGCGGTACATTACCCTGCTTATTACACAGCTACTTAATAATAATAATTTCAACTCAAATATTGATCTCATGTTCATTTTATTTATTATATTATCTTAAGCCAGAGGCAATTTTTCCATCAACTGTAGAACTGTTGTTTTGATTGAAGATGGCGCAAATTATAGATTTTAGAAAACATGTTGCTATAAACAACAGTCCGATAAAACCTACACCATCACAAACCCATCCAAGTGATAAAAAAAAAAGTGCTAAGAGCTGAGGCGTACATGACTCATACTTTTCCTCTTGTCCTCTACGTGGAGAAAGAAACATGCATCAAAAAGACATAAAAGGCCTTTCAATAATGAAACAGTATTTGAAAACACACATTTATATCCGTATGCATGTGCGCGGTTACAAAGAGAATGAGTTTGAGAGAGAACAAATACTGAAATGTTCTTTTATGCAAGCACATTATGCTAGTCATTATATTCAGGCACTCAAGCTATCTACATGCTTCAAACCTGGCAGGGTACATCAAAGAGAGAGGTATTGTCTCACTATTGACCCGCTAGTTATAAGACTGTGCTTTGGGCAAATAAGAACAAGAGAACCTGAACCAGGCTAATGTTCTCATTCGAGTCACACTCCATGATTCCTTATTAACTATGAAAGAAATCAAACACTATTGACGTATCCTAAATAATGACTGTAGTTCACGTTCAGGCAAAGAGAGTGTCACAGGAACAAATACTCCATTACATGGCCCATGTCGGGTTCATCCCATATTTTCATTGCTTCTGATTCCGTCTCAATATTTTTCTGCTTGGTTTGCATTTCACGAAGAGCCATATTGAGTTCCTAACACAGTATTGAAATTGAAAGACCTCCTGAAATCAAAATTAGGTTTTAATCTTTGCATGAGATTAACTTAATTAAACATTAGCTTTGAGGCTACATGCTAACATAGTCCCAACAACAACAACAACTCCTATTAAGTATTTCTCTTTCATGAAAATGGACCGTATAGGCCTATTGATAATATTGATAAATTATGCGTAAAATGTAGATATTTGAAGTGCACTTTTTACTTTGCTAGCTTTACTTTGAATTTTGTTCATGGTTTGTGGATGAATGCAACCTGTTAGCATTTCTGTAGCTCAAACAGAGGTAGAAATGACACCAGTTATTGAACCAAACCGAATCAACACTGAACTGATTTCAACTGAAAAATAACTTTTTACTATTGTCTTTTAAGAGCTGCTTTAAAGCAGACTTTAATTCTGTTTGCATCATTGAATCATTATTTTCCTGTTTATCACTGTAAAGCTGCTTTGAAACTATCTGTATTGTTTTCTATACGCTCCTATTTAGGTGAATTTAAACCATGGCTAAGTTGCTAAACGCATCTTGTTCACATGTAAGGCCCCTGTTCATGTTGAACAGACATTTTAATTGCATTTTGTGTCTGTTAAGAGGCACAAAAACGCTCTTTATGTTATGCCCCCATAGCTGCCGTTTTAGCTGAGTGGGAGCTCTGGGCATTCGCTGTCGCAGCACCGCGTCGCAAGCACCAATCCGGTTCGTTGTTTTTTTTTTTTATAGACAGTACTCACAAAGGTATAACGATCAAGATTAACTTAAAAATTTCCCGGAGTTCTCCTTTAACTGATGGAGAGGAGAAATTGTAGGCAAATTGTAGTTTTATATTGTGCTGGACAAGAGATTTTTAGAAACCAGATGAGATCTCCAAAACAAGAACTGAAAGAATGGTACATGGATTAGACCAAAGCTGCAACCCCAGGCAGTGCGGCAAAAAAGAGAGAGAAACGGTGTGAATTGTGATGATGATGATAATGACGTTGATCTCACTCAACCACGCGTCTGGAGGGATAAAGAGACATCCTGATTCCCAACATAACATCAGTCCTCTCCATCCATCTGACCCAACACTCATACACTTTGCCAACACGATGACCTGGAGGTCAATAAATCTGTACTCACTGCCAAAAATAAATAAATAATAGAAAGCGAAAGAGAAAAACAGAAAAGATCATGCTACTATACTTAGAGCTGCTGCCAGAAGTTTAGAAGACTGTCTGTCTGTCTGTCTGTCTGTCACAGCATGCTATGTTTAGATCATAGATGGGAGAAGGTGACACTGGTACAGCTGAGGCCATTGTTCATCAACTTGTCAGAGGAATATTTTCCCCCCATTGTGACACCTGAAGACACAGAGTCAGAGAATACAGTGACACCAGAATATGTGAGTGGAAATGGAGTTACAGGATTTTGCCTGGAGCAAAGCATTATTTTTTATTTTTTTTGTAAGTCGGACTGTCAGCACTCTCTGATATTCTGCACACAACACGTTATAAGCCCATTATGAAACAGCATGTCAGCAAGAATTCAGCAATGTGTTAGACAGTGTTAATAGACTTTTTGCAGCTGGGATGAAAGAAAGATGGAATTTGGAAAATATTATTGGAATGAAAATTGTGAAAAACACACAAAAAAAATTTAAGACAGCTGAATGTAACGGGCAAATGCGAGTATGAGGATGAGATTGTGCCACAAAAAAAAAAAAAGATAAAAGATCTAAATAATTAGTTTAATTGTGTGTGTGGGGGGGGGGGGGGGGACTGTGCAGAACTGACTCAGAACTGTGCAGAACTGACTGAACTGTGAAGAACTGACTGAAGAACTGTGCAAAAGTCTTAGGCACGTTAGTATTTTCACCAACAACAACAAAAAAGGTTTTAAGCCAGTTATTTATATCCTTTGCTGTAGTGTGTCAGTAGGAAATATCAGCTTCTATTTCCCTGCTTTTGTCCTAGGTACACTTGCACATAGTTTTTCAGCTTTGCAGGTAGGTTATATATCTACACAAAACAGTAGGTTTTATATGTTTGTGCATCCCATCTATGTCTGACTGCCTTTATCCCTTTAAACTAAAATCCCTGACTCTAGTCAACAGTGCAAAATGTGTACATGCCATTGCCACTTTTGTTCCCTGTGTTGATGTGGCTGTTATTGGGTTATTGGGAAGCAGGAGTCCCGCAGAGCTCTGCAGCCTTGCTCTCAGACAAAGGTTCAGGACAAACTTTCAGCATTCACAGGGTCACAATTGAGGTCCTGCAAGGCATGAGTCTGCCCAGCTTCATGGGCTTTGCAGTTTCATAACAGCGGGACTGAAGAATACTAATAATACTGCAGAGAACCAGGCACTAAGAAGTGCTGGCAAGCAAACGTGTCTTATGCACTGTGCTTCGATTAGTGTGCCTGTCGATCAATGCCTACATCGATTGATCAACCCATTGAGGGGCTGAGACTTTACCCAGTTTATTGTGATTAAAGCAGCGGCTATTTATGCAATTAAAACTATTATTGGAAAGCATTTAAGCAAATTCTAGTAATCCTATCAAATTCCTTATTAAATGTGAAAAGAAATCTCCAAAACTGTTCACCAAGCTTTACATTGTGTCATAGCAACATAAAAAAATGATCAAAATGGTTTCATAAATGTTGCTTCTTTAGCTCCAAACAGGTTTAACTTCTTTTTAAATCCTGCAACTTGGAATTTTGAAAAAAAGGTTAGCAGCACTTTTAGCATCAGGTTATAAAATCCTACTCCATCTTTAGCCAAGCTAACACTGAATTACAGCATAAAACCATACAGAACTACAGTAGAATGTTAAAGCTTGTTTCGCAAACAAGCAACTATCATAAACTGCATGACTGCTTACATATTAAATATTAACATCGTTTCTAAAACCCCCCAAAAACTAGCTTCAGCGTTCGAGGAAAGAATAAAGATGTTTAATTAGCATTACTCGCTTTTGCTCATGCACATTTCACTGCCACTGGAGTTATGTTAAAACAAGTTGCAAATTTGATTCATCTAATCAATACACTGACCTCATAAATATGCAAATTTAGGGTTAAATCCAGGGATAAATCTGAAAGTAGAAGTTATGAAAACTGAATACCCAAGATTAAATACTGTGTGAACCAAACAAAATAATCCAGTTATTCACTCATTAAATTCACTCAAATAATTCACTCATTGTTAAAAATAAACATAAAAAATAAAGACAAAAAAGAAGAAAAGTGAAAAGCCTAATAGTTGTAATAGTGGTTTCCACCTCCTTTTCTTTTGTTTCGCAGGTATAAAGCACTGTAGAAGGGAATATTGTAATACAGATTTTGGTTCATCCATCCATTTTTCAAATCGCTTACCCTAGGTGGATGCTGGAGCCTATCCCAGCATCTCAGGCCGTAGGCAGGGACAGATTTGGACCTTTCAGGGAAAAGCACTTTCAGCAGGTGATTTGTCCCACTACCTTGGATCCAAGGGGGAGAGAAATCACGCTCAGATCCATGCCTAGCAGCCATAATAATGTTATGAACCACAACTACAAGACCGTACTGGAAAGTTGTGCAAAAGTGGACTGGTGAACTGGAAACGATGAATATGAAACCCCATGAACCAGGTGTGGGGAGCTCAGTAAGGGATGTAATTTAAAAGAAAGTTCCTATGTATAATAAAATACCTAAACCCAGATTTCCACACATTCATACAGCACCGAGAGATGTTTGAGAAAACAGGGAGCATGCAAAAAAGAAGTCATCTTTGGGTCCCAAAAATGATTCCCAGTTAATGAGAAACGAGCTGGAGTAAGCCAGCATGGAGCGATTTGTGTGTTCGAGGATGAACTGCTCAGGCTGCAACATTGACAGAAGTAGAAAAGGTTCAGACATGTCTGTCTTCTCGTTGAATGCATCAGCTCGCTCACAGGCCCCTGTACCGTTCGCTACTGACAGCACTAAAAGCAGAATCAGAGCAAATAAAAAGCTTTCCCTCACAACATCTGAATGTCTAACTGAAACGGGACGGACAGCTAAACAGTAAACACGCGTTGAGCTGGGATGCGCCACAGTTTAGCAAACAAGGCTCATTTTCCTTCAGATGGGATTTTGAGTTAATGAGATGAACAGTTTACTTTGAATACGGTCTGTCTGCATGAAGATTAATTATAAGATGCAGTTACAAGAACAAATTCGTAACACTATACTGGGCAAAAAAAAAAAAAATCCACAAAGATAAGAATAGGGAGCAAAAATGGCACATCTTTTCATTTGATATTTTAAGCTCTTGTTAGTAAGAAGCCAAAAAAAAAACACAAAAAAAAAAAACCACGGTCCCACCAGAATGATTCGCTAATTAGAAACAAATGATTTTTGTCATCTGGTATCCACACGGACACCTCAAAGATAAATCAAAATCTAATTAAGCAAAAATTCTTTTCTTTTTTTTGATTGCCATCAAATTGGATTTGCCTCTCTTCAGTCTCTTTCTATTTCTTCAGCTTTCTATTCTCTCAGCTCAGTGAAACAGAACAAGTTGTCAGGTGCGGACTATTTGGAAGTGTTTTCTCCCAAAACTTTTCATCCGATTTGGCCTCTATCACTGTTACATGTAAACACGCAAATGTTAATGCTCAAATTCTCCATTTCAAGCCCTGTAATTGAGGAAAAAAATGAGAAATTACTTCAAAAGAGAAATGCAAGAACCCCTAGGGCACACGTTTAA
The DNA here is from genome assembly GCA_031834385.1 of Semotilus atromaculatus. NCBI lineage: Eukaryota > Metazoa > Chordata > Actinopteri > Cypriniformes > Leuciscidae > Semotilus > Semotilus atromaculatus. Next base: position 33,997,064 of record JAULUF010000044.1, on the reverse strand, counting down.
TTGTTCTTGCTCTCCTCTGACTGTAGTTTCTCCTCTCCTTGGAGCGCTACTGCAGAGTCCCGGTGGCAGTGGAAATTAGGCATGGGTCATTCACCTCTGTGGGAGAGCGATGTCACAAACAGCAGCACAGAAGTTCGGCATCTATATCACTCATGCTCTCTTCTTTTAAATGATAAAATGCTTACTTAAGCGATGGCTCAGCATGGAAGCATGAAAGGATGACTACGTTTAATTAAAAACTCAGTTTGCAGTCCTTCAGTTTGTTTTTTCAATTAAATTTCTCTTTAATATAGATGAGCATGCGTGTGCTACCTTCAGCTCGTAAATTTCGGCATAACTGGTAATTACCTTTGATCCACCATGCCGATTTTGCAGTGGACTCTTCCTCTGATTAATGAGAACTCCCCCAACAAACGTGTCTTTATGACAGGGCTATTTCATAAGCACTGATTTATGTAAGTGCAAGTAACAGGCCTACAGTATATGTGAAGCACAAGCAAGTTGGTGGGTCGATAAGCTGGATGGTAATGACCTTCCTCGTCTCTTCCCTTCGCCCCAGAACCATGACAACCTCTCCTACCTGTTCACCCCACAGTGCTGAGAGTTTCCCACACCCACCCATGCAGGTGCTCACAAATATGGCATGGTAGCTGGATTCAAGCTGGGTTTTTTTAATATGGAAGCTAGTCAACCAGCTAATAACCTGCTTGCAACAGCTAATGTCCAGTTTGGACCAGTCAGCTGAAACTAAAATATATTTACATGACTCCAAAATCAACTAAAATAAAATAAAAATGGCCACAAATGATTCATAGTTTTGATTTGTGACAAGCCACCTGCATAAAATGTGAAAATACTATAAATAATACAAGACTTTGATGAGAAATTTTGTGACATCAAACAAATAATAAAACTATGCCAGAAATAAAAACTAAAAGTGAAGCTAGATAACAAAAATAAATAAGATAGAAGTTAAACAAATTTAAAAATGCATTAAAAGTTTAAAACTATATTAACCCTGCCATGAAGCACATCAACAACAGTTTGTATACTGTAAGTCTTCTGTGAGTTGGTTCAACAGAATCCGTTGGGAATTCTGATAAGCGCCTGACAGAATATCTTCTCCCTTATCAAACGCTGATTGACCACTTGTGCTCTTGAGCTTTTCTGCTCTCAGGGCATTTCAGTAAGGACAGATTGAGATAATGGAGCCTATTCCTGCCTAGACCCAAGCAAGAATGGTTTACAGTAAAGTCACCACACGGATGCATCAAGTTGCAGATCCTTATAGATAAGACTGTCATTCTCAAACACAAGGGAAAAAGCAAGATAAAGAAAAAAGTATATATAGAGAGAGAAAAAAAACAATCTTTGTTCAGAAGCCGACACCAGTGAAATTGTGTGATGCTCCATACTAAATGTCAATATCAGGAAAAGCTATTATGTCATTGAACATCCTCTGAAATTAAATATTAAGAAATTAAATTAAAACATTGCCCCTCCAAGTAATTATTTAAATAAACATTTAGTAACAAAAGAACAAAATAAAATTTCATTTACATATTACATTACATTTCATTATTAGCAACGAGTTTGTTTTTTGTCAATACTGTTTGACTAATATTACTATTCTAACTATTCTGCTGCTGCATTCACAAGTTGACTTTTGACATCTTCAAAACACACACACACACATTTCTGATCAGAGTGCCAGCACAAATCCTGTGTGTTTTTCCATGTTTACCGCCAGTTTCCTTCACTCCAGCTCTGTCCATTCATGTGTAGGGTTATGAGGTGACCTTGTGCTGAATGTGAATCTGGGCGACTGGCTCTTTCCAACTGCTCTCTCTTTCCCCTCAATCCACACTAATCCATCAGGGTTATCAGAACTCTACTCCCTAATTAGGAGGCCGGGGAACTGGGAGGCAAGCCTTGCCATACCCCTCCCTCCCACTCTCATTAATTAAAAAAAACCCCACTAAAAACAGCAACCAGCTCCTGGAGCAGCGCTAACACGGCAAGGTCGAGAGATATCAATCTCGGGTTGTTGTCGGTACGCAGGAATGCGTCAACACGACAAGTGAGAGCTGCATTGCAATGACCCATTTTACAGGTTTTGGAGGAGGAGAGATTTTCACATTGAAAGACCTTTTAAATCTTTAACCACAACCGGCTTTGACAACAACAGGCTTTAATAACAGCTCTTTTTCCAGTCCAGCTTCGGAGCATTTGCAGCCACCACTTTTCGTATTTGCCACGGAGAGATGCTCACGTCGACGGGGGGCTAACGAGTTTTTCACTAGAGAAGACATTTGAGCCTTAATGTTCCCATTATGAATAAAACCAATGAGGGCGGCATGCAATTCTGTTGCCATGAGCATATTAAGATAAACTCATCTAATGACTTATCTATTTATAAAAAGTATTTTATACTCATGATCATTTATATTGCCTCAGGTGATATATAGACACGTTCTGTAATTATTGGAGCGATGCAACACAATGTATTTGTGGCAGTTTTGAGGAAGCCACTTTCAAACTGTAGCCTGTCAAGCTGCTCATAATTTGTATTAAAATACAGTGAAGGCCCTCGTTTTCAAATAATTATATATAGACTAGTGCTGTCAAATTGATTAAATCGTGGTTAATTGATTCTAACAAAGTTTCTGTTTATATAATATAGGTGTGTATAATAGTTATATATAAATTATACTGTATATGCATTGTAAGTGCACGTAGCCTACTATGCATATAATCAGTGGATAATATAAAATATGAACTTAAAAATCATACAATATAATATTTGTATAGTTTATATTTGAAATGTATATAATATTTTTAAAACATAATGCTAAATGAAAAATATATATAATTAAATAAGATGCCACACAGAGACTGATGACTGATTTTCACAAAAAAAATTAACCAGTTAATTTATATAACAAGTAATTTATCAGGTGCACTGATTCAATGTACAGTATATAAATAAAAAACAATCATCTGTACATTACACAACCAATTTTCTACATACACGGACAACACATATGTTCAGTGTAGATGTGAATTGTGCACGCGATTAGCATCCTCCACAGACCGCATAACAAACGGTCCTTTTTCCTGGCCCGCTTCCCGATCGCTGTCACTGTTTTTCTCCCATCAAGGCCTCTCTCCTCTGTATTAATTGCCTGGTTAATTAAGGAACTTAGAGCTATTGGAAAAGCTTCTCTAAAAGAGAGAGAGACAGGGTCCTGGGGGAAAAGACGACTCTAATGAAGTGAATAAAGATGAGAAGTGCTGATCAAGGAGACGTTGGTGAGAAATACAGAGAGTCAGGCCAGGATTGCAAACGCAAGAGGAAATCTGCCCTTCTCTTGTCGACAGATCCGTGTTTTTTTTGTTGTTTTTTTTTGCATTGAAAGTGCACAGCCAAAAGGAGAGAAGTAAGAGAGACAAAAAGGAAGAGAGATGAAAGAGTCTGGCTAGAGAGTATGGGTATGTTTTCTCATTAATCGTTCGCTGCAGCTAACGCTGTGTCTCTGTAGCCTCGTTTACCATGTGTCCCGGCCATCTGCAGTCCTGCCTTTTTAAAAGCCCCAATGCCAATCTGAGTGGCAAACAGATGATGAGCGCTGAGTGGTGAAATGGGTGCCAAAAACAATGTGTGGAGAGAGAGCGATATGACAAGGCCGCGGGCATCAAGGAAGCACCCACACTTCTTCTAGAAGAAACCGTGTCATTAAGTTCATTCACAGTGGAGCTGGTGTTTTATAAACATGTTTGCCACACAACACACTCTCCTTTGCAGCTGAAGGAATGCTAATGTGGTTAATGGGGCTAATACAGAGGGGCATGTGGACATGGCATGATGCATCTCAGAGCTTGAAGATGTTGGACTAAGACGCTGAGGTATGACAGGCTTTGAGGCCATGTAAAGCATAGAAAAAGAGCAGAGAGTGAGTCGAGTTTGCTCGGAGAATAAAAACAGCAATAAACGCAGAAAAGTGAATATGTAAGCAATAAGGTACGAGGCTGTGCTGTATCATGAATAAGTCACGGCTGAAGGGCGTTGTTAGGCACGACGCAAAGCCTTCCTTCCACTGGGGAAAAAAATAGTCCCTGACCGTGAACAAAAACAGAAGTTACATTATTTTGCCATTAGATGGGTCTTCATGAGTGGGTCAGTCAGTAGAGAAGACTTTTATATTGAAAGGACTGAATCTTGTTATGAATACGGAAAGCAAGACGCAACTGACAAATGACTAGCGTGTCAGGGCACAGGAAAACCCCTTAACTGTTAAAAATGACAATATATCGCTACAGACATTCAAACTGATTTTTTATTACGAATATAGGACTCTCCTGAATGAAAATGCTATATCTACAGTAAATGCAGGTACACTCACTTACTCGATCTCTCACAATACTCTACTCTATACTTCAATGAACAATATCAATGAGAAGAACATTATGTTTAAGTTGCTAAGAGTGGTTGCAAGGGGTGTTGTATACTGTACATGAACCACTGGGTGAAGCGGTCATAGCAGTGTTTTATCGTGAATAAATCACAGCTGTTTGACCATTCAGAATCAGACTGGAATGGAAATAACCGTTTTATAATCAAGAATAATTTGAACAATAACATGTGTTTGTTTAATAAAAGGAAACCCCAGAAAGAGAAAGAAAGAAAGAAAGCATTTATATGCTTATTGAAGCAGAAGTTCACAATTCAGGGTTCAATTGGTGGAGGAACTTTTAAAGAGGGCTCTTTTCAAACAAATAATGAGGAAATCACCTCAGGTGTTGTTCTGGCTGGGTGTGAATGCTCTTCTGAAGATGATTACAGAGAAAAATCTCTGGGGCTCTCACCTGTCAACAGCCAATGAGTGTTTACTCTCTCTGATGAAGTCACCAGCCTTCAGCACTGAGGTTTGCCCATCTCCATAGCCACGAGTTCCATCCATTTACTTGTGAATGGGATGGGTGGGAGAGAGAGGACTTTGAGAGTAGACATACACAAAGCAGAACGAAGAAAATATGATCCTAAGAAAAAAGCAGTGGGCGTTTGTAATTCAGGCAAATCTTTTACTGAATATGCAGGATGGTTTGAGTTCACACAAATGAGAAATTTTCAGTGTGGGGTGACATTTACTCTTAACAGTAACCTCTTAACAGATTCTGGCATCTGGAGCAGTCGAAAGATCAGAAGGCATGGGGTTACACTGGTTAGGACAGTCTAGTTAACCCCTGCTGATACATTTCGTGACTGCAACATTTTGCACACAGCATCTTTCTTCACTGACTACTATTCAAAAGTATCTGTGTGTTTTGTAATATATAAAACCACAAGCGTTTCATTATTATATCATATTATAGTGTTTCCTCGATGTGCATCAAAAAAGACCCGATAACTGGACCAAGCAGTGGACCGATCTCATTGCAAAGCATCTGAAATGCTGTTACTATATATATATATATATATATATATATATATATATATATATATAGTTCTTTATACATACATACATACATCAATGTATGGACCTGGGTGGATGAACACTCCCAGCATCCTGTTGAACTTCTCTGAATTGTAATTGATTAAATTCCTCTTCCTTTATTTAAATTACATTTTACATGGCCAAATCAAATTCGTAATATGAATCAAAAGGAATCCAATTCTTAAATTCAGAATTTTGCTCAAACTTGCTCTTAAAAGAGTGAAAAGTAAGACCGGCAACAACTGAGCATCCATGAGTAAAGACTGCAATTGAGATGAATGGAACTGCAAACAGTCAGATCATTCAGAGTCTCTCCTAGTGGAGGATACGTTATGAAAATGCCTCTTCCATGTCGTCATGGCCTCTACACTTCAGCTTGGAGAGGGGGAAAATTATTTTCCTCTCATTTTAATCTTCCTCTTTTTTTGGAAGGTTCTGTTGCTCTTCCAAGAACAAAGGAAGCAGATGCGAAGATGGATGGTCTGTTGAGACAGCACAAAGTAACGTCTCGTCTAATGTTGAAATAATTGTGGATATTAAAGAGAGAGGAAAATGCCAGCTCAGCCTGGGGAAGGCAGGAAAAAGAATTGAGAGAGGCAATAATGCAATAAAAAAGTCAAGCGCTGGTGGAGGGAAGATTTCATTAAAAACAATAATGGTCACGACTGACTGGCCCAAATGCCGGAGGACAGGTCGTTCTTCTACAAATATGGCCTTATGATCCTTGCCTTCAGAATGCAGTCTGAGCAGTTTTTTTGGGTGATGAATGAGTGCAAGCGATTTTTGCAAAACCTAGTGGCTACACTATTAATCAAAAGATCAGCACAAGATGTAAAAGGTGAGAGAAAAGGGTATCGGTAATACAAAACTCAAAAGTGTGTTTGCACTAACAGCGATTAAAATGTTGCTGCAAATCTCAGAGTGTGAATGCCCCTTTTAAACTATGAAATCACTGTACAGTTTCCGTTCTCGTGTTGACACTATTCAATCACTATTCAATTAATTCTGTGTAGTTCAGGATGAGTCATCACTATTTTTGCTCCTTTTTATGGAGCAACACTGTACACTTTATATGCGTTTTTACTAAAAATGAATTGTGTCAATGTTTAGGAGTACACAAGTATACAAATTAGTCTCAGTAACAGAAATGGACTAAAAATCACATAACTTCAATCTTGATTCCATCTGCAAGATCTAGTGAGTGGGAAGAATAAGATATTTGTGGCTTAGCAAACAAATGCATGGAAATAAAGTGATTTTACCATAAAAAGAGTTACCATATTAACTGACAGCTCACTATCGTTCTTCAAGAAACAAAACATGCCTATTTATATGAAGAAATTCCAAAGCAGAATGAGAGTTAACATTTAAACAGCATAAAATAGATAACATTTTGACATGTTTACCATTAGAGTGGTTTAAAAAAAAAAAGTTAAGTTGAAGGAGCATGGATGAGAGAGAGCCTACTGCTCCTGCAACATAAAAAAAAAAAACACATCGAACAAATGTGATTCTTCAGAAAAAAAAAAATCATATTAAACTAAGAGCTAAGAACTAACAAATGCAAAACCATTCTATAATTTCATACTCCGCTTTGACACAGCCATTACCATATTCCTGCAAGGTTCTCTTTCAATGCTTTGGTCCAAAACCTTCCTAATATTTTATTTAGTTTTTTTGTTTTGTTTGTTTTTTTACTTGGACAGTTCATGCTATTGGCTGTCAACACAAATCAACAAAACTGATTTGGCCTCCATTGGCTATTGTGTTCCTTTAAAATAGACACTGCTGGAATGCTCTTTGTCGAAGGCGCTGGAGCCACGATTCTCTTTAGTATATACCAAAGCCATGGTAACAGTTAGCAATGCACTTCACTTCTTTGTATCCTTTCGTACAAACGAATAGCTCACAATAGCAGCTGGACAATGTGCTTACAGTTTTACAGAGCTTTACGAGTTTCAGCTCACATTGGCAACTAGCTTCAGTTGTTAGCAAGGAAATGGTAGCACCCTTAAATCATGTTAATTCCACAACCTTTTGGGTGCCTTTGTGTTTTACAAAAAACTAGACTTCAGGGTGAAAATAACTGATTATAGTTGACTGTAGTTCTGTGGTTCGCACCACTTTTCATCATGAAAAATAATGGCAGCTCAATTTTAATAAATGCATTTCCAAACCACACTAAAGATAATAATCCCTTTGAGGTACTCTAATTTAGACATTTTATAAACGCCTGGTCTTACTACTGTATATAAAAGGCAATACAGTGGTTTAATACATTAAGTCCATTGAAATCCTACCAGATGCACTTTGACATTGCCAGAAACACAATTTGGATTGCTAACGAGATGGGTGAAGCAATCATGGGCAACCTTCTTTGAATCGCTTTAGGGTTTCCCATGCTAATGGTGTGAATGTGAATGTGTATAAAAAACTGCATAGCCTCCAACTGATATCCTTAATGTGCTGGGTTCAAAACAAGTTACACTCCGGTGACAGTATCTGTGGCATGCTGTTCGACTGCCACAGACAATTTTACCACCTCCCTCATCAGTTTGAGACAAAAAAAAGAACAAACCACATTTACTGTACATTAATGCTTACATTAGAAGTAAGTCTAATCTGAGAAGCATTACAGAGCCTTTAACAAAGTTACAAACTGCACATTTTAGCTGTTTAAAGAAAGAAAAAAAAAAGTTTTATTTTAGCTCTAAAGTGAATTGTTCCAATAGCAGGGGAACCACTAGGCAGATTCATTTTTATGTATTACCGATATAATTCCTGGGGGTATATTTGTAGTTTCTGGATGTATCCTTGTACACATAAAGCAAAAAATACAGGCTCTACAGTCTTTACAGTGTTATAATTGAAAGATTGGACTTAACAAATGAAGACAACAGGGGCCGGTTGCATAAACATAGCCATTACGTTAAGACAGTGTCTTAAGTTCTACTAGTTAGTCAGGGGCAGTCAGTCTTACTTTTCGGTATCAAATTAGGCCAATCTACGTTTTTATGTAACTGATTTAAAAAAGCTATGAACAGTCTAAAAAAAAACAACTTTGATGTCTAACTTGTAAGACTAGTCTTAGAGGTTTATGCAACTGGCCCCAGATGCAAAAGCCTCTAAGTCCGTCTAACGTTTTTCTTTAATATTAACATTTTTATCAGGCTCCTATGTATAGGTTTCTACCCAAGTACTGACATTTCTGAATGGGCTGAGGCTGGGATTATGTGAGTTTGAAGTGAAAGTATTTGATGAACGTATACTATGTGCGGAGAGCATTCACTCAATAATATTATCTCATTTTTACATAGGTGTAGTAGAGGCTTTTGCATCGAGGTCTTCATATCCTGTACACACAAAGTACTGTGCAAAAGTCTTCACAAGAATGGCTGTTTAATCTTTTACTTTAGTGTGCAAGGAAGAAATATCAATATCAATTTCCAAACATTCAGTTTTGTACATATTGTAATAATCCAGTGAGATATGAACAAGGAGTCCTACAACAGAAGGATCAAGAAGGATCCATCTTAGATTACACAAACAGTCAAAATTAAAGAGAAAATGTAGGGGGAGAGCAGGGGCGAAAGTAAAATTTTTCAGAAAAACATCATTTTAAAAGGTGATGGTTTAGACAGAGATATATTTTTGCTGTGGTCAGTCACTCACAAGTGTGGTCTATCAATACCAGGTGGTATTTTGTAAAAATGTTGAACAACTTCATTATAATTTGACTTTGAACATAAGACTGCTCATGTTACTTTCGACCCTGTCAGTAGGGACGAAAGTAACACACAGGTGGGTCAAAAGTAACAACAATATACAAACTAGATTTTTTTTGCTAGATCTTGTTTTTTATTTTTTATTAGCCTAAATATACCTGAGTATGACCTTGTTAACATGTAACTGCAAACATATTTTGGCCTTTGTCTTTGCAAAAGATAAAATAGTAAAATAGTTAATTTACATTTTCATTTTAGATTTCAGTTTAATCAAATGGTGCAAAAGTATTTGTTTCAATACTTTTTTAATGTCAATCCATTTTATAAAATGTTTTTTTTAACATGAAAATTATGAAAATTAAATAAAAATAAGCATAACATAAATTCTCAACATAATGTAACAATATGTTTTCACTGTAGTGGGACAAAAGTAACAAGTGTTACTTTCGTCCCGACAGGAACTCCTGACATTTAAACCCGATTTACTTTTATACTGAAAAACTCTGACAAGGCAAACTTCATAATGTGTTACAGCACTAAATAACCTGTAGATTGATCATTACTATGTAACACATGAAACGAAAAACACAACTTGTAATTTAAAAAAAGTACCGCTTCAGTAATTTACTTTTCATACTCGAAAACTGCTTTCCAGACCTAACCGCGGGAAACAATGACGAAATCACGTGATATTTGGTAGCTCCGTCAAGGGTTGCGTACTGAACCTGCTGTCATAGTTTGAAATGCTAGTATAGTCAGGGCTCTGAGAAAATCGCTTTGTTACTTTCGCCCCGGTTCTCCCCTACACTACCACTCAAAAATTTGAGGCCTATAAGATTTTATTATGTTTTTAAAAAATAAAGTCTCCTATACTCATCAAGGCGGTATTTATTAGATCAAAAATACAGTAAAAAAAAACAAAAAAACACCTTAATCCAGTCTTCAGTGTTTTATTACCATTAATATTGAAAATATTTTTGTGGAAACTTTTTTTTAGGATTTTTCGATGAATAGTTTCTTCTCACAGAATAAAAAAAAAAAAAAAAAAATATATATATATATATATATATAGCGTATAGAGATCTGATAAATATCACAAAAATCTACACAATGCAACACTAACTCCTCTTCTACTATCAGTTGCTGCTTTATAATGAGAGGCAGCAGGGAGATTTACAGCATCATCAGGCAGAAGTGTAATTCCTCTTAAACAAGATCCAATCAATGGCACATAAGTTTGCACTATCATTGGCACTGACATCAGTTAGAGCCTCCATTTCACCACAGTACCCGTTCTGCCTCCATTATTGGAGGGCATGATGAATTGAACCAGGTTGGTGCCATCCTACCCCAAGCTGTGCCCCGAGCTCTGAGCGCCTGGCTGCACTCACAGCAGTGGTGTCTGCACTGATCTCTGCCGCCCCCTCTCAATAAAGCAAAGCAGGCCACTGGGAGATTGCAGCATGGGCGCTAAGTGCCAGCCACATGTGGCATGGCAGGCCTGCAGAGCTGATGGAATAACTAAATCTCACTCCTTGCCTCATCTATAGCCATGGCTGTGGTCTCAGTGAGTGCAGAGTGTGGATGGATGGATGGCTATAATATCTAATAAAGGCAAATGTTGTGCGACTCATTTTAAAAAAGCAATTTCTCTTTCACGCGTGTCAGATCCTGCAGGGCATCTCAGCCCCTGTGCATCTGCTCTTATTTGGTCATTTATTATTTCAATGAAGCGGCTGATGTTTGTTGAGTCCTGTAGGACATATTCTCTTAAATGTGCTGAGGTTAACATTTAGAGAGGAATATATGACTTACCTCATTAGTGTCACGCACTCCAGCATTTTAAATTAGCTTACACATCTGTAAGCATCCATATAAAAACAGACACAAATATATCACAAACATTCACTTAGGGTATTAGGGTTATCAAAATGCAACGCATTGATTTAGAGGAATTGCTTAAAATAAACTATAAAAAAAAAAAGTATGTGTTTTAAAAAGGTACACTGTTTCTTTTGGCCCTCAAGTGGTTAAAAAAAATGAAACCATGCATTTTGTGGAAGAACATTGTTTCGGTTGTGCTTCTGCTCTATGTGACTGCGGATTGATATGGTTAGCCTATGATCATAAAATATTCACTACTAGGCTTAAGAGATATAACCAGTTTACATGGAAATCTCAAGCTGACTAGCTGAAGACGTTACTGTAGCTTTACACCCATTCATAGGCAAGGTACTTACATTTACATTACATTTACATTTACTAATTTAGCTGACGCTTTTTATCCAAAGCGACTTACAATTGCTGTACATGTCAGAGGTCGCACGCCTCTGGAGCTCCTAGGGGTTAAGTGTCTTGCTCAGGGACACATTGGTGTCTCACAGTGGATTCGAACCCGGGTCTCTCACACCAAAGGCATGTGTCTTATCCACTGCGCCATCACCACCCTACTTCCTTGAAAATAAATTCCAGCATAGCTCTACAACAACCATAATAAAAATGACCCTTCCCATTAGATAATGCTTGAGAATGAACTCTGTTAGAGAGCTACATGGCAATTTATCTATTCAATAAAATACCTCACTCACCTGTTGAGTAATAAAAATGCCATCTCTGCATCACTTTTATAACACTTCAAATCCCTCAGTTCTCAGAAAAGTCACATCCATGTTGATTCTCATTTATTACCAGCTCTGTCACGATCTCTTTTTGCCAGCAGAAACTCCTCTGTTCTGTTTATTTAAAATGGGTGATTCCCCGGAGGTTTGAGATTCAGTGTGCTTCATGTCAAACTTTCTCACTCGTGACAACTATATGCCAATCCCACAGCATACACACGTCAAAGTATAGCTGAAGAAACTTTTCTCTATTTACGGATATGACGAGACACGCACGTATGCATGCGATGTAGGGTTGCAAAGTTTCCAGAAACTTTCCAGGATTTTCGGAAACTTTCCAGGATTTTCAGAAAATTTCCAGGATTTTTGGAAAACTTTCCAGGATTTTTGGAAAGGTTCTGGAAATTTACCGGAAATGTTCAGCCCCTTTGCAACCCTAATGCGATGTCCCACTAAAAACATCCTGAAAGGTCTAAAATATAAAGACTTGTAATAGGCTTACCTCAGGGAATTAAGGGAAGACAAAAACATGTTTTGGAAGAAGGATTGATGATGTATTAACATAACAAACATTAACATAACAAAAATGTCCCCTGGCCTATATGCTGCCACACACAACTTGCCTCACCAAATCACACATTCTTGCAATAAAAAAAAAAGAGCAACAGCATGGAAAGTGACAATCTCACGTTTTTTTAGAACATTTTAATTTGATACACCATCTTAAAAATGCCAAAGTTCATATTACAACAAAGACCTTTTTGTAATTTGCAATTGTTAGCAGGAAATTTTTCATGTAATTGTTGTAAAAAAAAACAACAACAAAAAACAGAACAGCTGGACTGTGAAACTGTGTTGTTGCGTAAAAAGCTATTTTGGACAGGATGACATTCAATTGCAAAGTAGTTTGCAGTGGGACAGTCATAGGCTTATTTTCATTCATATTCAACTTCGCTTCAATGTTTTTCTCTTCCAAATTAATGTCATATCTTTAAATGATCTTTTTATAGGTGCTTTTCTCAGCAAATTGATTGAATGAAACATTGATGAATGCAATTAATCACATTAATTCCTCTGCATCAATTAATTTCTATTAAATGTACCAATTTACAGCGCTATTAAATAAATAGTTAAAATGGATGGATTTATACACTCTCCCCTGCATTTGTCAGTACTATAGGTGGTCAAAGCTAACACAGATTAACAAGATTAAGCATTTATATTTAGCACCTTTTTTCAATTTTAGTTGGCATTTTAAACTCTTTCTTTTGGTTCTGTGATTTGTAAGAATTAAATCACATCCACAACATGTTTATACAAACAAAAAAAATCTGTATAGCAGTGTATGTTTCTCAAGCAATTGAACAATTAGTTTATTATGGATAATGCATTAATAAATGTATGGATAATCCATTCCTGTAGCTAAAACAGTAGAGTTGGCAATGCCAATCCCAGTGATAATAAAATGGAAACGATTGAATGCAATGTAAGTCAATTAGGATAAAAGCATCTGCCAAATGTGTAAATGGAAACGGAAATCAAATCTAGATGTCATGTTTAAAAAAGAAAAAAGGCATGTTAAAATATACATGAAGATAAATCAACTGTCCAGTATCATATAGTGATAGCATATATATATGTCATTTTTATGTATATGTCATTTTTATGTATATGTCTAGGCTTATTTGTTTACACTATTTTGTTGTCTTTCCTTAAAAGGAACTAAATGTGGTATTTATACATAATGTGCCAGGACAACACACGTAGTAACATCCATATCGCAAAGTGCACCAACTATATCTTATAGCTAAACACCATCATCCAATGAATAACTCCCCTTTCGATCCACAGCTCAGACATATTTATTTAACACCCTGTATATGTTCATTGTCATGGAACGCTATCAACTAGGCCTGCATGTGGTTTATTCTAATATCCTGCTTTATTATTCCATACACGGTGGACACGAAAAACGCTTACAAAAAGAGATAAAGACACTTGACAGGTCTGATCTCTCTGAGGCTCTCTATTCTGCATTAAACATTACCTTATCAGCACAACACTATGGCCAAAGCATATTCGGAGCTGTCAAGCAACTCGCCACCTAATGTCAGGACAATATTGAACAAACGATGAGGTCACAGATAAATATTTGCTTCAAGACATGACAGACTTAATATACAGTACGCCAACATGTGTGAAGGAAGCACCCCCTTCTCCATTAATTGAACAGCATCGGCTGAGATATGTAGAGGTCCTGACAATGGCTTTGCTGATATGGGGACAGCATTTATCTGCAGGTAAACTGGCCTGAAGGACCCCAGTGAAAGGGGGACTCATGCATAGCAATGTTAAGTTGGAGAGCAATGAGATTGTGGTGAAGATAAGCTGAAATCATGACATCTCAAGGAGAATACTGAATGTGATCAAGAGCACCTTTAAATGCTGTGCTCTTCATAAACAAAGCTTCTAAAGCTCATTCCCTTTGGTTTTGTGTCTATCACTGTTGTAGCTAACACAAGCCTGATACACAACAGCTTCACTCATAATGTACACTGCAAAAATGATTTTCTTACTCAGTATTTTTGTTACTCCCTTTATTTTTGTAAAATGTGTCAAAATTAAGGTTTTTTTTAAGACACTTGTCGCAACCTACTGATGTAATGATGTAATTTTACTAAGTGGGACATTAAACTTCATCACACCTTAGAGGAAAACCCATCTACTCACTATAGTCTGGTTTTATAGCTTTGTTGCGTTTATGAGCTTACTTGCAAAGTATTTTAATTCAAACTTCCAATTCCTGAAAGTGTCTCAGAAGCTTACTGTCGGTGATGATGAAGTTATGTGACCGTGGTGTAGTTCGTTCATAGCCTAATGTTAGCTTTTTTACTTCTGCCGATTGTATTAAGACTGAAAATTGCATGAATGTTGTGTTCATTTGGGAAGATTACCTTGATGAACAAATAGTGTAGGAATCATACATTTTTGTTGGTCACAGAGCTTATTTTCTGCAATGGGGGGGGGATCCATATTTTGAACCAACTGTATTACTGATAACTGTAGAAAAGTTAATAGTGTAGCCGTTTCACCTTTTTACTTCCCAACACCAGATATCCTATCCTATCCAACACCTATCTCTGACATTACAGCATGATTTAGTCTCTTGTGCTCAGGAGTGAAGCAAACATGACAGATTTCAAATTGCATACTTTCGGGGGATCTTGCGCCATCCGAGCAGCTGCCATTGAGATGAATGGGAATGCAAATGGATGGGTTTCTCCAGGTGTTACAGACCTCCTAAGGCCATGGCATGGCCATACACATCACTAACCACCAGTAATACTCTGTCATGAGCCGAACTGCGGCTGTAGGCTAACGAACAAGAGAAACTGGAGGTTAATGCCATCCTTGGGGAGTGAACCTGAGGAGAAGGACAAACCTGCTGTGCTTTATGCTAACAGAGCTATTCATGGAAGAGGAGCCAGACAGACGGAGAAAACACAATCTAATCTGGTACCGTATAAGTCTGGTCAGAGAATGGGTTTCTAGGTTGTGTACACTCAGGGCGGGGAGTAAATGCTGGGGCGGCTGGCCAGGAGATCCAAAAACAGTGCATGTAGAATAAAAAAAATGACATGTCACAAAAGTTGCCATAGTTACATCGCTCTGATTAGCGATCAGCATGATAAATTCTCTCATCTCCTACATTTGATTAGTCATACCACAGTATGTTCCCCATGGAGACAAAATCTCCATGAAATAATCTCCACAAGTGAGAGATATTTATAAGGCTTATGTCTGACTCATAAGTTTTGGTTTGATTTTTTTGGGCCCAAAGGCATGAGCTAAAAAGGGGTGTAATGCAGAGTAGTCATCTAACGAACTAGTACTCGGTTTCAAAAAGAAGAAAATAAAAACATATGCTTGGCATTAAACATGCTAGCCTGCCAGTTGCTCTCTCTCTGTGAAGCTAACATATTGTAATTCTATTGAAAGGCAGCCAATGAGATATACTGCAAGAAACACTAGCACAGAATTAGTGGGAGCTCCAAGCATTTAATAAACATTGCACTTTCTTCTACTGACTTTTTTCAGGTCAGTTTGCTAGTTAGGTGCCCTACTGCAAAGACCAGCTTACACCAGCATCAATTTCCTAGTGGTTCTAACCGAAACAAAGTTTTCCCAAAAAGGAAGTCTTGCCATTAAACAAACAAATAAATGTATTATGTCATTAAAATAAATATTTTGTATAATAATAATAATAATAATAATAATAGTAATAATAATATTGAAGAGGTTAACTAAAGCCTGAAGGGTACACAGATTTTGTATGGATTTGCACAGATCTTTTTAAATAGTAAAATCCGGGTCATATTTATGTGGTTTACAGGGTGAGATTTTCTAAACTGGGTTAGTTAAAGATCCAGGTCATAACAAGAGGATCATCACTTTGAATCAGAGAATTTGCACAGACAGCAAACAGAAAACAACGAGCATAGTGGTTCACAATTCAGTGGAATTGTATACTGTTACAGAAGGAACTAAAGTCATAAGCTCACCTTTGCTTACAAAATACAAGATTTGCACATTGCTGCAAAATGTGTTGTTTGTTTTGCTTATTATTATAACCCCATTTCAAGACTTCAGATGTTGTGGATTCATTTTGAAGGTCTGGCTAATTGGCTCACTGTATTGAATGAAAGCCTTAATAGGCAAAGACAGCAGAGACAGTTACTAAGAATAAAGCAAATTACAAGAAGCAGCTATTTAATTGCTTCCTTTTGCGATACAATCTATTCCATCAACATATTGCCCATGTAAGCGACCGGAGCTAAAAACACCAGATGACCTTGAAATATTCATGTACAATAACCATTTCTTCCTGAAACCTAGATGGATTTGTAATCTGCCAGTGCTGACATCTTCAACCAGCCTAAGATGGTTTTCTGGTCTTAGCTGGTTTAATCTGATCTCCCTGAATGACCAGTGGAGAGAAACCTAACCAGTGTAGGAGGCATGCAAACAAACCAGAGGCCATATTCACACACAAAAAATAATAATTCTTAAGGCTAAAAGTTGATCCTAATGCGGAAATTTAGGAGCGACTCTTAAAATTTAGGAGCATGTCGCTCTTAATTTTAGGACTAGGTAATTCACAAAGCATTTAATGCTAAAAGTAGCTCCTAAACCTATAGGACAGCTTAAAGGTCCTTAGAAGTAATATATTGGAATATTACAATGACAATGACATCGAACTTTTAACCCTTTAAACTTTAAAGGGCACTGATTGAAATACTTGTATTACTTGTAAATAATATTATTGTATATATATATATATATATATATATATATATATATATATATATGAATTTTATCAAAAGTAATTTATACATTCTGTAAAAGTTTAGCCAAGAAAGGGTTTATTACCCCGGTAGTGGGGTAAGATGGCCTCTTTGAATAATTTAACATTTATATCCTTGGACGTTGGGGATAATCCAGGTCGGGTGGGTCAAGTAATAAAAAAATAACGGGTTGGTCGCGGGTGGATGACAGATAAATCCTTAATGCTTTGATTTTAATAAAGACACTGAAATCTTATTTTACGGTGAAACGCAACAAACATGCGTCACTCTTTTACTTTCATTGTCATCAACAATGTACACTGCCTGGCCAAAAAAAGTCACTATTTGGATATAAATAGGCAAATGCTTGAGAGTCTATGATTGGACCATTATTGCAGTGATTATTATGTTTCTAGTATGTTATATGTTTGCCAAATTTGGATGAAAGTGTCTGACAAATGCGTAAATATAAAATCACGTTAAGTGCAGATGGTTATCTGAACATTTTCTTGCTCAAGTGTATGAAACAGCTGATGACTGTTAAAGTAGGCACCAAACCGGAAATTAGCGGAGATGAGGCTTGCTAATGCTATAAAGTGAATAAAGTTCCAGCTGTGTAATACATCATTACTGTAATATTTTGATGTGTAGTGAACAATGCACAAGATTAAAAATCTAAATGTTATTAGCAAACAACAAAGTATACTAACACAGATAGCAACGTTTGCATTTTTGTCACATTCCTTATTACCAGTTTTAATTTTCCTGAAATACTGACAACATAACCATATGATTGGGACTGATATCTGACATTATTTCAAAGCTAGCTATACATTCTATAAAGCAATTTGCTACTGATAGCTGCACAACCAAACTGAAGCTCCAAGCTCGTTTTTCAAAGTCCACCTTAATTGATAGAATGACAGGAAATCCATGCAGCACCGCCTAGTTTTTTATTTTATTTTTTATCTATTCATTACTTTGAAACCCTGAGAAAATAAAGCAGAGTTAATTATACACTATGACTACTTTAACACTCAGCCCTGTGAAAAACTGCCAAAGCCTACCCCTTTGCCAGACAAATGAATGCTCCATATGACTGAATGGGCAGCCATTCATCTCAAAGAAAAGCCAAGTGTTTACCAAGGACACGGATGTATTATTATTTCTCTGGAAAGGACGAGGCCCTGTCGGATGTTAAATAATTTTCATGTATGCTCTTGCCTTCCAAGGTTAATCATGAAGCTAAGTCCATCCACTGTTGAGCCGACCCCATCAAGTTATTCTGCCCTGTGTTCGTGTGCGCCTTCCTGTTGTGATCTTATCTGAAAATGACTCTATGCAGATGCACCCTGCCAGAATCTCTACAAACAAACAAACGCTGAGGGGAAAAAGCAAAGCAAGGAACAATCTGGATTGAAGGGCAAACAAGTGCCTAATATAGCTTTTCACAAACCCAAAAATCATGCAAGGAAAAGCAAAATGTATTCTTGTAAAACTAAAAAAGACTTTATTCTTATTCAGTATGTTAATGTATTCCTGAAATCACATTGTTCTCGGCTATGCTCAGATTCTCAGTAATTTCTCTAAGGAGCTTCATGGTTTGTGAGCTGTGATGTTCGATTGGGCCCATCGCCTATTCACCGTTTCATTTGCTAGAGCACTATTATATGAAGACAAAACCAAATAAAAGCCCTCTAAGATAATATATCCACGTCTTTTCATTTTGAATGTATATTAATATTCAGGAATGGCTTGCTGTAGGGTCCTTTTGAACACCATAACAAGCAAGCTCTACAAACCGGATACTCAATACAGCAGATAATCAGATTTTTTCCCTTACTATTTATATACTGTACTGCGAAAAATCTTAGGCAAGTTAGTATTTTAAACCAAAAAACTATATTATTTATATATTTTGCTGAAGTGTGTCAGTAGGAAATATCAGTTTACATTTCCAAACATTCATTATGCCATTAAATGTAATAATCCAGTGATGTTTGTATGCACAAGGAGTCTGACAACATGGGATGCTCCACACGAAGATCTGATATCACCATCAGAGTACATTAGTGATTACATGAAGAAACACAAAAACTGTGACAAACTAAATCCAGAAGAACTGTGGCAACGCCTCCAAGATGCTTGAATAAACCTGCCTGCAAAGCTAATATATAGTATATGCATGGTTCGATACGAGTTTGGATCAACAGCAAATGCAACAAATCCCCACTGCTAAGTTTCTTTTCACTTATTTTGAACAAACAGTACAGTTTGTTCCCAATAGCAGCATTTAGTCCCCCTGAGGTAGTTGGTGTACAGCCTCTTTTAGTCTATTAAGCACTAAGCAGTAAATATAAGGCACTATTGCAGAGGTCAAATTCTTTTTTGTAGGGCTGATAAAAAAACAAAAAGGTATTTCGTGATCAGCTACAAATCTGAAAAGCATCAGTTTTGGCACTCCTGTAGTCTTTTTCCTGCCTAGCTCAGGTTATTGGCACATGTGGATGGTGTCATTTAATTAACATGTTGTGGGTAGCCTACAATGTAATTTTCTTCATATATGAGAGATAACATGCAGTGACAATGGTACAAAGATCAAGATGAAGCTTTTTCAAGAAATCACGGAAAGATGAGCGAGAACGAGTAAAGGTGCCATCTACATCTGAGCCTATTTACCTTTCCCCGAGGAGACAGTAAAGTGAATCGGACGAGTCTTCCCATTTCCAAGACACGGATTCATCACTGGACTGTAGTAAGACTTCCACGACACAAATCGGCACAATGCCAAAATATTTTGTCCCATAATAGCGGATCCAACTTTAAATGTATGGTCATATAAGAGTAAGACATCATTCGAAACTGTTAGGGTCCATTTTTATTTGTGTAAACACTACACTCACAATAAAAACAAAGCATTGTGCGTTTGTAAAATAAAGAAAAATAAATGAAGTTTGTGGAGCGTCACTAATATTTATCGAAACTCAGCATATACTGTAGGCTACTGTATGTATGTATGTATGTATGTATGTATGTATGTATGTATGTATGTATGCATTCATGCATGTCTGTAATAAATAACAGCATATGACTTTAGAATGACATGAGCGTGAATAAATAACTAGCTAGGTGGGGAGGAGAGAGAGAGAGAGAGAGAGAGAGAGAGAGTGATCAACTGAATTCAGTTGAAGGGGATTATTAGAGGCCATGATTGATAAGGCCCAATGAAGGGAATGTGGCCAGGACACTGGGGTTACACCCCTACTCTTTTACAGCTCCAGAAAAAATGGGAAAATTCCATTAAAAAAAATAATGGCAAACCACTATAGTCATTTTAAGTTCTACAATAGCTTTTTGTGACAGATTAAATTTCAATTCATTAAAAACCTTTACATGAGTCAGCATGTGCCAATTTTATTGTGTTTTTTTAAGTGTTGTTTTTGTCCTTTTTGGATTCTTGACAAACAATGAACTGTTGTTGTACAGAAAACCACTGCATGCATATTCCCAAATTCTCCCTTTGTGTTCTACACGAGGTTGTGAATGACATGAGAGTGAGTTAATGACAGACAGAATGACAGAACTTTCATTTTTTGGAGTGAATATCCCTTTAACAAAACCACCCCTAAAAAATTGTATCACATGCTCTTCATTGCTGTATTTTTGCATGTGGTAAATTGTATGCAAGATCACAGCATCTGCAGAAGACACAACTGCTCTTTCATCAGTCTGAGATGATGAAACGTTTTATCATTTCTCTTCATAGGAAACAATGAGAAAAATGGCAAGAGCTCACAGGCACCGACTGCTGTTGACTGTGCATGTTTGATTGTTTCTTCTCAAGGACGGACAGAAAGCCTTGCTGCTATAAATATGCAATACTTCCTTAGGCTGGAGAGAGAGAGTTAGAGGAGAGAGAGCTTTTTGAAATTCATGGACATTCAAGTCCTCTTGAAGGATATGCATCTGTGCAGGAATCAAAATGATCCACTCAACGATGGAAAATTATACCCCTCACATGCCATTTGGCTTCCTCAAATTACTGAGAGAAACATACCTCCACTCACACTAAAAGCCTGGGCAGGGACATATAATTGCAGAAGTAGTGGCTTCCCAGACAAGTGTATATCATATATTTGTCAAACAGTTGGTAATTTTAGGTCAAATCTTGAAATTTAGGGGTCAGAATGTGGAGCATCTTTAAATCCCACTTGAAATCAATTGACGAGATCTGTTTTCTCTTGTGCATTGACATATTTCATACTGAAGGGCTCGTTTCTTTCTTCTTTTTTAAATAGCCGAAAGACTTGAGTTCCATCACCGCTATGAACTATAATTTACTAGGCCCTACTTGCTAATCTAATGCAGGTGGAGGAACTCAGATTTTTGTCAAATGCTTAACTAGAATAAATCTAGTGCAGAATGAGACAATGTTTTTTATCTGTTTTCCTGCAAAATGTAAGACTGCACATTTTAAATGAATATATTTTATTTTCGCTAAAACTTTTGTTCATTTCAACTTTCACTTGTCAGCGGAAGCACTCAAATAAAATATTTAACTCTTATTATAAAAAGAAGACTCAAATGTATTACTGTTGCACAGTAATAAATTGTACAGATGTAGTACTAATGGGAAAAAAAGCAGCAAATAAAAAAAGCAATAAAATCGCAGGAAAATTTTATTTAAATGCATTTGCGTTCTCATGAAAAATGCAATTTTACCTCGCATTTCTTATTTTTATCCATTACCATGTCCCTTTAGGGGCTCCATACTGTTGTACTGTAAAATAAATTATACTTCATCATATTTTTGAAAATATACTTTACTGAGAAGGAAATATCTGTGGCATATGAGGCAAAATTATTGATTATTGTAGCACCATATATTTGCAATATGAATTGCAATCTTTCAGAAAATAACTTGAAAATATACTTTTTTTAGTTTAAAAGAAAACAGATGGAGAAAGAAAAAAGGCTAGACATAGAGAGAACATTTGGGCTTGATTCAAGTTCGTTGAGAGGCCCATATCTCAAGACAAGCAATTACATTATCTTTGTAAATGTTGCTTCTTTTTTTTTATTTGGCACCAAAAATAATTTATTCATGCAGTTTTTTTTCTCCTCAAGAAAAAA
Organism: Semotilus atromaculatus; assembly: GCA_031834385.1. Lineage (NCBI taxonomy): Eukaryota > Metazoa > Chordata > Actinopteri > Cypriniformes > Leuciscidae > Semotilus > Semotilus atromaculatus. The sequence goes on along the minus strand of JAULUF010000044.1, from coordinate 33,974,748 downwards.
AAAAATGCTAAAATGATACATGGCTTTCTTCGGTGTAATCTTCTTAATGTTTCCTTTTCTCTGCCTTTTTTCCAAGTTCGAGAAACTATCTCCATTAAATTCCACTGACATTTCGGACATCAATCATCTGCAACAGGGACTTGTTTACCATCAGTGTGAATTAATGGCCGGGTTTCAGAAAGATGAACATTGTATAGACCAAAGCGGGGCACTGAGAGAGAAAAAGGAGGCCAAATGAACACATCTGTTCATACAGAGCTCATTGTGTCCAATTATTCAGCCGCTGCGGTTCCTTAGAAATATGGGCAGAAAAGAACCAAATCTTTCTTACATATTTTTTTTTTCACTGCATTTCTTTTAGATTCATTATTATTTGCTCTCTTCCTTCCTCCCAAATCCTCTGCCTAGGGAGGATTAATTAGGAGTTTTATAATGCTACAGCATTGTCAAAACAAAATCCATGTGTGGTTCAACACAAAGAATCAATCTACAGGTTAGAAACCACCTGGCTCACCTGTCTGAATGTTATCCATTATAAAACATGCAGCTGTGAAGGCCATTGCTGGAAGACTTTTCACTAACCATCACTAATTGGGGTTCTTAATACCGGTTGCTCATTTAAACCGGATGACAGTGTCATTCTCTCATGGATCGTGAAGAGGTTTATAACCTGACAACAAAGCAAAAGAAAACAAACCGCGAACAGACCGACAAATGACTGCTCTTTAATGGGATTTCATCAATGATCATTTTCCCCCCCGACAGCATAATGCCAAAACAATTTCCAAAGTGATGGAAAAGGTAATAGAGAACATGTTTGAGTATTAAAAAGCAGATGCTTATAGTCAAACTGGAAAATGACATGTTTATCTGATGTCTTTCTTTTTACAAGCCTCGCCTACCATGTTTCTTTCCCTCCTGCGCTGTTCTTATTTCTTAACTCGATTCGCAATGAGGAAATCAAATTAAAAGCCATTCAGCCTGTCAAAAGATGGATTTTGGCTCTCGGTTTCTCTCGGAGTGCAAAATAACAAAATAAAATAAAATAAATGTTCTGATGGATGATTCAGACATGCCGGTGGTTTGGAGGGCAGGGAATTGTGGGAAGCATTATCCATGCACACCGTTCAGGGATTATTACCTTATTTTCCTGCTGCGCTGCAGAAGCAAACTACAAGACATCTGTGGGACTTAATTTCACTCACATCATAAAATCCTATTTTAATGCAGCATGGGATTAGAACAGCTCATCAATTCACTTCTCATTCCTCGAGAACCGTGGCAGATATGGCCAGAGGGCAAATCTGGAGCCAATTTGGGTTTTACCTGCATGATCAGCATGTTATGAAGAGAGCGCACAACCACTGTTAGGGAAATTATATATATATATATACACAACTTTTGAACTTGTTGGATCATCAAGCTTCATCATAAGCACAAACATCTATATAAATATATATCTACAATTGTCTACCCGGAAAAATATCAAACTTTTGAAATGTTTTAGGTCTCTTGTGCTCACCAAAGCTGCATTTAATTTAAAAAAAAATCAGTAAACATTGTTATATTATAAAAAGTTATTAAAGAATAAGTTTTCAATTTTATATATATTTTAAAATGTTAATTATTCCTGTAAATTACTCCAGTCTTCAGTGTCACGTGACACTTTCAGATATCATTTTAATCTGCTGATTTAATGGTTAAGAAACATTTCTTACTATTATCAATGTTGAAAACAGTCGTGCTGCTTAACATTTTTGATGAAACCACATTTTCTTCTGAACCATAATATTTGAACAGCAAAGTATTTAAATGCAAAGCTTGTCTTGTCTCGACTTGTCTTTTACAAGTCTAAAATAGTATCTAGTATATGTATGTATGTATGTATGTATGTATGTATGTATATTATATATATATATATATATATATATATGTATATGTATGTATACACACACACACACATACACATACACATACACATACACATGCTAATATTTTTTACTTGTAAAAGCAAAAAAAAAAAGTACAAAATATATAAAAATTTGTAACACTTTACAATAAGGTTCATTAGTTAATGTGTTAACTAAACAAACTAACCATAAGCAATACAGTTCTTACTGGATTTATTAATCTTTGTTAATGTTAATTAATGAAAATACAGCTGTTTATTGTTTGTGCGCGTTAGTTCACAGAGCATTAACTAATGTTAACAAATACAAATGTTGAAATTAATATTAACTGTTAATTCATGTTAACTAATGAACCTTATTGTAAAATGTTATCAAATAATATATATATATATATATATATATATATATATATATATATATATATATATATATATATATAGGGTGTTATGGCAGACATGTGTCCTCACTCTTGCCCCACAAAAGAAATGAATCACCCTAAAAAAAGGTGGCTCAAAATCAAATTCTCTCATATTTGATTCATATTCCAACTTGACCATGAAAAACAAGCGTGAAACAGGGAAAATGAACAGTGCATCAAGAAACAAAGATGCACTTCCATCTGTCTTCCTTTCTTATGCATACCAATGGTAAACAAACAAAAGCTAGAGAACATTTCAAAGTGAAAAATAGTGTTGTTCCTTTTCCTTTATTGTGCAAGATGATTTTTAGATGGAGGTCTGATAAGAAGGTTGTGCAGCATCTCGTCTGGAAACAAAGCCAGTCAACATCTGAATGGATGAGCGCCGATGGGCACTCGAGCAGTGCGTAATAGGACGCATATAAATTATTCGGCTTTGGTAATAACATTATTAGTTTGTCTCATTGCGATGTGGTTGTTACGTGATGAGTCTGAAAAGAAGAAAAGAACGACAACAAACACTTGTGTGGGGTAATCAGCTTCAAAATAATATAAAAATAATACAATTTAAAAAAAAAAAAATTGGTTCTGAGAACAAGCATAGGCTTGTAATGACTTTGGTGAAAAGAAGGCGCAAGACATTGTGCCTGTGATAGCCTCACATACTCCCCGGGCCACTTCCCAACCGTTGCAATTTCCAAAGGCAACTTCGTGTAATAGATCTAGAATAGATCAACTTCGTGTAATAGAATCTACAGCACACAACCCAAATTTCTTGCAGTGACATATAGGGATGTGGCCCCGAGGCTATATGGACTCTTTAATAAGGCTGGTGGGTGCAGTCGAGTTCCTCAACAGAGTTGAGCTGTTTGTCAGCTTTCTCAATTTGCAAGTTCATTTCTGATCTTGTCTTGCCACCCATCTTCACACAAGGGGTGGGAATCGTAAGGAATTTAATGAACCTGGTTCAGAATCCTCTAAACAATTCTGGTCCCATTAACTTTGCCAATACATTAGCTATCATGAACTAACAATTAGCATTTTTAAAGGATCTATTAATGTCTGTTAATACACTACTGTAAGTTGTGAAGGCGTTTATTTAAAGAAAGGATGCATTCAATTGATCAAAAGTAACATTGGACACATGTACATTGTACAAGGTTACAAAAGGTATCGATTTCAAATGAAAGTTGTTCTTTCATATTCACTAAATAATCCTGTTGGGGAGGTTAAAAAACTGGTTATAAATCCTATATTAGCACACTAATAGAACATGTTTCTTTAGTCAATGGTACATGGTCCTAGCATCTTTATACTGCTGAGTTAAGGCTGTTCTGTGCCCGTCATAAAATGTAACGCCGCATAAAAACCTGACTAAATTATGCCTGCTCTGAACCACTTCAGCCTCTAGTATCAAAGTAGTTATAATGTCTGTGTAAATTTATGCCACCTCTGAGCAGAATTAAACCGCGTGAAAAGACGCCTAAAAGCCATTTCAGAAGAGCTTCTTAGACACTTTAGCTGTGTACAATTGGCACTAGAGAGGTAGAAGTGACATGAAACAGGTATGCATGTGTATGTGTCCACAATTGCTAATGCGGTTAGGGTTTGAGGACCCCCGCTCTGTACCGTCTGCCTGTCAGGAATGTTGACACTTTAATCACCCGTCGTCTGTGCGGCTGGTTTGGCCCACGTCAAGGAGAAAGACAGGCTGACAAGTCCGTGGTGGACGCCGAGAGCAGCGTTTTGGGAAGCCTCTCTGCATCTGTGACAAAATGACAGCAGGCACGTTGACGTACAGGACAGGGCCTTCATGTCACCTGTCAAGCCACTCTCATCTCACCCTCCTTTGGTCTTGCACATGACCTTGATACCTTCAGCGTCTCCTAAAAGCTCCCACAAACATCACCGCACAAATAAAAGCAGTTCTCGAGAAGATGCGCCAACTCTTGCCAAGATCTTTCAAATAAACCGACACGTGGCAATAAATATATTGATTCGCGCTTGAGAGGTGTCATCTCAGAAAGATGACAGCCATTTCTGATCTTGTATTACAACCCAGGTGCATTTTATACTTGTGGGTGGAACTGAAATGATGGGTGAGATGGATTCTGACACCGCTGCCTTCAGGCTACAATGCTCATATCAACCTCACCAGAACCCCTCTGCTCGGAGATGAACCCTGAAGCTTTTGGAGTCAATGAAATATGAAAAAAAAAAAAAAAAAAAAAAAAAAAATCACACTTCGTGTTTAAAACGCGCTCAGTTATCAGCACTAAAACAGCATCTGAAACATGCCTTCAGCGACACTTTCAGTAGCTTTCTATGCAAGCATTAAGAGAGGCCACCAAAAAAAACAACATGCAATTTAGCTTTCAAACGTAATAAAACTGACAGAGATGATTCCAGGTGGATCCATGCCTTCAGGTGTAGCTCCTGACTGTGTGACCTTTGCCAAATTGGCCTTGATCTGTTTTAAGTCAATTTGCTCCAGTTATAAGGACTAATGCTGCCACAGACACTGGCTCGTAACACAGGGCTATTTAGTTATTTCCCTCCCGTCCCACCTTTAAAGAGATAAAAAAGAATTCAATTTGCGCGTGGCCCTGGCGGCTATCCCCGACTGTGTTTGCAAAGTTAATGCAGGAAGCGCTCTCCCTGGGGTCAGCGAGAGGAATATGGCACTCGCTGGAAAAACAGAGGGGGAACAATGGCTTTGAAGATGGCCGTAGAGCTCTGGGGACTAAAGCAAATGGAAAAATAAAATTAAACTCTAACATTCTTTCTTCCACGCTCTGCATCCAGCAGCCCCAGTCTCTGTCTTCTCTCTCTCTCTTTTTCCTCAAGAAGCTTGCCAACAATCTCTCCTCAAAAAACATTTCAAGTCCATAAATAAATAAATAAATAAATACAGGGAGAGATTTGTCAGTCGGTAAACTCCGTTACGTCCTTTATCTACGTTTGCAATGTTACCATATACAGCTGCACAAAGGAAAATGAAAAGCAGTTTTTGTATTAAAAATCATATAAATATTGTTTTATGCAGCAGTTAAGTAAAATTAGTTTTGTCAAAGTAAATGTATATATAAAAAAATGTTTTTAGAAAACTAAATTGCCAATTTATATATAATCAAGTAAATGCTTTGCTAAATTATAATCCCAAACATCTTCAAAGAATCTGAAGGACTGTTGCAAAAGCCACAACATGTTTGAGAAACATGAAGGAGCAACATCTCACTGAACCTTGATGGTTGGAATAAATAATGTTTTAAATGTAACAAAAAAAAAATTTGACAAAAAAAAAAATTATACCCCAGTAAAAAGTATTTAATAGTACTAAATATATAAAATAACCATTTTCTATAATACATTTTTTTATTTTATTTTTTATCTGGATTCTTTGAATGATAAATATATCCTTGCTAAATAAAAGTCTCAATTTATTTGTTTTGTTTTTTAAATCATACTTTTTTTTAACATTGCCATGTACAGCACTCCGACACAGAAAGTCAACTAGTGGCAGAACTAATCAACTTTGATTACAGCACCTATAAAATGTAGCTTGTTGCCTTTTTGATAGTTATTCCTTCACCTTTTTCAGTGCAAGACTCATTCTGGTCCCATCTGCCACAGTCGCTGAGGAGGGAAAGATGCGGTTATATTGATGTACTGATTGCACAATTTCTTGTCTCTAGATTGCTCTCAGCATCTATCCGTCTAAGAGCTTGAACCTTGTGATGCGACTATAAGCGCAGAGGGGGACTCAACATTAGCAAATGGCCCTCATTCTTAAATTAACAGCCACCAACCTCCTGCTAAGTGCCTGCCTATAGTATCACTAATCTTTCTTCAAGGCTCCTTGTCCATACAGATGCAGGTAGAACAGGAGGGAAATGAAGGGAGAGAGGGGAAACGATAGAGAGCGATAGAGTGAGTGTGAAGGAGCGAGTGAGAGAGTGATAACAAGCTATTTATCTGAAAGCTGTCTCCTGCCTTCACCTCAGTTTAAAGTAAACAGGTTTCCATTAATGGCTCTGTCACACAAATGCACTGAGAGAACATTGTTGGGAAAATGATGGCTATCATAATAATCACCATCCAATCCACACAGGCTTTTAGCGTTCAAAAACTCACACAGCAAATTGACTATTACTAAATTTCTGTGAAATGATCCACTGGATGCATGGAGAAAATACATGATGTGGTACATGATGTGAGAAATGATTGTCTCTATAATGTTTCTTATATCTATGGGTTATGCTTTCTCACATTATTAAAAAAATGTATTAAAAAAATGGATGGATGGATGGATGGATGGATGGAAATGCAAGCTGGTAAAGTGCACCATGCTTCATTTGTACTTTATGGCTTGTTTTAAGAGTTCTAATGTTAGCATTATAGTTTGTACATCCTTTTTGAAGCCTGGAGGGAAGTACGAAGAGAAAAGAGATAAAACCTGTGATGAAAAACCATTCTAGCCATTTACTTTGCATTCCATCACCAGAACATTAAGCACCCGCCTGATTTTTTTTTCTCTCCCCTCACGCTGCATTTCCAATGGAAATTGAATGACAGGCTACTGTTTATGTTTCTATTTGATGCTTCAGTTAACTGCGGATTTTGATCAAGCGCACTTTTGAAGCTTGAAGGATAAAAAAGTTGAGCGTTTGAGGAATTGTGCATTACGATAAAGCAACTATCCCAGTGTCACACAAAAATATCATTTAACGTGATGCGTTTGCAATTATATGGAAATAAATAAGGAATAAGAATGACATTCTGACATTGCGGGATCCATGATGCTTCAAAGGGACAAACTATTAATTTGCTATTAACTATTAATATTCTTTTCCCCATTTTTTTTACTCCAATAATCTTCTTTATATTTACAACAAATCTTTTTAACAGTGCATTCCGTCTCATTCAATTATTTTATTTGAAACGCGGATGCAATTATCAAAAATCTTAATAAGATTATTAAAGGGGACCTATTGTGCCCCTTTTCACAATATGTAATAAGTCTCTGGTGTCCCCAGAATATGGATGAAGTTTCAGCTCAAAATACCCCACAGATCATTTATTATAGCTTGTCAAATTTGCCCCTATTTGGGTGCGAGCAAAAACCCGCCGTGTCCCTTTAAATGCAAATGAGCTCCTGCTCCAGGCCCCTTGCCATCTTCACAGCTCCTGCTTCAGATACTCTGGCAACAACAAAACTAGAGAATCTCACGCATTCCAAATTGTCAAAAAATTGTCAGCAGTGGTGTCACGCGAGAACCGTGTCAGTGGTACAATTTTGGATGCAAAACCTCTGCTAACTGCACAAAGCAAATTATTGCCGGAACAACACCAGAAACCGTTTAATATGATGTAGTTGTCTCCACACGCTGCTTAGCGCCATAATAAATGGTTAGATAATTTGAAAACAATTAATTATGGGTTAAGTGGCAAATATCTATGCCCATCCAAAGCACAGCACTTTGTAGGTAATGAGCTGCTTCAGATGTTTTAAATGGGCATTTGACCCAGCGAGGAGAGCGAACCGAATGCCTCTGTTTATCTCGGCATGCATGTGTCCTTTGTCTAAGTGCTGATGCGAAAGTTGATTCGCATGGGCCACGTAATTAATGGGCCCAGCAGCCAAGGTCAAGGGAAGGTGTGACCAGCGTAGGACAAATATCTTCTGGAGAGGCAGGGTCAAGTGGAGATAAACACATTCACAGATCAGCTCCAGTCCAGTTGCGGGGACCTGCCAAAACAGATTGGGAGGAGGAGGGTGGTTGAAACACGGACCACACCATAATGATGTCCTGCTCTGCTTGCAAAGCACTTTCCCTGACGGAGCAAAGAATCCCGGGCAGAGACAAATGAACAGCAGTCTTTATCGCCAGGGCTTCATTCACGAGCCACCGAGGAACGGATCTGAATTCTCGCCAGGAGGAAGTAACTGTCACTCTGCCATAAATATTAATATTAATTAATTTCCCGTTCCTGTCAGGGCCAAAGGCTAGGATAGATTTATAGCAGGTGTAGGATTTTCAAGTGGTCATATGTTACACTATCAGAGCAGGAATCTGAGGGGAGGAAAAACACGCCAGCTGACACAATCCATATTTATAAGACAACGTTCCTTCCCATGGCCTTGCCTTGGAGAGCCAGATATGTAGAAAGTCTACAAAATGTAAAAGCACATCATCAAAAAGGCACAAAAATCACAGAGGATGATGAACCATGCAGAACAAACATGGGAAATATGGAGAGACAAAGGAGGTATATTAATGCACACTCACACCACACTCTCACAAATTCATGTGGAAACACAATCTCTGTCTCGATGATATGCAGACACACACGTACATGCGCACTAAAGGCCAGAAGCATCATCCTTGGCCCGGCTCTGCCCTGTTTTGCCTTTCTGGTTAATGACTAGCTGGATTTGTGTTTTAAAAGGATCTTGTATGCAATATTTAGCATGCTGGGCAGGTTTTATCCAGGGTACACTTGGGCACCCAGACCTTCATCAAACTTTCAAAGACATTCTACATTCTTCTGCACATCTTACATAGAGTAATGGAAAACATTACGAAAAAAAAAAAAAACGTCAAAATAATGGCATGTGTTTATATATACACACATTCCAAGAAAGCACCCCACAAACCAGCTTCCATTAAAGCAATCATCAACAAATGGACATTTAAAAAAAGTCCACGTAAGTGCTAGTTTTGCCAAACAGCAAATATACATTTATTATAATAGAGATGTAGCAATGTTAAAACTTTGATGAAAATGAAAATAGATTTATAGCTTAATAACAATAAATGGTCTATATTAGAAAAACGAATCACTATATATAAAATTAAAAATCAAACTAAATAATCAATCATTTAAATGCTACAAGTCATTTTCGCATCTATAAAAAAATATATTGTTTTATATAAAATTATATTAAAAAAATAGAATAAAATAATTATTTTTCATTTTGAGACTATAGTATAATGAGGTTCGACCTTTTTAACGGTTATATTAAATTAGGGTTTTTGATGATCAAACTGTGAAATTAGAGTGAGCGTTAAATTACGTCTAAAGTCATTTAAATGTAAAACTACGAGCACGGAGTATGAACAATTAAATATCCAAATAAAAAAATAAATTATCCTGACTGATGAGTTTAATTATGATAACTGATATGGAATATCGTGCTTCAAAGCACGACTGTTAGCCAGTCGTGCAGTATTGTTTGAAGCTGATGAATGAAGCTTGAGCTTGAACTTTGAAGATAAAATACTGAAACAACAAATAAATATATAAATCCGTCTGTCTATCGGTCTTTAGTTCTGACCAACTAGAATTTTCTTTTTTAAAGAACATTTTTCAAAACTACAACCATCCCCATGTACAACATCCATAACTCATTTACAAACAAAACCCCATGTATACGGAAACCCAAGAGCTTTCTGATAGCAGTGATTGAATGAGTTTTCTTCCTCCAGTTCACTTTGTCCCTAGCGGGCTGATGTTTCCGCTGGGCTGCTTGTTCCACTGGCAGGGCTCATTTTCAGGGACATTGTTTGCATCATGTGGTCATTTAACTGTAACCGTCACCTGGAGGTAGAACCATCTCGTTCTCTCGTTCTGCATCCATCTCTCTCCATCTATCTATTTGTCTCTCCCTCTCTTTGATCCATCCCTTGATCCCTTTGTCCTGAAGCTGTCACCATGCAGAATATGTGCCTGGCCTGGAGAGGGATGGCTGCTGCCAAGCACAGGGCACCGGCTGCAGTAGCGGCTCCATAAATAGCCCCGGTCCAGCCTGTGACATTACCTGCCTACGACAAGATAATCATGATGAATCGCTCTAGAGCAAATGCACACCAAGGAACAAAGAGCAGCAACAACACAACCCAATTGTGCTTCTCTTTCATCCTTAGATTTCCCCCCCACCCCCCATTTTCTTCTTCTGTCTTCACATCAAGAGAAAAGAAGAAAAACTGTGACTAAAAGAGACAAATGCTCTGCCTCCTTAGGCATCTTTTTAGGTTTTGGAACCGAGTTTTAAGACATCGTAGGCAGGCTTTGACGCAAAAGGTGGGTACTTAATTATGCTGCCTCGTTTTAGCCTAAGGCAGCACTGCATTTCACAGAGATGGCAATCCCAGAATGCATTGTGAAGAGTTCTATAAAAACATCATTCTAATTTGGTGGATAAGACAAGACAAATCTGGATAAATACACTATTTCTTTTAAAACTGAAAATATTGATAAAAGTGATCTTATTTAGTTTTGCACTTAATTATTTTAATTACTTTAATTAAATGTTCATTAAATAAATGTAATTAATTTAATTTAGTTTAATTGGATATAAAAAAAAAACCATTTCAAATAATTAATTTTAAAACAGCACAGATACCAAATTTTTTATATAACAGTATTTTTTATAACTACTATAACAATTTATTTAATACATTTTATTAAATTACTTTAATTACAGTGACAAAATAAATCATTAATATATAGAATACATGTATAGAGCATGTATGTATGTATATATATATATATATATATATATATATATATATATATATATATATATATATATATATATATATATATATATATATATATATATATATATGAAAAAAAAGTTGAAGTTAAAGTAATAATCTAAAGCTGAAATAAAAATAAAAATTAAAGGTAAATGCTAATATAAAAATAAAAAAATACATAGAACAACTAAGACTTAAAATAAAATAAAAAAGTAAATAAATAAGACAATAGTGTGCAAATATTAAAATAGCACTGCGACCTAAATATAGAGCAAGAGACAGCAAGATGGCTGATCGGAGCTTAAAAAAGGAAGGCACTGTGAGTTGTAGGAGAGAAATGTACAAAGTGAAAGGGTCGCGGATGTGTCATCATGGGGTCTTGGAGGGGATCGGGTCGGTCTAGACTCAGAGGAGTTGGCAGGATGTTGGCAAGCGCTGATGGATGTGGGCTCTGACTGATAACACTGCGGTAAACTCATTTCTGCCTGCATCCCAGGCCAAACAGGCAAAAACACAATCACATCCACAGCTTGTGGCCTGCCTCAGAGAATTCACCAACGCTCTATTTAAATGGGCCATTTAAAGTGTCGCTTGTGGGCATAATTTACATCAATGAATGTTTCTAATCAATAAATGCTTCCTTCAATAAACAGTTTCTGACTCCTTACCAATGAAGTGGCCACAGCCTCCAATTAAACAGACAATCAATACAGTGGAATTAAAATATACAGTAGAAAAACAACTGAAAGGATAATCATGTAAAAACAGCAAGGAGCTTTAAACTCCCATCTAACCGGAGAACAGAGACAATGACACAATAGGGCTGCACAATAATTTATATAAAAAAAAGATTATTATTACAGTTGCTGCAAGCATCTAATAATGAAAATGTTGGCATTTAATTTAGGTCAGCTACACACACACACACACACTTAGAACCCAAGCGAAAACTGCACGTGTTACGATTCTTAAGGTAATTGTGCAACCCTGTAAATCAAATCAAAATCACAGTGTTTTCACAAGACAACTACTTTGTCATTTTGTGATTATGGCATTGTGTTTATCCTGAAGCATGACAAGACAGTCACAGACTCAATTAATCAATCTCACTAGTATTGTGGCAGACTGCCTGACTACAGAATGCTGTTTTACAGAGAGATTTGGTCGTATTTTATGAAGCGGGTGACCCCCTTTTATCAAGAGGCGGTGGAAAGTAATAAACTCTGATGCAGTGTGGCATAAGTGCAGTTGTGCCTCTCAGGGAAAAGTACTTGACCTAAAATCTGACACAAGTACACTCAATGTTGACACCTTATGGGGAAAGAACCAGACACTGTAGGAGGAATACTGGTTGTCAATTATGTTTGTCTAAAAGGCCAACTTATTTAGAAAGGTAAAAATTCGGATTACTATTTTGCATGAATCTCTCAAAAACATGCTTTTGTAACATTTCTGAATGACTGATAAGAGACACGTAGTCACCCTCAGCCATTCAGAGCCCATTTGATTTTAAAAGCAACATATTTCTTCTGAAGTTATGTAATAGTGTTGTGTGAGGAACAGACCAAAATTGTTATTCGATGAAAATCTTCAGCCATCAATCAGAGGTCAATCCTATACCTCAATAGAAAGTTTTGTATCAGTAATTCAGGAATGGTCCAAAAGCATATTTTTGAGAATTAGATTTAATTTTCAGTGAATCGTGGATAATAATAATAATAATAAAAATAATATGAAGTCTTTCATTCAGACTTCTTTTAACGGAGTTTTGTGGCCTGAATCGCATCCATTTGCATCGTATGGAAAAGATAAGCCTGGAGAATCTGCAAAATATCTAATTTTGCATTGCACAAATAAACAAGTTTGGGGCAGCATGAATGTTTGGATAAACTACGACTTAAAAGTTCATTAAAAGAAGCAGTGGGCTTCCCAACGAAAACCTGAGCTCTGGGATCAGTGCAGAGTGAGACACACAAGTCAATACGTTGGCCCCCCGTTAGGCCCATCTTTTCTTATAGTCTCGGGGTCGGCTGCTGGGCTGCAGCCGTGGGCCATTACCGTTTGCGGTGCTCCGTGTCCATCAGCCTCTAGATGCCCAGAGGGAGAGCGCAAAATAAACAGATGGAGATTTAGGAACCATCAGGTCTCATTTTCCAGGAAGCCGTTTTGGCAATTCTTCAAAACAGTTAATGAAATAAAATACACACAAAACCACACACACACACACACACACACAGGTAATGACATTTTAGAAAGCATATCCATTTAAGAAAAAAAAGGCATGGTGCACTAACAAGGGCATTGGGGCCGCGATGGATTATGATATAAGACAGAGACCAGTTCATGTCCAATTACGCCTAAATGGCGGGCTACAACTGAAGCCCGCCGCGGAGCGCTGCCCGGCCATTATGATGCATGCGTTTCCTTTGTGGACCGATAATTGGAGTAATAAGTGACAGTGGCTAACAGTTTAAAAGCACTTGGGATGTCTGTGAACAAGGCAACTGATCACCTCTCTCTTCACCACTGCATAAGAGAGAGAGAGAGAGAGAGAGAGAGAGAGAGAGAGAGAGAGAGAGAGAGAGAGAGGAACCTGAAGATCTACCAGCCTATGAGAAAAAGCGGTGGGACGAATAAAAGCACTAGGAAAAAGGCCTTGAAGGAAGTTGTGAAACATCCAGTGACTATTATTCAAACATTACACTCCAAATCAAAGCAGTATATTATTGTGCTTGACATAATTGTGTCCGCACAGGCTCGGCGAGGTACATCGCTCACCGTTTTATGCACTACCTGTGAGTGATGAGCTCCGCCGACACATCATCAGACCTCATCCTATCAATGCAGCATATGAGAATTTATAACTTAATAAGTGTAAAGAATAAGGAGGCTGTTTTCATACACGCATTTCTTTCTATGCTTAAGTGAGGAACGCAGGGACAAATTGGTACGGATGTTTACAAACATTCTGCGGCTGCTAAACTCGTAAACAACAATGTGCAAAACATTTCTATTGCATTATGCCATGTTATGCTGGAGAATGAGGTTATTTCATAACTTAGTACCTTGTAAACACAGTTGTAAAACAGTTTAACCTGCTAATTTTACACCAAGCCGGTACATATCATGCATCATTCATTCTTGATTGGTTGGTTGCAATACAAGTCACTAGAGCTGCACAATTCTGGAGAAATTGAGAATCATGATTCCGAATAGACAACTTAACAACTAAACAAAATAACATGTAATTTACTAGGAATCTGATGCAATGGTAATTGCTGCAGTCCATTTAAAAAATATCTAAGAAATCAGTTTTTTTTTTTTGTTGCAGTTTGAATAGTAAATAGCAAATGAATGGATGATTCAATGACTTACTTATAGGCCCTGTCCCAAATGGAGACATAAGCTCTCTAGGTTTTCCTCCGAGTCCACACTTTCGTGAAGTAATGCCGCTTTGACTGTAAAAGTTCAGTGCGAGGTCAGTAAAAGTGTGCATCTATGGCGCATATAGGCCGCAAAGGGGGCCTTCACAAGCACCCTTCTGAATACTAAAATGATGCCAATGTTAAGTCCACAAGTGCACATGAAGTGTGCCCAAATCTCTTGAATGGATGATTCAATGACAAATACATTTTGCATAATGATGTATGCATGATTTATTCTATTTTGATCACTATCAGTGTTTATATCTGAACTAAACGGTTATCCCAGAGCTTCTGTGATCACTTGAATGTTTATAACACAGAAACGACGATACTGTGCAGTTGAAAAGTGCAGTTTCAAACCGTTACTCTCTCAGGGTCAGCGGCAGCACCAATGCAGAAATGAATGTTCGCTGTGATCGTACTTGTCAAAGGTTTAATAGACATACCCGAAACGTTGCCATTTAGGATGTTTGAAATTAAATAGTGATCTTTTAACGATTAATCTCTACAAGTTACCAGGTCAGATTTAGAAAATTAGACCTGTTCTGTCTGTATTCAACCTACATGACCTGCTAACAGGCAGTGACATGAATAAATCGGAGATGTTTGAAGACTTTAAAGGGACAGTAAGGAAGAATTACTCCCATCTAGCGGTGAAATTGTATTTTGCATTCAAACGAATTGTGCTCTCCAGCGCCTCGCGTTTTCAAATGCGTGTTGCATCTACGGTAGCCGTTATGTACCAAAAAGCTATGACAGGATGTCTTCTAATAGCACTTCGTCGAGTTTTCCTTCAGGTTAGTTATTTCAAACAAACTTCAAATTGACACAACGAACAAACGAATGTTACAGTATGAATTAATGAGTGTCAAAAACATTAATTATTGTAATTAGTAGTTATGCCTTGTTTACTCGTTATATTTTCTGAAGTAGGCTACGGGCATTGTTAGATATCATCATCAGATGATTCAACAGTAGGGAGAGGAAGAAGTAGAGGTAGAGGAAGAGGACAGAGAGGCAGTGGATCAGTGGGATCTAGGTGAGGAAGAGGAGGAGAGCGAGAGTCAATACAACGAGCTACAAGAGACGATCTTGATAGAATTGAAAGTTTCCAAAGGCAGAGAAGAGAAGTGACCGAGGTTTGTACAATTTATATGTGGCTAGCAGTAACTTTAGCAATTCATTTTCCTTCTCTGTACAATCTTATGCACGTAGCAAAATATTCATAACTTGAGCTAATTGATTGTATGAAAAAAAGAGAGCTATAGAAAATGTTTCAGTGAGCAATGTTTTCTTTTGCGTCAGTTACGTCACGCTGGCTCTGAACGAAAACGCGTTGTGGAAACGCGTTGGTGTACTTTGTCCCTCTCTGCTATTATAGTTTTTCAAGATGGCGGAACTACATGGAAGCCTCTGTGGACTTACCCGTCCCATGTATATAAATATAATGAATTCTTCGTTTACGAGGTATTTGTACACCATTGGGGACATATTTATGAATAAAAATATTGATTTTAGATAATAAATTACCTAAAAAGTTACTCATAGTCCCTTTAAGACATGCAAGAAAATTGTTAGAAGAGAGAAATTTTCAGGGTTTATTATTGAAAACGTGAGCATCTAATATTGAGAAACAAACAATGAAGCAGGCCAGTGAACGCCTGAGGTTGTTGAGGAATTGGCAGCGGTGGCATTTCAAAGAATATGAATCATCCTCCTTAGGCTGGGTGATAACAAAAAATGAATGCGCTTCTGAAAGGCGTCTGAGCGTTGGTTGAACAGGAACATCGCATTGGGTTACTCTGCCTGAGTTTCTGACTCACTCCATTATTAAAGCCTGTACTATTGTTTATTGACTCCTAGATCTGAAACTTTTATTGAATCCAATTTTGCTGCTATTTTTTCATATTTTTTCACTTGTTTATAGTTTATTGTAACTGTCTTGCCACAAAAGCAGCAAAGTAATTGAAAAGTCGGATGCACTCAAGTGACAGTAACATGTGATTTACACACCTTTTGGATCAATTTCCACGACTTCTACAGTTATTCATGATTACTGTAAACCTGGAAAAAAGGTCAAGGAAATTATTTTTCAGAAAGATTATTTTTTAAACCATTTTTTAAACCAATATACACTACAGTTCAAAAATGTAGGGTCTCTAATTTAATGCTTTTGAAGTCTTATGCACACCAAGCCAAATTATTTGATAAAAAAAAACAATAATGTTACAATTGGCAGGGATCCAGTACTTGTAAAATGCATTCTCTCTCTCTCTTTCTCCTGCCCACTCTCTGTTTGTATGCCACCGGAGTGCTGCTGGCTCCGACTGGCATCGGCTCAAGGTCATTGAGCGCATCTGAAAGACTGGGCTGCAGACAGGACTCGGCTTGGGCTAAAGCTGGCATGCTAAATGACTAGAGATTCAAAGCTATGTGCCATGAGCCGTGCATCTCGCTTACCGGCAGACGGGCTCATCTGAGGCCACTGCTGCGAGCTATCAGTCTTGAGATTCCCCATGAAGAGGATGGATATTGATATTTCAAATTCTCTTCCGTGTTGTCAGTGGCCTTGCATTAAGAGTTATCTCTAACAACAATGAGGGCACAGCAAAAAAGATGCAGGGTGCTAAGAGCCAGAACTAAGAGAGAAGAGATCACTTCAAAGTCTGAAAAGAGAGAGAGAGAGAGAGAGAGAGAGAGAGAGAGAGAGAGAGAGAGAGAGAGAGAGAGAGAGAGAGAGAGAGAGAGAGAGAGAGAGAGAGAGAGAGAGAGAGAGAGAAAAATGGAAAAAGGTACTAAAATGTACCTTGGTACTATGGGTTGTTTTTGGACAATGGTAAATGGCTTTTGACTCAAACCTTTGATTATATTATAATCCTTAAATTGTTTCTCATTCATATTCATTTGATGAATTCAGTAGATGAACTTATCAAATGATCACCATCAGTCCTATATAATAAAAATAGGGTACATGAATATGATAATTATTACGTACCATGGTATTATTACCAATACCATAAATCTACCATGGTAGCACTATAGTACTTGTCTGTGTGGAAATATAATTTAAGAAAAACAGAAGACAAAGAGAGAGAAGGGGGAAAGATAATAAAAAAGCATTGGAACATAGGATATGGTCTGGCTGTCAGCACAGGATAGTCAGCACTATCCTGAAAAAAAAGTCCTTAAGCACGGAGTGCCCGCTTTGAAAGTCTGCCCATGTAGCAACCTGACAGCAGGCTGAGAAAACCCTCGTGAATTGCTACAAAACTCAGGAACCTCGTGTTCTTTGGCTGTTGACGGTTTACCGGAGGTGCTAAAAACTAAAATCTAAAATTTCACATACTAAGAACGAGGCTACATTGTGTTTTTCTTCCATAAAGAATATCTGAACTGAAATAACTGAAAACTTCAGGCCTCAGATGCCTTAGATGAAAAAAAGGATGCTCAGAAAATGTTCTCCTTCCAAAGACAGCGCTTTGACAATGCTTTTCATCCAAACAAAAACTTAAAACTGATTTACATTGGCAAAATGCAAGACATCCAAAACAGGACAATCCGTCATTTAGGATCAATCGGTCAATTGCCCGCTCTGCTGATGTCTCTGTCATGATGATAAATCAGTAGCATGTGATGGTAGAAGTGATGAACAAGAAGTAATTACACTGCTAACATCATTTAGTACTAGAGAGCGTTTTACAGTCTTTGTTTTTGGTAGTGCAAAAGCTTAGAGCAGCCTTTCTCAAAGTGGGTGCCGCGGCACACTGGGGTGCCCCCTGACTGTGTCAGGGGTGCCGCCAAAAAATGATGTAGGCTAAAAAATTTTTTTTTAAATCTGACATTTCATATATAAATATATTTGAATTCACATAAATACATTCGTCTTCTTTTTAAACATATGAACATATATATATATATATATATATATATATATATATAAAATTAACCATAAAAATCCGTCTCACAAGACCGAAGCAAGACACACACACAACTTGACGCAAGTGACGCAACCCATAGCAACGCGTTATAGCAACAACACCTCAGACTGACAGAAACGTAAAAATAAACGTGAATTTAGGCCACTTTAGTTTTGTACACATTGTCATGTAAATTATAAGCAAAACAATTTTTTTTATTGACCACAATATTATCATTGATATATGTTTGAGAAGGGCACTTTTGATTAATTTTGAAATAGGGCAGGGGCTCGAGCACCCAACTTTTTTTGACTTTGACTTTTGACAAGGTAACGCTAAGTTTACATACAGCACACAGTTAAAACGACATGAATATGACACAGTGGGCAACTGGATATAGCACAGCATATTTTAAAATGAAGGATTTAAAGTGTTTCGATCGCGTCTCCTGTGAAGCTGATCTTCTGTTCGCATTCACTCACTCACCGGACCGTCACTCGCAGTAACACGTTTATGCAGGCTACAAATGCACACTTCACAAGATACCACAGCTGGATTCGATTAATCTGCAAGGTTTGTGAAATTAAATGTTTATTGGATATTCAGAGATGTGTTTAAATGATGTAGATGCGAATTTGCTGAATGTTGACGGTAAATGAGAAAGTATTTTAGCCTGATTGTTTGCCTTTCCTGTTACAAATAATATAAAAGCAAACGCATTACTTTTTCGCATACCATTAACTGTCTTCGTTTACCAGTTCTGTAGCCACCAGTTCTGTCTAACAAAGTATTAGATATGACTGACATAGATCGTAAACTAATGAAGACGGAGAATGTGAGTGAGCGCTGTGTGATTAGCATAGGTGATTAGTCGCTGCTGTTCTCTTCTCAGGCGCTGGTCCTCTCAGCGCCGCCCGTCAAAATAAAAGTCTGCAGCGCCGTCAAAATAAAAGTCCCGCTTTCAACACATCGGCCAATCAGAAAAACTTATCGGCCGATGCCGATATTTAAAAAAAGCCAAATATCGGCCGATATATCGGTCGACCACTAATTTACATTTGGTTTATGCAGTGTTTTTAAATTATAATTTACACTGGGGTGCCTTGAGATTTTATGCACTTTTGAAAGGTGCCCTGACTGAAAAAAGTTTGAGAAAGGCTGGCTTAGAGCATAAACAGCAAAATCAGAGCCTTTTCAATCAAAAACAATGTGAACTAAGATACTGAAAACTAGAGGAAAAACTCATGAGAAAAGGAGGGATTTTGTTCCTCAGGCAAAGCTAAGACTTAAGCGAAAGTCTCGATTTGGTCTAGAAGAAACCACTGTAATGCTTTGGCAGAGCCGCAATGCACAAGCACACACAGCCCTCAAACAAAACTCGCCTCAGCAGAGCAGCTGTCAGTGAAGCATGTCTCAACCTGCCGTTTATCCACTGTTCTGAAATCCAGAGTAGCGGTTTTTAAAAGTGATGTGAGCAGGGCAGCCAGACAAACAGCAAAAATAAACACACAAATTGAGCTGACCACACACAATTCTCTTTTCCGCTGATAGGGGGTAAAAAATAATGCTAGCAAAAACTAAATGTCAATGAGACTACTGAATGTTTTTTCCTGATTCCCTTGCCACAGTTTTATTTGTTTGTAAGTTGGTAGAGGAGGTTGGCAAAAAATTAACCTGAATGCAAAAGATCTGATGCAATCAATTACTCATCGCATGTAAAACAACCGCAAACACAATTTATTAAAAATGAAGTTGCTCTTCCACGGGGGGGGTATACTGAAAGATATACTGCCATTGCAAGGCGAGGAAGAGAGGCATACGGTGGGAAAGGCAGGGGGTAAGACAGGGAGATATGGAAACACTACGGCTGAGGAGGAGGAAGTCAACTTCAAAACACCACGCCACCTCAACCTCATGCTGGGTTGCAGTGGCAATGTGGTTATGCTTGAGCGCGGCCCACAGAGAGAGCCCAGGACTCACTGGAGAGCCCAGCAAGACATCAAAACAGACTGAAATATGCTGGAGAGGACGTCCAAACGCCACTGCCGCTGAGAGATAACGCGAACATATGCATACACTCTAACAGAGTCCCTCTCTTTCAGACAAAACAAACACACATCAGTCACTTCAGAGTCAGACATACTGAGAGATTTCAACTGCAAGTCGCAACTTATAAACCCAAAGGAAAAGTTTTTTTTTTTTTTACCCAGTTCACTGTCATGCGCCGTTTCTGATGTTTCTCATTAAATTCCTTAGGAGAAATACAAATAGAAACAAATGATACTACAGACTCTGTCAGTTGTTGAAAAAGCAAGAGTATGGAGCTTAACCCTTAGGGATCTAAGGGGTTTTTGGGGTCCTTAAGATGTTTTGACATGCCCTGATTTTTTCAGTTGCTTATAAACATATTAATGGCAAAGGTGTCATTACACTATTCAGCACAAACAGGCCTACCATAATATGTGAGCAACAGGTACATGTTTGTATTTTTGAGGTTTATAAATGATTATTGAAAAAACACACACAAAAAAAAGTCGTTTCTGAAATAAGGCCACAAAACACATACTAAACATTTGTCCACAAGACTTTTGACTAATGATGTTTTCGTCTAGAGTTTTTCCATTCAAAGTGATGTGAAAATCATCCTGCCTACTCATTCGCATAATTGATTTACATTTTGTAAGACACTTTTTGTTTAGAAAGGCAATATGCGTGGGGACGTGAATGATCATGAATAATGCTGATTCACACCTGAGAAGACACTGGCCCGCATAATGAGCCTTTCAGTCAGGTATGTCACTGAGGGGACCAGAAGAAAGAATGCGACGACCATATACATTTTCCACACATTTTGTGTTCATGCAAATTGTATAATATCCAAGGTAAACATTTCTACTAATTGTGCAGTTAATTATCATACTGTATTTTCAGAAAGTTTTGGAATATTTATCCTCTCCCCAAATTTGTCACTGATAAAACAATAATACATTTAATGAGGAGGCTTATGTTGACCTATTAAGATTTTTTTACATCCACCTTGTAAATATATTTTTTGCTATTTTATTAAATAGTTTTCACATGTAAAATCAACAACAATTACCAACCATTTGAATCAACCATTTGTGTTTATAAAACGTATTAAACTTAAACTTTTTTATTTATTTTTGAAATGACCGATCGTTTCGCTAGATAAGACCCTTATTCATCGTCTGGTATCATTTAAAGCCCTTTGAAGCTGCACTGAAACTGTCATTTGGACCTTGAACCGTTTGGGGTCCATTGAAGTCCATTATATGGAGAAAAATCCTGGAATGTTTTTATCAAAAACCTTAATTTCTTTTCGACTGAAGAAAGAAAGACATGGACATCTTGGATGACATGGGGGTGAGTAAATTATTAGCAAAAGTTTTTTTAAAAGTGAACTAATCCTTTAAGTCTGTAGGACCATAAACAACAGAGTATTTTAAATGTATTTTGCTGCCATGTGAAAAAAAATCCAGCAAAACACGCCGGTGTTGTGCAGAATTTCGACCCCGTGCCAAATTATGAATGCCACACCCTTAATCCTAAACCCTCCCCCACAACTAATCCTAAACCTACCAATGCTAAGGGGGTAATAATTTGGCGTTTGTCGACCCCAGATGATTTTTAAGGGCCAGATTTACTAACAGCTCGTGCTAGAGCTAACCCTCTTTTGGCGATTTACTAAAGGCATGCAGTGAAAAATTAGTGTTGAAAAGGCGTGGACAGATTTGTGCGTTTTTTTTTTTTTTGTCTTATTGCACATGCATTTGTAGGAGTTTTCTTTTCAGTTGCAAAATGTATGGTATTTAAATGAATCACGCAAGGTGATTTACTAAGGTTTGCGCTCGTCAATTTACATCATTATTTACCGCCCAAAAAAGCACGTCTTAAACCAGACGGTAACTTGTAGATTGCATTGGCCATTATGAAAATTATCTGGCTGCGTCTGTGTACTTTAATTTGCGTGTCGTCAGTAGATCACGCGCAGAACTTTCCACTCCCATCTGCGCTTTTTTGGAATTGCACTCTCACTCTAATTTGCCCTATTTATTAAATCTGGTCCTAAATGTAGATATAGCATTAGTCAGGTAATTTTGTTTTGGGTGAATATGAGAAATTATTAGATTCATATTAAAAATGCAGAGACTGCAGACTTTGGCATCTTGATCAATTTGAGCACAGTTTGGGATATTAGATCTCCTTTGAAACTCTAGAGGAGACATGAGATCATGTAGTCTGATTCTCAGGTGGGAAAAAAGTAAAAGTTAAACCAATTTCTCTTTGGTAAATCTCACTGGTTTCAAAAAGAAACAACTGAGATATTAAACCGCGCTTCCTTATAATTTAAACACTATTTCCTACCATATTATCTCACTGTCCATTTCTCACCTTATCTGTCAGCCACTCCCAAACAAACACACAGACACGAGTAAAAGAACCGCAACAAATTATTCCTTAAACGAATTCACCAGAGAAGGACTGTGCGAAAATAGGTCAGATAGTTCCTGCTCTCCGGAACCAGGTTGCATTAAGAAAAGGAGGGAAAGAGGGGGGAGAGATGGACGTAGAGAGAAAAAGACTGGGTAGGGCAAAGGAGAAAGAGAGTGAGAAAATAAGTGAGTTAGTGTGTAAAAAAAAGAGTGAGGTCCGGTTTACACCTGGTATTATTTTGCGTTTTGGTCGATCAGATCACAAGTAGACAAGGGAGACTCATTTCTTTGTACATATGGTATTTCAATCCATCTCTTTTGTTCACTTTCAACCACTTCTGTCTGGATTCGAGGGGAGGGTCTATGGGCAGGTAAATATATGGGTCTTTCGATCTAATGGACAAAATAAGCTCACGCAATTTACAAATGAAAGCGCCTAGAGACAACGGAAAAACATACGGAGAGCAGTTTGCGTTTCTGCTCTGATAGCCATAAGACCACGCCGAATGCGGTGAGTGTGTGTTAGAAATCAGGAATGGTGAGAGAACATTGTGCTTGGTATGTTTTTCGTCTTCAAACTAAACTTGGGTCTACAGTAGAGGTGTGAACCTACACTGGTCTCACGGTTCGGTTCGATTACGATTATCATGTCATCGATTCAGTTCAATTCGATTATCGCGATGCACCGCATCCTCAATTTTCAATTTTACTTCAAAAGTGATGTATGCGTGCTCGCGCGCGTGCGTGAGTGTTCGCCTGTTCAGGAAGTCGCAGTGACAAAAACAGAGACATTCCAGTTTAAGTTTAATGGGACTAAAGCCTGTTTATGCCATTAAGAAAATGAAATTCTTTCAAAATCAATTTTGTTTTAAAGAAATGTTCATTTAGCAGTGCTCATTCATCAGTGTATGTTACCCTGGAGACGCGCACATCAACCGTCACCGAGTCCGCTGTTGAAGACGATCATCCATTTATAATCACGCGTAACAAAACAGAATAATTGTAATTTGACCATCGGGTGTGAAAGGGTTGCCATCTGTCCCGGTTTGTCCCGATTCCCGGGACACTGAACGTCCAGGTTTTCGAAAGGCTACGTGAATGTATGTTCAAACCGTGTAGCGCAGAGAGGGAGAGAGCGAGACCTTGCGTGTGTGTGTGCTAGTGTGTCTCAAGAAGCGCATGTAACTTGCATGCGCATATAAGAAGCGTATGTAAGAATGTTTAATTACTCGCACTCGCGTCTCGCCTCCCTCTGCCAGTGTATGCTACCGCGACAAAGCACATACGCGATAAATGACGTCAGAAAAGCGTCAGTAGCCTACATTATAACCGGTTATGGTCTATTACTGAACCGATACCGAATCGTCCTCGTCTGCATCGCGGTGCATCGTAGAAACGATTAATTTCGACACCCCTAGTCTACAGCCAACAAAGTTTAAATCCTGTCTAGCTAGCTCATTTCCCATTATTTTTAAGCATTAAGTCCGTAGGCGGAGTAGGTGGTCTTTTGTGGCTCTTTGAACGCATTCGTCCACATGAGTGTTTAAACAACAAAAGCAATCCGGTCGAAAGCGTTTTCGGCTACCTTTGTTTTATACCCCGTTTACACCTGTATTTAACGTCGTCCAATCGTGATCCGATCGACCAGAATGAATATTAATACCAGGTGTAAACAGGGCGTGAGTGAGTGAGTGAGTGAGTGATGAACAGGAGAGGAGAGGGAAGGAGAGGAGAGGATGGACTTCCTCACTTGCATTCATCTGGGAGCCTCGAGCGCACTGGCACAGGTGTTCAGACAGGGACAATTCAGCTCCAAACATGAGTAATGAGCACTCAGGGGGAGTGTGTGCAGGTACACAACACACACACAGGTGCTGAGATGGCAACACACGTGTGTTGTTTTCATACTTCTGTTCTCTCGGTGCGGTGCTGCCGAGAGACACTGCAGATCCCTGCAGGTTCACCCTGAGTTAAACCAGCCCGTGTATATTTACCAAAACAGCAAGACTGAGCTGGAATCAGTCAGATTGCCAAGCCAAAATCATTTCTAAAAATTTCATGAAAATGCTAGTAACCACATCTTTTTGCAAGGTTGTCCTACACAGCTCTTTTATAGTGTAAATGTCAACCAAAAAAAAAATAATAATATAAGCCAGTCGACATGACAACATTGTGGTCCCTCCCATGGACGGCAGCGAGGAACTAAAGGGCACCTGCGATTGTCTGTGTGATCCGAAAGAGAAAGGCGAGGCGACAGATTGCTCCCAAATCCAATTAGGCCTGTGCTCCTTTTCCCCGTGAGTCTAGCGCGCCGCACTCTCGCTGAGAGGGTAGAGAGGAGGCGGAGGAAAGGGGGGTTTTTGGAGAGATAATGACTCAGACTGGAGAAAGACAGGAGAGTTAGAGAGGCTCTGTGTCAGCACCGAAAACCTTCACGTCTAGCAGCCCTGAAAACCCTCTTCAACGCCTCCAAGAGGAGCAGCTGGCTTTAAGTTCGGTCAGCACAAAAGCTGGGATCACTCTGGCTTTTACACAGACAAAGTGAGAGCGAGAAGGAGCAAAGAGCGAGTCAGGCACCCATCAAAGCCCTTTAAAAGGCCATAGCTAAGGTAGTGCATGTTTGGATCCAGAGGGTCCAGAGACAGATTGTCTTTTTGCAGACAATATAGATCACATTGAGCTTTGGTTCTCACTTAGATAACAGGAGTTATATTAGTGAGCAACCTATATGTTTTTTAATCACAATATTTAAAGATAGTAAATAACATGTGTTGCAGTTAAATTTATATTTATTTTACATAATATTTACTAAATTGTAAATAAATAATTTCAAAATAAATCAATGGGATTTGCATTTTCTCTCAGTGTGTCAATTGCTGTCAAAATAAAAGCCCTGATTCTGACACTTATCGGCCAATGCCAATAATTAAAAATGCCAAATATTGGCAGATCGGCCTTGGTGATACATCAGTTGACCACTCAAATTCATATCTGGGTTATGAATTTTCTCTTCTCATCTTCTCCCCATTATTTTCTCTCCACTATATTGTTAAAAAAAAGCTATTATTTATTTGGTCTTATTTGTTTACAAGAGCATCTCACACTCGCTCATGGGTTGTTGAGTCGTAAATAGAATAGTGTTGCTCATTACATTTTTTTAATGTCCCAACATTAAAATTGATGTCTACCTGTCCCTTTTGTGCAATTTGGTAATAAGTCCAAATAAATGGTCAGCGTATCGCTCCGACATGGTGTGAAAACCCCCTGTAAGGTCAGTAATAACTCTAGCCTGACATCTGTGAGGGGTCCAGAGGATTCATATAGCTCCTCTCCATATTTCACTAACAGATCATTGGCTTCAGTTGGGATGTCATTATGAGTGACTTACGGCCCTTCAGCCAAGTCCTGGGCTTCACTCCAATGCTTTATATCTTTTTCTTTCTTTCTGTGTTCCATAAGGACACTGAGAATTTGTTGGAGTGGTCAGAAAATAGAAGCTACTCTGAGATCAGGTTCAACATGTTGTATTTTGTACAGCATTTCATTAAATATATATATATATAGAGCATTTCCAACAACCCATCAAAAAAAGTGATATATATATATATACACAGTAAAAGGTGGACATAAATGGTCTGTAAGGTAATGCTTTTAAGAATTATAAGTAACAGCTCTATTCTTCTTTTGTGCATAGTACTTCCATGACCAATGGCATTCATGATTGGTTGCGATGCTGTCTTCGTAAAAAAAAAAAAAAAAATATATATATATATATATATATATATATATATGATGCTGCAGATGCAACACAGGATTTGTCAGACTGATTCAAACATTAACACCTGAGCTTGAGTGTCTTTTGGAATGATTTATTAAAATAATCAGTTCATAAGAGTTATTAGTTTGTAAATCGGCCTACACTGGTCACATAATGATCCTTTTAGCATGCAAACTGTGAGACGTGCTTCCCAACCGTTATTTTGCAGCAAACTGCATTTATGCTGTCATCACATTCAAAACTTTATTTTTTCTGCCTGGCGCTGGTGATTCAGCGTATAAAAAGCAGTCCAGGAAAGACTGTGTAGCAGCCTATATATTTTTATCACAATGACAAAGGAATCGTTCATTGTTGCCATTTTTCCCTTGCCAATGTGCATCAAACAGCACAAGTCATTTATCACTCACAGCATCATATAGCCAGTCTCTATGTGTCTGTCATCGGTGAAATGCCACGTCTCACAAAAACGTCAGCCCACTTCGATTTTAATCATCATAATGTAATTCTGGAGTTACAATAAGGTAAAACTGATTAGAAGAAACGCAACAATTTTTTGCAGAATGTAGAGACAGTCTCTGATTCACTCAGATTGAGTAAAGCATTTTCACATTGCTATTTTTAAAAATCAAAAGTTATCCAATTGCTATAAACATTTGAAAAATAAATGAGGCAGAGGTATTTTTTAGTTGAATTATAAGACTTTTACAAGTCAATTTTACTTGCATTTGGCACTTGATGCTTGTTTATTTTGAACTCTGGCTGAGATCTTTCTAAAAACCCTCTTATTACTCCAACAAAAACTGCCACACAGTAAACACACCAGATCAAAACACACACACAAAAAAGAACAAAGAGCATGATGGTGAGAGGGAACGAGTTTAGGTGACTAAAATAAAATGTTCTGCTCAGGTGCTAAGAACCTTCCCCATTTTTTTTTCCTTTGATCTTCTCCATCCCTATATCTTCCTCTTTTTTCTTCAGTCCAACGGAGGAGACCATGTTTTAGCGGACATACTTAAAGAGAATCAAGTGTATCACTGCAGGGGAGAAGGAAAGATAATGCCTTTGACTCCAGGACGCACCGTGAAAATTAATAACTACTTTCATGAGGACAAGCTTCCACTTCCTCCGTTCTCGCAGGGCGGCACCGCTTGCCACTGAAGTTGGACTGCTCGCGGACAGCCTCTGACTCCACAGGAAATCAAGCACTGAGGAGAGAGACATATCATATACAACCCACAGAAAAAAAAAAACATTTGATCTCTGCTTGTGCATTTGTTGCACGACATAGCATTTTCATTCCTGCAGCGGTGGCGAGAGGATCGTGGCATGCACTATTGATTTCAGCTTCAGTCAGCACAGTCATATGACAGGCGCCACATATATGAAAACCAGCTCTCTCTCTCTCTCGCTCTCTACCTCTCCCTCTCTCACAGAGCCAACAACTCACTCACAACGATCCACTGAAACACAGAGAGACGTCGCACCTGCATTAATATTTTACGCTGATGTGTGCAGATCCTGGCTATAATTAAAACTACCCAGCAAAGTGAATTCACATTATCTCTGTTTGAGTCCCAACAGTCACCACGTGTGTGTTTGTGCAAGTGAGAGAAAAGATCAGGAGCCACACGCCCCGACGCTGCGCTTTTCCACCCGGGAGGAAAGAGTGGGCGGTACCGCAGCTGCTCCTATCTAAAACAAACACCTGCAGTTCGACAGCCCGGGTGTCTCCTGCACCCGCAAAACATTAACATCCTCCTAACTCATTTATGAGTTGAAGATAAAACTCCAAGCCTTCTCGAAGCATCCAAACAACACAAAGGGCAGCACCTGCGTCTTGCAATCGCTCAGCGTGTTACAAGAATATCCACCAACCGCTCATTTAAAAATAGGCTCTGTTGGTATCAGATCGGCACAGTGTTCGATCCTAGCCAGACGAACGAAGAAGATCAAATGCCCGAGAGTAAGGTAAGGATTAGTTTGCAGGGTAGACATGACTGTTTTTCTTCCACATTCACTGACAGCTGGAAAGAAAATAGAAAATGCACTATTTGTAGAATAGTGTAAATTTATAAAATTCAGCCTACATGCATACATACTTCAAATTGAAAATGAAAAAGAAAATGGTTTAGACGTTGTTGTCACGGCTTGACCATCCCTATGGATGCTACACCACTGTTACACCACTGACATCCAACTGAGAATGTCAAGGAGAAAAGTACTTTTTGCATGCTAAAAGTTACATTGAATTTGGTAGGGTGTTTCTCTGCAATGGTAGCAAAAATCTAAAATCTGTTCAGTCATTTTTGTGTAGCCTAGACAATAATCTGAGCCAATTTTCAGTGAGAATTGGACAAAAGTAGGAGTAGTAGTGAAAAAAAAATGTATAATAATAATTACAGCATGTTCCAAAATGGCAGCCAATAATCAGAAGAGGAAAAAAAACACTTTGTTTCTAGACAAAAAAGGTTTAAAATGTATTGACACTAGATTTTTTATTAAACTATTAAATTGGATGTGGTGCTATTGGGGTTTGTTCTGAAGACCCCAAAGTTGGTCAAGGGACCAACCCCAATTATAATTTTCCCCATGTATGGTTAATAGGCCTGCCATACACTACCACCTAGAAAAATAATAACAAAACTAACAGATCAGGGCTCTTCAACTCCAGTCCTCCAGGCCAGATTCTCCAAGGCTAATCTAAGCATGATCTAGACCTTCGAAAGGGAGTCTTGGCAGTGCCCTGTACCCAGCTCAGAGTTCTATTAAAACCACTGATTTGCTCTCTCTTTCGGCCGTCCTGTCACCATGGAAGGTCAGAGAGAGTATTTTCACAGATCAAGCCGGAAAGATGAGATGTATACCGTCTTTTTTCCAAGATGCAGAGGAAGCTGCCATCAGCTTGAGGCATGATCCAATCATTGCAGGTCATCAGACAATACTTTTACTCCAGGTTGTACAAATGGCAAGCTGACTGAGATAAGGTTTAGAGACCACTTTAATGAAACATGGAATATAGCACTTCCCTACAACGGCAAAAGGTCAGAGCAGCATATACTGGGGAGATGCCCTTAAAAAGGTGCTATGGTAAGGTGTACCTAAAGGAGGACAGGAATGAGTTATGTTTGCTGCTTCCATGCGGTTAGCTTCTTTTCAGCACAGCGCGTTCAGTGCAGCACAAAACCCGAGGTCAGTGAGTGACAGCGCTGCAAGGCCTATACAATAAGTCTTGTTTAATAATAACAACATGGCATAGATGTTTCAGAGAACTCTCTGGGTTTTCAAAACTCTGGCTGAGAATGTTCGATAGAATGGAGGACAAGATCCGAACACTGACTACGCTACATTCAATCTCTCACACAGAGAGGCGGGTTCTGTCTCTCGGTCTACTGAAAGTAATCCATCTTGAAGCACGCCATTGTAAACACCGTGATTACATCCATTCATTCGCATTCACTTCGAAAGAAAGACATGCATCATACAGGGAAACGGTCATGATCCATCGCTCTGTAACATACCGCCATGCAAACGCCTATACTCGCTTGTACCCAATCACCATGAGCTCCCTGTTCACCCAATAGCAAGTTGTCAGCTCACCAGCACCCAGTGCAGGCAATTAGAAGGAAAGCTGGAGGACAACGTTCCAGAATCCCTCTCTCTCTCTCTGGAGCTAGAGCAATTTAATTGAGACTGAATCTCAGGGACTAGCCCACTTCTCAGAGACGGTCAGCAAATACGAGCAGGGTCCCAGCGCTCCAACACCAGCACCAGGCAATCAGCCGCAGCGAGGAGAGAAAATACACTCTATTTGTGGGTGGGAGTGTGCTTGTGCAACTATGATTTTGCATGTACAAGTTAAAGGGCTAGTTCACAATACTGTAATCACCTGCTCTGCCGTTCCAAACCTGTTTGAATTTCTGTCTCCTGAATCACAAAAGATATTGAAGACAGTTTTTATCCTAAATATGGACCTAAATATGGAGACATTTTTCAGAAAATATTGTGTCCCACAGAAGAAAGACAATCGTACATGACATGATGGTGAGTAAATGAAAAATTCTTACATTTTTGGGTAAACTATCCCTTTATATCTGGGATTCTTTCCAGCAGAGTTTAGCTCCAACTCTAATCAAACACACCTGAATAAACTAATCAGTCGCTGGGTTTCCATACAAATGTGAAGCAAATCTTTTCAAAGTTTGCACAAAAAAACAAAACAAAAAAACAAATGCGAATTAGGTGTGTTACCATCAAGATGACAGCATAAAATGACAGTGGTATTGGTAACCTAGCAGCGGAAACAGATGATTGGTCACGTGGGTTTAATGTTCGCTACATCAGAATTTGTTCGGCAAATGCGTTTCCATCTCCCATTATTCGCATTTCACACAACTCTTTTTCACACAAGTTAAAAAGCTGAAAATACTAGACAGTTACAAGCTGGTGAGTTTGATCAAAGTTTGAGCAAAACTCTGCAGGAATTTGGACCTTAAGGACCAGAGTTGAGAACCCCTGCCTTATAGTGTGCACACTTGCTTTGATCTTCATGATTTGGAATGCATCCGAGTGGAACAACAGTGTGTGAGTGTGTATGTGTGTGTGGAAGAACATCCAGTGTTATTCCTGTGCAGATTGGCCAGAGCTGACCCCTGGGACAGACTGGTGCCATCTGACCAGCTGGCGAGAGAACGCCACTGACAGGGCCCATCTTCCCTCCGAATGCAGCTCTTTCCTGCCGTTCCCTCACTTTCATTTTCCCTCATCCCTCCCTGCCGCTCATCACATCGACGCTAATGATGCATGCTGGGTAATTAAAGTTTAAATTAAGTTGAGCATTTGCATGGCATTCTGGCTTGAAGATTGGCATGCTCCTTGAGAAGCCACATCGTGACAAAAAAAAGAAAGCTAGATCTCTCTAAACAAAAGACGAAGACAGATCTAACAGCTGTGGTCCACTTAGCGGAGTGTTTTCAATACTTCCCGAACAACGGCAGCGAGGCAAAAATAAAAAGGAGAATGCCTTTGCCTTCCCACAAGCTTGATGTACTTAGGTCGCAGCACGAAATCCTAAGTTATGCATCTATTCCAGATCAGCAACCCAATTTATTTAGCTCTGGGAGAACGCTGTGCTTTCTCTGAAAAGGCCAGCATAAATCTCAGCCTGCTTTTACAGCCCTACCCTTATTTGTCACTGCTTTTCTGTTTTATCCCTTTCTTGCGTTCTCCAGTGTGCTGAAGCCAATCTCAGATTCTCTCTGTGAGACTCAGAGTTTTAGAAATACTCTCCAATTCTCAGACACAATAACACACAGCATTGCCAACATCAACACAAGCGGATTGTTAAATAAGGCGGTCAAGCTCTGCGTGTTACGAAATCATTTGGTAGCACATGGCACTACGCCAAGGTCATTGCTTTTGTTCTTAAACACGCATAATGACAAAATGTATACTCTGCATGCACAATCGTAAAAGTAAAGACTATACAAACAACCTTGTGTGCAGAATAAGATTCACAAAACATGACTCACACAAACATTATTCACAAAACATGATTAATTCAACTGTACTGATTCAAATTCAATCATTTTGTTTGCACTCAGAGATAAGACAGACTGCTAGTGAACTTAGTATTACAATAGCACTCTGATGTAATTTTGATGAAATCCTTTTTTTGGAGAGGCAGAGTTTTGAAGGCAATCTGCAAGACATATCAGAAGGTTTGGAAGGTTTTCAACTGTCATATCATACCTATGAAAGTGTCGAGTCATATTGTGAATGGCTTGGATTTAATTATTGGTTTATATTTGCGATTCTGCCTCATATTTCTATTCTATTCCTTCTCTTCTAATTGCATGCTCACCTTGTATTGTGCAGTTTTTCATGCATAAAGGAGATTCATTTTCAACTCGTATTCATTGCATTTAAAATTTTATGGAGTGCTAGAATCCAGAAAATTGATATGCAAATATTCAAGGTTCCGATT
The DNA here is from genome assembly GCA_031834385.1 of Semotilus atromaculatus. Classification (NCBI taxonomy): domain Eukaryota; kingdom Metazoa; phylum Chordata; class Actinopteri; order Cypriniformes; family Leuciscidae; genus Semotilus; species Semotilus atromaculatus. The sequence continues at coordinate 33,942,317 of JAULUF010000044.1, read as the reverse complement.
CCCTAATTCGCCAATCTGTTACACTGAAAGAGCCCAATCTCAAGCAAGGAGTTACTTCTAAGGAAAGTAAATCAGGGCATGCAGGTAGGCCTACTGACAGACATTCCACTTGTGTGCTGACGAATAATTGAGGTGTTCCATATTCATCACTGCCCCAGAGACGCAATTAGATCTCTTATCTCAATGTTTGTGTTCCTACAAACACATTAGCACCTTTTTCCATGGGAGACAAAAAAAAAAACACTCTTGAAGTCTTAAGGACTATGCAGCCATTGGATGCCTCATTGAACCTTATAGAGAAGATTAAGAAGAAATGCAACTACTACAAGCACAGTAAATTAAACTGATCACGCAGATAGATTACCAGAAATGTGCTATAAAGGTCAATTAAATATTGATGATATGGAAATAGCTATATTAAGGCTCACGCTGGGAAAATTTGCAGGCTCTATTATTGGTTAGTGCTTCAGCAAACCATCACTGTTATTATTATTATACGTCAAACGTACTATTCTTTCACCCAAAACCTAAGGGCATAACTCATTGTGCTACTGTTTGTGCAATGAACATGAATGATAGCTTATTGAATAGAGGTGATCTATGACTTTTATCAAGGATTGGATGTACGATGTATGCCTGGCTAGTGACAAAACGGCCAGAAAAATTCCCTTAGCGATAAATTGAAATAGGGGTCAGAGGGTTTATATGTCCATATCAAAATGTCATAGAAACTTAGAGGACTCAGACCAGAGAATCACCCTAGCCCCATACAAACCAGTCAGTTTACACTTTAGCAACCAAATAGCAATATTCCCAAACAAAATCTCACTTGGAACACCTGCCATATCACAACACCAAAATATCATAAAAACATGGGCATGTGTCATTGATTCACGTCACCTTACAGAGGCACATTAAGAAAATCTAGTTGTAAAAATTATTCTTACAGCAATGAAAACATCCAGATGTTTCTCATAATCACTACTTAAATGGATGCAACGCACACTACCTTGCACAACTGATGCTTTTATTTTTTTATTTTTCTATTTAGGTGTCCTACAAGGGTCATTGTGCATTTTAAACTCATGCTGATGGAAAAATAACAGAAAACAGGAAATAGAAAAAAAAGTTAGCAACTCTTAATGGAATAACGTTTACTCGATAAGGAAAGATTCATTGCCAAGCTGAAACGACACTCTCAGCCTTTCATTGTCAGTCCACATGATCCAATCTGACTGTAATTTATCACATATCATCTAAAGCACTTGAGCACACTAACAAATAACTGAGCTGCTCCATATTCCTCACTGCCCCAGAGACACAATTAGATCTCTTATCTCAATGTTTGTGCTCCCAAAACACATTAACAGTTCTTTTCCATGGGAGCAATGCAAAAACTAATGTTTTATGCTCTTGAAGTCTTAAGCACTATGCAGTCATTGAACAGAACAGATACGATCTGTAGAAATGTGCCTCAAAAGGTCAATGAAATATTGATGAAGGAAAATAGCTGTAACATCGATCATGCTGAGAAAACGTAAATATATGAGTCACTGTCTGTATTGTGGTAAGAACTCTTCCTATAGTAATGAAAACATGATGATCTCGTGCAATAAATGAAGGTTCATCATTAAGAAACGGGGAGAAGAAAGACAAACTTGTACTACCTAAGGACATAATGCGTTGCCAACCTAATGTAAAACACTCTCAGTCTGTCATTGGCGCTGTGAATTCTACAAACTGATAGTAATTGATCACATAATCTAAGACACTGATCTGACTGACTGCTCCAGGCGTTTCTTTTTATGCGGTGACATTCCAAGTTGTCCGATCTGCCTTACCTTTCCCAGCCAGGATGCCGCACTGCCCGGAGAGCACCAGGAAAAGCATCGCTGTTATCACGCACATCTTCATGATGAGCCCAACACTTCGAACAGAATGCGATGACCTAATTCTTCCACTGTTGATCTAAAAAAGAAACACCACTCTCTCGCTTTATCTGTCCTTGAGCGACGGTGTACTGAAGTCTCGCTAGTGAACTCCCAGCAGCGCGAGACGCGGTCCGAGCGCACGAGGTAACGCGGTCTGTGTGTCTGCGCGTTGCGCGAGTTAAACCCCAAGGATCAGGCTGCTACGTCACTCCTCGAGCAATTAATCTTGACCTATGATAAGGCATTTATTCAAGCCCTGTTTGAATACTATCCTGGTGAATTGTATATGTTGATGCTTTAAATGTGATATTAGAAACTGATTTATATTTGAGCTAATTGGTCGTTTTAAAATGAGTTTTCAATATTTTATTTGATCAGACTGAGGCAGCACAGTGTAAACTCACAGCATGATTTTATCAAAACATCCTTCTCATTTATTATTGATATGATCATTATCTTAATCCAATGACAAGACATCTCCCAAGGTGGGCAGCTGTTGTCCTGTGCCTCCCAGGCACATTAAAAATTACTAACAATAACAAAAACAACAGTGCTGGGAATTTTTCTTTATGGTTTATATAATCATGTTTGCATTGCATTGGCTATGGTAAAAAGTATCTAAAACATTGCTTTAAATCATCATACAATATGAAACACTTTCAGTTTACAACAACAACAGCGAACACACACACACACACACACATTGTAAGTGTTTTATAAGTCCTTGTGATGCAATTTATTTTTTGCCATTTTATTAAACAATTGATTTGGTTAACTGTAAGTTACCTTCTCAAATATAATGCATGTAACAGGGCATTTAACTGTAAAATACTGTAGTAAAAGTAAAAAGTATTAATTGTCTGATGAAAATCCATAATATAATGCAATATATTCATAAGATAATGTATATATATAAATATATATATATTGTGTGTGTGTGTGTGTGTTTTCCTTCACTTTTTTATTAGTTATGTACATTATATGTAGCCTACGTTATGTTATATTTTATGTTTAATTAGTATTTATTACATTATTTTAGTGCTCTGTGTAACCCTGATGGTGTATTGTCTTTGGAACCGTGCTCTGCCTATAAACTGTATGTTTATTAGCCATATTAAAAGGCCAATTTTGATGGACATTAATTTTTTTCATGTAGCCGTGCATTTTACTTGCATTTGGTGTTAATCAATATATTTAACAGCATGGTGTACATCAAATGCTGGATATCAAAGTTGAAAACACTGTTTGGTCACACTTGGAATTTAACTTTTTCTTATGTTTATGTTACATTTAGAAAAGTCACACTGATTTGAAATGCAGTTTTCTGAGCTGCAGTAGGCTATATCCATTTTCTCTAAGACCATTTTCAATCCATATTAATTTCCTTTTTTTCATGGCTGTCCTTGAAAATTACCTTTCCGTGTCCTCCCATGCATTAACCATATGTGTACTAAATCATAACCTCTTTCCTGTAAAAATGCCACTTTACATGCAGAGTGTATTCTCAAGATTTCTGTATTCTCATTTCTGATGGCGACTCATGGCCTACCTAAGTTTTCCCCTCAGGTGAAGTGAGGTTTGTCTGCTGCTGTGAAAAAGAGCAAGTGTACTGGACTTCCCATGTGCCCAGGTTGACTGGAAAAGCTTTTAATGAGTGTTCAGCCATGAACTGAAGGTCTTTCATTTCCACCTAAACTCTATTGAGACCGCTACCTTGGTTCAATGAAAGATATAAAAAAAACTGTAAATAACACCTTCATGTAGGCAAAGTATTAAAACATTTAAAATTCTACACAAATCGTGATAGAAAATAATGTGACTAGATACTGAGATGTAAAAAATGCAGAACACTTAATTATGAATAGATTATGAAGATAATGAAATCATTTAGTAGGAGGTAGCCTACTATAAATGCTTGTAAAAGTCAGTCTTTAAAAAAAAAAAGGTTTCATCATAATTGAGAAAGAAAACTTTCAGAAATCCATTTAAAATTCTAACCCACAACACATTCTTTCGCTCATTTCATTCCCTATTTTTTCTTAGTTAAATGTCAATTTCGCCAAAGCCTGCGGGAATTTCTGATAATCGTTTTAGTTGCTTGAAAAAAAATGAGCTGGTTTAAAATGCCATATTATTTCCCCAGTCTTCCTGAAACCTAATTTACCTGCACAGCTGATAGATTGGAAAAACCATTTGCGCTCATTCATTCCAATCGTTTGGCTTGTTGCGTTTCAGGGGATGCATTCTGTTGAGTAAATTTGCTCTCGGTGAAAGCTTCTTCACTCTTTTATCAACGCATCTGCAAGTCTAAACATCCCGCACAGAGCAGACATGAGAGGAAAGAGCTGAGTTCTCCAGACGGGAGGAATCCCTGAAGCAGGTTAGTTGCCAGTGTATTATGGATGATGTAGGCTACACAGTTTCGCTTAAGTTTTGCAGCGATATCCTCGGTTTCGGATTGCGATCTATAATTACTCCACCGGCAGGATCTTAATACATCAACAGAAGCAACAAACATTGTATGGTCACTTGTTCACCGTTCAAAGCTTTAGAGCGAGAAGTTCTGCACCAATGGTGAGCCATGGCGATTATGCCATTGATGACTTATGACCTTACAAAATTGGAGACAATAGACCTTATTCAGAGCAGCGCCATGACATGTAGGCTACTAGGAAAGCGAGGCTTTGAGGGATAAACTTACCGTAGGCCCATTTTCGATAGCACTGATAGCACTGATAGCACTTTAAAAGCACTGAAATTTCCACCACTCATATTGTCTGTTTTTTTTTTTTTTTTTTTTTTTTTTGTCTACTGAAATTTCTGATATTTCGCAGTGTTTCTTCATCAAACAATCCAAAACCACATTAAATAACACAGCCCACTGAAGAGATGTATGTCTATACCTCACAGCATTGCTTTCATTCCCGTTAAAATCAAACATGGCGTGGCGTTGCTTTGAATAAGGTCCATGGGCTAAATGTGGAAATAAGTAGGCTAGGCTACTCGACTTCACTGAAAATACATGGAATCTCAATATATGTTCAGACTAGCCTAAGCTATTTATTGGTATATAGAAACAGCTTTAGTTTTTACATTTACAGTTTACATTTTAATTTAAGTTTCAGTAGTTTTGTTACGTGCTTTTGTCATTTCTCTTAGTTTTTGTTTTTTAAAATATTTCTATATTTAGTCTCCTCAGAAGACTGAACTGGCTGGGTGTCAGTGCTCAGATTATTGAGCTAGTGTATATCACACACATTGAAAGTGTTTTAACCTTTCATATCTCTGCTTGGTTTGGCCATTTAAACTGCAAACTCACAAACAAGCTTAACAGGATAGTGTAAATGGCTAATAAAATAGTAGGAAAACCCCCAAAACACCTGACCCAAATATACACTGTCAGAATGCGGAAGAAAGCTAGGAAAATCACAGTAGATAGTACTCACCCTCTTTCTGGCCAGTTTGAGCTTCTGAAGTCTGGGAGGTGCTTCAGGGTGCCTCAAAAGTACCTTTAAAAAATATTTTATCCCAAATGCCATTAGTATCCTTAACCAAACCAAGTGACAACAACAAACGAGTTATCTTAATGTTTTTAAAGAATATTTTTTTTCTATTATGATATTTCACACTGTATCTTTTTATTATATCCTCTTTTATTATGCTTGAGACATTGTCCGTATGTCTATTTGTCTTGTTTGGTGAGCCAAAGAAAAATTTCCACCCCGGTGGACAATAAAGATTTATTCTATTCTATTCTATTCAAATGTAATTTTATATCCATTTTAGTTTTAGTCATTTTAGTTGGCTGATTCAGCTTAAACCCATTTAATTCTAATATTTATATTTATTTTACTTTATAACAACACTTTGGAATGCACAAACACAGACAAGCAAAATTATACAGTGAAAGTTCCAAGTGCAGTCGGACGCCGCTAGCGCTAGACTAATCAGATGCAAAGACAGGAACTAGTTGTATAAAATTCTCAATATATGTACATACATTTATATCAACATTCCAACTCACTTGACACAAAGGTTAAATAGGCCTACCTGTTTTTATTATTGATATTCAATCTTTGTGTCTTATTCCCACATCTCTCACCAGTCTCATAATATAGCTGTAATATGTCTTAGCTGTGTCTTTAGCTATTATGGAGCTCTCTAAATAATTCATTCCAATTCTATTTAAAATCTTATGAGAGCAATCTGTTCAAATGAAGTCTGAACTCCTCTCTTGCAGGAATCACTTATTTAGGATCCACAGTGGAGGTGATGCATCATCCACAGATAATACCTTTTTTATTTGCTTTATGTGTTTTTCACTGCCTCGGTTAGACTCTGAATCCATCATTTGCTCGTGGAGTCAATCTTTTTCAGCACCTTGGAGAGTTCTCAGTATATGTGGCAGTACTAGCTACCTCCCAAGAGGGGTCACCCTAGAGTCATCTGCGCTTAATTACTGCCTATATGCCTAGAAACTACTTGAGGTCGCCTTGCAAAGGAGTGAGTGAGTTAGTAATAAAAATCAAACAGAGACATTCTCATGGCAACCCTATGGTGACTGATTTGTGCTCTGAAATGTGCTTGTTTAATATTGTTCTTTAAGGTAGATCAATCTGTAGGCATATGATGCAAAAATGCAGACTCAAAGAGAACCGACGACATTGTGAAGGCCAAACATAGTCGGGTTGTAAGCCCATCACCTCTGCATGATGCAATACAAAGAATATGACTCCATTCGTGTGGCACAACATTAGTCACATTAGTTAGAGCAGCTCAAAGTATGGATCTTTACAGCCCATTTCCCCTTTAGTAGCTATAATTAGGGTAGTTTTGTGCAAAGTGCCTTTTTGAAGGGCAACAGAAAGTCCCCTTGAAGGGTGATTAGAAAAGCTTTTTTCTCTCTCTCCCGCAGGTTAGATATTTATGTTAAAAAGGTAATACATAATGCATGAGTAAGAATGGAAAAAGGGAAGGTGGATGTAAATCTATATTCTTAGACTATGTATGGAGTAACTGTTTCAATAGAGTCGTTATCAATGTCTTTTGCGGCCCATTAGAGTCTGTAATGTACAGAATCTCAGTTCCACATGAGTATAATTCACTTCATATTAGGTCTTTAAAGGGATAATAGAGTGTTTTAAGATCGCCTTGCTTTTTAGAATTGTGCCCATAGAGAACTTTAATCATCCACAAGACCTGCTCCATCAGATTAAGATCCGACAGTTCATATCATTTGACTTTGAACGAGTCCTTGTCATTAAATAATACAGATACAGTTAGAGCGAAAGGAGGTCGGTCATTATGATTAAATATAGTGTGAAATCAATAGTCTCTTTCTTTCTTATTGAATGTTCTGGCCTCTTCTGTTTTCGCCACTAGTGGCCGCTGTCGCCCAGTAGATAGGAACTGTGTTTTTCTATCTCAATGTTCTGGGGGACATTATTAGTGGAACATACGGCTAACGATATAGCATGTAGCATTTGTATAAACTTGGTGGAGATCTTTGGATGAGGTACACATTTACCTTAAACATTTTGTTTGATGGCGTATTCATCAGATAACGGCAGCTGTCTCGTAAATTAAATAAATATGTTTCAAATCCGTTTTAAAGCCAAGATTAATTCAAGCCTTAATCCAAGATTAAACAGCCAGAAAATCACTGCGTTTACTGTAACGTTACTGGGAGCTCTCAGGTTTAACCATCTTATTTTACCGTAGTGATTTTGTTGCTCTCCAAACTAACGTTACTGGCCAAATTTTTCCTTATGTTTTGGATATTGTAACGTTAGTGCCTAGACTAGAGTATTATATAAATTCCATGGTAACGTTACATGAAAATAGTAAGTAATCATTCAGTATCAAAGTATGTAACGTTATATCAATAACATGATAGCACTAGCTGCGCTATGATTATGCCATGCATACCAACTGCTATTAGTTTTTCATTGTATCTTTTTAATCACATGCCCAGCTTTTATAGATGTATGCATGTGTTTTTAAGTCACATTACGTGTTCTTCTTGACTTATTTGGTTATTTTGACCTGATCACATTGTGTTATGTGCTTATGTTTCCCTATTTTAAGCCCTACTACACATAACTTTTATTGTCAGGAATTTACGCTATGTATTCTGCATCCATCCGTCCATCTATTTACCTATTTTAATAAAAAATAGGTGGTGTATGTTTACAGAGTATGGTTTAGACAGTGTAGATTGGTCAACAAAGTAACTTGTCCAGTGTGTAATTTACACTTGTTGCTCTGTATACTTTGGCAAAAAAAAAAAAAAATACTGAGTCCAATGCTTACAATACAGTCAATTTATCACACTATCTATAATCGTGTTTTACATTTAGCTAAACTAAAGCCTTTCAGTGATCAATGAGGGATTCCTTAGAAATGTGGTACATTCAACATACATCACATAAACATCACAACGATAAGCTTGTGATTATTCATATATAATAACAAGTGATATTTTGACCACTGAACTAGGAAAGGTTTACATTTTAGAAATCCGGTCACCTTAGTACATAATAATCAATAATCCACCAGGCTAATTCATTGCAGAGAGAGCAAAGTCCAGTTCAGGCATACTGCTGTAACTTATTTGGTGTTAAATGTTGCGCTGTATGTTTATCCCTCATTAATCCCACTTGGTTATAGTGTGAACATTATAGATTGTCTTGAATATGCATAGATCACATCATTTGTTCCCAAATACTATTCTACTTCCATTTCATAGCAAACCATTTAGGTCTGTGCTTGTATCGCAAATGTTTGCTGCTTTGTTGTGATTAAGGTTTTTCTTTATTGTAGTGTTATCCAGAATAGTATGGTGTGAGACACTGAAATGGCTGGCCGTATTCCTCTGGTGTTGCTGGCCTGTGGCTCCTTCAACCCCATTACCCACCAGCACATGCGTCTGTTTGAGCTGGCCAGAGACCACATGCACCAGACAGGTTGGTGCCAACTGTTCATTTACTTAAAATTGGCAATCATCAGTTATCAGGCCAAAACTCCTTTTCACTGTCCATCTGAGCCTGTCACATTGAAGTGATTTCTGTTGTTATAACTGCATTTTGATTAGTTTTTTGTTTAATTCTAGTCTGAATTGTATGAGTTATTTTATTAATATTTTTAATTACCTTTTATTTTTAGTTTTCCTGTTAATTTTAGTTTACTTTTTATTTACTTGGTTATGTGCTTTTGTGTTTCCACCACGGAATAAAAAATACAAAATGTAATTGTGTCTATCTCACAATACTGTTGACTATTTTTCTCGATCTTCTGAGGGAAAAAGTCTGAATTGCGAGAAAAATAGCTAGTAAAACTAATATAAACTCAAATTTCGAGTTAAGAAATCAGAATTGCGAGTGAGATAAACTCATAATTGCAAGAAAGTCTCAGAATTTTAGTTTCAGTTAACGATAAAACCCTGGTCTAAATCTGTGCTTAAATAGTCTATATCTTTTTTATGCTGAGGCTTTCCTTCGTATAAGGCTGTAAGGAATGGGTGATAAATGCAAAGTGTGTATGTTTAATGCTCTTAGCAGTGCTTTTGCGTTAGATGCTTCAGCTGACCTGTGAAAATGTACAGTACTTGCATAAGCTAATACCCAAAGTTTACCATCAAAAAAAGGCTTTGTAGCAGCTGTAACACTGTGTCTACAATGCAAGCAAGAATTTCAAGTTGAGTTGATTTGAATTGGAACAATTTGTTGTGTTGCACCGCTAGCTTACGGTACAGACATGGTATAACTGCTCCTCTCAACAGCCTCGACATGATGCTGCACACTGACATTTTTGCTTGTGTTTATTTACTGTATGCAGTGTACTCTAAAAACTACTTGCAGAAATAGCTTGACAAGTAGCCAAATAGCTTGCATTGCACATTATATTACCTCAAGAGTGTTTTGAGACTTGTTTGTGGATTATTGCCAATTTTATGAAAGATTAAAACTGACATTTAAAAATTAATTGTATTGATAAATTCTGTTTTATAATGTCTTGCACATGCAGCTAAATGAGAAAATGCAAAAACAATTGTAGTCTGATGTGAATTCATCAGCATTAAAACATTAAGCATTCAGCAACTCATTAGAGTCTGCCTGTGTATCCAAAGCTTGTGTTAATTTGTGTGCAGTGACTTAGAAACTTTTGTAGGGCTGTTGCACTTTAAAAAGGAATCAACGTCTATTTAGTAAGCCACTTATTTACATTTTAAGGCAGATGCATTAAAGGTGCGGTAAGTAATTTGTGAGAAACACTATTGATATTTGAAATCAACCCAAACAAACACACCCCTCCCTTCATTACTCCGCCTGCAAAATGCACAAACACTCAATGCAAAATTGGATGTCTCTTTACCATAGCTGAAGAGAATCAAAATAATGCTTCGGTAAAAATTAAGCGACGATGACGTGCGAACGGCACGGAAAAAATTTACATACCGTATATGAGTATATACAAGCAAGAGTTTGTTGTTAGTCGCAGGCAGCACACCAGCGCCAGACAAACTGTCACACTCAAAACTGTCCTGTTATAGCTAATATTACAACAACAGCATATCTCGGTTTTGTGAAATAAAGCAAAACCAATGCCACTCATGTATGGAGCAGAAACAACTGTTTTCTGGCCTTCCCGCTTAGGTCTGTCCAGCGCTGGAAAGCTTTTCTAAAACTAAAGCGGGTACTAAAGCTCTTGCCTGATCACATCCCTTATTTCCCATTGATATTCCTCCGACCTTTTCTCTTTTGTATCTCTCTTCCTATAGTCTTTCTTCAAATCTCCCTCTTGCTTACTCTCGCTCCTCCCCCATCGAGTGTATAAATCCCCTACTGCTGATTGGCTACCAGTGTGTTGTGGTGCTCGGTCCGATCCACTTTCAACAGCGTTTTCTCAGAAATCACTTACGGCACCTTTAATCCAAAAGTCTCTGATGCATTGCATTCGTGATATACATTTGATCATTTCATGCATTCCCTAGGAATCGAACCCGTGTTGTTGGCATTTTTATACTGTTTGAGCTACAGGAGCTGTGGTACGCTTTAAATGTGACATCTGATAATGATGTATTTGACTCAATTTGGGTCAGATATGTTGCCTTTTTCTATCTCGCAGGTCTGTATCGTGTGGTGGGTGGCATTGTCTCTCCTGTCGGTGATGGTTATGGTAAACAGGGCCTTGTTACTTCGAAACACCGACTTGCTATGGCAAGACTGGCCCTGCAGAGCTCTGACTGGGTTTCCGTAGATGACTGGGAGAGCCAGCAGGCGGATTGGACAGAGACTGTGGTGACCATGAGGTGAATATAAAAAATAAAAAAAAATAAAAAATATATACACTAGGGGTGTAACGGTTCACAAAAATCACGGTTCGGTACGTACCTCGGTTTTAAAGTCACGGTTCGGTACGTTTTCGGTACAGCAAAAAGGAAGAAATGCCAGAGAAATGTCCTATTTATTAAAAGAAAAAATATTTTTAAATAAGTGTGAGTTTTCCTACATCTTGAAACTTTCAGGTTTATAAATGGGGATAATTTTTGAAGGATGAATAAATAATGTTTTGGTCATCACATTAAAAATAACATTTAAATATATATTTATTTATATAATATTTGAGTTTTGAAGTGCTGGAAAAAAATTTGTGAAGTACTTGAAAGCATTTCACTATTCCAGCCAAACTGGTTACAGTTAGTAGGCTACTACATTAAATCCATGGTGAATGTTGCTGATCTGTGGACTTAAAAACTATTACTAGTTCATTCACGGCAAAATGTTTATCCTGGTTTCCACGTCAGCGCTGTTTGATCTAATAGAGATCTACGGTTAATAACGGAGAAATGTGAACGCTTCTCACTAGATCTCGGAGCGATGTTATTACTTCAGTGGCGAATTCAAATACTTTCTTTACTGGTGAGTGTATCACCGGCCACTTTATTAGGTACCCCATGCTAGTAACGGGTTGGACCCCCTTTTGCCTTCAGAACTGCCTCAATTCTTCGTGGCATAGATTCAACAAGGTGCTGGAAGCATTCCTCAGGGAGTTTGGTCTATATTGACATGATGGCATCACACAGTTGCCGCAGATTTGTCGGCTGCACATCCATGATGCGAATCTCCCGTTCCACCACATCCCAAAGATGCTCTATTGGATTGAGATCTGGTGACTGTGGAGGCCATTTGAGTACAGCGAACTCATTGTCATGTTCAAGAAACCAGTCTGAGATGATTCCAGCTTTATGACATGGCGCATTATCCTGCTGAAAGTAGCCATCAGAAGTTGGGTACATTGTGGTCATAAAGGGATGGACATGGTCAGCAACAATACTCAGGTAGGCTGTGGCGTTGCAACGATGCTCAATTGGTACCAAGGGGCCCAAAGAGTGCCAAGAAAATATTCCCCACACCATGACACCACCACCACCAGCCTGAACCGTTGATACAAGGCAGGATGGATCCATGCTTTCATGTTGTAGACGCCAAATTCTGACCCTACCATCCGAATGTCGCAGCAGAAATCGAGACTCATCAGACCAGGCAACATTTTTCCAATCTTCTATTGTCCAATTTCGATGAGCTTGTGCAAATTGTAGCCTCAGTTTCCTGTTCTTAGCTGAAAGGAGTGGCACCCGGTGTGGTCTTCTGCTGCTGTAGCCCATCTGCCTCAAAGTTCGACGTACTGTGCGTTCAGAGATGCTCTTCTGCCCACCTTGGTTGTAACGGGTGGTTATTTGAGTCACTGTTGCCCTTCTATCAGCTCGAACCAGTCTGGCCATTCTCCTCTGACCTCTGGCATCAACAAGGCATTTCCGCCCACAGAACTGCCGCTCACTGGATGTTTTTTCTTTTTCGGACCATTCTCTGTAAACCCTAGAGATGGTTGTGCGTGAAAATCCCAGTAGATTAGCAGTTTCTGAAATACTCAGACCAGCCCTTCTGGCACCAACAATCATGCCACGTTCAAAGTCACTCAAATCACCTTTCTTCCCCATACTGATGCTCGGTTTGAACTGCAGGAGATTGTCTTGACCATGTCTACATGCCTAAATGCACTGAGTTGCCTCCATGTGATTGGCTGCTTAGAAATTAAGTGTTAAGGAGCAGTTGGACAGGTGTACCTAATAAAGTGGCCGGTGAGTGTATATATATATAAGAACTAGGGCCGGGACTTTAACGCGTTAATTAAGATTAATTAATTACAGACTTTAACGCGTTAATTAACGCGATAACTGATTTTAATCGCTTATTTTTGCACCGCGGAACGTTGATCACTGGATGAATAACATTCTCATTTTCCACTAGATATTTTCCTATATCTCATCAGCAATTGTGATTTCGGCCCACTCTGCACCAGCTGACCACTGAGGAGCGAATGTACAGTGAAGTGACATCACTGCCAGATTCAAACTGTGCTTTCGCGCTGTGGCTGGCAGAGCCAAAGACGGACACGCTCAGCGCTTGTCATAGGCGATCACAACTGTTCAGTGTTTTTAACCACATAATGTTTATTTTAGGTTTTAGACATTTAAATATAATTTATAGCAAAACAACACATTTATAGTTTGTAAAATACACAATGGTGTCTATGGAAGCAGCAATAACAACCCAGGAAAATATATTTGCCGAAAAAATATGTTTTTATTCATATCAGACACATAAGTTAGTGTAAATAACTATAAAGTCAACTCTATTCTACTCCCCGTTCACCGGCCACTTACTTTCATGTATTTCGGGAGAAACTGATGAATTCACGCGCTGTAATAAATCCAACAGACCGGTATCTCTGAACTGTGGCACAAACATGGCGCCCATCTCACGTTACAGATCAAGATCATTTATAAAGATTTTTTAAACAACAAAACAAACTCACTTACACATATTTGAAAATCGGAAAAGAAAAAAGTTGATGACATGGTAAGCAAGTTTTTTAATATTTAGAAATAAAAGCGCTACATCCGTCATGCAGCGCTATTTTGGCTGTGGTGAATCACGTGCCAAGCCTGGCGCGTCACCCTGGAAACCTTTTTTAACTTAAAAAAACAGTTTACTGAAGGTCTTCCTGAATTTCTAAAATGTAGGCCTACTATATTTCTAAATATGCTATTGCTACATTTAATGGCAAAAATTGCACTGTTCTGCTGGACTTGGTTAAACAAAAATAAACAATATGCTTATGTATTCAGTCATTATTCAATGGTAGTATACTAAAAATCCATGTGAAAAAAATTACTTCACACTGTTCTCAGGTCATCAAATATTTATGCGATTAAAATGCGATTAATTTCGATTAATTAATTACAAAGCCTCTAATTAATTAGATTAATTTTTTTAATCGAGTCCCGGCCAGGGGTGCCGCCAGAAATTCTGGGCCCTATGGAAACCAAAATTGCTGGGCCCCCTACATTTTTTACAGATAAAATTTAACCCAATAAACATGCCCAGAATACTTGAGAAAAGATACATAGCACATTGCATAGTTAAAATGTCTAAAGATGAGTACAAAGCCTACAAAAACAAGAAAAAAATATAGAAATATGTATTTTTATTGGCCTATTTAGTTTTCTTAATATAAAATATTAAAATATCTATTTTGTAAACTCCTTATAGCCAATGGTTACTACAGACACATGTTTTATTCAATTTTATATAATTTTTTCTGGGGCATTTTATTCACATTAAGAACGTCAAGTTTGACAGCATCGATCGTAGCAGCAGCACTGTCACTTTACAGAACACACGACACACACACGGCAAACTGATTTTGTAATTTTTGAAGCGTGTAGATTACTTTTTGTTTTGTAAAGTTATCATCATGTGGCGAACACAGTAGATAAGACGTGTTTAGAGGCTTCAATCTTCGTGAAGTTTCGCGCTCAGGCTCACCTTGTTCGGCTGAGACGGGGAAGGAGGACGGGGGTGTGCAGCAGCCGCTGAATCTGTGTCTACGAGACATGATAACCCCGGCAGGGGCGTGGTACCGGGGGGGAAAAGGGGACAGAGTACCCAGGGCCCGAGGCAGCGGGGGGGGCCCTTAGAAGTCGACGAGCTGAAGTTAAAAGTCCGTCGGTAAGTCCATCCGTCCGTCCCGTTGGAGAAGACGCGCAGTTCATAGTCCCCCCCCCCCAGGGGGTACCCAGGGCCCCCCCCCCCAGTACCCAGGGCCCAAAATTTGGTACTACACCCCTGAACCCCGGAGATGTTATTATTGTTGGATGTAAATCATAATTCAGTAATTATTTTACTAAGCTAGCAAGATAAAAGCAGGTCATGTAGCAACAAAAATAAGTAACTCTGAAAGTTTGGGAATACAGGAATAGGGCAAGATACCTTTCTTTTCGAAAAAACTGTGACAAATTTTGCACCCTTTGTTTGAACATTTTATTTTACGGGCCTTTCTGAAAAAAATATTCCAATGCCCTATCATATGGGAAGGCCTCAGGACAGGGTCAACATAATAAAGAAAATAAATGCCACAATCAAGACCTCGGAGCAGAAATGAGTGAGAAAACACCTCATATGTGCCGCTCACAGTATAAGTTAAGGGTCTTTCCTTGCCATTAATGCTTGGATAACACGCTTAGGCATTAATAATAATAATAATAATAATAATGTCTAGTGCGGTGATATAAACCTACCAACGTCCGTTGCCGTGAGTTTTGGAATGACTGACCGCGAGAGGAAAGAAAGAATGACGCTTTAGTCGCATAACATCGGTTAATGGAAACGCCGTCATTTCGCAATAGTTTTTGATCGATATTTAGAAAAAAAATCTGCGCGAATGTGTAATGGAAACACGACAGCGTTTAACATAAACTAACTTCTCAGAGTTATGTTTTACAACAATGTTCATTATACTAACCATGCAACTCCGGATTGATTCTGGAATCCTCGCTGGGGGAATAAACACAACAATCCGTCCTCCAATGCATGCTCATGTTTTGATTCAGATCGTGCTCGAAGAGGAGGGGCTATTCGCGCGCGCGCCTCCGTTGTCAGTTTGTGAGAGAGGGAGGGATAGCCTACAATAAAATACAATTTTACCCATATTAAATAGTTAAAAATCTGAAAATCAATACGTGGCGGTCAGCGTGATATTGTGGTGGGCCGCCACAAATTAATGAATGTATGGGAAACCCTGGACATACTGTCGACTTCGTCGTTCTCTGTCTTCTCTTTCCTTCTATTCTTTCCGCCCTGACTTTTGATGTGACATGCCTGCGTGTGTCACTGTCTGCACTGCATCATAGCAAGTGCAATAAGCAAGAGACGCTACACTAGCTCGGACAGCGCAGGTGGAATGAACCATTGTGAGGGGGAGGGGTGTGACTGAAACAGTAAATACATTATTTGTTTTTTAAATATTAAATATATGGTCAAAACGGACAAAATACACATTTAGTGCATGAGGGGCCCTAGCACATTTAATGTATGTATAAAAAAGAGAAAAGAAATAAGAAAAGAAAAAGGGTGTCTGCTCTTCTGGGCCCTAAATCAGCCTGGGCCCTTAGAATCGTCCTAACCTTCCACCCCTTTACGGCGCCCTTGGTCCCGGCCCTAATAAGAACGAAGTATACTGCATTGGCTTCTTACCATGACTAATGTGAATCATTTATCCAGTCAAAAGTTTGACAAGACGAGAAACTTTTTGGAGTCTTTGAACACAACTGGGACACTTACTGTAAAGGAAACATTAACTGGTTTTGACAGGTGGGGTGCTAAATGCTGATTATACCTCCATTATCCCAGAAAATGCTCAGAGGTTCATAGCTAGAGTAATATTTTTTCACAAAAAAGTGCCTTTTATCTTAACTTCAAATTTAAAATATACTGGTGTTATTAATATCAAATAATATGAAGTTTATGAGACCCCATACAGTTACATGATGTTGACTTTAATGAACTGATGGTGCACATGAAGTCTAATTTATACAGTGCAATATATACAAGAATATAAAAGAATAAGACTGGAAAGCAGCTGTAGAATATAGATATTCAATCTTTACTGTAGAAATCTTACATGTTGCCATTATATCTTCATATGTTGCTTTTATATGTGAATTCACCTTGCATTACCCTCTATAAAGGACTTTACAAACTCACTGTCATCTTCGACACATCTGAGCTGAGCTAAAGCCAAAACTTTATAGGAGCCGAATCCTTCAATTCCCTGCGTATGAGATATCAGCCAGGCACTGACGTGACTCATTCCAGCCCGGCTGTCCATCATTACAGCCACAGTTTCCATTTTCTGCCACAGAAAATATGACACACCCAGTCATCCTTCTAGTAGTTTTCATTTTGTACCAATGCCAAATTCGTGTCCCCTCTTTTTACCCTGATGGGCCATTCCTCCTCTTGAATCCCTCAGATAGTAACAAGAGACTTTTTAAGGACCCCTCTGGGTACTCAAATTTTTTATGGCAATTGTTAGCTATGCCCTTAGGTGGCTAATTAATACTCAGATGCCAGGGAGGAGGATGGCTGCTCATGCGCCAGGGGCCCGTGCCAGGACTTTATCTTTCTAGGTTCGTAATTTACTTCCTGGCAGAACTGGATGAAATACACAATTGCTTATACGCCCTTGCAGTTGACCTGTGTGTTGAATTACATGTTTGAGTTTTCGCTATTTTAAAGGACATAGTGCCATACAGGCTCTGTTCTAAAACCCAGTGCGCATTTTAAGGGACACTCCTTATGAAAAGGCTGTTGCAAAAAGTAGAAAGATTTTATTTATGTATTTATTTAAAATATATATAAATTATTCAGCAAGATTGCATTAAATTGATCAAAAGTGACAGTAAAGACTCAAATAATTGGTTTTCTTTCAAATATTCTATTCATCAAAGAATCCTGAAAAAATATTAAGCAGCAGCTGTTTTCAACTTTGATAATAATAATAAGAAATATTTCTTGAGCCCCAAATCAGCCTATTAGAATGATTTCTGAAGGATCGTGTGACACTGAAGACTGGAGTAATGATACTGATAATTCAGATTTGCCATCTATCCATCCATCCATGAATTCATCTACCCTATAAACACTCAAATTACTTTCAAATTTAGATGCAGAAATGTAACCTCCTTTTTTTGGCTACCTCAATTCAAATTATTTAAAAGGAATTCACAATTCAATTCTGAATGACGAACAGCCCTGGTTGGTTCACTATAAAAGCTCTTATACCCTAAAGTCCACTATTCACTTTATACATTAAACACTCACATGGATGTGGGGGATATATAGATTTAACAACTGTTGTTAGCTCAATATTATCTCCTTGTAATGGTTCCACACTCCTTCGCAACACCAAAGCTGATTAAAGCCTCTTGTGAGAGATTGGAGAAGTTAAGATGCAAATCTATAGGCTCATGTAATTCAGTGAGAATGTAAAGCTTCTCCCATGTTCATAAGCTGATTACCTAAACAGTATGGCCATTCATGCGCTCTGCTGCTTATCTGCTGTTTGTTTCTAAACACAGGTACCACTATGGCCACATAGCTGCCCAGTACCACCACAGCAAGGACTCGCCCACGAATGAGCGACCGGCCTCTGGTAAGCCCCGCCCACCTCTCAGTATGTCTTTGTAAATTGCCACAGAAACCTCTCAACACAATTCGGTTTCTTTTAATCCTCCTCTCTTGCCTAACAGAGCATTTTCTGTCTTTGCTAATCACTTTAGATAAGTCCGGTGAATTTAAAACAGGCTGTTGTCTTCTTTCTGGCCAGCACAAGCGCTGTTAGGCCTCTTTTCAAAAGCGCTTTTATTTGGGGGGTGTTGTAGAGGTGCATGCTAATGAAGTCTAATACCCTCCACGGGATGACTGGGCTTAAGACAAGCGTGCTCGGACTATTAATGAAGCTGAGATTAATAGCCAGGACAACTTTAAAACAAGACAAGTGCCAAGAATGATAGAACACAAGCACACGAAAACCCTGTTATCTTAAAAACCTTTCACGGGATCCCTTGATTCTTTGCAAAACCCTTTGTTCTGATACCATTCATTTCATCTGTATTTTCTTTTGCTTGACAGTAGACTGAAGATAACACAAAGGAACTCCTCCTCATCCTTCTATTACAATGATAAATAAACACATCAGTTGTAATTAACCTAAAAGACGTTGAAAATCATTGACTTTTTCCGAAAGAGATCCGTTTAATTTTAGATTTCATGTTGAATTATCACAGGGATTATTTTTTATTAAAATTGCCTTCATGCAAGACCCATTTAGGCGATTCAGAGAAATTTGGCGCTTGCTGAATTAAGCCATTTATGAAAACTGTGTTTTTCATGAATGTATGCATTATTAGAATAAGTATTTCCCCAGCCCCTTGCAGTGCACATACGTTTCTTTAGGTCTATGTTTAGTCACGTGGAGTAGAAATAAAGAGCTTCAGTGGGCCTGCGAGGTTCATTTCCTGCCCCCTGCCATTCATGTCTGATTAAACAAAAGACATTTCTCTGATTAAACAAAAGACACATGTTATAGAGAAAGAATTAGAGTTTAAAGCATACTATTGATTCTTTGTAAATATCACTGCTGAGGTCTAGCCCTAGCATCGCTGGCCATGAAATTATTTCTAATGAAGAATTGAGAAAAGAACAAGTGAGATTTCTGCCGGTTTCATGCAAGGGGACCAGGAGTGTCAAATATATAATTTTGTGTATGGGATGCTTTGAGCCACCATACATTAACGGAAAGATGCAAATCGGTTAACAGGCACAAAATATGTGCTGAACGCCATTTCCTCAGGGTAATTTACAGTATTCCAGAGTTCTAGGTTAGGGAGGATGCAGAGGGTTATGATCATTTTACATACTTTGTTGGGACTGGATAGTATCGCTCTATCACTGCAGATGCTATTATTAATCTTATACTATTTTACTTAATAATTATATGCTAATACTGCTAGTAGTTGTCTCACCATTGACACTGCTTTAAGGGAAATATTGACACTATTGTCTTTTGTTGAGCTGCTTTAAAGAAGAAATTGAAGTCGTTTCAAAGTTGATGAATTTTTGCAACATTAACATTTGTTATTTTTCTGATAATTTCCTGTGAAGCCGCAATTAAACAATCTCCATTGTATACAGCGCTGTATAAATAAATTTGGCTTGACTTGACTATTCAAGTATTTATTAATATTTTGAATTAGCTTTTATTTTTAGATTTTTTTGTTTTCTTTTTTAGTAAGGTTGTATATATGCGTTTGTCATTTTTATTCGTTTTTGTCTTTTTTAAATAATATTAATAATATGAATTGAATGCCTTTGTTTAGTATAAATATATATATAAAATATTAATATATACTATTCCTGTATAGCTGTAATACATTTTTTAAGTTTTTCAACTAATATTTATAATAGTTTTAGTTAAAAAAGTACAGGTCTTGAAAGACACAAGGGTGAATAAATGATGACATTGAAATTGAAATTTGAAAGATGTGAACGAGCAATCACATTTATATTGTTCAGAAACACTTGGTCCCTTTTATTACAGACTCATTCGAAAAAAAGGAAAAAAAAGGTGCTGCGAGCAATTTTGTATGGATTGGCACTCCAAAAATATCTCTTAGACATCACTGATTTAGGTCTTCTAAATGATCGTGTCAGTCTCTGTGACAGCCTTAGGCTCTGCACACTGCCATCGCACCATATTCAGCTTCATAAGCAGTTGTCAGTTTTCTACCGCTCCTTTTGACAACTTTGACAGTATTATGACGAAGTGCTGCTGCTGCCCCTCTGCTCCATTTTTGATAACAGCTGAATGGTTCCAAAACAGGAAACAGTACTTACATCACCTTTTGAATATATTGAAAAGTAATGTGATCGATTTTCCCCCCCTACAGATGTCCCACAGTTGAAGCTGCTTTGTGGAGCTGATTTCATGGACACGTTTAAGGTGCCTGGTTTGTGGATGGACGATCATGTAGAGGAGGTGGTGGGCCGCTTCGGACTGGTCTGTGTGAGCCGTGGAAACCTGCAGCCAGAACGGGCTGTACATGAGTCCGACTTGTTGTCCAGGCACCGGCAGAGCATTTTCCTGGTTCGGGAGTGGGTACACAATGAGATCAGTGCTACAGAGATCCGACGAGCCCTACGTAGAGGCCACAGTGTTAAATATCTTTTACCAGACTCTGTCATTGATTACATAAAAGAGCACAACCTTTATACCCAAGACAGTGAGATGAAGAACAAAGACGTTAAACTACGACCTCTTGCCATGCAAGCAATACAAGACTGATGTAGGCTTTCGGGAATTTAGGGGTGGTCTAAAGGCCAATTCACACTGAGCGACAAATGACAACCAATAGCAACAGACACTTCACCGACACTATGTTGCTGTCTGGGTTTGTCCGTTTTCGCCGGATCAGTGTGTTACCTCTCGGCATCTGTTGCCATTGGTTGGTGCTTGTTTTTGACAATTGAACATGTTCAATCCACCTCTGTCGGTGCAGTGTGTGAATTGGCCTTTAAAAGAATTGTTCAAAGAATTTTCTTGCGCAAAATCCAGTCGGAATCCACGCAATCAGGAATATTGCATCAGGGTTGAAAGATTACCGCACACAGATTTTTCATTTAGTTCAAGTTGGTAACATGAATTTGCAACGTTGACCAACAGAAAACTGACTTCTCTGTGAGCAGATATTTATACATCGCTACAAATTTCCCCCCTTAAAATTTCATTTAAAAGGTGCGTTCACGTTAGCTACATTTCAGTGATTTCAGTGTAGAGATGTATGAAGCACAGCTCATACAGAAGTCACTTTGGTCAGTGCGGCAAATTCGTATGAGCTTAAAAAAAACTTTTTCGCACTCACGCGAAACTCCCGATCACATGGATTCTTTTTAGGATATGTGCAACTCTGATTTGAAGTCGCCCCGCAAAATTTTCGCCAAGCAACTGTGACCACCAGTCATGTGACCACCAGTCACAAAAAAAATAGCAAAATATGTTTCAAAAGATTAAAAATCCCTCTTTCCTGTAAAAGCAGCTTTAGAGGAGTTTCATATTTTGTCTTGTGTAAAGTGAGCATTATCCATGACCATGGTTTCCTAGTGTAATGTGTGGAGAGGGATTTAGAAATTTATCCTCTCTCTGCAGGAGTTAGATTTGCCAGATCACTGCAGAGCTGTAGGTCCATGTACAGCAGGTCTGAGATTTGTTGACTTTTGCTGAATGTCACGAGGAAGATAAATAACAGAGCCTTTACACTTTGGAGAGCAAACATTGCTTCTTCCATTTCCATTTGCACAGAAAGCGTCATTCATGTTGTCAGGTCCCTAAAGACGTTTCATCAAGCTTTGTCGGTGGGGGAGGGAAGAGTTTCTGACAAAATAAAATAGAAGAATGTGGTTTAGGATATTTGAAGTGATGTCTATCTAAATCATTTCTTTTTGTCCTTGTATCACCAACAGTGCGTTCTTGCTCAAACCGGCTAGTAGCTTTAAGGGTGTTTTTTGCTATGTTGAAGCCCTCCTGCTGACAGTCTGAGTGTGGAGTTTGTGTTTTAAAAGAATGCCTTTGTTCATGCTGTCTCAAAAGAAAAGCTGGAGGAATTCATTCAACAGAAGCCGTCCCTCTCTTCTAGATGGCCCCTGCTTTGCATAGAAAGGTGTCATGCATGTTTGCTAATACAGAGCATCAGGCAGATGAAAGGAGTGACAATTGAGTTCAATCTTTTATCAAGCACAAAACATATTTGACTAACAAGTAAGACAGATGTATAAACACAATCTGTGGAATAAAAAGTTCATCACCTGTAACAATGAAAGATTTCAATAATGTGTGAGTGAATCTAAGATTACCGAAATTGTTATTTTTGTTTATTAAAAACATTTTCAGTTTTTTTGTTTTTCTTTTTAGTATCAGCATGTTGCCACATTATATGGGGTACGTTCCTATGGTGTCACAATGGAACAGATGAATATCATTTCAGTAACAATTTTTAAAAAATGATGAAACATTTTGGCCAACAAAACTTGCTTCATGTTGATTATACATATTAATTAACAAATAATCTAGATAAAACCATGTGACAACTTGTCACTCAGGACATAGTGAGTCAGTCCTTGTTACTGAGATACAGTCCTTTGTTCCAGTTCACTGCACTTCACTTCACTAGAGCTCTTGATCGCCGAGTTTGTGTGACGTAATTACATAACGTGGTATCGTATTCAAGTTTTCGTGATGGATCCAAACTCTAGGGGCGGAGTGACTGTCTCCATAACGGTATCCAACAGAAGAAAGTTGAATTCACTAATCGTCGGATTATGATGACCGTTTTAAATAAGGGTTCTTTCAGATGAGAAGCATTTGGTCGCAGGGGAGCAGCGATATCGGATCTTCTTTGAACAAACCCATCAATACATATTAGCAGAAATGGTTGCTGATTATAACGGCTACTGGAAAATGATCTCCAACGAGAACTTTGAAGAGTACCTGAAAGCTCTGGGTGAGTTTTACAGCGTTAAGATCCTTACCTTCCTCATTGTGAGTAACGCTTGTTTTTAACACAATAGCGTAACATTTTTAATTGAATATAGCCCTACTATTTTGGGCTATTTTGTTTCAATAATATGAAATCTTTAAAATGTTGTATTTTAGAGGGATTTCATGGACTAGACGATATTCAGTTCTAGATTATGTACCATTTAGTTCTATGTGAAATGATACACATATTAATACAGTAACTTAAATCCAATGCATGGGAGGCAGATTTGCTGATCTGTTGGAAGAAATGTGTAATGTCGTGGTATGACCACTAGATGCCAGTATAGCACTATACATATATACATAGGGGTGTTTAATCCCTAGTTGCTATAATAGTATTATCAGACATAATTACTTACTAGGTTTTGCATTTGGATAAAAATAGACATTATCAAATATTGCTTCATCGTTGCTGATTCGTAGATTATACCCCAAAAATAGCTCTGTATTTTCATGTTTTTCTTGTTTCCCGTTCATTTCTAATGCGGGTGATTTTTGACCGAGAAGATTTTGACCATTTAGCCTTTTATAGTCATTCATATAGTTCCACAAAAAAGTTCCACAAAAGTCAAGTTTAGTACCATTCTAATAAAGCAAAAATAAAGCAAAATATTTGGTCTTCAATGACCTCCATAGTGTTAGATAATCAAAAACAAATATGTGGAAATTAGTTTAGCAAGATGCATGACATGTAGCCTACTTAGTGATATTAACTATTTTCTCAGGTTGTTGGTTAGTTTCTTTTTCTCTCTTTTATGTATTTGACCATATTTATCACCCTATTGCACACATTATGAAAATAGATACTGTACTTTTCTTGCACAAATTTAGAAAAAATATATTTGATCCAGTCTTTTTTCTATTTATGTGTTGCATAAATAGAAACAAATATAAAGTTTTTAATTTAAATAGATTTCAAGTGAGATTCGTTATGTAGCCTACTGTTTATCATGGTAAATTGTTGTAAGGGAAATAAAATGGCAGTTTTTTTACTAGATGTTGCTTTGAAAAGGGTAGTGAATAATACCACTGTGTTTTGGACATGTACCTTTGTATTCCTCAGATTACCATATAAATAACATTGTGCATGTCTCTGGTAATCATTCAGTACCATGGTGTTCAAGTACCAAGTTATTCCCATCTGTAACCATCACTGTACTATGGTAATCCTGGGATACCTTTTTATAATGGTATCCTGGGAAATGCACATTTTCACATGGGGTATAATTTTCTTTTCTAGATATAAATGTAGCTATTAGAAAGATTGCCACCCTGCTGAAGCCTGATAAAGACATCAGTCAGGATGGAGATCACTTCATCATAAAGACTCTCAGCACCTTCAAGAACTACAACATGGACTTTGTGGTTGGCCAGGAGTTTGAGGAGGATCTGAGTGGAGTGGACGACAGGAAATGTATGGTGAGCAAACTTTCAAGGCAAACACTTGGCGGCTTTAGATCTTAAAAGCATACTTCATTTTTTTTTTTTTTTTATTGTGAAGCACTACTCAAAAGAACGTTAATGCTATTATCTCAACTTTGTCATTTGACTTGCAACATTACATATTTGATTCTTCATCGATGCTTCTTTGTATAGACACTAGATGTTTCTCAAACAAGTTTCTCAGAATTCTTGAGATTTTTCTTACCTTTAAGTAAATGCGCAAATGTGGCCCTGCAAATGGGTCTGCGTGGTTTATTAGATCTATTTTCACAGCAAAATTATAACTTTCTTATAAGGTTGCCATTTGTATAATTTAATTGCCCTTGAAAATCACAAACTGCATGTCATTTACAGTTGACAGTCTCAACTAATAAGAAAAAGTGTGAAATGAGAACTAATTGGCTCTTTAATCTAATAAGAAGCGTTACTCTCTCCTTTAATTTTTCCCTCACTTTTCCTTTCATTTGTAGAAACTTAGTATGTCTAAGACCTGTGTTGAGACAATTCCAGATATGTAGAGATAATCATGTTTCTTGCTTAAAGGGATAGTTCAAAATAAAAATGCTGTCATCATTTACTCAACCTTAAGTTGTTCCAAACCTGTATGAATTTCTTTGTTCTGTAGAACACAAAAGAAGATATTTTAAATCTATTTTGCGTTTAACCGAACAAAGTAACTTATACAGGTTTGGAACAACTTGAGGGTGAGTAAGAGATGACAAAATGTTTAACCCCTAAGGTTCCCTTTTCGCTCCGAAAAATGACATTCATTTCCAATGGATAGTAGTACGGGAGCTGCATGGAGTTCCGAACATAAACAAATGCAGAGTATTCTTTATTATAAGTTTTGTTATAGTTTCTATGCATGAGCAATTTGTAAGTTGTGTTGCACTTGATGTGAATGTGTCTCCTCTGTGTATTGTTCACGTTCACTTTTTTATATAAAAGCAGCATTTAGTAAAGATGTTATGACCCGGTTTGCCCTGAACAAAAATCACTCGCCCCATTTAGTCCACACAGTGCCAGACATTGTTTCTCTTCATTCCAGACACTGAAAGGAGACAGGAATAGGCATTTTCTTAGGCGTAATTCTCTTTGTGCAGCATGTAATCACAGTGCAAACACATTTGCAAACATGGGACAAATTTAATTTGATCATTGTGTCAATGAATGATAGATGTGCTTTTTTCCTCCAACTATTGCACAATTTGTTCTGCTTTCCTGTGTCTTTGCAGTCCTAATGCAACTGTGTATTTTTGCTGCATCTGTGTAGGTTAAAAATAAATCACCTTCTCTGGTATGCATTATAGACCACTATCACCTGGGATGGATATAAACTGGTGTGTGTGCAGAAAGGAGAGATCGAGGGCAGGGGCTGGACACACTGGATTGAGGGAGATGAACTTCACTTGGTAGGCCAGTTCTCATGCATTTAATTTGTAATGTCCTTGATGGTATTCCCTACCAGGTATGGTAGTTTCGCATACATCTAGTATAATATTAGAAAAATAGCCGAAGGCATATGCAGCACAGCATCTCAAAAACTGTTTCGGCTACGAGGCAGATGGTGGGGGGAAAACTATTCTCAAATCTCCAAACTTTCATCCCCGTGATGATGCACCTGAAAAAGCACAACATTGACAGACTGATTATTATAATACATTTGAACTTGTTTTAAATAATTCTAATGGGCGTCAAACACCGTCATTATGATTTGATAGGATTTTTAAATGAAGTTGACTGGAATATGATGGGTGGAGGTAATAACAACAGATGTTTGGCTTCAGCTGTGCGTTTGATCATGCATAATAAACCAAACCTCGTTTCTGACTGCGTTGCTGTAGAATTACCAAAGAACTGGACATTGCTGACACCATCTGGTTGAAAATTATACAGTACCGGTCAAAAGTTTGGAAACAATACTAATTTTAATGTGTTTGAAAGAAGTCTCTATTGCTAATCAACCTTGCATTTATTTGATCAAAAATACTGGGAAATTTTTTTTATTGAATATTATGAAATATTATTATAATTTAAAATAATGGTTTTCTATTTTAATATACTTTAAAATATTATTTATTTCTGTGATGCAAAGCTGAATATTTTTTTTTTGCATTATTACTCCAGTCTTCAGTGTCACATGATCCATCAGAAATCATTCTAATATGCTGGTTTATTATATTATATTATGTGTGAAACAGTTGTGGTGTTTAATATTTTGTTATAACCTGCAAAACTTTTTCAGGATTCTTTGATGAAGAAAAGTTTTTTTTTTTAAAACACCATTTATTTGAAATAGAAATCTTTTGTAACAATATACACTGCCGTTCAAAAGTTTGGGGTCGCTTTTTTTTTTAAAGAAATTAATACTTTTATGCTGCAAAGATATAATATAAATTAAATATAATTTTTTTTTTTAAAAGTGATTTTATTTTGAATAAATGCTGTATTTTGTAACTTTTTCATTAATAAGTCCTGGAAAAAATTTAAAAAACTATTTCCAACATTGATCATATTTTTTTTCTGTATTTTTGATCAAATAAATGCAGGCTTGATGAGCATAAGAGACTCCTTTGAAAAACATTAAAAATAGTAATGTTTCCAAACTTTTGACTGGTACTGTACATTGTTGTATTGCAAAAAGAAAAAAGAAAAGAAAAAGACCAGTGTTAGGGAACATGTACCATGTTAATTATAGCAGAAACAAAACCTACATGATTTACTCTTCTGTGGAACACAAAAGAAAAAGAAAAATGTCTTTCATTGTATAGACATTCTTCAAAATATCTTTTGCGTTCCAAAGAGGAAAGAAAGTCATGCGGTTTTGGAATGACATGACAGTGAGTAAATGATCACAGAATCTTCATATTTAGGTCAACATTTCCTTTAAGTGTGTTTTCTTTGCTTGCAGGAGCTGAGAGCCGCCGGGGTTGTGAGTAAACAGGTCTTCAAAAAGGCTTAAACCTGTACTGACATTATAAAGTAACACCCCCTACTGAACACTGGCAAAGAGATCCAGAAATAATTTAAAGTATATAAACTCCTGCTCTGTCTGTCTGTGTGCACCATCATTTCTGATATTGTGAAAACCAGTCAAACACCATCTGTGATAGTCTGTCACAATCTATATGTGCTTGTTTGTTCTGATCCTCACCGAGGAAAATCTCCAGCGACGTTCATTCGTAGGTGCCGCCGCTTGTCATTTAGATGTTATTTACATTAGTGGTATAGAGAACACTAGGATAAGCCGCACTATAAGTGAACCATCAAACAACAGGTGCGTCGGGATATTGTCTTGGACGCAACAAGAACAGTCCTCAGATTGGGAGCTTCTGTGTACATAAAAGTAATTAGACTCCAGAGACGATGTGCTGAAGGAAAAATGATGTGACGAGTCGCAGTGCCGCCCGGCTGCTGTCGCTCTGATTGAAGAGCCTGTCAGTCTCTTGGGTTCTGAGTATGGCAGGG
Source organism: Semotilus atromaculatus (assembly GCA_031834385.1). NCBI lineage: Eukaryota > Metazoa > Chordata > Actinopteri > Cypriniformes > Leuciscidae > Semotilus > Semotilus atromaculatus. Next base: position 33,913,977 of record JAULUF010000044.1, on the reverse strand, counting down.
TTTTGCTTTCCTTCCCATCATGCCTCTGTGACTGTGCACACAAAAGAATACATAAATCAGTGAAATAAAGAGAAATGCATTGCGTTTTGTTGTTCATATGCGTCTTAATGTGTTCGTTTGAACTTTCTATCCAACACACTAGTTTAATAAAGGCATACCAGCAGGAATGTAAATTAAATATTGCTGCCGGTTTTGTGTGTGTTTTGAAAAATCCCGGTTGGCATGTTCACTTTTCATTATTACTGAGATATGCTTCACCGGTTCTGAAGTATTACATGAATATTAAGTGAACTAAAGCAGGACACTTACATCTACTTTAGAAGAAAACGAAAGGCATATAATTGGCAGAGTGTTGATAACTGTAGACCGCCGACCAGTAAAGTCTGTGCAGTCATTCATTTTCCAAATTTGGCCCAGAGTCTATCAACGGCTTCCTGCCAGGTGTTCCTTTTAGCTCAAAATGTGTTACCCCACATTGGCAGTCCACTCAGCATCCACTTCCTTTTTTCATGCTAATGGCTCCAAATATATTTTTTGGGTCTTAATTTACTTAAAATATTGATCTGTTTGTACTAGTAACCTGGACCGTGTTTAGCACACTTTAAACTTATAAACCTGGGACAGATTATGCAAGCAAAATAATACATTTTATACTGTTTCACATTTATCAAGACGTGAAAACACGTAACATAATACTTACTAAAAATCCATTGTACCTTCAGAGGAAATTAACCATTGCAAAACTCATGGAATATTCTTAGGTACAAATTGACTTAGGTCATAATAGGATGTATTGTGTATATGTATAGGTCATAATCGTGGGAGGGAGATAGAATTTCTCTTTTAACAAAGACACTGCCTTACCTGAGGATGAACTTATCATTTCTAATTGGATTTGGGACTTATAATGTAGGAATTCATGCATACATTCTCTTGAAGAAAAGCAGCGGCACTGAATCTCCTAAAATTTTCACCAGTGTCAAAGAATCCTCACACTCTTTCAAAATGCCAGATGATTACAACAGCTATTGGAAAATGATCTCAATTTAGAGCTCTAATGAGTACCTGAAAGCTCTCGGTGAGTCAATTACGAGTTCAAAAAGCAGGGAATCTTCTGTAGGCTTAATTAACATTATCATCGCACTGCACTATAAAACCTTTGGAACATAATTACATTACTAAATTGGGCTGCATAATCCTTCTAATTATTAATTAAATTAAAGAGTAGAAGATATATTATAATTTTTATAATTGAATTTCCACTCATGTTATTCATATCTATCGACATCACTGGCCACTTTATTAGGTGTACTGTTCACACGCACATACAGAATCTAATCACCCAATCACATGGCAGCAACTCAATGCATTTAGCATCAGAGTTGCGAAGAAAGGTGTTTTATTTGACTTTGAACGTGGCATGGTTGTTGCTGCCAGTCTGAGTATTTCAGAAACTGAAAGAGGAGAATGGCCAGACTGGTTTGTGCCGGTAGAATGGCAACAGTAACTCAAATAACCAGTCATTACAACCGAGGTCTGCAGAAGAGTGTAACACGTCAAACCTCGAAGCAAATGGGCTACAGCAGCAGAAAACCACACCGGGGACCAATCCTGTCAGCTAAGAATAGGAAACCAACTGAGGTTACAAGTCACACAGGCTCACTAAAATCGGACAATCGAAGATTGGGAAAACGTCTCGATTTTTGTGCTGCGACATTCAGATGCTAGGGTCAGAATTTGGCATAAACAACATTAAAAAGCATGGATTTTTGTCAGACTTTGGACCCCTTAATAACAATTGAGCATGGTTTAAATGCCACAGCCTGCCTGAGTATTGCTGACCATGTCCATCCCTTTATGACCACAGTGTACCCATCTTCTGATAACATGAAATGTCAAATCATCTTAAACTGGTTTCTTGAATATGACAGTATCACAAATGACCTCAACGGTCACCAGATCACGATCCAATAGAGCACTTTTGGGATGTGCTGGGACGGGAGATTGGCATCATGGATGTGCGTTTGACAAATCTGCAGCAACTGCATGATGTTAACATGGACCAAAATCTCAGAGAAATGTTTCCAGGAACTTGTTGAATCTATGCCACAAAGAATTAAGGCAGTTCTGGAGCGAGTGTATATTTGTATGTGTAAATATGTCATTTAAATGGCCAGTTTTCAAACAGCCTTTGAAAATGTAAACACAGAAGTAACAGAAAATAATCAATATAAACACTGGGAGTTAATTAATCTCGTTTTGATTTTGGCTCTGGTTCCTGGCAGACCCAAATTTCGCGATTATGAAAATTGCCACAGTGATGAAGCCAACAATGGCATCTCTGAGAATGGAGATCGCTACATCAATGAGACAGTCACCATTGACGGAGTGACATTGACTCTGTAGTTTGCCAGGAGTTTGATCTGTCGGGAGCTGATGAAAGTAGTTTGATTACGCTACCTATTTCATATTTCGATTAAAATGTATAATAACTTCTATGTAAGATTAATTTCAACATTTGAATCAGTGCACTTGTTTTCTTTCTCTATTGATATGCTACTGAAATTGGTAGAGGTATCAAATAATAAATCTATTAAGCATATAAGATGCAAAGGCCTACATTATACACTCCGTCTGTAGTGATAAACTCTGCATAGTTATGATGAAAATACTAATCATCATAATCATGGGCCTTATTCATCATTGTCATCATTATTGCACTGACAAGATTAACCAGATGTGCTAAAAAGATAAGAGCAGATGGTTGTTGTTGTTGTTTACTTTGTCTTGTTTATCTCTTGTTGTATGAATAGAGCTCCTGGCATAATAGAAAAACAGGTCTTCAAGAAATCCTGTGCCAAGGTCTATAATAATAGCGAAAGCATTCCTGTTCCTACCCCAAAACTTCTTCACTTTCTTCTACCCTTTCTTACCCCCCACGACACCTATAGTGTCAAAACAATATAACAGTATAACATTTAAATGAACTGATTTTTATTAAAGTCAAAATTATTAGTCAACATCACTGAATCCAAATGCATTGATTTATACCAACAAAGCCATTTTTATGCATTAAGATGGGTAGAAATAGCTCTTTAAGGTAGCTATTGCAAGTTAACATTGGAAGGTAATTCAAAAAGCAAAAAAAGTAGGTGTGTGTGTAACAAGAAATGTGGGTTAGGTGTATCTGACTCCTTATGAACAGACAAGAAGAAAGATGATGAATGTAGTCTGGCTCCTGCAGCTCTCATAGCTTGATGGAAAGGATGTTGGACCCTGTGTATATTGTACCATGTGTACTAAAAATGTGCCAATCAAAATGAAAATGAAAAAAAAAAAAAAAACTATAAAATAAAGAAAGATGGAATGAGCCTGTGTGTGTGGTGGTGGTTTTGTGTTTGTTTGTGTGAATAGTAGTCAGAGTTTCCAATTACCAAGTGCATTTCTGTGCATCAAAACTCCATGGTAAAATATCTCATCTGGCATTAAGAGTTTCTTTAAGTTAAGATGTATGAGTTTGACATATTCATGTAATAAGGCTACTTCAAAAATGATTATTACGTATTTTAACAGATGATGAAACAATATCTTAGAATCTAAAGTACTGCATCACAACAAAATGTCTATCCAAACTTGCAATTCTTCATTAAAACAGCTGATATGCAGGAACCTCTAGGTTTTAGGTCATGCAGCATTGGTTTGGTGGACTAAAATTTAGGGTTACATGTACGTAAACTATTTAAAAATGGTGTACTTATTTGGCAGGCAATGTGCATTGAGTATGTTACATCAAACACAATTAATGTTTCTGTAAAAGTAGGATATCCAGGATTACCTATTTACAACAACATAATCTTTTTCTCATGCCACAGCCACTTATAGTGGCCTTCTGGGGCTTTTTTACAATTCTTAATCTAATATCTTCAGTTTAAATCCTCTTTATTTTTTATAGCCTATATACGTTTCTTACATATCACTTAGGCCTGTAGCTTTTAAGGATAAAGGGTCAAAGAGAATTCTTTATTGCTCTGCATGCTTCCATCCATATTATGCATGAGTTAGATTCATACTGGATGATTTAGAAATAAAGCATTGTGCTAATTGAGATTAATTGGTAAAGGATGGGATGTGTGCCATTGTGAATGTCATGTGAGCAAAAACATGTTCTAGCCTACTCATTTTTTTTTCCTGTGAGCCTGAATCACAAATTATGTCACTCTCTTCAAGATGCCCCGAATATCTTAGACTTCTAATTTACATGTCAACAGAGAAATTAGTTTTCAGTTTGTTTTAATCTAAAAGTTAATGTAGCAGAACCGTGTAAATCCATGTGAATAATGCAACGATTGTCCCCTACAATTAATCCATGTGTTCCGATATCTTGAACTTTGATCCTCGAGGGTTATGCACTGGATTGTGCACATTGTGGTAGTGTTTTTAGTTGTACTGAGCACATGTGTCACGGTAATGAGCTTATCCGATTAATATGGTGGTAAATAAAATGCGGTGCTGATAAAGCTGCACGGCAGGAACTGGGGAACGATCATCAGGTCTCCTCTAAAAAACACTTTCAGGACACGAAGAAAATCACATTTCAAAATGCCTGCTGATTATACTGGCTGCTGGAAAATGATCTCCAATGACAACTTTGAGGAGTATCTCAAAGCTCTCGGTAAGTTTTTCTTCTTCTTCTTCGTCTTCTTTTTAGATAATGGTATGTGACTATGAATTCTTGCTTTATTTAAAAACAAAACAAAACAAAAAAAACGATAATTTCAGACTCTAAATTCTTGGATGAAACCATAGGATGAAACCGAAACACATAATGCTGGTGTGTGGAGTTGATTCATTCATTTACAGTGACTCGAATCGTCGGTAGCAGTTCGCGCCTCGCGGTGTTCAGATTCGTTCAGTGGCGGTTAAGTCGTTACGCCAGATGGCGACTTTAATGTTGTTGAATGAGTTAAATTCATTCAAAACCGATTTTTACCGAAATTTACTCAAAAATGCCGTTCAAATCGGTCAACCTATCATTGTTCAGTAACTGAACAATGATAGGTTGACCGATGTGACTTACCGTTTAGACTCGTTCATTGAAAGGGGCGTTTTCGTTCTGTACTTCCACCCAATGAAATGCTCTTTCACAGCCCGCACTTGGAACCCATTGGTCGTGCTACTGTCAGTCTTTAGATCTGAACATCGATCTTATGCTTACGTGCTTATTTGTTTATAAACGAAACTCTATATTAGTAGGAAATTTAATTAGATAATTTAAAATCTATTAGCGGTAACTGGAAAATCAAGGTCCATATTCCAAAGCATTCTTGAATTACAACCATTTAAGTTTGGATGATTTTCATAGATGCGAAAAAAAGGGGGGTAACAGTTAAGGGGTTCATTAAAGTATTTAGATCTCTAAGTAACGTTAAACAAGTGTTTCCATGAACACTAACTTGCACTGATTTATAAACAGGTCTGTTAAACCGCTACTAATTGTAAATGTAATTTTCTTTTTCTTTTTTCTCTTACAATTCCTGAAGATGTTAATGTTGCTATCAGAAAAATTGCTGTTTTGTTAAAACCTGACAAAGATATCACCCAGAATGGAGATCACTTAGTCATCAAGACTGTCAGCACATTCAAGAACTATGACATGGACTTTGTGGTTGGTCAGGAGTTTGAAGAAGACCTGGGTGCAGTTGACGGCAGGAAATGTATGGTGAGTGTACCAACATTTTCCTTTCATGCAATAAGTACAATCCAGAAGAGTGAATTACCATTGAGGGAGAGAAAAAAATGACGAGACATAAATTATAGTGTTTGTCTGCTGCTGTTTTTTTCGGTCTTTGGCCTAGAAATGGCTGAAATAGCTTGACTTTCTCATTTGATTTCTGCTCACTTGAATGACTTATTTGATTGTAATCCCCTCATGTGTACGTGGAATGCAGTTGCATACAGAAAGCCATTTAAAACTGCAATGACTGAAATATTAAGTGAAAGCACCAAAGTTGTATCCTTGCTTTAGTAATTCAGATGTTCAGCTTTTGGTGGCTAGCTGAGTTACTCCAAACTTGAGAAACAATTTTTTATGTTATGCTTCAGTGTCATAAAAATATTTCAAAGGCATGCATTCATTTATCTGATTAAGTAAGGCATGAGTTATGCACTGGATTGAACAAAAAAATAAATTAAACAAAAAAATTTATCACAGAAATCTTATCTAAGCAGTTTTTTATGGAATAATGCAGTAGGCTACTTGTTATAAATTATTTACCCGTGCACTTAATTATTTTTTCAAATTCAAGTGCTCTTGTCCTCTTTAATCAAAATAACCCCTCCCACTTGCAGCAACATGTCTTCTCTTCTCTGATGATGTGTTTACTGGCGCGAGGGCGGGACAACCTGTCACTCACATGACATCACAGTAATAGCAAAACACAACCATCCAATTGTCATGTCTTGTTGAAGAAGCCATTTTACTTGGATAATATATGTCACAGTAGAGTGCCGAAGTGATGACGTCACTTTGTTGGACAACTCGGAAGCTAGCAGCGCATGGGTTCCCTCGATCGAAAAGCTATGCATTTTCCCCATAGACTTTTGGAAAATCGCAAAAAATAAGGTCTGTGTTCAAGAGTTGTGACCCTTACACTTTTTGTCTATCAAGATAATCTTTACAAGTTAATCCAAAATGTATACATTTTGAAGCCTAAATAAAGCCGTTAGATATACAATGATAACGGTAAAAAGTAAATAAAAAAAATCACAAGTAGGTTATAACTCGTGTGTTTTATGTCATAGATCAAAACGTGAAAATTAGAGGCTTTGTTAACCACAGACCTTATTTCAGGCGATTTAGCAAAAACCCATTCAAAAAACCCATAGACTTAGGGCGAGGGAACCGGAAGTGCTAAAATGCTAACTCACTTCCTCGTTTTGGCCTACAAAGTGGCGTCATAACTTCGGCACTCTATAGGGAAGAAAAAACTATCTCAACTTCCGTTTTATGCAGAGTTTAAATTACATGGCAACATCCATCCATTACAGTTTCACTGGTGCTTTGAGGTGCAACTCCCCAACATAAAACCTTCCCATTAAATTTGTTTTATTTATAATTTATATTATAGATTAAATATCATACCGTAAATTCACTTATTCACAAATTCACTTATTTAAACATGTTGTAGTTAACTTTTGCATTGTTGAATCCACAGACTACCATCACCTGGGATGGAGACAAGCTTGTGTGTGTGCAGAAAGGAGAGATTGAGGGCAGGGGCTGGACCCACTGGATTGAAGGAGATGAACTTCATTTGGTGTGTAATGTTGTATACTACACTTGAAACATTTTCTTATACACTCTCATTTGCCCCCATACAACAATTACTTTGTTTGTGGTTACCAGGTTAGTATAAAACATATGGTAACTGATGATACAAATGGCACGTGCTCACCAGTGTGTATTATGGGCTCATTGTGGAGGGAACGTTATTATCGTTTCAAGGCTATCGTGCTACTGAACTAATCGAAACCGTTAACAACAGATGTGCAATGTTGCGCTTAATTACCCCAAGCAACCCCTTTGACAGAAAAGTGTCTACGGTCTGTTGAAGAATCTATATTTAGGCACATAGCACCACCTGCTGGTGAAAAGTGCCATTTGTAGAGTCACAGTAACTGGTTTCTCTGAAAAGGATGTGGTCGGCGAAGGATATTGATTCAGGTGACCTTTGTCCTGGAAAATCTGTTTTGTTTTTATAATTCTGTTCTGTATATTTTCTATGTAGGAGCTGAGAGCAGCTGGAGTTGTGAGCAAGCAGGTTTTCAAGAAGACTTAGGCTTACGTTGTATAGTTAAGCCTCCTAGTGGAAAAGACAGAAACAACCACCATAGAGCTGTGCATCCATTCATCCTCTCATTCATCAGTCTTTCTGTTTGCACTTGAATTTTGCATATATGCATCTGCTTGATGTGGCTATCTAGAGTCCTCATCAGACAAAGTTTATTCCAAATGAGCAATTACTTTAGTGGATATTGTGGACACTGTTAAATTCATTTGTGTGTGGGTTATAGTGCTGTGGTCACTAAGCCTCCTAACTGGGAGCTTTACTGCTGTCTAAAAATACTGCCTTTACATCTGAGGGTCTTTCTGGCTGGAGGAGACAAGATGTGTCTTGACCCCACAGCAAATTGAGCTCTTTTCAGAAGCAGGATGAGGAGGATGATATGAAGAGGGTCTGTAAACCTGCACTGCTGCATCCCTTGTATATCATGTGTGCTGAAAGTGTGACAAATCACAACTAACAAAATAAAGAAAACTGATGAGAATAGTGAACGTGCATGTTTTCGTGTTGCCTTTTATTTTCTTTGACAAAGTTTCACCACACATTGTTTACATGACATAAATAAGTCGAGGGATGAAAAAGACAATATCTACTCTTAAAAATTACTATTATACTATTAGCAGTGACTACTATTAATAGGCAGGAACATTCACTTTTATTCACAGTAGATTACTTGTGGTTCAAGGCACATCAGTTGAGAACTTGTTTCTTAAAAACCTGTTTACACACCACTCCACAGACTTGCATTTCCTGTTAATTAAAATATTAAAAAAATGAGTTATATTTTTGATCAAATAAATTCAGCCTTGGTGAGCATAAAAGTATTTTTAAAAATAAAAATCTTGTGCCAACAACCCCAAACTATTGAACAGTAGGTCAATTACAGAGGTCATCACAAATATTGTTGAGTAACAAATGAGGAATCCCAGACAGTCGTGTAATGAAGTCACTAAATAGATTTCAGCTTATACACATTTGAAACATGTTTGCTATTGTAATGTGTGACTGCCGTGGTAATGATGTTATCTCATTAATTACACTGTTGACTACACCAACAGGAATCAGCCAAGTGTGACCTTTCATTATACAACAGACCATGTCCTCATATGAGCGGCGTCCTTATACAAACTTACCACATGTAATTCATCCCCTTTCACCCACTGTGTCCAGCCCCTTCCCTCCTTTTCTCCTTTCTGCACACACACCAGTTTGTCTCCCTCCCAGTTTACCGTGGTCTACAAAACAAGGAAAGATACACGCCACTGAAAGAGATGAAGCTGGAACTGACTGACAATTCACACAGAATAGAGAATAAATAATGTACTTTACCAAAAACATAAATCAGTGTATTTAACAGAACCTTTTAAGCGTCACCTTAAGTGCAGGTATCAGGTGTCAGTCACTTTCAGTTATTTTAGCTGTACATTATTAGTATTATTTTAATTTATTAGCAGAATCATAAACAGATAGCGCAAACAGTTTAATCATTTGTTGTTCTTATTATTTGCCTCTCAACCTTTCCCATTATGGGATCATAAATATAAATTAAATTAAATAAAACTTTTTTTTTAAATTAAATAAACGGAATTGAAAAAATTAAGTTATGTGAACTTTAAAATTCCACATAACTTTTTTTTTAATTCCGCATGAAGTTATTTAATTTTAGGGTAATGGGTTTCCTTACTTTTTGTAAGTTAAGCCAACTGATCACCTTTTTGCATAAAGAATTATTTTAAATTGAGTCAAGAATTAAGGTTCTAAATAGCAGTGAACCTTTTTTTCTTTGAGTGAATTTAAGAATTGGAAGTCTCGCACATTCACAAGAAATAGCTTAATTCCGTGTTAAAAAATAAGGTCAATAGCACAAAAAAAAAATGGATTGAACAACATTTTTTAAATATTTAACCCCAATAAAGCTCTCATTGTAAACTGAACACAAGCACTGTAACATGACCTCACGTTCCCGGACGGAGCACCAGGTGTTTGTGGCATTAGCCCGAAAACCTCATGGATTTAAGATTCAGTCATTGTAGTAAATCTCAATCTAATGAGTCATTCATGACAATAGAAAAAACAGGTCAGATACTATATAGGATCTTTTTCCAGTATAAAGACCCTTTTGCGCAATGGAAAGTTTCCATGGATGTCTCTCGTGGAATCATAAAGAACCTTTACTTTGAAGAGTGTAATACACAAAAAGGTTTTGTTTTCCAGTTCTGATCTTACATTTCTGATTAGTTGCACTTTAATCTGTACTTTTATATATAAGGAGGTCACTTACCATACATTTCCTATCATCTACCCCAACCAAATCCTCCAAAAATTCCTTTCCAACATCAAACTCCATATGGTAGTTCCTAAAGGTGGTGAGAGTCTTGATATTAAAATGATCACCATTCTGAACAATCTCCTTATCAAAGATGAGATAGCTTGCAATTTTTCTGATGACAAGATTCACATCTGTAAGTTGAATACATATAGAATTGGTCAACCATACCCTTTTGTGGTACATGAGCCCATTTTACTAAACTCAAAACAACAATACAATATAATGAGGTATGCCAGAGGTATAAAACCTTTTTCTTGAGTACAAAATACAAGTACACTGTAAACAATTATGATCAATAAGTTATGACAACATGTTTTTTTAGGTTATTCAAGATCCACAGCGTTTTTTTAAAGTCAGTTTAATGTAATTTAAGTTGAAATGACTTAAAACATCCAAATTGATTGTATTTAAAAATTGAAGGCAACTACTTTTTTTTACCATTTTCAACAGAATATTATAACATCTCACATACCTTGTTCAGCAAAGGAAATTCTTTTGTATAATAGATAAATAAATATAAAAGGAAGTATCAGCCTACCTAGCACTTCCATGTATTCATCAAAGTTTTCATTACTTGTCATTTTCCAGTATCCATTCATGTCCACAGGAGACATCTTTGCTGCTTTTTTGCGTTTTTCTTCTGCACTGATGTTTCGACATCAAGGCGGTGTGGCCTCTCAAATCACACGGCAGGTTGTAATCCTAAAGCCAATTAGGGCCTTTGGATTACCTTAAAAGAGCATTTACACATGTTGTGGGACACATGGTAGTGGATTTTTTCCCCTCTTTTTCTCTTTTTTTTTTTTTTTGTACAGGAGCTCTGTCAAGGAAGTTTCAATTTCATTTTGATCCATCACACAATTTCAATGTGTGATGCGTCATGACCTCATATGTCAGTCACTGCATGTGAACAGACAGATATGTCTGTTTGTAATTGTTTTGATGCTCAGTCTGTCAGAAGCACAACAGTCAGTCAAAGCAACAATCACAATGCTGTCAAGAGAGAGAGAGAGAGAGAGAGAGAGAGAGAGAGATGGCAGAATTGTTCAGGTAAAGACCTGTCAGTAATGAGGTCAGTCTTCCTGACTAAATTACTTTGAAGTGTCTACAGTGAAATGTAGAATAAAATATACATGAGATTCCTGAGATATTTAATTTTTCTGAACATGCTTATTTTCTTTTCCATCAACCACAAGTGTGTGCTTTTTTCCAACCAAACTTGTCTTGGTGTAGCCTATCTATACCATTCCAAATTTGGGGGTACATAAAGGGTCTTAAATGCCTCTTATGCTCATCAAGGCTGCATTTATTTGATCAGGGAATTTGCTAAAAAAGTAATATTGTGGAATAACATTACGATTTTGTCGTGTTATGTTGATGTTTTGTTTTTGTTTTCATGGACTTTTACTTTTTTCTTCCATTGTCGTTGTGTTCATTTGTTGTCATGGTGATTCATTGTTTCCTTGATTAGTTCACACCTTTCAGTTTTCTATTTTAATATATATAAAAAAATGTAGCCTAATTTATTCCTGTGATGGCAAAGTTTTCAGCTTTCAGTTTCAGTTTTCAAAAAATGTTCAGCATCATTACACCAGTCTTCCACATAGTGTGATATCAGCTAAATTGGGCCGCTTTTTGGTAAATCGTTCTGGGACAATAATACAACACCATATATTCCTTTTCCATGTGTTTTTATGATTAATAATGACTGTTTTTGATAATTTTGTGTTGAAATTATGTAATAAAATATAATTATTTAGGCCCTGATGTTCTTGAAACATCAACTGTGCCAACTTTTTTTTGCATGAGCAGTTTCAGGTAAGATCGGCCAGTCAAACTGCAAAGGGAAATTGTAATTTATCATCAATTTTAATTTTAAAACAATTGCTTATACAGCCACATAACATTTAAACTGCATTAAACAAACATTTTCATATGTGCCATTAAAAAATATATATTTTGGCTGCAAACCAACATATTCAACTGTGCAAATAGAGAAAAAGTCCATTTTGGAATACCATACAATCACCTAAAGGATTATTAGGAGCACCATACTAATACTGTGTTTGACCCCCTTTCGCCTTCAGAACTGCCTTAATTCTACGAGGCATTGATTCAACAAGGTGCTGAAAGCATTCTTTAGAAATGTTGGCCCATATTGATAGGATAATATCTTGCAGTTGATGGAGATTTGTGGGATGCACATCCAGGGCACGAAGCTCCCGTTCCACCACATCCCAAAGATGCTCTATTGGGTTGAGATCTGGTGACTGTGGGGGCCATTTTAGTACAGTGAACTCATTGTCATGTTCAAGAAACCAATTTGAAATGATTCGAGCTTTGTGACATGGTGCATTATCCTGCTGGAAGTAGCCATCAGAGGATGGGTACATAGTGGCCATAAAGGGATGGACATGGTTAGAAACAATGCTCAGGTAGGCCGTGGCATTTAAACAATGCCCAATTGGCACTAAGGGGCCTAAAGTGTGCCAAGAAAACATCCCCCACAACCATTACACCACCACCACCAGCCTGCACAGTGGTAACAAGGCATTACGTATCCATGTTCTCATTCTGTTTACGCCAAATTCTGACTCTACCATCTGAATGTCTCAACAGAAATCAAGACTCATCAGACCAGGCAACATTTTTCCAGTCTTCAACTGTCCAAATTTTGGTGAGTATCTCTTTGCAAATTGTAGCCTCTTTTTCCTATTTGTAGTGGAGATGAGTGGTACCCGGTGGGGTCTTCTGCTGTTGTAGCCCATCCGCCTCAAGGTTGTGCATGTTGTGGCTTCACAAATGCTTTGCTGCATACCTCGGTTGTAACGAGTGATTATTTCAGTCAAAGTTGCTCTTCCATCAGCTTGAATCAGTCGGCCCATTCTCCTCTGACCTCTGGCATCAACAGGACATTTTCGCCCACAGGACTGCCGCATACTGGATGTTTTTCCCTTTTCACACCATTCTTTGTAAACCCTAGAAATGTTTGTGCGTGAAAATCCCAGTAACTGAGCAGATTGTGAAATACTCAGACCGGCCCGTCTGGCACCAACAACCATGCCACGCTCAAAATTGCTTAAATCACCTTTCAGTGTGTGTGTGTGTGTGTGTGTGTGCTCGTGTTTATATTACATTGTGGGGACCAAATGTCCCCACAAGTATAGTAAAACCTGAAATCACCTACATTGTGGGGACCAGCCAGCGGTCCCCATGAGGAGAACAGCGTATAAATCACACTAAGTAATGTTTTTTGAAAATGTAAAAATGCAGAATGTCTCCTGTGATGGGTAGGTTTAGGGACAGGGGCAGTGTAAGGGGACAGAATATACAGTTTGTACAGTATAAAAACCATTACGCCTATGGAGAGTCCCCACAAAGATAGCGAACCAGACATGTGTGTGTGTGTGTGTGTGTGTGTGTGTGTGTGTGTGTGTGTGTGTGTGTGTGTGTGTGTGTGTGTGTGTGTGTGAGTGTGTGTGTGTATGTGTGTAAAGTGTTTTAATTCTACAATATCTGTTGTAAAAACGTCTGAGTGCTGCCCTCTTCAGGTTGAACAGTGGCTACTGCAGTTGAATTTTCCTATTGGAAGTTGTTGTGCCCTGTGACGAAAGAGGGTACCAGCTAACCACGCCCTCGCCTACAGAGAGACACGTCTCAGGTGCACGCCCCCCTCCGCTGGGCTCTGCCCACTTTTCCAGCATTTTTCAAATATTGCCAGTGGGTGGAGTCAGGCTCTGACCAGGGGTTTAGTTACCCTTTAAAAACCCTCATGTCATTCCATGCAATTTTGTTTTTCCAATCTAACAAAAAAGTAGATTTTTGTTGATTTTTATTTATTTATTTTTGTTGTTGTTGTTGTTTGTTTTGACAGACAGATTGACAGACAAGATTCATGGAAATTTCGTACAAAAATGTCTTTTGTGTTCATAGGCAATTTGAGTTTGAATCTACATTCAGATCTATAACATGCAATAGCAAAAAGGCTTATTACAACACATGCTAAGGGGTCATACTAAATTATTCTTCCTCTGTACTTTTATATCCGTCCTACTTTCTTACAGGCCTGATTAATAACACACTGGAGGGAGCATTCAAGATAAATTCTGACTCATAAATATACACTAAGTGCTGGAACAGTGGTGACAGAATAAAGTGTAGCCTTTGGGTATTCTGATCTTCTGAACATCAAACGCTGGAAATGGTCCTTGTTCTTTCTGACATATTTCCTCTTATCTTGTCTTCCATGCTTAACGATAGAGTCCAAATACAGAGTTTCTCAGATCACTGGAATGTAGATAAAAAAACTGACGTTGTATAACACCCCACTTTTCTGCAGCAGCATCTCAGTGGGTGGGAGGTTTACAATATTGTTTATGCACTAAGCCATTTGCATTGAAATAACTTTCTATTAATTAAAGAATCCTAAATAAAAGGTATCATGATTTCCACAAATATTTTAAACACAACTGTTTTCAACATTGATAAGAAATGTTTCTTGAGCACCAAATCAACATATTAGAAGGATTTCTGGAGGATCATGTGACACTGAAGACTGGAGTGATGATGCTGAAAATACAGTTTTGCTATCACAGGAATAAATTACATTTGAATACATTAATATTAATATAATGTATTCAAATAGAAAACTGTTTCAGGGTTTGGCAACACGAGCGACAACAACCATTCTCAATGCTTTTATTCAAATGAACAACAACATGGTGACAATGCAGATAGCCTAACAGCGACACTGGGTTTAATGGTTCAGTTTAATTGTAAAGACAGGTTGATTTGGTTATATGTCAACCTTTAAGCGCCCTCTTGTGGCGAGGATTGTGTATGGTAACTTCCGTATGACCTGCGTCGAGTTGAGTTCATTGTAAAGTGTCATGGCTGAAGAGCTGCTCGTACAGTGAGGTTGTGGCTCGCATAAGGATTTTTACAATGTTAAAGTTAAACGTGAAAAGATTCATGAAAGCTAATGGAAGATTAAAAGCCATGAATCAACATCTCGCCTGTTCACTGTCTGTCTAGCTGGATTGAGAAGTGACACGTCTAGTGAGGACAGAACAGTAAAAAGCATTATTATCAGCAGACAACACCTTTAACTTCAGTCATCAAGTCATCATGTGGCAGCCATTGGACCCGCATCGCCAACAACAGCCAGGGAGCCACATGCTGAAAGTTCAAGAGGAGGTACTGGAAACGAGATCCTGAAGTAATGAAACGAGCTGAAGTAATGAAACAACAAGCTGAAATGCAGGCTCAGCTACATATTTTAAAGATAAAGAAAAAAGTGGCAGGTGCAGTTGCAGAAGCAGAGATACCAGAAGCAGCCGCACAGTTTGAAGAACAACAGCCTTAACAGCCAACAACTGATGATATGATAACACAGGCGCAGAACCATCACCAATCACCAACAATTCTCCTGTAACCAAACAAGAAACCCTGGATCACAGACAACAACGGCCGTCCATACAACGCCGCATCCTAACATATTACATCCAGTTCTGAACCACCATCACCAGTCATTCAGCTCAACGCCCCCAAATCCTCAACAGACATCTACGGTAAATGATATGGCTAAATATCTAATGAGACGTGAACTGGTGTCAGCCACTTTGCAAACCTTTAATGATGATCCACAAAACTATCGAAGCTGGAAATCCTCCTTTCTGAATGTTACTAGAGACTTGTCCCTGTCCCCTAAAGAATAATTAGATCTAGGCCTACTTGTAAAATGGCTTGGACCAAAGTCAAACCAACAAGCTAAAAGAATCAGTGCGGCTCAAATCAATGATGCCTCTGAAGCCCTAAAAATTATCTGGCAGCACTAGGAAGAAACCTATGGAGCACTTGAAGTAATTGAACATGCACTCTTTCAAAAGGTTGAAAACTTCCCTTAGATTACAGCTAGAGACTCAAGTAGACTAAGAGGAGACCTCTTAGAAGACCTCTTACTTGAACTACAACTAGCTAAAGCAGAGGGTTATTCACCTGGGTTAGCTTTTCTGGATACAGCTTGTGGTGTTAATCCCATAGTGGAAAAAGCTCCCTTACTCCCTACAAGAAAGATGGATCGCACATGCATCCAAATACAAGGTAGATTACAATGCCACATTTCCAACATTTTCTAACTTTGTATGGGAGCAAGCACTCATAAGAAATGATCCTAGCTTCTCATTTCTGTGAGCAGCTCAGTCCAAGTTTGACAGACCTGTTAAAAACAGTACTTATCCTATGATTTCTGTGAAAAAGACACGTAATGAGTAATGAAACAACAGATGTTAGTGAGGATCCTGTCAAACAATGTCCTTTGCATAAAAAGTCGCATCCCCTCAAAAAATGTTTCTGTAGTAAGTCCTTAGAAGAGAGAAGAACATATCTGAAGGATAACAACATCTGCTTCAAGTGTTGTGCATCAACCAAACACCAAGCCAAAAGCTGTCAGATTAGAACCACCTGCAAAGAATGTGGGAGTGAAAGACACAATACAGTGCTACATCCAGGCCCACCTCCTCCTAACAGCATCACACCACCGATAGAGGTGAAATTGCATGGCGGGGAGTCTGAGCTCAGCACACCATCAGTCTCAGCTACAGCAATGTGCACAGAGGTATGTGGCGAACAGCTCAAGGTCTTGTGCTAAAATATGCCTAGCCAAAGTGTATCCATTAGGTCAGAGGAACAAGGCAATAAACCTGTATTCTGTTATGGATGAACAAAGTAATCAGTCTCTTGCACGCTCTGACTTTTTCGACCTGCATCGCCCATGTTCAAATGTCCTGCACATAAAAGATAAATCTGTAAGTCAACCAAAAGACATTCAGAGCTGTACAGATACTTACCAGGCAAGACAAACAGACAATCTCGGGGACACTGTCTTCATCAGGAAGGAGGATGAAGAAAAGTTAGCACCTTCACAGGATGCGCAATTTCTCACAATAATGCAGAACGAAACATATCAGGCTGAGACAAACAGCTGGGTTGCACCCCTTCCCTTTGTTACACCCAGACAACGTCTACCAAATAACCGACACCAGGCTTTAAAAAGACTCAACACACTAAAACGAAGCCTCGACAGAAAACCTGAGATGAGAGAGCACTTTGTACAGTTCATGCAAAATGCCATAGACAACAAGCAGATGGTCTGTATGGAGAGACTCTTCTCGAGTTAGAGCACATTCCCAGACCGTACGTACAATTGTCTCTTTCCTCAACACTACACAGAGAGCTTTGTGTTTTCAGTGACGCCTCATCCACAGCAATAGCAGCTGTCGCCTACTTGCGAGTTGTCAATGAGCAGGAACAGCACCTCGCCGGATTTGTCATGGGTAAAGCAAAAATAGCACAAAAACCAGCTCACACAATTTCACGGCTGGAACTATGCGCCGCTGTCCTTGCTACAAAAATGGCAGAGATTATATGCCAAAAAATCAAGCTGGAGCTTCATGCTGTGAGTACTACATGATGTTATTTGTATGGAATTTATATGTTTATTAACAAGGTTCGGGAGGAACACGTTCTAATGATCAAACAATCAAGTCATTCCAACCAGCTGTCAGTAATCAACAGGTCCACTCAATCAGCATGAGTAAAGCCTATAAATATTTGCAGTCGACTCACCCATATTCCTCGACAGTTTTCAGCATCCCTCCACCACCTCATCTCCTCACACTTGCTGGTTATCCTCCTAACCAGAGATACGGGGGGAGTACTCTGGGTTCAAGTGACCAGTCCTCTGAGTCCTCCCCCCGGACAGCACGCCAAATACGCATAACCGTTTACTCTCTGATCATTCGTAAGTGTGAACTCATGAAACGGATAGTAAGATTGTACTACTCTAGGTTACATTTACAACACATCAAGAAAATTGTATGTCTATGTATCGAACAGAGTTTCTAGAATCAGAAAATCTTCAGTACCAACACAGTGGCATCATGTCTCATCAGAAAACAACTCAGCAGACATTGCTACTTGCCCAAAAGCAACACTTTTACTCCCACAAACACACTGGTTCATCGGACCCCCATTCTTGTCGAAGGAACTGCCCCAGTGTTCATCTACACCAGATACAAATGAGTTTGAGCTACTAGAACCAGAGCATGATTCAGAGATTCGACCAGAAGTGAATGTCTATGCAACTAAAGCCAGCATCAAACCCCTCAGACCACACCGGTTCGAACGATTCTCAACGTGGAAACATCTCATACGAGGTATGGCAAAGCTTCAGATCAAAACACAACAAATCCTCAAACTCAAGATAAGCTTACAGTCATCTCATGCGTCCAACAACATGCATTCAAAGAGGACATTAAGAAACTGCATAAAGGGGAACGATTCCCCCAAACAAGCCCCTTATGGACTCTAGACCCCTTCATAGGCTCAGATGGGCTGTTAAGGGTAGAGGGTCGGGTGTCTCTATAGCCAACCTTCCATATGACGAAAAGCACCCTCTGATACTCCCTAAAAAACATAATGTGTCAACTCTGCTTGTGAGACATTATCACCAAGGCGTCGATCACCAAGGTCGTCACCTCACTGAGAGAGCGTTGCGATCCGCTGGTGTTTGGATAATTGGAGGCAGGAAACTAGTCTCAAGTGTAATCTACCAGTGTGTCACTTGTCGTAGGCTTAGAGGAAAACCCGTCGAACAAAAAATGGCCAACCTCCCAGAACATCGACTCACCATGGAGCCCCCGTTCACTAGGGTCAGCTAGATGTTTTTGGGCCCTGGAGTGTAGTCACCTTAAGACTAGTGGTGGGGCCGCAGAAAGCAAACGCTGGGCAGTTTTATTTAGTTGCTTAGGGACTCGTGCAGTTCACATAGAAGTAATTGAATCTATGTCCACCTCATGCTTTATTAATGCACTGAGAAGGTTTTTCGGAGTCAGAGGACCTTACAAAGTTCTCAGATCAAACCGCGGCACCAACTTTATTGGAGCCTATAAGGAGCTAAAAATCAGTACCGATCATCCTGAGATCCAAGACTACCTCAGCAACGAAGGCTGCACATGGACATTCAACACACCTCACTCATCACATATGGGTGGCTCATGGGAAAGAATGATTGGCATTGCTCGCCGCATTCTAGATGGCACGTTACTGCAGTCAGGTCCAACTCGCCTTACCCATGAGGTCCTCACTACACTAATGGCAGAAGTCATGGCAATCATTAATGCTCGTCCATTGGTTCCCATAAGTACTGATTCAGATTCACCAACTATTCTGACACTGTCTATGCTTCTAACTCCAAAGGCATGAGCTGCTCCTGCTCCTGAAGGAACATTTGACATAAAAGACATTTGTATAAAAAGCAATGGCAATACGTTCAAGGTCTTGCAAACACCTTTTGGAAGTGCTGGAGACAAGAATATCTGTCAGTGCTTCAGCCAAGGAGGAAATGGGCTCATGACAAAGATAACATCAAGTGGGGGACGTAGTCTTGTTGAAAGATGACCAAGTTAAATGTAATGTATGGCCCATAGGACTCATTACTAAAGCATCCCAAGCGAAGGCAAGAGGATCAGAAAAGTGGAAATCAGAGTTGTGAAGCAAGGGATTTCTCGTGTCTACTTGCGCCCAGTGACTCAACTTATTCTCCTGCTTCCCCAAAGTAGTGATACTGATTAGTATTAAAATAGTGGCGGGGAGTGTAATGGTTCAGTTTCATTGTAAAGACAGCTTGATTTGGTTATATGTCAACCTTTAAGCGCCATCTTGTGGAGAGGATTGTGTATGGTAACTTATGACTTGCGTAGAGTTGAGTTGTAAAGTGTTATGGCTGAGCTGCTCGTACAGTGAAGTTGTGGCTCGCATAAGGCTGTAAGTAGTAATGGCAAAATGAGGCTTCCTGAACCACTGAGACCTCGCAGCCCATATTGCTTCACCCAAAGGTTCATTACTCGAAGCTTCTTTAAAGGGCACCTATTATGGAATTTTGAAAATGACCTTTCATGTAGTGTGTAACATAGATCTAAGTGAACGAAAACATCCTGCAAAGTTTTAAAAAGTTCGCTATAATAGGTGCCCTAGCTCACTAGTGACACCTTCTGTGCAAAGAAATAGCAGACAAATTAATTAATTCTGAACCAATGACCTGAGCAGACTTATGGCCCGTACCAGAGTTTGTCCGTACCCACACATACCCGCCCCCCGCCCGTTCTGTTTTATTAATTAATTTATTTTATTATCACTGTTAATGTCTGTAACCTTTCATTTGCAATAACAAAAAGACCTGAGCAGACATTTGTCCATTGCCTGGGTATAAAATAAAATATGTTTCTTTCTCTGTCTGAATTTACTTGTGCAGAGACAACAGTTACACACACAGTTCATTAATTATTCATAAATTGTTTGGATGGTGACAGTATGAACATTAAAAGTGACACTGTGTTGAGTGCAGTGCTTATGGTGGTGGGAGTAAAGTAAACTGCAACAGAATAGGGGTGGGGAAAGTTAAGAACTGTTTCTGGGGGGTTGTGCAGTGAACATAAAAATGCCAGTGCCAGCTGGTATACATGAGGATACTGATGCTTCTGTTGAGGCCAGACAGGAGAGGATTTCCTCTTTCTAACTAGCTCCAGTACCAGAAAAAAGGAAGAGTCACAAAAGGCAAAAAAAAAAAAAATCCAAAAGGCCAATCCAAATAAAAAAACAGTCAAGTCCAGATCCAAACAGCCAAAGCAATCCAAATAATCTTATCTAATTAATATAACAAGACTATATCTGCTATAATTAATAATAACAATATACTATAACTATTCTAACCTGATATAATGTAATAATATAGCTACACCCCTAACACATGACACTGACACAATAACGTCAATGAGAGTTCTCTGACTCTCTGACACTACTACACCTGCTTCTACTGACAACAACACCCACAAAGTGGCGCGAGTTTCGAACCCCCTTTATCCGGAAGCGACACTCAGACCGAACCGATGACGTATCCAAACAAACCGAGGCCTCGTTTGTCATTACTCACGTGATTTTCACGTTAACAACACAAGCCTCGAATCGCGGCTTCATCTGGCACGCCCATTTTTTCTCGACACAAGCTCCGACGCCTCGTTTCAAATGTCACATCACTAGCTGTAAGTGGCTATTATTTGTCATATAGGGTTAGGGTTATGATGTTTAACATGTTTGTCAGTAAATTCATTAATTTAGAGATGCAAATGTGCTATAAGTTACCGTGACGTAAAGTGATTGTGCAATAAGTGCGCATCAGTTAGCGCCTTAAGATATGCTATTGATCTTTTGATATGATATTTAGGCTAATTTTGTTTCCGTGATTACAAGCTATTACCTAAAACAAGGAATATAATTATCAAATGCACATGACAATGTAATGTTTAATGCTTAATATTGATTTAATGTTTCACCTAAGTACTTTATTTAGGCAGTAAATAACTTACTGTTCAGTCAGCTATGCACTTTGAATATGTATACAATTATAATTGCTGTATTTTCTATGTTTGTTTCCAGTTTTACAATGTTAAAGTTAAACAAGAAAAGATTCGTGAAAGCTAATTGAAGATTAAAAGCCATGAATCAACATCTCGCCTGTTCACTGTCCGTCTAGCTGGATTGAGAAGTGGTACGTCTAGTGAGGACAGAAGTTACAGAACACTGGGGAAATTACAAACCTTGACTGTCATGAAATCTTATTTTCTATATGTATCCAGAACATAATACAAGCTTGTCCTGCAAAGATTGTGTTGATAAATACGTTTATTGTGCATTTTACATAAGGAGATCAGAATAGCACAATTTCTCTTAAATAACAAATAGGCCTAGTGCACATGGAATATTAAACGCAACCTTGCTAACTAAACAGAAAAGGAAAGGAAACCCAAATTTTGATCTGGTTTCTTGACTTTTTTCAGTAGGTGAGGGGTCTTCTCTTCTTCAATTATAGGTCAGAGATCTCCCTTATTTACTCTGCTCTCTCCCTGTTGGGAATAAACAGTTGAGTATAAAAACTCCTCACTTGACCTGGTAATGTAATTCTACTGAAGTCCAGAGTTCATCACACAACCATGCCCGTGGATTTCACTGGAAAATGGGAGCTGGAGTCGAGCGAAAACCTTGATAATTACCTTAAAGCACTAGGTAAGCCTGATCAGATGTCTGCTATCATTTAAGTCAGCAGAGAAATAAGAGAAAGCTATATTTGTGCCATTTTCTAACTCTGATTATGCCACTTAATGATATTAGACAAAGCCTAAAGAATGAGAAATGACCATGTCAATTTACAAATGTTTTTTTATTCTTATATATAGACATTTACTTTGCCGTTCGGAAGATTGCAGCCCACCTCACTCCAACAAAGATCTTTACCCAGGATGGGGATAGCTTTGTGATTAAGACACAGAGCGCTTTCAAAAGCTTTGAGCTGATCTTCACTGTTGGAGTTGAGAAGGAAGAATTTACTAAGGGATTTGACAACAGGTCGATAAAGGTGAACACTTCCATTTATAATTGTGATCCTCTTCTAATGTCATTGTTACAAACCTTTTAAGTCTAGGGAGAATCAGGCGTGCAACATTAAAATACTGAACGTGTACTTGAAAACATCTCACACAAACCAGTCTAATTTAAGTATGGTGATAATTTATTACAGTGAAAAATGAGAAATAATATTCAGAATAGAATATTTAGAAATTTTGAAAATTATTTACCTGTAGTTACCCCAGCCGTTGCCTGTTGGCCATGATCTCAGTCAGTTTGTTCAGTGATGAACAGTAAAACAAATAGAGAACAGGCCTCAACTTTTACCCTAAAGGACAAAATACATTAAAGTTCTTTTTTTCACATGTCATTTCAATACAGGTTTATTTATATAAACCAGGGGTGGACGAAGTACAAATCAAGTACTTAAGTACAGATACCATAACATATTACTCTAGTAAAACTCATTTTCAGATTAAAAGTACAAAAGTACTTGATTTGCATGTACTGATCAATGAGCCATATATTAATTCTAGACAGATTTATAGGCAAACTAGTCAGTAGTCAGCACTAATAAGAAAGAGTAGTGCTTTGATATGTATTGCAAATAAGCAATAGCTCTTTTTTTATGCACCATGGTCCCAAATTATATGATGATCAATAATATTATTAAAAAAAGTATTAAAACAAGTGAGCATAATTTGTATAAAAAGAAATTGAATTGAATGACTTTTGTTTTCATTAAAATCATGTAAATAAATTTAGAAACAGGCCAGTTCCTGGTGTTTAATATTTATGTAACACATATTCAGACTCTGGTGTCCTGGGAAGGTGACAAATTGGTGGCCACCCAGAAAGGTGAAAAAGCCAACCGGGGATGGAAACACTGGATAGAAGATGACAAACTTTATCTGGTGAGCATCCTCATTCTATGGATAATATTAACCAAAACATTGTTAAAATCAATGTTATTTATATAAATATAAATATTTCAATGTTTTTATGAAATATAATTAAGACATTTGAAGTGTTGTCCTGCATATTAACCTTTCATAAAATTCCTGCTCTGCTGTACTCACAAGGGATACGTTGACATGATCATTTCACTTGCAGGAGTTGACATGTGAGGATGCTGTGTGCCAACAAGTGTACAAAAGAAAAGACTGAATTTTCATGTGATTCAATGTCACATTCATTTAGCTACTCAACAAGTCTATCAAAATCAAGCTGTGTGTTAACTTGAGGCATCACTGCTTTCCCAGGAGATGAAAATGATTCACAATGGGAGTTTGTTTTCTTGTCTAAATAAAGATAATGAGACATTACACTATGAGTCTTGTTTCTTGTGCATGTAACTTAACCCCATAAAGCCTATTGTATCAGATATTTCAAGATAGACACTAGACTAATAAACTAAGGTTTACTTGATTATCCATACATAATTTTAAAAAAGTGTTAAAATGTGAGCATAAAATATGATCCACTGGGCTTTTGATCTCTCAATCATTATTGTATTGCATTGCATATGTTTTGCCCCCCACAAATAAAAACTAGCTTTGATCATTAGACTACGCATTTAAATATCACTTTACTAGGACATATAATTGGGATATATACAATGACAACTGATATTTAGATTAAAGTAGTCTGCTATTATAAAGATCTCACTGATTAACATTACAAGCGATGACAATGTATTCTTACTTTTGGCTATCTAAATATCAGCAACTGTACCAAATTGCATATTTTTGCTTAGTTTTGGCTCAGTTATTATCTATATTATGAAATCCATATTTTCATACTATACCAGCCATAAAAGCCTGATGTATAAAATAGTATACTCGACAACAACCTCAAAAAACTATAAATTTTGATTTTGAATGTCAGGCTTTACAGGGTTAATTGAAAAACACGTTTACTTTGGTAACTGAGAAAACACAATACAGAGCTAAGTAGTTAGTGGTTTTCTCCATAAGCTAAAAAAAAAATCGTTTTACATTCAGCACTATTAAAAAGTGATTCTGTATTAAGAAGAGACCCTGATGGTGTCTAAAGCAGTCAACCTATATTATTAATTAATAAGCTACGTTATTATCATTATTAGATAGTTGACATTTAGATATAGAGTGTGGGAAACTGTGGAAATAGTATAATTAGGCGACTTTTGAATTAATGCTATCATTGCTGAGAGACTATTACAATTTTAGTATTTAAATTATTTATTATAATATTTAAGAACACGCTTCACTGAGGATTTTCAGTTGACAGGGCACATTTCAGCACGGTGTTTTGTGTGTGTGTGTGTTATTAATCATGCCACGTACAATAAAGGTGTAGTCTTTAGAGGAAAGGGTTAACCTCAAACTCATTGCAAGCTAACGTCGTCATGCAGTGTCACTCAAATGCCGAGTTTAACCGAAATTACCCGAAAAACTCCGAAGCCGTCCGAGTGTCACGTCAACGCTTCCGACGTCAAGCGCACGGGCTTTGAGGAAGTTCCACGTCACATTTGCCTGCCGTGCACACAACTGAAGCCGAGAAACACATCAGACTCTCGGTGGATGATATAAAATATTGCAATTGAAGGAGACAAAAACCAACAAACGCAATCATGGTAAGTGTCACGTCAATGTTTATGTTATGGACAATATTGTAGCTGTTTCGCATATATTAAGGAAAATACGCTTTTAATAGCGTTAGCTCGCGCTGTTAGCCTCGCAAGGCCTTTAGAATGGCCACATAGACAACTCTCTCATTTAGTCAGTCTGTAAATTATTTATTCATTTTCACTATTTTTCGATATATTACTTGCATTTAAAACTTAACATTATCACATATATTATAAATGAATTGTCCACTTTAATGTTGTGAGTGAAGTGATATCTTGTGTTCTGGCTAACAGCTGATGATATGAATGTGACTATAACATTAACATAAGTACACGTTAATAAATAAGCACTATAGATATGTGATGCTGAATTATATTGAGGTGCATGGTCACTCCTGACATTTTCTTGGTGAGGCATGATTTGTTGTAGCGTAATTTTGTTGCTTAACTGCTGTAAAGGTTATTTGCTGTTACTAACGTTATATCAGATTTTAACTGGGTGATAAATGGCAAATGTTTGTGTAGTTATGGGTAGACCGGTTGAATTAAAACAATTTCACTGCTTTCTGTTCTTGACGCAATTAAGTTATGAGCTTTTTCTAAAGAATGAAATCCTGATCATGTACGTATTTATAAGATAATTATTGACATTTATTTTTCACAGACCATATAGGCTGTTATTCCTACAGTATTTTGTGGGTGTAGCCCAGTACCTCTAGGGGGGTCCGGGGGCATGCACCTCTGTAAGAAAATGTTGTACATTTTAAAGATAAATTCATGAATCTGGTGCACTTTGAGTCATCCAAATCCACTGTTGAAAATAAATAATCCACCCGCCAATCGACGAACCTATGAATTCTCTGATTTAGATATCTGCATTATGATTATGTCAGCCAAATACAGGATATTTACCATTCATATGTGCCAAATGTCTGTCAGATTTCGCGCTCCTAACTCTTCTTCTGTTTGGTTTTTCCTAACTCACTGACGGTGCTCGAGCTACTAAAGGTATAGGGAAAACATGACATGGATTTCAGGAGAAATAGGTTTTGTTAATGTATAGTGTAAGGCAAGTCGAATGGATTTGGGAAATGGACCGGCCGGGATTTTATATTTTCGGAGCTGGACAAGACGTATTTGCAATCACATCGATATTGCCCGCATAATCATACAGTATGATCAAATATTGGGGGGGACAAATTGTCCTCCTTTGAATATTGGGGGGGACGTGTGTATGGGGTCCCCCCATAGAATTACGCCCATGATATCAACTTTAAAATAATAGTGATTCTGATTCTTCTCCTCTAGCCTCTGAGGCTGGACATCAAGCGCAAACTCACGGCTCGATCTGACCGTGTCAAAAGCGTAGACCTTCATCCATCCGAGCCATGGATGCTGGCCAGTCTGTATAACGGCAGTGTCTGTGTGTGGAACCATGAAACACAAGTAAGTAGGAAACGTGTGCAGTTTTTCTGAACTTTACAACAAACATTAGGGATACAGTAGAGCACTAAGTGTGTTTAATGTTTTTCTAATAATCTCTTATATTTCCCTTAAATAGACTCTGGTTAAGACGTTTGAAGTCTGTGACCTGCCAGTTAGAGCTGCCAAGTTTGTTGCCAGGAAAAATTGGGTCATAACTGGTGCTGTAAGTATATACATGAATAATAATGTACACTTGTATATAATATCTGTAAATATAGGATTCCTTTTATCATAGATTTGGTACTGATATGAAACAAATTTTTTTTTTTATTCCTAAAATTATAAAAAATTCCCCTTTTTTTCTAGGATGACATGCAAATTCGAGTTTTTAACTACAACACATTAGAGCGAGTACACATGTTTGAGGCCCATTCAGATTACATTCGCTGCATCGCTGTGCATCCCACCCAGCCCTACATCCTCACGAGCAGCGGTATGGGCAGATTACATTTGCATATAAGTATTCATATTACGTAACATATTACAGTACCGTTTAAATGTTTGGTGTGTCAGTAAGATTTTTAAAAGAAAGAAATGCTTTTATTCATCATGATTGCATTAAATTGATATAAAGTAACAGTAAAGACAAATGTAATGTTATAAATAATTTGTATTTCCATTAAATGCTTTTCTTTTGAACTTTCTATTCATTAAAGAATCCTGAAGACATTATACAGTATCACGGTGTCCAGAAAAATATTAAGCAGCACAACGGATTTCAACATTGATAACAAGCAAATGTTTCTTGAGCACCAAATCTGTTAATTAGAATGATTTCTGAAGGAACATGTGACACTGTAGACTGGAATAATGGCTGCGTGAAATTCAGCTTTGCCATCAGTTACATTTTTAAATATATTAAATAGAAAACAGTTATTTTAAATTGTCATAATATTTCACAATATTACTAGTTTTAATCAAATAAATGCATACTTGGTGAGCATAAGACATTTCTTTCGAAAAAATTTTGAAAAAAATCTTACCAACCCCGAACTTTTAAACTGTGGTGTATGTACAAAACACTTTGTTTAACATTCATTGGGTGTGTGTGCATTTAGACGACATGTTGATAAAGCTGTGGGACTGGGAGAAGAAATGGTCCTGCAGTCAGGTATTTGAGGGCCACACACACTACGTCATGCAAATTGTCATCAACCCCAAGGACAACAACCAGTTTGCGAGTGCATCGCTGGACAGAACCATCAAGGTAAAATAGTACACTTATGCAGATAGAGCCAGTTTGAATCTGACTTGTGACATTTCCCCCATCATTTCTTCTTTGTTGTGTTTCAGGTTTGGCAGCTGGGCTCTTCCTCTCCTAACTTCACTCTGGAGGGTCATGATAAGGGGGTGAACTGCATTGATTATTACAGTGGAGGAGATAAACCCTACCTCATATCTGGAGCTGATGACAGACTGGTTAAGATTTGGGACTATCAGGTACTATAGTGATATTGATGATAATCAATGGAGCAAGTAATTCCTGGCTAGTTATTTACTTCTGTTCTGTGTGCCTCTCTCTCTTTAGAATAAGACATGTGTCCAGACTCTTGAAGGTCACGCTCAGAATGTGTCCTGTGTAAACTTCCACCCAGAGCTGCCAATCATCATCACTGGATCAGAGGATGGTGAGTCATCTTTAGGATAATGTTATAGATTTTTTAATGATCACTTTTATAAAACTGCACTGCCTCATTCCTTATGCAAATATTTGTTTAAAGATTTGTTTTATAACAGTATCATATTTAAAAGCTTTCAGTGGTCCCTGCACATTAAACTGGGATTGTATAAAGTGATAGGCGCTTTCGAAACTCGTGCTTTGTGATGCTTTGCAAATAATTAGTTTTAATCCAGTGATTCCGAGCATGTATCAAACTGTCGAAGTCACGTGATTTCAGTAAAATAAGCTTTGTTATGCCACAACTAGTTCAAAATGTATAGAAATTGAAATGGTTCGCCTTTAGGGGTGATCTCTGTGAACCCATGAACCAGTGTCTAAAATGATTTTTACCTGATTTCGGATACATTTTATAAACTTTGAATGACACATTTGTATGATAAAAAGGAAGAGTTGTAGTCCCTACAAATAGAATTCAAATAAAATAACACAAATTATAAAGACACTTTATATTTAATGGTTTTAGATAAGTATTATTATTTAAATATATTGCATATTATAGATTACACCTTCAATAAAACATTTGTAATTGGTTTGTAAAAGGTGTTTATGCATCTTTTGGCTGAATTTTCACTGCATTTACACTGTTCTGACCAGCAGTGGTCACTAGCGTGTTGTGTTTTGGGTGAATCATTTTGCAAAGAAATTGGTCCAGTTGATTCAAAGTTTAAAAAGCTTTGTTTCTCCCATCACTTGTATAAAGTATTTTCAAAATAAAAACGTTGTAACTGTCTTTTGTTAAGGCACGGTTCGTATCTGGCACTCCAGCACTTACCGTCTAGAGAGCACCCTGAACTATGGTATGGAGCGGGTGTGGTGTGTGTCTGGCTTGCGCGGCTCCAACAATGTGGCATTGGGTTATGACGAAGGCAGCATCATTATCAAGGTAATAAAAATAATTCAAAAGTAACACCACACAGTGGTGTGAAATACTGGCTAAAGCTCAGGCTGATAATAGGAAAGTTCACTCTCCGCAACAAGAGCCATTAGGTTGCTTCAGGGCCTGGGCTGTCAGCAGGGGACGGCAGAGATAGATAATGTTACAAAAGATTTCTATTTCAAATAAATGCTGTCCAATTCATCAAAGAATCCCAGACAATGCAGCACAACTATTTTCAAGATTGATAATAATAATAAATGTTTCTTGAATAGCAAATCCACATATTAGAATGATTTCATGAGACACTGAAGACTGGAGTAGTGGCTGCTGAAAATCCATCTTTGCCATCACAGGATAAATTAAAATTGAAACGGTTATTTTAGATTGTAATAATGTTTCACAAATCACAATATTACTGTATTTTCTCAAATAAATGCAGCCTTTGTGAGCATATGAGACTTTTTTCTAACTTTGAAATGGTAGTGTCTATAGATATAGCTAAATATATTTACATGACATTCCTGTCTTCTTCAGTGAAGATTAACTAATAATCTGATGAGCTTTATATAATGTAATATCTTATGTGGACAGTTCTTTGTAATTTATCCGGTTTATATTTGTGTTTTAGCTTGGTCGTGAGGAGCCAGCCATGTCAATGGATGCCAACGGAAAGATAATTTGGGCCAAGCACTCTGAGATTCAGCAGGCTAATCTCAAAGCCATGGGAGATGCTGAGATCAAGGATGGCGAGAGGCTACCACTGGCGGTGAAGGACATGGGCAGCTGTGAGATCTACCCTCAAACTCTCCAGCACAATCCTAACGGCAGGTAAGTCTATCACATCTTTCCCTTAACACCACTACTGTACATGCAGCCTAATCCTTGCTCCAATTTATTAATGTAAATATAATTTTACAAATGATACATTTCTCAACATCCAAAGATTCAGCACCTTTAAAGCACCTTTAATCTTGTTTAGGTTTGTGGTGGTGTGCGGAGATGGAGAGTACATCATCTACACTGCTGTGGCTCTGAGGAACAAGAGCTTTGGATCTGCACAGGAGTTTGTCTGGGCCCATGATTCATCAGAGTAAGTGCTCTACAAGCATATAGAAAACAGATGTTCAGAGCAGCTGCTTACCAAATATACTCATTTACAGTGAGAAATGTCAAAACTGACATGTCTTTGTTTTAAATCAAGGTACGCGATTCGGGAAAGCAGCAGTCTGGTGAAAATCTTCAAAAATTTTAAGGAGAAAAAATCTTTTAAGCCCGACTTTGGAGCAGAAGGTAAACTGTTTTGCACTGCATCATAGGCAAGTAGTTCAACAAGCTATGTATTCCCAATTTTGTATGCAAATATATAGTAGTAGATACAGAAAATGTACAAATGCACAGTATACGGCACAGCACACTCAAATCCTTGATTACATGTTGTACAAGCATAGAAGCCTTTTATGGTTTTATGTAAATGAATGGTTGTGTGCTTGCAGGCATCTATGGTGGTTTCTTGCTGGGCGTCAGATCAGTGAATGGCTTGGCTTTCTATGACTGGGATAACACAGAGCTGATTCGTCGCATTGAGATCCAGCCCAAACACGTGAGTCTATTGCTACAGTCCTCCTGTCTTTTGTTCTGTATGGCTTGGCAATTTCTTAGTGTGCTTGGACCAATTGCTTCTGTACTTCCAGATTTTCTGGTCAGACTCTGGTGAGCTGGTTTGCATTGCCACAGAGGAGTCTTTCTTCATCCTGCGTTATCTGTCAGAGAAGGTGGCCGCATCACAAGAGTCAAATGAGGGAGTTACTGAAGATGGAATCGAAGATGCTTTTGAGGTCAGTGCACATCAGTGTTAAAAACAGTGTCAATTTTAATTACTTTTTGGGTTGTTTCGAAGGAAGCGCATTTTAATTAAATCTGTAATTACAAATAATTAAAATAAAATGCTCTAACGAATCATTAACAATACGACCAGGATTGATATTAACACTGTAAATCAAGTCAATTTTGATTTTAACTTTAAAGAATTGAAACAAAAGTTCTGATCTCCTCTGTTTGTGTGTGCAGGTCCTGGGAGAGATTCAGGAAGTGGTAAAGACGGGTCTGTGGGTGGGAGACTGTTTCATTTACACCAGTTCAGTCAACAGACTCAACTACTTTGTTGGAGGAGAGATTGTCACCATTGCTCACCTGGACAGGTACCGTCAAATATCTGAAATCAGTTCAGAACATTTTCATATTTTTTTAATGCATTAATCTCATATTCACACTTGTTCCAAATTTGTGGTTGGTACGATTTCAAAATGTTTTTGAAAGAAGTCTCATTCTATTTAACACATTTAAAATTTTTAATTTGTTCCTGTGATGGCAAAGCTAATTTTCAGCATAATTTCTCCAGTCTTCAGTGTCACATGATCCTTTAGAAATTATTGTAAAATGCTGATTTGGTGCTCAAAAATCATTTTCTTATTATCAATTTTATTATATTATTTTGTGCAATTGTCTTTACTCCATCTTTTTATCAATTTAATGATCAAATTTAATTTGCTAAATAGAAATATTAATTTCTTGAAAAAAAGAAAAATACTGGCCCCAAACTTAGTAAAACAGTATACATATAGAAGTAAGGCCTTATAATTTATTCAGTCTAACAGTGTCTTATTTATCGTAGAACCATGTACCTTCTGGGATACATTCCTAAAGACGACCGTCTTTACCTGGGTGATAAGGAGCTGAACATTGTCAGTTACTCTCTTCTGGTGTCTGTCCTGGAGTACCAGACTGCTGTCATGCGCAGAGACTTTGGCATGGCTGACAAAGTGCTGCCCACCATCCCTAAAGAACAGAGAACCAGGGTTGCCCACTTCCTAGAAAAACAGGTAAGACTTCAAAAGATTTTCCTGTAAGTCATGATTTGCGAATAACTATGTTCTAGCTCTGCAAAAAAAAAAGACTCGTAAATCATAATTAATAAAGATAAGCATGAAGTACAAGTTGTCACACTACAGTTCTTGTGAAGATCAATGTAAACAAATGTGGGTCAAGAAAGCCTTATGCTGCATCTGAAATCGAGCCTTCCCTACTATATAGTATGCAAAAAACAGTAGGCCAGCTGAGCATGTCCGAGTGCATAGTATTAAAAAAACAGTAGGTGAAAAGTCCCCGGATGACTTAGTACTTCCGCCGAGATAATGAAGTGTGCATTCGATGGACAATACTTTCCCATGAGGCCACAGGAGAGTGTTTTTGAATGGCAGTGAAGCGACGCTACTGACGCTGGTAGGTCACGTGACAGCAACAACATGGTGGATGTAGTACATCCGAATTTCATTTATACAACCCACATTCATACTATATAGAAAATTTTTCTACACAAAATGCTCGTTTTAATGCTCGTGAAGTAAATTTAAATGTAGTACATACTCAGACAGTATGTGATTTCCTGCAGCGTTATAGATTAATTGGCTACCAAAAGTTTAGCAAATCAAAATGATAATCTTTTTATGTTTTGTGATATCTAAAGGATCTTTGTCCGTTTGCATTCAGGGCTTCAAGCAGCAGGCTCTGGCCGTGTCCACTGATCCAGAGCACCGGTTTGAGCTGGCACTGCAGTTAGGAGAGCTGAAAATCGCCTACCAGCTAGCAGTAGAAGCTGAGGTTTGTTGTTTTAAACATATACAGCTCCCCTAGTGGTGGCCAAGCTCAATTGCTTACTACTTTTATTGCATTTATTGTAGTGGAAATTTTTTTTTCTGTAAAAGTAATGTTCAAGATTCTGCATGTAAGCTGATATAATTAAGATTTCCAATGATAATGCTTTTCTTCTCTAGTCTGAGCAGAAGTGGAAGCAGTTGGCCGAGTTGGCCATCAGTAAGTGCCAGTTTGGTTTGGCACAGGAGTGCCTCCATCATGCCCAGGACTATGGAGGTCTTCTGCTGCTGGCCACTGCATCTGGCAATGCTGCTATGGTTGCCAAGCTTGCAGAGGGGGCAGAACGTGACGGAAAAAACAATGTTGCCTTCATGACCTTCTTCCTGCAGGGAAAGTAAGTATTATAAGTGAACAGACTTTTGTCAGCTGAAATACAAATAGAAATATGTTAACTAAAGATGTTTTACTTTTGTGGATTATCTTTTTGTATACCATCGTCTGGGTGAATACTCGATTCTGATTGCCTGCAGGGTGTCCATTAAAAAGTGATAGAGGACACCTAGTAAAGGAGCTCTGGTGAAACTGACTGTTTACCGTTTGAAATGAATAAATAAATGTCTAAAAACCCTTACATAGTCTACTATGCATTCCTATACTGTTGGAGGAAGTCATGTTTCAGTCACTGATTGTTATGTAAGGGTTAATGCCCGACGAGGTGTCCATTGTCAGGTATTAATGGACGACGGCGTGGCGTGAACCGTCCAACGCACAGCGGCCTTTGCCGAAGTCCATTAATATACCTAGATAATTGACACCTCGAAGGGCATTAACCCGCTTATGCCATGGTCACTTGCCAAATAACACATTTTTAAAACATTAGTTTATATAAAATTATAAAATTTACAATACAATACTGATTTTTATTGTTTGTTTGTCTTGCCAGACTGGACAACTGTTTGGAGCTCTTGATCAAGACCAATCGTCTACCAGAAGCAGCCTTTCTTGCCCGCACATATCTGCCTAGCCAAGTATCCAGGTCTGTATTCACATTCACTTTGTCACAGCATTAAAGTATTTTTTTAATAAAGTGAAGTGGTATTTTGGAAGGGCATACAACATATAAAAAAAAAAAAAAAGTGTGCACAATATGCTAATTTTTTGTCCAGCTTCCAGTCAGAGCACACTGTGTGAGATGTTGTATCCCACAATGGAATGCATTTGACTTGACCTTCAAAATGAGTCTCTTTTTGACTCATAATTTGATCTCACTGTGAAAAGACAATTTTAAACATATTGGTATAAAGTAAATTGTCATTGTCATTTTTATTTTTCAGAGAGTAAAATGCATTCTTTACAATCCTGTAACTGTGTGTTTGATAACAGGGTGGTGAAACTTTGGAGAGAGAGCTTGTCTAAAGTGAATCAGAAAGCTGCAGAGTCTCTGGCAGATCCTACAGAGTATGAGAACTTGTTCCCAGGCCTGAAAGAGGCCTTTGTGGCAGAGCAGTACCTGAGAGAGTCCTGCCTCGGCAAAACCAGACCTGCCTCCGACTACCCACTGATCACGGTAGGAAAGCACAATTTTTTATTTGTTTTATTAGATTTAGATATTATGTGCTATTGTCATTTTTATTATATTTCTATTTAGCATTTATTTTTATTTCAGTTTTGGTTTTATAGTAATTTTTTCCTGTTATTTGACAAGGAAAAGACAAAGTTTCATTTGAAGGTTTTTAAGTGTAAGTTGTTCATCTAGTGCTTATATTTTCAGCTTCATTTCAATTACTAAAAACTATTTTTAATAGTTTTAATTTTAATTACTAATATCAACCCTGCCTTTTATTCCAAGACATTCTTTCACTGTTTACTTATACAGGATCCAAGCAGTTCTTTAAAAGATACAAGTCGATCTTCTGAAATCAAGCCAAGTCTAAACTTGTAAATAAGATTTACACCAGGGATGCTATAATATAAAATCATCATTACTCCAATATGGTTGATCAAGAAGTGTTTTTAACAGGGAATAATTGTATCTGGTCATTGCAGTCTGTTTGGATGATCACTGCTTACTGCTCTCTTTTAATTGTTTGCATACTTCTTTCTGTGTTTTTGTCTTTTTTTTAAATCCATTTTATTTGAGTAATAGGCTGCCTTTATAATTTTTTTCCTCTCTCTTTTCTCTGCGTTTAGCCCAATGAAGAAAGGAACGTGCTGGAGGAAGCCAGTGGTTATGAACCAAAAGGAATTATCCCCACTCCTACACAGGTGTGTGTGTGTGTGTGTCAAACACTTATTTTGTTGATTGCAACTAGTGGTAACTTTTTGTTACACCTGCCAGTGGCCAAGGACATAAGATAATTAATAGCCATAAGTATTGTTTTACTGGCCATGAAACTTTTTTTGCAAAAACAGGCAGTAATGACACCACTATTTTTTTTAGATACAAGTAAAAATTCACAATTCTCTATTCCAATTTCATAAGCACAGCTAAAACTACTAGCCTACCTCTACTAATATACATTTATTATTAATGAAGTAAACAGTCAAATTGCAAGCAATAGCACAAATAGATACAATAGAACATAGATAATAATGAAATAAACAGTTTTTTTTTCAGGTAGGTCTAGCAATAGTTTTCAGGTACAGAAATTTAATAAAGTAATCAAATGTAAAAGCACTGCATAGTTTTCAATGAAAAATTAAATTAAACATTGATTAATCCTTATTAAAGTTACAAAAGTTATTTAGTCAAGAACAGTGGGTGATTTTCGTTTTGTCTTTTGTTGTTTATATTTGGCTGCTGTCACTTTAAGAGCTGCACAGATCCAATATACTGCTACACACGCGTTTTAATTCTCAACTGTTAACGTTCACTTAAGATATAACCGATTGTGTTTACTATGATACTCACAGAGATCGGCATTTTTAAAATTATTTTGTGTGAATTTGTCCATTCAAGCGCTAGAAGATGTGAAAGAGAAGTCAATTCTGTATTCACGCTCTGTCTGAGACTTGCTTTCTGGGCGCACGCTTTGTTTGCGCACAGAGAAATTCCCACACAGCACGTGAGTACCGAATTGAATTCCCTTTCATGTCTTGTGCTTGAATATTTAAATTTGCAAGGCTTAGACTTTTGTGACGATGCAGCACTGGCCCATCAACTATC
Organism: Semotilus atromaculatus; assembly: GCA_031834385.1. NCBI lineage: Eukaryota > Metazoa > Chordata > Actinopteri > Cypriniformes > Leuciscidae > Semotilus > Semotilus atromaculatus. Next base: position 33,877,877 of record JAULUF010000044.1, on the reverse strand, counting down.
ATAAATTACAGCGTTCAAGTACCGAATTGAGTTGCGTCTTCTTGAACTTGAATGGTTTAAAATCACTTCAATGTGTAAATTTACAAGACAAAAGATCCGAGAATCACATGCGTGCCGAGCTGTGGGGCCTGCTCTGTACAGATCAACTAGGATCTGTTCCACCCCTAATGGCCTACCACAATACCTGAGCAAAAGAGTAATCTAAAGAGTTCACATTTATCTTTGTGCATAAACTAATCAAATTGCCTGTGTATGTTCAGGAGGTGAAAGACACAGAGGAGGCCCCAGAGGATGTGGGTGTTTTGGCCTCAGTGATAGCAGCCGTCTCGGCTCCAGTAGTTGCTGCCATGAGTCATGCAGAATCCCAGCCGCCTCAGAAGGTTGAGGAGGAGACTGAGGAAGAGCCTTCAAAAATGACAGAAGCTGAACGGAAGGTATTTGGTCAAATAAATGATATGGTTAATAAAGCCATATGAACATCAGACTTGATGTAACCTCATTTTGTGATTTTTTATTTTAAGGTTATTGATGAACTGGAGGATGATTTGGATAACATGGAGCTTGATGACATTGACACCACAGACGTTAATCTGGATGACGACTTCTTGGATGACTAAACCTGCAGCACTAAAGCATTGAGTTTATTTAAGCGACCAAACCTTTTTTTATTTGTTCCTGTTAGACCTCCAGAGCTGAAGTCTGGGATAGACTGAGCTGAATATAAATGTCTTTTAGGGCGTACCACCGATGGAAAGAGGGGGAGGAATGTGCATTATTGATGGTGAATTTTTTTGTACTTTGGACTCTGGACCTTCAATTTACATTTTACCTGTACATCAAGGTTGATTCTTGTGTTTGACCATGATCAATCGTGGTCACATTATTCATAATAAAGATATCTACTATACTTACAATGATTTGTCCTGTCATAACATTGTTTCTGTTTTATATTCTGTTAAATATGGAATCCTTTGAAATCCTAGTAACCAGCTAAAAAAATTAAAAAAAAGCTGCCTGAAAGTTTCCAGTATGCCTATTAAGACCTTGATTAGCTGATTCAGGTGTGTTTTATTGGGGTTGGAGCTACACTGGACACCTTGACCAATATACACTTACCTATGTTAACTGACCAAATACAGTTAAATTAATAATAGGAAAAACAGACTGGCATGAAACAAGGTATGGATTTTGCTTTTTCATTGAATAATGACTTAAATTTCAATGAATGATTATCTTAAAGTGGGTTCTCCCTTAAAAAGAAAATCCCTGTTAACGCTATCCTATTAAATGACTATATGTGTCAACTTGTCATTTTGCATGTCAAATTAAGTTGAAATTAAATCTCACTGTGTAATAAGTAACCTTTATCTTTAATCTGGAACAATGGGATTTTTCGCTTCAATTAACAGGACTTCTAGGAATACTGTGTGAACTTACTTGTGCCATGAAATGTTTTAAAAATGTTTTACCTTTGAAGTTACAGAGAAAAATAAATGTCAATGGTTTCCCTCAGTTCTAATCTACATTAATAAAATATGTTTATATGCTGCTGCTATTCTGGCACAATATAATGGAGTTTCAAAGCATGTCAAACTTGATTGCAGATGAAGGAAACTGTAAGCATTTTGATCTTTAGTAATGTTCTCACTGCAGTAAAGGAAATATTTATGTCATCCAGTGGCCCAAAAATATAAAAAAGTGTCATAATTGACTTCCACCTTGTGTCTTTCTCTGAGATCTTTCATTAAATGGCATCCTGTCCATTAGATGGAGCCAGTGCTCCTGAATGATTACTATGTATCAGTTTAACTCATTGAGTAGGAAAAGAGGAACAGCTGTGAGTTCCTGTGAGATCAGAAAAGTTTCTTGACAGAGCTGTCATTTGTGTCACAGTTTACACCAAACAACTAGTTTCTAAAATATATGATTGACCATCTGTTACCATCATTGAATTGTTCGTCTTGATTGAACTGTGACAATATGGCTGCCACCTCGCCCATTCCTGCCACAGATTCTGTCTGCTATCTTTGCACTTCTTTAAAAGACACTGTTGTTCTAAGATGTTGCCACAGTTTGTGCAAAACCTGTCTACAAAGCTACTGGGAGCTCAACAAGTCCCTAAAGTGTCCTGTTTGTTTGAGGGTAACACACTGTTCTGTTCTTCTACATCATTTAAGTATTTCTCGCTTTTCCTCAGAGGATGAATCCTCTCAAGACAGCGACTTCAAACCACTCCATGTGGGGAATGTTGAAAGTGAAATGGTAAGTGAGCTGCACTTTCACTAAAAAGAAACTGCACTTTTAACTTTGATCTTGAAATATAACTTTGGCTAAAGGATCTGCTCTAATCCAGAAATAGATTTCAGGGTCTGTCTTATGAAAACAGCTAAGTAGGAGCAAAACTAAACTATTTTAATAATATAAAATTAATTTGATTTATTTTAAAAATGTATCAGTATGTTTGCATTTTATGGAATAAATAGTTGTAGTAGACAAGTATTTTTTTACCTATTAGATTGCCATTTATTAAAAATGTGTAGAAAGTATACTAAGTCAGTTAAAGCTCTTTCCAGACTAAGTTCCGACCTCAAAGCCTTCCAGTCATTCTGCAATACAGACAACTCATAGTTTCCCTGCTTCCCCTTGAAATTGACCAGTGGAATTGGTAATTGGCAATTGATTTAGTTGCTGCCATATTATAGATGAAGTCACATTATGCTTTTCCTTGAAGTTGGGGCTGAACAATGCTGTCAGATGTCTGTTCCAGTGGTTATTTTCAAGTAGGAGCAGTGGAGGTCTTAACATAGAGGCATAAGGTAGGCGGCTGCTTGGGGCCCCCTACCAGCGGTCGTAGTAGGGGGGCCCCCAACCAACTTCAAAAAAAAAAAGGGAAAAAGCCCCCTTCTCATCATGAACGCTTCAAAAGCATGGTACATGTTATTAAAATTCTTAAGAAATACGTTGAAACGTTATAGTAGTAGTTAAAATGTCCAGTTCATGGTTCTCTGTCCCTACACACCCCCTACTTTCACAATGAAATGGACTAGTCCGTAACGGTGAGCGGCGCGAAAGATAAACAGTGACAGGACTGTATACATTTCGGTAAGTTCAACATTTATACATACCTACCTACCTTCGCCTTGGGCCCCCAATTTGCCATTGAGTAGGAGATGTCTATTTTGCATATTTAGTACTGTTTGAGTCACCTCTGACACTGATCTGATTGATCTGAATGCATACTTTGAATAGTGTAAGTTGCTTTGGATAAAAGAGTTTGCCAAATGCATAAATGTAAATGTCTATGCTGTGATAGCAGTCAGTGAAGAAGGAGCTATCAGAGATAATGAGCACAATGGCCAGCATCAAGACAGAAGACGACATTAGTACCATGGTCCAGATGTTGATGGAGGTCAAACATGAACCGACAGAAAAAAACATATCAGCAAACATAGAAAACCATATACATGGACATACAACTTTGGACATTGCCTTTGTGAAGGTAAGGTGTCAAATGTTTCAACATATGTCATCCTAGCTACAACTTTTCTAAACATGTTCTTTTTTTTTATTAAAGAAGGAGCAGTCCAATAAAACCAGGTGAGTGTCCCATCTTTTCATGAAATTGCAAATATCTCTCGTTAGTACGTAAATGCTTTGAAATAAGCATTAATATCTTGCATAGTTAACTTCCTTTGCTTCCCCTAAAAGCCTTTGATTTATACATCATTTACTTCTAGTGATGAGGAAATGCATACAGACATGATACTACATAACACAGCTCCTGCACCCAGTTCCGTCTTAATGGAACCCAATGACTCTAGAGAGAATCCTAACCCACCACCCACAATTACTTGTGGATCCTTAAGGTCCAACCTTTGTCCAAAATGCGGCAAGAGCTTCAAAAGAAAATCAGACCTCAAAGCCCATGAGAAAGTGCACTCCTTGAAGAAGTCACACCAGTGCTCCACTTGCGAAAAGAGTTATGTCGATAAACATGAGCTTTCCTTGCACATGCGGCTACACACCGGCGAGAAGGTGTTGGACTGCCCTCATTGCAAGAAAAAGTTTGTCAGGGAGAGTGGATTGAAGTCCCACTTGAGGAGCCACACAGGGGAGAAGCCATTCTCTTGTTCACAATGTGGGAAAAGCTTTTCTCGGAGAAGTACCCTAAATACCCACCTGCGTTTGCACCTAGGCACCCTGCCCCACCAGTGCATTCATTGTGGGAAGCTTTTCAACACTGCGGCAGCTATGAGAGTCCACAGAGCAACCCATACCGGAGAGAGGCCCTTTCCATGCCCGCAATGTGACAAGAAATTCATCAATAAAGTTGAACTGGATGTACACCTACATATCCATGCAGGGAACAGGCCGTTCAGCTGTTCAGTATGTGGGAAGAGTTTCTTGAGAAAGCAAGAACTCAACACTCATCAGACCATTCACCAAGACAACCGTCCCTTTCATTGCATACACTGCGAGAGCAGCTTCAAAAGGATGAGCCACCTCACATCGCACATGAAGATCCATTTCTCCGAAACCCCTTACAAATGCAAACACTGCGGCAAGCCCTTCAAACATCCCAACAGCCTCAAAATGCATGAGCGTGTTCACACTGGAGAAAAACCCTACGGTTGTGAACGCTGTGGGAAAAAGTTCCCTTCTTCAGGAGAGCGCTCTAAACACATGGCCGTACATTCGGAGGAGAAATCGTACAAGTGCCCGAAATGTGACAAGAGCTTTCGCTTCAGGAGCAGTATGAGGTCCCACCAGGTCACACACACTGGAGAAAGACCTTTCCACTGCAAGAAGTGCGGTCAGAGCTTCGCAAGGCGTGCAACTCTCAAAAGTCATAAGGTAGTGCACACCGACGAAAGACGTTACAGCTGTTCTCAGTGCGGTCTAGCCTTCAAATCCACCTCTACTCTAAGGAGCCACCTGATAATCCATTCCAGCAAGTCCCCGTTAAAATGCACAACCTGTGGCAAAACCTTCACTCGCCAAGACACCTTCAAAAGGCATCAAGACATTCATGCAGGGATCAAAGTCCACAAGTGCTCAGAGTGTGGAAAGTGCCTGAGCTCAGCAAGTTGCCTGAAGCTACACATGCAGGGTCACTCTGGGAATAAGAAAATGTACAACTGCGACGAATGCGAGAAGAGCTTCAGTTCCACGTCCTATCTGCAAAAGCACCGGCAGATCACACACACCGACGAGAAGCCATATGTTTGCTTTGAGTGCGGGGAGAGCTTTAACACAGACGGGAAGCTAGTTACTCACCAACTACAGCATTCAGGACAGATGGAGCATGTTTGCTCCCATTGTGGGAAGAAGTTTGCAAGGAAAGAGACTCTAAGACGACATGAGAAGATGCACTCTGAAGTGAGGCCTCACCAGTGCTCGGAGTGTGGGAAAGGATTTACAAGGAGCGATCAACTAAAACAGCATCGGAGAATACATTCAGAGACATATTAGATGGATGTAATATTTTCATTTTGAGTTCTACTAAATTTAATTAAATGTTAGTGAAAGGAAATGTAGCCTGGTAGCACAGGATTGGTTTGATTAACATTTTCTTTTGCTATTGAATCATATTTTGTCCATGCATTTTTGGACCCCACTTGAGTTTATTTGAATGGCGCTCTATACTAGTGGCACTAGATGGCAGTCTGTGCTTTGAGACAGAATTGAGTGAATAGTGGTACTAAAAAGGTGCATGAAAACCCAAAGTTGCAAAACCTATGAAAAAAAAGGCACTTCAATGTTAAAGTAAAAGATAGGAGGGAATATGTTATTTTGTGCTTTTGTTTTGTTTCAGTGTTCTGTCATTAAAGAAAATGATGTACTAATGTGATGGGATTTTTATAAAAAACTAAAAGATCTCAAAAATGTTTTCACTTTTAAAACAGCACCTCATGTGTTTGGTTTGGCACTTTCCCTCTCCATATGAGTCTGGTAAATAAGTAATGGCAGTTAAAATGTAACAACAGTCCATGTGTCCATTGGATTTTGATGCAAATGGCAGTTTCAGCAATATCAGCCAGAGGCGAGGACTAGCTCTTTGATTTAAATTATACAAACACTTTATCTGAAGCTGCTGTCTTTGCATTAACTTGCTCTTGTACCCGAAGGGTACAATAATGCCATGCACAGTGAAGAGGAATCACATAGACATATTAGACTGGATCAGTTTACCAAATTAGATATTTGATTTATATATGTATTTGTATCTGGTAAAAAAAAAAAACAGTTTAGCCTTTTTTCCTGTATGCACAGTTTCTATAAAGCACAGTGCTGCATGATACCAGCTCTTGATTGTACATTTTTGTGCCTTTAAAGAGGTCACTTGATATAAAATTCAAAGCAGCACAGCTGAATATAGTCTAAAATGATATACAGTATATCCATGATAATGGTAGTGTTCACGCTTTCAGAAAAGCCACTCTGTGAGTTCATCACCTAGGCTCAAGTAGGTCTTTTCATTTTGTGTCTATCCTTCATTGATTTCTTTAACCAATCAAGTGTTTATATGTGTATTCCCATTTGTTCATGTGGATGTTGGCAGATTCAGATTCCATTCCAGCAATTTGATTCCCAGTTGAACAAATAAACATAGTAAGAAATTCTTAGTCTGGTCAGGGGAGAGTCACACTCTGTCTCCCTGACAACAGTCGCTAGGCAACTAACATTTGTCATCCCTTTTCTTTCTTACCTCATGTCCCGTTTCCAACCATCTGCCTTTAAAGTGAAGCCATCAAACCCTTTCAAATACAAATATAGTTCCTCACCTTGAGGAGCAGCTGGTTTACTTGCAAGAATCATTTCGACGTCATCACAATTGCAGGGACAAACATCAGACACATGCTAGGGTATCATAACAAATTGTCTTTATTCTCTCATTTTCAAAGACAGCATGGATAACATTCATCAATAGTGAGAAACAAGTGAATGGTGCTGCCCTGTTTGACCTTGGAACGTTTCCAGAACGTTGTGGTTTCATTGTTGTTGCATAAGCTTGTGTGGCCAGCCCCCACAGAAATGCTTGGTCCTATGGCATATTCAGTGGATTCCATGAGATATTGTGTTGTTGGGTCTAAAATGATGTGAGCTGGTGAAAATACAGAACAAAACTGGCCCATCTTTGTAGGCTCCGTGTCTCCTCTTATGGCTCTTTATGTACATTTGTTTCAAAATATGCGCACATGGTATCATCCTTAAACACTCATACAACTCCAGCCATATCATCGAACGGATGTCATTTCTGATAACCCTCACAATAAGGCTACAGCGATTTTACAGAACATCATTGTAAAAGAAATTAACAAAGTCCTAAGCCTAAACATTAACCACCTCTAAAATCAGAGGGAAATAGAGGGTTCACAACTTGCATTAGCATTGCTCTATGGAATGAAGCATCAAGCATTGCATGGCACTCAAAAGTTCACACAATTTCAATTTTGACCTGACTGGCCTTTTAAAGCATAGCCAGTGACAGGTTCAACAATCTGTTATTTCACACAAGATCGTACCTGTCTCGTGATGTCTTTTGAAAGTACACAGCTTTGGACATTTTCCCCAAAACCTGTACAAATTTATAAAGAAATGTAGAATGGCAATTTTATTTTATTTTTTTTACAAGCATCCTGGGACCTCTGTTACAGATCTGATTTTTATTCAACAAAAGTTAGCTAAGACAGCATTCAAACGTTTTCTAAGCTCAAATGTCTGTTTATTGTGCACACTACCCACTTTTTTGCTACCATGCTCTGCAATGTCCTTGATGGTTTCTGTAACACTTCTCATGTGAATGGAAAAGCAGCCCATGATGCTTTAGTTGAAGCCCTGATGCAAGTCATATGAAAGGTCCTTAACTCGTAATACATTGATTGAAACAACATTCCTATCAACCAATCATCCACGTCTACATTGGCGAAATCACAGTAAGACGATATGGGAAAAAGACGTTACATGCTTTTAGATGACAAGACAAAGTTGGCCATTCTCAATATTGCTTGTCCTAACATCTGGTCTTTTTGGTGACAAATCCTTTAGGAAAGTCAAGTGAGAAAATTTAAAGTACAGTTTTAACCTGAATTCAGGGCAGTATGGCGTTGATTAAAGGTGCCTTTTCGATCTCTGAGACTTGTATTTAGCTACTGTATGCAGCTAAATACCAAATACTATATATTACAATTGACCCGTATAAAGGAAAATGAGAGTTGGTAGGTTTATTCTCTTTTCAGACAGATTTGAGTGTAAACATGGCTTGCTTTCATTATAGACGAAGGAGTCAAATTAGTTCTATGGTAATTTGACACAACCGAGTTATTCTCTAGAGTTTGCTCTGTCTGACTCTGGGGACTCTATCAACACGCTCTCCATAGACCAATCTGCTTTCTCTGCCAGCACTGATCGCCTAATATTGCCTTCTTTCTTATTTTATGCTCATTAAAGAACAGGTCTGTGTATTACTCCCACCACATTGGTGGATTAATTATGAGTACATATAATTGATGTTAGTATCAGGAGATCAACAACATTTTGCTGTTTTATTACAAAATGTCCCATTACATCTTGAAACAATCAATTAGTATGTGATGTTGCTCCCTGTGGTTAAGAATCATTACAAGTGAATATCTGAGTATGTACTTTAGGCCTGATTGACTGAAGTCATTACTGTGAGTCAAAGATTACATTTCAGTAACAATTGTTTAAGCGAGAAATTCATCAGTGGCCAATCACAAATATTGCTTGTGTTTGAATATTTTCTTACTTGTTTTCAGAATTGATGACAAGTCAATTAATTCCAACCACAAACCAAGAGTATGTGTTTTCGAAAGCATGTTAAATGAGTTGTACGCCACCTTTTCACTTCAATCGTTCATCACGCTACGGAAACCGCATATGCAAACTATTTTAGCATGCTTATTCCGCTTGTAAACAAGGCCCTTGAAGGAACAATTACTGGAACTGGACGGCTGTTACCAGAACAAAAAAATGAAAGAAATATCATTAGCACTCCTCTGCCATTCTGTGTTGATTCACCCTCATATTTTTCGATTAGTCACAAAGCAAATTCCTTGGGTGTCATATGCCTCCGCAATAACAGAGTGAACAAGGAAACATCACCACTCGAGGGTCAACACATCAATCGTTTGGATGAGATTAGCCAATTAATAAACTTGATCTGTATCACTAAATACTATACATGTCATAAGAACTGTCATGAGTTTAGTTCACATTATGATTAGCACAGTGTCCTAACCAGATAAGATGCCAAAGTAAACCCGCCTACAATGAGATCTCATTGGTTCAAAATCCTGTACCATAAAACTGTGTATAAAACATCAAATACCTTCCCATTGGCTATGATATTGCGTAAAAAGTTAAGTAAAGCAAATTTACAAAGTACCAATGAGCATTTGATTTGAGAAAGAACTAATCACTGGATCTGCAAAAGTTTTCCAGGTTAGTGGCATCAGATAAACAAAAGATCCTCATGACTTTTGTTCTTGATCACAAACCTAAAAAGGAATTTTAATCAAAGTATTTAACATCCTCCACTATTTGTTTCTGTTTTCTGTACAAATAGTTATTTGCAATTATTTAAATAAATGTTTTATACAGCAGTCTATTATTTTGGTTTCTATTTTAGACAAGCATGCATCTATATTGAGTGTGAAAATATAACAAACTGTAGTATGTCGCTTTACACGACGGTGAGATTTTCTCTTCTTCTAGAGATGCCAGGCTACGCGAGACTACGTCTGGTTAGGACACAGTCTTTCTCAGAGCCGTAACCACCAATTAGTAGTCGACCAATTGGGCTGCACAATATATCGAAAGAATTTCACTAAACCAATGTTGCGATATCAAAACACCAGGACTTCGATTTAGTGAAATAAATAAATGCACTGCATGTTTCAGATTGAAGCATGGCACTGTGTTAATTTACACAATGGCAAAAAAAAATGCTGGATAGTTTAACGTTTGAAAATGAAGAAATCCAGACATAAAATGTAGTATTGTAATTTTACAGTTACTACAAATAAAATTATTATATAGCCTATACAAAACTAGATTGTTTTCACAGTCAAATAGTATTACACTTTATATATATATATATAATTTTTATTTAATAATAATTAGCCTACAATAAAAGTAATACAAAATATTGTTTTATAGTCAGATTGAATGGGTCAAAAACACTGGGAATGTGGTCTATGAAAACTCAAGTGAAAAGAGATTTTTTTCTTTTCTGTTCACTTTATGGTTATTGAAGGAGTGTGAAGTGAACACCCACATTTTTCAAGTTTTTCCAAATTATTCATCCCTAAAAGTATGATTCACACACACAAAAAAAAGTCATCTTCAGAGTAAAAGTCATTTTTAATATTTAGTTTAAATTATATTTATTTTATATGCGTGGGGAAAATTCCTGTTTTTTTTTATTTAGCAGAAAACCAAAATAATCGCAATGCCAGTCTTTTTGTTCTTCTAATATCGTGCAGCCCTATTGACCAACAGGGTTTTTTCAATGACACTTTTTTATTTCCTTAAACCTGAAAATTCTATTATTGTGCAGGTAGAGTGAGAAAAGCTAAAAAGCTAAATCCATGCATTAACTAAAGCATCTTATTCTGTGCCGGTGGGCCTTTTTTTTTTTTTTTTTTTACTACATTACTCTTACTACGATTCTGCATCTGTGCTGTGTCAGCATGCTTCTCAACAGGGACTTCTACAGGAGCTATTCTATCGCCACTAACAGCCTGTCACAGTCAGTATGATATACTCATTATACTGATATCCAAGGCTATATTTGTGTCGGCCTGTCCGTTTCCAGGCCTCTCGCAACCTTAAAGGTCATGTTCTGTCAGGATGGTTTACACACTGCTAGGTTTTGCTGCACCACTGTCACATTCAATGACTGAGAGACTGGTATAAACAACTAATTTCACACATACTAGTTTAGGTAATATCTCCAGAGAATGATCTCCTCTGTGAAGTGGTGTGGCAACACTGTCTCTTATCTCCTCACCTGTCAATCTCACATGCAGTTTCTCCACTAACACCTCTTCTCCCTTCTCTCTCTCTGTGGTTTTCGGGTTACATTAGAGCGCTGAGGTCATGACAAGAACGTGACTTCTGCCTGAGCATTCTGCTTCCTCTGTGTCTGCTGAGGTCTCTGTCGCCCTCCCTGTCCCTGTCTCGGCCGAGGTGGGAGCGCGGGACGAGCCCTGACAGAAAGCGTTTGGCCCTGCTGGTCAAGCTCTCTCGGCGGGCCGCTGAGGGGGACCCCTCCGTCCAGCCGGGCCCCAGGCTGTGGCCCCGGGCCGCTCTCACAGCCGCTTCTAGGAGGTCGTTGGTGCGGTGGTCCAGAGAGACGGAGAGCTCCAGATACAGGCAGCCAAACATCATTGCGCTGGAGTGCGCCTCTGAGAAAGAAAAAGAGAGAGAGGTTGAGTGATACAGATGCAGATGGAGTTGACAATCTCTTGTCATATCAACACAGATTAGCGTTAGATAACTGAATCAATTGAGTGGGACTTAATGGAGCACTGAGGGGCTCTAAGAAAGGAGAAATAAAAGCTAAATGCTTGCCGTGTGTGGGGGTGTGTTTGTTCGGAGGTGTGTGGACAGGATTGAATTAGATCACTTTAGATTTCGACTAGACGGCACCATTGTGAATAAGTGACATGACCTGAGAGAAGAAACAAACATGAGGAGGAGACAGAGAGAAAGACACGGGAAACAGACAACATTTATCATGCCAATCCACAGATGAGGAGTAGTTTTATAAGTGGTGTATCATGAAAATGGACTTTTCTGTAAAAAAAAAAAAAAAAACTTTTCAGTTTGATATAATAAGTTTTAGAATTAGAAGATACTGTTTAAGATGGTAAAGTACAAAACTAACAACAAGCCCACCAAACTTTGTGCTGATCATGGCTGTAGGTCATTGTAGCCTTCTGTAAGATCTCAACCTTAGAAATAAGTGGCTTGATGTTTATGGCATTCTTGTTTACCAATTAAACCTTAGCAGTTTGTGTGACACATTTCAGCATGGATTGTTTTGAGAATCTGTCACAGGCTTTGCAAACCCAGACAGCAACGTAGTGTCGGGTCCAGATCTGGTACACATGGATTTCACACGTACCAGATGTGGGCCGGATCTGGGCAGACATTATGTTGCTGTCTGGGAAGAGACTGCTATTGAGAGGATGGAGCAGTGGCAACTAGATTGGATCCGATCATGAACCTACAAGCCATTAGCAAGTGTTGTTACTTATTCATTTGCAAAGAGGCTTCACAACAGTGTTCAGTTACATGGAGGTCTTAAAGCCTGTTTAATCATAAAGATCCAGTATAGTTGGCACATCCCCATTGTTTAATTGTTTAACAGTGTCTTTTCAAATCCTTTTACATTATGAAAGATTCATAAGGAAAACAGAAAATATACATTCAAAACTTTGGGGTCAGAAAGATTCCTTGTTGGAAGCCATTACAGTTTTTCTCAATCGCTTTGGCTCAATTCTCAAATGAGACTTTTTTTTCTCAAAACAATAAGTTAGATTTGAATTTCTTATTAATTTAAGCAATTTGCAAGTGTTTTGGCACATGTGTGCAAAAGAGTAAGTACAATTGTCTACAATTTGCACAACATCTAAATGCACATGACTTGTTGATCAAAACTGATGAGTTGATTCTCAGTGAAACTGTCAAACTTTTCACAACTTCTAAACATTCTTTCACATGCGCCTCTACATGCAAAATCTGTCAGACATCCATGTACTATATTCCATAAATACCTATGTCTGCTGAATTGACACTGACATATGGCCTGCCATCGTAGTGAAATAGAAATAACAATCGTACCAATCAACCAATCCAGTTTGGAAGCATACAGTAGGCTATATGGAGTTTGCCCAGCACAACCACTGCCATTTTTGAACATGCAGGAACATCTAAATCCATAAACAGCAACAGGAGTTTATTTTTGTAGAAACTGAAAATACACAGTTGATTGTCGTGGAAGAGCAATAGGACGATATGTAAGAATCTGTGGTGTTATGGGAAGACATACTGTACTAGAATATATAAATTGTAAGAATATGCTAACATTTCTTCAAATATGTGCTGTATAAATAAAAATGTTCAGCCCCAATTTACATTAGGGGTCTTAAACTACTATCTACTAACATTTATAGCAAATTAATAATTTGATACAATGCACTTATTGTGTACATGTTTTTACATTGTAGCCTACTTATATAAAGAAAACCTTAATGTACTTACAGCTAAATCTAGAATTACACTGTTGACTACTCCCTTACCCCTTAAACCACCCCCATAAAACCAAGCCTGTCCCTAACCGTACCCATATCCCATATGTTTTGGGTGAGTAACTACATTTTTCAGACATGCTAAGAGTTCTGATGTTCCAGCATAGTTGTGACAATTGCACTTACAGTTTAGAGAATGTTAAGACTGTTTCGAAAAATGTGCCAACGCGATTGAGAAAAACTGTAATACTTTTATTTAGCAAGGATGCATTGAATTGATGTACAAAAGTGACAGTAAAGACGTTTATAATTCATTCATATTTAAAATATGGCGGTTCTTTTGAACTGTCTATCCATCAAATAATCCTGAAAAAATATTTACGTTTCCACAAAAATATTAAAGCGGCACACAACTGTTTTAAACATTGATTCAAATTAAGAAATGTATATTGAGCACCAAATCAGCATATTTGAATGATTTTTGAAGGATCATGCGACTGGAGTTATGTCTGCTGAAAATTCTGCAAGAAATACATACAAGTGTACACCGTTTGCAGTAATATTTCACAAATATAGACAAACATAAGGGAAAAGAATAAATGACAAAAGACGCAGGATATGACCCCAATAAAACAATGGACCTTTAAAAAAAAAAGAGAGAGAAGAAAAAGGAGAACTCATTTGTTGTGCCCCAGCAGACAGGAGATTTATTGTATGTGTGTAGCATTACAGTCCAGAGTAGTAAATTCTGTGTATGACTATAGACTCATCTTCACTTGCAAAGGTTAGGCGTCTCTGTTTCAATGATTTAGCCTGTATAACCTTAGCATGTATGCATCCGGAGTCTGGGTGCCTGTTTAAATACGGCTTGAATGTCAGCATCAAATAGCTGACTCGCAAATACAGAATGTAAATTAAACCCATTTACATGAAGCTGAGTAGAGTGTGTGTGCGCTTGTGTGTTTGTATCGGATGCAGGAAGCGAGATATAGACAGAAAAAGATTCAGAACATTTCCAAATCGATGACCACACACTCGCTGCAGCACCCGGAGGAATAAATATGCTGAGCACAGATGTGTCCGGATAACCGTCCTCTGTACTTCATAGAAGGTCATTTTGTCCATGCCACAGCGGTGCTTACTGATGCTCATACTTGGGGCTAAAGGTTTGAACAGACCCCTAAGCCTAAGTATTCGACTTTGGAGCATAACTCGTCCCATACAGTTTGTGCTCTGGACATGAATGATGCATTCAAATTGTGCAGCTTGAGAAGAGTGCTATCAAAGTGTCTTTAAAATGCACTCTGTAGCCATCTCTAACTCTGTATTAGAGCTATTTTCAGTTTTACATGAATAGCAATACACCATCATCTCTAAAACTGTTTGTTTCAAATATGCAATCAAATCTGATATCAACGGTCAACTCAGTCCAATTTAAAAGAAACATACACTACTATTTGCAATTTGGGGGCCAGTAAAAAATTTTTTTAAATAAGTATTCTAATGCTCACCAAGGCTGCATTTATAAAATATAGTGTAATAGTAATATTGTGAAAAATTATTATAAAATAACTGAATTTTCAGCATCATTACTCCAGTCTTCAGTGTCACACGATATATATATCTGATTTGGTGCTCAAGAAACATTATTATTATTGTTATGTAAATGTAATATTTTTGTGGAAACTGTTAACAAAAAAATCCAGGTCTCTTTAATGAATAGAAAGTTTAAAAGAACAGCATTTATTTGAAATCAAAATCTAAGAAAATATCTTTCTTGTCACATTTGATAGATTTAATGCATCCTTATTGAATAAAAGTATTAATAAAAAAACAGAGTCAAAGTTAACATTCATTGAAAATATGAATAAACTGTATGTTTAATTAATGCTTTTTTAACCTTCTCATACTATTTCTTTATGTAGTCTAATGAGTTATATGTTCATTGTCTTGTGAAAAGAAATCATATAATGCCCTTGCAACCACCGAAAACACCATATGAATACCCTAGCAACCACTCTGAACATAGCAACACACTAAAGAACCTCTTAGCAACTGCATATAAGCACATTTGCAACCTCCACAACATGGCCATTTACATTTCCTTTTGACAATGTAAAAGGTTTTTAGTAGACTTTTCCACTAATTTGCCATATTGATGACCAAAAGCGGGGCAAAGTAATGGTAGTGATTACAAAAACATATGAACAGAGATACCAAGTCTCTGGATTTGATCCAAGGTCTCTGAAAGCATTTTTACAAATCCCAAGTTAGCAAAAACCCTACTAAATCTAACGTCCGTGGACATCTATTTAGTGCTGGGCAACGATTAATCACATCCAAAAAAAAAGTTTGTGTTTACATAATAAATGTGTGTGTACTGTGTATATAAAAAAAATAAAAAAATTTTTATATTTACATGTACTGTATATATTTTTATATATAATCCACAATCTATCTCCATAAAATCATGTGACTGCTGAAACAGAAGAATACAGCTTATACTGGATGTAATTGTCCAAAAGAATAGAGCACCTCTGATGTCATCCTTCCCATGGCACTGCCCTGTTATCAGCTCTAATACATAAAAGTGCCTGCACACCATTTTCTTAATGATTACAACACAATAAGCTTCACTTTTTCCTTATCCTCCTTATCACAGTCCTGCAAACACATGGCACAGGGGGTTCACTTCACCACGCAGGCGAAGGGGAGAATTAGAGAAAGAAAGGTGTGAGGGAGAGAATATGAGAGCGTGTACTAACATTGGCATACTTTAACACACACACACATAAAGATAGTAACACCAGCACATTGTGGGTGAGAGATAATGGAGAGCGAACACACACAAAAAATTTCCCAAACATCAAACATGCCAAGCATGACAAACAGAGAGAGAGAGAGAGAGAGAGAGAGAGAGAGAGAGAGAGAGAGAGAGAGAGAGAGAGAGAGAGAGAGAGAGAGAGAGAGAGAGAGAGAGAGAGAGAGAGAGAGAGAGAGAGAGAGAGAGAGAGAGAGAGAGAGAGAGAGAGAGAGAGAGAGAGAGATGAGAGAGAGAGAGAGAGAGAGAGAGAGAGAGAGAGAGAGAGAGAGAGAGAGAGAGAGAGAGAGAGAGAGAGAGAGAGAGAGAGAGAGAGAGAGAGAGAGAGAGAGAGAGAGAGAGAGAGAGAGAGAGACTGCTTTTTTTCCAGCATGACTACAGAAGATTGAAGAAACAAGAAGCACTATGCCAGTTTACACCAAGGGGCCATGTGCATCTTCAGATTTTTTGGGCCATGTGGATTTTATATGCAATTTTAAAACACAATCTTCAATATTGTATGTATATATGCTAATTAAATGTAATGGTAGGCAGTTTTTATTTATAAAAACACTTTTTGCACAACTGGTTGAAACTCTCTTAACATCCTGATAGCAATAAATAATAGAAGTGGTTTAAATATTAAAACATGTACTTATATCTTCTGTGGAAGTCTCAGGACCAAAAAAATGTCATCCAATCATTGCATTCAATCATTGTGACTCATTTTTAGGCTGTGCGTTTCTGTCAAAACTATCAACGGCGGAATTAAACTGCAGCAGTCAGGTTGTACAAGTAAGAGCTCTGTGAGTTGTTTATGTTCATTATTATTGTAATGTTATGTGCTTTGAGACATTAGGTAGTTTAACGCCTTCTCTCGTCTCGTGACGTTTTGCAGACTCTGCTGTGTGTGTTCATGTGTTTTGAAGGAGGCATGACTTTGGAGACGCTCTAAAGGGAGAGTGGGATCTTATGATTTTAAAGCTAATTTGCGATTGCTAGCCTATATCTATAAAATGCTGTTGCAGAAAACATGAAATTCTGCAAACAATCATATAATTATCAGATATATAAAAAAGAATATCACAGTATAAATGCCCTAGAAACCACTAAAAACATTATTGCAACCACCCACCAGTGTATTTTCAACAACAAAAAATTAAATACCGTGGCAGAAACCCCTAAAATTAAATTGAACTGACTTGAGTTAAAAAAATATATATATATATATATATAATAAGTATTTATTTTGCATATAAAATGTACACTTATCTGTTGAGTTAGTCACTGAAACAAAAACTGTATCTGTCCTGCTGAGAAAACAGGAGAAAAGAGAATCTATATACAATTTCAGCCCCTAATGCCTCCACTTAACCAATGCATGTCTCCTAGCAGCACCTGTTCATGCCGATAAGCTGAGTGATTTCTTCTTGCCAGGAATCCACGAAGCCCCTTATATAAATACGGCCAGATGGAGATAGAAGCATTTAGACAAAAGCTGAGTCACAGCAGCAAGGTTAATATAGATGACTCATGAGTGTGGCAGACAGAGGTGGACCACAGGGGACCTTGTGTGGACTGTGTTTTTCAAAATACCTGTTGAATTATGGGATCTGTACTCTAAATTACTGTATTAAAGCTATTACTATCACAGCATTTAAAGTTGCCATGAAATGACTGTATACTTTCTAAATGCATGTTATTGATCTAACTGTTAATGATTCATCCATGCATGTTTTTTTCTATTTATTTTACCTCGTCATTTTTAACTCAATCTTTTGGTAAAACTTTCTGGTGATGTATGCCGAATTTCTCCAATCATTGTAGTCAACGTAAACCCCACCTCTTTCTTACAATTGACTGGAATCTCGCGAATCTCCATCCGATCAACAACCGATGGAGAGCAGCACCAAGTCCCCGTCCTACATTTTTATTTTCCAATAATACGGATCACTCAGATGTACGGAAAAACACATACTCCATTTTTATTTTGTTTTATTAATAATCTTATCCTTAGCAGTGCAATATCTATTTTCAGGAAAAATAATTATTATTTAAAATAAATAAATAAATATTTTAGAAAAATTTTAATTAGTTTGTTAAAAAAAAGATTGAAAACCTCCCGTTGACTCTCATTGGCATTCAAATTCTCACATGACCACACTGGTAGCCTACAGCAGCGTGACACAAAAAAACTAGTTTGCTCCAATTATAAATGGAGCTCCTAGCACTGATAACACTTGATATTGACATATGCCCTATTTCTATTTTTGACAGTCTGTAAAGCATCAGACACTAATTTCCTTTCTTATACTTCCTCATATATGGATATTGGATACAGTACAAATATAGTAAAAACAACAATATGGTGAAATATTATTACTATTCAAATAATTTATTCCTGTGATTGCAATACTGAATTTTCACACAATCCATCAGAAATAATTCTAATATTCTGATTCAGTGTTCAAAATCTTTTCTTTTTATTATCAATGTTGAGTTAATGTTTTTTTAGTTTATTTTTATGTTTAATAGTTTTATGGAAACCGTGATACATTTTAAGGTATTCTTTGCAGAATAGAAAGATTCTAATAGAAAGAAAATTATAATTAAAAAAACTAAACTATTACCAAACCCAACGTTTGACCTGAACCCAATTCGGTAGTGTATATAATTAAATTCTATGATTTGTATTATATTTCATAATATTTTGACCATACTGACCGTTAAAAGTCTAAAATGTTTCCAGTGTAGACACAACATTGTAACTGACATTGATGATGTCGTTCTAATATCTTCATACTGAATTTCAATTGGTCTATTTCGTATACTGAAATATAATTGGTCTTTTTCATTCTTAAATCTATTTCATATTACTATCGGTCTCTCTTTCTCTCTATCTCCTTTCTCTGTTTTAGTATCTCGGCATCTGTATTTATGTTTACAAAACGCTATTCTTTCATTTGACCTAAAACACTATTCTTTTAATTCCCTGCATGTAATCTCTGCCAGCCATGCAACATGCGTTAAATCGCATTGAATTATGGGATCTGTGCTCAAAGACGTAGATTAAAAACAGGCCTACCCTCTGTGCTGATCTCACGGGAGCGCACAAGGTCACTCTTGTTGCCCACTAGGATGATGGGGGTGTGCGGCAGCGTCTCCCTCAACAGTAGGCGGAGCTGGGCGATCCGGTGGAAGCTACGCCTGTCCGTCAACGAGAACACCAGGATGCACACCTCGCATTGCAGGGTGGACAGCTCCTGCCAATCACATCAAATCAAATCACAGGCATACCAATTACAGCAGAGCTCATCTATGAGTGCTTATTATACAGGCTATTTACAGAGTAATACATGATTATTTCTCATTGGTACGGTAGGTCATTGTTTTTGTCAGCGTGGAGATCAGGAGTGTTTGTGTCCACGAAAAAGAGAATTAGCGGGATTTAAGGAGGATAACCTCAAATCTAGGTTGGCTTTGTTGTTGTTCCAGCTTACAGTTTCAGCGTTGCTGCCGCCACTGAGCTCAGGTGTGTTCGAAAGGGCAGCAGATGCATCAGTCAAGCGTTTACCCCCCGAGAACGTCACCAAGAACGCTTTAAAGCGCCAAAGTACGGCCACACAGGGGTCGGGCTTTCTCTTCTTCCCTGCTATGACAAGACTGCTGTCACTCTATCTTTAATGAACTGAGGGTAAAAAGAAAATGTTTCCGTCCCCTATGGAAAGCTTCCTATTTAATTTCCTACACAGATAAATAGATGGAAAGCCTGTGTCCTACATCCCCTTCTCCCCAAAGGCATATACCAGCCCTCTGGAGAGTTGCCTAAAAAATTATCATTGCAGCCGAGCCAATCGCACTCGGCCCCGGAGGGTGCTATTCACACAACCTCAGAAACGCAGAGTTTCTCTGGAGAGGAAGAGTCTATTGGGGCGGAAGCAACAGAGAAGAGGGGGGCTCAACCACCTGCCACAACCCCACGCAGGAAGGGCACGGGGAGGAGGCTCTCACCGCTGAGGAGCAGACACGTATCTTGATGAGCGGAGAAGACAGCCCGACACGGTCGATAGTGCTCATCGTGATGGAGGGGCTCTCAGGGGCCGGACGGGGCACAGTAAAAGGTCTTTCCATCAGAGAAACAAGACGAGAGAGTACAGCAGTATCTAACTAATAACATCGAGCTCTTCCACCAAAATACAGGCCCATGTGTCACTGTCTGCCCTTTCATGACCAGATATACACACAAAATGATAGCTTTTAATGGCTCTGAGTACAAACAGGCAGGTATGCGTGTGAAAATGTATAGCCATTGGTATTGCAACACACACTCTATTACACTGTTCTTTATCGCACAAACTTGAGTGATTATGGTCATGAAACACACACACACACACACACACACACACACACATGCAACACACACTCTATTACACTGTTCTTTATCACACAAACTGAGTGATTATGGTCATGAAACACACACAAACACACACACACACACACACACAAACACATAAAATCCGTATCATGCTGTCAGCAAATATGCCTGCCAGCTTTTTTGTCCTCTTGTGCAGATTTAGATTATTAAATCCTGCACTCTTAATAAATGCTGAAATGGTATATCAACCCTATAACGGCAGGTTAATGAAAACCTTCACACTAATCCAGCTAAATGCTCATCCACACACCATGGTGCTTTTTGTACAAACACATTTACCGTTATGAAGTGCTTGTGTGTGTCAGGAAGATTCATTTGGTATTTCTAATGTTGCAAAAAGACTTAATTAAAAGGAACAAAATATCCCTTTGACTATTTCTCCACCAGAATCTCACACTGATCATAATTCTGTTTAAACTTATCTTCTTTAAACTTGTAGAGCAGTTTCTGATGTTAAGTAAGAAATTTGAAGGTTGAATTCCCCTTAGAGTATAAGCACTGCAGTGATCTCAATATTGCTCTGCAACATTATAATTGGTTGTAATTGCAACATTAAATGCGTTCAAGTGATTTTGGTAGGAGTAAAATGGACTCTCAGGACAATTTTGAATTTCTTTCTCTCTTTTCTCTTCCCAAAAAAGGCAGGAAACTTTTTTGTGCTAATTCAACATAATAAAGAGCAAAAAAATACACATTAGGTGTGTCATAGATGATACAGACAGACAATGTATCAATAATCTAACAGGTTGCTACATGAGTAAAACTCTTGTCTGATTCAAGCATGTAAATTCACATCCATGTGTGTATAGTCTGTATAGCAAATTGTGTTTAAAATAAAAAAGTATATGCTTAAGGTATGATTGTGTGTCATTTATTTTGTACAACAAAACATGAAATTATCCTCAAGTAATGTTAACCATTTACTGAAACATTGAAAACTGCTATTCTAAAACACCCAAAGCAAATTCCAGAGGAAACTCAAGCCTCACAAGCTGAACAGTTCTATTGAAGATAAACAAAGCCTTGGAAATCTATCTTTCAATTCCCTTTGGTGCCACTAGTGGTACAGAAATCACCCTCTGCTTTAAAACCCTGAAATTGTTTCTCTCTGTTCCTGTTGCTGTGGTTAAGCCTTTGCTTGAGAAAAAAATGAGTTTACGGTAGGTCATAAAGCAGATTAGAATCCGGCCAAAACATGGAATTAAAATGTCCCGCAACTCATCTCCCACAGTGAACCCATTCCCAAGAACTGTGTTCCTTCTCCCCTGGGTCATTTACGTAACACAAACACACCTTCTTCTGGCCACTTCTGGCACTGGAAGATTATATGGAAATCAGGCCAGGGCCTGGTCCACGAGCCGGAGCCAATACAGTATTTCATCAGTACTTCGGTCTTCATTTTTTATTTATTTAAACAAGATAAACTTTATTGAGAAGAGAGTATATGAAATAAACACACAAAAATTGCAATACAAAATATATTATATAATTAAATATAAAAAAATATTAAATATGATTATATTATGAATATCATTTTATATAATTAAATATAATATGAAATAATTCATCCATCCATTTTCCAAACCGCTTGTCCTATGTAGGGTTGTGGGGATGCTGGAGCCTATCCCAGCATCCGTAGGCTGGGAGACAACCTGGATGGCTTTTATTAAATAATATTAATATTGAATAATATGATGTATTATTACATAATTATATAAATGTATAAAAAAATTACACACACATAGATTAAGTATAAGGCATAGAATACATTTAGCATAATAATCATATGAAATAATATATTTAAATATGGAGAGGGATTTCATGTTGCAGAAGAGACTTTAATTTGTAACTCCGTAGGTGGGAGAGGTCGAGTCTAATAATTGGATGTTGAGACTTAACCGTGTGCCGAGTTTGTTTCTGTGCACCAGAGTGAGGTCCACACCCCTGCAGACAGTCACCACAGACCATCTGTCCACACATCCCCTCCTCCCAAACATACACATTTGGCCCAAGATCCCACACACAGACTTACAGTACACCATCCTATCTAAAAGTGCTTTCTCAGACGCTGAACAAGCCACTTCTGCTGCTATAAACGCAAAGCACACATACCTCCACAGAAATAAAAACCCGCTTTCTCTGCCAAGCACACGATCATCAAAGAAAAAAACATCTCCCTAATCAACGTTACAAAAAGCTCACAGTCCATAATGACACAAGGGCTAAGCTGTAGCACACTGTATTTAAGCATAAGGCTCCCAGCAGTACACTACACACTCTGACTGAGATAAACAGAAGTATACTTCACACATTTACAAACTCCACAACTGGCTTGTCAGTGTTTACACACAATGGCCCCTACCCAGTAAACAAAAACCATATGAGCCACTAAGCGTCATAAATATTTCACCTCAAAGTAATCTATTAATTATAGCCAAGTCGAATAGCCCCAGTCTACCAGCTCATGACACGTCTGTCAACCATTCAGTGAGAGGAAATGGTTAATGGTAGCATCGTGTGTCGTGGTCATGGCTGGCTAGAGTTAGGTTGCTCTGGGCTATGTTTAGAATGGCATACTAGTTCATACTGGACAGTATATGCTGAATATTACTTGCATACTATTTTATGAAAATAGCATACAAGTACATGCAGTAATATGCAAAGATAAACATTTCAAATAGTAGAATTGTAGAATGCAACATTACTTTGTAAATTTGCATCTTTAATGTCTGAAATTAATGCTAATGCTAAAGGGCTAGTTCACTGAAAAAATAATCATTCACCCTCATGCTTT
The DNA here is from genome assembly GCA_031834385.1 of Semotilus atromaculatus. Classification (NCBI taxonomy): domain Eukaryota; kingdom Metazoa; phylum Chordata; class Actinopteri; order Cypriniformes; family Leuciscidae; genus Semotilus; species Semotilus atromaculatus. The sequence continues at coordinate 33,854,568 of JAULUF010000044.1, read as the reverse complement.
ATTCATCATGCCTTAGTCAGCATTTATTTGAATTGAATGGGAAAAACGCTTTGAAAGTAAACTTCATTTTTATGTTTCAGAAGTAAAGTCAGACAGGTTTGGAACAACAAGAGAATGAGTAAATGAGGTTGATAAATGTATCTATCTATCTAATCTTATCTATATATGATCTACAAAATTGTCTGAATTGTTGTGGATACTGTGGGCCACAATGCAGTGGGCATTGAATCTCCTTTTCCATTGTATGGTAATTGTTTCGTTTCATTTTAAGTCTTCAATTCAAAGTGGCCAATAGAAAAATTAAACAGTCCACACCCTATTTAGGCTGCAAATTGATTTCAAGTTGAGTTTTTGGCTCATGTAGCTGACATAGGTGAACAGAGAGGTTAGAGCATGCTGATGCCTCCCGTGCTGGAACTCACTCATGCTGGAACACAGAAAACGGAGCAACGACGCGTGACGCAATTCCCATCGCCTAACTGTTGGGCGGGTGACGGATTGCGTCCTCGGCCTGCGTAAGGACGTTACTGACCATGTGTAAGCTATTTTAGGAAAGAGAATGACTTATTAAAGCCATTCTTCCCTCCGCTGTCACAAGCACTTGAAGTCTCAGAGCTAACTGAGGCTAGACTCGGGGCAGTGTACGTGATTGTACAGTACGTTTGTGAGCATGTGGATGTTTGAATGAATGCTTGCGTGTAATCCAAACTCTAATTGGGCTGATGTGTCAGGTGTAGATTGGGTGAATTTGGTGAATCTGCTACAGAACCAAAATAGACCTGCGTCCTCTGCAGCTACTAGTGATGCAGCACTGTGTGAAAATGAGTTCATTCACTCTCTCTCCTTCTCTCTCCAATTCTCCATGGTTCAGTGAATGCAGTAAGTTGACAGTGAGGCTGCAGTCCACAGAACAGACTGCAACGTTAGAGTAAACTTACTGCCCCCTCTTCACTGCATCCAAATACGCTGACCCTGTTTCACCATAAGGAAAGTGCTGACCTTCACAAAAAACATACTTTAATTTAAACACATTGTGATCAATTTGATAAACTTTTAACATATCATTTTGCTGCTGGTTGGATCAAAGAAACCACAAAAGGCATTCAATCATTGAATGAGCAGCTCCTGCATCCAAAAGAGTGCGAAACAAACCGGTAAGCAATAACTCAATTTGAAGCAATGCCTCATGCATTTGAGTCCTGTTTTGCCCGCATTCTGCTGCAAATATATTGAGTTACTCTTAAGCGAACCACACCGTATTCTCACACTCGAGTTTAGTTTGATTTTAGAGGTCAATTTGAGTTTTCACATTTAAGCCAAAATGTTTTCGTACCTCTTGGAGACATCTATGTAAATACAGCCACAAATACAGTACTTCGAGTGTGTAGCAGATCAGTGTTTTCTAACTTTTTTGGAGTATGTATTGTACACCCACATACCCTTCAAAAAGGCTCTTTTTGACTTCTAATATACTAGATATCATTTAGCTTTTATTCACATATTCATTCATATTCATCAACTCACACATCATTTGTGGTAAACAGCAGCTCAAGCTTGTTCGCTTGATAACCAATGAGGTTCAGTTTCGTGTTACGCAGCAAGTTTGAGCTTTCGCAAGAGGTTTGTTCTTATGCATCAAGCAGGTTCGGTTGAGTTTCTGTTAATGTTCGCTGATCAATGTATATGTGAAAAAGCCTAAATTCAATCTGGTCATCATATAAAGTGATCGAGTCTCTTTTTGGACTAAACAGCTCAATTCATATGGATTCGTTTTTATGATCTCTTTAAGAACTTTTTGAAGCGTCAGAATGGTAGTTGTCAATGCATGGTTAGAAAGCCTCATATTAAGTCTGATGTTTGGAATGACATGATGGTGAGTAATTAATGACATACATTTTGGAGTGAACTAACCCTTTAAAGGTCCTTGTACACTGAGTCCGAAATTTTCGCACGTTAAAAAATAAGGTCATAAAAAACATCGTATCGGGTTACATTTTTTGCGTTTTTCGCATCTGTAGCAAGCATTCTGAGAGGTGCTTTGACAGTTCAATTTTCAATAACGAATATGAAAAGCGCATACGAAAATCTCAGACTCAGTGTGCAAGGACCTTAAGGCAGAGGAAAAAAAATCTTGTGATTAACAACTTAATCTTCTGACTGACAGCCCTAATTTCCCCATATTATAGTCATGATTTCTGGGCTTTCAGGTATAAACAAAGTCAAAATCTTTCCAAGTACTCCTGTATGGGAGTCATTGTAGTAGACTACAGACAAAACAGAACACCACTAATTCACTTTGAAGCATGCAGTGCATTGCAGACTATATTTTTCTTTAATTAAATCACAGCCTTTTATGGTTTATCATGCAAGGAAATATCGATTTTGATTGGATCAATTGTGCAGCTCTAACCACTACTCCAATAAACCCTGAAATAAACGACAAAGTAACTGTTTACTGACAGACTTCAGATGAACATTCTTCATGATGAGGCTTCAATCCATAAGCTACAGATTGAAATCAGTGAACCAGAAAGCTATAAGGGCAGCACTGAATCTCTGCATCTGTAAAATTAAAATTAATCACTGCATAGTTTATCTGAGATCCTTTTGTTTGCTATAACCACCGGTAGCCATGGCAACCAGGGAACGGGTATAGATTGCAACGCAGTGGGTGAGGTCAGAGGTCACGTGGTACGATGTGCCACCGAGGAAGAGAGCCGGATGGTTAGACGGAGAGAAAGAGGGATGCTTTGAAAGAGAAAAATGGCAAGATGGAGAAAAAAATGATGGAATGGGGGGAGTCTGGAGTTTTTCCAGCCACTGCTCTCTCCCTCTTTGCCCTGGAATAAATCCAAAACTCGCCGTCATTCTGTGATAGCGGTATCACTACTGACATTCATGCTTGTAACAAACAGCATCTGATTTAGAAGAGATCCGATGACACATAAACATCATTTAAAAAAGGTCACGTCAATTTTGCCCAGGGATTTGAATAAATTTGAATATTCAACATGGCTACAAAGGCAACCTAATACCCCTGTTGTGTGTCAAACATCTATATGCACAACCCTATGATATCACATAACATTCACATGTTTGAATCATTTTAGTGACACAGAAAAGACACTCACACAAAATAAGCACATGCATCTGTGTGTTCCTGGCAAAATTATCTTCATATTTCAGAGTATAAACAGAGCAATGAGGGGATGATACACCCACACTACACGCTATAGCCTGTCATGCGAGCGGGTGTGAAGGAAATACATACATCACACATAAAATCAAACAGCAAGAGTGGAAATTTAAATGGTATTTAGGACTCTGTGAATGTCCTATGTTTTAAGTGATGATGGTCAAACGGATTGTATCATCAAAGAGGAAAAGGGTGGTTGATTAATGAAGAGAGAAGTGAGGTCAGAACTAGTAGAGAGGCATCAATCCCAGACGAAGATGAATGTAAATAATTCAATCACACAGATGCTTCGGATGAATTGGCACTGCTCACGAGGGTCAGCATCAAAGACGAGACAAGCCAACCCCCCCATAATAGTCCCACATTTTTTGACAGATATCAGAATACACTACATCATAACATTGTAAATTAATTATTGGGTTTGACCATTTCAGAAAATCCCTAAAATCATGTTACAGTGGAAAGGCTTCCCAAAGATTGGTTTGGGAAAAAAAGTCTCTAATACTTAGTTACCAAGGTACTGTTAAGTACAGTAAAAATAGTAATAGTGTGATATATTATTACAATTTAAAACAACTTTTCTATTTTAATATATTTTCAAACGTAATTTGAAAGCAAAGCTGAATTTTCAACAACATATTTTTTTCAGGATTCATTGATGAACAGAAAGTCACTTTTGATCATTGTAATGAATCCCTACAATAAAAGCATTAATTTCTTTATATAATAAAATAAAATCTTATTGCCCCCAAAAGTTTGAATGGTATTGTATAAGTTTAACCTGTTGCCACAGTATACGTTTAGTAATGTACATCTTTCACTTAATCTAAATTTGTAATATTAATGACATGAAAACATACAATTCTGCAATACACTGATGCAAAAGCAGGAATCCTGACAGGAAAGCTTAATGATACATGCCACAGTGTATTGATCCATTAGATCATTTAAGATTACTGCCAAACAAGTGGTTTTACAGTGTAAAAGTAGTGGTCATAATTCACTGTGAAATAACAAGGAAACCTGGACCAGGCTGATTTTATAGAGGCTACACATAAAATGCTTGTAAAGGGATCTTTAAACCCGGCAGTTACACTCAGCAGAAATGGAACAAATTATGGGAAACTGAAAACAATTTGCCCTAAAGTGAAAGGAAACAGAAATGACAAACAACAGACAAACCATGGCTGGAGGGTCAAGAGCCGATTTCTCTCATCTTTCTCTGCATCCCGTCCTTTTATGTCTCCGTTAACCTCTCTATCCTCCACTCTTTGTTTTCTTAACCACTCAAAAGAGTGTCTGCACAATCAATAGAATTTTACACTAATCGTTTACTGTACTGTACATGTATTCAGTGCTTTTAAAGCAGTGTTAGACCGTCTGTTTAGTAAATTAGCGTTAGACTTAGTTATTAGTCTTAACTAAGACTTAGAATTAATTAGATTTAGTGTTAGTAAATCTAGCGGTTTAATTCATCCTGTCCCTACATGGTGTTTTAAAGGGATAATTCACTCATCCACACATCATTACAAAACTATACCATTTTCTTTCATCTGTGAGACATAAAAGAAAGGTTTTTTGATAAAATGTCTGTTTTTTATATTGGAAGTCAATAGTAACCATAAATGTTTGGTTACCAACATTCGTCCAAATATCTTCTTTTGTGTTCTGCAGAAGAAAGTCGTGCAGGTTTGAAATAACTTATTAAATTATGATTTTTTGTTTTTGTATGAACTATCCCTTTAAGTGCTGTAGGTAACAAAATATTTAATAAGCCTAAATGCTACTCAGTTATGTATTGGGTATTTACGTTTTGTTATGTAGAACATACTTAAGTATGTAGAACATACTTCAGCAGCACCATAGTTCAGTAGATGCGTTTAAGACCATTTCATGACAAACGGAACAAGGGGGCAGAGTCAGACATACATTCATAAATTATGAAAAAATAGATCCTAAATTATGTGCAATCTGTAGCTTGGCAAACTACAGTTTCAAAGTAGCTTCCCCAACACTGCAGTGAAGATATAAGAAGACTAGATTCACATTTCCTAAAGCAAATACCAGTGCACACAAGGATGCAAAAGAATCATGTTAGGTAAGCTTAGGATTTGGGACTTCAGTTCAGTGAAAATGACACGTTGCATCAGTCACTTTGCTGTTGTCATGACAATAAGTATGAGTCTTGTTTTCTGTCAGATTAATCAACATCTATACATTTTTCGTAACACAGGGATGCCAAGACTAATCTTCAGTATGCATATATTATGATGACATCACCACTACTCGTTACAATCTGAATGCTGAACATTCTATCAATGCATACAAAGAGGGAAAAGGCAGTAATCTTAATTTTATTAAAAGTATAATAATATTTTAAATAAACTAAGAATTAAGTGAGTTAAGCAGTTCAGTCATAGTTAACTGCAGAAATTTAATTCAAAATATTTAATGAATAAAAATACACTCCCACCTTGCAAGCACCAAAACTGATTCTGAAAGCCACTAAATAAAAGACAAAATAAATAAACAGTTTTTAAAGCAAAACTGCTTTTATGCATTTGGGAGAGTTTTTGACTCACCTGTTTCCAACTGTCAAATACTAAAATTGAGCTGTCCTCATCATCCACAGTCACTCGCCGCTGGTAACCCTCATCTACAACACACACAGATACATCTTTAAAAAACTGACACTCAAGGATAAAATAAACTCTTGCAGTATTTCTGCAGCTGAGCAGAAACTGGCAATTTCATGGGAACAAATATATAATAATATATCTGTAGAAAGAACACAAAGAAGTTCTGAAATGCAAGTTTAGAACTGGACTCGAAACATTGTGTAACATTAATTTAGCTGGTGCAGAATCGATGCAAGAACACTCAACTCAGGTAAAAAAAAAAAAAAAAAGACTGTCTGTGTGTCTGATTGGCTCTTTATCCTCTAGTAAATGACATGCTCTGTTTGTGCAGAAAGGGTCTGTGCAGAGGCAGCACTCTTGCTGGTTCTTTCCCACCTCATTAAGACACAAGATGATGAAAGACCTGAAATAAGATGGATGCCTTCACGGCACCCACTCCGCTTTTTCCAATCAAATCCTGAGAGCCTTACACTAGTGATCTCGGGTGTCTGTGAGGTGATAAGTGTGTTTCATCCAAAGAAAGTAAATCTAAAAATAGTACAGTCCTTGGCATGCTGACGTTTGATGCTGAGCACAAGAAAGCTGTATGTATGAATATAATATTTACCGGTTGCTTGGGTTTCAGAGTCTATAGAGAGTGATCTGTCTGACAGTCCAGCAAGGCAAAGTGCCAGAGAGGATTTGCCCACTCCGTTTTGGCCCAGTAGGACTATCCGAAGGGGTCCGTGATACTTCTGCTGCGGCAGTTTTAGGGAAGGCGAATCTTGGATATTGGTGACGCTGATTTGCGGAGTCGCAGACTCATTGAGCCCAGGCGTCCAATCGTAATCCTCGGAAACAGCCTCCTCTCTCCTCAGCTGATGCTTGATTGGCAGGGGGGTGCTGCCCCTGCGGAGCTGGGGTGCAGCCGAAAGAGTTAAGCCATAACCCTGTAAAATCATCAGATGAGATCAAGATGAGACAAGCATCTTCATCCAATCCAACTGAACACCTAGAACAATGTCAGCCCATAAGATATCTAAATCAATAATGTATCAAAACATATCACGTGCAAGGGGGAGGATTGTGATCCTCTGGGACTTAAGTTGTGCAGTGCACATTATACGAAAGTGGGTCAAAACAATGTGCAGTGTGTCCATTCACATAAACAAGCATCACTTGCTTAGAAAGTGTGGCATAGACATCCCAACAGACAAAAAAGACAAGGAAAAGAATGGGTTTTCACAGTTTCAATGATGTTGAGGGCTTTGTTTGTCCATCTATCCTTATCAAGCAAAATCACCAAGAGAGCTCTTAAACTGTTTACTGTGTATGCTTGCGAGGGCAACTGGCATCAATATTAATATGGCAATTAATCTAGCCGCAGCACTGCAGGTGTGCCGGGGACCTTGTTCGCCTGATCCGGTGTCAGACATTCAAGACACACATAGACAGCCAATTATACTAATTGAAAGGAGGTAATTAATTAATCATAGACTTTATTGTGAATCAGACAGTGAAACAATAAGATCTAGTATGATGCTTGGGGTGAGGTTGCCCAAGCCCAGCTCTTAAGTAACAGTTACTTTGAACAACAACATCATTTTGAATATTATATCATTATGAATATTGAAGTAGTATGCAAATCATTGATCATGAATAATTAGTCGACCATACAATGAAGACTTGATTATCAAGATCACCAGAGACATTTTTGACAGTTTTTATAATTACAAAGACACTAAACTGAAATATTACGACTGTCTGAGTAAAAGAATGTGTTTCAAAACACAATCACTCGTACATAAACAAAGTCAACATAAAGACTGCAGAAGAAGAGAGGGTGTGTACACACCGGCGTACATCCCAAACCTGTGAAGGATCCTACAACCCCCACACACATATCCACAAACACACACACACACGGGAAAGCGTCTTACCTGGTCCGACATCGTTCTTCAGTTCATCCGCTCTCAGTGAGACACTCAGCCGTCCATGTCATGTTACTGAGCGTAAAAACTGCACAGGCGTCGGTGGGGATTGTTACATTGCACTCGACTCATTTGCCATCACATGGCTGTAGTCTGGAAAAAAGAAACCCTCCCAATATCACTCTAACCGCGCAAAAATGCTCCTTTTGACTTGATAGTAAACATTTAATCGCTTCTCTACAAGCGGCTGCCCTGCGTGACTCCCGTATTACTGTACACCTGTCTCTATTAGTGGCTTTTCATATGAGAGCTTGTAGCCCCGCCCCCGCACCTCGTAGACACGCCTCTTTATTCCAGTCGTTACCTGAATGCTCCCAATCTTTCTGGATCTCTCTCGGATTCAGGTCAGTCTGATGGCGTGGTAAAGAAATATATAAAGATTTATATTTTATTTATCACTATTTTTAGTTTTAGTCCTAAATTCTGCTCTGCAAATTATTGAACTGCAGAATGACCTGCACAGGAACAAAATGTGAAACGCACTATACATAGGCTAATAACTAACTAACAAGAAACTAATTTACTAAGAAATTAGTAAATAATAATAGCATTCAGTTGAAAGTGGTAATTAGTTCACTATTAGCTAATCATTAACTCAAGTGTTACCAAATTCATCAGAAGGAATTACTATCCAAAACATCAAAAGCTGTCTTTGAACCTTACTGAACCTTATAGGGAGTTAACATGCTTTTCACTTTATAATAATGATCCAAATAATTAGTAATTCCTTCTGAAGGAATTCTCACTAGTGGGTTACCATGACCTTTACTTTAGAATATTGATCCAAATAATTAGTTATTTTAGAAGGATGTAGTAACACTTGATTCATTACTTTCCAAAACCTTACAAAAACCTCAAAAGCGCACAAAAACTTCAATCATTACAAGAGAGTTGTTTTTTACTTTAGAATACTGATCTAAATAATAAGTAATTACTTCTGAAGGATTTGCTAGTCAATAGTGGGTTACAATGACCTTCACATTAGAATTAATGATATATTACCCATTATTTACATTAATTATGACCTCTATATATATTAACTTATTTGTGAATACCATATTTGTTAATTAGAGTTTCTTGTTAGTTAATAGCACAGCAGTTAGAGTGTTATTAATGTATTATTAACAACGGAACAGTATTCTAAAGTGTTACCTTTTCTTAAGATTAGCTAACATGCATGTGAGTTGCAGATGCTACTGTACACCCTCTTTTGTGGGTGACCGCAGCTCCAGATTATATAAAAAAAAGGCATTTGACTTCAGTATTTATTAGAGTCAAATCAAGTGCTGAGTGCTGTTTTCTCCCTCTTTCTCTCTTTTTATTGACATGTGTTCATACGCTTTGACCTTGATAATTACTTTGTTTGATTCAGCTTTCCAAGACACATAAAGCGTATCCACTGAGTTATTTTTCTCTGGCAACCCTGAAGTTTTGAAACACTGCATGAATTATTGAGTGGTCGTTAAGTTTTATTGCAGCCACATCAAGCATCATTATGTCACAGGTGGAGAGAAAAGCGTTTCAATGCAGGCTTTTTAATAATTCTTGCGAAGACCAATTGATCTTCTTGTCTGTCTCTTTGATCTTAGTTTAAATTTACCATTAGAGCCAAGGAAGCAAAGTAGACTGGAAGCAGCCTGAATCATCTGGGGGTCTCCCACTCAAGTGACACATATCAGTTCAAAATTGACTCCCCCATCCACCCCTCTTGTGTTCATAGCCATTTGGTTCTCCTTTTCTGCCGTCCTGATTGAACATTGTGTTTTCAATTTCCACCATCCTTACCAGAAATCTGCCAACAAATAATGTTTCCACTAAATTTGTCTCACAAGTTCCGACCAAGCCCCAGTGCATGTTAAAATTGTTTTGATTTTCATGTGCAGTGGTCAGAAAACAATACAGTTTGATGAATATGCTTATGCTTTAGTGGCCTAAAGTCAGGTCTCTTTAGATTTCTTGAGCCCATTGATTCCCATTTTCTGCCATATGACATTTTTAAGGTTAATGTATATTGCTGTGTCTTACCAGAGCTGGTCTTAAAGTGGCTTTGGTCTTACCATCACTTTGGTGTACTAAAAGGAAGCTTGGCATCATTGGCATTATGCCCAGATGGTACCTGAGCAGTTTGGGGATAGCGCCACCTTGTGGTCAAATAAATTAAAATGTGATGTAATTTCCAATAATTCAATTACTTCTAAATAATTTGGCCGAAATTCATTGATTATGGTCTCTTCTTATTCCCTCATAAGGTCATAAGAAGCTAATGATATCTTGTTTTAGAGTGTCAACCTGTTACTTTTTGTTCCCCATCAAATTTTGTCAAATCTTCACTAAAGTTGGCTATAGATGATCTTCAGACCAAGTTGCACAAAAGTTGAAATAAAGATGTCATTTTAGGGGACACTTTTTAATGTAGAGATTAAGTCAATTGCAACGACATACAGGAAAAGAGAAAGTGTCTAACAACACTATCATACGGACAAAAAAAATTGTCAAATTGTTTGAGGGGAAAATTAAAAGAAAGTTTTGGGCTATATAATAGGAATGTAAATGTTAACGCGTTAACGCATGCAATTAATTTAAAATCCTAAACGCATTTAAATAACCAGTAAATTACTGAAGCTGTGAAATTGCGCCATTAACGTCATGCAGTTAGATGATCTTAGAAGTGGGGAGTTTTTCACACTGAGCATCTGTAACCCTAGTTGGCATACATTTCTAATCTGACCCTTTAACCCGAGCTCTGTCATATTCTTGGTCGGTTTCACAGACTAGGCTTAAGCCTAGTCCCAGACTAAAATGCATGTTTGAGCTGTTTAAACTGAAAGACAACTTGAAATTTGTCTCAAGGTGCACACCAGTAATGTTTTTTCTGAGGCACATTTATAAAAACTACTTAAATGTCCGAAATGATCTAAGGCCTAAGCCTGGCTTAAAAAGCTCTATCTGTGAAACCTTTTTGATTGTTTATGAAGAGCACGAGCCCAGAACATTCACATTATTTCCACACATCAGTATAATGTTTTGATATGTCGTGTGTATATTACTGTTTAGTAATTCTGAATGGATCCATGTACTGTAGTAGGAATATATCATTTGTTTTTAGAAAGGCCTAAATTTACCTTGAAAAAAGCTTGCAAAAAATAGCTTTGTGAGAAGCACCTTTTACTTTTACTATAGCAAATGATGACAAAATGAAAGTGTTAAACAAGATAAATGGTGTATGCTTAATTTCACGTATTTGATAAATTCACATTAATCGCTTAAAGGCATGCTATGCAGTTTCCGTTTTTGTCAAACAGTACTTTTGTGGAGTACTTGTAACGTTACTATCGTGAATACCACTCACGCAGAGCTTTTCCTTGACTCTTCCGACCGCGCTTTCTTTGTTTTCTTCATCGAATCTGCCATGATTCACATCTGAAATGCGTGCTAGTGTCTTCCATAGAGACTGGTTCATATGTTGTTGATGTATGTGACGTCGTGCCGTAAAGCAAGTTGTGATTCTCGAAAGATTTGGCGGGGCGCCGCCTCTCAAACCTACATTGCTGGTTTTGCCAGCGGCGTCCCCCCCTGCTTTGCTATCGGGATGATTCCCCCTACTACGAGTTCGTTTACCATCGAAATGACTTAGAAGCTGTTATATTAAGGTACAAATCTTGCATAGTGTGCCTTTAAAGTGTGCGATTAATCGCGATTGAAAATTTTAATCTAGTAACCTCTGGATTGCAGAGTCTCCATGTCTATATCTTCCAAATTAAATTGGGTTTTGATGAAAACTGTTCTCCTTCCACAAATTGTCTAATTCGCTCCAGTTTTGGCTCAGATGATCTTCAGACCACATTGAACATCACATTTATTTATTTTTGTATTCAGAATAACAGAATTTGAATAACCCCATCTCGGTTGACCTAGAGTAGAGGTTTATTCATCTATATCGCATTTTTATTGTGTGCTTTTCTTCATCATGCACATCTGCGATTGCTTTGTAAATACATATATTATATGACAGTAAAGATGATTCAATACACATGTACTGAACAAAAAACAAAAAAAACAAAAAAAAAAACCTTGATGCAGATAAGCTTCCTGTTACCATTTTTGGAGAGCAGTGGATCATATTTCAGATACCTGTGACAGATTGAGATTGCATGTCACATTGCCAGCTCAGTGCAGCTCCACAACAGTCTACCGAGTCCGTGGTGGTCTGGGGCTTCACATGATGACAAAGAGGGTCGAGAGGAGCACGCTGAGTTCATGTCGCAGATGAGCTTGTTAATCTGCAGTGTTAATTGCATCTCATCAGACCTTGTCGGCTCTGTGTGAGTCTGAAAGGAGTTCGATGTGAGCGTTGACAACTCTAATTATTCCGTAAACCCCCCCAAAATATGACTATTATAATTACAGTAGATAACGATTGAGTTTAAGTGGGTACGTCTTGTGAACGCTGTGAATGGGTGATGTTGTCAGTGTAATTGTGAGACAGCTCACCCCCATTCTCAGCGTTGTTCTCGTCAGCCTGTCTGCACTTTAACTGCGACCTTTATGAACTGTTATTAGCTCACTGAGGTCTGAAGGGACACTGCATCAGATTAGCAAAAAAGATTTCATTGGTCACTTGCGTAGCTGGTGTTTTGCTGGTTTATGTAAGAGGGATTTACAACAAAACAACCCAATTTCCCACTCAGCTTTAAAACCTACGTAAACAAACTCGTTCAATGGTTTCGTTATTGTCAAATAACAGGCATAATCAGAAAACCAACCTCTTGATCTTTTCTACAGAATTCTCCCTCCACCCATCCCAGAAATGATTTCGAACCTTGTTGTTATTTGATGAAATGACCAGCCTTGGATGCAGATTAAATGTCCCTGTGAAGTCAAGATCACAATGTCCTAATGCACACTGACAATGAGAAAATTACTAGCTTATACGATTGCCACGCTGTAATGTATTTCAAAACCATAAATGGAAGAAGGGCACAGATTTGTTGTTCTGGGGAGAGGAATGATTGACAGAGAGGAGCCAGAACAAACATTTTGTCGCACTTATGGACTTGGAAAATGATTATGCAAGGTAAAAACAGATGCCTGTACAAAACAACTATGGCATTTCCATATTTTTTGGACTTGACATTGTGGTAATACCATGGTTTTAGAACCCCCCAAAAATATTGGTACAGTGTGATGGTATCAGATTGAAATACTATGGTACTTTAAAATATGCATGGTAATGAAATTAATTTACCTTAAATGGTATGAGTATAATAATAAGTCTTTTTCATGACACACCATGTCAATATGTTCCATTCTAATACCAGTGATATTTTAGTATTATTCATATACTTTTTTTAAATTAGCTTGTATTTTATATTTTCAGTTTTCATTTTAGTTTAAATTTTTGTAATGTTGTGATGGGCTTTTTACATTTCTATTAGTTTTAAATATTTGTGTTCAGTTAGTTTATTTAGTCAGTTTTAGTTGCAGTAATTTCACCACTTCAAGTTAAACTTGTTTAAAACAGTTAGAAAATGTTACCTTAAATAAGTTATTTTATTGCAGCTTTATTTCAATTACCAAAACAATTAATAATATTTTTTTGTTTTGGTTAATACTATGATTTTTAAACATATACCATGTCAATACTCAATATCATGTTGTTGTTTTTTTGAAAATGTATCATGCTGATACCATGGTTTTCAACTCTGAATGCTGTATCCTTCTCTTCTTCTATCCTTCCTCTCAGTTCAGATCAGGCAAAAGAGTTGAACTGACTTGGAGGGAGGAGCGTGGGGAATGGAAAATCGAGAAGAACAACTGCAGGATCAATTCAGATCCACATTTTATTACATAGACTACAATATTAGCAGAGGATGAAAAAAATCGTGTGATGACTCATCCCCAGGTGACACAGTTCTCTCAGCCATGCCTCTGTCATTAATGGAAAATATTTATATACTTTTCCCATTTCCTAAATCACACTGCACTGCATTTCACATGAAGCAGACAGTGACTGTCAAAAAGCTCATTACAGCACATATTGATGATTCATAACACCAATGATCAGCGAGCGGGACTCAAACGCACTACATTTAGCCTTTTATAGACGATCTATCTGATATACAGTACCAGCCCACACAAATCTAATCTATTCCTCCACACTGCAACAAGCGAATTAAAAAATGAGCACATATGTCATCGAGAACATGCTAATGTGTGCGAGTGTGAACGAGTTGGTGATAAAAATCTGCCGTGATACGTTTTTAGTGAGAGCAAGAGATTTTGAGAGAGGGAAAGAGAGCAGCTGGCATGCTGGAACATTGTAAAATGTGATGCTGAGCAATAAATGCAGAGGTCCACAGTCTTATGTTTCTGTTCCTCTCTGTAGTGTTACTAAGCAACTCACAATCTCCGCCAGCATGAGAGGGATGAGGATACTCTGGCAGAAAACACCTGTCACTCTGTGTGTGTGGTGTGTGTGTGTGTGTGTGTGTGTGTGTGTGTGTGTGTGTGTGTGTGTGTGTGTGTGTGTGTGTGTGTGTGTGTGTTGTGTGTGTACTTTTATGCCTGTGTGTGGGTGTGCTTTTGCTGTGTTCCAGGTATGAGCTGTACCTTACCATGGCATTCTTCTGAGCGTGCGTTTTCTCATTGGGCTTGCGTTGCTGGTAGTATGTGCTGGGGAACGTGTTGAGACCCAGGCTGTGTGTGGGGTTGTGTGGGAGCGTGTTTTGGCACTATGTGCTGTAAGAAGGTAGCAGCTCTCCAGTGTTGGTGCATGATGGGTAGCAGCCCTCTCAGTTGCCTCAAGGCTGGCTTAGACAGCAGGAAGTAAAGTGGAGGGTTCCAGCAAGGTGCCAGACAAATCAGAAGAATGGCAGACAGTGAGGTCACTTCCCACAGCAGAGACACCTCCGTATTGGACGACGGGGTGGTAGAGCTGGGGGCTGGGCTCGCGGCCCAGCTGACGGGCGAGCTGACAGAATTAAGGGAGGGTGATAAAACATTGACAAACTCCAGCACGTAATAAGGCAGCCAGCTGATGGCGAACACCAGCGTGGAGCCGATGAGAAGGGCGGTGGCTTTTTTATTCCGGTGGTCTGCGGCTAGAGTGCCCCGGCAGCGGTACAGGTGAGTGATAATGAGCCCACAGTGGAGGGCGATGCAGAGGAGAGGAGCCACGTAATACACCAGAAATGCAGGGACAAGGAAGCCCAGCCAGTGACCTCGACCCACCGACCACGTGCAGCCGCTGTCAAACTGGATGTACGTCACTTTAGGTAGGGCCATGGCGATGGAAACCAGCCAGATAACAGCAACAGTGCCAGCACTGTGGGGAGAAATAGAGGATGAAAAATGCATGGCTCTTCATCCACCTTATTTTTCGCGTAAGAGTGGGCCAGATGAAAATTTGTTACCCTATTATGTACACACTGGTTTGTGGCGAAATAGTTTTACCATTTACAGCACTTTATTTTTCTTGTTATTTCCCTATAGCGGCTAATGAATCGGAAATCTCACACATTCTCAGAAAATAGCTTACTTCCGCGTTGAAAAATAAGCACCCTGCTTTACTTACATTGTGGCAAAATAAGTCATATTTGCAGTCCGAATTGAATGCGAGAAGAAAATATTAAGGATATAAAGAAACTTTATAAACTAGTATCACTGGCTTCCGCATGCGAGTCGAGTTCCGGAAGAGTGAACCCTGACGCGACGCATGACACACTGACGAACACGGAAGCACAGAGGATAGTACAAAGCAAAACACCATTCACCACATTCACAAATTAGATGTCTAAAATGAGAATTTCTTTAAGAGAAATTTCAGAGGAATTTGAGTTTGTTGCCCAACCCTATTTGTTTGAACCGCGAGAGACGTTTACTCTCACCTGAGCTTACCCTACTCCTACATCCAATGTCACATGCTGGAACTCGACTCTCGCAAGAACGCGCGGACAGACGTTACTGGAAGCCAGTGATTAAAGTTTATACAGTTATAATTTTGGATAGTTTTCCTCACAAAAATGCATTGCTTCGCTTCAGAAGGCCTTTATTAAAGGACAACTCCGGCGCAAAACGAACCTTTGGTCTAATTACACATTGGTACATAGTCAACTGTTCTCTGAGATTTGTTTTCATGATTATCGAATGTAAAGAGTTTTATCTCTTAAAACTGTTTAGCTTATAACGCTAGTATATTGGGCATAGAGTAATGAAGAAGAAAAATCGCTAATTAATACCACTAACAAGGCTCAAAATAGCCCAACACAAACACGGTAGCATAATGAGGGTCCCTACCTGCAAACTGAAGCATTGAGAACGTTGTAAGTGTACAGACAGTTTAATAAGAAGATATTTTATAAAGACAGTCCACTTCGCGAATACAGGAAGGAGCCGTCTTTGGAAAACAGTCTCGACCAATCGAATAATGAACGCCGAGCCGAGTGCGCTGGATTCCAGACAGTTCAGTGCACTTGGCTCGGCGTTCATGATTCGATTGGTTATGATGGATGGATGGAGTTAATTTTTGGGGTGAACTCACTCTTAAACTGTACCGCAAAAACAAATTTCTTGAGTTAAGTGCAAGCTGTTTGCCAGCACGACCCATGCGGTCAGATTCATGGACAAATGACTCATATGAGTTGGTATTTTTAGTGAATCAAACAAACAGTGCAAGTCACAACCAAATGACTCCTATGAGCCAGTCCTTTCAAAAGGACCCAGATGCTAACACTTCAATCAGCGTGATGGATCCTTCACTGAATGAACTCACTAGCTGTGTCCCAAGTCAAAGGCTGCATCCTTTGAAGGTGGCGAAGGTCGGACCGAGCTTTGTTAAATGGGACGGTCTAACCTATGGAGGATTGTTCTTGTCGCCTAGCAACTGTGACAGTAGGCTACTAGACTTTTCTGAAAACAAAACATGGTTCACAAATGGTCTATAGTTCACCATGGTCAATTTCTGTATATAATAAAGAGTATAAACTATATATAATCCCATATAAGTAAGATATAAGTCAACATTTGAATGGCGTAAAAAAATTTGTTGAATTATTTTTACATTTGTATCATTAGATATTTGAGGAAGCTGAACCCCAATACTGAAATCTGGGGTAGGCAACGCCCCAAAGGATTCGTCTGTTATATCCTTCATTCCACGGGAAACCAAGTCCGCATTTGAAGGAGCCTTCGAACTGGGACAGCCTTCATCGTTCCGCTGTGACACAATCGGCCTTCGAAGGATGAAACCTCTGAATTGGGACGCTGCTACTGTATCAATCAGGGCTACATTTCCCAAAAGCACCATAGATCATAGAAACCAATGATCTCCATAATCTACTTATGTTTACCATTCTTTTGGGAAATGCAGCCCAGGGCGGTTAGTGAATCAACATCAAGTTATTATTTCTTCTAGAGATTAAATATTTTAATAAAACTCATGGCATTGCTATACTGTAGCATGGTACTTCATGTACGATTTTGTAAAGAAATACCTAAAATATAAAACATATTTATCCTTTTTTTTTGCATCACACAAATACAACTTTTTTCCACTTTTCCCAGCTGTCTTTTTTGATCTCCTTCAGATACTCACACCTGCGCAGGGGTGGCGGGGGGCCGTGTCGAGGGAGCCACTATTCGATAACGCAGCACAGAGAGGGCAGCCAGGCTGAAGATGTCCACTCCAGCGGTCAGGGAAGTCATGAAGCTCAACAACACACAAACACCTCCTCCCAGCTGCCAGTTCTGAGAGCTGGCACTCAGTAGCACACAGGGCAGGGTGAGGAGAGCGCACAGATCAGCAAAACTCAGGTTTAACAGGAGGACAGAGCTGGGCTTTGAACGTCGCCTTGGGTTGCGCATCAACACCAACCACATGAGCAGATGACCTCCGACCCCCACCAGAAGGGAGAGGATGCTGACCAGAGGCAGCACCAGAGAAAAGGAGATGGTGGTGTTGGTGGATACCGTGTTGAAGAGCAGGTTCACAATGGCAGGCATGATGGATTGTGTAGAAATCAGCCAGTCTCTGGGATAGTGAAGAAAAGAAGAGACAGATGAAGATCACAATAGCTTTTATGCAACCCATACTTAATAACCACTCACATAAACACACACAAAAAAATTTGCAGAAATGTAAATCAGCCAATTTTACTCGCATATCGCAGATCTCAGTGAAAATAACGAACAGATCTTTGCAATAATACTTTTAGCAATTGCCTTTAACTACAATTTACAACAGAAATCCATCCCACAGAATGTAAAGAAATGGGAAGATAAACAGCCCGATAACATGCACAAAAAGATCTAAATACACCCATTAAATATGTGATATAGATCTTAACACCACAGGCATTTGCAATTACACTGACCAATTACTCACTGAGACTCTGGCAGGAACATATTCCAAAGATAATTTAAAGCCCATGATTCAACTTCCCCAAAATAATATCCATACGGCCATTAAACCTTGAGGAACTTAGAGAGTTAGATAACCTTTAGAGAGTTTATATAGACACCATCTGTCGGTTAGTTCTGCATATAGAACAATCTAAAACCCATCTATCCTTAAAAAATGAGAAAGATCAGCCGAAATAAATTAAAATGCTATTTCATTTCCTGACAGTGGGCTTAAGCTTATCTGATTCTAACCCTGCGACATACTGAAACTCTTTAGAAATATAAGTGAAATTTCTGTTATAATATTTAATTTAATGTAGCATTAGACATGATAAATAGATGGATAGATGGATGGATAGATAGATAGATAGATAGATAGATAGATAGATAGATAGATAGATAGATAGATAGATAGATAGATAGATAGATAGATAGATAGATAGATAGATTTAGAATATCTAAAATCAATTGTCCAAAGTCCTTGAAACTGGCACAATCCAGTCAAAAAGCAAGCTACAGCACAGAAGTGCAAATAAAAAGGGCTGACAAAGGCACAGGAGAAGAGAGATGACACACACACAGCACAGCACTGAAAGGAGAGAATGAAAAAGTTACTTGATCAGGCATCAATCGGGCAGTCTGTGGGCTCTTCTGCTCATCTGCTGTGAGGCTCACAGCATCCCCTAATGCAGCCACCCCTTGACACACACAGTCCAGCCCTCTACACACACACATACACACACAGACACACACACACACACACACACACACACACGCACGCACGCACACGAGAGAACAGAAAAGGGGGACACACCTGTATCCACATCTGATTCACACACGCACACCTGGAATTCTAATCTGCCTCATAAGGATATAACAACATTCATGTGCTGTTAATGAGACTTTTGACGGAAAGAAACCAATTATGAGGTAGTGTTGAAAGGGCTGAGAGAGTGAAACAGGCTCATTTACATCTATAAATACTTCATGATGCGACCACGGCCTCCTCTTAACACCAAAAACACCACACACGCAAACACCAAAAATGAAGAACACTCTCCTACACACTCTGACAGAGTCATAATTATGAAATGAAAGTGGGAAAATGTGTGATAAGTCAGTAAAGTTTTGTGATTAGCTGGGAAAGTTTTAGGCACAAGATGCTCATGAATTGTTTACCTCTTGTCTTATAAACTGAAATCAGCTCATAATTGTTGATTATTGGAGGACTCTTCCAGTGTTTTCTAGTCTCTTGTGATTGCAGCCATCTGCTTGAGTTACTAATTTTTTTCACTGTTCAACTTGAAGCACTTGAGTGTGTGTCAGAGTGTGTGAAAGTTACGAGAAAGACAAGATTTGTGATTTAGATGCTTGTGTATCTTGCACTTTTGGTATGCTATTTGGTAAGTATTTAAGTACTTCAGAGTAACATGATAACTATAGGTAACGTTTACTACAGTTATATGTCTATATATTATATTTGTTATACTGTATAACTCTCCATGGTAATAAAAAATATCATAGTATGAATCACAGTGCGCCTACATGGTATTGCCAGCTGATATTATTAAGTACGTTTACATGTACAGTTATATTAGAGCTGTAGCAGTATATATATATTTTTTTTTATGTATTTAGTTTTACCGTTTAAATTAATTTTAATATTTAATGTTTTTGTAGTTTTAGTACATTTCTGTTAGTTAAGGCAACATTTCTAATTCTCGTTTGAAGTAGTTTTAAGTTGCGTTTTTTTCATTGAATATTTGGTCACACTTTAATTTAGGGTCCAATTCTCACTATTAACTAACTATTAACTTTGACTTTTGCCTCAATAAACTCCTAATTACTGCATATTAATAGTTAGTAAGGTAGTTGTTAAGTTTAGGTATTGGGTAGGATTAAGGGATGTAGAATATGGTCATGCAGAATAAGGCATTAATATGTGCTTTATGAGTACTAATAAACAGTCATAGTAATATGTGTATAAGCAACTAGTTAATAGGAATTGGTAAAGAATATTCATATTTTATTTCGTATTTATTTAAATTAAAGAAATTAGTAGTTTTAATAGTTTTAGTTTTAACAATAACAACACTGGTCCAAATATGTGTATTAGAATATAACTGAAGAATTAAATAACCGGAGAACTTCACAATTGGCCATTATTGTTTTGTAGTCCGCCTGATATCTAACTTTTAAAGTTCATAAATGCGCTTGCGTAATCCTGTGTAGTCCTTGCTTTAATGAATGTGATTAACAGAAAATAAATGTTTATATTGGTCTACTCACAGCCCTTTGTTCCCTAAGTGAGTCCCATCATTTATGCAGCTGCCTTTAACGTCATGTCACTTCATTTACAGCCTCCCCATTGATGCTGGTGTGTGTGTGTGTGTGTGTGTGTGTGTGTGTGTCTGTGTGTGTGTGTGTGTGTGTGTGTGTGTGTGTGTGTGTGTGTGTGTCTGTGTGTGTGTGTGTGTGTGTGTGTGTGTGTGTGTGTGTGTGTGTGTGTGTGTGTGTGTGTGTGTGTGTGTGTGTGTGTCTGTGTGGGTCTGTGTGTGTCTGTGTGGGTCGGTGGGTGTAGGTGTGTGTGTTAGAGAACGCCATTAATGAAATGATTTATGTATATTCTTAAAATCCGCTGTGAATTTCCGTGATTGTGTGAGCAATTGTGTTTTGGCTAATGCATGTAAGACATAATAATGTAATGACTTATAATTCTGGCTTTTACATTTTAAACATAAGACAAATTGCTCCTTTGATATGTGATGTTTTCCCATTGCAATCTGAACAGGTGTGAATGTGTGTGCGTGCGTGTGCATGTGTGTGTGTGTGTGTGTGTGTGTGTGTGTGTGTGTGTGTGTGTGTGTGTGTGTGTGTGTGTGTGACAGGAGTTGCTGTGACAGATGTTGTGCATTATTTGTTAGAAATTTACTATTGGGAGTTTTTCCCAATCTGTGCATAATGTTCACTGTCATTTTCATGCATATTCTATAGATAATAGATAAAAAAAATTAAGCAATTTCAAATAAAGCAATTACTTTTCATTGTAAATGTAGTATTTTCTTTGTACCTAGAACCAATCCATAATGCCACAACATAATACAATATGAGTATTTTCTGATATAAAAAAGGTAGGTAACATTTTATTTAGATAATCCAGACATTCTACTAACTATAAGTAAATTTGCAACATGTCAACTACCAGTCAAGTATTAGTAGAGTGTCTGCTTGATATCTGCTAAAACTTTATTAGAATGCTCCCTCAACACATATTCTACTGACTAGTAACTTGTTAGCAGGATGTCTAAAGTGGACTATTGATATAAAGTGTAATTTGTAAAGTCTACTTGCCTTTAAGAAATAAAATCACAAATAAAATATATTCATGATTTCTCCTGGACAGCAAATGGAAACATCTGCATAAGTTCCTGCTCAGAATTTCTTTTTCATAACATATTGGTCCTTGAAAACATCCTTGTCGCCTGTAGATGTTTAGAGATCAAAATGATATCTCACTCTGTCTGTGCTTAGATTTAAGGCTGAAAATAAAAGTTGATATGTAAAATGTATAACTGCAGTAAGTCTCCTGAACATGAAGGAGAGCAGACATCTGAGAACTTGACCTCGGATCAAGTTTGCTTTAAGTGGATTGAAAGTTTTATTATTGTGTCATTTTCTTTTGGATCAGTCAAATAAATCTTGAAATATCTATACTAAAGATCGAGATTGTGACTGAACACAAAGATATAGGCCTACAGATTTTTACCAATTTGGTTAACAAATGACCATGAAAAAAATCACCTTAGCTGAAATGATTTGATAATGCGGAACAAGCACTGTAGGAGAGTAGTTGCCAAGCACTTACTGTCAAATATACAGTTTAGAGCTCATTATGCTAAAATATTTGAACTCAGAATGACTGACTAATCAGAATCAAGAATTCAAGAAAGCAGAAAATGATTCATACCTTCTCATAATTGTTGATACTTTGTTTAGTAATAAATTGTGATAGTGATTTCTAACTTTAAATTTAGCTTCTTAATAGGTAATTTGGTGGAATAAAAAGCCCCATGAAGTGATAAAATGCAATAAATAGATAATTCTCCTTAGAGGCGGTTATTCACAGGCATTTAAGCAGCAGTCACAGGCGATAAATTCCTTAATCTCTGTTTGAAAATTGTTCTTCCATAGAAAGGATGTTTGCTTGGCTTTGGGGCTCTACTGCCCTCTACTGTGTAATTTAAAGGAAATAAGAGACACGTTATGAGAAGTGGCATCTGGTATCCACTTATCAAACCCACTTGACTGAAATCAGCTTTGAAATGGCAAACAATTCAACCGTTAAACTGCTTATAACTGATCCATTTTGACTTTTAAAAAGTATCATGCTCAGGGTTCCCATACCTAGGTTAACTTCAAATTCTAGGACCTTTCAAGGACTTTCCAGGTCCAAATACTCTCAAATTCAAGGACTTCATGTGGGGACAGATTTCAACTGAGACCAAGGTTACAACGTGTTACCTTGTCAGATACATTGTTACAGTTTTGAGCTCGTGAACGTCATGGAAACGTACCATACTATACAGAGTAGGCTACCTCACACGGGAAACAACGTAAATGCGTAGCCTAAATGCGCGTAACTAAGGTAAATCAAGCAAGTTAGTATGCATAGCATAGGCCACGAAGTGTTGACGAAATAACACATTAGCAGACTGGAGGGATTAATATGGATTTTTTTCCCAGAAAACTCGCACAAAATAAATTCAAGCACTTTCAATGGCCTGTATATGTTTCTATTCAAAAATTTGCCTTGCCTTTTTTTTTTCAGATTCACAAACTTTCAAGGACCTGTGGGAAGCCTGCATGATATTCTTTGAAGTTCCATGCAAATCAAAAAAATGTTTGGTGTTTTTGATCCATTACCCTTACCATGTTTTTGGACATTTATGTACCATTATATATTTGAAGTATCTTATGTAAATATGGGTATCATTTGGTACCATGGTGTTATCTCTCTGGAAAAGGCTAGTCACAGAGTACAGTAAAAAGAACAACAGCACATGTGATATTCAGTTTTTTATTCATTCAATCACATTTAGTAGAAAATAAAGTTCATTTAGGGCCGGCAAATTCTTAAACATTATCCAGTTGCATAAACAATGCCTGATTAAGACAACAGTAATACTGCTATGATATTGATTGAGTAGACGGAAAATTATAATAAGTTAGTCGCACACTACAAAACTTCACACGGGTAATGTCGGACATGAAGGGAAGGTACATCCACCAAACCAAACGAGAAATCAAGCGATGATTAGTGCAAATATTGGTTCTGTTTATATATTATACTTTACAAAATATCATTCTATGGTTTTGAAGATAAATAGATAAAAATGTTCCTTTATGTCAAAGATTGTCAGAAGACTGGGAGAGAGACGGAGAGAGAGAAATAAAGGAATAGTTGTTAAGTGCAGAAGGTTAAGAATGATGGTTAAGTAAAAGTGGGGGCAAAACAATTCACTTGAGTAAGCAAGAATATGCTGAATATGTGAGTGTAAAATTGTCTGAGAGAGTCTTTATGAAGTCATCAAGGTGCAAATTCATCTACTGATCATATCTCTCCCTCTCTCTCCTCTCAGCATCATAATGACCCTCTGTTTTCACAGAGCTTTGGCTCAAATGGTTGTCATGATGCTTCAGCGTTGCTTGGCTCCGAACTCTGATGACCTGCAGAGATAAACAGAGGAATAGAGAGAGAGAGAGAGAGAGAAGTGAATGATGGCCTACTTACGTTACCTGTTTACTAATCTGGCTTAGTTAAAGGTCAGTTCAGAGCCATCTGTCTGTGGACACAAACACGGACAGGTGCACACTCGCACGCTCACGATACATTCACATGTAACTGGAAAGATTTCCTCTAATTACTGAAGCAGTTTCCAGTCAGACTAGACAATAAAACTGCTTGTCGCTCCAAAGAAGTACATACACACACAAAACAACACAGTACCGGGGAAATCCAAAGATTTATTTCGTTTCGGAGGGAGTCTAGGTTTTTTCACAGGGGGTTTGCGATCTGAGGATCTCTCCAGATCACAGCGGGTATCCTGCTCCATTCCTAAGGGAGTAAATACAGGGGGCACACACACAGGGAGGGATAGGCACGACGTGAGGATCAGGCTGATGCGGAGCTGATGTTTGAAAGCATGCTAGAGCAGTAGGGCTGTCAAAATGGCTGAAAAGCTAAATTCGAATTTCTTAAATATTCGCAAAATTCCAATTATATTTGAATTCTGAAGTCAATACTTCATGTGAGAGGGAAAAACGTACTGTATTGTCTCCTATGCCCACAAGAGGGCGCAAGTGAGCGCAACAAGCAAATATAAACCAAATAAAGCCTTGCATCTTTTATTGAAATTAAATTCACTTTTTAAAGTACATTAACTAATAAAATATAATTTCCTTAATGTGCATGCAAGGAAAATTAGGTTACAATAGTGCTTAAAAATGTAGAAGTGCATCAGTAACTTGAGAAAACACACTTCAACAGACAGCGTAATAACTACATGAACCCAATAGCAAACTGCCATTCAGAAACAATGCACTTCTACTTACTACACATCTACATATTGTTTATCAAAAACACCAGATGGTCAACTTGATCTGCAGCGAGTGCTGAGCGCTTTTTGTTGACAATGTTTTCAGCTGATGAAAAACACACGCTCAGCTCTGACCGAAGTGCCAGGTATGGTCAAGTGTATTTTTTTGTTTCATGTCAGTCATGTTTCATGTCTTTGTCATGTGATTCCCTGTTAGTCATGTGTTCCCTTGTCTGATGTGTCATGTTGTCATTGTTCACAAGTGTCCCTTGTCTAATGTATTTAAGCCCTCATGTTTGTCATGTGTCTTTGTCAAGTAATGTTTTGTGTAACCGCTGTGGGTAAGTTCCATGTTCTTGTTTTGAGTTTCATGCCAAGTTATGCTTTTGTTTTCTGCTTGATCACGTTTTTGTAAATAAACTGCACTTGGGTTCTCAACAAGCTTGCCTCCAGTGGACATCCTTTACATCAAGTATGTCGTTGCATGGTTTTTGCCACCAACTGAGAGGGTTTTCATCAGCAGGATGCCCTTTCCAACCATTTTTCAAATGAACAACACAGCCGCACCAGTCAGTTACGTAATCATCACGTCTCCCTCTTGACACACCAAAAATTCTAATGCACGGTTTTTGCATTCGAATGTGCAGTTTTTTTTTTTTTTTTAAACAAATACTCGAAATTCTAAACTTTTTGACAGCCCTATAGAGCAGTAGATGTTGAACACGGACCCTCGTCGCATGCTCAAAAGGGATGCGAAGAGTGTACCTGTGTCACATGAGTTCGCTTTCCTGTTTCGATGTGGTTTCATGGGACCTACAGGGCTGCTTTTGACTTCATCACCTGAAAAAAAAAAAACGAAAAAAAAACATAATACATTCCCTACATCAGGGATTTTCAAACTGGGAAACCACAAAAAAATATTTTACAAAATCTATTTTTAGAGCTGTAAAAGTAAAAGTTTAAGTATTTAAAATTAATACACTAATTAAAATATGCATAAAATATTAATTAATTATAATAATTTTTTTGCATTCATCAAATTTGATATTACCATTTCATTCTGCTTTCTAAAAACTGTTTTAAAGTGTTGATCTCAGATACGCTGTTAACTTAATAATTTTTCATATATAATATTTTTTACTTTTTATGAAGTTACGCAATAAAGTAAATATGAATTATTTTATTTTTAAACAATTATTTTTATAGGTAATAATAAAAGTCTTTATAATATCACATTTAATTATTTCACAAAGTTTAAATGTACAATGTATAATTGTATACAGGAAAATGTATCTCTTTATATTTTAGGAAAGAAGTCCCTCACTAGGGATCATCATATAAAGGGGTCCTTTGCTTGTGATCCAAAATGCTAGCTTATGGAAAGTTAAATGCAACTACCAACATAACATTTTGACGTAATTGTTGTCTCTGAATAAATCACCTTGAAGTAAAGCAGAATCTACTGAAGCAGAGTGAAACACAGGCTTAGCAGAGGGGGGCGGAGGAACTGGAGGATGATTCTCATTGGCCACGTCATTTGGCGAGGATCCAATGGGAGACGTGTGAGGTGAATAATAACATGGCTGAAAGGAATGATATAATCAAAAGCTGTTTTAATGATACATAAAGACACACTCCCACTCAACAATTATGAATCAAAGATGTTTCGCGATACTATGATCCAAAAACCTTTTCAGGGATAGGTGGAGTCTGTCCTTCTGGTTCTTTTTGGTCTTCTCCATATCTCCAGTTCTCCTTTTCCTCGTCCTTCTCCCTCAATTCACCAGAATCTTCAGTAGATTTATCTAGGGACAGAAAAATATTGACCATGCTCATACTATTGATACAGAGAGTTAAATAGTGTAATATGCTTATTAAAATCAGTTAACATAAATGAAATTTTCAAATGAAAGACTAAAATATATGCATATATATTATTATAATAATAATAATGTGTACCAGAGCTCTCCTCCAGATGGCGCTGGCGTGTCTTAGCCAGGCTCGGCTTGGTGCTCTGAGGCGGTGGCTCGGGTCTTTTTCTGGTTTCCAGCAGCTGAGGGTCCATTATATTGTCTGCCTTTTTCTGGCTGTCTGAATGTGATTCCTGTCTTCCTGTTTCTGTCTGTCTGTCAATAGATGGCGTGTGCCCTTTAGCAACAATATCTGAATGTCGGTCCATCTCAGGGTCTCCGTATCCAATCTCTTCGGATGAGCCGAACACCTCACTGTAATCAGGCGACTGCACGAAACAGAAAGAAAAAGAGTGTGAGAGACTGTGGCAAAATTCATGGTGTGTATAAATTAAATACAGGTCTCTGATAGCATTACAAATATTATTAATATAATCTGATGTTTCTGAAAATCCGATTTATTTGAATTAAATTTGACTTCCTTCAAATTCACAGTTTCAAGAATTGAACAGGAATTGAAATGATGTCATGTGGTGGACTACCTGTCTCTGTGAGAAGCAGGAGGGGCTAATTCCCATCATTCCTGGCAGGGGTATACCCTGCACGGGCCGTCCCGACAGCTGAGGGGTTCTCTGAACACCCGGCCCAGCCAACCTCCCATTGGTGCCTTCAGTGCCTGGGTCTAACCTCCCACGATCCTTTGAGTGTTGAATCAAGGAGTACACATTCTCAGTGGCAATACTGAGAGAGCAAAAGAAAAAAACAACAAGCAAGATTAAGAGTTTGACTTATGTTGTCTGATTTATTAATGTAAAACAACGACTTTATAAATGTATTTTCATACTACATTAACTACCAAAGGTTCAGTACTTAAATTCCGCAAGGACATATTAAATTAATCAAAAGTTACAGTAAAACATTTATAATGTTACTAAAGATTTATATTTCAAATAAATGCTGTTCTTTTGACCTTTCTATTAAATCAAAGAATGCTAGATGTATTAGAAAAAATGTATCATGGTTTTCACAAAACAAATGTTTATCAGTACAATAATTAAATATTTAGATTTTAAATTACATCATCTTTTATTCATATTTTGTAAGCATAGTGCATAGTTGAGCTTGTGTGTCAATAGTTTTTTTTGTGATAACAATGAAAATATTAATAACTGATTATGTTAATTGACATTATTAACTGATTAATGATCTTTTGTGATCTTTTTTATCTATGCATTTTTCTTTCTTTTTTTTGCATAGTAAAATAAAACCTGTTGCTATAGTAGCCCTTTTTGCTAAATAATTTGGTCAGATAAACACCTTAACCAAGTTTAGTGTTTTGCTTCTATGTAAAATATAAGCTAAATATTCATATTTTGATGACTTAAACTTGTAGGGCAATTAAAACCAAATATCCCTTCCGGACATCACTTTTGACTTTTTATGTTAATACTTTTTTTTACTGTATTAACATATGAATGACTCACTTAGTGCGACATTCCTCCCCACAGGCCCCGCTCCTTCCTGTAGGGTCTGGCTCCTGATATGATATGGTCGAGTTTCGGTTCTTCCTGAATCCTGAAAAGATTGACAGCACACTGCGTCTTTTCTTCCTCCTCAGAGCCTGAGCGTGATGGTGGGATGACAGCTGACTGCGAGACAGAAAGCCAGGGTGTCAGAGATAAGATAACGTCCACATTTATGCATGCCCACATTACTTCAACCTTTAAAACCTTCATTGTTAGACTTCATTACTACACAGAAGTGTTCAGTGCTGAAGCACCTGTCTGGTAAAACTCTCTTGGTGTAGAAGTCAGGCAGTCCATCATCCAATAGAGATACTCCACCATTCTCCGAGCAGTGCTACGGGACGACAAGAGAAATAATGATGATGATGTCTGCTTTTGAGGACTGGGGCTGGAGTAGATCATCTCTCTAAATTTGTGTTAGAGGATGATGCTGTCATAGTGCTGTGTCTCACCATCTGGGATCTGTTCCTCTATATTATGTCAGTGCATTCATTTGATCAACAGGCAAAACAAAGACACGGCTTGCAGGCATTTAGACTGATCAGAAGTGATTGAAAAGAAGAGAGCCTTTAATGCTTGATGCTGTAATTCCGGAGACCATGCAGAAAATATCTGGGCCTACGTTTAGTCAGATTTCTGAGAAGAAATCACGTTAACAAGAAAACGTGATTAAAATCACCCCCTCTTCCTCTTGTTAACAGCTTGAATGGTTGTTGGTTAACCCATTTTATTTAATATTTAGCGTATTTCTGAAGAATATCTCCTGTAGAATACATAAACCAGCGTGATTTTGACTTATTTTACTGCTAATCATATTTAATTGCAGTATTGTATTTTTTTCTCTTTAAGAATCCAGAATGGATTCGTTCGCTAGTCAGCGGAATAATATAAGTTACAAGAAGACTGCAGGGGATACAAGCAATTCAACGACAACATGATAAGGAATGCCTCTGGAGGTGCGAATCTAAACGCGTCTGTCGGCAACAGATTTAATTATAGGTAAAATTCAAAATTCAGTTTGATGTGATCGTGTTCTCCCACAATAAACCAAGGCCCCGGTATATGACTGGTTGCCAGGTGTATCCATCAAACTGAATTGAAGACAATATTGATCACAAAAATATATGATGAATATGTGGCTAATATCAAACAAAAGGGCAACGACACAATAGGAGGCAAAGCCTGAAATGGTCGGGGTGCAGTGTCATTTTATGACATCTACCCTATTTTAGCCATAAACATGCTATTTAAAGATATATGAAAAGTGGCAATACTGGCAATGGCACTGGTTCTTACTGTCTCAAAAGGAGCATGTGCAGTCCTGTGCCTTCGTGGTGGCCGCGGTCTGACGTGGGTCACATGACGCAGAGGTGAACCCTGAGTGGGCAGGGTGGACAGACCTTCCCATGATGCAGAGCGTGAAAGAGGAGCAGACGTCTGAGGAGTGGACACTAAAGGTGAGGAGTTAGGGTCGTCACCTAGACCTAGAGGACAGTGAATCACATCAAAATAATTACATAATATGCTAATTAACAAACTAATCAAATCATTCGCAAATAATCATATACAGATTTTGTAGAGACATTGTTGTGGCAGACAAAAAGCAGTGAATGGCAAAAAGTGTCTTTAAAAAGTTAATATTTGATTTATTTATCAGTGCTATTTTTATCTGTTAACATGTTAACATCATAAATTGACAGGCCTAATAAATGTTATATAAATATTATACAATTGAGCTAAAAAATGATTTAAAGAATGAATGGGTTTAAACTGAAAAATGTATGAAGTTATACATGACTTGAAAGCACTGAATGAGAGTTGACTAAAAATAGTCCTAGTTTCATCCTACCTAACGTGTGTGTGTGTGTGTGTGTGTGTGTGTGTGTGTGTGTGTGTGTGTGTGTGTGTGTGTGTGTGTGTGTGTGTGTGTGAGAGACTCACTGAGTCTGTTGGACACGGGACGAATGCGTCTGGTCCTGGAGCTGCGTTTCTTAATGGCGATTGTGTCCTGGGTGCAGAACGACAGAAGTGAGTGAGAACATTGCAAACTGAGCAGATGACGAGTCAGCTGAGTTACAAGAGATGACAGATACTGTAAATACCACCAAACACACAGATGAGTCAGTTGTGAGTGATTCACGTAAAACACTCACTATGCTGATGCCAAAGTCATCCTCCACAACATCCAGTATGTCAGCGTGTCTGTGCGCGCGCCTGGCCGTTCCCCCGTCTTCCAGCCGTCTCATCTGTGAAACCTGCCGGAGCTGTGATGACGAACGGATGCGTGAGAAACAGCGATGCTTGTGCACATGCTCAGAATGAACAGACGAATGGAGAGAGAAATTGGTTTGTAGTACCAGGGTTTTGTGTGTGGCATAAAGTTCCTGTAGAATCTGGTCCACTATGGAGTTGGTGAGATATGAGACAACAGACAGTTTCACTTCCCTAAGAGTGAGAGAGATGGAGACACAAAAATACATGTTAGATCATGTTAAAACCATGCTGGGAATTCCAACTGTGAACACAGTGGCTATAAAAAAGTAGGTTTCATCCTTCCATTACAGATTTCATGATTCCGATCGATGAGTGCAGTGCAGTGAGCGTTTGACTGAACACAAATCTGGATACACCCATGAGTGTAACAGTTTTGGATATTTCTGTCATTCCCCATTCAAGTAGACAGCTGCATTGAAAGCTTCAGCCCGGGGGTGTTGTACTGTAAAGATGGGCACTGAGTGAACTGACTTCAAAAGGACTTTGACATAATTCTCAAGGTGTTAAACTGAGAAGCATCTACCACTCAACACCCTCGTTTCTTACTCCAGAGCTCTGTTGATGTCCTGAGCTGCTCTCTCCATCAGAGCGGTGCGGATGGATGAACGAGGGATAGAAACGCGCTCTGAGATGGAGGAGAGGGGAGGAGAGAGACACTCTGCTGCGGCACAAGAAAGCGGACACAGCTCCCGGCACAGAGACACCATGGAGTCCACAATAACCTGCACAAATCCACCATCAATCACCCATCATGCCTTTCAAGTCCAATAGAACAAGAAAGCAGAAATAAATCAGGATGAAGGATGAGAGAGAGAGAGAAAAACATCACCTGTAGTTCTTTATCAGCTGCTTTGGCAAGTTCTCCGGCCAGAGAGTCCAGCCTCTGTCTCACCGGCCCGTCCACGGACAGCACGTGGGCCAGTTCACACAGCGAGGGGTACAGCTAGAGGACAATGCAGACATGATTCACATACCAGTCATGATCTCTCACTCACTGCTATTAAGTTTCTGTTACACGTGACATGAGTCATACAGGTGATGTCTTTCATTTTTATTGTTTGCTCATAAAAGCTCTTAAATTAATAAACAGAGAACACGTGAAATCAATAACCTGATTATCTGGTTTTAACACAGCACATAAATAATATCTGACTGAATGTTACTGTATAGCCATCTACTACTAGATTCAATTATGTTAAGCAAATATCAATATTAATGTGATTACAGGAAGAAAATCCTAAATACTAAAATGTCCAAGCAATGGAAGTAACATGTAGTATATAATTTATGGAATTTAATCTTCGAGTCAAAAATGTAGATACATGACTGAATTTGTTTCTCATGATCTTAAAAACCTTTTACTTCAAAGTCTAAATGCTTAGATGCGAAATTTGTTTTGTAGACAAATATAAATGTGCCTAGAAATGTTACACTTTACAATATAGTTCAATTAGTTAATGCAATGAACAATTCTTACAACATTTATTAAATTAAAAGTGCTGCTTTCAACATATGCAAATTCATTTTAACATTTCAAGTTGTATAACTGAACATTAGAGAATGTAGTCTTAAAGATCATGAATTAACAATGAATGAACAGTAGTATAATTTATAAATGATCGTTTAACTACATTAATAAATGCTGTAATGTTCCTTAGTGCAAATTATTTCAATGTAAATATATATATGTGTGTGTGTGTGTGCGCGCGCGTGTGTGTGTGTACTGTATATATGTATATATAAAATAGTTTTCTTTGATAAATAGAAAGTTCAAAAGAACAGCATGTATTTGAATATATTTTGCAACATTATTAATGTATTTACTGTCACTATCAGTTTAAGGCAGCCGTGTTAGAGAATAAATGTATTTCTTTTAAAAATATATATTACTGATCCCAAACATTTTAATAATAGTGTATATACGTAGTGTATAATTCTTACACTTATATTTATTATGTTACATAGTTTTGATGTCTGAAGCATGTGACAGTGGGTGTCCAAACTTTTGACAGGTAAATACATAAACACACTCACAGCTCGAGAGTTCCTGGCCTCCTTGAGGACCTGTCGTGCAGCCTGTAGCTCTTCCCCTTCACCTGTTCCTCTCAACACACACACCTGCTGCTGCACGCGTACGCACAGACGCTCCATCACCTGGGGCAGCAGGAGGAGAGAAAGACAGAGACGGAAAGAAAAGGAGAACAACAGAGAGAGATATTGCTGTGTGAGTTTGATCTAACAATACAAAGTTCACATTAGCAAGTAAAAGAGATGCTCTCTGTCACACACACACACACACACACACACACCACACTGTTCCTTCATTGGCCAGAGGAGAACTGGCCCTCCGACTGAGCCTGGATTCTCACAAGGTTTTTTTCTCCAGTCTGTCACCTGATGGAGTTTTGTTTCCTTGCCACTGTTGCCTTGGCTTTTGGCTTGCTTAGTTGGAGACATTTCATATTCAACAATATTATTGATCTGCCTTACTTAAGGTGGACGATGACGCAATATTCTTCTAGAAACAAACTTTGCTGTATTATTTTCATGTTATCCCTGTGAAGCTGCTTTTATACAATCTGTATTGTAAAAAGCGCTATATAAATAAAGGTGACTTGTCACCTAAAAAATTTACAGTAAAAACCTTTCTCCTTTCCCAGTTTATTGGGAAGAGACCAATATAAGCAATCCATTCTCAGGCTGACCTGAATGGGAATGCAAATGATAGAATTCCTCTCTCCAGGTATACTCTACCTATTGTTATTTATTTTTTTACACTAGGGCTGCATTTATTTGATCAAAAATATAATACAAATAGTTATACTGTGAAATAGTATTCAAACTAAAAATAACGGGTTTCTGTTTTAATATATTTTAAGTAAATTATTCCTGTGACGATAAGGCTGAATTTCAGCATTTAAAGCGCTAACTGAGAATTTAAATGAGATAACTACGCAAGTCTGCTTCTACAAAATAAATCAATTAATAAATGCATTTCAAAAATGACACTGAAATAGAACTGACCCTCATTATCACCATCATCAACATGATCACATACTAGAAGTGTGATGTGAGTGAGTCAGATCTGCAGTGGTGAAGAGTAAGAGAGACAATGAGGCATGTGAATATGAGGCGATGGTCTGTACCTGTTCTGCAGTACTAGTGACCAGGCCCTGATGCAACCGAAGAGCCTGTTTCTGAGAGAAACGCTGAGTCTGGTTGTTCCTTAACAGAGCCCGCTGGATCTGAGAGAGACAGACAGAGTGAGGAAGAGAATACTCATTAATGTCAAATAAAAGAACACTGATGCTCAGATAAGCCATGCAGTCATGTGGAAATGATTGCAATTATGCTGCGAATTAATGAAAGATAAATGTATTGTCTGCGGTGTCCCTCTCTCAGCATTGACCTTGTAGAAGTTTTACATCTCTGGGCTCATCAAACGTGCATAAACATTTCGACCACCTTGGGACTGTTAATCTCAAAACAGCTGGACAAAACAGTCACATGATGCAAAACCAGGGAATTTACTCTCAATAATTAGTCCCATCTACTATGAGATCCAAGAATGCAACCAAATATTCATGATTTTGGGGACCAAATGTAAAAAAAAAAAAAGAAATTGTCTGAATTTATTAATTATGCATCGTTCGCCTGCTAAATGCCCTTATTGACCAATCGGAATCAAGTATTCCAGAGAGCTGTGCAATAAGACCAATATAACCAGTCTAGTTCTAGTTCTTTTATTTATAGGGCACATTTAAAAACAGTCTGAGGACTGACCAAAGTGCTGTACAAGTCAGATAAACACAACAGAAAACTAAGTAACACATAATAAATAAGACCATCAACATAATTTAAAAGCAAAAAAAAAAAAAAATAGGTTCACAAGAGAGATTTAAAAAGTGATAGGCAGGGAGCAGCCTGAAGTTGTGCTGGCAGGCTGTTCCACAACCTAGATCCCACCACCGAAAAGGCTCTATCTCCTCCACGTTTGAGGAGTCAACAGTCCCTCCAGTCAGTGATTCCAAGTCAGTGACTTTTAAGTCTTTGATTTAGATTTTTGAGGTTGATTTCCAGGTTTTGCAAAGAGGCTGTAATTTAAGGGTTGAGCAGCAGCACTTATCTTGCACTCTATAGCAAATACACAATGTTATTCACTTCACCTAAAAAACTGGCCAATCATAACACATGGTGTTCACATAGAGGTCTTCAATGTGTAGAACCTGTAGAAACCTGTTTATTATTATTTCTAAGGGTAATGTTGAACTAAATTATGACTTGACTATTATTATACCTGGAATAAAAAAAATTTATACCACTTCAGTCGTGCTTTAGTATGGTGAACTCATATTAACTATTAATTACGACTTTTGCTTCAATAAACTCCTAATTTACTGCTTATCAATAGTTAGTTGTAAGTAGTTGTTATAGTGGTTAAGTTTAGGTATTGGGTGGGATTAAAGGGCCCCTATTATACTATTTTAATGTTTCCTAATGCTGTTTTCTAGTCTCCTACAACAGGTTTACATGCATCAAAGGTAAAAAAACTGTTTTATTTCCTCATGATATACATTTACACATCACTACATTTTCAATGATTCACAAACGACTCGTCATCTCTCTAAATCCGTCCTTTCCACAAACTACTCCACTTCTGATTGGCCAGACAGCTCAGTCTTTTAGTTATTGGTTTACCGCGTACAGCGCGCGCGTCGAAAACAAAAACGCCCATTGCCAAAACAACGTCAGCTCTGCGTGTCTGTCCTGAGTCTTCCTACACCGTAAACTAAAGACAGTAACGAACGATGACGTCGATTTTACCATATCAATGCAAACGCAAGTCCGATGATGAAGCATCGGAAGAACTATTCATTCAACCCGAACCTCCATCGCAAAGACGACTCGAGCAGGACGTTTCTCAGTGATACGCTAACGCTCCTTAGTTTGAGGTAACGTTACATTATGAGATGTTGCAACTGTAATTCCTCACCATCAGCATTAACAATTGCATGTCCATCAACAAACAGATTATTTTATTTGTACTAATTTATATACATTTATATAGTATTTTTCTAATATATTGTGATGAACACTTGGAAATTTGTATCAATAACAGTGCATGTATGCAATGTTTACATTTGCCGAGCTCTAGCGTGAATGACTGATGTAACATAAACGTTGGTAAAAACAAATCTTGCTCCATGTTTAATCTTTTCTCAAAGTAGTGAGAATGACAATCTGCATTCATGGACACAGTTTTAGG
The DNA here is from genome assembly GCA_031834385.1 of Semotilus atromaculatus. NCBI lineage: Eukaryota > Metazoa > Chordata > Actinopteri > Cypriniformes > Leuciscidae > Semotilus > Semotilus atromaculatus. Next base: position 33,818,793 of record JAULUF010000044.1, on the reverse strand, counting down.
TAATAGTGGCCCACAACTGATTAACGTTAGCAGAAGTATTTCAGTAAGACAGTAATTATGTGAGTTAACCAGTTATCAGGAGACCTACACAATGTAAAACTCAAAACTACGTTTTTTGAACACCATCTTTCAAGAGCAGGTGGTTTGCAAATCCTGCATTGAACTCCGAGATTTGAGAAGCAGTCGTCAGTAAAATAAAGGGGAAACAGCAAAAGTTTAAGGATTATACTGCTGTGATATCGTGGTAAACAGGGCTCGACATTAACTTTTTTGCTCACCAGCCACTGTGGCTAGTGGTTGCACAATTTTGACATCGATACCATAGGGAAAAACTGCCATATATATATTTTTAATATTATCTAATTATTTGGCAGCCGGTATATTAGGCTGCTGTTGCTTTAAGACATGACACAAGGACCCATTATGGTATTTTAAAAAGCCAATAAACTTTATGAGCAAGCACTTTGGGTGTGAGCACAAAATCTGCGGGAATGAGTACAATTATGCTCAATATGCGCAATCCCTCACCCTGTAACACCAACAATATTCATCCGGAGCAAATAAAAAATCCATAATAGGGGCCCTTTAAGGGATTTAGAATATGATCATGCATCAAGGCATTAATATATACTATTAACAGCAAATATGCTAGTAATATGCAAGCTAATAAGCAACTAGTTAAAGGGAGAATTGGAACCAAACTAATTTGTTACCATAGCTTTAAAATAAAAAAATCATCAAACCTTACCTTGGTTAGTGCCTGTTCTGTCCTGTCAGGGGCGCTACGGTATGCCTGTGTGACATCACTGAGTGGGATGGGCATGTACTGCAGAGTGAAGTTACTGAGGAGAGAGCAAAAATTATTAAAGTTTTCCCCAAACATGGTAACACAAGAGATGAATGAGCTCCAGCAAAATAGAAAATGTGTCTAAAGAAACAAGTTTTTTTTGCATTCATTTAAACTTTTAACAGAGTGCTATGTTTTTTTCAACAGATTTCAAAGCATTCTGTACTGAGAACAAAATTCTCATGATGATTACAGTCTCCTGAATGCAATTTCAAGTCTGCTAAAAAAAAGTTTTTACATTAAATAATAGTTGTGTAGATCTCCAGGGAAGAGAGGTGTTTCCAGAACAATGCTCTAATTGTGCATCACAGGCAGGTCAGAGAAGTGATGAAAGACTGTGCAATAACAAACACATTCATGTAGGCATGGACTGAAGTTCTTATTTCTTTCCCAGTAACAGCATGCTGTGAATAAGTTTGCAGGATGAGTGAGTCAGTTCTCACATGGATGAGTGTGCATGATACAAGTGTGTGTGTGTGTGTGTGTGTGTGTGTGCGTGTGTGTGTGTGTGTGTGTGTGTGTGTGTGTGTGTGTGTGTGTGTGTGTGTGCGTGTGTGTGTGTGTGTGTGTGTGTGTGTGTGTGTGTGTGTGTGTGTGCGTGTGTGTGTGTGTGTGTGTGTGTGTGTGTGTGTGTGTGTGTGTGTGCGTGCGTTAGAGATGCGCGGATCAGCTCCAACGTCACCCGAATCTGCAGCCAAAAACAAATCATCCACCCGCCACCCACCCTCACCAATAATTTTCTCTGATTTAGATATCCTCACCTGACCCGCCCCCAATGGTAAAATTACAATTATTCTTATGTTACACGTGATGACCTTCAACAATGGACTCAGCGAGTTAACCACTTCGTTAAAATCCCAAACGCTCCCACGCGGTACTTTTCTTTCCTTCCTTTTGTTTTTAATTCTCTCTCTGAACTTTTTTTACCTCCATTTCTGCTTAAAAAAGCGGACCCTGTGCAGCTTAATGAAAGTGCATGTCTTGATGGCGGAAAAATTATGTTTTAAACATGCTAAAATTTTAGAGAATGTAGTTAATATTTACGCTATTATTGATGTATCATATCCAACCGCGATCCACCCGCATTTAATCAGAATGTTATTTTTATTACTTGATCCGCCCGATCAACGGATTATACGCAGCGCCCACGGATATAACCGCTATCCGTGCATCACTAGTGTGCGTGTGTGTGTGTGTGTGTGTGTGTGTGTGTGTGTGTGTGTGTGTGTGTGTGCGTGTGTGTGTGTGTGTGTGTGTGTGTGTGTGTGTGTGTGTGTGGCCTGGTAAACCCTACGTTATGGGGACAAAATGTCCCCACAAGGATGGCAATATCCGAAATCCTTGTTCGTGTGGGGAAATTTTTTGGTCCCCATGAGGAAATCAGCTTATAAATCACACTAAGTGATGTTGTTTGAAAATGTAAAAATGCAGAATGTCTCCTGTGATGGGTAGGTTTAGGGATAGGGGCAGTGTAAGGGAATAGAATATACAGTCTGTACAGTATAAAAATCATTATGTCTATGGAAAGTCCCCATAAAACATGAAAACACAACATATGTGTGTGTGTGTGTGTGTGTGTGTGTGTGTGTGTGTGTGTATGTGTGTGTGTGTGTGTGTGTGTGTCATACTGTTCTAAGGCTCGAGCCACATCTTGGAAACCCGTTGCACTTGTGTTATTCCGATCCCACGTCACACTTCTACAAGAGAGAAACAAACCATGACAATCTTAAACAGTATTACTAGACAATTACGCATTATTAATTATTAATAAGTACACTCGAATAGAATCTTCATGCCTTTTGTAAAATTTCTGCTCTGATTTTGAGGAAAAAACAGCTGGATTTGGATTTAAATATGGTCAAATGTGTTAAACAGAAAATAATTAGGGTCATTGTCAAAATTGTTAATTTTCCAACTTGAAGTCATTAACCAAAACATTTAATAAAAGGGGAAAAAACGCAATGGGCAGAAGATGTAGCAATCATAATTTTGCTGAAATCTACAAAGTGTTCTATGAAAAAGGATTTATCATTAGAAAGTCTAGGGCCAGATTTACTAAACAGGGCAAATTAGTGTGAGAGCACAATCCCATAAAAGCGCAGATGGGAGTGGAAAGTTGAGAAACACAGACGCAACCGGATCGTTTTCATAATGACCAACGCAATATACCAAGAACAGCAGAAATTTGAATCTGGTTTAAGACATGATTTCTTTAGGTGGTAAATAATGGCGCAAACACCTTGCATGATTCATTTAAAATACTCCCCTCCCATAATTTTAGCATCTGAAAGGGAAAATCCTACGAATGCAAATACAATAAAGTCACTGGCAAAAACAACCCTGTCCACGCATGTGCTAATTTTTCACTGCATGCATTTTGAACTGGCGCAAGCTTACAGTAAATCTGGCTCCTAGTCCTTGACATGTAAATTAAAATGAATAGTTTGCCTCTCCCTGTTCTCCTTACGACAGACTACCTGAGCGTGGTGTTGATCTGCAGGGCTTTACTGAGCATCCTCGCTCCTGTGTCATCAAGTCCGTTCCCACTCAAATCCACCTTCTTCAGGCAGGCGTTGCTTCCGAGAGCGTTCACGAGCACCGTGCCCCTCGAACGCAGCCTGGAGTCCGCCAGAGACAAGCTCTGCAGGGCCTGTCAAGAAAGAGATAGAAAGAAGAGAGCATATGTGTGTGTGAGTTTGCAATGTCTGTGATCTGTAAAAACAGTGCTTAATAATTGATCAAGCAAGGCGATATCTGCAGTGAGAGGGCTACGTGCCCTGAAGGAGAGAGTGAAGGAAGGATGGATGAATCCCTAGTGCTGTAATACAGCAGACGATTAGAAAGCTTTTGTACTCTGCATGAGTGTTTGAAAGCAAAAAGAGTGCATGGTGCATAGCAGGAAACAGAGTTATGTCCATGTGTATATGCTTGTGAAACACTCACACACTCTTCCTCCTGCACGAGATGCACTAGTTTCTGCAGAACCTCGTCCAAAACCCTGCAAACAAAGGAAACATCAGGTATTATACATACACACACATAAACTCCATCAACCCCAAGATTAATAACACTTCACACACCTCCCCCCCCGTCCCTCCTCTGCCTCCCTGAGAGCCTCCTACTGCGTGCCCATTTTCAGTTTGAGATTGCAGATGGTTTCACAGACTTTCCTAACCTGCTTACCTCATCTGCCTGTCTCAGAGTGGATATCTGTTATAGCTGTTAATCTGTGTATGGTGCTTAAGCTCTATATCTACTGTGTCAAGCTGTTGATTATCACAGAACATCATTTTGAATAATCCATCAATCTGTGAAAACAAACATTTGACCCTTGCAGTAATGCGTTTAAGACTCTGCCCCATTTTTTTTGTGAGGGGTGGAACTTCAATACCATAAAGCAATGCACATTGATTTACAGCCATTTGTTATAAGTATAAAAATAATATTTTGAATGTTTCGAAAAATATTGGTAGCACTTTATAATAATGGTCCATCATTAATAGGTAACTATACAGGACGTAATGGAGGACCAATGAGTAAGTGATAGCAAATGTATGCCCTTTTTGGGTAATCAATGACTACCCTCATCAAGATCTAATAACTAACTGGCAAATTATAAAGAATTACCAATTAATTTCACAACACTAATGTGTCTGAGACGTGAGCAAATTGTCTTTTTTACTCTAAGCATGCCTCTAAGCCTCTAAAACCTCTAAGTCAGTCTGACAGTTTTCTTTTAAATTAGCATTTTTATGTTTTTAATTTTACACTTATTAGTGACATTTTTGAAAATAAGGCCTTTCTACTGTATAACTGAACAATAACCTTTTAATGCCATTAAAGTGAAATTACAGAATCTAAACATAGGAGCCTGATAAAAATACTAATTTAAAAGAAAAATGTCAAATGGACTTGGAGGTTTTTTTCATCTGAAGTCTTCATATTTTCAAATGTAATTTATTCCTGTGATGGCAAAGCTGAATTTTCAGCATCATTACTCCAGTCTTTAGTGTCACATGATCCTTCAGAAATCTTTCTAATATGCTGATTTTATTTCTTCATTTCTTATTATCATCAATGTTGAAAACAGTTCTACTACTGTTTCCTCTCTTCATTGCCATGTTGTTGTTGGTTTATGTGGTTGTTTTATATGCTGTTCCCTGTTGGATTTGGATTTATTAAAGACTGTTTTTGTTATATTATCCTGCATTGTGTGCTTCATACAGCAACCCGCAATGACAGTTCAATTTACATATAAAAACGATACACAAACATACAAGAAGCTTGAGTTTGTATAGCAAGGAAGGCCATTAACTACATCATATGCAATGCTTCATAGCAGTGTTGTAGTACTCAAGACCGGTCTTGGTCTCGAGACCACTTTTTGATGGTCTCGGTCTTGTCTCGGTCTCGGACATTGAGGACTCGCGATTTTTTTTCAAGACCAGTCAAGACCATAACTGTGGAAATATCACTAAATTGCCAGTATATTGTCTCATTTTTTTTTTAACATCCTTGCTTTTATTGGATGTAAAACGATCAATGTAGACGAACTGCTGCGCGTGTGACAGAGAGAGAGAGAGAGCGAGAGAGCGCCCCGGTCGCACGTGCGCACTCTCTCTCTTCGGAGCCAGGCGAAAGTATAAACAAGGGTTCGCCGTCTCCTAAGCGCTGTCTTGCATGGCACATATTAATAAAAATAAATCGACACGATGGAAAAAGTTCGGAAGACCATAGCATTAGCATCCATAGCATCCATTTCATGTGGAGCATTCGGATATTTTTTCCTGAATTACCACTGGTTGTGAATTGTGCTAAAATACCTTTAAAAAAGGATTGTTGTAGGTTTAAAAACAACATAACTTTATGTATTGTTTATAAATGGTGGAGAAAAGTGAAGACTTTAGTGATGAACAATTAATAATTGTTTTACATTCTGTACTAAATGATGGAAGTCACCCAGGAGTATTGACTAAAGATGGTTACGTTTATTTAAACTTTGAGTGTTTAATATCTAGGCTATGTATTTTTATGGGAATGTGGATCTTTCAGATCAATTTGAGAAGCTCTTTTGATCATGTTTCACATTTTTTTGTGTCATGTAGTGTGGGGCGCTAGTATTGGTCTTGGTCTTGGTCTCGGTCTCGATCTCGCCCTCCCTCGGTCTTGGTCTCGACTTGGTCTCGGTCCCTAAAAGTCTTGGTCTTGTCTCGGTCTCGATACACTCTGGTCTTGGTCTTGTCTTGGTCTCGGGTTAGGTGGTCTTGACTACAACACTACTTCATAGTAGTGGCTGGTCACTGCTAAGCTGATTTTTTTTTTTTGCTGCAACTCTCTGATTGGTAGATCTTTCTTCCTGGGGTTACAGGTAGTGTAGTTCTTCACTTGGAATTTGTCTATTAAATATGATTTGTTTTTAATGATGTTGTAATTGTGCTGACTGATGGCTTCAATAGAAACATTTAACATCCATTAATAACCTCAGAGCTCAATGTAGGTCTGACTTGAAAGGTTTATACTGTTAAAAAACATATTTTCACCAACCTAGAGAACTCGTTCCTTTTCAAAATGACAATTTAGACCATTTAGACAGCTCAAATGACATTTTTTACTGTATGATTCATGTAAGTGCTTTGACAAAAATATGAGTTCCACATTTCCCACTTGCCTGCAAGGCCTCCATTGTAAGTGCACAGCTGTAAACACATTTTTAGTTTTTTGCTGATAGAGCTTAAGCTGTATTGAACCTTTAGGCGCTTATCTTCAAACTGCTACAGACAGCTAGTATCATTTGTACTCTAAGTCACTTTGGATACATGCATCTGCCAGACAAATAAATGTATACATTATATATATATATATCTGTTTGCTCTATGTTGTGTGTCTCTCTCAGTCCAGGAATATGTACCTGCCCTTGATGTTAAAGTTCTTGCCCAGCAGCAGGTGTTTGAGGGACGGGTGTCTGGAGAAGGCAGGAATGACACAGAGAAGATCAACATCAAGCCCTGAAATGAACACAAAAATGAACAGGCAGAGTCAAGGGCGACTGACGCAAATGCAACTGAGGGGAAAGAGATGGGCTGAAGGTCAGTGGGAGCAGACAAAAGCTTCCTTTCATTTATGCAGTTAGATGTCTCACCGTTGTCTGAGATGTCCAGTGTGCTGATGCAGGAGACTCTGGGGAAGAGGTCCTGTATTATTCCCGCTCCAGCAGACCTGAGCTGAGAGGCAGACAAACGGAGAGAATGAAAAAGAGAAAGAGAAAGACAGGAACACGGGTTGATAGAGAGAGAGAAAGCTCAGAGGCTCAAACATGTATAATTTATACTAGTATGCACTTATATATTTTCAATAACTCAACTGAATGTTGCTATCAACACCAAGGTTAAATGTACTGCCTTTCCATTTTATAACAGCATTTCAAATCAGTGTTGGAATAGTTTGTTATGTTGAGACTAGGACTGGTTGTCACCTTTTACTCCAGTGGATATTTTTTAGAAAGATTTTTAAGGTCAATTTTTGTGCAGGAACATATAGGGCCCTATTTTAACGATCTGAAACGCAAGTTTCAAGCGCGAAGCGCAAGTAACTTTGTGGGCGGGTCTTGGGCGCTGTTGCTATTTTACCGGCTTCAATCCCCGGTTCCACTTGACCAAGTGTCGAGGTGTCCATGAGCAAGACACCTAACCCCGGCTGCTCCCGACGAGCTGGGTGGCGCCTTGCATGGCTGACACCGCCATCGGTGTATGAATGTGTGTGTGAATGGGTGAATGAGAGGCAAATTGTAAAGCGCTTTGGTGGCCATTGGGTCTATGAAAGCGCTATATAAATGCAGTCCATTTACCATTTACCATGAGAGAATCATCTACAGTGTATGCGCGTTGTTCACACTCTGTATTATGACTAAGCATGCGCGCTTAAAATAGCATCTGAATGTACGCTCAACGCGCCACTGACTTTAGACTAGGTTTTTTCTGGTCAGTGGTGCAATTGTTTTCTGGAACTGCAAAATAGCACCAGGGATTGTTTGCGCCGGAACATGCCTCCTTTTTTGCGCTGAACCGCCCAGGGAGCGCATGTTCATTCTCTAATTTACCGACATGCATCTGTGGAGGGGAAAGTCCGCTTTGCGCGGGTGCAAAATACGAATGATACATGCGTCAGTGTACAAAGTCATAGGGTGCAAGATAGGGCCCATAGTATTGTTTTGCTATTCTAAATAAGTTTTATTAAAATATTTGATGTACATCAAGAAATATTTGACAACTGACAACCTACACCATTATTATGCAGGCAAAAAATCATAAGTTAAAAATTATACAGGTTGACCTTTTTAGATAATGACACTATGGGGTTGTCACAATTAAACGTGCCATTCAACAGCTTATAGACCTTTCAGCAAAATTTAAACAGTAAAATACTTTATGCATTAGCCCAGGGGTACCCAAACTTTTCCATGACAAGGCCCCCCAAATACCACTAGGTTCTGGCCAAGGCCCCCTTTTGCAGGATGTGTTATTGAACCCATCGACAATACTATGGCAAATGTAGAAATAAATAAATAAAACATCTAGGTGAACATCCGATTATGTGATGGTATATCATTTTACCCAAACTGAATAATTAAGACAAATTTAAATTGGTACATTTTCTATAAATATTTTTGAGTCTTCATTTTCTTTTCTGACACAGCCTACTCCAGTTCTTGTTAAAACACACTAGACATGCAAATTATGTGCATTTTAGGCACTTTTTGTGTGAAATCATATTTATTTTGTCCATCAAAAGTGTGCTTTCACTTTAATTGAGCTTGAGCCGTGCAGCAAAATAGACTTGACGCCGAAACCCCCGCTTCACTGCCGCTCACGCGACGCTCCTGCTCGCGGTGTGAATGCACTCATTGATTAACATGCACGGCGGAAAAATATGCGCCGATCTCGCTTGCGATCTGAAACGGCCGTAACTCACGCGGTTTCCTACATGTGCTTTCCGTGTGCACGTGTGATGCTGATGTACCGGACTGACAGTCCGTTTGGTGGTCATGGTCCATCACGTGAAAATCGTCCAATTCCGGTCATCAGCCAATCAATCGGTGCATCTCTCGGTGCAAGTTCAGATAGACAAATTTTTATAATGCTATTTCATAACAATACTCATAATAATATAAATATTTTTACTTTTTTTAAACTTTTTTTTATTTCTTCTTTCAACTTGCTGCGGCGCCCCCTGGCGGCCCCCACTTTGAAAACCCTTGCATTAGCCAATATGTAAAACGTTTTTTTAAACCATTTATTTGGCCAACAACAATTTTAATTAATAAATTGAATGAAATATAAAATCCCTGGCCTGAAGCTAACATGCAAAACATATACTGATATAGTGTGACAACTAGCAGCACAATGTTAACTATTTTCAAATCCACAGTACTGAGATTTGCTGTAACGTTAAAATAGTTTATGATTTGATTTCTGAGAACAAATAAAACAATTGCGTGAGGGCAAAATAAGGCCCCACAGAGTTAAACACACATTGCATTCTCGAAAGAAACCTTGAAAGACTTTCTGTGTGACTAATTCAGTAGCCAACATATCTGTACACACAGTAAGGTGAGCACAGACTGAAGGATCTACAGCCAACAGAGAGAAGGACATGCATTTATAGAGCTCAATCCAGATTTAGGGACACAACGGGGGGGGATGGGGTACCTCACAGCTGCTAATGTCCAGGTGTAGGTCAGTGATGTGAGGATTGGATGAAAGCCCAAGGAACAGAGCCCTGTGAACAAACACATGGACGTCGTCATTACTGACAGCATTACATGCCTCATTGAAGAGACTTAGCATTCTATTATGTGCTTCCATTGCTGATCTCCATAATAAATCAAATCAGAAAAGGTCTATATGGACACTGTCAAAGCGTTACGCAAGTCTTAAAGGATTAAGGGGAAAAGAGCTTAGAGATTAGTTCGACTCCTCTGGTGTGGGCCGGTGGTGTTGACAGAAGAGAGCTAAAATCAGGTGCTCAGCTGGGTGTGACAGACTGTCTTGCGCTCGGTTTGTGTTTGTGAGAAGGGAGGTAGTATGACCCTGTTTGAAATGCTTCATTTGAAAACATTCTGGCTTTCCCATTCTGGCTTTCCCAAAATAGCAGCTGCGTGAACATCTTAATTCTGACCTCAGTTATGGGTGCAGAGCTCTAAAACTAGAAATGAATCGCCAGAAAGTTCTTCTAGTGGGCTTTTCACACTGAAAATTGTTAACCCTTTGATGAATACATCCAGATGAAAAAAAAATGGAATATGATTTGCTGTTTGTGTTTCCTTTGAGGTAATAATAATAACAGATTTAACTTTTTTATTTATTATGAGCCTCTATCAAAGGATTGAGATGTACATTAATAGGAAATGTCATGTATATGATCTATAATCCCATTCAAAAGTTTAGGGTAGCAAGAATTTTTCTTCAGACGCAACTGTTTTCAACACTGATAATAATAATATGAAATGTTTCTTGAGCACCAAATATGCATATTAGAATGATTTTTTAAAGATCATGTGACATTAAAGACTGGATGAACGATGCTGAAAATTCAGCTTTGCCATCACAGTAATAAATTAATTTTAAAATATATTTAAATAGAAAACCGTTGTTTTAAATTAATCATTAATTATATTCCACAACATTACTGTTTTTACTGTTTTTTTGTTTTTTTTTATCAAATAAACAGCTTTTGTGAGCAATGTAGAACAGAAAGTACTTTTACCATTAATGGACAGTTTAGCTGAACAAGTTTTCCAAAAATGATTACTTACACACTACACTTTTTACTTGTACACTACACAGGAGGGTGTGGTTGATTTGATCTGCTCAGCAAGCCCTTCGAATCCATATTACATAAAAAAAATATGCCTGCCTTTTAAAAATTCACGAAAGTGAGTGATTTCACTGCTGGCTTCCTGCTGACATGAAAACTGTGTATTCTTGAAAACTGCAGTGATAACTAATGATTTTTGTGCTTAAAGGGATAGTTCACCCAACAATGAAAATTCTGTCATCACTTACAAACTTCTTTTACGTACAATGAAACTCAATGGTCACCAAAACAGTTTACCAACATCCTTCAAAATACCTTATTTTGTGTTCAGCAGAAGAAAGAAAGTCACTTTGAAACAATATGAGGTGATAAATTATGTAAATAATGACAGAATATAATTTTTTTGGGTGAACTATCCCTTTAATATACAGCACCTGAATTTTAAAGAGAATTATTCGGGTTCAGTTCAGGATCGCATAATTTACAGAATGCAAATCCTGGGTTAATGTGACGTGCATTATATTGTTCCATAAAAGTCACCCTGCTTAAACATCTTAAACCAGCCTAATGTGGAAGGCTTGTCTCTCAGAATGAGAAAATCTGGTTTGTTGGCTTTAGAGAGGTTTTGGGCTTTAGAGTTGGTCAGGCTGGGAAACCAACTAAATCAGATTAAACTAGCTAAGCCAGTGTTAACTGCAGCATGAAAAGGCAAAATGCCGACCGGGCTCACCTCAGCGCGTCGGGAGGCATCTTCATAGACGCCAGACTGATGTGAGTGAGGCTGAACGCTGAACTGAAGAACTGGCGGAAGGAAGGAAGTGTCTCTCTCACTTTCCTAAAAGCGTGACAGAAAAGAAGGGGAGACTTTTTATCCATAATAGATCATACCATGCTTCACAAAACCCTGAGCAATAAGTTAGAAAAAGGCTCAAAAGTAAACCCTCTGGCTTATTAGAAAAAGAGTCGTTTGTATCTCTATTACGTGTTATACATTTTAACAACGTTCAATATTTTAAGCTATCTTAGTTTATGGCATAAAACATTGGACTAAACAAATTATTTGGGTGGGACAGAACTAGACAGGGAGAATGAGAAAAAGAGAGAGAGGCAGTCAGTGAGGGATACGAGAGGGGGGTCTAAAAACATGACAGTTTATGATAGCATTTCTGTTTGACAGTGACATTATCATTTAAGAAAGAGAAAGAGAGAGAGGGACGAATATGAGGTGTAAACGTGTTAACAAGAGCAGAGAGTGTTAAGGGAACATTCCCATTTAATATTCATGAGCTCTCTGTCTTATCAGCTCAAACAGATTTATGTTGCTGCCTTAACATGGCACTAGCGTAACCAGATTTACTCATACACATGTGCCCACACACCTCGTATGGAGATGCCCATGTGTGCAGTGGTTCTGTGTTTGGATGTGCACGTTTCTGAGTGCTCACATTCACAAGTGTGGGAGTTGAGGTGGGAGTTTGTGAGAGGATGAAATTAGCACTATTAAAAAGAGGCTATGTTTGCAATAGCATACTAGAATACTATTATTATTGCTGCATGCTGAGCACAATGTGCAACGACCTACTACATTTGTCAAAAATATAACCTATAACGATAACTATTACATATAATACAATGATATCTGTATTAGCATTCACACCAACGCATAATAATGTTTGGAGTGTTTTAAGCGTTATGTCTACAGCCACTTTAAATGCTGTCTGAAGCTCTGGATTTTGATTGGCTGTTAATGTTTTTTAACGTTCATCAGTTGGAAAAAATCGTTCTCAAAGAGAATCCAATGAGATTGTGTCATTATGTGGTCATGTGACAATGCAACATACTGCTGTTTGAAACATATTTCGGGATAATGTTTCAACAAATATTACTACTAAACAATACTGCACAGTATTCGATATGTAGTAAGCTAGTATTTCAATTCCAACACAGCCACACACACAAAAAAAGATTGTTTCAATCTTTAGACACCCAATCATCTAAAAACGCTCATCCCTCTGCAAATTCAAACCCATTTAAGAACAAACACATTTGTAGGAGGTGCAAATGATGAAGAAACCTTCCAATTTGAACAATAAGTTCAGCTAAAATTAGCCTCATTTTTCAGAGAGTTTCTCATGATGCCGTTAACGTGCCGAGAGGGGAGATGGAATTGCTGTTCGGGTTCAGAGGGAGTGAGGCAGGAAGATGGATCATTGCATTTCTGTATTCCCTCAGCCTACAGCTTCTCACATGCATGTTTACTTGCCATGCCAGAACTTCTATCATAAAGCTAATGATAGAGTATTGGTAGAATAAAAAAAAAACTAAAAAACATTTGCTTAATTTATGAGCTGTTTTTCCAAATCAGGTTTTGAATGATTTGGCTCACTTTTGGAGACACATTTTTTCACACGAAAACCTGTTTTCATCTGATGCTGTTACTGTAGCTGTATTACCATCTGTGCAATATGCAGGTCCATCAGCTCTACCTGATCGCTCATGTCCCACTTTAACTCATGATTACACTTTTCACTGCTGAGGCCATTTACCAGCTTCTGATGGAAGTTCAAATCTAGCTGGTACAAGCTGATCATTTATGGTTACTAACAGGTCCAAGCTGGTCAGGATGGTTGATGAGGAGAAGTATGAGCAGACCTGATGTTGGCCTGTTAAACCAGCGTTTCTAAGCTAGTTAGAGCTGGCAGACCACCAGCAACCTTGTCCTGCACTACAAAAATATTTGTCTTGTTTTCCAGTAACATTTAAAAAAAATCATCATTAAAACAGAATATAGTTTCTTGAGTAAAAAACTATATACATTTTTTACTTACAGATTTTTTTTTTTTTCAAAAGACGTGTAAGAAATTGTTTGCTTTAGGCACGAGAATATTTTATTTAAAGTGACCATTAATTCAAAATGGACAAGTCTTGTTTTTTTTTGCAAGTCTTCATTTATTACAAATGATTTATCCATCTCTTCTCTTCACTGATGATGTGTTTACTGGCCTGAGGGCGGTACAACCTGTCACTCACATTAGATCACTGTAATAGCAAACCACAACCATTTGATCAATTCCCGATGGACCCAATCATAAGTCCCGCCCTACATTTTATAGGGAAGAAAAGATTATTACAATTTCCGTTTCATGCCATCTTAAATAGAGAGATCTGGGCCTGGTTTCACAGACAGGGCTCATATTAAGCCAAGATTAGGCCTTAGCTCAATTAGGACATTAAAGTATAGTTTATAACCATGCCTTAGAAAAAAAACATTATTGGTGTGCATCTTGAGACTAAGTAATGGCACTGTCATATTTTAAGAAATGACATTGCAAGATGCTTTCAGTCAAACAGCGTAAACATGCATTTTAGTCTGGGACTAGGCTTAAGTCTGTGAAACCAGGGTCTGGTCTCTAAAAATAAACCTTAATATCTTCAGAAATAACTTTGCTTCATAGATGAACACCTTGTTTTGATATTTTTACTGAAAAACAAGACAAAATACTGATGGAATTTTTTGAAAATCGTGGGCACTTTAAAGGGTTAGTTCACACAAAAATGAAAATTATATCATTAATTATTCACCCTCATGTCTTTCCGTAAGACCTTCGATCATCTTCAGAACACAAATTCTGATATTTTTAATGAAATCCAAGAGCTTTCTGACCCCACACAGACTGTAACATAATCATAACTTTCAAGGCACAGAAAGGTAGTAAAGACATTGTTAAAATAAGCTGTGTGACTACAGACGTTCAACCTTAATTTTATAAAGCGACAAGAATAATTTTTGTGTGCAAAAACAAAACAAAAATAACAACTTCATTCAACAATTTCTTCTCTTCCGTGCGAGTCTCCGATGCTGTTCAACGTGAGCACCACGAAGCTTGCGTGTGTTGCTGACGGAGGAGCCGGCCAATACTGAGCCGGCGTTCTGAACCCGGAAGTGCTGCACTGTGTTTACAACGTGAACAGCGTCAGAGACTGACACGGAAGAGAAGAATTCATAGAATAAAGTTATTTTAGTTTTTTTGCGCACAAAAATTATTCTCGTTGCTTCATAAAATTAAGGTTGAACCTTAATTTGTCACACGGACTATTATAACGATGTCTTTACTACCTTTCTGGACCTTGAAACTAAGTGGCGATTACGTTGCGGTCTATGTGGGGTCAGAAAGCTCTCGGATTTCATCAAAAATATCTTAATTTGTGTTCTGAAGATGATCAAAGGTCTTGTCAAATCACCACATGACCACATGAGGGTGAGTAATTAATGAAAGAATTAAATTTTTTGGGTGAACTAACCCTTTAAGTTGGTTTAGCTTCGTTTCCAGCAGGATTCTACTTTTGGTTAAATTCATGGAAGTTGTAGGAAGTGTTTTCTGAGGAAAAAACTGGCTGAGATGAGTCAAACTGACTCGTGATGATGTGCGTGGTTGAGGCATGGAGTGTAGCTCACCTGTGAAACGGATTCAAAAGTGACAGATTATCATGCAAAAGCAGGTGGGAGGCAGTTTAGCTCACCTGTGAGAAAAGGAGTTTTTGGACAGATTTAAGTAGGAGAGATCGGCACAGCAGCCCCGCAGCAGAGCTCCAAATAGCTGAGAGGAAATAGAAAGAGAATGTAAAAAACAGAGAGAAAAAAAGAGAGGGAAGGAGAGTGGCAGCAAAAGAATGATGAAAATTAGAATAATTCTGTAATTTAGGACCATTAAATATGACAGAAATATCAATACGAAATCAGAGATAAATTGCTGTCTCGCATCCTTGGTGCAATGACATAAATCACAGTGTGTAAAAAGCAGTTTGGCAATATCAAATTCAGAAGGATGAGGCACACTGTCAACTCACAGAGTCTACGGTACAGTCAGTGCCTGACAGGTCCACATGCACCAGGCAGTTCGGCTGTGCCAGGAACAGGTACAGATTCTACAATGAGGAAGAAGTATTGAGGATGTTAATAGTGGTGTGTGTGTATGTGTGTATCGTGTAGCTGCCTCTGTATACGTGCAAGTTATTTTCAGCATTTGTGTGTGTGTGTCCACATTGTGAGGACCTTAATGGAACATTAACATTATATATTATACGTATATGCCCATGAGAAATTAAATGAAAAGCTACACACTCCATCAAATAGGGTTAGGAGAACTGTTGCCAAACATATCAGCTGCTAGAAACATAATAATTACTGCAATAATGATCCAATCATTGACTTGAGCATTTAAAACCAAATAGCGATTTTTTTTTAGCCAGGAAGTGAGCTTGTGTGAAAAATAAAATATATATATATATCTATATATGTGTTAGTAGTGTGCTGTTGCGATGTGAAAATGGTAGTGTGAAACTCGTGGTTGTGGTAAGGGTTGTGACATTTCCTAAACATGCTCAAAGTGGTTGACCAATCACAACACACTGTTCCAGCCGACCAATCAGAGCAAATTGTGGACAGAGAGGCTTCATAGAGAAAGGAACTAAACAGAGCGTTACCGACAGACTAGGAAGAGAGGTGCTGCAACAATGTAAAATATGTGAAAAATAATTTTTTTAAAGTTTTTTTTTTTTACATTCAAGCATGATAACCTATTCTACTACACCCCAAAAACAAAATCAAGACTTTGTAAAAGGGCATACTATGGACTCTTTAAGCACACTAGAAGTAAAAGTGAGATTAAAAAAACATTTCTAACCGTTGCATCCTCTCCAGACAGAATCCCTGGGTTCTTACTCAGGTCCAGATGAAGGAGAGAGTTGGAGTAGTCATCACTGGAGCACAGGGCCTGTGAAAGAGACGTGACACCTGGAAAAAAAGACAAGCAAAGGCTGAATCATAGAGCAAATATAAAGTTCACAAGAAAAAAATGCTTCTATTTAGCATGTTTTAAATCAAACACATTTTTCATTACAAATTCAATTAAGTTTCAGAATGTCTTTGATATTTGTAGCATTTGGTATTTCGTCCTTCTGCTTTAATGAGTTTGTTTTAAACCTGATAATTATGCTCTCCAGGGTGATTTAAGAATGATGAAACAATCATCTTGAGCTTTAATGGAAGCAAAAACATATGTCTGTACAAAGGAGTTCACAAATATTCATATTTGATTAGAGACTTTGTTTACATTTTATCAAATCCTAAACCTTTCTGTGTATTTCCAGATTTAAATTAGAGTGCTGGTGCCGGTTCGGATTCTGTGCCTACTTGCGAACCAGTTCTTTGCGTTTCGACAGCCAAAGAACCGGTTCTCGGCCAGGAAAATTGGTTCCAACGCGACACCAACTCTTTGCTGGACTAGAACCGTTCTTTTACTACGTCATGCTTATGTCGGGGGCTTCGGGCGTGGTTATTGTCGAACTTCTTCTCGAACGTAACCTCCATCTATAGTAATCCAGACGAGCAGCACAAATGTGTTCTAAACGTCTTCTTCTGACCCCAATATAGGATTGCAAAGCCAGGAGAAACATTTGAAGAAAGACGATGTAGTCCGCCATTGTAATTGTTATGCTTGAATTTGGTGAAAGCTAAGACGTATGGCAACGTACACAGTGACGTAACGACGTCGTTCGCTGGGCTCTCTAGTCAGTGGAAAAACAAACAGGTTCTGAGAAGGTTTGCAAGTTCAACCAACTTTGAACCAGCACCAGTTCCGAACCAGTTCTTTTTTGGTGGAAAAGGGGTAAATGTGGTCTCAGACTTTTGGACTCCACTGTACATGACCACCAAACCACAAGGACATGCACAAAATGTTCTGTAAGCAGGGTGGATTTTCATTTAGTTTCTAAAGAAGAAAATGCTAGTGATTGCCTTTTGTACTATGAGAAAAAAAGACAGCTCTACTAACTCTGTTAGGTGGCAGTTTGCCAGTGAACTCAGCCAGTACGCTTCCTCACCAGGGAGTAACAAAAACATCCCACTGCGCTCTCTGAAAGCAGGAATTTACTCATCAAAATGTTAACCACTGCAACCTTTCATGATCCAGTAGTTTTTTAAATGTAAATTTACTGCTGATATGATTTCACTTTAAAGTTCACAATAAATCCTAACCGGATGTGGCAGATGCTGAAACTAAACATCTCAATTTGAAATGATCTGTATTCTCTGATGTCACAAGTTCATCTTACTTCTATATTCAAAGTTAAAACGTCTGCAATGAAGTAGTCACAAAACAGATTATAAATAAAGATTAATGATGGGAGCTATTTTGAGTGGATTTTGATTCATGGCGTGTGCTGGAAGGCTATCCATCTATCCACTTGGTTTAAAAATGTATTGATTGAAAAAGAAAACCAGAGGTTTAGCAGACCCTGGGAGCAGCCAATGATGCTGGTGGTAATTGAGTCTGGGCTCTCCAAGAGAAAGCTAGCTCTTTAGTCATGAATCTGAAGCTCTGAAATCAGATGCAACTAATCCATCGATAATCTTACTGATTTAAGAGAAAACAGGAAGTTGATTCTAGATCAGTGGAGTGAGAAAACATTATTTTTCAGCCTGAAATGTAACATAGAGATTGCAGATCTTCTGTAGACCATGTGTCCAGACTGCAATTTGACAAATTATTGTTTTGTGTTAAGTTTGAGATAATTTTTCATATCTGATTTGGATGTGCATCAAGTTCAGAGGTGTGTAATTATGGGGAAAAATTGGGCCGATTATAGAGCTACATGGTAGGGTGAATGCAAATGTTTATCAGAACCTCCTTCGGCAACATGTGGTTCCTTCCCTGCAAGCATCTCCCAATCAGCCCGCAATTTTCATGCAAGACAATGCCCCCTGTCACACTGCAAAACAGCTAAAGCAGTTCCTTGAAGCTCAGAAAATTTAAATAATGAAATGGCCAGCCAAGAGTCCTAAATCTATCTAAACCCGATTGAAAATCATTGGAAAATCCTTGGCGACAAAGTCATGGCTAAGAAACCCACTACAGTTACCGAACTGTGGAAGAGACTGGAAGAAGAGTGGACCATAATCACACCAGAGCAGTTTGAGAATCTAGTGATGTCCTGTGGCCACAGATGTGCTCAACACTTCCTGCTGTAAGCCTCAAATTTTTGTTGTAATGCTTTCTTTTGTGCTACAATGGTTAATGTTCTCTAATTTTGATCGCTGTGTTTTCCAAGTACCTTGGTTATTTTGTAAAAAATGCTAGTAGAACAACGGTATACCCACAACGAATATTCCGTAAAATTTCAAGCAATGAAGATTAACAATATTTCAACAAAAAAAAAGTGTTTCCTAATTGTTCTCACATTTTTATCTCTACTGTATATATATTAATATAATAGATAGATAGATAGATAGATAGATAGATAGATAGATATGAAAGTTAGTGTAGTTATGGCATCTCCAGCAAAGGCTAACTGGACATAAATGTAATCTCACATTAACTTTCTTACATACTTCTATTTAATATTTCTATCAGTGAATTGTAATTGAGCAATAGTTGTTATAGACTTAACCAGCAGAGGGCGTTACACCTCTAGAGACAGATTACTTCTGAACACACCCTTTGAAGAGAGCGACGTCTTGGAGAGGTTAAGCAGACGCAAGCCTTTACTGAGCCGACACACTTGCTGGATGAGGTTAGAAACTCCTATAGGAAAACAAACACCCACACACACATTGGATCAGTCACAGACCAATTTACACACAGCGTATTATCATGCACCTTCAGGCAAACACTGACATTGTTGTAGTTACGTTCACACACGCACACTTCTGTGATGGGATAGGCAATGACATGTGTCAGACACGATGGCAGGCTGAAACTCTGACCCTGACACATATAGAGGACGTACCAGTGTTGGAGAAGCTACTTTGAAGCTATTGTTAGTGAAAACCACAAGCTACTGACAAAAATAAGCTAATAAACTAAAGCTACTTAAAGGGGAAGTAGCCTTTTCA
Source organism: Semotilus atromaculatus (assembly GCA_031834385.1). Taxonomy (NCBI): domain Eukaryota; kingdom Metazoa; phylum Chordata; class Actinopteri; order Cypriniformes; family Leuciscidae; genus Semotilus; species Semotilus atromaculatus. Next base: position 33,799,240 of record JAULUF010000044.1, on the reverse strand, counting down.
AATATGCAATTCATTATTTATCTTAAATAATTGATAAAATCTTGAATAAAATCTTAAAACATTTATAATAAAAGATATATATATATATATATATATATATATATATATATATATATATATATATATACACACAGTACTGTGCAAAAGTTTTAGATCGGTAAGATTTTTTATGTTTTTAAAAGAAGTCTCTTCTGCTCACCAAGGCTGCAATTATTTGATAAAAAAATACAAAAAAAAACTGTAATATTGTGAAATATTATTACAATTTAAAACAGCGGTTTTCTATGTGAATATATAGTGAAGTGTAATTTATTCCTGTGATCAAAGCTGAATTTTCATCATCTTTACTCCAGTCTTCAGTGTCACATGATCCTTCAGAAATCATTCTAATATGATGATTTGATGCTCAAGAAACATTTATGATTATTATCAGTGTTGAAAACAGTTTTTTACATTTTTATTTCATGATGCTATGATGAATAGAAACTAAAAAAGAACAGCATTTATCTGAAATCTAAAGCTTTTGTAACATTAAACTCTACCCTTCAAAAGTTTGGGGTCAGTAAGAATTTAAATTTTATTTTTGGGGGAAAGAAATATAATAAATCAATACTTTTATTCATCAAGGATGAGTTAAACTGATCAAAAGTTACAGTAAAGACATTTATAATGTTAGAAAATATTCTATTTGAAATAAACGCTGTTCTTTTGAACTTTCTATTCATCAAAGTGCACACAACTGTTTTCAACATTGAAAATAATAATGAATGTTTTTTGAGCATCAAATCATCATATTAGAATGATTTCTGAAGGATCATGTGACACTGAAGACTGGAATAATGATGATGAAAATTCAGCTTTGATCACAGGAATAAATTACACTTTACTGTATATTCACATAGAAAACCGCTGTTTTAAATTGTAATAATATTTCACAATATTACTGTTTGTATTACTGAGACTTCTTTTAAAAACATCAAAAATCTTACCGATCTAAAACTTTTGCACAGTACTGTATATACACAGTATACTGTGAAGTTCACTTTGTACGGCACTATTGGCCAACTTGAATGTACTTCCATTTTCATGCTATTAATACATCTATTTAAGATGGTAGCATTACTAGTAGTTGCTCCACCAAACACAGTACAGTACACACAAAAAGACGCACATTAGAAAAACCACAGCACACACACAAATCTAAAAGACGCCATTTTCATATCAGCTACAGATTCAGCACAATCAGCCAGCAAAACAGACAAGAAAGAACAAAACACACCCACTCAGAGACAGAAATAGCAGACGTACATGCTGATACAGAAAGTGTAAAAACAGACAAAAGCAGGTAAATAGACAGAGAGAAGGGGAGAGAGAGGTATAGTAAAACCAGAGAGACTTTGATGCATGTACCTTGGTTGTCCAGTGTATTGTGGGCCAAGTTAATGGAGTGTATGACTGATGCTGGGTTTTCTGACAGGGCAGTGGCCATTTTCTGTGGGAAATCTCTAAATGACAGAAAGAAAGTCAGTAGAAATGGAAGTGCAATACAAAGCTCTGCACTCTGGGACAGAGATGAAATACAGAAGCAAAGATGTGGCAGGGGAATAAGACTGGGAACAGCATAAAGGGAAAAAATGACAGTGACAGAACAAGAAACAAACTTTTAGATGAAAAGAAAGAGTAAAGTGGTCGGAGTGATGTACAACACAAAGAGAGCAATAGAGAGATTTATAACTCACGCTTTAAGGCCCGCGTTTTCCAGCGTGAGCTCCTCCAGACTGCTGGATTTACTGACAGAGTGGAGAATCTGTTCTACAACCTCTGAACTCTGTGTGTGTGTGTGTGTGTGTGTGTGTGTGTGTGTGAGAGAGAGAGAGAGAGAGAGAGAGAGAGAAAAAGAGACAGGGGGAAAAGGAGAAAATCACTAGAATTTAATTCTTCAGGAAGACTCACCATAATGACTTCATGCACATTGTCACAGACTTCAGTTTCAGACTGAATTAATACCATTTTCATATACCATAGTATTAACATGGTACTTTAAAGAATAGGATCGTATTACCATCAAATTAGTGTCCAAAACCGCACGTACAGATAATAACCCTAATAATAATACCACGGTATGTTTTTGTACGTGAAACAAACAAAAACATAAAAACAAAAGACTTGGACATAGTAAAGATTGAAATGGTTATAAAAGGATATTTACAATGCGCAAGTCTTTGCAATAAAGTTTGGTAAACCATGAGTTATACGCCATGGCCGCCACAATCACCGCAAGGTCCCTGTGACGAAAAGAGACACAGAAGAGAAAAATCAAAACAGATTGTCTTAGTGAGGTGCTGCATCAACCAGAGGCGTTCTCACTTTGCTCATGCAACCCCTCATAAGATTGCATGCTTCCCTCAAGACTAAAATAGAGATGTTATTATTCAAGAAAAATGATAGATTCAGCAATAAACGCTCCCAGAGAGGAAAGCCAGGAGAGGAAGGGAAGAGGACAGTGTGGATCGATGGGAAAACTGATGCCAGGTCAGTGAATTACTCAGTGCAATGTGTCTATGATACAGCTTTTAAAATTGGCCCTGAGCCTAAAACCTTTTTACCCGGTAGACAGAGCGGACCTTACTGCACTCATATGGAGAACGAAGAAAAAGGCGGCAAGGGAAAGAAATGCAGAGGGGTTTCTCCTGTTGAGTACGGCTGATGGCTGTATTCTCATTAGCGGATTCGTCATTCCTCTGTTTAGACGCTGTAGTGAGGCTGTAGGCAGTGTGTACTCAGCTGTTCTCTCTTTCTAAATGAGAGTTTCTCTACATCACCCGTTCATCTCTCTCCCTTTAGATGTTCTAATGGAACAAATGCTTAAAAATCAATGACATAACATCTTCAAGAGAGATGCAGCATCTAGATGGTAGTTTAAGTGTCCCCGCTGGTGAAATAGCAAGAAACAAAGGAATGGCAGTTGAAGTGCTCTGCAGTATAAAGGCTTATATGTTGAGTTTGTGTCTAAAATATATTTCTTTTTGCAAATATTTGATGTTCAACTCTTAAGGCAAGGCAAATAAACTCCACTCTTCTTTTAATGGGATTATGTCATTGACCGCATTTACATGCACATCGTTTTCTGATGAAGGACCGTATTTTACTTGTAAGAAAATCCATCTGAATATGGCAGATGTGTTTTGGGATATGGTTGCTGGTTTCTATCTAGTCTGAGCTGGTCATTAGCTGATGCAAGCTGGTAGACTATCTTGGACCAGCAACAAACAAGCTGGTCAAGCTGGTTTTTGGAGGCTGGGGATCCAACTAATAACCTTGCACCAGCTAATGACATCCTTCAAAACACAGCTATCACTTTAAAATGGATTTTTCAGCATGGCTGGTTAAACCTTTATTCTATACATAGTATTTATCACATCATTAATCCTCAATCATGTTCTTGACACCAGCATACAAATGCACTTTAAATTTCAATATGTAGGTCATGAGACTCGTCCACTGTCAGCATATAGATTTTTCTCAGTCCAAAACATTTTCTTATTCTTTTTTACAACAGCTTTTACTTCTAGGAGTCATAACAACTTTCACTTGGACATGTGCAGATATACACAGAACTTTACCAAAGAGGGCATCTTTCTTATTTAGATTTCTAGAAACCGGTATATTGGCTTCATCAACTTAAGGCAATTTTTTTCAAATGTTTACATCATGCATTTGTAACACAGCATGCAAATGTGGTCAATGACAGAGCCAAAGGCTTTTCTAAATTACACCAATCGTCTGAAAGACACTCTGTATATCTGAAATGACAAGCAGTCTTTTCAGGCAAAAGCTCTTTTAAAAATGCAAAAATTATCTTTAAGTGGCTGTACTCCCATCAGAGTTTAATCATGCGACTGCAGAAAAAAAAAAAAAAAATTCAGCAGATAACCGGAACTACCCTTGAGCAAAGTGCTCAACGAACCGTATCAGTTCTCAGAGTATAAATATATTAAGTGCATTTCCTTTTTTATGTGTAAAAGGCAGTATGGTTGTGTAGGTGAAAGTGCAGAGATGAAGTTCGTTTTCACAGGTCATATATATATTTGTAGTTGTGAACCAGCCTTAAGTCTGTAAACACAGACCCAACATCAGCAGAAAATACAGAGTCTGATCTGGAATCAGTGAAGGAACCTGACACCGATTGGACGGATGTAAAAAGAAACAGCATGACTCCCACCGGGCAGGAAGTCAGCAGAGACGCCACAGGAAAAAGACTAAATGTATTATTACTGTTTCAATTCAGCACATATTCAAAGCACTGGCTGACATCAGCATTCCTGTGTCAATTATCATTCAAATCCCTGTCAATACGAAGCAATTAACGAAGCATAGAGTTATCATTAGACTAATCCTTCCAAAATGAAGAAGCTTTTAAAACCTCCGCTCTGTGGGATGTAGAGATGGCAATGAAAGTAAAGGCAAGCAATTAGAGGTTGCAGATACAGAACATGAATATTAAGATGAGATGTAAATTTGTGTGCTCTGGCTACCCGCTTTCCAGGTGACTGAAGTCCAACAGGTTAAACTCCCTGTTGTCCTGCGAATGATAGATGGTATCCACATCCTGAAAGAGGAAAAGAGAGAGAGGAAGGCAGAGAGACCCAAATAGAGGAAGAAAACATATTTAGAGTGCAATAACAGCAGTGACGCATACAGAAAATGGCACAGCTGGAGCGGAGGATATTTTTGTGGTCAAAGTAAGCTCTTACCCACTGCACTTCCTCTTTACAGGTGATACCATTGTAATCGCACAGAGCTGCATAGGTCTCAGAAAAGCCCCCTGAAATGGGAGAAAGGAAAAAAAAATGCCTAAAAATGAAAAACTGCCCTACATGTATTTGTACAAATAAAGATTTAATGGTTTTTAGAGCACTGAAGGCAAAGAACTCTCATTTTATCAAACTATTTTTCGCTGTATAGGATTCTCGAGCAGAGTTGTTATTGCTAACTAACACGTCTGCTATTTAAATAAAATATAAATATTATATGAAAACAAACTTAAATGAAAATGAGAAATGTTATTTTGGCAACCAACAGAGAAAAATGTATTAAAACTATATTGAAACATAAAAAACGAATACAAATGATAAAAGCAAAACCAAATGACTAAATCTTAAAGGGCTCATGCATTTTTTTGTAATGTTGTCTGAGGTCCCCATAATATTATTAACATTTTTATATATAAAAAAACATCCTAATTTAGAAGTAATAAACTATTTTCTATCCTCATCCTAATTTAGAAGTAATAAACTATTTTCTATCCTGTTTTTTGATAGGCGTGCCACATTCAAGAGTTGGAAGTAAGCACCAACTGCTATGATTGGGTTTTGCATTTTAAAATAATTTTCAAAGTCCCCACCATTACACATGTGGAACTATTTTAAAAATCTTTTTTTAGGATTACAGCGAATAGCTTAGATTAAAACGATAACAAAACCAGCATTCTTTACAGTACGTGCTTTCTTCCGTATCTGATAATCCAATGCATTAACCCCATAAATGCCAGAGCAAAGGAAAGAACAGCAAACCACAACTATCACAACTGGTAACACTTTATTTCGATAGTCCACTTAGACATTCTACTAACTATAAGTAACTTTTCAACTACATGTCAACTAACTGTCATTAGAGTATTAGTAGACTGTCAGCTTAATATCTGCTAACACTTTATTTTGTTGGTCCCCCAACAGACATTCAACTGACTATAATTAACTTGGCAACTACAGGTTAACTTATTCTCCTAACCCGAACCCTAACACCTAACCATAACCTAACAGTCTACTGACAGTCTACTATAATATACTAATACTCTAATGAGAGTTAGTTGACATGTAGTTGAAAATTACTTATAATTAGTAGAATGTCTAAAAGTGACTATCGAAATAAAGTGTAACCTCACAACTTTTCAGTTTGACTGCGTCGCTACAGTATAAATTCTCAGTACATATCAAATTATCTGTATCAGATAAAGCGCTGGTGAAAAATTTGATATTATTGTTGTATCCAATGTATTTGTCATTGCATCATCTTTTATTTTCAGTGTCTCTGAAAAGCCTGCATTGAACTGTGTCATGTTTAAAAAACAAACTGGCAGTAAAGATGCGAACAAACCAACAGTGTCTTACTGACGTAATCTGACTGGAACTTCGTAAAGAAATAAATTTCATCCATGCTTTCTTAATGTTAGGATCACATGGATGGCAAAGCAAAGACAGTTTGTTTCCACAATTTGACACTTTTAAAACGTCTTTCTTGTAATCCTCAGAGGCATCTCTATGGTTTTGTTGCTGGAGTAATCCTTTGTTTGCGTCTCTCATATTTACTACTACATGACATGTGCAAATCGGTGGGCGGGGCTAAAAAGGTAGTGATGTAGAAATAGGAGTTGATCTTCTTCTGCAGAGGCGGTCTTTCGTCGCACTATGATGTAGTAATGTGACAGAGGAATAATGAGGAACTAATGAGACTAATGAGGAAGTTTTTAAACTTACAGGACATTTTTGTAGTACTTCTTATAATGTCAAAAGAGCACGGACAGTGACTTCTAAATTCATGACACCTTTAAAAAAAATATATATATATATTAAAATAAAAGCAAATGAAAAAATTTAATAATTATATTAATAATATACTTTATTTTCTACAGCGCCTTTAAAAGTAGCATCTCAAAGCGCTTCACAAGAATAGAAACAAAATAAAACATACAATAATACAAACAATGCGTCAATGAAAGAAAAAACAAATGAAAATAAAATAATATTAATAATATGACAATTACAAATAATCATGTAAAAGCTACACAAAACAAATAAGTTTTAAGGGATGATTTAAAAACACTTATTTAGCTTTAGCTTGCCTAATCTCAGCTGGAAGGGAATTCCAAAGTTTTGGAGCAATTGAAGAAAAAAAATGTCAATTCTGGATTTTAAACGAGTAAGCGGAACCATTAAAAGGCCAGCTTCCGAGGAGCGGCGATCACGTGCTGGTGTGTAAGGGGTTAAAAGCTCAGAGAGATAATGAGGTGCCAGTCCATGCAAATAATTGCTATAGTATATAATAATATTAAAATAACACCGTTCTTGTGCTGGCTCTACAGTTATTTGACACATCTCAGGATTATTTAGAGCACCAATAAATAAATACAGAAATGTATTTCTGAAAAACAAAAAGTTATTTGTGGAACTCCCCAAAACGATTTTGTACCACTAGTGACACTACACTCCCAGTTTTCCATTGTTCTACCAAACAGGTAGTCTTTCTTCTGTAGGGACATATTAGCAATATTTCAAAAAAAGAGTTTGAAAGTGTTCTCCTATGGCATCAAGACTGTGAATCCCTTTTTGTTTCTCGTTTTTAAGTCTCGTCTATTTAAGTCAAACACAAGGACTGTGTTCTGTGTACAGGCTGCACAATGCATCTCTCCCTGTCACCATATGAAGGGCACGGACTAATTTGCATAGTCTTTCTTATACCCGGTTACCCATAACTGCTCCGTATAACGATTTTATTTTACTTCTCAATTTTTAACTTTTGTATTATTTTTTTCTTAATTTATGTATTTGGCACCGTTTTAATCCTGTCCTTCACTGTCTACAGCTGCAGCGGCTGTGGCAAAACAAATATTGTTGTATAATTTGTCATGAAAAGCAAATAGCACCAAAACCAAGAAGATGGCATAAATTAAGTGAAAAATATTCAAAATATTCTTTGAGAAAACAGCAGTGGTGAGAGGGGAAGAAAAAGAGATTAGAGAGATTAAAATCTGGTGTATAATCAAAATATTTATGAGCTTGTGTGTGGATGCATGAACTATATGTACTTATATTTCTCTCACCACATGCTCTTTGCGTCTCCACTGAACTCTCAGAAGTTGGAGAAAATTTCCGATTTCCGTCAGTAACATCTCCATCTGCGTGAAAGATGGAGGGGCTGAAAAAGAAGAGGGAGGGGGAGAGAGGGATTCGCAATGCATCAGAATCTCAGTTATTCCGACCCAGCATGTGAACACCTGGCCAAAGAGCTGAAACAGGAAAGAGAGCGAGAGAGTTGAATACTAAGACAGAAAAAGAGTGCTATTATGCATTGCACTAATCTCCTAATGTCTGAATATGAGAAAATCTCTCAATTAACTGCTCAGCAGTGCCTCACACTCCTGCTGCTCTAGCAGATACTGACTTCTATAGGGAGCATTATGGATTCTACAAAAAAAAAACTACATTAGCACTAAGATACAGTGCATAGGCAACAGAAATCAGATTTGCATCTCTGTTTGGATCGTGTGAGCAAATACAGATCGGTCAACAGGGTTAGTCTAAGCCTCTGACCGCTCGATCTGGCAAAGCTTTAATCTAATTGGCTGGTTTTATGCAATTTACGGGAGTAAGGGCACATAGGTTTCTTTCTTCTTCTTTTTCTAATCAGTCTGCCTGTGTTTTAATGGTGAAAATGAAATATTAACTGAATTTTCCAGGTTAGTAGTTTACTACTAGTTTACAGGTTTACTAGATATCCATAAGAAATCTACTGTAACGTTGCAATATTTAAATAATGTAACAATTTTTTTACAGGACTTTATAAATTTAATATTATTTACCAAAGTTTTCATTAATAAGCATTTATTAAGATTTTCTTAGTTTTTACGCCACACGGTTGTTATGTTTTAAATACGTTATGCACATCCATAAGTGCTTTTATATTATATTATATTTTATTTTATTATTTATGTACAGTATATATACATTTATTTATTTATTTTATATATATATATATACATACAAATATAATATAATTAGGGCTGTCAAATGATTAATCACGATTAATCGTATCCAAAATAAAAGTTTGTGTTTACATAATAAATGTGTTTGTACTGTGTAAAATTATTTTGTATATATAAGTACACACACGTACATTTATATATTTAAGAAAAATTTGTTATTTATATATTAAATATTTATATTTATAAATCTATAAATCTATATATAGTATATACATGCAAATATTTCTTAAATATATACAAGCATGTGTATGTATTTATATATATAAAATAATTATACACAGTACACACACATTTATTATGTAAACACAAACTTTTATTTTGGATGCGATTAATCGTGTTTAATCATTTGACAGCCCTAAATATAATATAATATAATATAATATAAATAATATAATATAATTAATATAAGCACTAACGTTTGGATGTAACAAGTCTATAATAAAAAAAACACTAGTAATAAAACAAAGCAAACCGTGATTGGTCGTTTTATGTTCCAGTGAGCGGTTCTTCGAATGTGGAGCGTTTCGCTGTTTAGTCAAAGTCTGGCTATGTGGGACCACAGAAAACCTGTGGGTTTCTTAGGATCCTTACGTGTAGATGGAGTTGTTGAAGATCCGAGAGAGAGCAAAGTTGATGTGGTTAATCAGTTGATCCAGGTGGTCATTAGACTGCAGCCTCAGGGAGTATGTGGACTTGTCTGTTTCTATGACAACCTGTGAAGGAAAGAACATGCTTTAGTGAAGCAAAACATTTGAGAGAAGTAGTGGGGGAAAAAATATGGCAACAAAAGCTAAAACACTGGAGCCCTGTAAATGCTTTTTCTACCTGATTATCCGGGTGGGTGTTCATTGCCCGAATCTCCAGGAAGTTGAACGTTTGTTCCACCTGAGGGGAAAATTAGCATCTTGCTACATAAGTCATTCTAAATCAGATTACTGCAGTGCTTTGAGATGGAGCAGACAGGTGGTGCGTAATTGCCTACCGTACCTTGGTTGGTATCTTGGGGGCCATGAGGTACAGCCGCCATGTTGCCAAAACCTGAGAGACAAAAGACAGTTTGAAAGCACAATTAATAGGGCAAGATTAAGTACAAAGTGCAAGACTGTTCAGAGAAATAATGGTTTAGGTTTCCCAGGAGAACAACCTGTTCAACTGAATCCAAGTCATGAAGAAGTTTAACCATTTTTTCAACTGAACACTTAACTTACAAGATAACGCTACAGTACAACTGGGCTCTTATTTGTTAAATGTGTGCATTACGCAACACAGATAACCCTATAAAGTGTACTTTATCATATTTGATACGCAAATTTCTAAGGCAACATGATCAAAACTTTGCTGAAAAACCTGTTGTACACAATCTAATACACATCTGCTGTCATTGATAGTTTAAACTTTTTTAGCAAGTAAAAGGCCTTTTAATATTATTCAAAAAACATTCCCCCCTTCAGGACGCGGTACATGTGCCTTTTTGCTGTAAAATATTTACTGATTTTCAAAGTAAACGCAGTTATAACTTTTATATTGTTAATCACATTTCAAGATGAACACTTTAAAAATAAATTTAGGTTCACATGATGCATTTGCATGCAACTTTTTTTTAAACCATGTTAAAATGTGATTAAATCAGGCATTTGAAACATCTCTAAATCATTATTGTATTGCATTGCATTATTATACAGTATGTTTTACTCCCCACAATAAAACTACAGAGCTAAAATTAAGCGTTTAGATATATCTTACTAAGACATGTTATTGGGAGATAGAATGACAACTTATTTTTATATGCACTTTATATAAGTAGTCTGCTATACTGGTAAATAGACCTTATTGATTTATATCAAAATCAGTAATCTATCTGAATTTAATCTTTTTGACCATATAAATATTACTGCACCAAACTGGATTTTGGGCCTCTAAATAAAAATGGGGTGTTTTTTTTTTTTTTTTGAGTATGAGCTACATATTCTCCTATATCACTATACTAGCGATAAAAGTCTGATTTATCAAATATGAAAACACATAGGCAAACTTTTAAAAAACAAATTGTCTAAAGATTTAATAAACCATTCCAAATGTCATCTTTCTTAATACTATTTCATATGACAAGCTTTCCAGGGTTAAGAAAATTCTCAAAGCATTTTAATAATTAATTTTAATAACGATTAAGTGTTATAACAAATTTAGGGAGACTGGGCACTTCTATGGGTGCTGTTGTTTATGGATTTCACATGTGTAATGAAGTGAGGCGAACAGCGTTACAGACAGATGAGTAGGCGCAGAGAGTACGGAATAAGGATTTGTGTGATGTCTGAGGATTACAGAAACATAAAAAGAGGGATTGTAGGCCTACTATATTTTAAGAAAGGGAACGTGTGTGTGTCTGTATCTGAAACAGTACAGTCAGGTCAGCAGAAACCACTTAATCTCATTCATAATTTAAGTTCCTTATTAACACACTTCTTTTAGGATTTTGTGACACCCCTCACACTAGTCCCTCCCTTCCCCATTATCTGTGATTCTCAACCAGGGGTCGAGGGCCACAGCATAGCTTAGAATTATTTAAATTAATATAATTATTTTAAAAAATAACATTAAGATGAGTATATTCAGTGTGTGTGTGTGTGTGTGTGTGTGCGTGCGTGCGTGCGTGCGTGCGTGCGTGCGTGTGTGTGTGTGTGTGTGTGTGTGTTATGGACAGTGGTGGGCCAATGAGTCAAAAAGGCTGAGATTCTCCAACTATTCTCCATCTGCAACATTCTTCTACTCTTCCCGAGATGTTCTTTGTTTGATCTACAATGTATATACTTCAATTCTCTCTTCATTTTATCTCACAAATTTCCAACTTCCTCTGATTCAGTGCATACCCCACATCCTAGGCCCCCTTTTTTCTTCACCCTCCTTCATTCGTCTATTCTTTTTCTGCCCTGTCGCTTTCGATTCTTCAACGCCTCCCTCCGATGTATTACTAATGGCACCCCACCAAGAAGAAGAACCAGAGGGTTTGATGGCGGCTGGGGTTGGATGATGAAGTTTAGGCGTTTTCAGGTAAGTAAGTTCCTGTTGCTTTGTCAGAGTTAACAGAGACACAACCATTGATCGAGAGATGAAATTTTAGAGAGTGCACCCTACCACAAAACTCAATAACCGGTCAGGAAAACGTAGTTATATAAAAACGCTCCTTGAGAAAGAGAGATGACGCAAGAAACAGATAGAGGAAGGAAAAGTCAATTCGGGAACCAGAATGCGTCGTCTACTCATCAAAGACTTTACTATCAAAGGAAGCAGACACAAAAGATTGGCACGTAAACAGCCACATTAATTATTAAAGCCCGCTGGGGTGTTTGGACTTGACCGAGTTTGCATGGATGGATGGAAGAGGGGGGACCCCCCAATTAAGGAAAGATTGGAATACATCAAAGACTACCTAACACATTGCATGGGTGGGGACCGTGGCTGATCGCATGGTAATGAATGCAGCAGTTAAGCTACGACTCACATTACTCACCCTGCTGTCGGGCGCAGACGGAATACGGCATCCAGCGTATAATGATATCAACATTAGTATTCATTATTGGATCCGAGCCCTGTTGAGCAAGCATTTTTGAGCAAGACTGGGCCAAGCGAGGTTTGGTTTATCTGTAACAACGTCCTGCGAGTGGGTCAGAGGTCGGCCGCTTTGAGTGAGACGGCCACACACCGCATCCACTCGTAAAAGAGCAAAAAACACTTTCATCCTGTGATCGCAGACGGGCCAATTGTGAAAGGAAGACAGGAAGACTTCAGTCCGTGGCATTCATGGGCCATTCGAGCCTGAGGAGATCAGACTGGTTCAACACTTGCCCTAAAAATCATCCACCACCTCTCAGTACTGACTTCAAAGAATGAGAGATATGAGGATGTGTGTGTGTGTGTGTGTGTGTGTGTGTGTGTGTGTGTGTGTGTGTGTGTGTGTGTGTGTGTGTGTGTGTGTGTGTGTGTGTGTGTGTGTGTGTAAGGAGGGAGGAGAGGTTTGTGTGTGCAGAAGGGAGAGGGTTTATATTAATCATACGATGTCAGGGATCTGGCTTGACACTTCAAACACGACCCATAATTCAAAGGGTGTTGGGGACACGTCAGCGCTGTGCCCAGGAGACTGGAAAAGAGCAGCAGATTGCTCCAAACATGCCTCTGTACATCTCTTCTCAGACACATCACACTGCGCGCAGGTGTCATTGCCTAAGACGGACCCATTTCGGCTGTCAGCCATTGCAGGAGATAGGAAGAGCGTGGATTTACTCCCGCGGCAGGTCCGCGTCTTAACTCTGCTGAACTTAAGAGGCGAAGAGATGAGAGGAATAAAGAGCGAGCAGAGAGGATAGAAGATAGGACGGATCAGGGCTGAAATGATGTGTGCTCCAGATTCGCTGATGATTAAAAGTCTCAGAATCAAAGCAGCTCTGCAACTAAAGCCTAGAGTGAGAGAACAAGAGAGGAAATAAAAGAGAGAAAGAAAGAGAACGACAGAGAGGAGGGGCTAAAAGCTTAGAACTAGAGGAAGTGTGTTACTTAGTCATTTGCATTGCAAAAAAAAAAAAGTGTTCTTGATTATTGTTGTCCTATTTTTCAGTTAAAATATAGAAACAACATTCAGTCATTTGCTGCACTAAGTTAAAAACAAACGAAAAAATCAGGCAGTGAAGAAAGACAAAATACACTTCTTTTCAAAAGATAAGTCTATGAAAACAAGACATAATATCTTATGCATAAGTAAATTTATCTATTGGATATTTTTTTCCTAAATTTCTGGTTTTGTCTGGTTTCCCAAGAAAATATATAAACATCCTTAAAGTAAGATACATTTACTTTGAGAAGCAAAGCAGTAGAAGATAATAAGACTTACAATTTGAAATTATTCATTTTCATAAACATGATATAATAATACAAATTAATCATAATTTTTATAATTTCAAACTATTTTATTTTCTTACCATTTCTTACCATTTTTGTGTTAAACATAAACCTAAATTATTTTTTTCATCATTAGATTCTGTTCCCCATTATGTTTTTCATACAATTAGGTTATAATATGTATCAAAAAGATCCATGCAGCTATAAGCCTGAATTTCAAGGCAGTGTTCAGAATTCAAATTAAAATGTTGAGACATATAAAAACAGTAATACCTTTATCTTCTGAGTGCTCACTTCAAGTGCTCTTTCAGAATGAGTAGGACATAATAATGCACACTTTCAAATGGAATCCACTCAATGACTTAATCTGTTTATAATATAATTTCAGGTATTTTGGAAAATAAGACAAAGCTACCGATTAATACAATTATATTTGCATAGAAATAGAATAAGAGGCAGAATACCAATTAGCCAAAATCAGGAATTCTCCTATTTTATTTCTTCACTTCCAGATTTCCATTGGTATGCCTGGCATACATTTTTGGAAAACTTTTAAATGTATGCCCTGGTATTTATACAAATGTCTGCATTAATGTAGTAGCCTACATTAGTCTTTCGCAGACATCAAACCCCATGGAGGAAAAAAAGCTCAAGGGTACAATGGTCATCACCCTTTCTGGGGTTTGAACCTACAATCTTTTGGAAATCATCTTAGTTCTTCAGCAACGGCTTACCCTCAGCTTTAAGTCATACTCTACAGATAAACTCAAACCAAAAGGGACAAGTATCACGTCATATCTACTCTATGATCTCTCTTACTCTCTCTTTTGTTGGGGATCGGTTTTGTCTCTTGCATCACATCCGGCCAGACTGCAGTCAAATCCCTCATAGTCACTACCTCTCAAAATCACAGGTTATCACTGCACCGCAGACTTCTCCTTAAGCACCTCGTATCACATTACCCGTCTTTACCCAGCGTCTACTATCATAATGCAGCAATTGTCCAACTCTAAGATACTTCTTAGAGGAGAGAAAGCTCATTACCCTGAGCGGTACACCCATAATCCTGGTTAAGTTTTTATATTTAAAGATCTAATATGAACTGATCAGCACATTAAAGGATTATTTTGGGTTAAATACAAGTTGAGCTGCTATATAGCAATAGCAACAACATTTTGACAGTTATGCAATTATAAAAACAAACAACGTCTGTCCCAGACTTCCACTGTAAGTGCGTTTCTATTGATAAAGAGAAATTGCCATGCTGTAGTTTCACCCAGAATATTGCTTTAATAAAGATATGATATTTATGATAATATATGATATCATGTATGATATCATGAATCATATGCAATAGGTTAGTTAGTTAACATCGCATTAAAATGTTCTTAATATTAAGGTGCTGTGACTGTTCAAGCTGTTTTTCCATTTTTAATAATCTTTTTGCAATTAGTCCTGCAGTGTGAGTATAATTAAAATATAATTAAAATTAGGGCATACAACTGCACATATAATAATTATATAAGAATAAAAAAGTTAGTAGTTAAGTGTTAAGTAGTTTTAAATGAATTGCGTGTCACAATGCAGGACGCTACCAGCAATGTCAACTACCCAGTAACAGTCATACACTTAAAGCAAAACAAAATCTTGTAAGAAATATCTAAAAAAATCACTGCATCTGACCTTAAGCATGTCACTTAAGTCAGTCATGTCAGCTAGAAAGCGTTTTGCGTGAGTACGGGCCAGCAGTCAGCGTGGTGGTGCGGACAGCCTCGATCTGAGAAAGTCTTCACGTCACTCACTGTGGCGATCACAGCCTTTAATTGGCCTTTTATTCCACAGGAGAGGAAAAGCTGAAGCGACAAGACAGAGATAAATAATTGAAGGGGAAGAAAAGGCGACATTTGGGGCTTCAAAACAACCGATCTCCTCTGCCTTTCGTCCTCCTCGCTCTCTCTCTCTCTCCATTGCCCCCTCTTGCGAGCCTCTCCCTAGTGTGTTCCTGTTCACCAAGCCCAGCTTTTATCCCATCCCCTCTTCCAACATCACACTATCTCTCTCTGCTGTCGGGACAGTAATGTGGGTTCCACAAAATACTGAATGTGTGTGCTCACATTAAGCTGTGTGATCTCTAAGTGAACGAGTATGAGAAAAAGTGTGTTTGAGTGATATTTTTTAGAGCTGTGCCCCAAGGCTTGAGCTGATGTCTTGCTGAGCACTCTATACAGCTGTATCGGGGCCAGATATGTCTGAGTGTGTGTGTGTGTGTGTAGGTTAGGGTGTGTTTGTAGGCTGGAACAGTTGGCAAACCACCACACACACAAAACCCTTAGGGTAAAGGAGCAGCGAGTGACAGACCACAAGTGACGATCACACAGTGTGTGTGTGTGTGTGTGTGTGTGTGTGTGTGCGTGTGTGTGTGTGTGTGTGTGTGTGTGTGTGTCTAAGTGTGTTTAGTGTGCCTGCCAGCTCTTGTCATAGTGTTGGACCTACATTTAAATTTGCTATGCTCTTTGAGCACAATTTCTAACCATCCACAATCATAAGCACATTAAACTACTGAAAATACACACTTGACATCAATCTGACAGAACAGAGGAGCGAGCCTGAGTAAAGAATGTAATGTGAGGAACAGAACGATGACAGAGAAAGAAAAAAACAGAGCCGTCTAAGACACAGCAGAGGGGGGAGGGGGGGGGGGGGGGAAGATGTTAATATAAATGGACAGAGTCAGAAAGAGGAAGAGAAACAAAGGCAGACTTGCAGGAGGGGTGAGGTTAAAAAGATAGTTCACCCAAAAAAAAAATTTCGGTCATCATTTATTCATGCCGTGCACTATAAACACTAAGTTGGTAAAACTCAAAATATTTGAAGTAATCAGTTGAATCAATTTTAGAGTAAAAAAAATAACTTTTTTCTATAAATTACAATGAACTTTCAGTATATATTTAAGAGAAATAAACATTTCACTTGGTTAATTTTACTGTTTTGGTTTACAGCGTGCTCTACATTCACTTCTAATAAATGGAAAAGAGCAGCTGGGACATTCTGATAAACATTTTCTTTTATGTTTCATAGAAGAAAGTAAGTTAAACCGGTTCGAAAGGACATGAGGTTGAACACTGTAAATAACTGAACTTTTATTTTTGGGTGAAGTACCCCTTTAAAAAGAAAGGAAGATCTCTCAGGGTTTTGTCAACATCAATCTGTTGACACTCAGCAGGAAATGAGTTTGATTCCTCACCTCCATCACCTTCTTCACTCTGTGTGTGTGTGTTTGAAACCAATCTGGATGATTAATTTAGCTTTTGTGGCTCCAAACCCTGGCATTTTAAGTCTCCAGCTGCTTTCAATGGTCTTGAAGTGACTATCACACACACACACACACACACACACACACACGCTGGCATTCGTATGCCACCTCTGCTCTCACCATCCTTCATCTCGCACACACTCCCTCCAGAGTCGGTCGGTCCCTCCGACCCACATAAGACTCAATGGCCACAGTAATTCTCACTGCACAGCAGGGGTCTGGTCTCCAACAATTTCTGTTTGTGTGTGTGCGCTGCGCTCCATCACACTTACATTGCTTTTATCATTGATTCCATTGCCCATTCTCCAAATGGACTTGGCAAAAACAACCCAACCAGCATGCAGTAAACACTGCACACACCATTACAGAGGAAGAAAGGTTAAAGTCTTAGGCTCATTGTTTTTGTTACTGCTGCATAATAGAGGCACAAAATAAAGGCACAGAGTGAATGCACATGTTTGCACAAAGCTGATGGTTTTTTAAAATTTTATAGTTCACCCAAAAAAAAAGAAAATTCAGACATATTTTATTTACCCTCATGTTTTTACAAACCTGTATGACTTTCTTTCTTTTGTGGAACATTGTTTCTAAACAACGACAGAAGCTTTCAAGCATTATAAGCACCAGAATGGTCTGAATGATTCATTCATGAATCAAAATAATTCAGTTTTTTAGTTCAACTCACTGACTCACAGATCCAGTCACTGCAATTAACAGCGAACTATTGGTGATATCATCAGTGAATGATTTAAATTTCTTAAAAGGTTCTAAACTATGGTGAGTTGTAAGAATAATATGTGGTGCTTTGCTTTGGCATTGTTTTATAAGTTCCCATTCATTGTAATTTTATGAAATAAAGAATTTCTCCTTTTGAATTTCATAAAAGAAAGTCACCCAGATTTGGAACAACATGAGGGTTAATGACAACACAATTTCAATTTGAGTGAACTGTACCTTTAAGGACATCTATGATAGTATTATACAGTAGTGCCTTACCAGAATCCGATCTTCTGATTTGCCACTCTTGTTCTCTACTTTGATAGCTCTCACCAACTTGATTGATGTCTTGTCGATAACTCGTCTGATGCTCTCTGCAAAATAGACAGGCGATGCATTAACAGCCAGAGAAGCACTCTTATCTATATCTCAGACGTATTTTCACTGCACACAGGGTTAGAAAAACACTGCATTACACCCATGTGCTTTATTTTTACACACTATCCACTTGTGTAGGTGGTTTTTCTACATGCATGAAGTACATATCCAAAGCAATACACAAATAAAAAGCACCTCAAGATGACCTCCAAAGCAAAAGCAGAAAATAAAATAGAGACATCACAAAGTTTACCTGGCCTCACACAAATTAGACCTGAGATCTAATTCCTGGAATTATGCCTTTTACACTATAGGAAAAGGGGAGAATTAATAACAGAGAAAAGAGAGAGAGAGGGAGAGAAGGATCGGAGTGAGAGAAACAGTTAATGCAGTCGCAATCAACTTTAATCTGTGTAAGACCCAATCACGGAATCCTGGGCTTTTTGACTGACACTAAGAACAGCAAAGGGCCAAACTAGAGCACATGCTTCCATTACAGTGAGTCACAGGGGGATAAATGAATGGGTAAATGGGGTATGGATATGTAAATGTGGGTGAAAAAAGAGAGAAGCAGGAGATGAAAAGGGGGAAAAATTTAGTAAAAGAGAGAGAAAGACTGCTGTGTTCAAGCAGCACAGTACGTCTTCAATCACTGTCCTTCATATTGTATAGGTGATCTATCTTGCCCACTATTCTCCTATTTGTGTCAATTCTTGTCACATCTAATCCAATTTTTTATATTTAGTTAATGATACCATTTAGATTGGTCATTTTTGTTCAATGTGCTCTTATTTTACTCTGCATTGTTTACTTTAGCTTTTTACATGCCATTCAAAAAGGTTTGAATTCTGATCATTCAGGTCATTCACATAATTTTGCAGTCAAATATTTATTATAAATTGACTTAACTGTATATTTATCCTATATGCCAGTTTCATGTCTCTCACATCATGTCTCTTTCTTCTCACATAATCCAATAATTTCAGCTCACATCAATAATCTACATTCATTTATACCAGTTATATGGGGCTGTTGAATGCTTGAATCTGATTGGTTTGCGAACGTTCTATGGCAGATGTTGACAGATGTCTCGTCCAATCAGCGGTCAGTATTCCATTCGCCACATATACCTACCTTTTCCGTTTTCTCTGATGTGTTATTTTGTTTTCAGATTTATCTTTGTGTTTTCTGATTTGTTATTTTGTTTTCGGAATTGTTATTGTGTTTTCTAACTTGTTAATTTGTTTTTAGTCTTTCCATTGCGTTTATAAATTTGTTGTTTTGTTTTCAAAATTGTGGTTTGTTTTGCCATTCTCAGCCACCTTAGGTGTGCAATGATTTTCAGGGAAACGCATGGCTAAAGTAGTTCCAGGCACATACATTATCCCGTACATTTATTTTTTAATCTATCGCTTTATTTTATTTGTTAATGCTACTTATTTACTCTATTTGCTCTATTGTAATTTTTACTTTTTAACACATTAAGACTTAGGTTTAAATTCAAATAGTGTGGTCACTTATTAAAGCTGCAGTCCGCAGTTTGTCCTCTTTGTCGCCATTTCTGTTCGCAATCTGCAATTTCAGTTATTCGCGGAATTATCAACTTTACGTGAGTTGTGCCTCGGCACGGCACAGCGCGGATGAATCCAATGTTTTGAGGAGAATGTGCGGCTGTCAGTCACCGCGCCGGAGTGGATACACTTTTTTTTACAGTCTATGGTGCATTCGCAATCACAGATTCTACTTTTTGGAAGTATGACCAACATAAGAATTGTCACCGGAAAATGTCATCTGAACAAGTAAGTAACATCCACTTTTGTTCTGACCAACTAAGGGGAAAAAATCATTGCAGTAAATCGCGCAGATTAAATCTAAATTAAGATTGCTTATCATATCACGTCAAACCGTGCAAATTATAGCCTACTTTTGTTCTCAAATTGTAATGTTAACAACATCAGCATCGCGTGACTACATTTAAAGCCCTTCAGATATTTATCCTTGTTTTCGCATGGGCCCGGTTGCAGTCTCTTTTTCCAAACTCTCAGTCCAAGGTCTTTTGCATTTTACAACCGGTGAATCTCCAGTTGTTACCGTGATTGTCGTTTGAACCTTTCTGGATCCGCCATCAAATTAATAAGTTTAATTATATCAAGTGCTGTGAGAAAAGGCTATAAACCTCCACCTCCAACATCCTCACACGCAATATAGTTGCGTGAGACTACTAGCTGAGACTCCTTTATGTGTACACTACAGATGTGACGTAATGACTCAAAGACATGCTCGAATTTACCACGGAAATCCACCAGTACCACTGGAGTTAAAAACATTATTACAAGCTTACCGTTTTGAATCGAGCTAAAGCAAGCAGATCGTTTTGAACACTGGCTGGTTATGTACTTGATAAAAAATTTATTTTGGATAATTTTTAACCCAAAAAAGTTACGGACTGCAGCTTTAACATTAACATGATTGTTGTCAACAGTTTACCTAAATTTACCCTACAGCATGCATAACGGGGAGAGTGTATGTTTTAGGTGCTGTGACTGTTCAGCATTTTTAATGACCTTTTAGCTTTTCAAAAAAAAAAAAAATGATTACAGTCTATCTTAGCTATTAGAATCTGTGATTATTGCAAAAGTAGTGATAAAAATACAGGTTGTCCAATGGAAGGATCTGATGGATCAAAATGCACTAAATTTGCCACTCTAGTGGCCAGTAATAGACTGTAACAGTGTCACCCACACAAACACCGTCACAAACATGACAAAATAATATACAGTCCAATGTACACAACCAAGAACAAAAAATAATAAACAAATTTGAAAAATAAATGAATTAAGAAAGAATTCTGGGAATGCCCCTTTCCCCATAAATTAAGGCTATAAGTTGTTACTTTTAAAACTATAAACTTTACAATATTTTACCCAGGGGAATCGACAAATGAGAACATCGCTCAGAGTTTGTGGCAATAGGGACCTAATGTGCCTTTATGGTATAGACTACTGATGCCCAAAATTTGGTTGAATTAAAGTGTCAACTCTTGTATTGTAACAATATGTATTGTCTTGTTAAATGGCAATGGATGTATAATATATGGCAATACAATGCATATATAAAAGGCAATGCATAGCCTACTCTTTATTTCAACAACAACAACAAAAAATTTGAATACTTTACAGTAAAAGTATGTGTTGTCTCATATGCCATTTAATAAAATATCTTGACTTTTTTTTTTATTTTTATTTTTTTATGATTATGGTAAAATTATTTTGTAAGGAAAAGCAGTTAAGATCAAGTCCACTAAATGGAAATTGAAGAGCATGGCTGGGAGCAGGACAGTAAATACTGGGTTAGTAATAGGGATTAATTACCAAAGGAAGATAATAATGTGTGAAGGTAATTAACACTGAGAGCGCTCCAAATGTCAAACTGCTAGTGTGTGCTCACTGTGTCAATGTGTGTCAGTTGTGTGAGGAGGACGCATCACCGTGCGCAAAGATGACGGCCTCTATGATTGTGTTCAATCAGCCCTAAAGACACACATCATGAATGTGACTGAAGAGTATCGGCTTCTCTGTGAACTTGCGTCAGCAGCGATACGCAAATGTGTAAAGGACTGAAAGTAACTCATATCAGACTCAGAGACACATCAAAGGGAGAACAGTGCGTGCGCGCGCGCGCACACACACACGCACGCACACAACTACCTATACACTCGCGCAAACACTGCAGGCAAACGCAACACACACATACAAAAAAAAAATAACTGATCGATTTGCACAAATTTAGCCTTTTGAAGATAGACACGAAGTGACCGTCATTACAGCGACAAGCATACATGCACACACGCACAATGAATTATTCTACCGTTAATCACATTCAATCTGTATCAGAAATCATTACATCTCCACAAATCAGCCACCTTATAAAACATTCCCCGCTCTGAGGATTTCAAACCACTAAAAAACAAAGCACCGGCCGCGAGCGGGGACGCGCTTAACAAATCCCATGGTGCGCGTGTCGAATGTCGGATAGGAAGAGGAAAAAAATAGCTATTGGGTTTAATCACCTGTCATTTCCCGACTCACGGTGAGAAAAGCAGTCGCGACGGTGTCTTTGGATGCCATGACGTCCAGCGCCCCTTTCCTCTTCCTTTTCCTTATGAAGCAGGAGCAGCTATAATGCTCTCTCTCCTTCAGCCAATGCCTATAAACATATCATACTGAAGAGAGCCAGCGAGGGGGGAGGAGGGGGGGGGCATGAGAGAGGAGTTCACTCACAAGTGTGCATATGTAAACCAATGAATAAATAATGCAAACGCAAGGTTTTGTGCCTGAATGAATGAGAACATGACTTAAGTCCTTTAATCTTATTGACTAATTTACGGACTAAATAGATAGATAGATAGATAGATAGATAGATAGATAGATAGATAGATAGATAGATAGATAGATAGATAGATAGATAGATAGATAGATAGATAGATAGATAGATAGATAGAGCCCATGCCCATCCCTTGTGAAGAAGTGCACTTAAATGTATCAAATGTGCACTTGTAGTGTAGGCCTACTTATTTTTTTTAACTATATTTCCAGATAATAATAATAATGACTTACTCACTTAAGTGTGCTTAAAGAGAGCACGCTTCTATGACTTAAGACACTTTGCAATAATGTCAAAATAAAAGTTTTACTTTAGGCCTACACTTTAAATCACTGTTTTCATAATCTCATGCTTTAAAGTAGACTACTCTTATTCTGAAGGGGTGACCAACATACTAAAATGTGTACTTGATTATTGTTTTAACTGTAGTGTGTTATTTGGTATTACATAAGTTAATATAGGCTATTTTAAATATACTAAACAGCAACTTCATCATTACAAATGTGTAATTTCAAACAAATACATTAAATCATTACTTGCATTTTTGCAATCACGCTTACGCATACTTTGATGTGCTTTAAATCTTTTAAAGTGTATTATTCCATAATAAGTACTCTTTTTAAAAGTATGCTACTTTCTCACAAGGTGAAAAGGTGTATTTTTTATACAGGTGAAAAATTCACTTGTAGGCTATATAGCAAATATACTGACTGTATTTAATATGTACAGTCTTTCTCTGTCCAAAAATATTGATGACTCATCCTACACTATAAAAAATGTTGTCCTATCAAATGCCTAGAATGAGTAAGTCCCTCCCCTAAGATCCCCTGCAAGTGACTAGCAACTGCAACCTATAATGCTAATGCTAAAACAGTAACAACAACAACAACAAAAACAATGTCAAGCCATTTAATATTCCCAGCCTAAACTTCCCATTTCAATGGGAAATATATTAACAAGAAAACGATGTGCGTATTATACATGGCTGCCGTCACATCATCCAGGTGGATGCTACACATTGGTGGTGGTTGAGGAGATTCCCCCTTCCATGTAAAGTGCTTTGAGTGGCGAGAAAAGTGCTATATAAATGTAATGAATTATTATTATTATTATTATTATACAATAACAACGTACTCTAACCGCTTCAGGACAGTCATTCACCTTGTTAGCTGTAAGAGTGACAGACCTTAGCATCAGTTTGCAGGGTAAAACTGCTGGGCAGAGTTTGTGACAAGTGTTTTTAGTCTATATGGTGACTCAGAGTTTAAAAACAGTATTTAAAGAGACTAGTGTGTGTGTCCTTGCAGTGAAAAAAATGGTTTCTTTCATAATAGAGTATTTTAAAATCCCTGTCACTCATAAAAGGATAATACAGGCAGCAAATAATGTCTGTGATTGGACAGAACTATAAGCGGGCTCCCTGAGGACCATGGCACACACTCTCTCTCTATGATGTTCTCTATTAGTGCCTATCCTTCTCTCTACACACTATTTATTTTCTTCTCTGTTGCTCTGGCATAGCTTGCTCTGTTGAAACCATGTCTGCCCTACACTTACCCCTAGGCTGATTCTGTGTTTGGAAGGGTGGGTAGCAGGGGGAAGGGCAGGGGGCGACTGCGTTTAGTGTTGTCCCTAGCACCAACCCTCCGGGCCTCGTATCTATTCAATGAGATGATGCAAGTGTGTGTGATTATTTGCATTTGCTTGGTTTAAGGGAGAAAAAGCATGTACATCTATTTTTTCGGACAGTGGAAGAGTGTACCCTGAAGGGAACATGACAGGAGGGATGGACTAATGCAAAAAGAAGGATAGAATGTAAGCAGTGAGAGTAAGTGAATGTGGTTGAAGGATTAGGGGCCATTTACACAACACAGTTTTCAGCTAAAAAACGAAAAACTTTGTATGCTTTTTGGCCGTTCGGCCTACACAACAACAGCGTTTTGGGGGCCTGAAAATGCAAAGTTTTTGAAAATAATACTGTTATTGTTTCCGTGTAAACTACAAAAATGTGAATTTGTGAAAACGGTGACGTCATGTCATGTGCATGCATATTAAAGGGATAGTTCACCTAAAAAAATGAAAATTAGCCCATGATTTACTCACCCTGAAACCATCCTAGATGTACATGACATTCTTCTTTCAGATGAATACAATCGGAGAAAAATGTCCTATCTCCTCCCAGCTTTATAATGGGAGTGAATGGCTGGTGAAAACTTGCGTAGTATACGTATGGTTGTCTAGCGGAAGCTATTTTAGATTATAAAGTTATAAATATGGGTATTTTTCTCACAAAATGGCTTCGCTTTAGAAGACCTTTATTAAACCCCCAGAACCGTGTGGAGTGTTTTTTTATAATGGATGGATGCACTTTTTTGGGCTTCAAATTTTCACCAGCCATTCACTCCCATTATAAAGTTTGGATTAGCAGGACATTTTTTAATATAACTCTGATTGTATTTGTCTGAAAGAAGAATGTCATCTACACCTAGGATGGCTTGAGGGTAAGTAATCATGGGGTAATTTTCATTTTTGGGTGAACTATCCCTTTAAGTGTTCAGTCTATAGGTGCATAGTTTTTCTTTACGAAGTGACCTAACCAACTATCTTAGCATGCATAATGCAGCATTTTAAAAGGGGTCCTATTATGCTTTTCCACTTATTCAACTTTAGTTGGTGTGTAATGTTGCTGTTTGAGCATAAAAAAGATCTGCAAGGTTACAAAGCTCAAAGGGAGAAATTTTATTTAACAGAATCCCCTTTTCAAGAACTACAACAAACGACTTGTTTGGCTACAACAATATTTTTCTGGATCTTATTAAGTCACAATGGTACTCATAATAATTCCGCCCACAGAACGAAAAAAAAAAAAAAATTAGGATGAGGCCTGGTTGAGCTGCGCTAGATTTTTTTTCAACATTTTTTTTTTTTTCACAACATTTCCAAAACTCATTAGTTTGACCTTCTTAAGGCTGACGAACTTAGAGTGGTTAAAACTTATTTTAAACACGGTTCATGAACATTAAAACCCCAATATATATCTATGCGCTGCACATTTTATGGACAACTTGCAGTTATGGAGGGACTTGACAATGGCACGTGCAAAGTGCTGCCAATCACAACACACTGGGACAGCCAACCAACACAAATTTTGTGTTTCGGAAGGAGGGGCTTCATCGAAATTGGCGTGTGCGAGCCAGACTGTGGAGAGAGGTGCTGTAATAATGTAAATTTGTTAAAAAAAAATAATAATAATAATTATAGGCCTAATAATAATAATACATTATGAAACCATATTCTAGTACACCCCAAAAACAAGATCAAGACAGTAAAATGGCATAAAAGGAACCATTTAACAGTAACGTGGTTTTGACAACGTTGGCGTCTGACTCTATGCGAAAAATGCAAAAGAAAAATAGGTTGGGATCACCGAAAACCCGGGGACTACCCGCGGCAACAGTGTAAAAGTAGCCCAGTTCCGCAGGAAAACCGCAGACTTGGCAACATTGTAGCTACAGCCCTAAACAGACACACCTGAACAAGCTGATCAAGGTCTTCAGGATTACTAGAAAGCTACAGAGTTGGAGCTAAACTCTGCAGGACAGTGGATCGCGACCCAGAGTTGTGCCCTGTGTTTAAAAAAAAAAAAAAGAGATTATGCATGTTGCCATTTAATAGTTTATAAAATACTAGCTACCGGTATATAAAATCAAATCTATTCAATAATCATGCCATTATTCATAATTATAAAACAGAACTTATTTTCACTCAAAACACACTATTTTGATATCCTCTGTCATTCTTGACTAAATTTGTGTTGTCCCTATTACAGATGCTGATAAAAAAAAGATAAAACTTATCTAGTGCTGCCACCAAGTGTCTACATGCAAAAAAGGCATCCTGAAGAATGACTACAAATCATTTGTTCATCAATGTTTGAGAATAATATACATGAGAGCTGCATGTGTAAACACTAAAACTTACAAACTGCCAAACTTAAATGGAGAAGAAAGGGGTATTTTTCTAATTTTTCACTGGATCGCAAAGTCTCACATAGGACCCTTTCCCAGCCAGTCCAAACCCAGGATAAACAGGCTCTCTAAAAACAGTTTGGTGCTTATAAATGAGACTCATGTTGTTGGAGACATCGTAAAATGCCAAGATTCCAGCTCTGTAGTCCAAATACACTCCTATTTTGGAGCCACGAGATTTAATCTTCGAAAATTTTATTTTATTGTCCTGCCAGAATTCAATCCAGGACAAGTAACAACGTATTCCCCATGAGTGCGAGTTTCTCCCAAACAGAGTACGCTGCTTGCCTTTCCTTCGGATCCCTTGGTAGGACACAGCAATGCAGACCCAAGTGCCCCCGCCAAACTCCACCTCCCAATATTTAGGGGACCCTCTGAGACGTTCATTGCACAGGATCTGTGCCCTGGAGTTAAACCTCTGAGTTTGTTCAGGATAGTCCTGGATCAGGTGTGAGGCCATCACCTCTCTGTCATTATTTTTTAAGACGAGACTTTCATGTGCTGTGTTGGTATTAAAAGTGAGCTTTGATGCATCTGAGGTAAACAGATGGACAGATGAAAAAATGCAATATTAGTACAACCACCATACAGTAAACATAACTTATGCAATTGCCAAATTATAACATAAAAGATTTTCTGTGCATTCAGTTCTATACTGGAAACATACACTGTAGAAACTCCTCTCGAGTCTTTGGTGGTGGGGATGTAACGATTCTAGTGTTTTTCACTGCAAAGAAAAATAGTTAAGATGAATAAAAAACATAGTATAACTATAAAATATATATTTAAATAAATCTTCTACTAACCTTTTCTGGAAATTGTGAGTAAACTCAACTTGCTGGTCATGTTTAGCTTTTCTGTCAGTTCATTAACTGCCATGGAGTCACGCTCAAAGGAGTTGTATGGATGCACATGGAAGACGAATGATTTTTTATACTCTGTCAGTGTGGGCAGAGACACAGCGCTCTGTAGAGAGTACACAATACTTTAAATGCACTTGAAAAGTGACTGTACCTGATCAGTTTACACGGTAATCTGACAAGAATCCATTTCTACATCTGTTTCAATTTCATCTCCAGTGAATGTACCTCAAGAAATCGAACATTATTGTCTGTATGAGAGAGCAGCTGTTGTAGATCAGCATCTAAGGTCTTCATATGACTGATCTCCTGGAGTAAAGTCTTTATGAATCCCTCCGCTTGCTTCACTGCAGTCTGTGTCTGACCTTGGATCAGCTCTGTCACTTTGGTTTGATTGTCCTTCAAAGACTGGATCAGCTCAGTAAACTCTCTCTCATTCTTCTCCAGTGCCTTATATGCTGAAGCCTAATGAAAACGGATGAGTGGATGTCTTAAAATTAGCTGCACAACCAATACCATAACCATAAAAATGAAGATGGTTACAGGTTTAAAGCAAAGTTAAATGCCCTCTAACCCTGAAAATTTCAACAGCTTGTCTCAGCTCTTGCACATCTTTCTGCTTTGCTTCAATTATGTCAATGTTCTGCTTCTGCAACTCCCCCAACTTAACCTTTAAAAGAAACATAATTGCGATTAAAATTAAGTATTTGAAATATTTCAAATTCTAGTGTTTGTAAGCCTTTGTATCTCTTTTATTGGCACTTACAGTACAGAAAAGAACATGGGCCAGACTCAAATTCATTCCACCCACATAAGCAACGTGTTGAGCATGTGTGTTAACAACTGGTAGGCTGGTATTTGGCCATTATGGCATTATCAGTCAAGTGCTTAAAAGATTATGTGTATTTTCAGTTATCTTTAGTCAGATTAATTTACATTGTGACTGTGCCTAAGATGCAATCAACTGTCAGAAACATATCCTGGAATTTAGTATATGTATCTCTTCACTTCACTAATAATGCATTCTCAATTACAGCAATGAATCGCTTCAAATGATGAAGAAACAGCATTTCTAAGAAAAAATTGCAGAGTAGATCAATCTCCTGTGGGAGGTCCCTTAACAGTTTACTATTGTTTGTAGCCCATTTGACTTCATGTATAAAGTTCAGTCTTTGGGTTAAGATTCATTAAAGGCCGACACGCTAACATCGCTGTGCTACACAATTCTTCTCCCCACAAGCACTCTGGTCAAGCTGACTTATTTTATGTATTAGAGGAATCGAATACACTGGCGAGCCCTCAATCGACTGCTGTGCCAAATATAGAGAAATATAACATGCTGAATATTCAACTTTGCCATCAGGGGAATTAAATACATTCAGAAAACGTCTAGGTTACATATTGTAACCCTCGTTCCCTGAAGGAACGGAGACGCCACATCGAGACCGATGAATAGGAATCTCGCTAGAGAGGCCAATCTACTTCGGGTGAAACTAAACATGCCAATGCACACTGGGGTGCAATCATTTGCATCAGCTGCGCGGCCTCGCAGCGCGGGTATATAAGGAGCAGAAGGTGCGATTGCACTTCATCTTTTGGCTGAGGAGCCAAGCCTGATAAGCTGGCCACCCCGGCGGGCGGCAGCAGATGTGGCGATGGGACGTGGTGTCTCCGTTCCCTCCTTCAGGGAACGAGGGTTACCATATGTAACCAAGACGTACCTCTTCAGGCGGTCAGTCGACGCCACGTCGAGACAGAAGAATAGGAATCCCTATCAAAGGGCCACAGCTGCTGCACCCCATCCAGCGCCCCGTGCAAGCCTCTACCCCTTCTTGCCTGAAAGGACGAGGTTTACACAGAGTGAATCTGTCACTGTTGTTCCATTATAACCCATACAGTGAGACATTTGGATAACACTTGGAAAGCATGCCCTTTCTGTTAGGAAGGAGAATGCTGCGGAAGCCACTTTCTTCAAGGAGTTATGTGGAAAATACATAATGAACTAGCCCGAAGGTTTTATTACAAATGAATACTGCGTGACTTAGCCCAAGGAAAAGACACAGGCTTCTGTAGGAACATCCGTGGAAAAAATATAAACATATAAGATCCCCGTAGGGTCACACATATGGGACCCAGCCCAGATCCGGTTCTCAAGGATTCACCGGATAAAGGCCTGGCGCTGGATGCTCCAATGCAACTATCGACATCTGGTCGTCGCGGGGAGCGACGCTCCATTGGTGGCTCAACTGGCTGCGGAGCATGAGAGGGATGAGGGTTCCTAGGGGTTGGTTCCCCAAAGGAAGCGCACTCACCGTGATCCACAGGTCTCCCGTATCACTGCCCAAAGCAACCGGCCCTTTGCAGGAACGAGAGTCTCGACCGCATCTCCGAGATGGTCATCTTCCCACAATGGGTACATGACTCATCCACAAACGCTGACTCAGCGTGTTCGAGGCCCAGACACACAAGGCAGCGATCGTGACCATCCCGTGACCCCAGGTAACGACCACATCCCGAAACACACAGATAGAACGTCATCTTGAAAAAGAAGCAAATTATCTGTGTAAGCTCTTTTAGGGACTGCTCTCACTGGTGCTGAAGCACGCAGGGGAACAGTCACTGCGGACACAGACAGGAATCTACACCTGTCTGTGCGCTGTCTCTCTCTCGCTGACAGGTCTTATCAGCCTTTGAGCGCTCTGAGGCCCACCACCAGCTGATTTGTTTTGTTTGCTCATTATGAAAACAAATAAAAAGACAGAGAAGAGAGGTCCAGAAAGGCTCGTTTTGAAGTCTCAAACTCAGCAGAGGCATTCGAAGTGCTTGGCTCCGAAGCATAAAGCTAAATAGGACGAGATTCCTATATTTGTCGGTCTCGACGTGGCGTCAACTGACCGACTGAAGAGGAACAGTTAAACTGTTATAAATATTGTAAACAGAATATTGTTATATATATCTCCGCCCTCCCCTTTTATAAATATAGGGGGGATTTGATATTGGAAAGTTAAGAGAAATATCCAAAATATTTTGCTTTTTATTTTCGGAAAGGGGTAAGATGCCTTTTTGTTAGGGGCACTGACTCTGAAACACCCATCACAAAAATATATTACAGCGCCTACATCGCTCTCTAGTTACATTACAAAAACAACACCAGCCTATCACTACTAAACACCAAGTCCTGGCTCAGACTTTTAAGAATGACATTCTGCATTTTTAAATCACACTTCTGACCTGTTTATTGGCCACCTCCACTTCCATTGCGATGACACTATGACCTCTGTGTTTATCAGTAATACACAGGTGACAGATGCAGCGTTGGTCTGTTTGGCAGAACACCTCCAGCATCCTGCCATGATCAGGGCAGATGTTCTCCTGCAACGTTGCATTCGGCTCCACCAGTCTGTGCCTCTTTCCGTGCAAAGTGTTATGCAAATCAAGATGAATATCACAGTATGATTCCACACACTCCAGACAGGTCTGTTCAGCTTTACGCTTCCTTCCGACGCACGCATTACAATCCACATCTGTGGATCCACTTGAATGAAGTGCTGGAGCTGTGTCCTCCATGATTGTGGATGTGCTGGCACTGGCAGTACTTGACTGAGTTTCGTTTCTGTGGAAGTATGATTATGGCACTGGCAATGCCGAATTCAAATATTAAGGACAAGGGTGTGGTTTCATCTTTTCAAGGGTAGTGACTCAGAGGACTGCTATTGACAAAACCACTGAAAGAAATGTTCTTTCACAATAAATAAATCTAATCAAACAGAGAAAGCAACAACTCTAATGTATTCAGTGTCACATAATCCATTCCTTCAGAAATCAATCTATTGCCAATATGGTGCTTAAGAATAATTTATTAACCTTATTATAAATATTAAGTTCAAAAGAACAACATGCTCAGGGCATGAAAGTAACAAGACAATATTAATGAGCTTCAGTTTTATAATCAGTATTGTTTTAGTAATATGTATGTATTTGTATGTAAAGTTGAGTTTGCTTTGGCTGAACCCTTAGGGCAAACAATAGTGGATTACAGTACTTCAAACAACAATTCTGTGTTGCAAACAGACAGATATTAATGTCAGTATGTATGAACTCATGAGCTGTATGAACTCATGAGATGTGTGCAAGATCAAAAACCAAGATGTATACTGCAGTAAACAATTCACACTACATTTTTTCAAACAGTATTAAATATAACTATAAGGTTATGTCGTTGGTGTCCACGGCTGGTCGTGTTGGACATGTGCCAACTATTGCTAGGGCAGTTTTGGTCCCTTCTACTTGAAACAGTTTGCAGGAAAGAATATAGCTAATACAAAGGGAGCATCTCAAGTTGGCGGGCAAATTTGCCATTCCGTTGTAGTGAAAGGAGTGCAGATCCAGTGCTGGAATTTGTTATTTTTTTTCATGTTTTGCGGCATGATTGTTGCGCTGTCATAATTGGTGGGAAGCAACGGAAGGCGTAAAGTTCTTGCGCACAGACGCATGCTTTCATTCTAGTGAAATGACAAAACAAATTATAGTAAATGGGTGCTTTTCAAATGGAAGGTTGCCACGTCAACAAGTGTCGTCAAAGGCCGTCTCAATTTGAAGGATTCTTGGAAGGCAGCCTTAGTTTTTGCGTCCTTCATTCAGCTAGTTTTGAGGGATGCATCAAGTGTATACTTAATGTCCTTCAATCCTTTTAGACCCACAATCCTTTCCACACAATTCACAAAAAAGAACTGATGAAAAAGAGTTGACACTGAGCTTGTCTGAGTTCATTATGAAATGTAAGACAAAAATAATGTTTTCAGAGAAGAAGGCATACATGTTATCTTTTGTTTTGGTGTGAATTAATCACTTAACACTAAACTTTCACTGGGAGACCACAGATGGTTGTCAATCATTGCATTGCATTAGAAGACAGCCAGTTAATATAAAGATTTTTAAAACAAAGAATTTTTCCAAAATTAAGTTTTAATGGTATATTCATGTTGTGATCGAGGGGACGGGACAGGAATATGTCTGAAGTATAGCCATGCGCACTTACTAGACCGTCTCATTCTAGCATTTGCTGAGGAGGAATCTAGTCTACAAGCCTCTGAAGGACTGGACTAGGAAGGACACAACCTCACTCGGATGAACAAAGGGATATTTTGTTTTTAAATGATAATGAATTAGGTTAGTGTTTACAGTATTTCGCCTGATCAGCACCTACTGTGTGTTGTGGGGTGCAGGGGATTTATGGCCAGCAGGGGGCCTGCGGGGCCTCACACATTTGCATGATTTGTATGGTGCAGCAACCCTGCTGAGTATGTCTATTCTTCACTATCTTTGCAAAGCCTTGTTTATGTGTCACTGCAATTCTAAGCAGTCTCCGTTGTCATTGTTTGCCCTGGTTTTGAACCGTAAGTGTTTTTTCTTGGATCGTGGAATTGGATTTTTTATATATATAGGCTACTTTCTTATATACTCTGACTATGACTCCAGGCACATGTCTATTGAATTGTAACAAATTCCTTCATCATAGCCTATAGTGGTTTTACCATTGTACCAGAGACTTTACAACATGTAGCCAGATATTGCTGTGCAATTTCTGACAGAGTAAATGTCACAAATGAGTCACAAATGCTGTTTTGTTCAAAGAGAAAAAAATAACTGAAATGATAAGAACTAACTTCAAATGACCAAACAAATTAAACAAAAATGTATAATTATTATTATTTGTGTAAAAACCTGAAACTGTATGTAGCAATGTTGAAGATTCAGGGAAGAAGGAGGCGGGAACCGGCGAACATTTAAATAAAACAAATACAAAGTCAAAAGTATCCGCCAGCAGCCCCTCGCGTACGACTGCGGACGACTGCTGGCTACACAATTGCATTTTTACTAGTAAGAATTTAATTAGAGAGCTCTACAATTCAATTCTTACTAGTAGCAATTATAATTAGAGAGCTCTCTAATTCAATTCTTACTAGTAACAATTATTATTAGAGAGCTCTCTAATCCAATTATTACTAATTACAATTACAGAGCTCTCCAATTCAATTCTTACTAGTAACAATTGCAATTAGAGAGCTCTACAAATGAATTTTTACTAGCCATATGTCTCCATTGACTTCCATTCATTTTTAATTGAGCTCTACAATTGAATTGTTACTAGTAAGAATTACAATTAGAGAGCTCTATGGCAAGCCGTTTTAGCTTAAATTGTACCCAGCCTTACTCGTCGTAATTGCATTTTTACTAGTAAGAATTCAATTAGAGAGCTCTACAAGTGAATTCTTACTAGTAACAATTACAATTAGAGAGCTCTCTAATCCAATTATTGCTAGTAAGAATTACAATTAGAGAGCTCTCTAATTTAATTGTTACTAGTAAGAATGCAATTGCAGAGCTCTCTAATTGAATTATTACTAGTAAGAATTCCAATTAGAGAGCTCTCTAATTCAATTCTTACTAGTAACAATTATTATTAGAGAGCTCTCTAATTCAATTATTACTAGTAAGAATTACAATTACAGAGCTCTCTAATTCAATTCTTACTAGTAACAATTGCAATTAGAGAGCTCTACAAATGAATTTTTACAAGTCATATGTCTCCATTGACTTCCATTCATTTTTAATTAGAGAGCTCTGCAATTGCATTCTTACTAGTAAGAATTGAATTAGAGAGCTCTCTAATTGTAATTGTTACTAGTAAGAATTACAATTAGAGAGCTCTCTAATTGAATTATTACTATAAGAATTACAATTAGAGAGCTCTCTAATCCAATTCTTACTAGTAACAATTACAATTAGAGAGCTCTCTAATTCAATTCTTACTAGTAAGAATGCAATTGCAGAGCTCTCTAATTGAATTATTACTAGTAAGAATTCCAATTAGAGAGCTCTCTAATCCAATTATTACTAGTAACAATTACAATTAGAGAGCTCTCTAATTCAATTCTTACTAGTAAGAATGCAATTACAGAGCTCTCTAATTGAATTTTTACTAGTAAAAAAACAAATTAAAGATATGTATAATTGGAGAGCTCTGTAATTGAATTAGAGAGCTCTGCAATTGCATTCTTACTAGTAACAACTGAATTAGAGAGCTCTCTAATTATAATTGTTACTAGTAATAATTGGATTAGAGAGCTCTCTAATTGTAATTCTTACTAGTAATAATTCAATTAGAGAGCTCTGCATATGGCAAGCCGTTTTAGCTTAAATTGTTCCCAGCCTTACTCGTCGTAATTTCATTTTTACTAGTAAGAATTCAATTAGAAAGCTCTACAAGTTCATTCTTACTAGTAGCAATTATAATTAGAGAGCTCTCTAATTCAATTCTTACTAGTAACAATTATTATTAGAGAGCTCTCTAATTCAATTATTACTAGTAAGAATTACAATTAGAGAGCTCTACAATTGAATTGTTACTAGTAAGAATTACAATTAGAGAGCTCTCTAATTCAATTCTTACTAGTAACAATTATTATTAGAGAGCTCTCTAATTCAATTATTACTAGTAAGAATTACAATTACAGAGCTCTCTAATTCAATTCTTACTAGTAACAATTGCAATTAGAGAGCTCTACAAATGAATTTTTACTAGTCATATGTCTCCATTGACTTCCATTCATTTTTAATTAGAGAGCTCTACAATTGAATTGTTACTAGTAAGAATTACAATTAGAGAGCTCTCTAATTGAATTATTACTAGTAAGAATTACAATTAGAGAGCTCTCTAATCCAATTCTTACTAGTAACAATTACAATTAGAGAGCTCTCTAATTCAATTCTTACTAGTAAGAATGCAATTGCAGAGCTCTCTAATTGAATTATTACTAGTAAGAATTACAATTAGAGAGCTCTCTAATTCAATTGATACTAGTAAGAATTACAATTAGAGAGCTCTCTAATCCAATTATTACTAGTAACAATTATAATTAGAGAGCTCTCTAATTCAGTTGTTACTAGTAAGAATGCAATTGCAGAGCTCTCTAATTCAATTACAGAGCTCTCCAATTATACATATCTTTAATTTGTTTTTTTACTAGTAAAAATTCAATTAGAGAGCTCTGTAATTGCATTCTTACTAGTAAGAATTGAATTAGAGAGCTCTCTAATTGTAATTGTTACTAGTAATAATTGGATTAGAGAGCTCTCTAATTGGAATTCTTACTAGTAATAATTCAATTAGAGAGCTCTGCAATTGCATTCTTACTAGTAAGAATTGAATTAGAGAGCTCTCTAATTGTAATTGTTACTAGTATGAATTGGATTAGAGAGCTCTCTAATTGTAATTCTTACTAGTAATAATTCAATTAGAGAGCTCTCTAATTGTAATTCTTACTAGTAACAATTCAATTAGAGAGCTCTCTAATTGTAATTCTTACTAGTAACAATTCAATTGTAGAGCTCTCTAATTAAAAATGAATGGAAGTCAATGGAGACATATGACTTGTAAAAATTCATTTGTAGAGCTCTCTAATTGCAATTGTTACTAATAAGAATTGAATTAGAGAGCTCTGTAATTGTAATTCTTACTAGTAATAATTGAATTAGAGAGCTCTCTAATAATAATTGTTACTAGTAAGAATTGAATTAGAGAGCTCTCTAATTGGAATTCTTACTAGTAATAATTCAATTAGAGAGCTCTGCAATTGCATTCTTACTAGTAACAATTCAATTAGAGAGCTCTCTAATTGTAATTCTTACTAGCAATAATTGGATTAGAGAGCTCTCTAATTGTAATTGTTACTAGTAAGAATGAACTTGTAGAGCTTTCTAATTGAATTCTTACTAGTAAAAATGAAATTACGACGAGTAAGGCTGGGAACAATTTAAGCTAAAACGGCTTGCCATATCTGCAATTGCATTCTTACTAGTAAGAATTGAATTAGAGAGCTCTCTAATTGTAATTGTTACTAGTAAGAATTGGATTAGAGAGCTCTCTAATTGTAATTCTTACTAGTAACAATTCAATTGTAGAGCTCTCTAATTAAAAATGAATGGAAGTCAATGGAGACATATGACTAGTAAATATTAATTTGTAGAGCTCTCTAATTGCAATTGTTACTAGTAAGAATTGAATTAGAGAGCTCTGTAATTGTAATTCTTACTAGTAATAATTGGATTAGAGAGCTCTCTAATAATAATTGTTACTAGTAAGAATTGAATTAGAGAGCTCTCTAATTGTAATTCTTACTAGTAACAATTCAATTGTAGAGCTCTCTAATTGTAATCCTTACTAGTAAAAATTGAATTAGAGAGCTCTCTAATTGTAATTGTTACTAGTAAGAATGAACTTGTAGAGCTTTCTAATTGAATTCTTACTAGTAAAAATGAAATTACGACGAGTAAGGCTGGGAACAATTTAAGCTAAAACGGCTTGCCATACTAGCCTGGCCTCTCTCGATCTTCAGCGATCTTATCTTTTTATGCTTCCGCTCCTCCGTGAGAGACGCAAGACCGTGCGTCTCACAGGTGACGTTCATTAACACTCACGCCACCGTCACTCCCTCGGCCTCGTCCTGCTCGCCACACTGTAAATTAGTGTTAGTAATTCCTAGTCAAATAATTTCTCTCATATCTATTTATTATGCGGTATGCACTGTACTTTTGTCATATGTCTGCTGCCTTTATTTCCATCCTTTATCTTTCATCACTGTTATTTTATCTTTAGTTTCGTTTGCAATGGCTTATCATTTCTCTCATCTCTATTTCTGCTCAATTCCATAAATGGATTTGCTCATAGTTTCTGTTGTAAGTCAGTGCAAGGTTCATTAATGACTTACATTGGTGAATTTGTAGATGATCTGCTGAATCAGTGTTGTATAATCACAGGTTCTTGGATTTATCAATCCAACTTGTTTTCAGTCATCACAGCGAAAGCTAGTTTTTCAGTTTCGTCATCCTACATCAATCCTATACTGGGAATGTGAAACCCATGTAGACACCTAGAACAAAAATCAAGTTGACACCTGGTTAAAACTCATTGCAAAAATGTCTCATAACAGTAAAGTTCAGTAAAGCATCATTTATTTTGCCGATGACACTTGCTTTTTGATTTTGTTATCTAACATTCATGCATTTTATGTCTGGTTTTTAATACTTTTCGGGCCACTCTACTAGCCTATATTTGAATCTTCTTCGATAAAGAATGGCAGAATAATTCAGTTAGAAAAGTTCAAGTTATTTATCAACATATCATATGGCAGTGTTGTAGTCGAGTCACCAATTGTCGAGTCCGAGTCGAGTCTCGAGTCCCAGTGTTCGAGTCCGAGTCCAAGTCCGAGTCACCAAAGAAGAGTCCGAGTCGAGTCCAAGTCGAGTCACCATTACCTGAGTTCAAGTCCGAGTCGAGTCTCGAGTCCCGTGTTCGAGTCCGAGTCCCCAGTGCCTACATGTCTCCACTCTGGCACCTTTAAAGAGCTGATAAAATTTATAAAAGAGGTTCATTGATTTTTAACTTTATTCAAAACATTGATTTTTTGGATGATCAGGCAACTGAAATGGATAAAGAAAACAAAAAATAAAAGCCTAATTGGACAGAGGAGGAGAAATGCATTCTTCTTGACGAATATGGTAAAAGAAAAACTATTTTGAAATTTTGAAAAGCAAACTAAATCCCAATGTAACTGCGGCAAAAAACAGAAAATGCAGTGCTATAAGCAGTTGTAACACCGCAGGTAAAGAGTGGTTGCGATGTGTGACATAGTCAAGGTCGCCGTCTAGTTTGTTAGCTAAAATAAACATGATTGTGTTATTGTATGATAAACGGGATTAAGCGCTGAGCGCGTCCGACTTTGGCTCAGCGCCAGCCATAGCACGAAAGCACAGTTTAAATCTGGCAGTTATGTCACGTCACTGTACATTCGCTCTAGTGGTCAGCTCAGCTGCTGCAAAGCGTGCCAAAAATTGCTGATTAGATGTAGAGGAACTTATCTATTGTTAAATGAGTGTTACGTTATCTCTCTCCCCCGCGAATAATGCACGAGAATGCAGCGTAAAGTGAGTGACGTCAGTGAGTGTGTTGTCAAGCAAGGAGAGCGAGCGGTTAGCAGTGTCTGTGAGGAAAAAAATTTATCACGGCCGGTCTTGGACCCCGAAACAGGAAAAGTGTAACATCTTATATAAAATTTTTATAACCTATTTAGTCAGAAAAAACGTCATTCATTTAATGAATGCTCAAGTCCGATTTTATATATTCTCGAGTCCGAGTCCAAGTACTAGTCATCAGTCTGCGAGTCCAAGTCGAGTCACGAGTCCAGAGAATGGAGTCTCGAGTCGGACTCGAGTCCAGAGAATAAGGACTCGAGTCGGACTCGAGTCCGAGTCCAGGACTCGAGTACTCCATCACTGTCATATGGTGGCTTAGACTCAGAGCAGTAATGGATTACGTAATGACTGACACCTGTTCCCTCGCATATTTACTGTAAATGTACTTGATGAATCACTTCCTTAAAATAGCCAGCTGAGTTGAACTGAAAAGATAAGCCTATAGTTTCTCACCACACACATATGCCTACAACAGTGAAATAAATCAAATAAACAAACAAGTCAGCTAAATAAAATGTAATTCCCACCTATATTCTAGTGTTCATTTCTGTTTCCAAGATTTGTACTTCAGAACTTCTCAGTTTATAGTTCTGTGGAATACCTGGTCATACCTGTGGAATAAAAGTGAAACTATCTGTACAAATTGTCCATTTCTGCTTCACCGCCGTGGAGGTAGGTTGGTTGTTTTGTTATGCTTAAATCTGCATTATTATTGCAACTGTAGTTAAATTAGCATTTCCAAATTGTGTTCTTGAAGAATATCAAAGAGAATTGTCACTTATAAGCAAAATAAGAGAAAATAAGAAATATAGAGTATATAATTGCACAGTATATATCAACAGCATATATAATGTTAAGAGCATGTACTGTAATATACATACAGTACATTAGTGATGTCCTGATCAAGTTTTTTGTGCCCCCGATCCTATTTGTGTCATTGAATATTGAGTATCTGCAGATATCAAGTCCCAATCCGATACTTGTATTGGTGCACACTTCAAATACAAGTTATTAAAATCAATACAATGTGTACAGGGATGTGCTATGTTTCTCAGGGACAGGTGCTCAAATGTGAAAAGGGGACATCTCTCTCTCTCTTTCTCTAAGCTTCTTCTATAAACTACTATTCTATTGTATTCTATATAAACTTATTCTATTTTATATGTACACAAAGCAGGATAATTGAAACCTAAAGAAAAAAAAAAGTGGAGATAAGGTTAGAGCACATACTGCAATACTCCAAATATCAAAAATAGTTGTAATTTTTAGTTTCTTTTTGTAACTTTAGTTTCACTTCAGTAATGCTCTGAAGTTATTATGTCTCTGTAAAAGTGTTCGGTCAAATACAGATATTTACTATATGCAAATTGCTATTTATGGGGGAAATAAATAGACCAACGTGTAAAATGCATGGACTGGGCTGTGTTTAAAGGGATAGTTGATGAAAATTCTGTCATCATTTACTTTTCCTTGTGCCACTTAAAAATAGCTTCCCGTCTTCTGTGAAACAATACTTTGGAAATTTGCAAAAATGTCTCATGTTTTTTGTTTGTATAAAAGCATGTTTAGACCCCACTGACTTTCATTGCATGCACAAAAACAGTAAAAAATCTAAATATATT
This sequence comes from Semotilus atromaculatus, assembly GCA_031834385.1. Lineage (NCBI taxonomy): Eukaryota > Metazoa > Chordata > Actinopteri > Cypriniformes > Leuciscidae > Semotilus > Semotilus atromaculatus. Next base: position 33,759,194 of record JAULUF010000044.1, on the reverse strand, counting down.
CATTTGTGTTCCACAGTAAAAAAAGAAAAAGAAACAACAAGAAAAGCAAATAAAGAAATACAGGTTTGAAATGACATTTATGTCTTGTGCATTGTTCAAATTTACTACCCTTTTGTTATGTTCGTGACTGAAAACAGCCACTACTTTAAACTGCTGTAAAAATGTATCAGATAAATTCTTTTTTCTTTTTTGCATAAATCTATTAATCAACTTCAGTCCTGATCAAAACTACTAAATGTTTTTTAAAAAAATCAGGATTTTAACTTTATTTTTTGTTTAAATTATTGCCAAGTTAATAAATTATGTCACTGATTTGGGGGAAAGGACCCACAAAATGACTTTTCAATATAAAATGTGATTGTGGACTGGACAAAAAAAAATACAAATGTTACCTTTTATCACAGTCTTGGACATTTCAAAGATTAGAAACAACATGCATTGTTAGTTTTTGTGCAGCATCAGATTTGAGCTTTTTCTCCCTCATTTACTGTTCGTGGCTGTTTTTGCCCCATTGACTTCCATTATAACCACATTTTTTATTGCAAACCCATGACACCATATATTTGGTAAATAAAGAGTTAAAATCCTGATTTTTTTTATTTATTTTTTTAACATTTAGTAGTTTTGATCAGGACTGAGGTTGATTAATAGATTTATGCAAAAAAAAATATATATATATATTTATCTGATACATTTTTACAGCAGTTTAAAGTAGTGGCTGTTTTCAGCAACGAACATAATGAAAGGGTAGTGAATTTGCCCACAGTGCTGTTGAGTTTATGAAACTTTTCAAAGCATTTTCACAAAATATATGTGTCAAAATAAGATTTGTCACCAAAAAACATTCCATTTGCTGAAACACAGAGAAAGTTATGGTCAAATTAAGACTAAAAAATACCCCCTAGTGGATGAAAACATCCCCAATAGCACATAAGGGTTAATTGAATTATGACAGAATTTTTATTGAGGATTTTGGACAACCCTGCTTGAAGCAAACCACAAAAATAACTTATGTATTGCAACATTTATCTGAAGGTTTGTTTACCAGACGTCTGTGCTGTCGTGGGAATACAGCAGCAAGATGTTTCGGACATCTGTGTTTGTGAGCTCTTCTTGTTCTTGTGTGTGCCCTGCGTGTTGGCATAGTGACCAACGATCCTACATAATGTATCATGGCACTACAATGGGGAATGCGATGAGGATCATGAGAGAGGGCTTCTCTCCTTCCCCTGACGGCATGCTGGGCCCTGGAGTCTATGTCACTAGAAGCTTTGAAAAAGCCTCCCGTTACCCTCTGCATTCAAATGGGGAGATGCTTGCTGTTCTCAGACTCAGCGTGAGAGTGGGAACGGTGAAGAAGATCAACTACCAGGGTCATCCTTTACAGAAGACCTGGTATGAACATGGATATGACACAGCGTGGGTTCCTCCTAACTGCGGCATGGTGAACAGTGGCCTAGAGGAGAACTGTGTGCATGATCCGAGCCGAATCACAGTGCTGGAAGTCATTCAAAATCCCCGATTCTGCTAGATTCTGTGAAAAATAATGAACACTTCAATAATAAATGAATTCAATCAAAAACACACAATTCTGATTGTCTGGTTTTGGTTTTATATCAAACAGAACATTTTTACTTACCTTTTGTTTTATTTTTATACAGTTTGTAGATGTATACACAGTTTAGTGAAACCAAAGTTCTATAAAGTTTTGCTCTTTTTCTAGAGGCTGTTTGGCACCAAAAGACTCCTGAGCATGTAAGTTAAATTAAAACAAAGTTTTACTTAAATACAGTTTATTCAGCTAAATTAAATTAGGTTTTTAAAGCTTTTAAATGATCCAGTTTGATGTAGAAAGAAAGTTTCACAGCATAATATGCGTAGTATTCACAAGGTCCATTCATATTTTTGATATCATTCAAATAATGTATTTGGTTATTCACTAATTATCATTTGATTATTAATATTTGATAATATAATTAATAATCATATGAAACCTTTTCAAAGTGCTTTGGTTACTGCCATGGGGGACAATGGTTTTGGCAATGGAATACAGAGGCATCCTGGACGGAGAACATACATCATGTACCACGGCACTACGATGGCAAACGCACAGAAGATCTGGAGTGAAGGATTCAGACCCTCTTCTGATGGCATGCTGGGTTATGGAGTTTACTTAAGCCGGAGTCAAGAGAAAGCTTCTCGTTACCCTGGGAATGCTGGAGGAGAACAGCTGGCCATTCTTAAACTAAGTGTTCGAGTGGGAAAAGTGAAGAAGATTGATTATCAGGGTCATCCCTTACAGAAAACCTGGCATCAACAAGGTTATGACACTGCGTGGGTCCCGCCAAATTGTGGAATGGTATCCAGTGGATTAGAAGAGGACTGTGTTTATGATCCAAGCCGAATCACGGTTCTACAGATTATTCCAAACTGACTAACTACTTTTGTCAGCTTTATTTTGGCACCTTAATGTATGTATGTATATATATGCTTTGAAGTCTATTTTAAGAACTTTTTGAAGCAGAAGTGAAATAATCAGACTTTAAGACTCAATAAAAACTTATTTGCATGTCTCTGTTGTCATTTCTTCAATAACAGGTTTCCTGATAAGCATTGCAGTTTAGTGGGTTTCTAAGTGAGAATCGTACATGCAAAACAAAGATGAAAATAAATTTGCATTTCCACTTGTTTCTCAAACAACTATTGCTATTGTTTTGTTGTCTTTATTAACATATTCATTTATTTTATTTATTATATATTTTATGTATTATTGTCAAAAAGTAGATTTTTTTTGGGAAAAATCTAATCAAATGGATATTTGGACAAAACCTCCTACCATAAATGGCCCTGCATTCAGTATAAATCTGTGTTTACAAGAACAGAGTGGACTTCGTCTGCATGCTTCTCTGAATTTAACTGAAGTCTTCTCTGCATTGCAACATTAGAGAAACTGCATAAGTTTGCATGAGTCACACAGATGCTATCACAGCATTGGGGGCTTTCCAAACGTAAAGGCTCGTACTGAATGGATGAGTTAATGAATCTTCACTTGTTGAAATGAACTATTTCTATAATGATCCTTATTTAGCGTATGTATTATGTTTTTTTTATGTCTTTGACAACACCCAGCTGAAACTGAAAGTACACATTGTATAGAAGAACTGCATTTATAATAATTATTTGCTACAGCGCTTTTTCGGATGCCGGGGTTACACCCCTACTCTTTTCGAAGGACATCCTGGGACTTTTTTAACCATGGAGAGTCAACACCTCGGTTTAACGTCTCATCCGAAGGACGGTGCTCTTTGACAGTATAGTGTCCCCGTCACTATACTGGGGCGTTAGCCTTACATATACCTAAACCTACCCAGCTCCACCCCCTGATCCCTAAATCCACCCCTAAACCTACCCAACTCCACCCCCTGATCTGGATCCGACTCCGCCCCCTGGATCTCGTGTACTGCAATGAGGTGCTACTGGAGCGTTAGGACCCACACAGACCACAGGGTGAGCACGCCTGCTGGCCTTACTAACACCTCTTCCAGCAGAAACCTGGTTTTCTCAGGAGGTCTCCCATCCAGGTACTGACCAGGCTCAGCCCTGCTTAGCTTCAGTGGGCAACCAGTCTTGGGCGACAGGGTGATATGGCTGCTGACATTATGCTGTGACATATTATGTTGTGTTTTGTTATGTTGTATTATGTTGTGACATATTATGCTGCTGTGTATATTATGACTCCAGCCTCACTTACACTTTATTTCGGTTGTCCACTTTAGACATTGTACTAACTATAAATAACTTTCCAACTACTTGTCAAAAAACACTCATTAGAGTAGACTGTAGTAAACTGTTATACGGTTAGGTGTTGGGGTAAGTAGAATAAGTTGCAGAGTTACTTATAGTCAGTACTGTAAAGTGTCTGCTGTGGGAGCATCAAAATAAAGTGTTAGCAGATATTGATCCCCGAATATTTTCTATAACAAATCTATATTACTTTTGGCCTAAGCAGCAAGACAGATACTCTTAATCCAGAATAAAAGTATCACCATGCATAAAGCTTCAATGTATATTACATGTACCATTTCAGTCTTCTATCACTGAAATGATAGTTTATGGGAAGGTTGCACAACACTGCTTCATCACTAATATATTTATATGATCAAAATTATTATTGACATTACACCATACTATACAGACTATTCTGTGACATTTGGGGAGTCTCAAAGAGCTTGCAATCAAATCAAATGCTTAAACATTTAAATGTTATATAAAAAATGCGGACGCTTTTTCATGCTGCTGCCTGCCAATGGAATGTTAGGCTTTGTGTGGGACATCCTGTACTTAAAGCTGCTGTCCGCAACTTTTTTAAGTTAAAAATAATCCAAAATAATTATTTAAAAAAAAACATCTTCAGCCAGTGTTCAAATCTATCTGCTTGCCATAGCTAGATTCAAAACGGTTAGCTTGTAATAATGATTTTAATTCCAGTGGTACTGGTGGGTTTCCGCGGGAAATTCGATATACTGCGCGTGAGGAGATGTAGAGATGTATAGGCTTTTCTCGCAGCACTTTACATAATTCAAGATCCAAACAACAATCATCAGTGTCAACTGGAGATTCACCAGTTATGAAACCCAAAAGACTTCGTACTTCGGATTTAAGGTGGCTAGAGAAAGATAAAGAAACCGTCTCATGCGAACACAAGGATTTAAACATCGAAGGTGCGTGAACTGCGTGTTTTGAAGGGGTTCAAAACGGAAGAAGAGACGGCTTTTTCTGCTTAACAAGTAAGACATTTCAATAGTTCAATCGTGTAACAGTACCACTGTTTTCTTAATTCACACAGTTATGGAGTTTCCTTGTTGTGCCTTTCTCGTTTAGCTATTATGGAGAATATGAATTCTGAACTACACAGGTAATAAAACACATTAAATGCAACGTTAGTCACGCAATGCTGATGTTGTTAACATGAACAATTTGAGAACAAAGTAGGCTATAATTTGCACGGTTGCTGTAACGTTAAATCGTGTTGATTAAATCTAACGATCGCTTAACATGTCGAATGCTTTTTCCTCCTTAGTTGATCAGAACAAAAATGGATGTTACTTACTTTTTCAGAAGATATTTTCCGGTGAAAATTCTTATGTTAGTCAAACTTTCAAAATGTGAATCTGTGATTCTGAATGACAGTATCCACACAGCGCGGTGATTGACAGCACTCGCCTCAAAACATTGTGTTCATCCGCGCTGTTTCATGCCGATTTACAACCCACGTAAAGTTGATAATTCCGCAAATAACTGCAATTGCAGATTTCGAACAGAGATGGTGACAAAGAGGAAAAACTATGGACTGTAGCTTTAATCAGCAGGGGGAACAAGACTAGATTTTAAATAACCATGTAGCCATGTATTGCAAATAAGGATGATTTCGTCTCTAGTGTCTTTGGACAGCTCTTTGGTCTTGGCCATGTTAGTAGTTGGATTCTTACTGATTGTATGGGGTGGACAGGGGTCTTTATGCAGCTAACGACCTCAAACAGGTGCATCTAATTTAGGATAATAAATGGAGTGGAGGTGGACATTTTAAAGGCAGACTAACAGGTCTTTGAGGGTCAGAATTCTAGCTGATAGACAGGTGTTCAAATACTTATTTGCAGCTGTATCTAACAAATAAATAGTTAAAAAATCATACATTGTGATTTCTGGATTTTTTTTTTTTTGATTATGTCTCTTACAGTGGACATGCACCTACGATGACAATTTCAGACCCCTCCATGATTTCTAAGTGGGAGAACTTGCAAAATAGCAGGGTGTTGAAATACTTATTTTCTTCACTGTATATACCCAGCGGTCTCACCTAGTTGCATTGGCAGTTTTTGCAGCATCCCTCCACCGCCCCTTTCTCCTCACTTCTTGTCATAAGCACTTACATACCGGGGGAGTATTATGGGTTCGGGCCGAATTCCGAGCTCGAAGCCCTTCCCCCGGACAGCACGCCAAATATGCATTAAACTTTCTCCCTCTAATTATATGTTAGTGTGAAACATTACAGGCAAACAAATGTGGTTCAGGCAATGCGTGATTCACTGCATGTAGCTAAGCCTATTTGTAACAAAACGAACTAAATATCTCTTTTTGTTAAATTTCAATAGCCATTATAAAGTATAACTAAAAGGTACAAGAAGCTGTAGGCTACAATAAGAAATAAAGCAAACAATTCAGTCAAACATACAAATTCAGCGCTCAGTCTAACGTTACTTGTAATGTAAAGTTACACAGTAAGGTAAAGTTAAATACTGTAGGTAAAGGTAAAGTTAAATAGCCTAAATATATTAAGCTTCATTTAGCTCTCAACTAAAACGATTGGCCAGAGAACGAATAATAGATTTACGAGACTAAAGATTTATGAGGGTTTATTTAATTTATTGCAATCAACAAATGATTAGTAAAAGCCACAGTTTTAAAGCTTCGCAATGTGCAATTTATACGACAAGTTGAAGCTTGCTGTACTTTATATAGACCTACACGAAGTGAATGCCAGCAATCATTCAGTCAGTGATGAATTAATAAAAACATTATGAACTTAAAGGGATAGTTCACTTTGAAAAAATGTTTTGGTATGTTTTAGCTTACCTCAAGGGCATCCAAGATGTAGATGTCTTTGTTTCCGCAGTAGTTTCAATTTTTATATTTTTAGGTCAAACCATTCTTGTCTGTCAGTCATATAATGCATATGGTCACCACCTCAAAGAGCATGCACAGAGAAGTCCAAATTAAACATGATTTAATGACTCGTAAATGTAAGTATTGATAGCCTAAGACACAAAACGAGCGGTTTTTTGATGCAGGTGTGTAAATGCGTTTTGCACCATATTCACTGCAGCAACTGTAGCAAAAAATGTGAGCGTACGAGTTTCTTAATTTGTGATTTGTAGAATAGGATTTGTGCACCTGCAATGAAGAATTTGAGAAGGTGTAACTGTTGTGTTGTGTTTGTGGTAGAGAAAAAAAAGTCATTAAATCATTTCTCTCTGTGACTTTAAATTTACTGATACACATGTGTGGCTATTCTCTACAACTACAAATTCCACTGTCACAGGCGTTCAGTAGTTTTGCACCAAAAATACCTTCATATTTTTGTTGAAAAACAGATTTTTAACAAAGTGTGTTGGGGTTTAGACAATTCCTCTTCTTGGACAAAACCTCTCCAGCCTTGGAAAATATCCTTTCACAAGGAACATAGGATGCAGGGCCAGACAGGGGAGGATTTCCTCTTTCTAACTAGCTCCATTACCAGGAAAAAGGAAGTCACAAAAAGCAAACAAATTCAAAAGGGCAATCCAAATCAAAAAGCAGTCCAGTCCAGATCCAAAAATCCAAAGAAATCCAAATAATCTTATTAAATAATAGGCTATAACAAGACTATAATATAGCTACTATAATTAATAATAACTCTATTCTAACCTGCTATAGTATGCAGCCCTATTTATGACTCAATAACGACAATGCTCTACAAATGCTTCTTCTACTCCTGACAACACCCACAAGGTGGAGCGAGTTTCGAACCCCTACAAACCGAGGCCTCGTTTGTCATTACTCACGTGATTTTCATGTTAACAACACAAGCCTCGAATCGCGGCTTCATCTGGCTCGCCCATTTTTTCTCGACACAACACAAGCTCCGACGCCTCGGTTCAAATGTCACATCACTCCTGATGAGTTTTGTGTGTGTAAAGCACTTTGTTTTACTATATTAATATTATGTCATGAGAGCACAAATTAACTTAGCATGGGTGCTTCGCGATTAGCGCGATGGCCTGCGGTCATTAGGTAAATGTTATTTGAGTAAATAAGAGTTCATTATGTTGTTTGAGTTACTTTAAACTTGTACATGTGGGCAGATGAATACTTTCATGCCTGTTAACTGAGTTAGGCATTTCATTGGCCTTGATTAATCTGGTATGTGACCTTATAGTTGAAAATATATCAGACACTGGAGTGAACATTGTTTGAACATGAAATATCAATTTAATACTGTCATTTTGTGGTTAAGAGTAAATGTTCAGTATGCAAATGTTTCTTTTGTAAAGGACATAAGATTTGAGTGTTACTGTGTCTGTTGTAAATGCAGGGCCGGCGCGTCCATATAGGCGAACTAGGCAATTGCCTAGAGCGGCACTTTTGTAAGGGCGGCAAAATGTGTGCCAACCGGGAATGAACAATTCACAAAATAGGTTATAATATGATTTACTGAGTTTCCGGCGAGACGCGCCCCTGCTCTCACGAGTCATGATGACTGTTTGCTGAGCTTCCGCCGCCCAGCAGCGCCGGCGAGGACGCGCCCCTGCTCTCACGAGTTATGATTGGGTGATGGGAAGTTCGGATCATTTTACTGACTCTCTTGAGTCATTCGAGTCATTTCGTTTATTTAAGTGGCTTAAAATGTTATACTTTTAACAGCCAAATTCCCCGATCACATCCACCTACACAATGTTGATCATATTCTGAATTAAGAAATCATAATGCAGTAAAAAATTATTAACAGGGAACATAAATAATTACTTTACCTTCCCAGTCTTACGTTCATTTGGGTGATCCGTTCATTGCGTCACGTGACATACGCAATGAACAGATCGTTCATTAATCACCGATCAGGCACAGAGAATAGAAATGGAGGATGCTGTTAAGAGCTTTGCTGCGATGAAGGCCCACCGTGCGCGCTTCTGAAACATAAGTTAAGCTTTATTTGCTCTTTAGTCGTCATTTAAGATGCTGAACCTGCTGATGATATAATGTGCTTGCGGACATTTCATTTGTGTGTGTTTTACGCACAGAAAGTGGTGTAAAGAGATTTGCAAGCAACAGTAATTTGAGGAGGTGAAATGTGATTATTTGGAAAAAAACCTGTCATGACTGCTGAAAGAAAAATGCCAGCAGGCATTTGCCTCCTGCATAAACTTTAATAGCCTATTGTTGACATATTGGGCACGCGCGCGTTGCGCACTATTTACGTTATATGTAGGCCTATGGCTTATTGGTCTTTGTGTGTTGTTGCTGGTTTTGCGTTATATGTATATCGCATATATTGGTCTTTATGTGTTGTTGCTGGTTTTGCGTTATATGTATATCGCATATATTGGTCTTTGTGTGTTGTTGCTGGTATAAGTTGCAAATAGAGGGGCGGCACAATTGTTTTTCGCCTAGAGCGGCAGAAGTGCGCGCGCCGGTCCTGTGTAAATGCCACACTTCTCTAGTGTGATGAGAAATGCATGTAGCCTACTGAGCTTTTGCAGTGTAACGTTATGCCTTTCATTCTGCTTGATTCGAGAGTAAAACCGACGACTAGGAAGCCATCACTAAAGCGCTCGTGTTATTTATTCTTTATCTGCTTTATACTTATTTTCAGGGGTATTACATAAGCAAATCAACAAAGATTTTTCTTTTGGAGTTTATCTTCTGAATAATTCTTAGGCCTATGTCTTACCATAATGTTTGTGTGGGGGTCTCTTAATATTATTATGATTATAATCCTAATTAATAAACAATTTTTCCCCAAGCAGTATACAGCCAAGTCAGCATGTACAAGTTGCTTGTACTGTTAGCCTAGAGTAAAAAAATACAGTAAATATATGCAATTTTAACTAAGTACTCATTTTTTGTCACCAAAAAAGAAAGAAAGAAAGCTGTTATAAAACCTATCTCTGACTGTCTTTCAGACATATCTGCCTGGATGAAGGAGTGTCATCTACAGCTCAACCTTGCAAAGACTGAGCTCCGTGTTATTCCTGGAAAGCCGTCAGTTGACCACATCACTGTGATATTGGGTCAACACTAACCGCATCCAAGACAGCAAGGAACTGGGGATTGTTTGAAGACCAACGGAGCTTTTCCACCCATATTTATCTTTCTGTTCCACACACATTTATTTTCAGCAAAATCCTTTTTTTGTGTTGGTGGCCTTACAGAAATCCTTTTTCTCTGTCTGGTATTACAAGAATTTGAAGGCATGCCTGATTCACCTCTGCCAGGCAAGTAAATGACACTTTGTTGGAAACCAATCCAGTTTAGTAGCATTTTTCTGTTTGTCTGACAATGAACTTATGTAATGATCCTCTACACAATACCCATATGAATTCCCAAGTCCTCTTCCTTAAAAATTACATGAAAGACACCAGACTCAAAAGGTGAAACAAAGTACAGACAGTATACTTCAGCAATACAATTATGAATGCTGATTTTTTAAATCGTTAAAATAAACTATTATTTTCTCTAAAACCCTTTAGAATACTCGGTAACACAATACCACCTCTCCCTATACGTAGAGTATGCAGCCTGTGTCGGACACACTACCGAGGGGGCACCATCTTGTTCCAACCGAGGAGCTGACGAATTGGAATACCTTGGGTCATTCATATTTAATCTGATTTAAATCCATATGGTCTAATAGTCTAACTATACATTTATTAAAATAAACAAAGTGTGAAACTGCTTTAGATTGTCACTCAATAATACAACAAGTATTCTACTATTAAAGGAATAGCTCACCCAAAAATAAAAATTATGTCATAATTTCCTGATCCTCATGTCATTCCAAACCTGTATGAAATGCACAGCAGCAGCAAAACATCTTGGACTGTTTATTCCTTTTGTGTCCATTAGATGGCAGCACCATCTTGTTCGCAAAATCAACAAGGAATGTCCTCTACTCTAGATAATTACGATTTGTCTTGACATAATTGTTACCAAAGGTTTGGGTGGATGATTATTATAATTATTCAACTTAAATGCGGTCAATGTATGAACATGTCTTCTAACCCAGACCCTTACTACTCCTAGATGTATTTTTTTGTCAGCTTACTGTTTGGGTGATAGAACACTAAAATAAGATCGGTAATGAAGATTTAATTTAGGCTACCACATCAAACCTGAACACATAGCACACAACACAATCTGCCAGTTCAGATTCGAGATTATGTAGGCAGTAGGCACACACACACACACACACACACACACACACACACACACACAGGGAAGCCAGGAAAGCTATTAAGAGAATTAGAAAAAAAAACACGCATTTTCTTAGCTGACTAAATGGGGGAAATAGCATAGTATTGTTTTTAAATTAAGTCATATCTCCACAAGCTATGTTGTTTGAGCTGTAATTCAGACAGATGCACGAGGTCGCACGGTAATCACAACCATGCAAAATATGACTCATACTCAGTATACTGACCTTGTGTATGTGATGTTGCTTTTATATAACTCTAAGTCTAAGGGAAGGTAAAATTGAGTAACAAAACTAGTTCCAAAGCTTTATCGAACCTTGCTCATGGCTGTGTCCGAAATCGCCCCCTAGCCTACCCTTAAATTCGGTATTTGAGGGGACATCTATTTAGTGGTGTTCAATACCACAGTTAAGTATAAGTGATCTACACCAATACCCATAATGCACTGTTCAGCGCGTGACTCTCACAGACTGTGAGAGTCACGCGCTGAACGAATTGTTTAAAGCTGCTGTCCACAACTTTTAAGTTAAAAATAATCCAAAATAATTATTTATAAAAAAAAACATATTCTGCCAGTGGTCAAAACTATCTGCTTGCCGTAGCTAGATTTAAAACGGTTAGCTTGCCACCTTATGAAAATCTTCTATCCCCTAAACCAGCATAAAATCTTGTTTTAATTTATATTAAGGCATAATTAGGTGTTCATTAAGGAGTTTCCTATAGGACTGTTCACCAGTCACCAAAATGTTACTACCCTTGTAAATATAGGCCTATAATACAAGGCAGTTTGCAGTAATGCAGAGATAAATATGGCATGTACCTGTTGTCCCTTTCACCCACGGCCTCAGTGGGCTAGATATTTAGTGGTTTAATTATCAAGGTTGGTGGGCATTTTTACCTTGCTGTTCCTGAGGAAGTATGGAAAATGCAAAACTGAGAAACACTTTAGGTTTACATACCTCACGTCTTGTGGTTGAGCTTAATGATAAAAAGGTTCATTCTGAGTTGTGCAGGATTGCAGGGCAATTCACCAAATTAATCTTTAATGAGGACGTTTTGCAGTGAATTAATGTATTAATAGCAAGTTATTTTTCGTGTCTGTGCTCCATGTGTTCTGTGAATGCTTTCCTGACTATGAAAAAAAAAAAAAAGAATCTTCTGACACTACTTTTAGAAATAACCCATCTGTGGTATCACTCTGCTTCATGAAACATGCCCAGAATATTTGTTTGCATAAGATATCTGAGAAAAATGTAAGTAGTTTCAGCTAAAAACTACTTTTTCTGCTTGTGCATGTGTGATAGGTTCTCACACCCTGCCTATTATATAATATCCTGCCCATCAATTCATTATGTAACTCAAGGACAGAGCGTGCATTTATAATCTCACTTTCCTCAAATCATTTTGAATCCCTCTTGTGCTCTAAGTGAATTTTGAAGCAATCACACTCTCTCTTTGTCTCTCTCATTCTAGTCTGCCATTGCCTACATCAAGCTTTGCAAATGTAATTAAACCAAATTTAATCTAACAGGATATGCGCTGGAGCTCATGAATAATTAACCAGCCTCGAATCAAAAAGGTGGCCGGGCTTGTTTATTTGCCAGCACATACGCTAGTTTAAACGCAATCGCACACACATATTGCAGAATTGAAGTGTAGGATAAGCAGGGTTGACTTGCAGGTGTGGTGGTTTAAAACAACCTTTATTTTCTCCACTTTCATCAGATCAATTAAGGCATGTCTGGCCCACTAATAAATCTCACACTTTTTACGTAACCCAGACTTCAAATGGAGCAATTTTCAAGGAGAACCTTGCAGTTAACTTTTGTCTGTCTTAAAGTGCAACCTGAACTCTCCATTATTGACCTTGGGTTGTAAGTCTGTCACGTAGCATGGGAGTAAGTGGACTAGACATTGTGTTTACTCCCTGCCAACTCTGTCCCTGTTTGAAGGGCCTCTATGGACATCTCCAAAGCCAGCATTTCATTTACTCAGCAGAGGCAAACACAGACTAGAACAGAGGCAAGAGTCAAAAGCCAACAGTTCCTTTAAAAAAAAAGAGCATATACACATTTGGTCGCGCACACATCACCTCAAAACATACTGTATTTATTCAAATTTACAAAAAAGAAAAGGAAAAAATACAACAGAATAAATACATTTTTAATACAAGCCATCGTGAGATCTCAGTACCAACAGGGACCACTTGGGACCACAACAATGCAGTCCAATAGGAAGGCAGAAACCAGGATGAATGCAGTAAATCCACACCCCGTTTACAGTTGACCTAATCTACCTGAAAAATATGGAATGAAATGGGATGCATTCAATTCTTTAAACTTACACAAGGTCACAACAGTTTGAGGCTGTCTACACTGGACAAAGCAAAATCCATTTGCACTGCGATCGAAGTAGCACAGGCATGTGGAGTAAGCCGGAAATTTAACGGGCTATCATTTTACAGTTGGTGTCCATCTGTAAACTTCCGCCACATCCAGTGTAGACAGTATCAGTGATTATAATAGGCTCTTTTTGCTTGTAATGTCGCACCGCTTGCTTCCAGTGTAGAGACACTGATCAAATAACCTCCATTCTGTAATCGTACTTGTCATAAAGTAACATTTACATGACAGAGCATGATATTTGGGTTGTTTAACAAGGTGTGGGTTTGTACTGCATAAAGCTCCCTGGTATTAGTGCGCATGATTGTGCAGTGATACAGTGGTTCTGGTTCAGTCCAGTCACAGTGAGTCCTCGTGGCCAAAAACAGTGTGATTAATCGGGATATCATTGCAGAGTGTGTGCTCAACCCAGAAAAAGGACTTCAAATACATTTATGTGGACCTTTCGCATTCAATTAAAAACAAAAGTTCCGTTTGGGAAGAGCGACACATCCGAATCCGACATCGTATTGTAAATGGTTGGGTTTAATCTGCTTCAGTCAATTCAGTGTCTTCCAGATATATCCAGTGGATTTCGATGTGGCATTATATAATATTCTCCAGGTTTCATTTTATTATTCTATTATTTTTTGTTGCTGTAAGACTACAGTACTGTTGTTACTTTTCACAATGGCATTCAGTGATATTTACATTTAAATGCATTTACATAGAACATTTTTTCATGTTTTTTTTCCTCCAATAAAAAAAAACAACAACACCATTTGTAATCTATTTGAACATCATGTATAAAAGTGCATTCTAGCTGAAGTAGACATGTCAGCTCTTGTAATTCACCTTCACTTTTTAAATGTGGGATTTTTTTTTTTTTGACAAGTAATGGTTGTTTGTGCACAGTTTTTTTGTTTTGCACAATTTTAACATCACTACATTTCAATTGCGTCTTTTTTCTTTTTCTTGAGCAGCTTTGTATACAATCTGTTCTTGGCAAAGATGTAAGTAATTTTGAACCCTGACAATGAGACATCCGCAAAGCAGAATTTCCATGCAGGGTTTAAAATTGATGCGTGTTTGTTTTTGTGTGTATGTGTAGACAGAGAATCTTTGTGCAGACACTTATTCAGAACTTTACTGTAATATTCAGTGCTTTCTTTTGAATAATTCAGTTCTCTTGCTTTTGTGAATGTATAAACAATTTCTGTACAAACATTAATTTTCCTACTCCCTCGTGTGTTGCCGTAACTTTTCATCTGTCGTTCTGGCCTTGCGTTTCTTATTCCCCCGTGGTGCCATTGTCTTGCTCACTGCCACGAAAAATCTGAGTTCAAATCTCTTACTTTCTCTGTTGTAATTAAATGTGATCTGGTATACAGTGAACTTTGCTTTTCGCTCACTGAAAAACACACTTCAGGAATGTTAAATGCTGGCTAAAGAAACACGGCTTTGACTGTGCTCACACATCAGCTTTTCAGCACTTATTGCTTCAAATTGCATCAATCACTCTCTCCACTGCCTCTGCTCTCTCAGTTCATTTTTCCTTGTCTTCCCTTATTACCTTTCCTCTTAGTCTCTCCCTCCTTACCCTTCACTTTTCATTATTCGAGCTCTTGTTGCCTTTTAATCACTGTCCCACCCAACCCCTCTCCTTCTCGCTCTCTTTCTCTCAGACATTCGCCTGCTCCTCGTCTCCAGACTGCTCCTCATTTTCTTTCCATTCCCTGTCCTTGTGCTTTTTGTGGGCCTCTACATCTCTTTCCTTATCTTCTTCATTCTCCTTCTCCCTTTCCCTAAAAAGCTGGGCTAATTTCTGGAATTGTGGGCCCCAATCTTCCAGACCTGCTCCCCACACCTCCTTCTCGGCGTCTTTGCTTCCTTCGCTGTCCAGGGAACTGAGGGACCCGGCGCGCGAGCCTGTGCCCTCCAGCCCGTACACCTGCACCGAGTCGTACGGAGGCTGCGAGGGGTCAAAGGTCACCTGTGCCAGACGCAGACGCAGGAACTCGCCGACCCTCAGGGCGAGAGAGTGAGCACCTCCGATGGGCGCCCCTCTTCCTGACGCCTCAGGTGCTGAGGGCCATGCTCCGCCATAACCCAGGATGCCCCCAAATGCTCCCCGGCCTTGGCCAGGGTACGGAAGCAGCTGGGGTGTCATATCCCTCCTGCCCAGCGGGTACCCGGTTATGCCCATCCGTTCGTGCCAGTCTCCTATGAACCCGCCACCCTCCGGATACATCCCAGTGCTCAGTGGAATGCTGGCCTCTCTCTCAGGCCTGCCCACCACAAATCCGCTGCCCATCTCCAGTCCGCCCCGTCCCAGAGTCCCCGAGTAGTCCCTCTGCTGCTCCCCCTGCAGGATGGTGGCATAATTGCCACTGACCGATTGCATTTCTGTGCTCCCGTTAGCAGAGTCAACCACCCCAGGGTGGTTGGACTCGTTAGGCCCTGCGCCACTCCTACTTAGGGAAAGACTGCCCCGCGAGGAGTGCCGTCCAGCACGGGGGAGCGTGGAGGAATCGCACATCCACCCTCCGGTGGTGCCCGGCCCAGCAACCGAACCGGAACGGGTCAATACCAGCTCTCGTTCGCGAGGGGCTGCGTCTGGCTGGACCTGTATGGGACGGGGAGGAGCAGGAGGGTTAGAGCGGGAGGTAAGAATGAGTTTATTCTTCTGTTATTGAACAGAGGGACGAGTGGAGAGAGAGGGAAGAGAAAGCAGAGAGATAATTCAGACACAATGAGCGGGTGAAAAAAAGAGAAAAAGTGATAACAGTGAAGTGAGACAGTAAGTTATTTGCGAGTAGAGGAAGGAAGTGTCAAAGTTAGACAGATGGAGATAGAGAAACGGTCGACAAAAGCTGAAACAGGTTAATTGAGCTCTAAAAAGAGCTAACACTGCACTGTGAGATGAGGATGAGGAGAAAGAGAGACAACTTGTGAAAACACATCTTTCATCATCAACCTGTTTGGCACCTACAACAAAGAACAAGCGAAAACTAATCTAGCTAACTTGGGATGTGCAAAACAACATATTTTCACACATGGGACATGTCCAAACTTTTAATAAAACTAAAGTAAGACTTTTTTAGTGGGAAAATATGTCTACATTTTGCGTTTCATTGGATAAATGTGTATATGTGTAAAATCAGACATTAAAATTCAGTGGTTGTGCTCTTAAGATGTGCAACGGTATAAAAAATAATGCATGCTACTTTCAATATTTTTGAATTCACGCCTTTCAGTTGTAACTGAATCTGTGGCTAACAACTGTCTCAGAGCAACACATTATGAAATAAATATTAATATTAATTTCACAGTTGTTTCCAAGTCTCCGGTTCAGTGAATGTTTATTAGACGTATTACATTAATACTGATTCGATGCTGCCGGAGTGTGACTGAGAAGTGTGTCTATGAATTAAAATTAGCCATACAGTTTATTTTTTTCTTAGGCGTTGTGTTTGCTAAAGCTGTTTAACTTATCCAGCCTTAAGCAGTGACTGTTTTTCTTATTGTCTTGTCAGTATTACTGTTTGTTTAAAAGTCCATCAATTATTAAACAATATTGCATTATTTAAAGACCTCTGGAGAATGAAATGAATAAATTCAATGTACTACATTTGGGTTTTACCCCAAATGTTTGTTATTAAAGAAGCTTTGTGATTAATTTGAACATGGTGATTCTGGACTTCTGGGTTTAAATAATTAAGATAAAGTATGTTGCTTTACCCAGTCCAGATCCTGGCTTTGACTCTGACTCTGCTGGGCATCACTGCTTGCGTCATCCTTTGAGTCATTTTTCCTTGGCGTTCCTCCCTCAGATGTGGTAGCTCCGTCTTGAGATGCTGTCCCTTCTTTAGAGCCGTGACCGGCCTCTGATGCTGGCATGTAAATGGCCCCGGGCTCCAGAGGGCCAACCATAGCCGCCTGGTTTTGAATGACTAGAGAGTGGTCTGGTTGATTCCCAGGAAAGCGGTAAGCCAGCTCGGATAAGCCGGGCTCATAGGGGCCCTGTGAGCGACGCAGCACTGGGAGAGTGTGACTGCTGTAGCAAATCCGCCCATATAGCGGGGCTCCTTGACCGGTGTACTGCCCCGGGTCAATCGCTCCAGCCTGAGCCCAGCTGCTATACGCACGAGCCTTCTCCTGGCAGTGTTGTGAGTAACGTCTGAGGGAACACAGAATATTTTATGAATGGAAGTTTTATGCAGCCTGCCAAATAAATAATAAAATAAAATGCTAAGTTAATTTTAAAGAAGAAAATTAAAAAAAAGAACTGGCAAGCACCATAAAAGTAGTTCATACGACTTGAGCAGGATATTCCAAGTCTTCTGAAGCCACACAATAGCTTTGTATAAGGAACAGACCGAATTATAAAGGTTGTTATTCACCATATAGCTTTCAAATCTCATTCATGCGTACACACTGGGGCTGGGTAAAAAAATCGATTTGATTTAAAAATATTTTCAAAAAATTCAAAAAGATTTCAATTCAACTAAGGACTACCTCAGGATTTTTTGTGGTTTTATTAGCTCAATCCAAATACAGCATAAATAGTTTGGATGAACACTGCACAGTGACTTTTCAGTTAGAGAAAGGGTTTGCCTTTGCAATTTTGTTTCTGTTGATGCACTTTAATTAAATACAATAAATATATCGAATCGAAAATCAAGTTTTTTATAAAAATCACAGATTTTTTTAGGGGAAAAAATCGCCCAGCTCTAGTACACATCTGCACAATTTTATGTTTTTGTGTTAAGTTTGTGTGCAACCTCAAAAGAGGTGATGTGATAATTGCAATAAAGCCATAGGTGTTTGAAATGGTATGATCTGTCTTCATCTGCTTTTGTTTGCTGCGTGCCGTTGTTGACTTTTATTATGCCCATGGGGAAATTTTGTTTCAATGAGTTTTAACATGCGTTCACACAAAAACAAACAATTTACAGTACATAAATATGAAAATCACACAATATAAAAATCACAGAATCAAAATGACAAAACAATCCCCCCACATTCATCATCACACAAACTCTACAAAAACACTTTCATTTAAGCATTTTACATTTGACTTCAGTTTAAAACTGATTCTGTAGTTTTAAAAAAAAAATATAACCATTGTGAAAATTAAATGTTAAATTTAGCCATTCATTGAAACATTTCAACATTAAATAAACAATGATCAACTCAAACCTCATTCATCATAGACAATGAAATTCTTATAACCTAAAGAAGCATTTAAATAAAAAGGGCCATAATGAATTAAAATAGTGGCTACAAATAAGATGGATTTTGGAGGTGATTTGAAGCAGAATTAATAGAAGTAATGCATGATTTGAAGGAAAATGTAATTTGCAAGTTTTAATAGTTAACCAAAATGATAATAATAGTTCACCAAAACAAAATAATTGTTCACCCAAAAATGAAGATTCAATCATCATTTGCTCATCGCTCACGTTGTTCCAAACCTGTATGAATTTCTTTCTTCTGCTGGACACAAAAGTAAATATTTCTAATAATGTATTTTTTCCCCATACTATGCAAGTCAATGGGGCCCAACAACTGATTTGTTACCCATATTCTTAAAAATATCTTCTTTTGTGTTCAAAATTTGCTTTCATCCAAAAAAAGTACTTTGGACCACTGAGCAACAGTCCAGTGCTGCTTCTCTGTAGCCCAGGTCAGGCGCTTCTGCCGCTGTTTCTGGTTCAAAAGTGGCTTGACCTGGGGAATGCGGCACCTGTAGCCCATTTCCTGCACACGCCTGTACACGGTGGCTCTGGATGTTTCTACTCCAGACTCAGTCCACTGCTTCCGCAGGTCCCCCAAGGTCTGGAATCGGTCCTTCTCCACAATCTTCCTCAGGGTCCGGTCACCTCTTCTCGTTGAGCAGCGTTTTTTGCCACACTTTTTCCTTCCCACTGAGGTGCCTTGATACAGCACTCTGGGAACAGCCTATTTGTTCAGAAATTTCTTTCTGTGTCTTACCCTCTTGCTTGAGGGTGTCAATGATGGCCTTCTGGACAGCAGTCAGGTCAGCAGTCTTACCCATGATTGCGGTTTTGAGTAATGAAACAGGCTGGGAGTTTTTTTAAAAGCCTCAGGAATCTTTTGCAGGTGTTTAGAGTTAATTAGTTGATTCAGATGATTAGGTTAATAGCTCGTTTAGAGAACCTTTTCATGATATGCTAATTTTTTGAGATATGAATTTTGGGTTTTCATGAGCTGTATGCCAAAATCAACAGTATTAAAACAATAAAAAGACCTGAAATATTTCAGTTGGTGTGCAATGAATCTATCAGCGAAAGTTTGTTTAAAAGTGAAATAATCCTTTAAGGGGTTTTCCCATGCCTTGACACGCTAGTCATTTGTCAGTTGCGTCTTGCTTCTCCGTGGACCGTGTTCACAAGTTTGTCCTTTAAGTATTCTCTACTGACTGACTCACTCATAAAGACAGTCTTTGCCGCCATCTAATGGTGAAATAATTTAACTTCTGTTGCTGTTTACGGTCATGGACTATTTTTTCTAGCGGAAGGAAGGCTTTTAGCGATTTTACTTAATGAAAGTTGCATTGATACATCTTTTTTGGCTTTAATATTTGTATTGTGTGGTAACCGTTTTATTAAAACAATAAGGTACTCGAGGCTAGTGCTAGTCACAGCTGTGTTCAGCAGAAAAACAAAATTCAAAAAGTTTGAAACAACTTGAGGGTGAGTAAATTACAGAATTTTTGGGTGAACTATCCCTTTAATACACTTTTAAACGCTATAGTATGGAACAGAACAGTCAGGGAAGAAATTACGTAAGAGTGAGTGAATGATGCCAGAATTTTCGTTTTGGGGTGAACAATCCCAAGTGCATTCAGGAAGTGTTTTATGAATGTGCAGGAGTTGATGTAACAGATGTAGCCACACTCACATGTTCCTGCTGTCCAGGGTACGGTACCCCCTGCGTGCGTTATGTGGGGCGCTCTGCAGCGCTGTGATGTCGAATGCAGCCGTGTCGGCCTCACCTCCTCCTTCATCATCATACGTGATGATGTTCTCTCTTACATCATCCTCCTCTAAAGGCGAAAGCGAGTCTCTTTTCTGCCTGCGCAGAGACAGAGACAAAGCACTGACAGCTAGAGAGAGAGAGAGGAAAGACAGAGGGAAAGAAAACAGTGAGAGGTGAAGAGAAAAAGAGTGAGTGTTTTATGATTCCATTTATAAAAATGGAGGACGTGTGTATGTGCTGGGTGACAAATTTTTGCAATAAAATTGCAGGGTGCTACAGAAAGACTAACACTTACACAGGCTGATGCCCCATAATTACTTTTATGACACAGCTCTGGGAAATAGTCAATTCTGATTGGTCAGTCACTGCATCCAGTGGCCTGATATTTCCAAATATTCACAGTCGTCCATGACAAATCTGTTTATCAGAGCACTCATCCGGGTGACTGAATTTGGCGCGTCTTTCATATAACACTGCATCTTTCCATATAACTCACACTCCATTTCATACAAAGATATTGACAATGACCTCACAGGACTTCAGTATTATTACTATAATATTGTCACAGACAGTGTTCATCTTGTTGCTAGACCTATGTTTGTTGTGGACTATTTTTCCATATATACAGGTCCTTCTAAAAAAATTAGCTTATTGTGATAAAGTTAATTATTTTCCATAATATAATGATAAAAATTAAACTTTCATATATTTTAGATTCATTGCACACCAACTGAAATATTTCAGGTCTTTTATTGTTTTAATACTGATGATTTTGGCATACAGCTCATGAAAACCCAAAATTCCTATCTCAAAAAATTAGCATATTTCATCCGACCAATAAAATAAGTGTTTTTAATTTAAAAAAAGTCAACCTTCAAATAATTATGTTCAGTTATGCACTCAATACTTGGTCGGGTATCCTTTTGCAGAAATGACTGCTTCAATGCGGTGTGGCATGGAGGCAATCAGCCTGTGGCACTGCTGAGGTGTTATGGCCCAGGATGCTTCGATAGCGGCCCTAAGGTCATCAAGAGTGTTGGGTCTTGCGTCTCTCAACTTTCTCTTCACAATATCCCACAGATTCTCTATGGGGTTCAGGTCAGGAGAGTTGGCAGGCCAATTGAGCACAGTAAACCATTTACCAGTGGTTTTGGCACTGTGAGCAGGTGCCAGGTCGTGCTGAAAAATGAAATCTTCATCTCCATAAAGCTTTTCAGCAGATGGAAGCATGAAGTGCTCCAAAATCTCCTGATAGCTAGCTGTATTGACCCTGCCCTTGATAAAACACAGTGGACCAACACCAGCAGCTGACATGGCACCCCAGACCATCACTGACTGTGGGTACTTGACACTGGACTTCAGGCATTTTGGCATTTCCTTCTCCCCAGTCTTCCTCCAGACTCTGGCACCTTGATTTCCGAATGACATGCAAAATTTGCTTTCATCCAAAAAAAGTACTTTGGACCACTGAGCAACAGTCCAGTGCTGCTTCTCTGTAGCCCAGGTCAGGCGCTTCTGCCGCTGTTTCTGGTTCAAAAGTGGCTTGACCTGGGGAATGCGGCACCTGTAGCCCATTTCCTGCACACGCCTGTACACGGTGGCTCTGGATGTTTCTACTCCAGACTCAGTCCACTGCTTCCGCAGGTCCCCCAAGGTCTGGAATCGGTCCTTCTCCACAATCTTCCTCAGGGTCCGGTCACCTCTTCTCGTTGAGCAGCGTTTTTTGCCACACTTTTTCCTTCCCACTGAGGTGCCTTGATACAGCACTCTGGGAACAGCCTATTTGTTCAGAAATTTCTTTCTGTGTCTTACCCTCTTGCTTGAGGGTGTCAATGATGGCCTTCTGGACAGCAGTCAGGTCAGCAGTCTTACCCATGATTGCGGTTTTGAGTAATGAAACAGGCTGGGAGTTTTTTTAAAAGCCTCAGGAATCTTTTGCAGGTGTTTAGAGTTAATTAGTTGATTCAGATGATTAGGTTAATAGCTCGTTTAGAGAACCTTTTCATGATATGCTAATTTTTTGAGATATGAATTTTGGGTTTTCATGAGCTGTATGCCAAAATCAACAGTATTAAAACAATAAAAAGACCTGAAATATTTCAGTTGGTGTGCAATGAATCTAAAATATATGAAAGTTAAATTTTTATTATTACATTATGGAAAATATTGAACTTTATCACAATATGCTAATTTTTTGAGAAGGACCTGTATATATATACAAAAAATCACAGAACAGAGCAAGGTGAGCATTTGTGCTTATAAAACGTAAACTTTTTTATGTATTTTTTAAATGACCGATCGTTTCGCTTGATAAGACCCTTATTCATCTTCTGGTATCGTGTAAAGCCATTTAAAGCTGCAGTGAAACTGTCATTTGGACCTTGAACTGTTCGGGGTCCTACGAAGTCAATTATATGGAGAAAAATCCTGGAATCTTTTCATCAAAAACCTTAATTTCTTTTCAACTGAAGAAAGAAAGACATGGACATCTTGGATGACATGGGGGTGAGTAAATTATCAGCGAAAGTTTGTTTAAAAGTGAAATAATCCTTTAAGGGGTTTTCCCATGCCTTGACACGCTAGTCATTTGTCAGTTGCGTCTTGCTTCTCCGTGGACCGTGTTCACAAGTTTGTCCTTTAAGTATTCTCTACTGACTGACTCACTCATAAAGACAGTCTTTGCCGCCATCTAATGGTGAAATAATTTAACTTCTGTTGCTGTTTACGGTCATGGACTATTTTTTCTAGCGGAAGGAAGGCTTTTAGCGATTTTACTTAATGAAAGTTGCATTGATACATCTTTTTTGGCTTTAATATTTGTATTGTGTGGTAACCGTTTTATTAAAACAATAAGGTACTCGAGGCTAGTGCTAGTCACAGCTGAAGGGGTTGCAGTCACGACGCGGAACGCATTTCAGCCATGACCTATTCACGATACAGCACAGCACAGCACACACACACACACACACACACACACACACACACACACACACACACACACACACACACACACACACACACACACACACACACACATTGAATTAGCTTTTTTAATTTTTTTTATTTTTTATGCTTTTGTCATTTTATTGGTTTTTGTTTTTATAAATATTTCTATTCAGCTTTAATTCGTTTTAGCAATTTTAGTAGCCTACTTCAACTAAAAACTTATTTTATTTCAGTTAGTTGCCAAGGCAGGTTTTTCATCTAATATTTTCATATTTTATTTTAGCTTTTATTTAGTTTTAGTTAACAATAACAATACTGATACAGATAAAATTATAAAATAGTTTCAACTAAAATCTGCTCTGCGTCTTGGTCCTGATGACCCTGTTTATTTTGTGATAATGACCATCTGACTGTACATAATCCCTACTATATGGAAGCTAACACTAAACTTACCCAAAAGAGTGGCAACACAGGCTAAAATGGCCAGCAGGGCGGCAGTGCTGAGTCCAGGGGAGGGCAAGGAGGATTGCTGGGGCAAACAAACTGTCTCCCTGTCCCACTCTGCCTCACTTTGCTTCTCTTTCTCTCCGGCCCGGGCTCCTCCTCTCAGACAGGGACATACGGACACTGTGACTGTCCCAGTGCTGGTCAAACCGGAGACCCCGTCCCTCAGGATCAGAGGGACGTAGAGTGTGAGGGAGGAAGATGTAGCGCGTGACAGAGTCTGCAAAGGTGACGCCAACACCAAGCTAGCAGTGGGGCCTAGAAAATGAGAATAATAGCAGAGAAATGGAGATACACAGGAAAAGGGGGTTTTTTTAGATCAAATTGAGCTCGATGGAACTTTAATTTAATTGAACTCAATCGAGTGCAGTTTAATTCCATTGCTGATCGTATAACATTTGTGCAGACCAGTGAGTCCAAATGCAGCATAAATGCCAGAGCACATTTCGTCTGTGTGTGCCGGGAGAAGATAGATGTGGCAGAGAAGCAAAAGCAAACAATGGGGAAAACAAAGGAGCAGGGCACAAAGCAGCCACACAATGTGGTTGCAGACACAGACTAACGGATCAAGAGAAATGCCGATGCACACGGCTGGATGGGAGAAACAAATTGTGGAAGAAACTGCAGACCTCCACTCTCCCTGACGCTGAAGTTGAGGGCAGCGTTGGAGTCCGGAGGGATGTTGAAATGGACGGTGCTGTCATTTCCTCCCTCGTCTCTATCAATCGCCCGCAACACCTGCACCACCTGAGAAAATGAGATAGGAGAAAGATGGAGAGAGAGAGAAACAATATAAGGGGCAGAGCCAAAAGGGAGAAAGGAGAGAAAGGAGAAAAGAGAGAAAGATTAATGAAGAGAGAGGAGAGATTATAAAAATAAAAAACAACAACCTGATGCACATTTTAATCTCCGATATCAGCATTAACCTCGCCAGCACCTTTGCAAATGGGTGACTTGAGACTGATTAGCCCACACTATGCAGTCAAACAATAATTAACTCTGACCAAGTAGCGAGCCTTGGGGAACACCCAAACAAAGACACAGCTTTAGCATGTGCTCTAAAAATGAGGCGCCGACTCCAGAGATCCACTTAAACTAGAAATATTCACACGATGGGCCTCTTTTTGCAGTGCTCCCCACACACATTTGGGAAAAAGTTAAGACAAAAATGAGCCGTGTGATGCAGATCAGAGCTGTGGGTTAGGCGGTTGTGCTGAGGCATGAAAAAGAGAGCATTTGTTGTGATTTCAGTACTGCAATGAGATAATGTCGTCTTGTTAGTAGTTTTCTGACTCTGTCACCAAACTTTCCTCCTCATGATGTGACTTGTGGTAGGACATTATGCAAGCTTCCAGTTGAATAAGCAAACAGACATTTAGTAAAGGCTTTTATCCAAAGTAAATTACACAGTTCCCTAACAAGATGAATTGACAAAGGGATCTTTTCTATCTCAGTCAGAGTTCAGCTTTGCCATTACAGGAATAAATTACATTTCACAATATATTAAAATAGAAAACAGTTAATTTAAATTGTAATAATATTTCATAAGTTAACTGTTTTTTATTGTATTGTACTAATAAAATAAATGCAGCATTTGGTGAGGCTTCTTTCAAAAACATTAAAAAAATCTTACAGACTGTGTACAGGTAGTGTATTGGTCATCAAACATGGGCAAGGAAAGACTGATTGTTAGTTTAGATTATAAATAAATTCAGGAAATTGATGAAATAGATTTTATTGTCCCTAAAGGAAAATTATTATTATTAATAAAAATAAAGACAAAACATTTAAAAAAACATTGTCTGATGAATCACGGTGAAAACATTAAAATACCAGCTATGTGTTCTTAGTTTTATTACATTGCGAGTGCACAAAAGTACCTACATCACATTTTAACATTTTACTCCAGGATATCAAACTTGCATGTAAGCACATTCAATGTTGTTCTAGGTCCAACAAGGTTGATAATAACATTGATCAAGGAACTACTTGTCCTACTTGGTGAAATCACAATAAGCTTTCACAAATACCGCAAGCTGCGAAGACAAGAAAGGACACAAGCTATGACAGCTTAACAGATGCACAACGTCCAATTAAGAATTGAAGAAAAAGCATGAGTCAGGCAAAAGGGGAAAAAAGGGGACAATATCATGGAAATACAGGCAGTCGAAATGAAGAAGAGGCAAAATGGATGAAAGCCAACAGACCAAAAGATGAGCAGATTATAATGTATATCTATAGAGAGGAGATGAGAAAGCTTAAAGCATCCGGTAAATGGGAACAGCAGTGATTCAGCTGCAGAGTTACAGCAGAACTAATCAATCAGCAGGCTGTATAAATGGACACACTCACAGATGTGCACAAAAAAAATTCATGCACCACCAAATCTATATGAACACAAAGAGTGCGAGTCAATGAGTCTAAAGGCCTGAAGTCTTGAGAAAAGGTAATTAATCACCCATAATACATCTGTGACAATTACCTAATTACAGAGTTTAACAAAAGGACTCTCATTAGAGGACTTCCTGTGCTTTTACATTTCGGGTGGAGTAACGAATTATCAAGTCAATGGAGACAAGTACAACCTTCCTTGCACCCATTATAACATGTGGCTTGTTCTCTCACCTGTCCAGTGGAGGCGGAGTCACACATGGCTGTGTTGTACTGTCTGTCTAGCTCTGGAGCATTGTCATTTAAATCCAGCGTTTCTATGGCAACCACCACTCTGGACACCTGGCTGGGGTTATCTGAGGTAATTGAGAGAGCAGAGAAAGCAAGTCACCAAAAATACACACGCATGACACAGCTTGAGAGGCTTCTTGAGGTGTGCTAGCCATGAGTCTCGGCTACTGAAGGTAAATTGTTCTCTTTTTTATCACACATTTCCATGTGCGCGTCCACTCACACTTTGAGAAATCATATGCTGAATGGCGACAATTTTCACACACTCATGCTCTTTTCCAAACAGTAGTGAGCTGCGTACGGACAGTATTTTAAGGCATTGTATTGCCAAAGGTAGCAGCATCACATGTATCCTTTGCAGACAATGCAATTTCATAATGCATTCCGGCAAACTCAAAAAACAAAACAAAAACAAAACAAAAAAACATTAAAGTCCCCATTAAATCAAAAAAGAAGTTTTTTGGCTTTTAGTATGAACATGTTAGTCTTACGGTTATCTATAAGCTCCATCTATGTGCTCCAAACCAATGACAAAATTCACATTTAGAAGATATACGCATTCAAAACTTACAGTCTCTCACTTTCACCAATATGGATCACTGATTTTGATGACATCACTCTGCACTTCAGCTTCTAATCAGATTTTCTGATCATATGGCAAGTCGGTGCATACCAGAAAAAGTATCAGATGTATCAGAGAAACAGTAAAGCCCGGGACACACCAAGCCGACGATCGGCCGTTGGGCAACGTCAACGTTGAGCGTCGGCCGACATAGTTTTCCAGTGTGTTCTGCACCGTTGACTCTAGTCTGACGACAAAACGCCGACGTTTTGTCGGTGAAAGAGAGAACTCTGATTGGCTGTTCAGCTTAGTGAACGAGTCAGTGAACGAGAATAATAGCAAAACAGCAAGCAAAGAAGTTAAAACGGTACAGATAGAAGACTGTTCTAATGTTACGTCATCTTACCTGAGTGTTCCTTGGCGAATATTTCTATATTAACATGAGCGGAGTGGAATAAAAGAAAGTGTTTAGCAGGATTGATATTCAAAAAGGTAATTTGTTTATGGTTTGTGTATCTGCAGCCTTTCAAACTTTTTTTAATGGTATTGTTGCAATATATATCTGGGTCTATTGCTTGGCCTTGTCTGTAAAGCACTTTAAATGGCATTGGTTTGTTTGGAAATAAAATGGGATTTCTGCAGTTACTTTTCATATTCTAGATGAATGGCTTGTCATGACGAACAAATAGCTTTCAGTAGCTTTTAATTCAGAATAGATCGGCATATTGGTACAGTATAGGTTGAACAAACTTAATGGATTGGTGTGAGCCTATAAAGAGAAATTGAAGCATTCTGTCTTTCTTGCTATAGTTCAGTCCCACACACTTGCCTGGGGTTTGGACTGCTTTCACACAAATGTCTTGGACTGCATCCACACACGCACACACACACACACACACACACACACACACACACGCACACGCACGCACACACACACACACACACACACACACACACACACACACACACACACACACACACACACACACAGACAGAGCTGTGACATGATGTTGTGGATTAGTGCCCACTGCTTCACATTACTGGGAAGAGGCTTTGTCTACAATAGCCATCAGGCCTCCCTGAAGCTGCTTAGACCTACTTTCCATACTGTAACACAGCGGCATAGATCATCTACTAACATGCTATCTTCCTGAGCAGTGCAAATTCAATGTATGTTTAAACCACGTTTAATCCGTGCATGCATTAAGATCATAAATAAAGGATAAAAACACAAATCCATTAAATATCTGCTAGTAATTTTAGACATAAATATTGCATTCTTATACGAATGTGATCAGGAATGTCACAAGCCACATTATACCTTGTTAGCAACACAATATTATTTACTAAGTAGACATGGTGGCATGGACATTTTCAACCATTATTATGAATTATTGAACTAATGAACAACATGCCATACTGACCAATTTCCAGGTCACTGTATCTTGGGAAATTATGAACTATAAAAAACACTGCTAACATTTTCCAGTAGAGTGACTGTAGCTCAGATGGTTTCAAAATAGTGCAGCTTTTCCAGTAACAATCTACTTTTGAAACATGTAGCGGTTCATCATGACAGATCACTGTTTTTAATATCAAATTATATTGCGCACACAGCAGCTTACAGCCGAGCAAACTGAGGCACTAATCTAATGTGCTCTGCAGAACTGTATTCTCTCTCAAATGTAGTAATTTTAGTGAATTAAACTTGAAAAGTATTTAAACACAAACACATGAATCAGTGAAGCGTTTCAACAAGCCAATTCAAAAAGAAAGAAATCACTGATCCATGCCTCTGTGCAGCAGTGTTAACTAAAATGTTTTCATTTATTGAAATGAAGCG
This sequence comes from Semotilus atromaculatus, assembly GCA_031834385.1. Taxonomy (NCBI): domain Eukaryota; kingdom Metazoa; phylum Chordata; class Actinopteri; order Cypriniformes; family Leuciscidae; genus Semotilus; species Semotilus atromaculatus. Next base: position 33,730,265 of record JAULUF010000044.1, on the reverse strand, counting down.
TAAATAAAATAGAACATAAATATTGGATGGAAAAGCTTGAACTTATAAATGTTGTCTTGGGCCTTGGCAACTAACTGAAACAAAACTGAAATAAAAGGAAATAGAAATAAAAATGACAAACTATTAAAATAAGGGCTAATTAAAAATATTAATAAATAGAAATATTGAAAAAACAATAAAAATGTCAAAAGCACTCACAATTACTAAAAAACTCTAATTAAAATGACAATATAAAAATCTAAGCTAATAAAAAAATGAATGCATACTATAATCACAAGTACATAAATAATACTAAAATAATTCTGCTGTGCAGAAGTCACTGCATTTTTTTGTTTTAGAAATATTTAGTAATATTCTAGTTATATTGAGCTATATTTATATGCTTTTTTGGTATTAAACAAGATTCTTTTATTTACAGAATCAGAAACTTCTGAGCTCTGATTAAATTATATAAATGGATATTTATAGATATTTATCCAATTATATTCATTATATAACTAGATAACTAGATAACTAACTAGCTTCACTACAGTTAGCTACTTTTATTTGTAGCTAAATACTTCCCTGTCACTGTGACTGTGTGTGTGTGTGTGTGTGTGTGTGTGTGTGTGTACCTCTCTGTGTAGCAATAATGGTGATATTATGCCACTGCTCGTGCTCTCGGTCCAGCTCAGTCACTGTAGTGATGAGCCCAGTGTCTGGAGTGATCCGGAACAGAGCTTCTGGGTCAGACTGAGGATCGATAGAGAACCTGAGGGAGATCGAAGACAAATGGAGAAGGAGAAATGTGTGGCATGATGAGCAGGTGAGCAGATGCATAAAGCCCCAGTTAATCAGAAAATCTGTCACTCAGGAGCTGTTTTAAGCCCAGCGGCGGGAAACAAAAGAGCCGTAATTAGCCAAGTAAGAATCCTCAGATCCCTAACTAGGCACTGTTGAAATAACTGTAGTTCACTGGGATGGATCTTGATCATTGGCCTTTTCCATGTGGAGGCAAGCAAACGTGCCTTGTAGCATGAATACTTTGATTTCTGTGATAATGTTTTAACATAGAAAACAGAATAGCATACAACAATAATTAATGACATAATGGCTCTGTTCCAAACCCTAATGAGCTGCCTACCCGGACATCTGCTTTAGGTATTACAGGCATGAAAGGCTGTTCCAAACAACAGGCAGCAAAATTATGATGCCTTTTTAGAATCCTCATTAGAGCCAAATTTTAAGGTTGTATGTATCTTTTGTGGGCAATACACTGCAATAAGCTTAGCGAATAGTTTCATCCCAGATGGTGCATAGTGCCGTTTTATTCAGAACTTATAAAGTGTTGATAAATACTTTTACCTGCACGTTCAGTGTATTGATCAAATGTAGCTTGTACACCAGTGGTTCACAACCAGGGGTCCGGGGCCAAGGGGGGCTCTAAATTACTTAAAATGACATTATAATAAGCTAAGATAACTTAAGGTTCTTCCCAAAGTCTTTAAAACCCTTGATATACAGTATGAGGTGGCTTCATTTAGAGTGATTTGTACTTGGAAAAGTCATGTAAATGAATAAAATCTTAAAAATATATATTTTTAATTATGCAAAATTTTTAATATTTAGGGAAGAAATGGTGAGTACAAATATTTCAAAAAAAATCTTTAAATCCTAAAACAACAATTAGCAAAGTCATTGGGCCTTTGAATATTTTCATGGACAATAAGGGGCCATGATTTTCAAATCTACACCTAGTAATCAAAAAGGTTGAGAAGCACTGCTGTTCACAATTTTCTCTCAGAATTTGCTAGTAAATTTCACAAATAATAATAAACAAGAAAACGGCACGTAACACTGAATTAAACGTGAAATTATGATGTAGAATAACTGAAATAGAATTTCTAGTCAAATGTACTCATAATATTATATTTACAATAATAAATAAACACTATCGAAAAATCCTTTTTTACAGTGTACCTGATGTTGTTTGTGAGCCCCGTGTCTGGGTCCACGGCACTGATCCGCCCCACTGTACACGCCGCTGGGCAGTTCTCAGACACATCCATTCGGTAACGTGCCCGTGAGAAGCGAGGGGGCTCATCGGCATCTAGCACGGCCACTCTGATCGAGGCACGGTCTTTGAAAGGCCCACGCCGCAGGAACCGAGGGTCAACGATGGGATTCAGAACCTCCACTGAGAAAGAGTAGGAGCTACGGCTCTCATAGTCCACCGCCTGTAGAGCAAACAAAAACATCAATATGAACATAAACCTTATGACAAGACTGCATTGCTCATACTGCCCACATGAGCTCAACATAGAATACACTATTAATCACTAATGGATTATTAAATGAGTCTATTGGGCATCTGCAAAAACCAGTAGGGGGTATGTAATAACCTGTATTGTTAACTAAAACTATTAAAATTGTTGTTTTTGCTAACTGAAATAAAATGTAAATATTAGATGAAAAAACAAACATTTAAAACTTAGAAAACCAGAAATGCTGATGTACTCAAATGATTTAAACTTTTGTAAATGCACATATTGCAAATACTGTAACTACTACCATAATTACTAAAACAAAAAATCTAAATGAAACCTAAAAATATAAAAATAAAATGAATTAATAAATAATATTATCATTAACACAATTTAGTAGAACTGTATTTGAAAAAATATCGTTAGTTATATATTTTAAGAATTATTGTTTTATGCCAACAACAAAGCAATGACTAACAATAATTATTATATTATATCAAATATATTAATATAATAATGTATAACTATATATATATATATATATATACATATGATAATACCTATTCAAATGTATATGCTTTTGGTGATGTTGTTGTTGTTTCTATGAGAGCAATTTGCACGACCTGCAAAGGCTGTTAAATGACATTGGCTACCAGAAGCTGATGTGATAGTAAATAATAAACAAGCCAGTTTGCAGGGTGGCTGTAAAAAAATACAATGCTGTTGAAAATGTGGTGCCGATGGATCTTTGACATCCAATTGAAACTTGAAATGAGCAGTAAATAAAAGAAGATCGATCTGACTATTGTCAATAAAGCTGTCTACACCTCAAGATATTGTTGTCGAGTTGCTTCTTACAATAACACAGGTCCAGGGCATGTAAACATCAACATCATACCGACAATGACTTTGCTTTTGAACTACAAGCCACTGTATGGTATTTCAAAAACAGCATTATTTGACATTCAATTACGTTTTTTTTTATTATCAGTCTCTTGAAATGCAATCCTGCTCTTTGATGAGGATGGAAATGCTAATGCAGTAGCAAGGTCCAGGCAGCATTTTTTGTATTGTGACGAGTCTTGGGATCTGAATCTGAATCTGGCACAGGGAGGGTTGTGTGGGAAGCTGGCACAATGGGTAATGGGCTGATTTTGGCAAGAGTAGCTGGACAGGGGCTGAAGGAAGTCAGAAACGACTGGCTCATTATGACTCTCACATGTGTTCTCCATTCATCTGCTCATCACTATACTAAGCACACACACACACACACACACACACATACACACACACGTTCATACACACGTTCATACACACTTTCCCACTCTCTTCTTAATGCAAGACCAAGTTGAGTTTGGAAGAAGTCAGTGGGGCACACAATGTGTTTGGCCTCGGTTTCAGGCTGAAGGACAGACTGAAATGAGCTGAATTAAACTGAGCTGACTGAAGGACATCGGGTCACAATGGACACTTCAAATGTCTGCCACTTTCTGTCTCACCAGAGTTGGACTCTTGATCTTGAGGACTCTCAAAAACACGGTTTGAGACTCATTACTTGGTATCTTGGCCTGGGTCTCAAAACTATGGCAAATGGTCTTGGTTTATGGTCAAGAGACCTCAAGAAGTCATTCATAGAGGTGATAATTACCTCAGCTGAAGATCACTGAATTAAACAAAGAATTAAACAAAGGAATACCGGTTTGGAACGACATGGGGGTGAATAAATTCTCCCTTTACACTGTAAAGGCTGACATTGAAATAATAGTAATGTTTAATGGAACAAGATTTTGACAATTTAGACCAAATATATATAATACAGTGAAGAAAATAAGTACAGTATTTGAACACCCTGCTATTTTGCAAGTTCTCCCACTTATAAATCATGGAGGGGTCTGAAATTGTCATCGTAGGTGCATGTCCACTGTGAGAGACATAATCAAAAAAAAAAAAAAAAAAAGATATCACAATGTATGATTTTTTAACTATTTATTTGTAAGATACAGCTGCAAATACGTATTTGAACACCTGAGAAAATCAATGTTAATATTTGGTACAGTAGCCTTTGTTTGCAATTACAGAGGTCAAACGTTTCCTGTAGTTTTTCACCAGGTTTGCACACACTGCAGGAGGGATTTTGGCCCACTCCTCCACACAGATCTTCTCTAGATCAGTCAGGTTTCTGGGCTGTCGCTGAGAAACACGGAGTTTCCCTCCAAAGATTCTCTATTGGGTTTAGGTCTGGAGACTAGCTAGGCCACGCCAGAACATTAATATGCTTCTTACAGAGCCACTCCTTGGTTATCCTGGCTGTGTGCTTCGGGTCATTGTCTTGTTGGAAGACCCAGCCTCGACCCATCTTCAATGCTCTAACTGAGGGAAGGAGGTTGTTCCCCAAAATCTCGCAATACATGGCCCCGGTCATCCTCTCCTTAATACAGTGCAGTCGCCCTGTCCCATGTGCAGAAAAATACCCCCAAAGCATGATGCTACCACTCCCATGCTTCACAGTAGGGATGGTGTTCTTGGGATGGTACTCATCATTCTTCTTCCTCCAAACACGGTTAGTGGAATTATGACCAAAAACTTCTATTTTGGTCTCATCTGACCACATGACTTTTTCCCATGACTCCTCTGGATCATCCAAATGGTCATTGGCAAACTTAAGACGGGCCTTGACGTGCTGGTTTAAGCAGGGGAACCTTCCGTGCCATGCATGATTTCAAACCATGACGTCTTAGTGTATTACCAACAGTAACCTTGGAAACGGTGGTCCCAGCTCTTTTCAGGTCATTGACCAGCTCCTCCCGTGTTGATTTCTCACCTTTCTTAGGATCATTGAGGGTCAGAATTCTAGCTGATAGACAGGTGTTCAAATACTTATTTGCAGCTGTATCTTACAAATAAATAGTTTAAAAATCATACATTGTGATTTCTGGATTTTTTTTTTTTAGATTATGTCTCTCACAGTGGACATGCACCTACGATGACAATTTCAGACCCCTCCATGATTTATAAGTGGGAGAACTTGCAAAATAGCAGGGTGTTCAAATACTTATTTTCTTCACTGTATATATATATATATTTGATACACCAGGCTTTTTTTATCATATTGTATGATATAGGAGAAAATATCAAGCTCAAAAACACAAACCTGCAATTTGGTGAAGTTGTTGATATTCATATGGCCAAAAGTGAGATGAATACTGATCGCTTGTAGTGTAAATCAATTTGTCACTCTATATTAATTTAAATAAATATTTCACAGCGAAAAAGACATGTACCACAGTCTGAATATGGACATTTTTAGAATCATACAAAAAGGAATTTACATGTTAAAAAAAGTATAAACAGTCAATCAAATGGCAGAAGATAGTAGATTATGTACAACAGGACTTTCAGCAAAGTTTTTATCATTTTTATCATTTAGAGGCCTTAAAAATGTGTGTATCAAATATGACACAGTAGGATTTATAGGATTAATAATTAATTATACTTGCCTAGGCATTAATCTCTCACATTTCTTCTAAAACTGCTTCTGTGAAGGCTTTTAACTAGATGTACTATGTCTGCAGGCATTTGCTCCCATTGCCAGTAAAGTCAGGCACTGATGTCTGGCACACCGTCTGCGTTTCAATTCATCTCAAAGGTGTTCAGCTGGGTTCAGGTCTGGGCTTTGTGCAAGTTAGTAAAGTTCATTCACACGAGACGCAGAAAATGTATTCTTTACGCACTTTGTGCACAGTGACATTCTAGTACAAAAAAGTTTGGCTTTGTGGCTCACTCCAAACTGTTGCCACAAAGTCGGAAGCACACAACTGTCTGAAATGTCATTGTGCCATAGCATTGAGATTTTTCTGCAGTGCCACTATGTGTACACAGCTCAAAAATAGTTTTTTTTAAAAATAATAATACTAATTTTAGGATGCATTAAAAGATGCATTAAATTGATCAAAAGAGACAGTAAAGACATTTATGTAATAAGAAAAAAAAAATCTTTTGAACTGTGTTCATCAAATAATCCTGGAAAAAAAAATTCACGGTTTCCACAAAAATATTAAGCAGCACAACTTTTTTCAACACTGATAATAATAAGAAATGTTTCTTGAGCACCAAATCATCACATTAGAATGATTTCTGGAGGATCGTGTGACACTGAATACTGAAGTAAGGATGATGAAAATTCAGCTTTGATCACAGGAAAAAATAACATTTTTAAATTATATTCACATATTTAAATTGTAATAATGTAAAATAAAATAAAATAAAATAAAAATAGCCTTGGTGAGCTTTCCAAGGCTTCATTCAATAACATTTGAAATAAACCTTACCAACCCCAAATTTTTGAATGGGAGGCACCATTAGGTCCATGACACATTCTGCTATGAATCTATAGCCTAAAACAAAAAAGATTAAAGATTAAAAATGACTCAGTGGGTAGGGGACAGTTGAAGGACACCGATATTGAAATAAAAACATAAATGAAGGTGAGAAAGAGCGAAAGAGACAAAAAAAGGGGGCAGAGAGTCAAGCCAAGAGAGCAGAGGAGGGATAAATGGAGAGAAAAGGTTCCTAACAGGATCCCATTAGAGGCCGAGAGAGACAATCTGTCTGAGGAGGAGAGATGTCACTTACACTGTGAGCACACACTCATCACCCCATCCCTTCCTCTCTCACATACTCAATCACTCACTCTCCTTCTCTGAGAATACACACTCGTGTCTCACTCACCCCTGTTTATAATAAACCTGGCTGAAAAGACCGGACTGAATTGAATTCACAGGCTGGTTTATGCTAGTTTTATGCTGGTCTAGCTATGGGACTATAATTATTTGTATTTGTTTATTTATAAGATGCTTTTTATCCAAAGTTTAGATGAGGGTGGAATCTCCTCCTCTCTTCTCTTGTTCCACTTCCCAGTTTTTCTTTTAAATGGCTCTCTAGTGAAACAGCAATTATAAGAAATTAATTAGGCTCTCTATATGGTCCACTATTCAGCTATACTACATTACACTATATTCTATAATACCATATGGCATATCATATAACTTTTCAAGCATTTAATCTTTGGAGAGATGTGAAATGAAGTAGATGGTGTCAGTAAGATGTTTTTTATTTTATGTTCACCAAGGCTGCATTTAATTGATAAAAAAAAGTAATAATTACAAATATTGTTACAATTTAAAATAACTGTTTACTCATTTAATATATCTTAAAATGTGATTTATTCCTCTGATGCCAAATTTAAATTTTCAGCATCATTATTCCAGTCTTCAGTGTCACATGATTTTTCAGAAATCTGCTCAAGAAGCATTTCTAATTATTATCAATGTTGAAAACAATTGTGCTGCTTATTATTTTTGTGGAAACAGTGGTTTGCTTTTTCCCAGGATTATCTGATGAATAGAAATATCAAAAGTATTTATTGGAAATACAAATATTTTGTAACATGATCCATGTTTTTACAGTCACTTTAGATCAATTTTATGCATCCTTACTGAAAAAAAGTATTAATGTAAAAACATTTTTTAAACAATCTTACTGACAACAAACCTGAATGATAATGTATGCACTGGTATATAGGAAAACAAGAAAACCTAAAGATAAAAGTATGGCTGTAAATCTAATCAAATTAATTAATTATTTAAACCACCAGTGCTAACCTACTGCATCACATCAGGAAATATGCAATGAGGGATAATAATAATAATGTACCTCTCTAATAATAAAATGCACCTCTCATAACTATAGAGCTACAAAAAAACATCACCAACAATAATAATAATAATACGTTTTATTTATTATACCCAAAGCACTAACATGCAAAATAGCTATTTATAAATAAATAAAACACAAAATTGTACATTAAATCACCAAGAGACAAAAAGGCTGAGAGAGGGCTAAATTGCTCAACAACAACAAAAAAACGATCACTGTCTCCATACCATTTCACCCTGATACAAACAATAAATAATGCCGTCACGATACTCGTGGGTGAGGCCATATCTTACGGTGAAACCCTCCAGGTTGATATTTTGATCTATTCTCTTTGTGAATTCCAGATGTCTCCCTGTTTCTCTTTCTGTGCATACACATGTTGGCTGTGTGCTGGAAATACTCGTCCTCTGCATGTCTTTTGCGCGCGTGCGTACGTGCGCATGTCCATGCGTTTGAAAGTCGACAGGCAGTCTTGAATCAGGTTGTCTGCCTGACACCTGATTCACAGCTGCTCTCGCTGTCTCCCTTGTGTTTTAATACGACTCTGGGACGTTAAGCCCAGATTATCCTTTCAATTCACACACTACATTCTAACAATGTTCTGCTTCCATTCACTCGCTCTCTCATTCATTTCTTATGTTCTTAAACCTTAGAAACCAGGTTTTATTCAAAATTCCACCTTTGCATCAATCCTGGTTAAAAAATTCCACATTTCCAATTCGCCTCCTCCTCTCTATAATTCCTTCTTCGCACCCTCAATCACAATCTCTCTCTCTCTCTCTCTCTCTCTCTCTCTCTCTCTCTCTCTCTCTCTCTCTCTCTCTCACTCTCGGAAGATTAACACAATCTCTCCACTCGGAGAGAAAACAAACACAGATAATCCGGACAGCACCACAGGTTGATGACTCTGGATTAGCTACCCGGTTAAATTGAGAATATATGGAAATAAATAACAGAGGGAGGACAGATTTACAGCATCCCCAGATGTTTCTAAAACTCTGGCAGACAACGGCATTAACAACCCAGAGGTCATGAGTTTGATTGTCAGGGAACGTTCAGATATAATATTGAGCTTAAGTGATGCATGCAGTGCATAATGCTTGAATCCAGTCTCAGGCAGAAATAATGATTATTTGTTGTTTAATGTTTATTGTTCTATTGTGTTTGTAAGGTGTCCTTGAAAGGTGCCTATAAATAAATGTATAATTAATGTATAATAATAATAAGTTGTCAAATGAACAGGAAATACATGTCCTCGGATCTATGTTTAATTCACAGCATACCAGCTTCCTATTCATTTGCAACAGCAAGAAAATGTCTATCACTCTGCTCAAAGTACCTTTCAAATCATGTTGTACCACTAGGTGGCACTGTTGGAAAGCTGTATCGGACTTGTTACAAAAAGGTGGTTAATGCTACTTTAACATTAGTCACACTGACTCACTTTAAGGACAGGTTGAACAACACTGCCACAAGAGATCACAGATGTGGATCTATTGCCGGCATATTAAATATTCAAATGTACACAGACCTCTTCCATTAAAGCCCTGTGTAGCTAATGCTGCTCTCTCTCACACAAACTCAAACGCATAAACACAGACTTCCAGCAATCTGCATACGCTTAATCAGAGCATGCCACCCACCAGCCCACACAAACACACACGCGCCGTTCTGTCTGGATAATTATGACTTTGAAAATTCACTTTGTGTTGATTAGTCTAAGAACAGTGAATAATGCTGTGTAATGCCAGCGCGAGGACAAAGTGTTAAAACGAATAGTTCACCCAAAGATTAAAATTCTGTCATCATTTACTCCTCCTCATGCCGTTCCAAGCTGTATACGACTTAAGACATTCTTCGGTGGAATACACAAAATGTAATTTATTCTGAAGAAAGTCCTAAGTGGGCACTGAAAAAGCCAATGTGATTTTGATGAATGTGAACAGGGCCTGTTAAGTTCCAAAAAGATCACAAAAAAAGCACCTAAAAGTATAACAAAAGTGCTCCATATGACTTATTCTGTCTCTTCTGAAGCATATGCTATAGTTTTGTTTGAGAAACAGACTGAAATTTTAGTCATTGGCAGAAATAGCAACGTTGACACGTTTTATTACTCTCGACACTGTCATTAATGAGCATTGTCTGATTAAATTAATACAATAAAGCTAAATATAAATTCAGAAGAAAATTAATATACCAACTTTATGTTCAAGCAATTCAAACATACTAGTAGGCTATGACTTTCTATTAAGCTGTGTATTGTGAAAAGCACTAAATACATTTGATTTGACTTAAATTATCCGAATACAAACTTTTCAGTGAATCGGTTGATCCAGATCACAAAACGGGCCTGGATGATTCATTCACAAACTGGGCCGATTCTCTAGTTCAAATCACTAATTATCTGGTCAGTGTGGTCAAGCTTTCTGGAGTGGAAGATTGTAGTGAGGAGTGAATAATTATTTAAATGTAGATCTACTTGTTATGCAAAGCTACCAGAAGACTTGGAATATAGCAGACAAATGGTGTGGGGTATTTTTATGATACTTTTGTGCTATTTTTCAAGCTTTCACATCTCCCGTTCATTGTAATTGCATGCAAAAAGGATTGACCGGTAAATTATTCAAAATTTCTCCTTTTGTGTTCCATGGAAGAAAAGTCAAACGGGGTTTGGAAAAACTTAAAGGTGAATAAATGATAAAAGAGTTGAGAACTGAACCTTTAAATACTCACTAAACTCATATCCAGACACGGACACCTCCTCAAAACTGAAACCTACAGATTTACACTTTGTTCCTTTCCTTAATCCTCAACTCAAGGCATGTTTTCTCAAGGACAACGAGTTTTTGCACTGTTTGAGAATCAATGAATTTCTAGCCGTGCTCCACACGGTTTTTGAAGCGCAGAAATGACCACAGCACATAACTAGCATCCCCCAGAGGAGAGAGAGAGCGAGGGAAAATCTGCAATGAGAAACCCAGCACTGCCTGCACACCGTGGAGATGAGTGAGTGAGCAAGAGAGGGAAAGAGAGATCGAGAGAGAGGTCGCAGTGCAGCTTTACATGAAAACAGTTTCTCCTCAGACAGGCGGGCATGACCTAGCTTACCAAAAAGGGCCCTGACTGACCCATTCACACACTAAGCCTTAGGCTTTGTCCTCTTTATCCGCACATCAAAGGTCTCTTCTTTTATCGGCAAGAAGCTTCTTTCTTCAGTACCTTTCATTTTTATATTGTGCTCCATTTTTTGTCATAACATAGTTTGTAATTCACGGCAGAATTAACAGAGAGGGTGGAAAGGTCATGTGTAAATGAGGATGGATGGATGTGTGAAATAAAGAAAGATCAGCTTAGACCAGTTCATGCTGGTTTAGCAGGTTGATCTTGCTGGTTATGAGGAATATACATGTCTTTCCAAAAGCGTATGACTTCCTCTCTTCCTTTGTAACTTCTGAATGAAAATGAAGATATGCCTGAAATGTCCAAGCTATTCTTTTTTTATACGAATATGACTGCAGACTTGATATTTAACATAACAGATTTCTGCACGTCAAGCGATATTTGAATTGAAAGTGCAAAGTGGTTTGAGAGCTACAAGAGTTTTTTTTTCTCCATTTAAACTTCAGTTAGGACAGTCAACGTATGACTTCAGAAGATTTGAAAGAATTCAGTGACTGCTTTTATGTCTTTTTGTCATTTTTGGAGCACAACGACCCTAGAGCTCATTCATTTTTTATTAAAAAGAGTAGCTTAGACATTCATCAAAATATCTTCCTGTATCATGGACTAAAGAAAGTCAAACAGGTTTGAGAGGAACAACGTGAGGGTGAGTAAATGATGACAGAAGTTTAATTTTGGGTTGAACTATGCCTTTAAGCGTCCATGCTTCATATGGTCATCTGTTCATCAACAGATGTATTATATGAGGTTGTTTGTATGCGCATGTACATGTATGTTTGTATGGTACGTGTATCTCCTCTAAGCAAAAAGCGACCACGCTCTAAGCTCTGTGGGATCCTGAGAGGTCATGGCGGGCATTGTGATGACAGAAATTGCTCCTATTGGAAACACTTTCCTCCCTGGGGCGAGCTCTTCCTCTCTGTGCGCTGCTTTCTTTTCTTTTCTTTTCTTTTCACTATCTCTCTCTCTCTCCCTCTGTCTCAAAGAAATCTTCAACTTCAGTCTTTCTGATATGGAGCAAAATAAACAAGAGGCCGGCATGACGTTCGGCTGTTCTGAATGAGATAGGCAGGTGGCCAAACTAGAGCGGGGTCCTGTTAGCACAAACACAAACACGACAAATAATGTTCAGCAGATTTTTTTATTTTTGTTTAATGGGCCGGAAACCAAAGGGGAGCTTAGTGCTAATTTTACGCTTTGTTTATTCTAATTCTATTAGAGTGGTATCTTTCATGTTTTCTATTAGTTGCGCGTGGGTTCTCCGGCTAAATCCCTTTTAACCTCTTCAATCTTTGTCTTCAGATACTCCCACCTGCATATCCTCACTCATTGTTCTCTTTCTCTGTCTTTGTCTTGTTGTTCATCTCCATCATTTCGTCTTGCAGCGCAGCCAGGAGTTCTGGCCAGAATTCCGAGTCCTAATGGACAACGGAACCGTCTCTGTGTGGTTTTGACAGGAATATTAGAGAGAACTGTAACACGGCAGCAATTTTAGAAAATATAATTGGGCGAATAAAGCATCAGTGCAGTGGAGGATGAAGTAGGAATTCAAGGAGAGACATGGGAGGAGTTCATTTGTTTACCCATAATTCCCCTTTTTCATTTCCTCCTTCACTAAGCATTAGATGACTGAAGTATTCCCTCTTTTGCTTTCTAGTACTCTCTCACTTTCTTTCCCAGATGAACACGTTGTTCCTTCAAGGTGGGTCTTTCAAAGCTCACACGATTTACAGGAATACTTCACCCAAAATTTTAATTCTGTCATAAGTTACTCACCCTTGCTTTCTTCTGCAGAAGATAAACGAATCAGTGTTTTTGTCCATATAATGAAAGTCAATGGGCTCCAATGTTGTTTGGTTTCCAATGCTTTTCAAAATATCTTCTTTTGTGTTCAGGATTAGAGAAAAATGGATACAGGTTTTGGAACAATACAATTTCATTTTAGTATCATTGGGGGGTGGATGGGTGGGGTGGGGGGCAAACGTATTACAAGTAATGTGAGTTACGTAATTAGATGACTTTTTTCAAGTAACTAGTAAAGAAACATTACTTTTATATGTACAAAAACAGTATTTAATTCTTTATAGCCTATATGGTCCATGAACCCCTGTAAAGTTTAGTCTGCTATCAACCTTATTTTTCAACATGTAAATAAGATTTTTTCTGTGAGACTTCCGGCTTATTAGCCGCTATAGGGAAATAACAGAGTGCAGTAAACTTTAAAACTGTCTGCGCTACAAACCAGCGTGTTTATAATTAAGACACTACATTAAAATAATATGGTAATAAATACCAGTTTGCAATATCAAGCAGCATAACAAGCTGTTTTGTACAGCTAAAAATAACTGGAAGCGAATGACACCGGAAGCCAGACACAAAAAAACTTTACATAACATCTTCAGTATGCCTAGAAACTTTAGCCGCTTTTCCACCGCCGGGCCGAGCGGTTCTTAGAACGGTAAGGAATGGCTCCAGTTGAGGCAGGTACTGCACTGCTAACTTTACATTTTTATCTTTAATACTGTCTGCCCTAGTGTGTGTCTTACTTCCACGTCTCTGTATCTCTCTACTCTATATACTGTCTCCTCTCTCTGGACGCTCGTTTAATCTCCCTGCTCCTTTCTGTCGCTTTCCTCTTTCCAGTTTTCCCTTATCGCAGTAACACATCCCTAGTCTAAAATCCCTCCCAGGCTCACCTGCAGCCAAAGCCTTTTTTTAACACTGACTTCCCCACACCTGCCAGGACTGTCACAGTGGCAAACCCACTCCCTTTATTCACACACACACACACACACACACACACACTCACACAAACTTGAATGATCGCAGTATAGTCGACCTGAGGTACACACAAATGAGTTCAGGAAGCTGGATTGGCATCAATAAAACTGTGCTGGCTTTTCCCAGTGTCTGATCACAGATCCAGATCTGAACAGAGCATACACACAATCACCTGGCCACCCAGCAGCTTGGAAATGGCACTTCAAGCGTTTTAACTGTAATAGGCAACATGTTCACATCACTGCAAAACCTGATTAGTTGAGATTATTTTGTTTGTAAAATGAGCCTGTTGATTCCAAGGAACAGTTTGATTCTGTCATCTTTTACTTAGATTCATGTTGTTCTGTAAGCAGTTATATTTGCAGTCAAAAACACATCTGTGCACAGCTGTTTAAAACAAAGACAAATAAAAAAAATAAAAAAATGATAATGTAGTCCAAACATCATGTTTCCAAGTCTTCTGAATAGAAGTGTGAAGAACAGGCATAATTTAACTAATAATCTTCTATATTCAGATACAAAAATGCTGTTACTTAAATAACAAAAAAAGCAAATATATATGTATGTAAATAAATGCATTACAGTATAACATAGTATAGCTACGTATGTATTGCATGTTAAATGCATTAAGGTGATGGAAATAGTGTTTTTGCATAAGCAATGGCATGGTTTGACTATTTGTGCTGTATGAGCGAAGGAACATTGACAGCTTTCTTATAAATAATCCAACTCAGAAGTGTTTAACCTCACATTCAGCCAGAACACAGGCAGATATTTAGAGCCTGGCACCAAGATTATCTATGAATAAGACTTACATTTTGTTCTGTTCCTTTCACAAACCTAACATAGTTTTGGAATATAATGATTTAATGCATGAGCCACTTTTATTTTTTTAAATTTTTGTTGTCCTGTTTGGAGCTTGACAGTCCCTGGTGACTATGAACTGTCATTGTATGACAAGAGCTTCTAAAAAAAACTTCTACTTTTGAGTTCTATGGAGAGAAAAAATACAGCATGTGTGTGTGGAATGACATGAGGGTGAGTAAACAATGACAGAATGTAAATTTTTTAGCAAACTATTCCATCAATTTACTAATGTATCGTGCCGTTTCAGGTGATGCGAAGATGCCTCAGGCGAACAGTGCCACTCAGAATCTCTATCAGTGAATGAGTGCAGTCTCATGGGGCTCCTGCGTGTGGCATGCACCACACGGCGTGTCAGCGTAGATCACACTCTTTGCTCTGATCGGTGTCTCGCGCACACGCGCGAATGCGAGAGGCAGCACAGACTGCGATGGGACTGATTCAACATTGACTCACATCGCCTATACAGCATTGACTCTCATTTTGGCCTTTTGTTGAGGTTTTTTTCTTCCACTGGAGCAGATTTTCTCACGACACCTGGCAGAATGAGTAACCTGCCCCTCCTACACCGGAGCATCATCTGCTCTATGGGGCGTCTTCTGATCTCTACCCACCTTCTATGAACCCATGCCCACACACTTATACACACAGACTTTTCCCTGCTGAAAAGACCAGCGATGGTTACCAGAATGCACTGTGTTTTGGATGCAGGTCAACACTATTGTGCTGCAGTTCCCACCAGGCTTCTTAACTAGCTTAGCCAGCAAGACTTTCTTGTTCAGCCTGCCTCAAACAGAAAGACCATGCCGGTCGACAACCTTCACTACTGTAGCCATATTTAGCTGACAGCCAGCAGCCGAGTTTGTGTCCAACATATTTTCTATGTGAATTTTGGGATATTGCCTAAAAAAAAACCAGCACCAAATCAGCAACAAACTGGAAATTCATGCCGGCTTCAGATGGGCTTTTCAGCAAGGTTTTCTCCCTTTCACATATGTCCTGTGCATTCTTCCCACCTTGTTCAGAATGATCACGGCCTCTTGGTTGGCTCCGGTGATGTTGAAGGTGTCCCCTGACTCTCCGTCCAGGATGGTGTATTCCAGCTTGGCATTGTCTCCCAAGTCAGCATCTGTTGCTGAGATCCGACCCACCTCCGCCCCTGGCACGGCCAACTCTGACACAGAGAACAGCCAGGAACCTGAGAAAGTAAAAAGATTTGGACAAAAAGACGGCATGAGAAGTGAAACATGGACAATCATTTAGCACCCTCATACATAAATTTGATTTATGAAAAGCTTTAAACTGAAGCATCTCATATTTCACTGTATTTCAATTAAATTAATTTATCCTTTTGAGTTTCCCCATTTGACTTTGGCTATTGATTGATTTCGCAAAAATGGTTGTTAGCGAAGACTTTTCGTCAATGATGACAATCATGATGAGGATTTAATTCATTTGGTAACACTTTACAATTACGGTTTCGTTTGTTTCATCTATATTCATTAGATGAATACAGAATACATTTTAAAAAGCAGCATTTACTTTACTGTTCATTCTGATCTATTTAATTTTATATTATTACTATTATATTTTTTTGGCTAGCTCCCAAACTTTTGAACTTTAATGTATATAATACAGAAGTGGCCACTTTTATGATGCACTTAAATTGTTCATTGTTGAGCTAATATATTTTTTATCGCATTTATTTATCTTAGTTGTTAATCTCAACCATTACTTATGCATTTTTAAGATCAAAAGTTGTATGTTAACATTGCACTGTGCACTGTGAACTAACATGTACATTTGCATTAACTAAGATTAACAAAGGTGAATAAATGCTGTGAAAAATGTATTGCTCATTATTAGTTTGTGTTAGTTAATGCTTTAACTACAACAAATAGAGACCTTACTGTAAAGTGTTATCAATAATTTTAATTAAAACATGCAGTTAGCAAAAAAATGTGACAAGAAAAAAAATCACAATGCAAGATAATAACGCACTAACATTGTTTTTTGAAGAAGAAAAGTCTAAAAAAGATTGTTTCTGAAGCTAAACAGTGAATGAACACTGGCAAACTGGAGTGCTTTGCGAGTGGGTTATTTAACGCATCCAAACACATACATTAATTAGATATGTACACCAAATAAATGTAATATTAGAACTTGCATCTGCACAAAATGATGCAAAAGTGTGTAATGTTTTTTTATTTTTTTATTTGGAGCTCTAGTTAATAAAATGTTTGAATATTTGGCTGAATTTTCCACTTTGTCGTCAACTAAAATGTTAATTTCATCACCTAAAATTAGATGCCATTTTAGTCACAATAAAGGCCTGTTCACACAAAGTATGATAACTATAAAGGTAACTAACAATAACAGTATAAGCATCCACACCAACGCACGATAACGCTCTGTTTATCATAAGTACGCACTGCAGTTTTGTCGTCTGGCACTTTAAATGCTCAAGATCTTTAAAGTAGGATGGATTCTGATTGGCTGTAATGTTTTTATCGTTCATCAGCAGGAAGAAAATCGTTCCGAAAGTGATTCCAACGATATCGTTTCTCTGTGCTGTTATCATTATAGCTGTGATGTGGACTCTGTTATGCAACCTTTTTAATTTTCCGGGGTTCTCAGAAACGGAAGTCATAGTTGGGCAAATAAAACAATGATAGGACTTTATTGTGACATTTATATACTGAGAAAAGTCAAGAAGGAAGGATAAAGAAGAGTGATGGTCTAAAACGTGATATCTGCCTTCATCAGAGTTGTATATATAGTGAACATTAGTTCCAAACGTCACAACTCGGGACATTACACAGTACATCTCCATTAGACACCTTGTATCAGTGACACGACAAAACAACAGCCTGTGATGAAAGTCAAAGCTAATAACCATCTCCGTATATCAACCATCGTGCAGAAATATAACACCAGCTTTTCAAATCACTCCCTCAGTAGTGTGCATCAGTTCTGCATTTGAAGGGCTTTGAATTTCAGCACAGACTGACATGTAGTCGATGTCTTGCTGTTCTTCGATGAGGGAGAGGTGGCTGATGGGGGGAAAAAGTCTACGATACAACAAGTGTGTGAGGATTCGTCTACAGAGTGGCCACCGTGTCATTGCTCGGACTTCAGAACGCTCTGTCACTTCTGTCAAGCAAATGCACAAATTTCCACTTAGAAGATGTCGTCTGCGATTCGGCACACTTGAGGCAAAATCGAGGAGAGCTGTTCGCATTAGGATTTAAGGATTTGGCACAACAGGAAGTCAAACACACATAATTGAATGCTCAAGGTCATGCACTTAAAAGACAAGATGCCAGACAAGATGCAAAGACAATTTATTCCTGAGATGGCAAAGCTGAATTGTCATATAATCCTTCAGAAATCATTGTAATATGCTGATTTGGTCGTGTGCATAATATTTTTGTGGAAAGGGGGATTCGTTGATGAATACAGGCTAAGTTTTAAAAACAGCATTTACTTTACAGGTAATTTTTATCTTTTTTTTTTTTTTCTTTTTTTTTTTGGCTAGCTCCCAAACTTTTGAACTTTGGTGTATATAATACAAAATTAGCCACTTTTATAAGTTTCCACTTACATTTTTTGTAACTTATTTATTGTTTAAAAATTGTTGACAAACAAAATTGTAAAAATTCATACAAAATGTATATACACTGTTAAGGTGGACATATTTTATTTTATTTTATTTTTATTAAATTTTTTACATTTAAAAAAAAAAAATTCCTAGATGAATGTAAAAAAATAAAATAAAAAAAAAGTTGTCACAGAATAATCTTTCAGTGCGACTTGATTGGACTGCTAAACATGTCTAGAGAAAAAAAGCTGTAGAGTTCCCTTTTGCCAAAAAAGGTAATGAAACAAAATCGTTTGTCTTTTTCCATGCACTGAACAAACTCACTTCAAAAAAGGAAACACACAATGACAGCTACCTTTCACCTCGTAAATCACAAATCAGGACAGAAGAAGAGCAGGGAAGCAAACGGATGCTCATCTTTTTCCGAAGCAGCTTTAGTCGGCCAATCACACAGCATGAAGGGACGAGATCAATGTTCTGTGACTTTGAGATAGCACTCCCCACTGGGTCACTGTAATTGTGTTCAGAAGGGACAAGCGTAGTGCCACCGCAGTGCCTACTCGATCTCACTTCAAAACCACCACCTTTACTCTTGGCCTCACCTCTGCAATGAGAGAGCCTGCTAGTTTTATTCTTTTAATTCATTAAAAGCAACTCTAATGGGGCTGGGCTTCCCAGGGACAGAGAAGGGATTGGCTGGTATGAGTCAGCGCCCAATGGGAGATTAAGAGGAGAGTATTTAGAGCTTTTCAATGATAGGCAGATGGAGTTAATTAGCAGGTCTGTGGATGAATGCAGGTTTAGCTCAGTAAATAACATGGACAATTACCTCAGGTCCACTGAGCGAGATGTGTGAGACTCAGTGTGGGCAAGACTACATGTGGGCAAGAGAAAAATGGATTTTGAAAAGAAACCGATTTAAATGGTACAAAGAGTTTTCGATGGATGAATAGATACAGAGGACTGTTATGTTTGTAAATGAGGGGAAAACAGCTTGATTCAAAGATGTAGCGATTACAGAGCTAAACAGAAATGCAAAGGAAATGCTAGAAGAGAGAACAGGCGGGAGACAAAAAGAAAATAAAGTTAAGAGAGAGTGAGAGAGAGAAGGAAAAGAGAAAATAAGAGGTCTTATCTATGGATGAGGCTTTATGTTGCCGTAGAAATGAGACCTCTGAGATGGGAGAGTCATTAAAAAAGTGTCTAGCTGGCTAAAGCTCAAGCGCTGGTTGAAAATTAGATTGAATAAAATCTGCATCCTTTTAAGACGTCCATCACTGTGGCACTTATGGAGGCAGGGTGTAAAATGAAGGATGTGGAGAGAGAATTATCCCAAAGCATCCCGCCTCAGTATCAGTTGCCCTGTCCCTTTACCGCTCTGCAGATCAACTCTACTGGTAGATGTCATAGTTACACCATCTGGATCCTCCCATAGGGTAACAACGAGGGACCATGAGAACGGGTGAACAGTTTTTTCTATAATCAAAGACCGATATGAAGCAGAAATATATCACACAATTTATTTTAAATAGAGTAAATAACACATGCACAATATAAGCGCAAAATTAATAGAAAAATAAGTTAGATAATTAATTTGAAAATTTATCATTTTAACTTGACACAAAATCTGTAAAAAATATTGATTTACTTAGACGTCAAAATATCAGTTTCCTAAACGAATCGACCATACTCAGTCCAAATAAAAAAGCCAAATATCAACCAATTGATACAAATAAATATTAATATAATATTAAGCATTCATAATATTTACTAAAATAACTTGAAAATAATTAATTAAAAATAAAAACTTGATAAAAAAAAACTGCAAAGAAAGATTTACTTTAGATGCCAAAATATAGTTTCCATCACTAATCAGCCAAAAAAAAAGTCCAAACAAAACCCCCCAAATATTAAATAACTTATAAAAAATAAATAATAATAAAAGAGAGCGACTATAGGGAGTTACTATAAACGTATTTATTAGCCATATATTGGTCAACCACTGATAAATAAGCATGGATAAATAACAGCTTTTATTGTGTAAAGTGCAAAAACAGAGGCTCTATGCACAGATAAAGGGATCTAAACTGTGGAAAAGAAATTAAAAATAGGCCATTCAAAAGTAGTCATATATTCTGATGAATGTGTACTGTATGTGTAATAAATAACATGATGGATATAAGCCGCTGTTCATCAAAAGAGCAAAGCAATCAGTAAAGACCCACTGAGATGATATGATTATGCAGGGGTTTTAACATGATATTTGCATCCAGGTCCTGCTGTGAGGCTTAATGCATTGTAGAAGTTCCACCCCGGTGCTTTAGCTCACCTCCCGAGAATGGGCGCACAGCATCGTGGGATTGTGAGAGGGTTAACACTGCTCACTCATGCCAAAGGGAAAGATTCAGCACAGCAAGGATTCGGCACAGGGGGGAGTTAGCTAACTGTATATGAATACATCAAAAGACTAACCAGAGGAACACTGAAAGTGAGAACGAGAGGCAGAGATTAAGAAATTGGTGTGGCGGCAGTGAGCGAGGACTCAAAGAGAGAGATGCGTGGGAGATGGACAGTTACTGTATACTGTTCCTGAGAATGAAAGGACTGAGAACGCAGGGGTGCAAAAGCTAACGGGAGGGAAAGATAAGTCAGAGGAGGTGAGCTAAAGAAAGAGAAAAGGTGAAGACGGACACAAGAGAGATGATGTGAGGCCAAGCGCTTGTGCGTGGATGTGCATCTGTCTTCCATGAGTATGTGCAGTTGTGCGTGAGACTGAGGGATGGAGAAAGTTGAGGTACGGAGGGGGGCGGGAGACGTGTCTGTGGGCAATGATTAAGCCGTCAATTGAAGCAGAAAGCGCTGAACTTTAGATGAAATATTAATAAATAGAGCAAAAATAAGCAGGCAAAGAAAATGAAAAAGGATTAAAAGGAGGCTAATATAAACTACTACTATTTTAATTACACTCTTCAAGGATGTGGAGCTTAATTAGAGAAGACAATTATTGGAATTATTTCTGTTATCGAACTCCTCCAATATTATTTAAATCACTATTTTCCGCCATTCTGCCATGGAGTTTAATCTGCGCTAAATAAGGATGACTTGGCTTGAAACCTCCATTTACACAGCATGCACCAGACTGGGCCAGACTTGTCTAGATCACCTTAATTAACACTGGATGGCTCACAATCACAGGGTAAGAGAGAAGATTACATGCTCGGTCTAAACTTTGCCTGCTATATCCCCAGTTTAGTTTACGTAGGCTAATCTACACTCTACAGTGTAGATAACTATGGTTGTCAGAGAGAGCAGACTGCTTAAAAACAACACATGCATTTTACCCAGCACACTGTAAAAATGATATGATCAATAAGTTATGACAACATATGTTTACATTGCTTTAAAATAAGTTAAAGGGGGGGTGAAATGCTGTTTCATGCATAGTGAGATTTTTACACTGTTAAAGAGTTGGATTCCCATGCTAAACATGGACAAAGTTTCAAAAATGAAGTTGTAAGTTTGATGGAGTAATTCTGTTCCAAAAATACTCCTTCCGGTTTGTCACAAGTTTCGGAAAGTTTTTTTCGAATACGGGCCTGTGACACGTCAGAGTGGCCGGAATTTCCTTATACGGGTCTTAAGGGCACTTCTCCCAGAAGGGCGCGCGCGCATCTGTAGCCTAGTGCGTGCGAGAGTACGCCTATGCCCATCAGATCAAAGTGCTGGGCTCGGCTGCGCTGCAATAAAAAAATGGCACCAAAAAAGTGTGTTTTTGGTTGCCAGGGCAAGACAACACTGCACACATTTCCAAAGAACCCAGCGTTAAGGGACCTGTGGATGGATTTTGTTTTTCCAGAGCAGCAACGGAGTTGTGCAAGTGTTTTTGTTTGTTCCCTTCATTTCGACGGTAATAGTTTTATAAACAAGGCCCAGTTCAACGCCGGATTTGCAGATCGCCTAATACTAGTCTTCAATCTCAGCCTCGGGATCTGATTCTGGATCAAAAATGTATGGCTGAATCTGATTGTTAGCCATGGTTTATTTTCGGATGTCACAGCTTCCAGACGCTCTCAACGCAAAAGCTTTGCGCGCTCGTGTTGTAATGATTTGGCTCCGCCCACACGGCACGCCTCCACCCGCTCTGGTTTTTCCGGAAAGACTCGGTACAGCCTATCTTTCTTTTATAAATATAATAAAACTAAAGACTTTTTGGAGATATGAAGGATGCAATACTACTCTATAGGTACTCAAGATTAACATGAGATTGAGTGAAACTGAGTGTTTCACCCCCCCTTTAAGCAACTTTTTTTGTTGTTAAATGTAATTTAAGTTGAAATGACTCAAACATCCAAGTTGAATATACTTTTTTTTTTTACAGTGCAAAAACAAAAAACAATCTACTAACTGCCAGGTGATAATATGCACTGTATATTTTAATATTACATTTTTATATTTACATTTGTTTGTATTACACTTAAAAACATCGACGGGGACAGTACGATAAAAGAAATTAAATACTTTTAAAAAAAAAGAAATTAATACTTTTATTTAGCAAGGATGCATTACAATGATCAAAAAACACTGTAAAGGCCTTTATAATGTTACAAAAGATTTATATTTCAAATGTTCTTTTGAACTTTCTATTCATCAAAGAATCCAAAAAAAAATCTATCACGGTTACTAGAAAATAATTAAGCAGCATAATTGTTTTCAACATAATAATAAGAATTGTTTCTTGAGCAGTAAATCGTATTATAATGATTTCTGAAGGATCATGTGACACTGAAGGCTCGATTAATGGCTGAAGTCAGCTTTACCATCACAGGAATAAATTACATTTTAAAATATATTAAAATAAAAAACAGTTATTTTACATTATAGCGTTATTTTACTATTTTACGATTGATCAATAGACAGACGGATGGATGGATGGATGATATATTTTTGTGGTATATATGTGGCCAACAAGTTTCTTGGGAGAAGAGAAAGGTGATAGAAAAAGAGAAAACAGACTGGAAGTGTTGACCGATATTGCTTGAGAAGGAGAATGGGGGGAAAGTATATGAGAAGGAGAGGGGACAGAGATTGTGTTTATGTCAGGGCTGCACTGTTTCTGAGGAGAAAAACAGGTGGTGAAATCAGTGTTGTGTGGATGCTTTGGGTGTTAATACCTCCAGAGGACTCTCACTCTATTTCTCTCACAAAGACCACTGGGGCTGTGGGGTAATCAAAACACATCCACACCCTCAGCTCAAAATTACTTCAATATCAAATCCCTCCCTCCGTAATTCCACTTTAATAACCGCGACAATTGTGTCCAGGCCTCCTGGTGTATATTGTCAGGCTGCGTCTGGCTCTCCCAGGACGCCTCAGGTCATCTGACGTGGTCAAGGCATCATTTAAAATACCCAGGTTAAACTAAAGCTCACTCCGTGCTGCAATATTTCGGGTACTAACCGCTGGAATTAGATCACCGTATGCTGACCTCTATCAACAATGCCCACAGGGCTCAAAGAGCCCTGGCACACCGTGCTGTATAACTAAATCGGTCCTGTGATTCAACGTGCCTGTAATCTAAAAGACCTTGCCCATAGCACCGTTTCTCCAATTACTCACCATCATATATATGGCGTGTTAAATAATAAAAGACATCAACGCATGGGCCACTGTCCAGAAGAAGAGAAACTTCAAAGTAATAAACCAGGAATTGACTAGTTTATGCAGCCAGAGCTCAGAGTCCACACTCTCTTTTAGTTCTAGCAATCGCCCACTTCACTTTCTTTTTCAGCATCGTGCGAGAGAGGAAGTTGCGAGTTCGTGGTTTGGTGCGAGACCCCCGTCGCGCTGGCAGTCCGACGGCTGCATTCATCATAGAGACATAGGCGCAGACAGAAAGCCCTGCCGGGAACATTCCCATTAGCATGGAAATCACTTCCCTCTTACCTACCCCCACTAACCACTCCACATCGCTCGTTCTCTGCCTCCATACAAGAAGAATGGCTCTAACTCCTATTATTCTGCGTGAAGGCACACTGCCAGGGTAGATGACAAGAAAAGCGAAATCGTTGACCATTTTTCCTGCACTCCACTCTTACTGTCGCCAATAGAACAACGGCCAACCTCCTGATTGATTCCATCGCTGACGTTTGGCTCTGAGGTTATTCCTCAAAAACTCACACAATGAGTGTAAAAAGTTTCCCTACAGTTACCCTACAGCTCATGTTACTGTCCACCTGCTTTGAAGTTAGGAAATAACAGCATTTTGTCTCTCTTGGAATATCTACAGTGGTGGATTTTCTTAGCAAAAGAGCAATGATAAAATGCAAATCACTGAATAAACATGCATAATTAAGACAGAAAAAATGAATAGGCTTTTCAACATTTTAAAAATGATTCTCATATCCTTTTGTTAATGTTATAAGACATGAAAATAACTTTGTTAAAGTTTTAGGGCCAGATTTACACAGCTTGATCCAGCGCACCCCCTCTTTTGGTGTTAAAAAGACACACAGTGAAAAATTTGCGCTGAAAAGGTGTGGACAGGGTTATTTTTGTGGCTGAACTTATTGAACATCCATTTGAGAGTAGGAGAGTATTTAAATTAATCATGCAAGGTGATTTACTAAGGTTTGCTTTAGTCATTTTACTGGTATTTGTGCCATTCTTTAACGCTCCCAAAAAGCATGTTTTAAACCAAATATATTAATATCTGGAAAATGAAGTTGACATTTCCTTTCTACCCATTCTACCCACCATTAAAGTACAGTATATAGGCTACCTGAAGAGATAAAACTATGCCTGTTAAAAGAATAAAATAATTGTGATTTCAGACTAGTCTACAGAAAACAGAATAAAATAATGGTTTTGATTCCTGAAGCAAACCCAGCTGAGAACTTATGATGTAGAAAGCTTAGTACTGAACACGAAAAAAGTAAAGGTTCTTTTGCAGATAATTTGGCCTCTTGAGAAAAGACTGGATGGGTCTTTTTGATCTGTCGTATTGCTAGTGATGGAAACCTTTGCAGTGCTACTCTACTATATTTTTCTCTCATTAATGACATTAAAACAGTGTGCAGTCACTCTCGGATGCCTTTGACGTTTCACCTCAAATGCACTTTACTCAGACCTGCACATAACGTGGAAGCAGGCAGCCGCAAAGATGCAGTCATCACCAAAATTGGCCGCAGTGCTACCAGTGCCTCATGTGGAACCGTGGACCATCCAATCCCAGCTCTAATTGGGCGTTGTGATACGACGGAGCGATTTCAGGGACGTTTTCATGCCCCAATGCTGTCTATAGCCCCCCGAGGAGACCCCACAGGCAGTCGCCAAGTCAGAAGCGCTTTGCCTGCTTGCCTTATTCATACCAAACCCAATCAGCCGAATCAGTCAACAAATTATCCGATCAGAACACATGGCTGAGCTCCTCTCCAGCAAACTGACTCGAGGAAATGGACAAAGACCAGGCCACGCGTCACAGATAAGGAGCCGCGAGCTTGCTGGCGTACCAGAAAAAAAGCACATCTTCAGCAGTGTTTTTGAGCACAGCGTGAGATGAAAACGACTCAGACTTCTGTGATTACAGCGGGCTGGTATGGCCAAGATGAGGCTATTAGTGTTCCTCTCATCCCTTCCTTCCTTCATCCCTCCTTCACGCTCAGAGAAGTCGCCCTAGGGACGCATCTTTACGGATTCAGACACGCATTTTACGTCTTTATCGCGCCATGCATGACGAAAACACAGATATATAACCTTATGGGATTGGATGAGACCCGCAAACACAAATAGCCGGAGAGGTTCGCTGACAGAGGGAGGACCCATTGAATAGAATTAATTGTAAAGCTACTTTCATTTTAATTGAGTGTTCAGGATCTCGAAAGCCCATATCCGACTACCAAGAGAGAAAGTGCTTAAAGCACTCTCACACATGTGAATTTATTGGGAAAAGTCACTAGGGATGCGCATTTGGGGTTTTTAGTCTCACATTAAACCTCTTTGCTCTCACCACAGACAACAACAGACACATTGGTGAGATGTCAGGCAACTAATTTTGTACATTTTCCGCTTCCTTTACTTTTAAAATGGATTCCAGAGGAGGCTTAGATGAGCTTTCCAGCTGCATCTTAGTTACATCCAAAACTGTGGCGTTTTATTGCCATTATACTCAAGAGAACATATGCATCAGGCCTAATCGCCTGTTGAACTTGACACTGCATGATTCCATAATGCAAAGTTAGAATGCTAAATGGGCTTTATGCTTTGATGAGAGTGTAAATATAAACGGGCTTTATGATCCGCTGAGAGCACACAGTAAGTGTTTTGATGAACAGTGTTTTATTGTCTGTGTGCACCACTGACCACTGAAGAGCCTTTAAATGCAAAGCCAGCTGAGGGCAGAAGGGTGAGGAGGGCTGAAGAGGGTCGAAAAAAGAAATTCACATATCAAGGAGACGCACAGAAAGCCAAAGAGCAAAGGATGCAGAATGACAATTAGCCCTTAAGGGTTGATGACAAAACCTGTCACCTCCGAGTTTCTCCATCTCCAGCCGTCCTCTCTCCTCCCTCAGACTGATGAACTGTCGAACGCGTGTATGTGACATGAATGTGTATGTGCGTGCGACACAGAAGCTCATGTGTATTCCTGTGAGCACGCACGAGTCTCCTCTCATGAGTCAGTCAGTGAGTGTGTAAATGGCATGTGTGAGAGATGGAGAGAGAGAGAGAGAGAGAGAGAGAGAGAGAGAGAGAGAGAGGGAAGACATGAGAACCGACACATGGAATAACACAGTGTCTACACTGGACATGAGCGACAAAACATAATCGCTCCCATTATAATCAATGACAGCGTCAGTTGTATCATTCGCTAAGTTGAAGAAAGGCCTTTTCTATTTTTGACGCAATGCAGAGCTATGCAGTCCAGTTTTTCCTGTTCATATGAAAAAAATATATGAACAAATTTAATCTGTAAACAGACTGCAAATTTACACCGTGCTCAAAAGTTGACATAGTACACCTAGCAAAATATGCAAAATGTTAATTGTTTACACAAAATAAGAGGGGTCATACAAAACAATTATTTATCGTTTATGATATGTTTCATTTAGTACTGTCCTGAATAAGATATTTGACATAAAAGTTGTTTACATATAGACCACAAAAAAAAAAAAAAAAATTGCTGATTTTATAAAAATGACCCTGTTTAAAAGTTTACATACCCTTATTCTTAATACTGTTTGATCCACGACTATTTTTTATTTGTTTTGTGATGGTTGTTCTTGGTTGTCCCTCGTTTGTCCTGAGCAGTTAAACTGCCCAATGTTCTTCAGAAGAATCCTTCAGGTCCTGCAAATTCTTCAGTTTTCCAGCATCTTTTGCATACTTGAACCCTTTACAGCAGTGACTGTATAATTTGAGATTCATCTTTTCACACTGAGGACAACTGATGGACTCAATCAGAACTATTACAACAATTTCTTGCAAAAATTCACTGAAGCTCCATAGGGAACGCCATGCATTAAGAGCCGGAAGGTAAAATCTTTTTGAATTTCAAATTGTACTTAATTTGTCTTTTGGGAAACATGTAAGTATCTTCTGTTGTTTCCAAAGGGCAGTACTAAATAAATTTTTTTTTATATTTAAACAAATTAAGAAACATTTGGAAATCTTCATCCTGTTCAAAAGTCAGTCACTGCTGGAAAGGGTTCAAATATGCAAAAGATGCTGAAAAACTAAAGAATGAGCAGGACCTTAAAGATTTTTCTGAAGAAAATTGTGCAGTTTAACTGCTCAGGACAAACACAGGACTCAAGGACAACCATAAAAAAAAAAACTAAAAAAAACGTTGTGGATCATCCAGGTAACGATACAGTATTAAGAATCAAAGGTACAAAAATTATACTATATGTAAACATCTTTTATGTACAAAATCTTATTCAGCACATAACTAAATAAAAAATAACAAGCATTTCGTATGATCTTATTTTGCTGAAATAATTAACATTTTGCAGATTCTGCAGGGTGTATGTAAACTTTTGAGCATGGGTGTATGTAAACTTTTGAGCATGACTGTATATTTGAAAATTTGAACACAAAAAACACGAAAAAGCACAATTAGTTCAATATCAGTTTGTTTCACTTGAATGCCCAATTAAATTATCCTGGTTCCTTTCATAGCTGCACCCTATATTACAGAATTGTGCCAATTCTAGAGCCAGTGCATGAAAACAATTAATCAGAATAAACCGTATGCTGTATGTCTTAAGTTTAAGTTAAAAAGATGACATTAAATACATTTGAAATTATTAATATAATAATTAAATAACCTTTTTTTTTATTAATTGAAATTATTTAATTTTAAAAGGAAAATACAAATCAAAAAAATTATTTAAATTAAATATTTATTTATATATATTTTCTTATTTTTTTTATTTAAATAATCTTTTTAATTTGTATATTAATAAATGTATTAATATTTGAAAATATTCATTAAAATATTATCCTTCTTTTAAGCCAAATACAAACAAACAAAAAAATAATAAACAATTATTCCAATGACAATTCCAATAGGGTTCTCGCACCATCCTTGCTAAATATATTTAAAAAAATATATAACTTCACTGTTGCTTAAAGCTGCAGTCCGTAACTTTTTGGGTTAAAAATTATCCAAAATAATTTTTTGAGCAAGTACATAACCAGCCAGTGTTCAAACCTATCTGCTTGCTTTAGTTCGATTCAAAACGGTAAGGTTTTAATAATGTTTTTAACTCCAGTGGTACTGGTGGATTTCCGTGGGAAATTCGAGAATGTCTTTGCGTCATTACGTCACATCTGTACACATAAAGAAGGAGTCTCAGCTAGTAGGCTATATTGCGTGTGAGGATGTTGGAGGTGGAGGTTTATAGCCTTTTCTCAAAGCACTTGATATAATTAAACGTATTAATTTGATGGCGGATCCAGAAAGGTTCAAACGAGGCCCAATGTGAAAACGAGGATAAATATCTGAAGGGATTAAATGTAGTCACGCAATGCTGATGTTGTTAACATTAACAATTTGATCAAGTATCAGTTGCACGGTTTGACGTGATATGATAAGGGTTCGTTAGATTTAATCAGCGCGATTTACTGCAATGATTTTTTTCCCTTAGTTGGTCAGAAAAAAAGTGGATGTCACTTCCTTGTTCAGATGACATTTTCCAGTGACAATTCTTATGTTGGTCATACTTTCCAAAAAGTAGAATCTGAATCTGATCCCGAATGACAGTATCCACACCGCGCGGTGACTGACAATTGCACATTCTCAAAACATTGGATTCATCCGCGCTGTGCCGTGTCGAGGTACAACCCACGTTGATAATTCCGTGAATAACTGCAATTGCAGAAATGGCGACAAAGTGGAAAAACTACGGACTGCAGCTTTAAGTTTAGCTCACAACTAGTATTTTCAACATTGCTGGCGTGCAGCTTTGACGCTTCCAGTGTAGACAGGATGTAATAGATGTGATGTGTAAAGATGTGAGTGGGCGCACAGACACACACATACAGGCAGACACACACTCCCATAAATAAAATTGATTCCATTCTCGGAGCGGAGTTAAGCTGTCCTTTTTCCTGTGTCACCATCACATCTCCTCTACTTCCAATCTCCGTCTCCCTGTCAGCCCTTTTTTTAGTTGTTTTCGCATTCTCACTCTGTCCGTGGACAAATTACGGTGATTATCATTTAGTTTCTCTATTCTTAAACTCTCTTTAAGAACTCTCTTAACCTCTCTTCTTTTGCTATCTTTTTTCGTCTTCTCCCCTCAATCTTCGTTTTTTCCCTCTCCTTCTCTTTTGTTCTGTAACCAGCAAAGACTCAGGGGAAATAAATTAGTAATATTTATGATGAAACCTTCTCTGTATCGTTGCTTCTTATCTCGTCGCCTCATAAAAAAAGACACTGATCTTAACAGGCGTACCTATGTAGTCATCCATCAAACAATCTACCCAGCCATCCATCACGGGCACAGTGCACTCCTCTGCTCCTTTCGGCTGCCCAACACGGTTCAAGGCTGTTAAAACTACAGAAACCAGCTCAACTCCCCCTGCACCTGAGTCTGCATCTATTATACCAGGGATGCATCGGCCTCCCCTCAACATTTTTCAAACGTAATTGCAACGGTCAAAACAGCTCCCAAAACGCCTGTAATTTGTTTGCTTTTATCTGAAGTGAATTCCCGGAGAGATTTCTAAATCGGCTTCCAAGTACGAGAAGATTTACCCAACCTTGCCCAGTGAACCTGAACGTCTACCTGGGTGAGACTTTGATATATTTTCCCCATACGCTCTCTCTTCAGTCTTCAGATAATCTCACCCCGACTCACCCTGGTAAAAAAAATCGGAGAAAGAGAAGCGCAGAGCTGATGTCGGGAGAGAAAGGACCCTTCTATGACCATACTAATAAAGGGCTGGTATGTAATTGTGCAGAACTGGGGGGGTGGCTGCGTTTGTTAGTGTTATGGCCCTTATGCAGGCACAGTTAAACAGCTGGCAGTGTGCACTAGATAAGGCTCTGTCTATAACCGACCAGTAACTCTAGATCTCCTGTCTCCCATTCATAGAAATGGCCAGTTTATGTGCACCAGGTTGTGCACACAATCAAATCCCAAGACCATTTAGGAAAACAAAATAACACATTTTGCCAGTCTTACTGATGGAAACAACAGGAAGGGGATGAGAAAATGGGGCAGTGATATGATTTAAACTACCACAGCTCAACATGCATGGAACACATGCATTAACATATAGACCATACTATGATGTATTTAAATTTACCATCAACAATAGTATCCACAAAAATCCCAAAGTACTGTAAAATCATAATATGGAATGTGCTGGAAAGAGTGTTAAGCCAATCCGGTTTTATTAGAAGCTTCAGGAATTGGTGAAATTGTAATAATTCACACAAAGACATATGACCAAAACCTAACTCTGAAACCCAATCACTAACTACTGTATATGAAACTGTAATAGAAAAAAACAACTATAGAAGTTTAATACAGAAAATCTATGAAGTAAGATTTCACCATCTTAATTATTAAGAGTTTTCATGAAAGTATAATTTGCCATTTGTTTCCTCTGGAAATTCGAATGTGTTTTTAGGGTGGCATGTCTGTGGCGATGCGAACATCACTTGAGGAGACTTTCGTTAAAAATACAGTAAAACAGTAATATTGTAAAAAATACTGTTACAATTTTAAAATAACTGTTTTTGTTGTAACTTATTATTTTAAAATGTATTTATTCCTGTGATGGCAAAGCTGAATTTTCAGCATCATTACTCCAGTCTTCAGTGTCACATGATCGTTCAGAAAACATTCTAATATGCTGTAGCATATTATATGCATTATAACATTTACTGTTATTATCAATGTTGAAAAATGTTGTGCTGCTTAATGTTTTTTTTAGGGGGGGATTCTTTTTTTTCAGGATTCTTGAAATCCGAGTTTGTTTGTTTGTTTTTACAAAGCATACATCTTTACGGTCACTTTTCAATTTAATGTGTCCTTGCAGAATAAAAGTATAATTTCTTTTAAATAATATAAAAGAAAACGAATTGACTGACACCAAACTTTTGAATGACAGTGAAAGTAGCACAACTACCTCAAGAATAAGTTCATATGCATGATGAATCAGACAAACCATTTTAGTCCTTATATAGCAACATTATTAACTCATGCTGTTAAAGCACATCACTTCAAAATCTGTGTATGATTGTGTGTGTAATTTATGTTGCAGAACTAAATTAAAAAGTTTTAATTTACTTTAAACTCCCTGAAAATTCCTGTGGGAACCCATGGAGGAAAAAAAGCTAATTATCATGTGGGTTTTAACAAATGGTTCTACGTGGGATATAGCCTACTTAAAAGAGTGTGTTTTTTCAAAGATGGCTTTTATTGTAGCCACTATGGTAATTTGACAGACACTATTGGTACCATGGAAAACGTATGTAAGGGACATATAGATGTAGACTTGATGTATTAGGAAAGTTACTCACTTTGTATGAAGCGTGGAGGGTTGTCGTTGACGTCCGTCAATCGTACAGTAATTGTAGTCGTTCCTGACAGGCCACCAAGATGTCCGCCCATGTCTTTAGCTTGCAGGACCACCAGATATAGATCCTGCGCTTCTCTATCCAGATCAGGAACTGCAGTACGCAGGATGCCTGAGGGAGAAAAAGAGACAAAGAGAGAAGCACATCACAAATTCAATCATCTCCTTGAATCAAATAAATTCCATGTGTTCTCTGACCGTAAGTTTGTAGAAACATGTCCCAGTGGACAAGGTCACCCGTGCAAGACTCCTACCATCGGACAACAGTCTACAATGGAGGTTTATTAAAATATCACAATGAAGTTTAACTATGGATACACACTTTACTGCATATTGGAGTGCACCTTTCAGAGTGCTACGGCTCAGAATGCTAATTCCTGCTAATGAGTAAAAAAGAATGCCATGCAATGCAATGTATACACGACAGAATTAGGTTAATATCCTTGATTAGCATTCACAAAACTCCAGGAGAAAAAGCCCTCTCATTCATATCAGTGTGGGGTCCACAAATGTCAACAAAATTAATTAGGTTTCATTAGACGGCCAAATGGAATCAAAACACGAAGGAAGTCCATTATCCACATAGACAGAGACACAATGCACCGACTGCTACACAAATATTCGCACAATGGATCTGTGCGTGCAGTAAAATTCATCTTTCACTCTCTCGCTCCTTCTCTCGCCTGTCATACACACAAATACCCATCATTCTATTCTCAACCCTTACGCTCACACATAGAGATAGGCCACACAGTCACCACTGCGTGTAGAATCACCCTGTGCTCACTTCACTTCTGCCAATTCCACTCTACAGCACAAAGAAGCAGGAGTGATTTTTCAAATGACTACAGCCCCCCTGTAACCCTGAATAAAAGCCTCTCACCAGCCTCTGGGTCACAAACCAGACCCTCTGACAGGCACAGAGGCAGAGCGCAGAGGCCGGTAAGCTTGCCATTTAAAAGAAAAGTTCACCCAGAATTTCTGTCATCATTTACTCACCTTCATGCTATTGCGAACCCACATGCTGTCATTTTATTCTGTAGAACACCGGTGATATTTTTAAGAATCTTTATGCACCCACAACCATTTAAAACTTTGGGGTCGGTACAATTTTGTTATTTAAAGTCTCTTAAGCTCACCAAGACTGCATTTAAAATACATAAAAAAAACAATGTTGTGAAATTAGTTACTACAACTTAAAATAATGTTTTCCTGTCATGGCAAAGCTGAACTTTCAGCAGCCGTTATTTCAGTTTCACACGATCCTTTAGAGAATATGCTGATTTGTCGCTTATTAAAATGTATTATTATACAAGTTGAAAAAGCAGCCGTGCTGCTTAATAATTTTGTGAAAACTGTGAATAGAAAGTTCAGCCTTTACTTGTCTGTACTGTCACTAAGTGATTAATTTTATGTTTCCTTGCTGTATTAAAATATTAATTACTTTAAAGAAAAAAATATCTCACTGACCTCAAACTTTTAAATGGTTGTGTATATAATGGCAGCAAGCAACACAAAAAAAGCCATAAAAGTATCCCATTTGGCATGAAGTCATACAATATCTTTATGTGAGAAACAGACTGACATTTAAGTCGACAGATTGCACAAATGTTTCCTCAGCCAATCAAGTGAAAAACATAATTTGTTCCCAAAAAAGAAAGCCAATTTAAAATTACTCACTAAATGCTGTATATAAGCCAAAGGGACGATGTATCATCGATTAAAAATGTCAGAATCATCATTTAATCTGGAGATGTGAGCTTTGGTGGCATCAGTGAGTAATGACTTGCAAAACTATCATATGACTTCAGAAGACTTGTAATATGACGCATGAGTGAGTCATGGACTAGTTTTTATGGTGATTTATGTCCATTTTGTCCTGCATGGTAACTGGATTGTCATTGTATGGCAAGACTCAAGAGCTCAGCAAAGATTCTTAAAAACATTTGACTTTGTATTCCACTGAAAATATAACAGTTACAGCATACAGGTTTGGAATGACATGAAGGTGAGTAAATGATGACAGAATTTAACTATTCACAAACCTGTGGTGACGTCCCACTTTGAAGCATTTCTCTTTTTCCCACAGCCCTCAGAAGTGTGATTTGAGTTAGTGTTTGCAGCATTTGTTAGAAGTGCAGCAGCTCAGCTGGTATGAATATATTTCTGCCAAGTCAGTCTGGATTAACGAGCATTGAAGAGAGGGAGGGAAGAACCAGGAATAGAGGAAGGAGGAAAGAACCAGAGAGATGAAGGGATGACAGAGTGAGGGGGAACTGATCAGGGCTTTGAAGGGAGAGAGCGTGGTGCTGATGGCTGATCAGGGACTGAGACCAGCCTAAAGAGAGTATAACATGAAACTGAAGACTCTCTATTCTACAAAAGCATTTTATTGTAGGTTTCACTGATTTTAGTGACTTAACTTGAGGCTTAGTGACTTCACTTGTCCCTCATGGATGAAGGACGGTGAGAATCTGATTAAGAACGTGTTCTCTATGGACAACCGATTAGCCAAACACTTGAAGCGGTTCTTCAAACAGTTTCTCATTTAAATGTTTTAGATTTCCTCATGTTAGTGGTATCTACTGTTATTGTGTTGTTGTTATTGCATACTCTGAAGTCAGAGAACTTTATTTTTACAACTTTTATTGACAGTACAGTAGAGAGAAGGTGGGAAATGATGGAAAAAACAAGATCAGAAAAAGATGCAAGCCAGACTTAAACTCATACTCAACACCACATCACGTATCAAAAACCTGCGCTATACCCTTCTTAAAACATACCTGGTTTATGGTTATTAGTGCTGGTTTGATGTTGGCATAGCTGGTGGACAGCATGACCTTTCTGGTCACAAGCAATACTATGAAAGGGAAAATGGTTGACGAGTGATGTTGACCCTTTCGTCAGGCAACAACATTTTAAACAATTCTGGAAACAATGTCCAACTCCTTTGTCTTGCTAAGGCTAATTTCATAGCTAGAATTGTATGCATCGCTAAATACAGAGTAAAATAATATAATCACCCTTTGTGCATAATTTACTGCTTGTAATCAAAATGATGCTAAATTGTGAAAATGGATTTTTTCAGATGATAATTGATCTTCACAAATTTAATGTCAAGCATGATTTTCACTTACACTTTTGTCTATTTTATGGATTTTCATTGCATTACTTGTTTGATGTGATCTATGTCATTGATCAATGTTTATATGTGAATAAATGCTAAATTAAATCTGTATAATATATAAAGCAATCGTGTTTTTTCAGAAGACTTGAGTTTAACTGCTCAATTCACATGTATTACGCTTTAATAAACTGTTTGAAGCTTGAAAGGTTGGGGGGAATGAACTTTCAATGTAGTGACATAAATCTCACAGGTTTCAATAAAAAATATCTTCATTTGTGTTACAAAGACAAACAAACGTTTTAAAGGGGTCCTATTATGCTTTTTCACTTGTTCAACTTTAGTAGTGTGTAATGTTACTGCTTGAGCATAAAATAGATCTGCAAGGTTACAAATCTCAAAGTCCACTCCGAAGGGAGATATTTTAATAAAAAGAATTCACTTTACAAGAACTACAGTGAACGAATCGTTTGAACTACAACACGATTGTTTCGGGTTTTGTGAAGTCACAATGTTACTCATTTAAGTAATCCCCAACCACAGATTTTTTTCCACAACATTTCCAAAACTCATTTTACGAACTTAAGAGTGGTAAAAAATTTGTTTTAAACACTGTTCCTGAACATTTGAACATATGAACAGTTCCATAACCCCAACATTTAACCCAACATCCTAAAATGGACCAGTTCCCACTTTGTAGGGACAATCTGTTGTTTGTGGATCACAACTGTATGTCTTATTATTTGTAGTTGCGTTTTCTATTAACTAGTTCTACTTCTAATTCCAATTATAAGTTTTATGTTGTTGCTACGATGTAAACAAAGGGCAAAGCTTTGGCTCTGCTCGCCTGCAACATTAGTGTTGATATAGAGTTAACTGTAGCTTTCGTAAGCTCTCGCTTTTGTAAAGCTGTTCACCACTCCTTAGGCCTTGTGTCCACCAAACCGTTTTTTCACGCAGCTGGTGTGTTTTTTCAATTGTTTTCAATGGGAGCGCAGTGTTTTTAGAACGCCATGAGCGTATGAGGCGCTGAGCGTTTTTTTCACGCTGAAGCTCTGAGCGCTCAGCGTTTTTTACTGGTCGCCGAGAGTTGAAGAATGTTCAACTTTGGGTAAAACGCAGCGCTCATCACTGTCACTTTTTACCCAGCCGACCAATCACAGTGGAGGAGTCGCGGGACAAATACCACACCGACCAACTGACATCAACCAGCAGAGCTAACCGAACAAAATGGATGAAAAATTCATTTTTAGTATGAAACAAATTATCTGCAAAATCAGTTACAAGTAAACTGTGTTGCGGATGTTCTGTATAGCAACGAAGCGTCTCAACTGAAAAAAACGCAAAAAAACGCAAAAAAAAAGCGCCCACAGCTAGGCGTTTTCAGCAGAGCGTCTAGCGTTTTCAGCTGGCTAAAAACGCTTTGGTGGACACACGGCCTTAGGAAAATTAGCCATGGTTTTGTGATTGATTACTGTTTGTATTACCATAGTTTTCCGTCAAGTATCATGCTTAAATGGTGTATAACGCATCTTAAATGTATAAGAAAATTCCAAAATAAAAAATAAAATAAAATCCGTGCTTGCAAAGTGCGTGCATTAAACCGTTTTGCACAATCCTCTTGTTTGTTATCATTCTTAAGTCTGAATCAGGCTTGAATTGGTTTGAAATTGACGGCAACTGTAATATTTACATCTGAGTAGAGCTCGTGGTTATAGTAAAGGGTGTGAGATTTCCCGAACTGGTGCCAATCACGACACCCTGGGGCAGCTAACCAATGACAGCACAGTTCGTATTTCGGAATGAGGGCCTTCATCAAAACAGGAGCTAAACGGTGCGTTCTAGCCAGAATGGGGAGTGAGGTGCTGTAATAATGTAAAATATGTGAAAAATAATGTGTTTTTTGAACAATCAATCATGAAAGCATTTTCTAGTACACCCCAAAAACAAAATCATGACTTGGTTAAAGGGAATGATAGAACAAAAATCAGTTCCTGGGGGGAAAAACCCACCTGTCTGAGGGTCCATTGAGAAGTGCGGCTGCCCCTGAACTAGCGTGTACACCAGCCGTGCACTGTTCCCATATGTGGGATCGTCCGCATCTGAAGCCGTCACCTGGATAATGGAGGTCCCTGAGGAATAGTTTCAGGGAGAAAGACAATTAGATATGATCAATACAGCACATATGAACACATGTCATAACAGGACAACCACATTAAATGGAGAGAGCCGCATAAAGACTGACACATTCTCTCCCTCTCTCCTCTCCTCTCTCCCCCCCCTGCTGCAGTGTGACAAATACAGTATTCACTTTCTCTTTTCCCCAGCCGCACACCTTCTTTCATTCGCGCCTCTGACTGTCTCACTTCATTTCTCTTCATCTCCTTCTCCAATTCCCCATTTGCTCCCTCTCTCAATCTTTATGCCTGTTTCTGCGGCCACCCTCCCGTTCCCATAACTCCCTCACGTCTCGAATCTCTCCTGCGTTCCTGACAGATATGGACTTTCTTCCAACCAAATAAATCAAAGAGCTTCATGCGAAGGACCGTAATGGTTTGAAAAGAACATATATATGTACAATGGAAAGAGAACTACGTTTCCCATGGGGCAACGGCTGACAAGCTCAGAGGGACGAAGGGATTTGTGGGAGCAGCTGTTGCTGTTTTCAGACATCAAAGGCCTGACAGTGTCACCAAGAGAGCTTGTGGGTTGAGAGGAGGGAGCCGTCTGATTACAGATCTTTCTCAGGTAGTTAAGAAGCGGCAAATGGAAAAGGTAGGAGAAAGAAAGCAAAGAGAGATTGTCACTGTAAACGAACAATCAGATAGGCAGATAAAAAAACAGACATGACTGCCGGGTTGACGCAACATGTACCGGCTCAGAGAAATCTATTCATATTCAATTTGAGCGGAACTGAAGAAACAAGGCACAATTTAGACTGATAACGCATTCACACTGCTAGAATATAGATTTGAATGGCGCTCGGGTTTCGTTTACCCCAGCAAGGGTTCAAGCATTCAGATGCAGTGCCGAATATTTCTTGTTTGCGGATGGGATGCTTTGAAATTAATTAAACCTATTTCAGGCTAAACAAAACAACCACGACTGTCGAGGGGTAATATTTTGAGCCTGGCTCAAACGGACGTAAAGTCGATAAACGCGAGAGGTTATTTCACCAAATGAGCGTCATTAACATTTAAACGGTGCAAATTATAGAGAGCGTTTCCTCAGCTTTTCATCTGATGATTTTTGGGACAGCGTGAATCCTGCATTATTCAAAAATCATTGACATTCACAGAGAGAAAAACGTGCTAGCAGGGATGAGCCTATGCTGTCTTCCGCTACCTATGTTCGCCATCTCGGGTACTGTGGCACTGTAGGGTCCGTCCTCGAAGACAGGTGGGTTGTCGTTGATATCTTGCACTCTAATGATGAACTGGGAGGAGGGCTCCAGGGCACGCTCTGTCTGACTGTCTGTTGCCGTGGCAATCAGACGGTATTCGTCCTTCTCCTCCCGATCCAAGGGCTTGGTTACGTGGATGTTGCCTGTCTTCTCGTCAATCACGAACACTGACCCCGCCCCCTCACCCCGCAGCACGTACTTAGTTCGTCCATCACCTCTGTCCATGTCAGTGTGAAGCTGATGAGAAGAAAAAGAGAGGGAAAGAATGAGACAGAAATATTACAAGAGACTGAAGTGTTCAGAAGAACAAATAGTATACTGAGGTCAAAACACTACAGACTTTATAAAAAACAGACATTTGCATCAAGCAAAAACAGTCAAATAGAGGATTAATCTTGAAATATTGACGCCACTGTGATGGGTGAAGACATTGGGGGCTCATCCGCAGATAGTACAGATGGGCGGTAATGATCACACAGCCTTGCGTGAAGCACTCGTACTCGAGGCATTGATTGCGGGCGGAGTCTGGTTACCGGATCAGCAGCAGTCTACGGCTAAGGAGCCTTCATGCAGTGAGCAAAGCCTGGGCTGCAAAGGGAGCGTCTGACGCTCAGAAAGAAGAGTGTGGGGAACGCATCAGCATTCATCCTCATTATCGCTTCTACGTGGCCAGAATACGGCTGCTTAAAAAGACCCCATAACAGCACAACTTCTACAAAAAGTGCCACACAGCAAGTTTGGAAGACAAATGGGAGCGTGTCCTATGTTTGCAGGCATTCGAGTGTGGAAAGGGCTGAGTATGTTCCCTCAATGGAATCAAAATGGAGATTTTTTTGGAATCAGAATATTCATCGTTTTTGCAGATTGAATTTTGAGACTAAACATGTGGTTGCGTAGATGTTAAATCCCCAAAGAATGCCCTGAAACTCTGTGGGCAGTGATGAGGAAAACTCTAAGAAAAACATTCTGCTCAGTGATACACACATTTTTCTGTACAATATCCAGGCGTAATGCAACAAGATGGCAAGCAATAAAAACATTTTTTCCATGTCATGGGGTGTTCACATTGAGGTCTTCAGGTCACTGTACTGTTGGTTGGTAGTAGGCGTTCCTACTCAGTATGTTCAGATGTAGTTTAAAAGTTCTTCAATCAGTCTAAAGCAGTAATTTTTCCTTTTATGTCATGTAAAAGTTTTAGACAGAATAAAATTGTACTAGTCTGCGAACAGACCACTGTAGCCTAACATTATCCAGCATTTGTAATCAAAATGATTAAACCCTCATTGCAAATCAGGTTTATTGGCAAAACTTACAGACTTTCAGCTGTTTGATTGCTGAATTAACAAATCAAACAAAAGTAACTGAAATAGCTCAACCCAACAAATGTTTTGAGTAGTTTCCCCAAAAACAACTGAAAATGTGACTTTTAAAGGTGCCCTATAATGTGAAATTGAATTTATGTTGGCATAGTTAAATAACAAGAGTTCAGTACATGGACATGACATACAGTGAGTTTCAAACACCATTGTTTTCTCCTTCTTATTTAAATCTCGTTTTTAAAAAACACCCCTGAAAAACAGGCGAATCTCCACATAATACCGACTGTGACGCAACAGTCGGGGATCACGCCTCCAAAGATTTGCATATCCCAGCCCTCAATGACAAGCACTGCACAGCCGAGTCATCATCGGAACAAGCGAGGATCAGAGAGAAAATGGCAGATCATGGAATAAATGCTATGTTCCAGGCTGTGCAGGGGATGTGAGGTATTTTCATACCCTTCCCAC
Organism: Semotilus atromaculatus; assembly: GCA_031834385.1. Lineage (NCBI taxonomy): Eukaryota > Metazoa > Chordata > Actinopteri > Cypriniformes > Leuciscidae > Semotilus > Semotilus atromaculatus. The sequence goes on along the minus strand of JAULUF010000044.1, from coordinate 33,689,479 downwards.
AGAAAAGAAATGTCAACAGGCGTGGACGCGTGGTTGATGTTTATATTAATCGGATACCGCAACAGTTTAATTCGAAGTTGTTAGTTTGCTCTGCCCATTTCACCACGGACTTATTTTCGAACCTGGGACAATATCAAGCTTCTCTCAGCGTCTCAAACTGAAGAAGGGGGTAATTCCAACTATATTCCCGCAACCGGTAAGTAGTGATTTTATTAAAGATAATTTACACTGTGTTAGATCCAGCGCAAGATCCTAGTACAGTAATAGCAAACTCCAAGTAACGAGCATACATAACTAACGTTAAATAGGCTAATTCTCAGTGAAAAAAGTATACAGAAAGCGGTCAAAGAACAATCCACACAGCGCGAGTTTATCTCTCTTGCCAAACTCGTTATGAAATCAATGACGCTGTTACACTGCACAACGAAGCTCTCATAGAAGTAGGCTATGTCATCGTTTGCATTGGTGAAAGCATTAGAGAGAGAAACTGCGTTGTCTCGCGATCAACAGACTGTCATCTGCTTGCTCAATGCTCATCACAGCAACATTTTATGTGATGGAAATAGATTTAAATACTTTAAAAACATCTCACGATTCGTTAATCTCGATAGCTGTAATAGTTAAAACGTATATAACAGCTGTAATAAAAGTATTCGAGAGAGTTTCACATGTCATATTTCATATGCAAGCATGTCAGCCAATCACAGCAGTGGCCGGTTCTCACAGCAGACACGCCCCTTCAAACAGAGTGTTCAAATCAGAGACTAAAATCAGGCTAGGAAAAATGCCTTTTATTTCTAAATTATGACTATTTTTGATCTAAAAAACATACTAACATTATAAGGGCAACCCAGGAAACATTATAAAATAATAAAAAAAAACATTCTAGGGCACCTTTAATGAATCGGCGAATTGTATCGGCCCCGATCACACAGAGGCAGTGCGCTGCATTTTTGTTGCTAAGCAACCACGGAGTCAGCTGTCCTGTCAGTTTAATCGCGAGTCAGCTGTCCTGTCAGTTTAATCACGAACACTCTAAAAAAAAAAACGTGATAAACGTGAAAAACTTGATGTCGTCTGGCGCTTTTTCCGCTCGAATTAGCTTTTTTCAACTGCAAAAACGCGAGGCGCAGCAGGCAGTAAAACGCGAGGCACCTGGGGTGCATAAACAGTGCGCAGAACGCTAACTGCCATAGGAAAACAATTGAAAAAAGGCGCCTTTCACTGCAAAAAATGCGTTAGGTGTGATCTAAGGCGCATACTAAAATCACATGGTTTTCATGCCAGAACTCCAAGACGTATACCACTACTGACCTAAAAGCACAAGAAAATTCAGCTCCAATTTGCTCAAAATCATATAAAAATAAGCCACAGAAGTTTTTGTATTCTGTTGTGTGGAGCGATGAAACAAAACTAGAACTTTTTGGCCCTATTAATCAGCGGTATGTCTGGAGGAAGAAGAATGAAGCATATGCTGAAAAGAACACTCTGTCTAGAGATAAGCATGATGGGTGGGGCTCTGTGGTGCTCTGGGGCTGCTTTACATCCTCTGGCACTGGGAACCTGCAGCGTGTGGTAGGCAAGATGGATTCATTGAAGTATCAAGAAATCCTAGGAGAAAACGTCATGCCGTCAGTGAGGAAGCTGAAACTTGGGCGTCATTGAAACTTTCAACAGGACAATGATCACAAGCATAGCTCAAATTCCACCAAGGCTTGGTTACAGAAGAAGTCCTGGAAGATTCTACAGTGGCTATCAGTCACCTGACTTGAACACCTAAAGAAAATATCTGGTGGGATTTGAAGAAGGCGGTTGCACCACGCAAACCCAAGAATATTACTGAACTGGAGGCCATTATTCATGGCTAAGATTTCTCAGAAACGTGTCTGGTTATACATCTCGTTTGCAGCAGGTCATAACAGCAAAAGAGTTTTCTCTAAGTACTGTACTAAAGATGCTTGCCATGAAGGGGTTGAATAATTTTGAGACTGTAGAAGTCATTAAAAGCTGCATTTTCAGTTGAATTTGGGGGAAAATACTTGAAACATTTATTGTGTTATATATTGTGTTAACTATTTCAATTACTTTTGTTTGATTTGTTCATTGCAAACAGCTGAAAGTCTGTAGATTAATACAGTCTGTAGATTAATCTAGTCTGTAGATTGCCAATAAACCTGATTTGCAAGTTGAATAATTTCGATTACAACTGTATAATGAAAAATAATACATTATTTTATTAAAAAATTGTGATGTTTATTACATTAGTAAATATTCATTATATTTTCCACAGGCCAATCACAATAAATAAATAAATAAATAACTTTTATATAACCCTTTTCTGTGTACTTTCCAATACTACAGCTCAAAGCATTTCATAGCATGGGTGGAGGGGTCTCCACAATAAACATCCATCTAGATGATGCTACACCAGTTGTCAGTGGAGAGGAGACAGTGTGAAGTAGCCAATTAAATGTGGATGATTAGGAAGCCATGATGGAGAGAGGACAATTTGACCGGGGCAGAGGAGTTGCATCCTTACTCTTTTCAATAAGCACACTTTTAATTACCATGAACAGCCAAGACTTTGGTTTAGTCACTGTTTACACCTGGTATTAAATCCATTTCTACTGTTTAGACCTGCTAGTATTCATCTCAAATGAGTCTTCTGTAGCCACTTTGATCAGATTTTTAGGGGAGGGTCTCAAGACTATACATTACTTACCACATCAGAGTGATACTACAAGTTTGCAGGTGCAAAAAAAGCTACAATAAGTCACCACATTACTGATTACTGCATAAAAATGAAATCCTACTGCAAACATGATGTTCTGAATTAAATGCTCATTTGTTATTTTAGCTCCTATTCAAAGTAATTTTGGATGCACTTTACATAATCTGTGTCAATTAATGCTGATGCCATGCAAATCAAAGATATTCCACGCAGTCTTGTGCATGTGTATGCACCGTTATCTCATTAGTAATCATACATATTTGTAGGTAAACTGGTTCTGGTACACATATATTTTTGTATGTTAGGAAAGACACCTAAGCATAAATTATTAACGTATATGAACAACTTTCACTGGGTTTGGATCTGAAAAAGTATTTTTTTAAATGTTTTTGACAAGAAGTGCAACCAATGCTGCATTAATCTGATTAAAAAAATACTGTAAAAACAGTAATATTGTAGCTTAATTTTCAGCCTAGTTACAGTACATTTAGGGAAGAGGTCGGATTAAAGACAAATATTTATATAATAGTAGAATGTAACTGTACAAATGAAGAGTTCAGATGCAAAAGCCTCTAAGTGCCTTTTGAAATTTTCTTCTAGAATGATCATTTTTATCAAGCTTGTATATTTAAGTTCAGTAATTTCACTTAAATGACAATTAATAGGTAATCTTCATTGCCATTTAAGTGAAATTACTGAACTTAAATATACAAGCTTGATAAAAATGATCATTCTAGAAGAAAATTTCAAATGGCACTTAGAGGCTTTTGCATCTGAACTCTTCAAATATATATATAGATAATTATAATATTATATAAAAAATATTCTCTTTTTTGGTATTTTAAATGCTATCAGTATGTCCATTACGCTTTCCAGAATATAACAAAATGCACAAAAACATACATTTATAATATTCATATATAAGTGTTGCAATATAATTTATGAGATGAGGCTGGTAAATATGCATGGAATGGATGCTTTTGCTGCAAGTGTAATTTTCTTTCTAAGCGGCAAAACGTTTTGGACCCCACGCTTGTTTTTTAGTCCTGATCTCTTGTTATTGGTTAGCTGAAACGGATGTTAATACCAGGTGTTAGTACCTCAGCTTCGGTTGGTAACCAGTCAAGGGATATACGTGGCAGCCAGTCCAGGTGTCTAGTGTCGTTGCTAGGGAGAGCGGGCAGCTACGAAGCTGTTGCTGTGTTATGGCTTTGGAATTCCTGATTCCATCCATTAATTCCGCCTTGAGCTCTTGGTCAGTCAAGCCTGCCAGCAGTTTGCCGTTCCAAGCTCGGGGTTCTTAACGAAGGGCCTTAATGACCCGCCTTAACGACAGGCCTTAACGACAAGACTTAACGAGGCCCTTAATGAAGCTGCCGCTATCGTTAAGGCTGGAGATGGCGGGATGATGAAAGACACGGAGAAACCCCTCTGTGTAGTCACGGAGAACGAGAGGAGCGTGTCCTTTTGTCCCTGGCATTGACCTGATCGACGTGACCTCACCCAACACTCCTTGTGATTTACACATCCAATAACACAGATGTAGTGGCATGGCTCAAAACAAACACTCACACAGACTCAAGGACAGACACACAGCGTGATGCACAACCACACACACACTTCCAAGCAGATGCCTGACCACATTAGAGAAAAAAACAGGCATGAATTTAAAGTCGCACCATTATTGGCCCTACTGAGATTTGAATATTGGAACTAAATGAGGTATAATATCTACACAGACGAAGTGGGCTGACACCTTAATAAAGGATTTATCAGTGAGGCTGTTAATTCAAAAACAAGACATTTTAAAAAGCAACTGAATTATACATGAGACCGCATCCGAAAGGTCTAATTTATGCACTGACACCCAGTTGACCATAATATGCATTCAAATTAGCCATGCCAATTCCTGCCAGACATCCTGTTTCAAGGACATATTCTCAGCTTCCTTTGTATACATCGGCATTATCATTAGGCCTCTAAATCAACTAAATTACTTATATTATAAAGTAATGTTCTTATACTCATATAGTCAATTTCATATTTTTGCAATAACCATAAATCATGAACTGTGGGAAAAAATATTCAGTGTCAACCTCTAAATCACTTAAATAACTTATTCGGGTATACTCAATTTCACATTCCTGCAGCACAATAAATCATAAAACATTGGGAGTAGGGGGAAAAAAATGTATTTCGCATCTGTGCATTAACCTAATGAATGTGTTTTCCTGGGCAGATTTATTTAGCGCCCCGTGAGTTGGGAGAAACAGTGTTTGAGAAAATGGCACTTCAGCCATCATGTGAAATGGGTTTTGACTGCTCTAAACAGCAATGCGGTGGCCTGGATACCGAGAGGCCATCTACACACATAACCATTATAGAAACACACACTCCGATACACACAGATCTCAGCGTGTTATGAGTTTCAATCCCCCTTTGCGACCAGGGAATCTTATCAAAGGCTTTAAGGCTGATGGGAGAGAATCCTCGGCTCCTTCACGTCTGAGTGAGGAAGATGAAGCTCACACGCTTCTCAGAGGAGCCCAGCCTCACATGACTCACTAGCCAGTTGATCAATTTTATATGTAAATTAAACAAATGTTTATTTTATATATATATATATATATATATATATATATTATAGTTATAGATCATCTAAAGAAATAAGTCAATGTTTCACAATGCTGTTGTTGATCCTAAATATAATTCTTAAACAATGATAATGTGAAATTAACATGTTATTTTTTTATATAATAAAATAAAATATATAATATATATATATAGTTTATTGTAATTAATATTATTATTTATAATTAATCAATAAACAAGAACTATGTTAATAAAAATTATATATATATATATATATATATATATATATATATATATATATATATATATATATTTGACTTTGATATATAATTGACATTGACTTATTTCTTTAGATGATCTATAACTATAATATATATATATATATATATATATATATATATATATATATATATATATATATATATATATATATATGTTTCACAATGCTGTTGTTGATCCTAAACATAATTCTTAAACAATGATAATGTGAAATTAACATGTTAATTTAGAATAGGGTAATCTAAAAAGAGTGTGTGTGTGTATGTATGTATGTATATACTGTATATATATATATATGTGTGTGTGTATATATGTATATATGTATATATATATATATATATATGTATATGTATATATGCATGACCGAAAATTAAAAAAAAAATGTATTTAAATAGAATGAACGAAAGAACGAATTTAACTAACATGATACTGTGAAAAATCAAGTATAATACTTTCAAAATGTAATCTGACTACCTGTCAATATTGAAAGATCTGATAGATTTGATAGCTTCATAGCTACTTCCACTTAACGGCTTGAAGGCATATCTTGCAAACCAGAGCAAATGACAGAACCAGACAATCTATTACACATCTATGTTATTTCTGATCTGGCGAAGTGACAGGTCTCTCTTGCAGGTGCAGTGCGGGATAATTCCAAATCGGGATGACCTTGCTTGGTTAACTCTCCACTCTTGGCCCTGCTGAATGACTAAGAGCAGGCGTGACTGTGTCTTCTCACCCAGACTGACCTTCCATCTGTTTGGCCCCCAGCTAGAACCAACCTCGCATCCCTCACCGGATCTCCTCTGCCAGGCGGCTCCGCACATGCAGCCCGGGGGCCCGGCTGAGAGTCCACGACTGTGGGGCCCTTATCTATCCACTGACACATAATTAACTTCAGCCCTGCCAGCCCAGGCGCACTGACCGCATTATTAAAGCTGTTTACTCTGTCGTAGTCTGACACGGTAACACCAAAGTGCCAGACTCCTGAAGTGCAGCCCTGTGAACTCCAGAACAAGAGGGTTTGTTTCTTCTATTCTGCTCAATCTGACTTGAAACAGTCGTGTAAGCACTGCTAGAACTATGTGAGAATGGTGTCTTGCAGTTGATTTCACAAGTTGAGTTGAGCAGCGGTTACAGGTCAGTGGAGTCACACCGCAGCCTGGTTTCACCCACACTCTTACACTAATGCCCCTAGCAAGTTAGTAGGGGGATCCGAGATTAGTTGCTGGTGCTGAGAGTCTGAGAATGGAGGTGTTGTTTTCGTCTGTGTTGTTTTTGTCAGGCTGAGTCGAAACTGATGTAATGCCATCTGACTCAGCTTGGCCAAACACCCGACAACGTCCATCACTCGAATGCCCACGTTTGACGGTCACATGAGTAGTTGCTTTACATCATCAGCAAGTATTTTTCCAATTTTCTGTTGTTGTTCAGCCTCCTTCATGCATCATTTATGATCAAAATCAAAACCATCTTTATTTGGCACAAGTTTATGCAAATACCAGTGGTTATTAGCATAATCAGCTGAAATATGAAGAAAGAGTGCGTGGTTGTTTTTATGAATAGTCTTTAACTTTAATGGGTTGGCTTTGAGGCTGACACCATATATTTTAGCTTTATTTACTTTAATATTTTCAACAGGGGAGCATGTAGGCAGGAAAAGGGCACCAATGTTGATGCAAATCTCTTTTGCGCATTTAAAGGGCAGTTTGCTCACTTCTATGCCACTGTCTGGCAGTGCCAAGACGAGCAACCCTGTGCCAAAACCTAAATAGCAGAAGACAGAGCTTCTACTTTTTAATTGTTCTGAGCATGACTTTGGTAGGCTGTATGAATAAAAGTACAAACAATACTACCTTGGTGCATTTCCAAAACACTTTGCATAAAAAGTGCCATGCAGTTCAAAAATAGCAAGCGTTAAGTCTCCCTGGAGAAATGTTAAGCACGTTTATTAACCATTAGGGTGCAGTCCTTTTGAAAGTGGTCATCTCTACGCCTTATTCCCTGTAAAGGAGAAAACCCTTTGAAGTAACTCTTCAAGGGGTTTGCCGGGAACAGGGATCACAATTTGCAGTGGTCTGGAATATACATCTTACGTCTCTTGAGGGTGAAGGGATGCAATGCATCACTATGTTGTTTATGAGGAGCATGAAACGAGCAAATTCCATGATTACATAGCTTTGGCATAGATTTAAATATAAATTATATTATTGAGTATATATTTTCAATATAACATTTTCAACATTTATATAGAACATATATATTCAAATCTCATTTTTATTTATTTAAAATATTACCCTAATCTTAACTCTTAATGAAGAAATAAATATATGGTGACAATTTTACAGTGAATCTTTCTGTAAAGACAAGTGACTGTATTTATGAATTGAATCATTCATGCAAACAATTCGTTCAAAAACACTGATTCATTTGGGAACAAAACCTTTATGATAAAGTAATTGAATCACTCACTCAAGCGATTCGTTCTATAAACATTGATAATTCAGAAGTGAAATAATTGACTGAGTGAGTAACTGAATCAACTTATTTATTCAAAAACACTGTGGCTGAATTCAAAATTGCATACTATTTCTTACTATTTACGATATATAATTATGTTCTAGAAATAGTACGAGAAGTATTCCAGGATGCAATTCTAAAAATTAGCCTGATTCATTCATGAACAAAACAAGTGAGTCTTTGAATCATTCTCTCAATTGATTTGTTAAAAAATGCTGATTCATTCAGGAATGCCACTATTGTTGCTCAGACACATGCACTATTGAATGGTTTACTCGCCTGCAACAATAATGTCTATGATATACCTGCATTTTCTCAACACATAAGAATTTAATCAAATTAATCATGTAGCCTATTTGGTTAAAATTTGGAATTGATTGACAGTCCTAATATAATTTTGCAGCTCAAGCAGTTCAAAGATCTGTTCTGACTGTAGCCTCCGGCTTCACACTATAATATTGATGAAGTGCCTTTTCAGTTCACAGGCTGTTAGAATGCCCATCTGAAAAATAAACATGGTTTCATTCATTCATTAATTCATTCACTTTGCATTTTGATGTTCTAACAGTACAGGACACAGGTCAATTCCCCTCCCCTAAAGCTTTGCCCTATTCAATAATGTCTCTTCATCTCTCTCTCTCTCTCTCTCTCTCTCTCTCTCTCTCTCTCTCTCTCTCTCACACACACACACACACACACACACACACACTCAGAGGCAGTGGGCATGGTTAAGTAGAGCGGATGGCCAGCCTCAGCTGAGAGGATTCAGAATAAATATTAGCTCAAGGTCATGCACTGTATTCACACTGGACTATGCATAATCATGAGTTAACCCTCTGCATGAGCATCCCTGTCTGAGCATGAGCAAAGCCTTACAGTCCTCCAGCTGCAAATCACTGACAGCAAACTAACTCTAAAGCCTTCCCTATAGTGAAAAAAAAATGCTAATTATACTTGCAGCCAGACTAATTATCAATATACTTCAAGTGCGTTAATGATTAGTTAACTTGAAGTGTGCTATTTTGAAACAACCAATTTTAATATATTTTAGTTGTAATTAAATTGTAGTAAAGCATAACTTAAGTGTATTTATTGTACTTTTGTGTACTAAATTGGACCAACTTCAAGTATACTTAGCATACTTTAAGTATATGCCTGTGTAGGGACTAATTACATGCTTACATGTTACAAGTACATTACGGGTGTCTTCGAATCATACAAGAAATATACCATTAGTATATATATATATCGAACTCAGGTCACTCAGGTCGAACTCAGGTCACCCGAAGCTCATGTCGGCGCATTTGCTCATGAGGCTATCATGGTTTGATATAATTGAGCAAAAAGTATAGGCTCATTAATAACTTTATTAATACCTTTATTTTTGACAAAAGTATGCAGTACGACAAACAGATTAGTGCAGTTGTGAAGACGAGTTTTTACCAATTCAGGCTCCTGAGTAAAGTCAAAAGCCATTCATGCCTTCATCAGCTCGAGGATAGACTTCTGTAATGCCCTCTACATTGGACTAAATCAATCACTCCTCAACAGGCTTCAACTCGTACAAAACGCGGCAGCACGTCTCCTCTGTAATGCCTCCAAACGCACACATATCACCCCAATGCTCCGCTCGCTCCACTGGCTCCCGGTGCAGTTTAGGGTTGAGTATAAGATCCTGCTGTTTGTGTTTAAGGCCATCAATGGTATGGCCCCGGCCTACCTCGCTGAATTACTAACGGTCTACCAACCTGCCAGAACTTTGCGCTCCTCTGAACATACCACTTTGGTGATTCCTAAATTTAAATATAAAAAGTTCGGTGGTCGGTCATTTGCTGTCCAGGGCCCAAAGCCGTGGCATGCACTTCTACCTCACCTACGAGACATTAAAGTGTTGAGTGTTTTCAAATCACAGTTAAAAACACATCTATTTAGACAAGCTTTTAACACGTAGCCTCTGTCTCGACTTGACTGCTACTTTTATATATTCTTATGCTTTTTATACTGTTTTTAATGGAAAGCGCCTTGTGCACCTTTTGGTTGTTGTAAGGCGCTTTATAAATAAAATTTGATTGATTGATTGATTGATTGATTAATACCTTATTCCAAATACTACAAATTCCATACTTTGTCTTCAATTACAAATGTACATTATTAGACAAATAAAACTTAGCCATACTTTGTACAAAATACTATTGTATACTATAATGTATTTTGAAAGTATACTTTCAATGCATTGTTACAATGATCATTTCCAGCACACAGTTAAAATATAGCCTACCTAAAATATATTTTTTTCTAAAATGCAATAAAATAAATATATATTTAGAAAATATACTAAAGTGCAATTATTTTAAAGTGTGTTAAAAGTTGTATTGTGAAAATAGGTAAAAGCATGATGCTTATATACTTTTAATATATTTTAAAGATAGTAAAGTTTTTATTAGTATATTTGCAATGTAATATTGAAAAAGGGAATTTATTTCAAATACAATAAAGTATACTTTTTTTCATACTCTTCACTGTCATTTCTTCACTGTTGAAACTTGCCCTTACCAGGGTTTCCCAACCTGTGGGTCACAGCATATATTTGACTTTAGGGGAAATTATTATGATTTTTACCATAATCAATAATAAATAAATAATAAATAAATAAAATAATTTGCCACAAAGACAGAAAATAAACACAGAGTGAAAACTTTAGGGCCATTTGCAGTGTTTTTAATGGCGAAATAATGCTGAAATAAAATAAAATATAAAAGAGATAAAACTAGCTGAATTGGGCTAGCTGACAAAAAGCTAAACTTTTAGAGTCATCTTAAAACCTCTTGAGCTTTTAATTAAAAAGCCAAGGGTAAATACCAGACGAAATACAGTTTGAGCCAAAAAAAATCTCAGCATTCAGTACAATCAAAAGAATGGCACACAACAGATTGAAAATGTGCATTGATATTAATATTCCAATCACTAAAATTGAAGGCGCAATATGAAATAACAGGTAATTTGGTCCATTTATATGAACTGTTCACAGATAGCATATTATTTGTGTGAAAAACAAATAATTATTTTGTTAGAAAAGGGTTGGGAAACACTGATCTAGACTGTCACAGTAGATGAAATATAAACAAGATCCTAAACAAGAGCAATACAACAAGTGATTTGTCTGTGTAAGCTGAATTAGAAAACTGCTGCCCAATGTGACACAATCACTATGGGGCACCAAGTGTAACCTGACTAATTTCATGCACCGTATGAATTGCATCACACAAAATGCAGTATTTCATGATAAAATACTGTTACACCATAATGTGTTTCATACACAGAACGACAAAAGCCAGTAGCATTTTGTCAGTGAAACCTCTTCGTTTAGTCTGCAAAAGGTGTTTTCTGTTATTCAAAAATGTTGATAAAAAATTTTATTCACTGTTATGTGTGCAAACGGAACGAACTTATGTAAATTCCATTCATGAAATGACTGGTTCAGAATTTTGTGTCTGAAATGATTAGCGGATTTTACATTTGACGAAAAGCAACTGGCTTTTCTGTTTCTGTGCATAATGAAATGCAGTAAAGTGTAACTGCATTTTGTTATGAGATATTGCATTTCGTGTCACATTATTCATTTGGTTCACAAAATTAGTCAGATTATACTTAGTGACCCAATAATAAGTCAGTCAGAAAACATTTGATGTTTAACAGTTACACTATCGTTCAAACATTTGGGGCTGGTACGATTTTTTTTATGTTTTTAAAAGAAGTCTCTTATGCTCACCAAGGATGCATTAGCAGTCATTAGTCTTCAGTGTCACATGATACTTCAGAAATCATTCTAATATGCCGATTTGTTGGTCAAGAAACATTTCGAATTATTCTCAATGTTGAAAAAAAGGTTGTGCTGATTACTTTTGAGGGAATGATGATTTTTTTTCACTAATCTGATGCACAGAAAATTCAAAAGCATAAGCAAATGCATTATTTTTAATACAATTATTAATTTCTGTAAAAAAATAAAAAAAATAAAAAAAATCTCACTGACCAAACCACTGAGCACAACCATACAGAAATATAAATAAAGCAATCATCAAAATGTCCTGTTGCTCATTGCAGTCATGACTAAAGGAAAAACTCTACAAAGACTTGCATGCAAAAGACATCGCTTTTATCGTTTGTCAAGTTACTGCATCGTGTTACGCAGGCTTTTTCTCTGTTGTGCAAAGGGGAGTCAAAATTGCTCTGGAATCAGAAAATAGCAGAATGCCATGTGATAGCACCATTTGTTAGAGAAATTAAAATAAGTTCACATTTAGATGTGATGAAAGTGTGGGTAAAAGAAGAAAAAAGCACAACAAGCGCTTGTGTGTGGCATTATCTTGATTTGAAAGATACACAGGGAGAGGCAGGGAATAGAATAAAGAGAGAGGAGAGAAGAGAATGGCTTAGACATGTTCTCTTTGAATTTCACTTATAAAAGACTCTCCAGATCCTCCCCCTTCCCCCTCTCCTCAACTTCTCCCACTCTCAGAACAGAAACACGTTTGAATTTCTTCTCCACAGGGGTTTATAATAAAATGGTATTTAACCACGCTCTCATTCGCTCTTTCTTAGCCCTCCTTCTCTCTTGCATCCTACTCACTACTTGTTTGCTGTGCTTTATCGCTGTGCCTTTTCTCCTTTTTCTGAAAAATAAATACGTTTGCAAGAATCCCTCTCACTACATTTCAAGGTCATGAGCTTGCATATACAGTGGGGTCAAAAGTCTGAAGATTTAAATCTGGGGTTTAAATCCTAATTTAAAGGAACAGTTTACCCAAAAATAAATATTCTATCATGTACCCTGTCTCACCTTCATGTCTCAAAACCTGAATGACATTCTCTCATTTGGGGAACACAAAGAAGATATTATAAAAAATATTCTGAACAGATTTTTTTCAGATTTCTTTTCTTTTCTTTTTTTTCACTTTAGAATAATGATCCAAATAATTAGTACTTCCTTCTGAAGGATTTGGTAATACTTGAGTCATACTAGTGGGTTACAATAACCTTCACTTTAGAAATTAATTATACATTATGCATTATTCATGTTAATTATGAACCTGTATTAGTTCTTAGCAGTCCTCTGGGAGGTATGAAAAAAAAAAGTTATTGATTAGCTAATAGTGAACTACAACATTTGACTAAACACTATTGACTAATTCATTGTACTTGTTAAAGGGTTGTTCCAAACCAGTATGAGTTTCTTCTGTTGAACACAAAAGATATTTTAAAGAATGTTTGTAACCAGACAGTTTACTGTAGCCATTGACTTCCATAGTAGGAAAAAAAGTCAATGGGTGCCGTCAACTGTTTGGTTACAACATTCTTTATATATTCTTTATACATTATTTTATATACTAGAGTGTTAATATTGCATTACTCATTTGTTCCTGTGTAGTTATCCATTAATGACGGAATAGTATTCTAAAATGTTACCAACATTTGTGACACTGACCATGTTCGACTCATTTGTACAGACAATCAGAAGTTTTGGGTTTCATTGAAGTCCAAGATGCTCTTTGGGTTGTTCTCAAATCACACTGGAGAACATGACAAACGTGTGCCGTTCGTACAGCTCGAATGCTGCTGTCGTTAGAGCAAAAGAGACGACAAAACCAAATTCGGAGACAGTCTGAAAATGCTACTTTTCACTATTATTATGCTGATAATTTTCACTAATGATCTCAGACTTTTGGACCCCACTGTTTGTGTTTTCCACGTTGACCCTCTCTTCCCCTCTTGCGTGCATTTCCAGCTCATTTGCTCCGCGGCATTAACCTTCCGACATTTTCTCATTCCTAGCCCATCTCTCTGTCCATCCGTCATCTCCGCCGCCCACCCCATCGCTCACCTCGGCATCTCAGCATCATTCCCGCATCTTCCTTTATCATTTACCTGTGTGCTCCTCCTTTTCTTCTCTCCCTCTTTCTCTCTCTAATTGCTCTCTCTCTCTCTCCTGCTGAGCTCCAGCCTGGAGGCTAAATGATTTTCACTGCAAGAGACAGAGTGAAAGAAAACACAAAGCTGTTCCGAAAGAGACATTCCGCAATTATTACTGATGATCTCTCTCGCAGCGTGTGTGTGCTGTAACTGTTGCCCCTGCATGCTCTCTTTTCTGTCGCTCACCCTCTGTGCCTTATTCTCACTTTATTCTCATTTTCACTCATCCCCCCTCCCTTGCTTTGTAGTGATATTTAATTCTATTTGGATGTGCAGTGTTTTAGAACAGCTTTTTGGCCATGCTTTTAGGAATGATAAGAGACAAGCCGCGCGCATGTGTGTGTGTGTGTGTGTGTGTGTGTGTGTGTGTGTGTCCAGATCACTCACGCTACGCCATTTTGGCCCCTCAAGAGACCCACCCCATTAAAATGCCAGTGACAGCCACCATCTACCCCTGCCAACACCTAACATATTCAAAATGCTCCCCGAGTGCTCAAGAAATGAAAAATATAATAACCCAGTGTGCCAGAGCTGCAAACGCGTACACAGCACGAAATTTGCACATGCTCCAAGGTTACTCAATTTCACCAGCTTGGAGCTCCATGGTGGCATCCTAACATCCCGAAAATGCGCTTTGTGCTACAAACATGCTCCAGTTGAATTCGGTTATAGGTTTAATCAACAGATTGTCTCAGATCTTGGTGTGTTTTGTGCAAAGCAGCACAGGTGGATTCGCAGAGAATCTACGAGGATCCCTCGTGACAGTCGGGGGCCCTGGAGCTTGCGGAAAGTGTGCAGGGGTTCAGGCAGCTGGCTGATGATGCAGTGTGTTGTTCCTCCAAGCAACAGCTTGAAAGGAGGGCATATTACATTACAGGTTGCCTGTAGGACCCACCAGCACTGGAGCATACGGTAAGAACACAAGGGCATCAACACGCTCTATAACACACACAAACATACTTAACATTAATTCATGACAAATAGGTTGCTTCAGTCCAGGGATGGGCTGGGACTCAAAGGCCGACACCGGACCATCACAAACCACGACGGATAATTTCCCACTACACAAGTGAAGCCCTTTTTTCACTTCAGAGGAAAAACTAAATTGGGATTTGTGCAATACATTTAAAAAAATTTTTTTTTTTAAACTGAATTGTGAGATATAAAGCCAGATTGCCAGAAGTCAGATTTTGAGATATAATTTCACACCTGCGCAAAAAAACAACCACTTTTTTAGATATTAATTCACATTATGCAATATAATGTCACATTGTGAGAAGTCATAAATTTACAGCTCATGATATAACGGCACATTTTCAGATATAGGGCCCTATCTTGCACTGACGCATGTATCATTCGTATTTTGCACCCGCGCAAAGCGGACTTTTCCCTCCACAGACGCACGCCGGCAAACTAGAGAATGAACTTGCGCTCCCTGGGCGGTTCAGCGCAAAAAAGGAGGCGTGTTCCGGCGCAAACAATCCCTGGTGCTATTTTGCAGTTCCAGAAAACAATTGCGGCACTGACCAGAAAAAGCTAGTCTAAAGTCAGTGGCGCGTTGAGCGTACATTCAGATGCTATTTTAAGCGTGCATGCTTGGTCATAATACAGAGTGTGAACAACGCGCATACACTGTAGATGATTCTCTCATCTACACACATGCATTTTAATTTTTGCAAATGATACATTATTATAAGGAAAAATATTAAAACACGAGGGAAATCATTGTGTCCATGACGATGGGAAAAATAGGCATAAAGCTTACATATTCACCCAAATTATTATATGCATGTAGGCCTATAACCGAAACTAATTTGGGTGGGTTTGTCCCATCCCCAATGTCACTTCTCTTTCTTCTACGGCCCTGACGAGAACATCGATCTCCTCGGCTGTGAACCGATTCTGAAGCGCGCCTGGTAAATGCGCCGTTCTAATAGTATTGCGCCATGGAACAAGCGCACCTCGTTCATCATGCTCTTAAAGGGAATGTGATATGACGCTCTAATTGGTTTATTTCACGTTACGCCCAAACCACACCTATGAATAATGAAGCTACTTCAGACCAACCCCTTTTAAACTTGCGTCGGGCGCAAGAGTCATTTATCCCGCCGCTAAAATAGCAACAGCGCCCAAGTCCCGCCCACAAAGTTACTTGCGCTTCGCGCTTGATACTTGCGTTTCAGATCGTTAAAATAGGGCCCATAATCTCATATTGCGAGATATAAAGCCACAGTGTGATAATTCATATTATTTCAGATATTAACTCGCATTATGCGATATAAAGTCACATTGAGAGAAGTCATAATATAAGATATAAATTCTCAACTGTGAGCTATAACGACACATTTCCAAACATAGTCATAGTACGTGATATAAAGAATTATTGTGATATACAACTTCCCAATCTTGGGAAATAAAGTCACAACTGAGAGATATAAAGTGACAATATGGTATATAAACTCGCATTCACGCATTGTGAGATGTACTGTAAAGCCACTTTGTGGTTAGTCATAATATGATATATTAATTCATAACTGTGAGATATAATGGCACATTTTTAGATATAAAGTCACATTTTAAACTATAAAGCCACATTGCAATAGCCTAAGTCATATTATAAGATATAAATTCAGAACTGTGATATACTGACACATTTTCAGACAGGCACATTATGCGATATAAAGTCATTATATGAAGTGAAAACTCGTAGTTTGGAGATATTAGGCTAAGTCACAATTATGATCTAAACTCACCATTTTGTGAAATAAAGTTGCAATCGTGAGAAGAGATATAAAGTCACATTATGCAAAAAAGGTCATATTGTGAGATATAGGCTAAATATAAAATATAAAGTCAGTTGTGAGACATTTATGTGACTTCACGTTGTTTAAATTGTGTGATATAAAGTTATCTTGTGAGAAATAAAATACATTTCGAGAAATAAAGTCAGAATTACCTTTTTTATGCATTAACTTGCATATAATCACATGCATACTGTACCACAAACTTCCAAAATACCTTTCCAGAGATTTAATGTGAACATTTGAACCCCATTTCAGTGTACTGTATTTAATGTCTTAAATAACCTTTAACATTGCAAAGGCAGAACAAAAAAATATACAATAAATGAAATATCGTTGATACTATTGAGTGATCCGATTTTCAATAGACAGGAGACTTTGACAGATTAAGAAGTCTCATATTTGAACAGAATTTTAAATTTTAAAACTAGTAAAGGGACCGTTTGATTGCTTTCTATTATGTGCTTTTACTGACTTTATTCAGTTGACCAGTACTGGTGCTATTAATATAACACCATACCCTCACCCACCACGTTTGGCTTCTTGCAGGTGAGGAGACTCATGGGCAGACAGACAGCAGCAGAAAAGCGGTGGTGCAGCCAGCGGCACGAAAGGAGAATAACACCCTGCGGTCAGTCAATGAATGATGCCTGGTGGTAACATCACAGTCTGCTACAAGGTCACTTTCAAAAACCTCAACACTTCCGATGAAACAAACTCCTAACCATTAACCAGGATCTATGGAATTCCTTAAAACAAACCTCTTTTGAATGCATGAAACAGAAGTAGTGGATAACCCCAGTCTATAATATCTACACTCAGTGAGACCCGAATCTGAAATATCAAAATACTATTGAAGCAAAAGGTTTCAAAAGCCACCCGACTGGAGATAGCTGAGCTGCCATGAAATTACAGAAATCACTTCATAAAGCATTTGCAACACATTTTATGGTGTTTTGATGCACTCGCAGAGGATTTGGAAATTCGAAATGAAGAAAGTGAAATATCAAAGCTCAAAATGCTGTTTAGAGATTCTCCTGGACAGAGCGTTATTAGTGGTCTGAGGAGATTTCTGAAGACCAAAGTGAATTTGTTATTATTTAACAAACAATTATTTAGGACTAATTACTGCTACCTCTCATTTTAGCTCTCTGTTAGTCTCATTATTTCATTCAGCTGGAGGAATTACTGTACATAAAAACATCACAGCTGCTTGTGTAGTTAACTTACACTAAAGTAAAGTCAAACTAACTCTTCCCAGGCCTCCTCACTTTATAATTTCAGTTCTATCAGAGCTGGGGAAAATCTGATTTAAATTTGCTTTAAAAATTGGTATTGCCACCTAGACCGACATCTACCTACCTAGTTATCTACCAACCTATATATCCCATTCTGAATTTAATAGAAAAATTACAATCCAATTTAACGACAGATGGACGGGCAGACGGAATAACGGATGGATGGACAGACTGATAGAAACCAGATAAACAGATGCTAAACAAGTTGCTGACAAAACACCTGTGGAATTTTGAATCTGATTTTTAAACCACAACATTACGAATCAAAGCTAATCAAACAAAATTCAGAGGAATTTTCAGGGTAAAGGGCTGAGACATAATCAAGAGAAACCAAGCACCAAAACATCACTTCCACAAACACAAAACCACACAGTGGAATGATGGTTTTTGCAAACACTGCAAGTACCAAATCTCAATCATTCCACTTTTATTTTGTACATCCAAATGATGCCTGTTAGGAACAGCCTAGGGAGACCCACGGCTTTATGAGACCACTGTTGTGATGGGTTCATACGATAGAGTGCAAATTTGTTTTCCCCATGCGTCACACCCTGCCCCTGCTTTTGAATGCAAAATATGTGCTAATTTATGTCCATACATTAAGATCGAGAAGGAAATGCATTCATTACGGAGTTACAGAGGAGCATATATTGTTATCATAAAGTCCCTGCATATGCTCACTGGCAATGAGTCCTCTGACATAAACATATGGATGCTTGTTATGCCAACCCCCCAATTTGATTATCATTTAACGCAACCATAATTGCGTATAATTGATGTTACCTACCATAAAATATGTTAAAATGCATAATGGGCCAGTGCTGTATTTATAGACAGCGTAATGAGTATATGAACGCACGCTCCAAAAGCTGAATCTGTGCTTAGCATCACGCTGTAGATTGAATACGCAGTGGCACTTGGCACGTCTGCCGCGGGGCTACATAGTTCACTTCAGCCCTTTATTAAATCATAATCATCTCAGTTATAAGGCGCAGCAAAACACGTCCCCGTTGATTCGACAGGCAACAGTGCAGGCGGCTCCGCATAGGGCCGAAGCAGCAAGATTAAACATCCGTAAGAGCATTAGGACACATAAGAGCATTAGGTGTGTACGTACACACACAACACATGCTCAGGCTCTGAACGGGTTCAGCCGCAGTGTTAGATACCGTGAAGGATGCTCAGAGAGCAGGGAACTATCAGTGACAGCATTGCCACCTGTTAAGCACACCATATTGCCTCTAATGACATACAGGACTGTCCATCTGTAGTAATGGTCAACAGCACCTAAGGCATTTTCAGTCTCATTATTCCCCATTCCTTCTTCCCGCTGCTTTCTTTCGCTCTCTCTTATTCTTTCTGCTGTCCACGAGGCCCTAATGAAGATCAATGCTTGTCTTCTTACCCACTCTAAACAGCTGTCCCGTTTGAGTGCAGTGATCAAATGTGTCTAAAACTATTGGGTGGATGTGTCTGGCTCTGAAGCTGGGTCTTAACAGCAAAGGGGGTTCCATTAAATGCTGCAGGAGATATCACACAGACAGGAAGACGTCCCAGAAGAGAAAGCAAGAGGTTTTTTTTTATGTCCCACAGTGCCGTCTGACTGCCTCAGGCAGACACGCAGAATCATCATCATTCATTTACTCAATGTATTACCCCACCGCCTTCCCCAGCCATTAAAACTGCAGCTCAGGGAGAAAGGAAAAGGAAAAAGACGAGAGAGAGAGAGAGAGAGAGAGAGAGAGAGAGAGAGAGAGAGAGAGAGAGTCAGATATACAGTGCCAGTCAAAGTTTTGGACACATCTGATTGAATGCTTATTTCTCATGGTCATAAAGATCTTTTCATCTGAAGGCTTGGAATTAAACACTTGGGAGGCAAAAATAAGTTGCACTACAAAATTCTTGGTAACACTTTACCATAAGGTTTATTAGATAACATTAGTTAATGTACTAACTAACATGAACTAACCATGAGCAATACATTTGTTACTGTATTTGTTCATCTTTGTTAATGTTAGTTGATAAAAAATAAAGCTATTCATTGTTTGTTCATGTTAGTTCACAGTGCATTAACTACTGTTAACAACATTTTTAATAAAGTATTAGTAAATGTTGAAATTAACATTAACAAAGATTAATAAATGCTGTATAAGTGCAGTTCTAGTGCAGTTCTAATGCAGTGCAGACAATTTAGCAGTATCTGTATTAATTCCTACTGTATATGAAATATAGAAACATTTTAAAATTCTTTACAAAAAATAAATATTACATAAAAAATAATAAATAAATGTATAAAATAATATATATATTTTTTTATTAAATTTAAATAAACGGTTGACTTCACCTCATGACATGTGAGAAAAGATTTGCAAAGCTGTTATCATAGAAAACGGTGGCTACCTACAGTGGCGAAAAACTATGATACAGTATAGGTTATAGTTTAGTATATACAGTTTTGTTCGACATTTTTATTCACTGCATAATTCAAAAATCATTTTGATACTACTTATTTATTCTAAAGATCGTGACTAAGAATGTATGTCTAAGGTATGTCTTAAATTTTGACTGGTACTGTAAGTCATGCACACAGTTCTACACTTTGACCTCCAAACTGGCTCAGTAACAGAGTATGAGGGCAGGTAACGCCAACTTTTCATGCTCCACTACCGGGCTTTTGATATTCAGATGAGAAGAGCAATTGTTCATCACAGCACATACTGTAGCTTTAGCAGAGTAGAATCAGCGCCTGATTAAGAGGCTGATTGAAACATTATTCTGTGACCTGCAGAGTTCGGCTTCCTCAATCCTCAGGATTCAAGCAGACAAAGATAGCAAGAAAAAAAGACTGGGATAATGTGTCTAATGCTATTTAGATCATTGATGTGATAAACGTTCAGACATGATGTTCTGTGGGAGACGTCTTTCAGTCTCAGTG
The DNA here is from genome assembly GCA_031834385.1 of Semotilus atromaculatus. NCBI lineage: Eukaryota > Metazoa > Chordata > Actinopteri > Cypriniformes > Leuciscidae > Semotilus > Semotilus atromaculatus. The sequence continues at coordinate 33,668,353 of JAULUF010000044.1, read as the reverse complement.
TGTGAGCTTTTTTTTCTCCAATTCGCTTTGTTAAGGGTCATACTGGTTAGTGATCTTTGATTTGATCAGCTCATTATTTAATTAGGATAAGTGGTTATTTAGATATATTCCAAATAATGTCTATTAAAAGTTGATAGCAATGAGTTGTGTCATCATCAAATAATTTACAGAAGAATGTTTTGTTCATAAAATGATTGTCAATGGAGGCCAAAACAACACAGTTTGTGTTTCACAGAAGAAATAAAGTCAAACACTATTCTTCAAAATTTTAGGGCCAGCAAGATTTTTTTTCAAAGAAATTAATATTTTTTCAGCAAAGATGCATTAAATTGTTCATATGTGCCAGTTAAGACATGTATAATGTTACAAAAGATTTCAATTTTAAATAACAGCTGCTGTTTTGAACTTTCTATTCATCAAAGACTCCTGATAATAAATGTTTCTTGAGCAACAAATCAGCATATTAGAATGATTTCTGAATTATCAAGTAACACTAAAGACTGGAGCAACAGTTACTGAAAATTCAGCTTTGCCATCACAGGAATACATTACATTTTGTAATATATTAAAATGGAAAACAGTCATTTTAATTGTAATATTATTTCACAATATTATGTTTTTACAGTATTTTTGATCAAATAAAGAGACTTTAAAAAGTAAGAACTCCAAACTTTTGCTACATGCCTGTATTGACGTGGCAGTGAGTAAATGAAATTTTAAGAATAAAATTTTTTGACTAAACCATCCTTTAATAGAATCATAATGGGTTCTTACCCTTCCAATGAGCACTGGTTCTGGACCAGCATACTCCTCAATGACAAAGAACTGGTTCCAGATCCAGCTTCGTCGTCTTCTAGATCGAGCGATTTCCCCTTTTTGTTGATTCCGGGCCTCATCTTCATCCTCATCCATTTCCTGAAAAACAAGGCCCTGTCCACCTCTGCCAAGGCGAGAGTCCACAGTCATCTCTCTGCTCTCCTCCACCTCCTTCCTTCCCCAATCTGGATCTGGTGGGAGTTTTAGGATGTGACTGCTGTCAATAGGTTCTGAAATTTTAATCAATGGATTCTGAGTGACACTGAATGGCATAAGAGTGATCTGATCTGATTCCTCTTCAACATCAAGACTCCTCTCAGTCAATGAGCTGAAAATGTCAGGCCGAAGTCCTGAGTCGATCTGAGACGGAGTGTGTGATATGCCCATATCTCTCTGACCAGCGAAGGGATTCGTCTCGGTGCTGGGCATGATCTCACTTTGGGGAGTTGATGCTATGCGAGTCGTGAAGTGTTTGTACTTCCATGAAGCAGTGACTGGAACACCTCTCACCTCCATTTTTCTGTCCTCCTCTCCTAGATCCATATTGAATCCGCTAAATTGTTTAAAGAGAGTGTGAACAGTTTGATCCGAATTTAGACTGGCATTTGTAAAAGTGCTTGAATGTAGCTCTGCAGTCTGGTTATCCACGTTATAAAGTTCAGGAGTGCCTGTCCTTTCTTGGTTTTTCAGTTTGAGAGCCTCCATCTGACTGTGATCCATGTTGATCAGATCCCTTTTCCTGCTGTGACTCATTTTGCCTAGAATATTTAGACCTGGAACACTCTTAAGCTGGGAATTCACAATCCGTACAAGGTTTTCTTTAGATATTAGTTTTAATAAGCTTCCAGTAAGATTCAATTTTCGAGGCGAATCTGGAGTGACTATCTTTGTACCAGCTGTAGTGTGAATGGCAAAATTTGAACTCATTCTGGATCTTGAAGAGATTTTGAATCTTGTTCTATTGAAGTGCATGCCAGAGGTTGTCCTGTGGTGCTTTGGGATCCATTTCTCAACTCTACCACCTTTCTTTGTGTTATTTCTGCTCCTTTTTAACTCTAAAATGTCTCTAGAGTCATCAATTGGTGCCTGTACCTTAAAATCCACTTGACCTGAGTCTTCATTAATTTGTACAGGTGGTTTGGCATTGAACCCAACAAAGTTTTCCTTGGTGAAGACGGGAGAAGCTCCATGGCTCTGGTGAGTTGTAATCTGCTCTTCAATTTCCTCAGGAGCAATCAGTTCTTTGAGTCTTGTCATTGTATTTCCATTCCTCTCCAAACTTGCATCCCATTGGTCAGTTGCTCCATTTCCTGTATGCTGGGTCTGAATTGAGTTCACCCCTCTTCTCCGAACAATCTTACTGACACAGGATCCTCCTACAAAACAGAGGGACACCAATAGGAGCAGCCTTCTGTCAATCATGTTGTCTTATTGTGATGTATTAATTTAAACAACAACTGATGAAAAGACGTGTTCGCTTTCCAGTTGTCTTCATTCTTTCGTCTTTCTCTTCTCACTCTCCTTCACTTATTCCTCCATTACACCACCTTCATCCAGCTCTGGAGAGTGTCGTCAGTCACAGTTGTGTTCACTTTATGTATCTCCCTCTATCTAGCAGAGCTTCTGTGTTTTGGTGCCGGTGAAACGTTTTACTCAGATTCCCACAGAGGGTTGGATGCCCTGAGAGAAAAGATAAAGATAATTAAGTTAAAACTTTAATCATTGCGGTATGTTAATTAAAAGTGGAACGACATGGCAAAGTAGCAGAACACACAGCCAGGCTGATTCATTAACGTATGAGTAATCGCAAGACAGTAACGTCGGCATCATCATTACAATTCAATATGAGCCAAGGTGGCTGATATTTTCTTGTACTGCCAGATGTCTAAAGCATCATCAGAAGGCTTATAGGAAAATTGTGTTATGGCATTTCATTTGTGCTTATCGGAGACAGGTCTGGTCGGCAGCGCACACAGATCTTATATCAGAGTCTACTGTGTAATAAAAGCAAAATTGTCTACTGTAGCAGGCGGAGCCAGCGGGGCGCTGTGGGACCATGGATGATGCGTTATATGAGAAAAGACATTTAGCTTCAGGTACATGAGTGCAAGCCAAATATCGCCAAATTTAGACCTTCAAAGATTGAATATAAATAAATAACAAATAAATAACACAAATAAATAAATAAAGAGATACACATACATAAATAATTGTTGCTCTTATTGGCTTGTATGTATGTTCAATTCCTTTCACATCACTGGTGCTTTGATATATCTTGGGTCAAAGTACAACTTGGCTTAAAATGATTTACATTAAGACAAAACAAGCTTGAAAATAAGCTCAAACAGGCAGACCACGGATTACATGGTCTTTGAAAACCTGGATGTATGAAGGAATTTTAAAAGTGTACATTTAAGACCTAGATCATGGAAATTAATAAAACCTTAAAAATGATTACAGGACAGTGGCATTAACACAAGTGATCATGTGTGTCAAGACTGGTCCTCAATTAAGACTGCTTTCCCACCCACTTGCGGTTATCGCCAGTACCGTAATATTGCGACCCCCCTAGTGTGTGCAGTACCATGCAATGACAATAAAAGGAATCTTAATCTTAATCTTAAAGTTATGGAAAATGTTCCAATGGACAAATTTTTCTAGTTATGTCAAGCTCTTTGGGGATATAAATTCCTATTTGTGAGTAAAACCATGTAATCACAAATGACTAGAAAAGTCATAAAAAGTGTAGTAAAAAAGTGTAAACCCTGAAAATTATTCAGTTATTGAAACTTCTGGAATTTAATTATTTTTATTAATTTATATATTATAATTAATATACTTCCACTCCCAGTTTCTTTAAATAAAAAAATGATTTAAATTTAAAATTAGCAATTTTTATTACAGTAAGGCCTGGTTTCACAAACATGGCTTAGATTAAGCCAGGATTTGGCCTTAGTCCAATTAGGATATTTAAATGGCTTGTTGCGAGGGCCGTGAGAGAACGGCGCGAGGCCGGTGACGTGATTAATAATGAGCGACAACTGCGCAACACACCGTTCTCGTATCTCTCACGGAGGAGAGGAAGCATAAAAGGAGGAGCGACGACTTTACGTTGTTTTGTTTATGTTTTATTCAGGGTTCGTACACCTTTTCCAAGGTCAAATTCAAGCACTTTTCAAGCACTTTCAAGGTCCATTTTAAAGCTTTTTCCAGCAGCTTACACCACCGTAAATTACATACCAATACATAGTAAAAATTATTAATTAGCGGTTTTTCCTCATTAAAAGAGATAATATGCAATAAACAGCCAAAATTGTGTTTCGTAATAGCAGAAGGATCAGAAATTGAAGCAAAACACAGGTTTTATTTTTCAAAATGTTGTTGGAGGATTTGATCCAAATGACATGCAGTAGGGGTGGGCGGTATGACCAAAATTCTGTTTCACGGTATGACCAATTTTATATCACGGTAACAATATATTTCACGATATAGTTATTTATACATGTAGTTATTCTCGAAAAATCGCCATAAAGGGCTTTGTATACTAAATAAACCCAAATACTTTAGAAATAAAAAGTTCTTCTCCTTGTTTGACTTTTTATTTATTTGGCAAATAATTTATTTGGCAAACTATTTTGATATCTAAATATAGTGCACAAAACACACTCATCAACTTTTAGAAGAACTTCCCCCAACTGACTGATATTAAATACAACTCATAGGAGCAATTAGACTTTAAATAAAGTGTTGCTGAATAATTTTTCAATCTCATGTTATTGCTTTACCTCATCAATTAGTTTATAATATCTAAATATTTTATATTTAACTATTCTACTCATAATAAATTAGTTACTTTCTTTTAATTTGGTAGGATAATATTAGCAATACTATGTTTAAATGTGTTGCCCGGTACATTTTTTGCCATGTCTGCTTATTATACAGCGTTTTTTAAGGGGCTTGTTTTGCTCTTTTTGTGATATCTGGCAACCCGTCACCAGGAGCTTTAATCAAGAGACGTTCAGTTGTGTCAAGTTCAGAAGTGACTAAGGAGAACAGCAGTATGAAAACCGAACAGCAGCTACTGTTAATGTTGACTAAGTAGTAGTTTAAATGATACACACCTTGTAACTGCGTCATTATTTAACATTTTACCACAGCCGGTACACACTGTGACACACCGCGCTTCCTCTCAGTGTGTGCGCGCGCGCGTCTTTTGCATCAGTAAAATGCGATCGGTTCATTTGAGTGTCAAGTTCACGGATTGTTTGGAGTTAGAAATATATAATTCGCGCTGCATATTTATTAATTTTGCCTCAGGTACCGAATCCGAGACTACCTGGAGGAGGTGCTCTGAGTTCGGCCGCGCGGTTCGCGTGAATGTGAAAGAATCACAGACTCGGGTGCGCACTTAGTAAAGTGATCTGCGCGTGCGTTTTAGCTGATTATGATGTATTTAGTAAAATAAAACACATGTAAGGGATGATGGTGTTGATGATTTACCTTGGATACGAGCGAGAGTGAGTCTATTCGCACACACATAAGTTAGCGCGTGGACTCAGGCCAACAAATTATTAGAAATCCACTGTCTCCTGCGTTTGCAATCAGCAGAAAGTCAAATGCGATACACAGTAAACCTGTTTGTTCACTCAGCTGCGCATAACAACACCAAATTAATTAAAAACACAATATATTGACCCGCGTTCTGTTTTCTATCATGCGTTGTGCACGTTTGTGATGACGTAAGATGCACGCAAACGCACCAGGATTCGATAGAATCAAGTTGAGTGTGAAACCAGACCAACGCTGCGGGGCGCCGGGAACAAGCGCGCTCGGGCCGCAGCAAACGATTTATTTCACCATTTAATAAACGAAATATTCTGTCAGAATCAGTCAGTATTTGTTGTGAAAGAAACAGTTACAATTTCAAGCACTTTCAAGCATTTTATCCAAAATTTAAGCACTTTTCAAACCTTGAAAACACAACATCAAAATTCAAGCATTTTCAAGGATTTCAAGCACCCGTACGAACCCTGTTTATTATGTGTGTGCGCGGCAGTCGGCCGGGAGGGGCTGCCGTCTTTACTTTCTTTTTGTTAAAAAAGTTGTTAAATGTTCGCTGGTTCCCGCCTCCTTTTTCCCATAACAACGAACTGTCTTACACTTTTATAAACATGCCTTAAAAAAATACATTGTGTGCATTTTGAGACAACAATATGTCAGTGCAAGTTGCTTTCAGTTAAAAACGTATTTTAGTCTGGGACCATGCAGCCTTGTCTCTGAAACTGGGGGTAGAAGGACCAGAAATATATTAGGGACACTTCAAATATTGTCTTTGACAATCTGGGGCCTTGGAGTTAAAAAGGTTGAGAATCAATGATTTATTTTATATAATTTTTGGGTGACCTATGTGCATTTTAATGCAATCAACTGAGGGGATTTTTAAAATTCAGCACCTCATTTTGAGCCTTCCCTTTGTGTCAACACTTCAAGACCTTCTAATTCAAGTGTTTGTTTGTTTGTTTTTTGAGCAAACAAGACAAATATCCATTAAAATTGGTTTTGGTAAAAATCTATTCAAGCATGTCCTTACTGAGGTCATCCATTTTCCTTCAGTGAATGCAACAAAACATTTGAGTATATTTTTGGTGAAATGAATGACAGACTTCTCAAGCATGCAGTCGGTGATGCATCATTTCACAGGTTGATTTTTGCAATTACCTGGAAACGAAGTTGTTTCTACCACAATACATTAGGAACTGTGCAATTTTACAGTTTAAGTTTGATGTTGAATGAGGCTGTCTGATATGTATAGACATGAACAATGAGGCATTGCAGTGTGAGTTGTGTTTATGAAGAGTAATGAACAGTAAGTTGAATGATGGTAATAGTAAAACTGCATAACATTGCATGGTGGATTGTGTATGTGCAAAGAGAAGCCCTCCCTGCGGAAAATATAATTGCAAAACAAAGAACTGTGTAGACTATAACTACTTTCACCCAAGAACAGCATGTTGTGATTACAGTCCTGAAAGTGCATAAAGCCATCCATTCATTTCAGACCAAAAATGGCTCAATTCATTCTTCCATTCGTATAGCGCAAAAAAAAAAGCAGAGAGTGAGGAAACGGACAGTATTACAGATTTACCTGCGGAGCAATGCACTAGGGCTTCTAAACTACACTTAACCCTGGGTTAATGTCTTTTTAAACACCAGGTAAAGGTCAGTTTTAACCCTGGGTTAATCAACGTTTCACTTGTGATTTTTAAAAGGGATTTAGCACTAATTTTACAAGTATAACTTGCACTAAATGCATACAATGTGATGCTAGAATGCCATGGGGAGTTGTTTAGCAACAGACAACCATTCATAACCAGCCTCAGTACTTGCCTCTTTAAATATTCATGTGCTTGAAAATATCCATGCCCCCATATCTAAGGGAAACAGTTACGACAAATGTGTTTAAGTCGGCATAAAATAAAAATTCACCCAATCTATTTTTTAATGTTATTGCTCTTATTTTGAATGATTCATTCATGCATACGTTTAATTTTCTTCTTGACCTCATAATTTTTAATCAAAATGTCATAACTTGATCTTTTCACCTATACAATTCAGAAGAAAAATTCTGTCGCTACTAAAGACACTCTGATAAAGACACTATTATTTTGAGGTATGTTTCAGAAGACACAAGACAACCAGAGCAGAGACACGATGACATTCCTTCAAATAGACAAGCAGTTATTAATACAGGTCATGTCCTGTCAATCAATGTTAAAGACCTCATGCATATGCAAATAAGAACTTTAACCCAGCATTAACAAACGCACAGTGTGAAATCTATGAATTAATAAGCATGAATAAAGTATGCAGTGTTGCCAAGTCCACGCTTTTTCCATGGAATTGGGCTACTTTTACACTATTGCCGCGGGCTGTTTTTGTAGTCCGTGGGTTGAAGCAACACCCCACCCCCATAACACAATTAAGCTAGTTTTGGCTGTGATTGGGCTAGTTTTGATTACCAATTGGACTGGTTTTGTTGTGCAGACCTGGCAACCCTGAAATTATGAACAGTGTGAAACATGAATAAAATAACCAAGGATTACATTAACCAAGTGTAAGAAGCCCAGCTGTGATTCACATAATTGCGGAGTAATGCGTTGTATGTTATGCATGTCCGCTGTAAATGCTATGACACGCAAGTAAAGTAGCGGCGCTCTTGGTCTCTTCAACATGCCCACTGACATATAACAGAGTCCTGCGTATCCTCACAGGATCCCCAAAATTCCTGCTTCCCTCTCCCTCCTGATTATTCACACAAGCCTTCATTCCTTAACAAATATTCCTCCCATCTCCTAAAAGCTTTTCTGTTCATGTTATATTTTCTCTTTTGTCACCTCCTCCCACTCACCACCTGTCTCTCTCTGCCTCTCTCTTTCCATTTATCAGCATTGTTTTAACGTTATCCTCTGCTTTTCTCTCCTTTTCTTCGGCTACCTCCACGTCAATCACGATTGTTCTTTAACCTCTCTCACCTTCTGCGCTTTGACTCGCTTCGATCAATCAGCCAATCTCCGCATTGACATTGGGATTGACGGCTGTCTGGCACCTGCACTGATTCCTAAACGAAATGAACCTGTAGCTGAGAGTCTTACCGGTGATTATTATAGATTATACAAATGAAAACACGTTAACATGCTACAACGGGATCCAAGTCTGCCCAGCAGCAGATTTATACAATTGACAAACTAAACAGCTGTTTGCGGGGTATTTGCCAGTTAAGGTTCATACAAAAATGGATGTTTTTGCTTGAACAACAGATGAATATGAGCCGAACAAATCATTCATGCAGATAGAGTTGATAGGAAACTGCTGATAGACTGTTGTGCTCTGAATTTAACAAGCTTGAAAACAATGGTGAGGCAAAAATTGCAGAGGCAGTGAAACGTTCTTGCCGGCAGTGACAGTTTCTTTAGATTAGATTCATTAGATAGGAACTTTTTTCACACTGGCTGACTTATTATTGATGGCTAGATGGTCACAACTTGGGCGCATTTGGATATGGACAGTAGTGACAAAGTTTCTAGGCAATAGACTGTAGAATATGTCTAATATTTGATGTTGGTATATAATGTAAGTATTGAATGCAATAAAAGTCTGGTGTCATTTTTCATAAGACACACCAGCTGTTTCTTTTTACATATATTTTTCCAGTTACAGTACAGATGTTACATTTTATGAAATCAAACTGCCTTTAAACATAGAATGAATGCATTTATTTTGCACTGTATAAAATAAAGAACGAGAACAGGGATTATTTCAAATAAAATCATTAAACTGTGTATTATTTGGACATTTAAAGGTAGTAAACAAAACAAAAAAAGATACTTAATTTATCCAGAGTTGTGTTTCACTAATTCATAGGCTATATATTATCTCAAAGAATCAAAACAGTTTATTTGTAATATTTAACCTAAACGTAATAACAACTTTGCTTTACTGCTGAAAAAAGGGCATGAAATGCATGAATGTTTCGCCAATCATTATTACATATTCCTGTCTAATACGGATGAATCTCTAGGCTACCTGTTATGATCATATAAACTCTCCTGATATTAGAGTAACAATAATAGAAGAGTGAAATAAAGCATATGTTGTTACCTTTTGGAGCTTGGAAGGGTTCAGTTTGAGCAGATGTTTTATACCATCATCTGTGTCCACGCCAGAGCTCATTTCCCAGTACAGCATCTGGCACATATTCGATTTCAAGATTCGCTGATGATGATAGGCCTAGCCTACTTCATATTCTTTTGTTTTCTGCCTGAGGTAACTATGAGTGAAACATCACTTCATCATTGTTTATCATTTTGCCACCTTGTGGAATAGGTGAATTGCACGTGTTCAGTCTTCAAAATTTAAATTATTGTTGTGCAGAAAAAAATATGCTTACACTGATAAACACCACGGGTTGTTAGCGACCCTATAAAATTTTTACAAAAATGAATGGGAAACCAACTAGCCTATAATTTCAAATAAAATATATATATATTTAATATTGTTTATAAATATTTGTTTGAGGAATACTATAAGGTTGATGACTAACTTAAAAAAATGAATGAGGAGGAGGGTAGTGAATGACGTCCCGGTATGCAAATAATTAGTTGTTTTTTTTTTTCTATACATCTACCTGTGCATTTGTAAAGTTTGGCAAGTCAATGTTAACAAAAAAAAAAAAAACTACATCATTAAGTCATATTCTAGTTAGCTCCAGACATCAATAAAATAACCTATTCTAATGTTTGCATAGTTGGGGAAAAAAGTTGCAGTCTAGAAAGATCCAGGTTGCTAACACAAAGCTTGAGCACTGGTTTATTTCCAGGAAGGTGTGTCCCACTGGACAGGTTCTGTGACAGCACTCTTGCTCTAGCACTGTTGTGCTCCTGAGTGAGACACTTAACCTCACTCTGCCCCTGACTAAGGCTCTTAACACCAGCTTGTTTAAGTGCCTCTGCTCCAGGCAGGCTGTCCCTCCAATTACAGTGTTACTTTAAATAAAATGTCTGCAAAATGACAAGTAACCATGCTGAATACATTTAAAATCGGTGTATCTTAATAACACAGTTTTCATGCTCCAGTGCCCAAAATATGCACATAGAGAATCATAAGTAGCTCAAATTGTCTTTGCTTATTTCGCTCAGTCTATTTACTCACCCATCTACAGTATACAAATGTACGTGCAAATCTGGACTTTGTGGAAAAAAGGGCTCCCATTAATGTTTCAAAATTCTGCCCTGAGTTAGCCTGAAGTAGCCTTCTCGTACCCGTAACACGTCTTACTTCAGCAGAAAAAAGGTTATCCATTACAATATTTCTGGAATATTTGTTTTTTCATTAGGTGTTTTGATGCTGCTCTGCCTACACTCCACACATGGAGCCAAGTGACAAAAAAAGAGGAATTTCTTAAGGCTACAAAAAGCTACGAAGAGCCCTTTCTAGGGCAGAAATCAATAAAGCTGTTGCCAACTTGAAGAATGAAGAAGAATTAAGCAGTAAAGTAAGCAAACTCAGCAAACTAATACCTCTGCTAAATGTTAATCACTCGTATGCCCATGGGCACCATTTTGTATGAAAAGTGGATAGGATGATGGCACCTGAACGGTCATGGAGACAGCTCATGAATATTAATAAGATTAGGCTAAAATAATTAAAAATAGAATATATGTTCAATTAAAAAAATAATTGATTTAAACAACAATTTATCAACATAAAACTGAATTCACACTATTCAAGTGCTTAATTTAAAATTGTGATATATTTATATGAAAACCATGGAAACATTTTCACTTTGAATACATGGGTTTGGGGTTAGTTTTTGTTTTAATAAACACAGTAACATTTATTTTAGTGCTGTCCATTTAACCACCAGTTAGTGTTAATTATAAAGAAACATGAAACAATTAATGTGATTCATCATGCCGCTTTGTCGCATCACCTGTGTGTAAATTCCATAATAAAAATTTCCATTAAAGCCAGTCAAGCTTGAAGTAGTATTTTATTTCGCTGCTACGGACGAACTATGATAAATATAATATAATATTATAAAATATAGAAAAGCAATAGTGAAGCAATAAATAAGCATTTAGTTGTGTTTAAAGGCAATATTGCTACTATCCTTGCCACAATTTCCATTGTATTAAACACATTCCTGTTGCAAAAGCTAGCCTATTTCATAAAGTGGTGGGGACGTGAAATAATGCCATGCTTATTCCCGTTCAATAATTGCTCATGGCTCTTGCCCACATGAAGGGCGTAAATTGCAGGTGGTTGGATTTCGCTATTGTCATGGGCACCAGGGCAACATGCTGAGAGCGTAGAGTAAACCAGCGTATGGACACTGTCACATCTGCGGTGGGAGTGTACTCTTGCTCGACACGAACAGCAAATGCGAGGGAGACAGACTGAGCAGAATGTCCCCGTATCTATGTGGTCTCTGATGCTAAATCAATGCAGGGCAAAAGTGTACGGCTGAAGGTGTCGGGAGCACTCGCTCTTTAAGCTGGAGTGCGTTTGAGTGTGAACAGCAGAACGTGACAGCATCCGATCACTTTGAGGCTTTCCTTTCACTTCATGCGACATGCATCCATACGCCCCCTGGACAATCAGAGTATCTCACTGAACTGATTAATTGGGGCCATAAATAGTTTTAATACATTTTTCCTTTCCCCAGGGCTTCGGAATCCCTTGGTTCGTTAGTATTGGAGGCAGATCTTTTTCATCGATCGCAGGAACCCGTGGTGCAGTGAAGGCTGTCACCAACTTAACGAGACTGAAAATTTTAATTACGATTCTCATCCGTATTCCTTGCTCGCCATTTATTTCTCACTCACACACATAACACCTACCAAAAAACACTGTTCTCAACCAGACAGCCAGAAACACATTCAATCGGACATTTTGCAACATAATACGCTCCGTTCCAAAACATTAGGAAAATTAAAGGGTTAGTTCACCCAAAAAAAAAAAATTTTTTAATTACTTACTCACCCTCATGGTATTCCAAACCTATGAGTGTCTTTCTTATATAGGACACAAAAGAAGTTGTTTTGAAGATTTTTTTTTTCATACTATGGAAGTCAAGGTCCATCAACTATCTGGTCACTAACATTCTTCAAAATATCTTATTTTGTGTTCAACAGAAGAAAGAAACTCATACAGGTCTGGAACAACATGAGGGTGAGTAAATAATGACAAAATTCCATTTGTCTATCCCTTGAACTATCCCTTTACACTTCCTCAAAAACACCTTGCTTTGATAAAATTTTAAGCAATATTACAGCAACATGTATCCTTCTCAAATCCCAGTATGCACTATAAAGTTCAGAAAAAAACAAACCATAGATGACGGACAAAAAAAGAAAGAAATAGGGATACGCTACATTGAATGAATTCATTCTGATTGATGAATCCGAACATAGTGTTTCCATGAACACTACATAAAGTGCTCGGGATGATGTGTGCGTTTATGTAGGAATTGACTTTTTGACATTGTGCCCACTGCACAAATACAGAGTTTCCTGCTGGTTGCGCATACTATCCATTTTCCTACATTGCTTCTTTTCTTTGTTTTAAAGAGCAGACATAATATTTATCTAATTCAGGACCTAATTAGGAAACGACGAGCACATGAACTGTTGAGCTGTGCTGCTTATATTTATCAATCAGTAAAAACGCCCCTTCTCACGCCCAAAACAAGCCGTCTGTGGATGAGAGTCTGAAACAAGGATTGGTGGGAAGTTGTCCTGCTCCACTGCAGTTTTGTATAATTATTATTTTTATTAATTTTCTTATGTATGTAAATTTATAACACAAACCCCCGGTTTCATAGACAAGGCTTAAGTCTAGTCCCAGACTAAAATGTATGTCTAAGCTGTTGCACTGAGATATCTTAAAATATGTCAGTGCCATTGTTTTGTGTAAAGGCGCACACATGTAATGTTTTTTTTCTAAGGTACTTTTATAAAAGCTACTTAAACGTCCTTATTTCACATGTCTGTGAAACCGGGCCTGTACTTTGTATTACCTATGCATCAAATGACAAAAATCTAGTTAACGCTGATGTGAGGGTGTTTCTAATACAGCGGTGGTGACGGTAAAATTTACGTATTTATCTCTTTTGACTGCTGTTATCAATCTCTCTCTATTTTTTTCCTCCTTTTGAAAATTGTGAAAACACTATTGTGGAGTTTTTCTTTTGCTATTTGAGCAAATGCAAACAAAAAATATATATTTAATGTAGTCTCTCATTCACCGCTAGAAGTTTACCCATCTATAACGAAGAAACCCGTAAATGTGAAAAGGGTCCATGTATGTTTATAATGGATTTGCAGAGTGCTATTTGTATGATGCACAGTTGCAACTTTACCTACATTAAAGCTCTCAAAATCAGTCACTTATGAAGTTGTATTTCAGTTAGTATGTAGGCAGCAAGGCTGTGCTTGAAAATAACACTAACTCTTCATAATGCTCAATCCGCAGTAGATTTCAGATCAAAAATACACAGCGCATTCTAACTCTAGGAAACATTATCCCACACATGGCAGGGGAAATAAATAAAGCTAGCTTTGTTATGTTTTTTGTTTTTTTTACCTCTCCTGGTGTAGCGCTCCTGGGAAGAACCTTCTGGACCAAAAGGGAAAAAAAAGTAAAGCAAAAGCCTCTTTATTGCTACTGAAGAGAAAGAAAAAAAAACAGTTCCTCCTACAAATATAGGCAAAGTAATGCTGTGCGGAGTGTATGGTGGCTGCAGGTGCTCCCTGCTGCGAGACCTTCAGCGGCACAAAAGTACAAAAATGACTTTGAGAGAGTCGGTCTTTCCTCCCTCACAAAAGCTTGAGTGTGAAACAAGAGATCTGAGAGCAACGGGGGAAATCTGCCAAAGCGCTGAGGGATAATGCATGAGGCATTCTTGTTTGCAAAAGGAGGACGTACATCTAAATCTAAATGGATCAAATCCATCCTCCTACATTTGTATTTCACCTGAGGTGAAATTGTCAAACTGATCAGTATGCTGTGACTACACCAGTGCGGGGTGTCAGCGGGGGGCCGGTGTTTTTTAAAATGTCGGCTCTCTCGGGACACTCGAGAAACATGCTGGAAGGGGTGAAAAAAAACAACACGATCGTCGACAGAAATGGACAGAGGGAGCATAATCTAGATGGTTTTCACGTTCCGATAAGTGCCAAGGATAAGTCCACTTCAGGGTGGTTCCCGTCTGGAGGATTAATATAAAAGGATCATTTTAACACAAAAGACAAAAAGGGGCTTAAAACTGCACAGGGCCTCGGCACGCTGTGAGCGTTTCCGTCGGGGCGAGCGGAGGAGAGGAAATGAAAACTCAGCAATCGCCAGATGAAACGGGACAAGAGTGAGACAGATAAACAATCTCTGAGCCCTCTGTTACAAAACAGCCTATAAGAGACAATCAATCTGCCTCCCACACCACATCCAACTGGAGAAATCTCACCAACGGTAATCTGATTACGGCTGATGGCGCTAAAAGTACAGTGGGAAAATGATAAACATGCCCTCACTCTGACCCCACTGTCATAAGCACCTCATTAATAACATAATCAGTATTCACACACATTACTGAGCTTTTAATAATTCATACACGGCAACAAGAGATGCACTGGGGTTAGAAAACAGAGCAAGAGATAAGATAAGAGACCTTTTGGTATTTGACAAGTTTGCAGTCTAAAATTAACCTTTCGTCAATGCCAGGAATTTTGCATTATTTTTATTATAAAGGTTTTGTCATCCCCAGCCCACTTCCATTAATCTCAACACCCTCATGGCCCACCAAAAAACCTAAATTAACCACTTTCTTATTAGCATAAAATAACAGATTCAAAGTTCATTTCTGTTTAAATCTCAAAAGGTAAACAGTTATGAAAAAAGCTGTTAGAAGATGTGTGAACCACAACAGCTTGCAGTTTTTAGCAATCATTTGTGTCATTGATTCGAAATGCTTGTGTCATTTACATTGAGATTTTCACCCTTTATTATGTTGCAGTTCCACTAAACTGGCGAGTAACTGTTTTATTTACTGATCACAAAACAAGTTTCCATTCGCCTCTGTGTTTGTCTTATGGTTTAATGATTCGAACAGAGTCGACTGAGATAAATTGCGAGGAGTTACGATTATATTTTTATGCTGCCTTATACACTGGAAAATGGACTTTCAAACTGTCTAGTTACATCTTATAATGATAACTTCTGCACAGTCAATGGTTTTAGCAACTCATGTATGCCAGTGTCTCACAGACTGAGAGTTGCCAGAGAGGATTTGCTGGTGAGTCAGAAAGTACGGAAACATTTGCTGAAATTACACCTGATGCCCATCAAGAGTCTTTCTTCTTCTTCTGCCTCAGTGGCTCTTGACATCAAAAAGCTATCTGATCCCTTCAGAACAGCGCCTGACATTTTACCGAATGGTCTGCAATCTTTGCCTGTCTCCACTCAGCAAAAGCTCTATGTATTCGTGTGTTTGTGTGGATTCACTACATGCTTACATAAAGTTAACAAAAAGGCAAATATATGAAGATGATGTTAATTGATAACACATTTTAACTGAATTATTTATATGATACGGTTAATCAAATACAGTGCAATTATTGGTATATCAATATTTGCTGAGAAACACCCACCCACTGAAGACAATTCAAAGACTTGATCTACATTATTGCGGTAGATGAATCCATTTAATAGACCTGATATCATGAGAAAATGTAACTATTTTACGAGGTGGCAATTTCATATTCATTCCTTAGATGTAATTCATACTGAAACATGCCATTTTTTTTAGAAACAAAAACATAGCTATGAATTTCCATGAGAATGTGGAATAGGCAAAAAGAAGAAAAAACCTAAACTAGACTTCTAGACAAGGTCTTCCAGCCTTGCAAAGCTGGTCTTCTGCTAATCTATCTGAAATCCCAGCCTGACCTACTGGAAAATGTCCAAAACCCCTCTAAAACGTTCCTAAAGACCATTCTGAACATGTAAGTTGGAGACCAGTTAAACCAGCAAACCATTTTAGGCTAGTTTAATATAAAATACTTGACACAACCTCTAAACAGAACATCAAACTGCTTCAACAGATTAAAGTGCCTTCGTTATCTTTATTTCACTCCACTCACAACAACTCTTTGAGAAGCCTTTCTTACAGTAAGCGTTCTTGTTGAAGCTCAGCCGGACAGGCAGATGAATACTGTACCCGAATAGCCTCAGGACAGGTTAACCGAAACATTTTAACATTTACAACACTACAATCCCTAAGAAAAAGACAAGACCCCTGTCATAAAGCCTGAAAGAGAATTAATAGCTCATTTTACTAATTACTACTCGTTTGTCATTAAGCTGATGGTTTCATCCAGAGCAATTTACAATATGCTTATTATGGAAGGTCCCCTGTGGCGCAACTTGGGGTAAAGTGTCTTGCTCAACGGCACGATCCATTGATCAATCTTTACGAGGTTTCAACCGACAACATTTTGATTACCAGCCAAGATCTTTAACCCCAAGGTTACGCAAACCTTTTTTTTTTTTAAAGCAGTCTCAAGTAAGTTCATTTAACAACAAATGCTCCCATTGTTGCCTTACAAAGTCCCTGAAGCTTCTATGAAAACAGAGGGGAAAAAAGAAAAAAAAACACAGTACAGTACAGTATCTCCACAGGGCACATCCTCTAGCTGAATGACAATAAAGTGAACTTCTTCAGCAAACACAGATCGATTGCCTTTGTTCAAGCTGTCTCTCGGATAGCCTTGCTATCAACGCTCAGAACTGACATCTTGTGAACCCAAATACAACCGAATCACACGCTCTTTTACTATATCACATTTTACTTGTGAGGGTTATGTAGCCTAGAGCAGGTTTTTGCTCTGTCATTAAAACTACCCTTGCTTATTTCTAAGCTTTAGGGATCTGTGATGACTGCAGGTACTGATCAAGCTAACAAGCTCAGAGCAGTGCTAGCTGAATGCTAGTGTTGTGAGGTGCTAAAAAATAAGACTTTAAGTTTGTTTTGGGGTTTTGTGAGACGCCTGAGGCGTGTTTGTTTCTATATTGCTAAACCCACCCTTGCCCCACAAACCACCAGTTCGTGTGTGTGGCAGGTTGCATGATTATATTTGTTGTTCAGGTTTCAGCTGGTACATAACGTAGTTGAATAAATTGGGAGTTTGAAAAGAAGAAAAATAGAGGAAGAAATAGTTGTTTGTTTAGAACTGCATACGAAAAAACACATATGAACGAATCAGTTGTTTTGACAAAAAATATTCAGTGATTCTTCATGCAAAATGATCATCGCATAAAAGTGTCAATGGAAGTAATCATCAGTGATTTTTAGTATTATTAAAGCATAATATTTTGAATTTGCTTTTATTTTTATATTGGCAATGTTTTTTTGTTTTTTTTTTAGTTGAAGTTTTAGTAAAGCTTGTCAAGTTTGTTTTTTTAGTTAAATTTTAGCTGTTGAAATTTTAGTACTTCAACTTTAACTTATTTTTTTATTTCAGTTAGATGCCAAAGCAATATTTATAATAATAAATTTCTAAAAAGTATTCAATCTAATGTGTATCATTTAATTTCAGTTTTTTTCAATTAATGATTTTTAGTTTTAGTTTGAGTTAACAATACACAAGCCCTCACTCCTTCCAAAGAGTGTTTTGTATCAAAAAAGAAAAAAACATATGGTTTACAGATGGTTGTTCAAATAGATTAATTTTCCAGGAATATTGTTTACATTCAACTTTTTCAAAAATTCTAAATTTTAATACATGAGAGGAAGACATTTTGTGTTTAAGGTGCTTGAAGACAAAGTGTTTCAATAAAAATGATTATATGCTAATACTGTTTGTATAGCATTATTGAGAAGAATATACACCTTTCTGATACCAGGGGAAAAATACAACCAAAAAAATTTAAGGTAAGTTTAGGTAGAACCTAAACCATGCAGGAGCGTGTGGGAAGAAAATTATTATAGGTCCGGAACGGATGGACACGGAGTAAAAAGAAATTGGAAGCGGGTGGGTGTGGAATGAAACTCGCAGGAGCGGGAAAACAAAATCAGTCTCACGCACACCTCTAGGGTAATGCTAACGCTCTCTGAAATGGAATGTTAGCATACTGGCGTGTTGACAATCCTGCAGCGTCAGCTACAGTGGAGTGCTAGCTACTAAATATCTGCAGTGCTGTCTTCACATCAGAAGTTCAAGCTAAAAGTCAGAGCTGAAACACCTCTTTAGTTCTTTTAAAAGCTTCCATTCAACTAGCAAGTTATGCAAGATGTGGAATTTCAGAGTTATACGCTCAGTAACAGATTGAATTGGACTCGTTAAAAGGGAAAGTGCAGCTTCATGATGTGTCATACTGGTGATTGCTGATGTACATGGTCCTTTGTACCTACACAAGAGCTTACACAAGCTATGAGGTGATATATGACAAGCAAAAGAAACCTAGGATTATGTTATACATTCATAAATGCACAATTGCTACAGTGGTGCTCTCTATACTCCACAAAACACTATAGGTACACAGTGCAGCATAGAACCGCAGCATGCAGGTCTATAAAACTCATCTGCTTTCTCTTTTTAATCCCCCTGGTTGGAGTCACAGCGCCCTGCCTCATTAGCATATCTCCCTGTACGGGTGACTTTCATTCTTTCTGGTCCTCTTGCGCTTTAGCAAGCTGTTGACAGTTATTTTTGTAATTCTAATGACTTTGCCCCAATCTCTAATGCATTTTCTGTTTTGTTATTTTCCGTATATATGGGTCATTTTCGGGAGGTACATTCTTCTTCTGTTAGGCAGTGCGGCAAAGATTCATTAAATTAATCAGTATTTTTGTCTTGTTTTACTTAAACATCCTTAAAACAAGACTAATGTACTGTACTTGAGAAGCAAAATTGTGTAAGATAACAAGGCTTGTTTTCAGAAAATATATCTTTTTGCCACAGGCAAATTGTTTTTTCTTGCCTCGAGCATTAAGCTCTTGCACTGCAAAAAATATATATATACTTACATATAAGGTGACATATAGGGTGAAAATTCTTACATAGTATTTTTGTCTCGTTTCCAGTTCAAATACCTAAAAATTCTTTTAATATTAACATTATTAATATTATTTAAAAAATAGCTTTTAATAGATAAGCAAAATGGCAAAATGTATTATGTTTTGTTTTTTGGGTGGGAAAAAATATATAAATTAAGTGAGTTTGTGCTTAAAAAAAGCTATCTGCCAATGGGGTAAGAAAAATAATCTTGAATTAACATTTATAAGCAAATAATAAGCAAATGTATAAGCAACTAATATATTTTTTTCTTAGCTTGTTTTAAGCTAAAACTTTTTTTCTTTTTTTTTCGAAAACAAGACATAATATCTTGGGTCATTTTACTTTTCTCAGAATTGTTTGATATTTGGACTGGAAACAAGACAAAAATACTAAATAAGAAAAGCATTTTTTGCAGTGTGTGAACAATTGTCAAAGAGGTTAAGAAAAAAATTATTCAATCAACAGCACCGTATTCTTAAACTCTCATTATCTTACACAGTTTGACTTCTCAAGTAAACTTATTTTGTTCTCAAGAGATATTCGCATTAGACAAAAATACTGATTTAAAATAGTTTTTCAGTAAAAAACCACCAGGAGAGCAGATTCAATTACATGAGCATTTTTTTTGTTCCAAAAGGACAAGAGGATGCATAGAAAAGCAGAAAAGGAAACATAATGGGAAGACATCTAAAAATAAAGATTTTGATTAATAAAACAGCAGATAAAATCAATAATCTCACATTTAAGTAAA
This sequence comes from Semotilus atromaculatus, assembly GCA_031834385.1. NCBI lineage: Eukaryota > Metazoa > Chordata > Actinopteri > Cypriniformes > Leuciscidae > Semotilus > Semotilus atromaculatus. The sequence continues at coordinate 33,648,175 of JAULUF010000044.1, read as the reverse complement.
AGCTCTTTTGAAGGTAAAAGCTCCTTTGGTTTGTTTGCGCAGATGTAAATTTGCTGAATGATCCGGCTTGCTCTTTGTCGTTAGATTTTGATGTATTACTTTACAGTGTATTGAGCCTCGGGGCGGGTTTGGCCGGGCTGTGTGTTACTGCTGATGTACTTTGCAGTGAACTAAGTTATGAGTCATTCTAATAGCCTGCTGGTTTTATTTGGATGCTTTTACATCTTTAGTAGTTTTATTAGTGGACAGATATAATACATTGTGCAGAGCAAGGCTTTGTTTTATTTTTTGTTTTCTGTGTTTCCGCATCAAGCATACACGTATTTGCACAACCCGAGCTTGCGACTCAATAAAGAACAGTTCTGTTTCTTTGGTTAGCGTAGTGTTTTTATTGAGTTATTTTGATAGAGATTTAAAAGGCTATATGGGAGCCGAGTAGGGATTGTGTGGGGCTTTGTGGAGGATAGATTCATTTTTATGTCGTGCTCTGCTGTGCAAGTTATGCTGATATACTTTCTCACAACCTTCTGCAACAGTTTCAGTTTAGCGAGACCACGGCAGCCTCGGTTAGCGCCGCTTTGTGTTCGGTTGTATTTCAGGGTCGTTTTTGCGTAGTCTGGCTCGGCTTCAGCAAGAGGTAGTAACTCTGCCGTAGACGCCCAGACAGTGTCCTCCTCCTCCTCCTCCTCCTCCTCCTCCTCCTCCTCCTCCTCCTCATCGTTTTCTCATTTCCTCACACCCCTTGAGCGACTATCTCTGACCACTCAAGGTCATCCCCAAGCACAAAGGGCAGCGGCTGATAAGAGATATAGAGCAGCCGGCGGTCACGTGGAGGGACACATACTGCATACTGCACAACTAAGCGCTCTTTGATGAGGAGATTCCCCACCTTGGGAGCACAGAGATCACGTCCTATTTTTCTGAAATCCCAGTGCTTTGTTGAGCCTTCCTTCGCTTTTTCTTGTTTATAAAGCCACATCCATTACTGCGGAGAAGCTTACCCGATAATCCTGCATAATGGATTGACTCTGCCGTTCCTTTTGATGGATCCCCCTTTAATTTTAATGTGTGTGCTCTCGGCCGCTTGGACAGGTATTCGGCACGCTTATGGCTATAGCTTACGAATGGGCAACATAAGAGCTTTGTTTTTAGGCCCTCTCTCTCCATGCGCATATCAATAAGGGCATTATAGCGAGCAGGGTATCGCTTCTTTTTAGTACACCGCTGCCATTAAGAGTCTTTGGAGTCAGCTTTTCTCTACTTCTCTAGATGTATCCCTTCATCCCTTTATCACCCATATATTCCATCTCTCCCTCTCTCGGCATATTAGCCATTCAAAGATCTCTCTCACTCTATGGCATGCAGTAAAAGTTATCTCTCCATCTCTCCTGTCCTCGCTTTATCTCTCTAATCTTCCTTAATCTTCCAGCCCAGAGTGAAGTGAGAATTAGTTTCTCACTCTCTCTCATCAATCTCTCACACCCTTCCAGCCAGCTCTGTACCTCTCTCGCCATTTAACTTTACTCTCCCTCCCTCATTTGTACTTTTCGCACCGTTATTCCTTTGGTCTTGACTCTTTCTCCACCTTTTCAGGTTCTCACTCAGATCAGAGATATTTCTCTCCTTGAAACATGCATATCCATTATTTCTACCTTTCTTTCTTGCACTCACACTTTCTTTACTTTTTTCTTACTATACCTCTCTTTGTCCTTACCCCCACACTAAAGTTCTGAAGAGGCTGCATGTTCATTTAATCCTGTCAATCACAATACAAGGGCATATGAGGGTGTTTCTTCAACTACGATTCACCTGTGAACTCATAAATAAATAAACAGTTGTTTTAAATACATTTCTAAATGTGTATTGTTATACATTTAATACAATGAAAACTGTATCAATTTACTGTAATTGACACTATTTAAAAACACAGAATAAGTCAATTGAACTGAGCAGGGCCGGATTATCCATAGACGGGATTGGGCGAGTGAACTGGGGCAACAGCCAATATGGGGGCACCAAGGACCGGATTATCCAATGGGCATTATGGGGCCCAAGAGTGGAAGAAAAAAATCCTTATTTTTTCACATTTTCGATAACAGAGCGTATATTTGTACTAAGTGCCTGTCTGTTTAGCAAAAAATCTATTAAACAATATTATCCAACCTCTGCATATTTTGACGGGCAATAAAAATCACAAATTTATGGAAGGAATACACTATTAGCACTATTTTTTTATATAGTGTATATGGTGTTTTTGTATTTACTGTGAATTGCGATGCATTGTGAATTTCAGCATTGAAAACAACAAAACATTGATTAAAGTATAAATGGTCAAATAGAAGAGATTTTAAATAGTGCTGTCAAATCGATTAATTGTGATTTAATTTTACGAAATATATTATTAGATTTATATATATTACAAATTATTATGTCTATTATAATATTATATGTGTGTGTGCGTGTCTGTGTATAGGCTACATACAGTCATGGTCAAAATAGATGGCACCCCTGGTAAATATGATCAAAACTGGCTGTAAAAAAATACATCTGCATGGTTTACCTATCCTTTTGATCTTTCATTCAAAAAATTTGCACAATTCTAACCTTTCATTAAAGTAAAAGAATTGAAAGTGGGGGGGAAATCACATTATGAAATAAATGTTTTTCTCCAAAACACGTTGGCCACAATAGTAGCGGAGTGGCAATCGGGAGAGTCGGGACTTTTCCCGGTGGGCCGGTATTGTTTTGAGGCCGTGAGGGCCGGTCTGATAATAGTTATACTATAGTGAAGTGATATTCTATTATTAGTATCTGGCGGCCTGATGTGCGGCCGCTTCTGCTGGTCAAACTGCTCTGTCTCTGCTCAACACTGTGCTCAACCCGTTCGTCAGGTCCAACCATGTCTAGGATTTTCAAAAACATAGGGGGATCAGAGCGCGGCCCCTCCCCAAATGGTATAGCCTGTCGGGCCGGCCTTTGATGTAAAAAGCCACTGAACACCTCTTTTTCCTCGTCATATTTTGGAAGTTTAACGGACGGTCGGTGTGAGTTCTATGTAGGGATGTGCACGGATATTCGATCTGTAATTATTATTTGAAAAATAAAATACTATTCGAATTTTACTACGTTGCTTTTCTTGCCGTTAATGCAGTGAATCCATGATAAATCCAAAGCACTAACTCGCAGTTATAATTAAATGCACTGGGTGGCGCCGGCGCCTTTAACAAGTGGTATTTGATAACATAATGTCGCCGTCTGCCTCGTAAAGTTTGGAATTATTGAAATGTAAATGATATTACAAAATGGAAGTAGCCTACACCACAATGACTTGAGAAATCGCATGAAATCCAAACTGAGGAAAGACAGCTGTCCATGATCACTGCACTGCTTTATCAACAACTTACAGGTAACGTTAAGCGCAGCTGTAGCGCGAGTGATCAGAAATATGATATCTTCTGATAGCAAAATGATTTTGAGACATAACGTACTTCCTTTAAGTTTCGTTGAGGCCGGGAGACAGGTTTAAGAACTGTAAACCCAAAGTGCTTTTAGAAACTTTGCTTAGCAGCAAACCGTTATATTTTGTGTCTGTCAGCGCAGCGCGTTTTCTCACTCGAGCATGTGGATATTATTTGTATTTATGAACATGAAACAATAGCCATATGCTGACTCGAGTGCGTGTACGTTCTGTACTGTGCAGTCTGCTTTATTTGCATTTTTTTTTTTTACCGTTCGCGCTGCTTGAGCTTAAATGCTTTTGTTCTTTATATTTTTTTGTTTACACATATTGTTTAATGTTTTCAACTAAAATAAACCCTAAGATATAGTAGCTAAGCTATGTCATGGCCGTAGCCAGCTATGGGGTCACCGAGGTCCGGACCTCTGTCAATTGAAAAAATTCAAGCTCTCTGAATGATTAATTAAAAGTTTAAACCACCTCATATGAGGGTTTGCAATTCATTTTGCTGCGCAGTGAACGGGGCTTTAAGAGCGCGTTGTGAGGGCGCGAGTGCCAGATCCCGTGTTGCCAGATCCACTAATGGAAAGGTGTTAATTTTCACACTGAATATGGCTTAGAGCTTTTTATTTTGAACTCTCAGAGTGCACCAAATTGATGAATTTAACATTAAAAAGCACAAAATTTTCTTACGGGGGAGCATGCCCCCGAACCCCCCTAGAGGGACAGAGGTCCACTCACTAAAGCTTTACCAAAAAATTCTGTTAGAAACACTGGTATTGCTTTTCACAATTTTCTATGTGTATATTGTCTAATTGTAAGCTTGTTCAAAAATGGTGACAAAAACTCGATTTCGTTTTCGATTCGATTTTTAGGAGCCAAAATATTCAAATACAATATTTTTTTTAAATGCTCATCCCTAGTTCTATGTCGTTAGTAGTATATATTTTTTTTTAGCAAATTTTGGCCGAGGGCCGGTGGTCTACGAAATTTCCCGGTAGAATATTTGGTCCCACTCCGCCCCTGGGCACCCCTAGAATTTTTTATGAGTAAAATATCTCTGAAGTATATTCCCATTAATATTTACCTTTTTTAGCACACCAGGGTGACTAGGAACATGAAATTGTCCAGCCATGGCTCACGTGTTTCACAGGAGTTTAAATATGAGGAAACAAAAATGCCAAATCCCCTTAATCATTCATCAGAATGAGTAAAACCAGAGAATATAGTTCTGATGTGCATTAAAAGATCGTTGACCATCACAAAATAGAAAGTGGCTGTAAGAAAATAGCTAAAGAATTGAAAATCCCCATTTTGACCATCAGGGCAATAATTAAGAAGTTCCAATCAACTAAAGATGTTACGAATCTGCCTGGAAGAGGATGTGTGTCTATATTGATTTAATGCACGGCGAGGAGGAGAGTTTGAGTGGCCAAAGACTCAAGGATCACAGATGGAGAATTGCAGAGATTAGTTGAGTCTTGGGGGTCAGAGAGCCAAAAAAAAAAAAACTACATCACCACATGTTGTTTGGGTGGGTTTCAAGAAAAATCCTCCTCGCACATCCAAAAACAAACTCCAGCATCTTCAATTGTCAGACACGACTGGAACTTCAAACGGCACAGGCTTCTGTGGTCAGATGAAACTAAAAAAAAATATTTTTGCCAGCAAACACACTAGATGGGTTTGGTGCGCACAAGGGTAAAAAGTACCCCATGTGTACAATTTAATATGCCATTGGATCTTTAAAGTAACAACAGGTAACTTTTCAATCTTCATAATATATTTCCAAGTCTCTTGTGATGGTACATCGACTTACAATAGGTTGAATGACAGGTCTGCCATAGCCTGACGGGGTCTATAGCGTTTTTAATCGTACTTTTAAACTTCGGGTTTCTGGTAGTAACCGGCGAACAAAGAGAACTACAAAATTCGACTGCTTTACGGCATATACGTCACTTCCACCACCACCCCCACTTCCTTAAAATCGGACGTGCGAGCCAAATGTTATAGTCATGGCCGAAGCAGCACAGAAAAACAAGAAAGCAAAGGTTTTATCGGAGCAAAGCAAAAAGAGAAAAAGAGAAAGTGATCGCGTTAAAGGCCGAACGAGGATCAACATTGGGCCAGCGTTTTCTCGCTGGCGTAAGCTGAAGGAGGAGGAGGGGTGCCCGACCAATGCGGACTTGGCTGTCATGCTTTTGGACTAGTAAGTAAGTTATATTGTTTGCATACTATCTCTTTGTTTTTTTGGTCTGCCTAAAATGTTACGGAAGCTATCTTATCCTCCGTTTATCTTCATGAATCAAGTAATGATAGTAGAGCAGCGAATTATCAATCTGGTTGCTAGTAAACGATATTCTAGTTTTTGATGGTTACCTATCGCTAGCATTTTCGTTCTGATTTGAACTTTTCAATTGATGAAATGCAAATAGCAAATGTTTGACCTAAAAAGTGTAGTTTACTCAACATGTACAAAGAAAGGAGGAAGATTATTAATATTATCATTGTGTTCATAGCTTCTCATTTGTTACATGTGTAAAGTTACTTGATTGTGTAATTTCCGATTTTTGATTTATTGATAGCTACAGAGGCAAACGGGATTCTTGTCGCAATTTTTTCGGATGACGAATTTGCACCCTCATGTTGTTCTTGTGCAATCCTTCCGTGTGATTAGATTCTACAAACATGAAGGGTTGTTGTGTTCAGTGCATGACTAACTTACCTCAACAAAAGTCGAACTCAAATGTGTTGCTTTTTAGAATATTTTTCTTGCCAAGCTATAATGCAAATCGATTTGTAAAATTTGCAGATTAATTTATGGTAGCTTGATATTATAATATAGACTATATATGGTTATTATCTACCACTCAAACATTGCATTGAAGTATCATATAGATTCAGTAAAACGGTAACCAAGAGACTAGGCTACTATAATGACGCTGGCTTGTAAACGTGAGCATCGCGATCATTTGTCGTTAGAAAAAAATAAAACCCATGAAATTATATTCATATGACATGCTGAAATATATGCCACTGTACCTGGGATGAAGACATTTCACACGCGACGCAAGCAGAACACCTGCATGTGACCTCCTCCTACAGCGTTCAGGGCTATCATGGTTGTCAACAAATGCACGTGCATGTAGAATGACAGAGTTTACGACAGTAGTAGAGGACAATACTGTTTCCCAACTGTAGGGGGACCCCCGAGAGCAAAAGTAACCTGTTGTTACTTTAATGTTGTGGGCATATTTTTCTGCTGGAGGTCCTGGACTTCTTGTTCAGATACATGGCATCGTGGATTCTATCAAATATCAACAGATAAAAAATCTAAACCTGACGCCTTCTGCTAGAAATCTTATAATGGGCCGGGGTTGGATCTTCCATTAGGACAATGATCCAAACCAAACATCAAAATCAACACAAAAATGTGTTACGGAGCACAAAATGAAGCTTCTGCCATGACCGTCCCAGTTCCCTGACCTGATGAGTGGCTGAACTGAAGAGAAGCAGCACAAACATGGATCTGGGAATCTGAAGGATCTGGAGAGATCCTGTATGGAGGAATGGTCTCTGATCTCAGGTCAGGTGTTCTCCAAACTCATCAGGCATTATAGGAGAAGACTCAGAGCTGGTATCTTGTCAAAAGGAGATTGCAAAAAGTATTTAATAAAAGGGTGCCAATTTATCCAAAGCGACTTACAATTGCTATATATGTCAGAGGTCGCACGCCTCTGGAGCAACTAGGGGTTAAGTGTCTTGCTCAGGGACACATTGGTGTCTCACAGTGGATTCGAACCCGGGTCTCTCACACCAAAGGCATGTGTCTTATCACATGTATTTCATAATGTGATTTCCCCCCCACTTTCAATTATTTTACTTCAATGAAAGGTTAGAATTTTGCTAATTTTTTTAATGAAAGATGAAAAGGATAAACAATGCAGATTTATTTTTTTACAGCCAGTTTTGATCATATTTACCAGGGGTGCCATCAATTTTGACCATGACTGTATATGTACTGTATATATGCATAAATATGTGTATACAGTATACACACACAGACATACAGTATATATATTATAAATATAATAATAATAATATATACACATATAATATGTAAACAAACTTTTATCTCAGATGCGATGAATCGCGATTTGACAGCACTAATTGTAAAATAAACTTTGGAAGCCCGAAGTACCTACTATTTAACTACATTGAAGGTAGATTAACTTTAAATTAACTACTTCAAATGTGTTGCTCACTACAGTTTGAAGCTTTAGAAGCTTCCTGAACACCATCTTGCACAATACTTGCAAAACTTTACAAATGACACCAAAATTGCAACGAATTGCACAGATTTTGAAATAATGAAAAATGACAAAACTTTATAAACAAAACCAAGCTGAAGCTCCTCTCTCTTTAATTAGAAATCTGACGAATGTCAATGTTTCTACAAAGGAATGACGAAAACTCAAAAGCTCCACGTCCTTTTTTTAGACAAACCAATCCTCCCAATTCCACTAAAGGGACTTCAATAAATAACAAACCTGGCCTATATCCCAGGAAAGCTATCATATCGCTGTACTTTCTTCTCTCTGTACATTTTTGTTGAGTTTACCACTGTGGCCTGGATTGAAGGTACAGAGGTGACAGACAGCACCTTTGATGTGCGCAGACATTTCTTTTACAAACGTCTATGCTGAATGAATACACAATGTGCTCAGCAGCAGGTACACAGATGGAAACAGACAGAGAAATAGATAGAGAAAGCCAAAGACACAGAGATGGGAGCCATGAGAGGTATAGACCGGCGCAGGAGAAGGTAAGAGAGCGGACAAAATAAAAAGAAATCAAGATTGGAGCAAGAAACAACATTAATGCGACGAGCGGGAGAAAAAAGATGAAGATTAGAGGTTTAAGGATAAACAGATAAGGAGAGCAAGCACGTGGCAGGCGACGAAGCGAAGTAAAAAAATAAGATAGAGAGATGAGATGAGAGACAGGCAGCCGATAAGACGTAATCCTCCCCTTTCCCTGTCATTCCAAAGAAAACAGAGAGCACTAGCAGAAGAAAGAGAGAGAAAAATGTGTGGCCACCTCATTTACTTTGCCGGTTACATGATCCTTCCATTTTCAGCGGTCTGGTGATTAAACGTAACTCGTTTCCCTTCACCTAAGAAATCTAAGAAAAACAGCAGCTATTCGAAATATAATTCGGAATAATTTCTCTCCTCAAGCTCACCCTTGTACAGACACACACAACCTTCTGTTTGTGTCGTAAAATAAAAATGTGGCAAGAATAAAAGAATATGAGAAGTATATTGCATCGGGAGTAGTGCAAGTTGAGAGTCTGCTTCCCAAATACTTGAGTGGATCTGTAAGGATGTACCTAGGAGAAGAACTGGCACTTTAAAGGGATAGTTCACCATAAATGAAAATTCTGTCAGTAATTACTCACTCTCATGTTGTTCCAACCCCGCAAGACTTTCGTTCATCTTCGGAACACAAATTAAGATATTTTTGACACAAAAGCGCTATGCTGTAACACTATGTGTACTCACTCGAGGCCCACAGAGAAGGAAATTAATAATTGAAGTTTTTTTTTTTTTTTTTTTTTGCGCACAAAAAGTATTCTTGTCGCTTGATAAACTTAAGATTGAGCCACTGTAGTCACTTGGACTATTTTAACAATGTCTGTAATAACTTTTCTGGGCCGGCAAGTTTCAATCCCATAGAAGCCTATGGAGGAATGATCCAGCTCTGATTTAATCAAAAATATCTTCATTTGTGTTCCGAAGATGAACGAAAGTCTTACGGGGTTGGAACAACACATGGGTGAGTAATTACTGACAGAAATTTCATTTTTGGGTGAACTATCCCTTTAAATGCTACTGAGAGTCTATGAGCGGTTTACATTATGGACTGTGTGGGGCCCTTCAATAACTGTCTCTGGATCTAGTGACAAAAGTCCAATTACACAATTTCTAGCATTGGTTTTGCCCATTGGTGTCAAAAACCAAGTTCAAAACCCAATTCAATGAGAATAATTTTTTTGAATTTCATCTTCTAAGCTTAAATTTCAATTGGCCTAGATTGTATTTTGCTACAGCTTTTGAGTAACAAATGAACAAAATAAATCCACACTGTCTTGAATATGAATTAACAACATGATTAGGGTAGGCTAACTGACATTTGTTATTATTTTCAAAAATGTCACGTTTTTTGCTGTTCCATTAATTATTTTTGGTTGTACAGTTTGAGGCATGTTACCCTCTTTTGGCGCATGTTGTCACATGGTTGTTAAGGTGTTTCGAATGAACTGTATTTAAAAAAAACAGTTGATTTTTTTGTAGTCCAGACTCCAGACAATAAAGTGTAAAACCCGACTTATATTGTTTTAATGTCGGTATAAATGTTAATGAACCATGTTTACGAGTTCTCCTTGTTACCTAGACCGTACCATAGCCTAATTTTTCAGACGTCACACCCCATCACGGACACGGGACGTTGGATGAACTTCTGCCGTCAGTCACTCTGAAGGACTGACTTCGCCAAACATGGGCGACGCGGGGTTAACAGAACAGTAATTGTAAGGGTAGGTTTATCACTGAGAATTGTATATGTCTACTCTTTAAACATCATTATTGTAAAAATGTAACACTATGGCAACAGCTTTCCTAACTTACCTGTATGCGACGGCGTTTTGCTTCGGGGGTTGGGCTGAACTGACAGAACGGCAGTTTCTTTCTGTTTGGCCTAAAACACTTTCCTCATAGTCCAGTTTGAAATGTTGATTACAATGATTTTCCGTTGCAGCGTTCTCTCCATTTACGATTCTTTGCCGCCACTATAGGCTAACGTGCTGGATCCTTCACTGGAAAAGGAAAGTAACCCACTCCCGCTAAACGTTTACACTTTGAATTCTTGCACGCGGGAACATACTAGTCAACACCATTATCAGCAAAATGTTTGCGAAGAAGTTTTAGCTGCTAGAGCAAAGCAGGGTGGAAATTGTCTCTGACGGCTAACGTTACATGCCCTGTGCATTTTGGATGTTGACGCTTTCCCACCTATTTGGCAAAAGGGAAGACAACAGCCTTTTTTATATAGTCGGATAAGTTAGCACCGATAAAAAAAAAAAAAATGCAGCCCTTCTATTATAGCCTAGGCAAGCCAGCCGTTTTATTGAAAGCCCATTTTGCCAGCGTCGAAGAAGGCTGTGTTCGTACACAAAATTAAACATGCCCTGAGAAATATTCACTGAGAAAAAAAAGTGTGACAACTAACACCAGTCTTGTTTTTATATAATATATATTCCATTGCATTTGACTGGGAGAGGTCATTAAATGACCCCTATTAGCATTAAGAATATGAGACATAATTAATCACAGAGAATTTAAAACAGCAGTTTTAGACTCATTATATTTTAAACAAGGTGGAAAAATATATAAACATACAATCAAGCCAAAAAAAAAAAATTATGCGAATAAGATAACAAAAATTAATTGCACATCAAAAAAGAAAAAGATTCTGGCTGGTGTAAGTAGAGAAGTTGGTATTAAGCTCATGCTGGAGATGCAGATCTGTGATCTGAGCAATTAACCTGAATTTCTCTGGTGAAATCCCCAGCTGTGCAAGCAGGGCACGTGTAAAGATGTAACCTACAAAACGTCTCCATGGCTAAGGGCATCTGCCAACAAAATAAGCAAAGCACTGTAATCAAAACGAGCTAATCACTTCAGCCTAATTTACCGCAGCCACACAAAAAAAGCTTCTCCAGAAGAAAACGAGAGAAGAGGCAGTGTGGAAGAAACGTATGAAAAATAAAAAATGTGTAAAAAATAAATAAAAAAATAATTATTTATTTGTATGCTTTAAAAAGGTCAAAAAGCACCCCAAAAGCATTATAAAAGTAGATATGTATGAGAAACCGGCTTTATTCTGAGAAAACCTTGCCATGAAAATCTTGCTTTTATGGTAAAGAGCAGCTTGACATCCTGCTGTAAATAACTCTTTTGTGTTCCACATAGGAGAAAAAGTCATGAGAGTACATAAACGATGACAGAATTTTCATTTTTGGCTGAGAAGAAAAGAAAAGTGAGAAGAAGGAAAGACAGAGATCTACGAGGGAAATGATGGGGTGAAACCACAGGAGGTGCAGGCAGAGAGAACGCTGGAGGCAGAAAGGAGACTGGCGATATTATACGTCTCATGAAACTCCACTGCTTCTAGCTCACTAATTCAATCTCTGCAATCCTGGTGAGTGACTGAACCCTCCGCCCTTCCCATTCCTCAGCTTCCGCGTGCTAATCCGATGCCTGCATCCACTATATGCGCAACATAACATGACAGAACAGACAGGAAGGGGAGAAAGATGAAGAGAGGTAAGAGGAGTGGAGTGAAGGGGAGTTTGTTGCACATGTGAACCAACAGTTATGCTAGTCCTAATAAATTTGTCTAATTAAAACTCTAAATCCCTCACACTTTAAAGCCATTTTATAATTAACACTCTGATCTACCCCTCCTAAATATAAAACAAGAAAACAATTAAAACTTTTATGATTTTTTTACTTCAAAAACCCATTAATTAAAAAATGCAAACGAACAATGGAAAGATATTGAGACGGACCCCTCTTTGCTCATTAACTCTTGGCTAATTGATCCAAACCGGAATGTTTACCATAGGGAAGGCAAAGAATAAAATGCTCTCATTTTATTCACTTAATTGCTTCTTTTTTTTTTCTTTTTCTTTTTTGTGCATTTCTCCACTTTTGAAGATTGAAGATTGGTTGAAATAACATGAAAAAGGTTTTCTTTTAATCCCTACGCTCTTTAATATTTGGCCCAGGTTTCTATAAAAATTAAATTCCGACTTTGAAGTGCCCGATGAAGGGTTGAAGAAGTTTGTTTGGTTTTTTTTTTGTAGAAAAAGAAGATTCTTCGAGTGCTGACTGTAAGTGGTGTTCAGCATTTGGACAAATAGTCATGCCCTTCACCATGACACTGAAAAAAGAAATGATGGGACTCATCCATCAAAACTACAATACCCATGATCCATCAGTGCAGTACAGATAGCAAACAGACATCGCCTTAAGACACACAAGCCATTGCGATGGCAAATAAGCCATAAACTCACTCATCCTTTCTACTCCTCCTTTGCATGCACTTCATTTCTTCCATCTCCTCAAGGCAAGAGGAACTTTTAATAAAAAAAGCATTTTAGCCGAGAACATGGGTGTTATAAAAATGAGCGAGAGAAGGCCATCTCGCCTTAACATGGTTGTGAATAATTTAATAACAGAGATGCTACGTGCCAACCTGCCAAAAGCCTGGGAAATTTCTTTTTACCGTCATTTAAATAATTCTTTCATCTAACAGTATAAGGTCCAAAAGTAATGGCTAGGCCTCTTCTTTTTTTTTCCTCAACAGCACTTAAACAACACACATTATCACATTCTCATCAATATTCATCATTCTATCCCTTTTCCTGTGTCACCTGACCTCTTCCACAAACTCTGTTAACATCTCCATCTTCCTCATAATAGTCTGACTCCTTCATAAAGCTTTTACTTTCAACTGTGTCGTCTCACCAACACCTTGTTTTCCTCCCTCTTTTTCTCGTATCTGCTCAGTGCACATATTGATTTCTGGCAAAATGATGCAGTTTTTACTACGATAGATGTCCACCAATCAAAATCAAGTATGCAGGCTATATTTCATATTTTATTATACCCATATTTCGGTTTATTAAAAAAAAAGAGAGAATCCGTTAAAGAGGTTCCCAATATACCATTTATACTGTTCACTTTGCTCAGGGAATTTATTAACTTGCATGATCTGCTGCATTTTTATACAGAACTTATCCCAGGTCAAACTATAATGCACATATTTTTTAATTGTTTTATTTTGTCACAAATAAATGAATTCATTAATCTTAGCAACAGTTTAAGGCAAACTGTGTTTTAGAGTACATGTGGTTTGAGTTGACTCAATATTCCATCAAAAATTAAGAAAAAAAAAAGCAAACTGATTAATAAATGTATGATTTCTGCATTACAATATTTGCAAACAGTTGTATGCACCAATGTGCATATGGTTAGTGAATGAAACCCAATGAGAAGATGTTGTTTACGTGCACTGATAACTAGTGACTGTTTCAGAAACTTTGTGCACATAAATCTAGAAAAATAAAGAAATAAGCCTACTGTATATGGAATAGCTTAGAGCTCAGTGCCACCAGTTTGAGGTGCAGTTAGTCATAATAGTTGTCTTAAAACTGGCCATGGATGATATCATAAACCATCCATTCCATCCCATCTGTCTTTTGATTTAACACTTTCTGCAATTTTCCTCCCCCCAACGGTGTCTCCTTTTCAAATCTCACTCAAAAAAAGACCAATTCTAACAATTTCATCAACCAGTCAAGCTTCATCTCCCCTTCACACTCAGACACACAGATAATTTTTTTAATCCGTTTATGAGCCAGACTAATTATAAACGTCCTATTTTCCTGAGCCCTTCCACCATCACCACCACCAAAGGTCAGATCTTGTCCCCTCACACCCGCGTTTGGTTTTGCATGCGTCTGATCTCTCAGTCCCTGTCATCAGGTTGCGTTGCCGCGGGCACTTTTCATTCAATTACGCCTTCCACTGTTGTTGTTATTGTCCTCACTAATAATAGAGCACCTCTGTCTTTGCTGTCACGCAAGGAGCCATCAATAGTGCCAGCCCTTATCTCCATCTCAGCAATCAGCCATAGCAGTGCCACCCTAGACTAGAGGAAAGATGGAGGGGGAGGGGGAGGAAAGGACAGCCAAACAGCGTAACTGTCATAAATGAGAGAGGGAAGAGATGAATGGAAACCCTGGAGTCCTGAAGAGCGAGATGAGGGTGGGCTAGCGTATGAGTGTTGGTTTGTGTGCATCATTGTGGGCTCTGTGTGTGTATGTTTACAAGACTAAGAAGATAGAGGCAGAGGAAATGGAGGAGAAGCAGTACATGCACAGAGAAAGATTCAGAGATGAATAAGGGTGTGACAGACAGAATTGCCCTGAAGGCTCCGATTACATTTGGAATTGAGGACGCACAGTGACATGGATGTAATTGGTGGAAACTACCAAGTAGAGGGAAACGGCCACTCGTGAACGAAGGCCAAAGAGGCCCCCTATTGCATCACTGGCAATCCCAGCTCTCTTCCTTTTAGTCATATTTTCACCCTGTCATCACAAATCCACACATTTGCTCATTTGACCTCTATGTTTAATGCTGTTATCAGTTTAGCTCCACTCCAGGTTTTAATTTTCTACTCCAGCTCATTAATGTAACTAGGGATGAGCAACAGCACTAATTTTCTTTTCTGATATCAAGCACTATCAATATAACACTATCAATATCAATATCAATATATAACACTAATTGAAAAAAATACTGGTTTCAAATTAACATTTTATTATCACTTTTAATACCACTAGAATTGAAATAAACCCCATTGAAATATATTAAAATAAAAATATATACATTTACCCCATTAATATATATATATATTAAAAGGTAAAACTAATATATTTTGTATATATAACTATATACATATGCATGATTATACTTTTCAGAGGGTTGACATTTCTGTAATTAAAATTTTCTGAGATTTTGAAATTGCCGTTTTCATAAGATGTAAGCCATAATCATCAAAATTATAACTTTTGCACGATATTCACATTTTTTGAGTTTCACCTGTGTGTGTGTGTATATATATAGATTACATTTTATATATATATATATATATTTAATACTTTAAGTTAAGATCCATCCGACAATCCAGAAACTTTTTATCCTTAAGATCCATCCGGAAATCCATAAACTTTTATCCTTAATTATACTATAATTATCTTTCGTCCGTGAGTAATATGTAAACCAATATTGCTCAAACCAATAAACTACTGTTGTATTGTAGTATATTGCACAATTTATGTATGATTATATTAGCTAACAGTTATGCTCCCGTACACAGATGATAAGTTTAAATAGTCTGTATAGTTAAAATATAGTCCTGTCGTTCAGTCTCGTTTGTTTCAGGTCCTTCAATAACTTGGATCTCATCAAGTTTCTCTACACCTGTTGAGAAGAAATCCCACCCCTTGCTCCAAGTGGAATTACACAACTCTGCACCATTCCATTTGGCCTCATGTGACAGTCTCGGACATTTCTGCATTACAAGACCATGGTGAGCTCTGTAATTGTAGTGCAGCCTTTATAATGTCTGATAGACAGATGGCCAGCAGGACTGCTGAGATTAATCTGTACAAAAGCAAAATCTTTCACACCATGTGTTCACAGCAAGAAACTGGATTTTACAGACACCCGGTAATAACATTTCTAAATCTCTCTGAGTTAACGAAGAAGTTCAAGGCCAAAGCCGAAGTCAGCATGAGTGTGAACCTTTGGCCTGGAGGCACATGGCTTGGCAAAAGTGGTGTTCTTACCTTAGGGAGCAGAGGAACTCAGAAAATAAGGCGTTAATGCCCGAAGTTAACCACAATTTACATTCAATTACCTTTGTTTAACACGTCCCCTCTGCCTCGCAACAGGCTCAAGGCCAGTGGTATCCAAATCACTAGTCTTGCATACCAAGGAATTTCTGAGTGCCTAAATCTGTGTCGAAAGATTTTTTTTTTTTTTGACAGAGATGCACAAAGAAGCTGTCAGGTTTGTTTTTTGCCACAGAGAATAAAAATAGGCTAGTTTACTTTCATATCCCTATCTGTGAGGAAGTTTGTGGTTAAGTAGATTGATTGAGTGGGAATTTTAATTCATGAAATTGCAGGAAGTCTTAAATTATAAAAAAGAAAGGGAGAGAAAGTGTGTAATTTGAGAGTAGAGCTTTCAACCAGACCAAGGTCATTAGCAAAAATGAGAAGGTCTCTGCGTGTTACGTTATTTGATTACCTAATACATTAGACTACTAAATTTGAAGCACACAGACAAGAGAATGAAGGACTAAAGAAATCATAGAACTCCAAAACTCTGTGTCTTTTTTTATTTTGTGAAACACAAAAGAATACATTTTGAAGAAATATCCATACAATGAAGGTCAAATGTTGTTTTGGGCCACACTGACTTTCAGTTTTATGGACGAAAACAGTTGAAACATTCATCCAACTATGAACTTTTTTCCTTGGTCCCAAAGAGAGAACCAATTGCATGATCCTATCAAGCACACCCTGCAAACACAAAACAATTTCTCTGCCCCACATGCACACCTACTCACTCTTCATCATCAGCTGTGCACGTACAATATAAACCTGAGCCCGCGCCACAACCCCCCGAAACCTTTGCTGTAATGGAGTAGATTTGTGCAGGAGAGAGTTCACTGTCAGCATTGAAATGAATCTAGCGTTAAAAATACACACAGGCACTTGGGTTTTCAAAGTGGAAAAAAGAAGGGAGCTAAAAAAGCAGCGTTTTTCATTTAACTTTTCCCCTTTTCCCTATGGTCCTTTGAGGCCATGTGGATTAAACCTTTTTGTAAGTAACGGGAGTTGGTGCTGCCAAGATTTCTAAATGAAGGGGGCGTCTTAATTGGGAAAAGGCTTTAGATATTCCTGAGTCTGATTAAACAGCTCTGCACAACAGAGATGGATGAAGGGAGAGAGGAAGGGAAGGATGGATAAGAAGAAAGGGGGAAGGAGAGAGACAAAGGAGTGAAATAAAGGAGGAGATGTAGCAGAAAGAGAGCGAGTGAAGTAGGATGTAAAGGACTGTGTGTTCATTGAAGTAGGGGAAATAGATGTGAGCGGAAGCTGATGAGTTATCCTCCAGGCTTCAAGCGGCCAGATCGGAGCTGAGGTCTGCAAAACACTCTTAATGTCATTATTCACTGAAAATCTTACTGTCCGCAGAACTCTGGAATAAACAAAACGATATGGACTATAAAAATGGCAAGACTGATTGTGTGTCTTATGACCAAACATCCTACACTCAATGCTATTATAGGACTTAGGAAGAATCAGAATATTGCTTATGAATCATACGGACGAATTCTATGATACTATAATGGTGCTTTTTGTCAGTTTGAGGCTTATAAATCTCTGACCATATAAGGTTTGAGGTTGATGATAGAATTGTATTCTAAATATACTGCTGTATATTTTGAATTTAAGAATGGTTGCATTGCAAAAAAAAAAAAAAAACTACATGAAAGGGATCTGCGCCCCCTTTGGAGACCCTAGGGAAAATATGATCTCACTGCATCGTCCCCTGAGGACCTTTTCACGACAACTCCACAGGGCCATGAGTATAAGCAGGCCAAGTGGAACATCATCTGCTGTCTGTGAGTCAAAAATATTAATCATAGCTTTCCTAGATTTCTAAATATTTCTTGCACCTCTTGTGATGCTGGAATATTCATGATTCTCAGGAACTGGGAAATTGACAGACTGCACGCGTGTGAGCGCATCTCTGTGTGCCACTATGTATGTGTTTACTTGTTTGCGTGTTTATGCAGAATTTCCGACTTCTAATCATGCCGATTTTGATGGCGCCTAAGCATGCGTGCACATGTCTTATTAGCAAACAGTTAGTGCTCATAATTAAGAGAGTGTGTGTGTCGACACGATACACATGTGGATAAAAAGATTTGGCCGTGCTCCTCCAAACCTCTAGGCCCGATTAGCCTTCCCTCTCCTCTTTTTCCAAAGAGCCCTTAGGTGGGCTTTAGTGCAGCAGATTATTCACCCTTCCTTAGCTTCCCCCTGGGCTGGCTGGCTTGATGACTGGCTGGCTGGGCACGAGGGCCAGGCCGCTGGAGGGTGTGGGGGTGCTCTTTCCTGTGGAGGTTCTGCTGGAGCATCACCCAGCTGGTGTGGATAGATCAGCGATTACCTCAGGCAGGTGGTTAACACAAAACTAACATGCTGAAACTCAACAATGAACAACTTCAACTGTATCTGTTGCATTCCTTTTACACAATGCATTAACACTGAACAACACTAAACCTAGAAGCTTGGGATTGTTGACTGTTGAAAACTTAAACTAAATAATTTTCAAGGTTTTTTTAATTGAAATAAAAAAAAAGGACTAACATAGCTGTGAAAACCCTAACCCACACCATTATCATGACTCCAAAACTAACTAAAAAATGAAAAATGTCTGCATATGTTTCAACTTTTAAGATTTTTTATGATTTTAAAATACTAAAAGGCACAATATGTACTTTTTCTGTTTTAAAAATAGCAAAAATAATTGTATCTATGTTATATATTTCTTTTAGTTGTGTACTTACATTATCCCGACAGTTTCCAACAACTTTCAAATCCGGAGAAATGTATAGTTTAATTCGAAGACACGGGCCGTGTCTTTTGCTGCGTCCCAATGTGCATACTATCCATCCTAAATAGTATGTGACATTAGCAATTTTCAATACTATTTAGGGCATAGTATGCACATTGGGACGCAGCGACAATTTCCGTTTCGTCGCCCGTCTATGGCGTCATATAACCTTTGACTCCTCCAAGTCTCTAACTTCCTGCGGAACCCGGCGAAACTGCAAACACAAAGCAGGGGAACACCGGACACTAGGGCTGCAGGATATTTTTTTTTCCCCTGCGATATTGCGATATGTCACCAGATGTTGATTACTAAGCGCGAGCGTGAGGCAGAGAGAGCAAGACAGCGCTCGTGTTGTTTGAAGACGGTGAGAGCGCGCGCGCGGCCGGGGCTCGCTCTCCCTCTCTCTCTCTCTGCTCGCTCTCATTATGCGCCCTGTCCAGCGGCAGCAGTCATTCTATTCTACACCATTCACCCATCAAATAATGCTTTAGTGGGACAAAAATTCGATTTGGCAAATTCGAAAACTCCTGCATTACTGACTGTGTTCATGAGGATATTCACCGAGATGGGCATTCTGACTTAATTTTGAATGTTCGTGTCCGTCAAGCTCAGAGAGAAAGAGCACTGAACTTTGTGTCTGCCCGGCTCTGTGTGCGTACACTTCTTGCGCTTGATGTTTAAACTAACAGGGCTTAAAAACACATGTAAATGATATGTGAATGATAAACTTTCACTCTATGATGGTTAAACTTCGCAATTAATCCGTGAATCACAAGCGTTACAGGACAGGAAGCAGCTGACCCGTACTGATCATGAATCAGATCAACTATGATACCTATCGCACGTCATTGACAACGACAACAACTCCCATGAGCGCACGCTCTTTCCCGACGTCATCAAAGTACGTCTTTTGTTATTATTTTGATTGAGTGACCCCTGGTGGCCAAAAATTACATACTGTACGTTTAATCTACAATTGAAAAAATATATACTAAAACTGGAAAGTTCTACAAAAAAGTAATAAAATAAATAAAAAAAGTGATAGTGAAAACTACCAAAAACTCAACAATAATAAAAGTAATAAAATAAATAGACAATAGCCAAATACACAAAACAAAAACTAAATATAAATAAAATAAATTCGAAATAAAAAAATAAAAATAAATAAATTGCATAAATAAATGAATAAAGGGTATAATGGTGATGGTTCATGGCTCATTCCTTGAGATCAAACTGGCAACAGTTACAATCAAAGATCTTTAACCAAAAGGCCACGCCAGCCTCATAATATTTGTGATTCTCAGCTCAGTAGGCTACTGTAAATACTGAGATGACAGGATCAGGCTTTTACAGCATGTTTGAACAAAGCGTGACTTGATAAAGTGACAAGCGATAAATCCCTTCGCATCCATGTCCTAACCAGCCATGACTGCAACATGTGATGCTTGACAAGACATTCTGTCCATCACTTGGTTTTTATTTTTGCTGACTAGCTCCATCCACAGTGAAATCTACTGACTCAAAGTCCCGCTCCACGTAGCTGTACATCAAAAAAAAAAATTGTTATTTACAGTATGTCACAATGAAAGCTTGCTTTCGCTTTAAGCCTGTTGACAATTGGTTTGAAAGGGGAGAATAAAGTATGATGTAAAATACTTATATTATATTCAAATTATAAAAAAAAAAAAAAAATCTAATAACCAGCTTTAAAGAAGCTAAAATTGTCAGGGTTCTGTCACTTCTGTCCAGTCTATTTCTTGGTTTTGTGACAGAGCCCTGACACGTCTGTTGTGTCTTGTCTGTGTGCCTTGTTTCATGTGCTTTCATGTCATGTTTTGTCTTGTGCTGTGTTGCATGCAGCTTGTGTTTTTCATGTTTTGTGTGAACGTGGCTTATGAGTGTTTTCATTGGCTGCGTGTTCATGTCTCGTGTGAGCACATGGCTTGTGATTTGCTTTACTGGCCATGTGCTTGTGTTTCTTGTCATGTTTGATGTGAGCGCATGGCTTGTCATGTGTTTCCTTGTGCTCTCCTGTCTAACACCGCCCATCTTGTTACCTGATTATTGATTAATTTGCCCCACCTGTCCTCCCTCGTTACTCTCTTTTGTTTGCTTCACTATTCATTCCTTGTGTTTACAGTCCTGTGCTGGTTCGTCGTTGTAATTCTACCCATCTATGTTGCCGAGTCTAGTTTAGTCAAGTCAAGTCTGTCTTGTTTCCCCCCTCGGGGTAGTTTTTGTTTGTATTTTGTTTTATTTTATTATCATTAAAAACCCATTGTCCTGTACTTGAGTCCTCACTTGATCCTTCATCCACATCCCTGACAGAATGAACCAGCACAGGACTGCAAACACAAGGAGAATGAATAGTGAAGCAAACAAAAGAGAGTAACGAGGGAGGACAGGTGGGGCAAATTAAAGTGCCCCTATCATGGTATTTTAAAGTTTCCTAATGTTGTTGTAGAGTCTCCTATGTTTACACGCACAATTTCCTCACAATATACATTTGCACATCATCACATTTTCCATGATTCTCAAACGGCTCATCAAATGAATCAATCTCTCTAAATCCCTCCTTTCCATGAGTTTATCTGCTCTGATTGGCCAGACAGCTCAGTCTGTTGTGATTGGCCTACCCGTGTACAGCGCGTCTCCAGAGCCTGAGCGCGTCGAGAACAAAAACGCCCATTGCATAACACAGACAGCTCTGCGTGTCCTGAGGCTTCCTACACCGTAAACTAAACACAGTAACGAACAATGACGTCGATTTTACCATATTAATGCGAGCGCGAGTCCGGTGATGAAATATTAGAAGAACTAGTTATTCAACCTCCATCGCAAGGACGACTCGATAATAGTGGCCCACAGCTGATCAGCAGAAGTATTTCAGACAGTGATAATGATAGTTAGCCAGTTAGCAGGAGATCTACACAATATAGAACTCAAAACTAAGTATTTTGAACACCATCTTTCAAGAGCTAGCGGTCTGTGAATCCTGCATTGAACTCCTGAGATTTGAGAAGCAGTCGTCTATACTTATAAAATAAAGGGAACACAGAAATAGTTTAGGATTATACTGCTGTGATTTTAACCACTGATTCTTCACATGCTCATCCTTGGGGAGTGAAAAATAACTGGCTTTACCTTCACATCATGCACAGCGCCGTCTTCTCGACATGATGCTGTCCAGTTCAGAAATCAGATCCGGTTTGAGGTTTAAGTTTCCCTGCGAGTGCGCGCGCAATAACTGGGCGCGGCCAGTATGCTAATGTTTCGTATCTACGTCACTACGAAACGGCTAATTCATTTCATAGACTCAGAGTCGACTCTCACTTTTGAAAGACAATAACTTTATATACGGTGCACTTTCAGATATAAAACTTTGCAGGATGTTTTCATTCACTTAGTGCTTTATTACACACTACACGAACAGTCATTTTCAAAAATCCATGATAGGGGCCCTTTAATCAATAATCAGGTAACAAGATGGGCCGTGTTAGACAGGAGAGCACAAGGAAACATATGACAAGCCATGTGCTCACACAAAACGAGACATGAACACCGCAGCCAATGAAAACACTCATAAGCCACGTGTTCACACAAAACATGACAACATGAAAGCATGCAGCCGGTGAAAAACACAAGCTGCATGCAACACAGCACAAGACAAAACATGACATGAAAGCACATGAAACAAGGCACACAGACAAGACAAAGCAGGAGTGTCAGGGCTCTGTCACAAAACCAAGAAATAGACTAGACAGAAGTGACAGAAGCCTGACAAAAATATAAGATTATTTTTGTCTCTTTGCCATTTTACTCACTGCAATACCTTAATATTTCATAGTTTGTATGACTTTGAATACTCTTATTCTGAAATGTGAAAATCAAAATAATAAGTTGTATTATATATGCATGTATGTTTGTGTCTGTATGTGTTTGCCTTAGTTTTGCTAACTTATGCCTAAAATCAGATGGAAATGATTAAAATGGAACTTTAAACGTGTCCACCATATCTGATTGGTTGATTGGAATGTTGTTCCAGAATCAACAAAGATGTTGATCCAGCAACATGTTGCACTTGGTGAAATCAGGTTCTGCCACAGTGCAATGCCAGTCTATAGCAAGATCCAAGCTATGCAGATTAAAAAAAAAAAACTCACGGACGTGGCTTATTAAAAGGTCTCTCATGGCAAGGCCTCAATGTTCGGAAATTCTTCACAGTGGATTAATGGAAGGTCATGCCATTATTCTACACAGAAACCCACGGCACGTCAGGATGAGAGGTACCAGTCGGGCCTTGACACTCACAAGCGCTCAGTCAAAGAAATTAAGAGAAAAACGGATAAAGGGAAGCTGAGAGAGGAAGGGGTGGAGGGGGTGGAAATAAATAGGGGGAGCGAGTGAAAGTGAGGGCGACGGAAACGAACAAAGAGATCGGTAGAGAGTCGGAAGGGAAAGGAAGAAAAGTGTCACAGATCAGCAAACGAGAAAAGAACATACAGGCAGATTGATTCGCGAATGGTTTGATTTCAGAGACAGTCGGCGGCTGAATTACACCTTAAGCGGAACCCAGAGGATTGACGGGGTGAGAGAGGGAGAGAAATCGAAGGAAATGATAAATTATAAGTAGTTATGAAAGTACAACTGCGAATGCAGTGAGCCAGGAAGAGAAGAGAGGGATTAGAAAGAGGAACAAATTAAGGCCAGGGGAAGTTAAAGAGAGAGCGAAAGATTGAGCGAGCGCTACAACATGAGAGAGCAGAGAGAGAGAGAGAGATGATGATGGTGGTTGATTCACCGATGTTATCTCAGGGCAGGGAGATGTGTGTGACACAATCTCAAATTGGAAATCGCTGTTTCAATCTCTCCTCACTCTTTGCTCACCGCTCCACTGATAACGAGACGAGCTTAATTCTATTAAAAATAGCCCGGTATGTGTGGCAGGAACAGAACCGGCCCAGGCTGCTAAAAGATGCAGGGACCCTTTTACTGACAGCCAGCATTATAGCCCACTTCAACATTCCCCCTACCAGAGCCCCCGCTGGACTAACTTTCATCTCAATCTCGGCATCGCCATCTCTCAGCATTCATCTATCTATCTAATTATCCATCTGTCCCTCTATCACTCTCACCCATCTGGTGCACTCTATCTCTTTCTTCCAGACTAAGACTAGCTCTAGGGATTCTTTCGTTTTTCTTTTTCCGTTCTCTCTTTTCTGTGAGTTTTTGCTTTGCTGAGCCTAGTGTTGTCTTTAAACCGCTCTTTCTTGGTCTCGCTTTCTCGCTCTGTCTTCCAGACCGTCTTAATCTCTGCACGCTTCAGCTCCTCTTTTTTTCCTCCTTCACTCTTTCTTTAGGGCAGGCAGTACATTTCCGTCATCTCATCCTGCACGCAGCGCCGTCCTTCCATTCGGAAGCTTGAACGACATTTGGTATACTCTCTCACCCCTCAACTTCTGACCCTGGCGACACAGCCAAGCTACTCTCACGCATGCTAATACCTCCAACCAATCATGTGTCAGCAGGTAGCCAAACGGCCAATCAGATCACGGTGCTCCATCTCACAGCGGGAAGGTGAAATGAGGCTCATTAAATTAGCAAGGGCTGTTTTTTTTAGAACCTATGTATCAGAGAAACCAGCTATCTTCAGCGAACTTTCCCAGCTGGAAAATAAATAACACAAAATCATAATGAGCCTTGATATTAGATCTGTACCGAGATTCATAACATGAAAGGGAAGAGATGGGGGATTAAGATTTTTTTCTAAAAGTTTACTATCAAGAATACCTCTTTGTGAACAGTTTTAAAGCCCCATCAAAAAACAAAAAAAATGTGTTTTGTAGCTTATGTCTGTTAGCTTTGTTGTTAAATGTAATTCTAATGCCTGGTACACATTGTACGATTTTGAGCTGTCCCAGATGAAATGATCAATCGTGGCGATTTCTGTGGTCGTGGTCCTAAATCGTTGTGGCGAGCAGGTCGAGGCCGAGGGACGTGAGAGAACGGCGCGAGGCAGGTGGTGTGAGTGATAATGAATGACACCTGTGAAATGCACCGGTCTCGCATCTCTCACGGAGGAGCGGAAGCATAAAAGGAGCGACGACAGTGAAGATCGAGAGAGTAACAGGTCTGATTTTATGTTGTGTTTTGTTTGTTGAGTTTATGTTGTGTTTTGTTGGCTCCATTTGCAAGATTTGCATGTCAAATTTACCTCTTTACCCTAGCAATTGCCTCTTTCACTGCCCCATGTTTTTTTCAGCCAAATTGCCGAAGTGTGATTCAGCTTGCTCTATTTGTTGAGAGGATACAATGATGTTTTATTCTACTATACTATCTTGTGTCGTAGCCTACCATTCCATATGTGTCATCATCATACAGTCTACATACATGTCGTACCCAAGTTTATTAGAGCCATGTTATACAGTGTGATTTGTAATGATCTTTTAGGATTGCTGAAATCGCACAGTCTGTAGCAGTCCAGTGAGTGGAGCTAAGAAGTTATTGCTCTTTTGTATTTGAAAATAACGTACCAACAGTACACCAAAGCTAACTGATAGTGTTAACCAAGCAAACATTTAAAAAATGCATTTGCTGAAGCAACCATGCCATTTCAGCTTGCTTCACCAAATCTTTCAGCTCTTTTATCGTGACTCATGTTTCTCGAGTATCATACCCTGGGTGTTCTGCATTGGAAGTGCAATACTTAGAACAGCCACAAATATGGAGCAAGTTGTGTAAAATGTATAGTAAACATGTTTTGATGTCACAACATAGTATTGTGCAAGGAGCCGTGAGTTTTCATTAGTAAATAATCTGCCCCTGCAATCATAATATGTGTGAAAAGGGGGGGAAAAAATATTTGCCGTTGTATTGCCTTTAGTCAGTGGTAATTTCATCTGGAAACTGCTGTGAATTGTAGGTAGTTACATTTTTGGATTTTTACGTGTTTGTTAGGCGTGTTTGTCCAATTAGCCTATGTTGAAAACTATTCATGGTTTAAAAAAAGAGCCCTTCCATTGGTCTCATCCTAACTTCCTGTTTTAACAGGAAAAACTTCAACAAATGGAAAGAAAACTGCACTCTTCAAGTAATTTCATAGAGAGAGGGCTATTTTTCCCAGAATGCCTTGCTTTTGGATTGAAGTAGTGATGGGTAAATGGGTTTGCCCACATGAAAGAGTAAGGAGGGTGTCAGGCTAATGAATTAATCAGGCGGTCATTAGTTTATATCTACTGCAGCCGCGCCAAGCTCTTTTTTTTCCACACAGAAAGAACGGAGCAGAGAGAACGAAGAAGGCAAATCATTCAGGCGTGAGAATGAGGTTTTCTACAGTGTGTGTGTGTGTGTGTGTGGGGAAGGGACACGGAGAGACCAAAAAGAAAGGGAAAATGAAGGAGTTACGAGCGTGCGTAAAAGCATGCTCTTTCATTCCCCTTAGCTAACTGTGTTCATTTCCCATCATGCCAATAAAGCAGAACTTGATTTGAAATTAAATCGGGTGAAGGGATGTATGACTTTAGCAAGGGCAGACAGATAAAGAGTTCGAGGGAGACTGAAGAAAGAAGAACGTTGTTTGAATGAAGGAGAAGGGCATGGACAAGTGTAGAGGACAGGGAAAGTTAGTTACACAATCAAAAATTAAAACCTTCACTTTGCATAGTCGTACAAGTAGTACGCTCCAGCTTCTGATGGATACAATACAAAGACAAGTTCAGCTTTCAGCATGTCTGGGATAAACGTCAATTACCATAGAAAATTATTTAAACTTGTACTTCAGTTTTTTTTAAATGCAAAAATAAATAAAAATGCAAACTATGGTTACAGAAAGGTATACACACAAATCATTCTGCACATATTTTAAAGCAGTTGTGTTGATGCTTATTTTATGTTCCTGACATTCTTTCTCAAGAAAAACTCACATACTCACACAGGACAGCGTGCACTCACAGACTTTTTATTACTATTATCAATTATAATAACGATGCGTTACTTAAATAGTATTTTAATAATAATTCTCATTACTATATATTGACAAATTAATTTTAATAGTAAAAGTAATAATATATTTAATAATATTTATAAATATAATTATTGTTTTTATTATTAATGACAATTATAATAATGTGTTATTCTAATAGTTTTTATATTATTAATAATTCATATTAATATATATTGTTGACAATCTCAATTATGATAAAATAATTTTAGGAACATGATTCTAATAATAATAATAATACTTGTGTTTTTTTAATAAAGACTGTTATTGTTATTATTATTATTATTGGTGTTTTTATATTGTTGACAAATCATTAATAAATGATTTTACTTTTAACTTTTTTTTGCCAGTTATCAGCCATGAGGAATTAATGATCTACTGAGTAGAAAAGCATGATTATCTCTGCTTAAAACATCAAGCGCAACAACAAGCTTTAATGTTGGGTGTTGGGTAAAATGTTGGGTGAAATGTACATGTATATGTACACACAAGCATTTTTTTCTATCTCACTCTGTCTCGACTCTCGAGTCAGAAGCACCAGAGGTGACAGTTGTAAGTGAGAACATCTCCACTGGCTCTGGGTTCCCTGCAGGTGCACATCCTCAGGTCCCAGACAGTACACTGATCGATGCTTTGAAACGTCCCTCAACTGAATAACTTCCCTATAGCCCTTAGGGGAGATGCTACTTGAAATCAGGCTTGGATCAGCATGTTCAGGCTAAGAGCTAAACTGTATCAACCCAGAAGTCCTGCAGTCAGGGATGTGCTCTAAATAGAAGGCACCCTAAACCCGCACAATTTAAAGACGGTGGCCTAAAAGCTCCAGAAATAGTGTTCCATTCTTCCTGGACAGACAGCTACCCTGTAACCTAAGTAAAAGTGGAGAGATGCCCAGTGAAAGAGTTGGCCGATGCATTAAAGAGTTCACTCTGAGAGAAGATAAGGCTGCTACAGTCTGTTTTAGAGAAAAGTGGTGCATAAAAGATGATCGGAGAAGCACTCGCATGCGCGAGGTGTCAAGATTTGTCACCACCTGTTCTGGATCAAAACATCGGGATGTACATAGCAAGTAACCACACTTCTAAATGTATGTGATGGATATAAGCAACTAGGTTCTAACGATCTGCAACATTTAGTTTGGGTTAGTTTGTGACTTCAGGGCTCGTGCAATGCTTCAGAGAAATGCAAATCTACTGATATCAACTGTGGCAGTGAGGGGAAATTGAGTCTGGTTGGCACAGAGACGGTCATGATGATCAGGGTCCTTGAATTATCATAATTTCTGTCAAATCTCAGGTGAAAAAGGAAGCTTATGCGTTAGTTCTACAAGAAGGACTTGTAGCAGTAAGTTTGTTGTGTCATACAGCATTTGTTGCTTCAGCATGCCAGCATTTGCATATATTTTAATCACTAAATAACATGCCAAATTCAATCCCTGTGGTAAAATTGTAAAGAAGCCCAAATCTCCAACAATGTTTTGTCTCTTCTTCAGGTAAGAGGATGATGGCAGTTAGGACACAAACGATTTTAATGCATAAAAGATTTGGTTCGATCCCCACTAGGGCAAAAACCTGCAAAGTTTGTTCAGTAACAATACTGAATGCCAGTCTGAAAATGATTTACTGACAGACACCGAAAAGCCTCAACCCCGGCCCTCATGTACGGCAGACATCTCTGGAGTTACAGCGCTGTCTATAATGAATCACTCCGGTCTCAGAGTATTGAACCTCAGAAGACGCTATCCGATACAGGCAGAAGAACAGCTTTGCTGAAATGAGAGCCATAAAGTCTTGAGCTTTGATCAATGGATTAACTAAAAAACTATGACTGATCGACATTTGCCAAGTGTCTGATTTATCAGGTTAACCTGTGTGCGTGTGTGTGTGTGTGTGTTTTTTTTTCACGCCGTGATGAAAAGAAAACCGGATCAATGGGGTGATCGATCGCCCAAGGCCCCTCTCGCTCTCCGTCGAGTGACATTAGAAATTGATCAAGTGCGTGCAACTCGGAACACATGAACTTTAGACTACTCACGACAGAAAGCATTCATACGTGAACTTGTGTTTGCCTGGCTGTATGTTTGTTGAAGGTTAGAGACAAGAGCAGGAAGACGTCCCGCTGTGACAAAGAAGGAAGCTCTGAGCTGAAGTGTGGGAAAGCAGCAGCGTGTTAAGGAGGCAGATAAGCAAAGACACATCGACGGGAAGCTGTGACAGAGCGGCTATGGTTAATAGTCAATGGGCATAAAGCTAAGAGGGCAAAGTTGAAGCGACATCAAACCGCGAAGCTGAATGCCGCTTTTGGCACGAGCTACAGATAGTCCTATTTTTCACCACACGGGTCGGCTTTATGCTGCTGACAGAGAAATGAATAGATGTGTGTAAAGACCCGAGAGATTTGCCAGTGGATTAATCCTTTCATTAAGGAAAGCGAGATGTTAATTGCAGCGACAGCTGCGTTTCTCAGAGTTTACTCGATTGACATTTTAACGCCATCCTTTTAAACGGAAAAAAGCAATTATCAATAAATGCAGGGCAATCTTCACATGATGAATCAGGCAGAAATTAGCTTTTATTTCTCTTTTCTTTGGCCTCGAGGCGTGTTGGCAGCACAGGCCTGGGGTGAGTTTTCGTGCAAACCATCACGCAAACGAAAATAAACCACTCGATAGTGTTGTGATGAAACGTCACAGTTTAGGCAGCAGATCAAAGGTTACAATAGAGTACCATGCTGAAGTCTGATGAAAAAGAGTAGAGAAAAAGATAGATGGAGATGGAAATGGTCCTGGGTAATTACTTTGAGCACCGGTATTGAAATACTGAAAGGAATATTACGTAGAAAAAGGGAAGTTAGGCTTTGATACTATTCAGAAATGATGTGGATAATAAGATGAATGTGAATGAGTGTCCAGAGACCAGTTATGAAAGAAGACGCAGTGCTGGTGACAATCCGAGAATGAGACGAGAAAAAAAGAAGAAACCGGTAACTAAAAAGAAAAGAGTGAAAGGGAACAGAGACTAGGTAAAAGCTGTTACTGCATACTTATTATTAGAGCTGTCAATTAATTGAATTAAAAAAATATGTTTTAATTAGACTTAAATTATATATATATATATATATATATATATATATATATATATATATATATATATAATTTAAACTGTCATTTGTTAAAACACCTTAAAAATAATGTTAAAAATGTATCAAAACCATGTTAATGGTAAAAAATAAAAAAAATAAAAAATTAATAACATTAAGAAAAAGTTGTAATAATCATACAATTTAAAAATTATAGGCTACTTTTTAAAAACAGATTAAAAATAAACATTTTAAAATATCCATGTTCGTACTTTAATTTTCAATTGTTTTAAATATATATTAAATATAATTTTTTTTTAAATGATATAACATTGATGTAAAATCATAAAGTATGTCAAAAGTATATAAAATGCCATTGCTGTACATCATCCTATTGCAACATCTTCATTCCCCAGACATCACTCCACAAAATATAGATTAATTTGATCAATATGTAAAATGTTGCAAAAATAATTAAAACAAAGTTAATGTTAAAAGTTTTTAATTCATTGTTAAAAAAATATATATACTAAATAAAAAAATAGAATTTATGTAAAGTATAAAATGCCATTGCTGTACGTAATCTCATCCCAAGTCTTCATTTCTTTTCCCCAAAAATCATTCAGCAAAAATGTATATTGCATGTGATTAGTTTAATTAATATGCATATGTAATTCACAAAATGTTTAATCGATTGACAGCCCTAATATTATATACAGCATATACGTATACCATGATCAAGAACTCTGTTCGCAAACAGCTGTCTTACGCACACTTATATTGTCACAACCGTCTGGCTCTTAACCAAAACTCCCCCAACAATGTGTCATAAAATCTCAGCTGCTCTTTCTCCTTCCCTCACTTCCATCTCTGTTCCCTTTCTTTCTCCATGCTCTGATTCACTCTCTTTTCATGGTGATGACAGCCATGGCCTGGTGTTACTTGTGTTTTTAACTGTACAGCTGTAGATGCAGCAGCCAACATGTGGAAAACGACAGATGACAGGACACAATGCAATGCAAGAATCTTTACCCAGATCTGTCAGAACGACACACCTACCAACCCACGTCTGCCGCACAATGTCTTTTCCACATGCGCACAGATGTGCATGTGTGCAATGTACGTGAACATGTGCAGGTGTTACTCATAAAACTTTGTCATGTGAGAGGAACAAGTTTTGGCTCTCAGCTTAGGATATTGGTTATTGGCGGCAGGGGCTGGAGAGAGAGGTCTAGTGATTTCACGTCTGACTGGACAGGAGGACAGGTCTATTTCTCTATTTCAGGACTGCAGCTCAAACTAACCCTGCTCCAAAGGCAGTTTTAACCAAATCAGCCTGCAGCTTTAATGTTCAAATGCAGGCTCTACAGTTTGCTCACATTTGCAATTACATCTAGTCATTTAGCAGATGCTTTTTACCTAAAGCGACTTACAAATGAGAAACATCACAAGCAAGAGTCAACAATACTTGCATTACCTTAGTGCCAAAATTGTAATGCTAATGCAAAAGCTAATTTTAACTCATTCGCACGTGGGATGAGTTTTATTTCTGGCTTTAAGTCTCTGCAAACTAAAAAAAAAAAAAAACGATTACAGTACAATAATCCTGAAGTCTGTTTTTAGCAATTGGCAAATCTTCAGCACTTTATCATGTAGTCCATTTTCAGGGTCGAGAGTCAGTTTTAGGCTGCATGCAAAAAAAGAGAACCGCAGAAGGCAAGATGTTATTCTGGCAGACCTTATAATATGAGAGCAACTAAATGGTCGATTTCCAAATGACATGCTTAAAGTGTGTTGATCTCTTGACTCTGTTATAGTGGGGGCGTTTGGCAAGTCAAGGAAATGACAGTGGTAATTTATGGAGCACTATGATTTATCTCAACACCATGCATATTTATAGTTATAAAAATGACCATATTATTAAAAAATATTTTTAAGAGATTTAAATATTGTCAATATCGACAAAAATGGTAAGTCTTAGCCTTACACAGCATGCCCAATTGCCCATGAAATGCCCACTGAACATTCATGACCCAACTAATGCATAATGCACATAATGCATTTATTTGATCAATAAATACATATTAGAATGATTTCTGAAGGATCATGTAACAATGAAGTAATGACTGCTGAAAATTCTGATTTGCCATCACAGGAATAAATTACATTTTAAAATGTATTCAAATAGAAAACAGTTCTTTTATATTGTAACAATATTTCACAATATTACCATTTTTACTGTATTTTTGATCAAATAAATGCAGCCTTGGTGAGCATAAGAGCAAATAATCTTAATTATTACAATATTTTGACCGGTAGTGTATACACATTATGAATACATATAGAGATAGAACGCATTCATTAGAAGAGTTTGTCACACATACCGTAGCCTACTTTATAGGCCATGTAGTATATTTGTTATACGAGTCAATGGCATTCTCTAGAAAGCCTGTTCATTCAAAACAGCTCATACCTGGGCCCCAGGGAGATGTTTAAATAGTCTTTTCAACATGTAGCTTGTGGCAGAATATGTGTATCGCATTGCATTTAGCAGCTTTTATTGCACTGATGAGATCGATAAGAGTTTTCCGATCTCAAATGGGAAAAGAATTCCAATGAGCGTGCGTTTGTGTGGCATTAGAGTTGATGGAAATGATGTTGAAACTCTCTGTGATGTATTACTTCTGAGCAAATTTCACCCTCGAGTGATTTGGACAGAGCTTTCTGTGTACGCAACTGTGTACATAACCGCTGGTGTTCTCTGATTCTGATATTATGTTCTGGTTGCATATAAATAGCGGAGAATCAGAAGGCTATGTACTAAGAAAAGCAATGCGTTGCGATTACTAGATCTTTGAGTCAACAAGCACAAGATTTTCTCTACATGAAGTCATTCATACTCAGCTTCCTGGAAATTGACCGTAGATGAAAATAGTGGAAAAAAACAACGAAGCACTCAAAATTCAAGACCTCCCCCAGATTAAGGTCACTGCAGATTATGACCCATCATAAAAATATTTGCCAAGCCAACCAGGTGAGATAGATCAATCAAACCTTTGATGTCTAGGCCATTTGCTAGCAAAAGAAATTCATCTGTGATTCTGTGTCTGTGATTGTGCATTTAACTTGCAAAGGCAAAACACTGCAAACAAAATTTAGTTAGAACCACATGGGGTCTCTTATACCACTGGTTTTCAAACTGTGGGTCGTGCAAAGTGTTAGAATTGTGGTGCGTTCATGTGCGAAATATGAAAAATGTAAGTTCTCAAATTCAATTAGCAAGTTCATTGGTGGGCATACCTTATATTTACATATTTCACACATGACACAGTGCCTGCAGTGCTTTTAAAGGAATGGTAAACCCTAAAAAAATCTTGTAATTATTTACTCATCCTCATTCCAGACCTGTATGGAACACAAAAGAAGATATTTTGACTAATGTAGGTAAGTAAAATGTGAAGGTTCCTATTCACGTCTATGGTGTGGACAAAAAAAATACTATGCAAGTCAATGGAAACCAAAACTGTTTATAGAATAACAGGATAGTGAGTAAATTATGACAGAATTTTCCTTTTGGGGTGAACTATCTGTTGCAATGGAGCTCATAACCAGCTGCAAACAAAAACAGCTGTGTAGTCGTCTGTGTAGTCCGATTCACAATTAAACAACTATGTTTTTTTTTTATGATTTGGTCTCACAAACTAGTACTTACAGGTTTTAATCAGTCTGATGAAACCTTCAATAAATGAACTAATGAATCATTCAGAATGGCTACTGAATCAACACATGACTCCAAGTTCCGTGTGAATGCATCATTACTTCAATCAATAAGCCTTTTCTTACTTGCTGTGACACAAAGAAAGATCCTACAGTATCTTTCATTATTAGAATCTATTTTACTTTTGGATTTTATATCCTAAGAATATTTATTTCAATACATAGGATCTATAAAATTATCCTTGTATCTATACTTAAGCCTTATAGTAAGAAAGTAGGCATACTCATTATAATAAAATGAGTAATAAATATGATTATACCTTTAAAGTAAATTGATTAAACCTCTTTTTTGTGTCCTAAAGTTTGGGAACCCCTGTTCTATGATCTGTCCTGCAGCAGACAGGTTTGGCTCATCTAAACTCAGATTCAGACAAAACGTTTCAGTGTTGTGTAGTTGCTGTATTTCACCTCTGTAAGACAAGATGCTCCACACAATAAAATAACCTCACTATTCTTCTATCTACACCACCACAATAAAACAATTGCAATTACTGTTGGTGAGTCCTTCCAGCACCCATCACTGGCCCCATCACCACAGCCGCAGCAAAGCCTGATGGGATTGCCCCTTGAGCTTCAGTCTGCCATCTTCATCATTCTATCAGCTTCAGTGTCTGAGGAAACTGAAATGGCATTACTGAGTGAATTACTGCACATGGCGGATAGAGAAATGTGTGTGTCACATGAGTGTGCCATTCGACCGGCTGGCTTGAGCGTTGTGGTGGTTTTTCGTTTCTCTGCAGTTCAAACAACTCACTCACTTTTTCCCCTCTCTCTGTTTGAATCAGTCCCCGTCTCAGTGGAACGCACAACATAGAGGAACGCAAGCAGATTTCTCCTTTGAACATTTAGGAGGCGGCTGTTTATTGCGTTCCTCTTTTCCAAGCAGGATCATCAATTATGTATAATATAACACTTTTACGATTAAGGCCTCAAAAAAAGAAGCAAGAAACAAGATTTAAGCCTGCCATTGAAAATCAAACCCACCACCCCCCTTCTCTAATTGAAGTGAGTGATGAGCCTTTTTAATAAGAATCAATCCGAGAAAAAAAAAACAAAAAAAAAAGGAAAATACTGGATTGTGAGACAGGATTAATGCATCAGAAAAGGAAGGAAAAAAAACTCAATTAAGACTCTGCCAAACTTTGGCAAGCGATAACACATTAGCATTAAACAGAGCAACCTAGATACATCAACATTGAATCAGATCCAAGGATTATTCAGGTATAAAAATTTGAAATGTGTATTTATTGATGGCTTCAGATAATTCACTGCAAATGTAATCAAGGGCCAGAAACACACATATATAAATATATAAATTTACCAGCAGTTCGCGACACCCTATTACAATTAAAATCACAGGCTCAGCGTTCCCTGGACCCAGGTATTGATGATTCATTTTGCATTGTATCAGAGAAACAGAAATGCAGTTAAAAGGAGATCAGTCAGGCAGCAGACATAGGGGGGCTCTCTCTAATTGCCTATTCATCAAAAGAGTTCCTCAAGTATATCCAGAGCTGAAATATCACGCATGACAACTGAACCGCACTCCATTAATTATGCTTCCAATGAACCAGGTTCACAACACTCCTCTTCTGGTTATTAGAATCTCAGTCTCTCTCTCCACTGGAGACTCACATAATCAGAGTCATACTTTAACAAACGAGGATAATCATTCACACTGGTAAACAGAGCTGTAGGAATAAATCCTCTCTCTCTCACACACACACGAACTTACAAGTCGCATTTTCTACATCAAATTGAAAAAAGTGGTTTAAGGAGAGGGGTTGTTGGTACTTAAACACACTGTTAAACAATAGCGTGGGTGACGCATTTGTGGTTTTGTACAAATTGACAAAAAGAAGACCATATAATAACACAGAAATTAGTTACTTAGAGTTAACACAGAAACAAATGAACAATTACTGACTTGGATCTTTGAGCTTCTAAATGATCTTTGTCAACTTTTTACTTAAATGTAGTGATACACCTGTTTTAAGACAACATGAAAACAAAATTAACCTTAATTAACCTTCTTTATACTGGTTCCTCAGTGCATGTTATTAAACAATGAATGTTTTCATAATCTTTCATCAAATTGTTACTCCGCCCTGCAACAACTTTCCTGTCTAGGTTATGCCAACAAGCACTTTTATTTTTCAGTCCCTCCAAGAACCCATCACATTCATCTGTTTCAGTTTCAATCACATCATTTTCATCCTTTATATTTAGCAAAATATATATTTTTTTTTAAATGTAGTCAGAGCCAATAACTCGCGTTATATATAAAAAATGGTTTGTTTTGCAAAATCTAAAATGTTACATAAGTAGGTTACGCTTCTTTTGCTAACCTTGGAGGCTTGCATTCAAGTGGCTTTGGTACAACTTCCAGGCAAGTGTGTTGAAGCTGGTTGGAGCTAAACTGTGTAGGATTTTGGCCCTCCAGGGGCAGGATTGGACACCTCTGGTGTAGAAGAACGATGTTGGTTCAACACGCAACACTCTACAGCATCTACTATGTCATTTATTGCTCCTTTATCTGCTAAATAAATATCTCACAATTGTCCTACTTGTCCTTAACTTGTCTGTGGAAATCAAGAAAACAGTACATATTTATTTTCATCCAATTTAATTTTGCATTGAGAAGTTTTATTTTAATACTCCACTTCTCTACTTTTGTTTACGGAACTCTTGCATTCATAAATGCTGCCGTCTAATTCTATCCCTGCAACTGCTGACAAACTCATCTGTCATTTGCCAGTGTAAGTGTATACATGGGATACATTGTGCCTCATTTTTTTATTTGGGGGTTCAGGTTCAGTACAAGGTTCAGTACAAGCTGAGCTCAGTCGACAGAATTTGTGGTGTAATGTTGATTACCACTTGCGATGAAAGAAATTGGGAACCATTTTCCAACTTTTTTGTAATTCTATAAAAGCAATAACATTCATTATTATGTTAAAACCTGTATTGTTTGAGCTGTTGAGTTGATTATTCTTATGGTTGTTTTTGGCTTTTAGGTGTTTCGTCATTTTGGTAACAAAGAGTAAGATTTTATGTAACTTTACACTGAAAATGTTAATTTTTTCATACAAAATCATGTTACCACAAAAATTGTTAAATGTCTCGTTTACTTTTGGAAAAAGTATGTATTTTTAACATTTACATATGCGTGCCATTTACTCACATTGTAAATGACTTACTGTAACCAAAGGGGGGCATGATCAAAATTACACCACAAGTACTGTCAATTGAGCTTAAGTTGTATTGAACTGAAATATTTCTTTAAATGGTTAAAGTGTGCTTGAGAACACACACACTTATCTAGAGGCTCCTTGAGGCACAAGACTGATGAGAAAAAATCTTCAAAGCCATAAACCGAGGCCTGCTCAGTTCGTTTGATGTGGAGATAATGATTAAGGTACATAGCAAGACAACATTTCCATTCGACTGCAAATTGGAAAGATTTTGAGACGGTTGTCTGAAACTCAACACGACGTGAGGAAAGCTGATTGTCAGGGTCACTGGAAGTTTGACTCAGAGTCAATTGTGACATAATTGGGACTTAAGGCACTGGAGAAGGCTGGTTGTCGAGGTTATTATATGCTTTGTTTAGAACATTGGATTTGAAATGCTCAAGCCGTAGCTACAGTAGCATACAATCTCAACTACGGGGAAAAAATGCAACAGAAATTTTTTTATCTTTTCTACTTTCTAATAAGACCAGGTAAATTAGTGGTAACTTGGTTGTGTTCATGACTGGCATGGGTTTCTGTAGGAGGACAGCAAGCAACTGACAGCAAGTAAACAAGATGAAGTTCGACCATCCTTATATGAGTCAAAATGGCAAATGAAAATGACATTTCACATTTAAAATTCGCCAAAGCCAAGGCAGCCATCTCACTGGTGATTTTTGCTCTTCCAGAGAGGAAGGCATTACTGTGTGTGAGGGGGAATACATCTGTCTGTCTGTCTGACTGATAAAGCGGATGCCAGTCCATGTGCCATCGCACATTCTTCCTCTGCTTCAGGCCCTCCACAGCTATCAGTCCATCATTGTCATACAATAATTCTGCATGTAATACCCGTCTGAGTCCCACAGAAACTGACATACTGTGTCTGCAGTGAGAGCGTGTTAAACCCACTCAACATCCTTTAGAACAGACCAATTTAACACAGAAATAAGCCAATTATCCTCGAAGAGTAGGCAAATTTACAATAGGATTTTCACAATTCCTGTTGGACGTTCGTGTCAGGGGTTGGGCTCCGACACATTAGTCTCTTTCATGACCACACACATTTTTCTAGACAAAAATCTCACTTTCACACACTCGTAGAGAGACGCTTCAGTCTAATGCAAACATCACACGGTCACTTTCATAGTCAAGCACATTACACGCCACTAAAGAGATATGGTCAATACAAGGCATCTGGACATACCGATGGAGATTCTGTAATGTCCACATCTATCTGCATGAAACCCTCAGCAATATTACTGATTAAATGAATATTCCGTGTTCAGAGCAAGTTAAACTCAATTAATAGAAAGCGTGTCATAATGTTGATTACTACAAAACTTAATTTCCACATCTTTAAAAGAAGCACAAATCTGGGTTACAGTGAGGTACTGGCAAAGAGGAGAATGGGGACAATCAATCAACTTTAAAATACTCACTGTTTCAATAGTACAGTAACAAAACAAACAATATTAGTGTTAAGATGATTTTAGTGTGAATACTTCTGTATGACATCTATTCAGTTTTAGAACTCTGTTGCCATGACAATGCAATGTCATAAACATTAAACAGTTTACAATCAATACAGTGTTCCCAGAATAGTTCATTTAAGTGCTCTTATAAAAGTATATAATTCATAATTCTACTTTTAAGAACTCCAAAAATAGGCCCTATTCACCATTGTAAGTACCTCAGATAATATCGATTTATGCCTTTATGCTTTTTTTTAAGAAAACAAAGGACAAACAAAGGAATGTTTGTTTTTTTGTAATCAACTTTACCATAAATGTATTAACAAGTAATTAACTTGTGCTCAACTTGGAATATTTCACTAAGATGTGAGTAGCCTTAGTGTCAAGGAGATTGGGAAATCAATTGGATTATAATACACCATCAAAATAGATGATACTTCTTGCTTGGTAGAGCAGCTGATGTTTGAGTGCTATACAGAGTGGCACTAATCATAGTGTCGGATTTATAGTTGTCATTCAAATGTTTGTCTGACTGCTAGAATGGCATTAACCAATCAACCAGATCATCCTCATTCTCAGCCCCTGTGAGATTAGGCTACATAGCAGACAAGGAGAAAGAGATGGACCACTTGTAGATAAATCTCTATATTTTATGTCGGTCTCAGAGGAGTGCTGAAGCCTACTTGTAAATAAATGAATGGGAGAAACCACAATACTCAATATTTGCGCAAAGACATAAAATGTAGCTATGATACAATTTTTGCCAGATTTTATTGCTGACTGTATTTTATTGAGGTGCAAACAATTTTGGAGATTTCAATCTTTCCCCGTTCAAGCAGACAGGAGTTGTATTAATCACAATAATCAAAATAGCTGCCTGGGGTTGTTGCCAAGATGGCAGCAGAGTGAAACGACTTGCCTTGAAAAGGATTTGGCAACATTAGGAAGATACCTGGGAACAAGAACCAAGGTTTGGGATAAATAAATTATTTCATGATCAGACATCTGAGATGTTCCAGTCAAACTCTAGAATCCCCATCGATAGAAAACGTGTTCCGGGGTGGTGTTGTCCGTTATCGTGGCGCCCCACATGTTTGCAGGATATTGGGCATTTGAATAGATGGATGGTTGGATGGATGGATGGACGGACAGACACATATCATTCCCCAGTGTGGTTAGGTCCATGAGAATAAATTGTTTCAGTTCAATTTCTAGTGGAGAATATTCACTCTCAGTGCCAATAGCTCTTAAAGCGCTACTTTATTTTTCACTTCAACAGCATACAACAGTCCCACTTACTGCCTATCAGTGGAGACCACTTCCTGCCTTTGGCATGAAAAGCTCCTCTGGCTCCCACAATATATTCAAGAAAAAACATTAAAATTACAAAATAATAAAACTGTTTGAAGTGCATCACAATAATACGCAGATTCTTGCTACCAGCACATGAGCTTTTTACTTATCACATGCAGCAAGCTCTCTAAGAGCCAGAGAGATCGAAAGTATCACCTCATTTGCTCACTTCACCTGACTCTTTCTCATGGTGAACCAAGGAGGTTATCACCCTGAGTCACAACAAATTGAAGAGGGACACTGTTTCTTTTAGAGAAGGTTTAAAACAGCCGTTAAAAGGTTTTTGTGTTTAGTTAGCTGGTTATGTTCCACTAATGAACACAAAAAAAATAGCTATAACATTGCTGACACTAAGTGCCATGTCAGAAACATGCATAGCAGTCTGTTAGTATCCAAAGAGACAATCTGCATGATACTAATCTGATTCAGGATGGTAAAGAGAGCCCCATGTTAGCTTTAATACTCACTTTAACTTAGTCTCTGAGGGCCTCTTATCTGATAAAGCTTGTCGACTTCATTTTACTCAATGGCCTGCTGTAGATGGAAGCTCTTTAGAGGAACAATTCCCTTTTATTCTGTGGAAACAGAAACACTTGCTTTCCAATTGCTAAGGGTGTGTAGAGGTTGTATAATGGGCCCTTCTCTTTAATTATGACAGCAAATATTTCAGGCTTAGATCTTACAACATAACACATTTACACTCACCATTCCTCACTTCTTTTCATTCTTTTTCTTCTCCTCCTTGCATGTGCTCATCACTGCATCTATTGTAAATTAAAGTAATGCCTAAGTCTGTGAGTCAGTCAGTCATCCCTGTGACAATACCATATTTCTTGATTCCCGTCTCTTGCAGGGAAAGCCTTTGTCCAACATAAGTCATTGAGCCAATGTCTTGTCTATTTCAACATGGATGCCTTTCACTTTCACATCTCCTCCTCACACCCTCTCTTCTTCTCCATTTCTCCCTTGGTAAATGCAAGAGCTCCTTGTGTGTAAACAATTACAAGCTTATTGCTGACACAGATTGCTGGAGTCATGTTAAATAAAATCAGAGGAGTGTTCACCAGAACTGCAAGCTGCCTCCTGCCTGGCCCATTTTGTAACAGTGAACCTCCCCTTGCTGAAGCTTAGCCAAGCTGAAAGGGATTTTGTGCATCACAAAAAAAATTATGTGTGCATATACTCATATAAAAACAACAACAACAAAAATCAATTTGTATCTGGCTCCCTTTGATAGAGGAAAATCATCAAAGGAGAAAAATGCATTTTTGTTTCAAGGCACACACAGACAATTACTGTACAAGAAAGAAGGGCCACATGGAGAGTGTGTATATGGACATCATAAGCCCATAATACAAGATACATGTAGAAACACATTTGGAGTGCAGAGACAATAGATATTTGTCTTCTTTTTGCCCTTCTTTAAGCTTCCTTTCTGCTCCTCAAGAGCTTTATATATAAGTATTTTTGTGAGAATTACTACCTCAGCTTATTATTTTTCTTGGCCCTGTGTGTAGCAAGGGAATGCCTTTCAGCTCTTCTATCTAGTGTTCCAAGTATTCATGAAGACTCCCCAAATCTCTACATCTCACAAATATATCTAATGCTACAAGTCATCAACTTTTCCTTGGCGAGTAATTCTAGCTAACCACACAACAGTTTCAACGTATGCAACCTGCTTCATTCAAATAAAAACAGTCTGTGCTGTCAGAGCCATCAACGTGTGGGAAAGTGTACTGGATGCTTTTAAGTTGCACTTTAAGGGACTTGAGTTCATGTCCTACTGCCCTATCAAAATAAAAGGCAACAATCCCAAAAAATATAACTTAAAACCAGACAATGCACACACACACACAAAAAAAAAAACTCTTCCCACGTATAAAAATATCCACATTCATCCATCTCCCCACATATAAAAATATCCAAATTCATCCGCTCGTTTAGAGGTGTAAAGTATGACTTTTCTGCCTCTAGCGACAACAAACAGAAATGCATTCCCTTCATTTGCCAGTGGTCGGACTAACAGGCTAGTCCCGCCCACAATTCACTCCATTGTTTGGGTAGATAGTTCTGTGTCCAGCTGGTCAAGATGCTAAAACAGTGTAAAGCCATAATGTTGGGAAATCCACCATGAATTACTTATTGGACTTACTGTAAGTAGGATTACTATAAGAATAGATTATTTATAAAAAGTACTTATATACAAGCACATTACACATTTAAAGTCGCCATGAAACGGAAGTTGAGATCATCTTTTCTTCCATATATTTACTACTGTATATCCAAGAAAATGGCTTCACAAACAAGAAAAAAAAAATTTTGGACATGACTTGATCCATCGGGAATTGATTTGATCGATCATTGTGGTTTGCGGCAATCTGAGTGACAGGTCTTCCTGCCCTTGCGCCAGTAGCCTAAACATCATCAGAGAAGGGATGTTGTTGCAAGAGGGGATGTTATTTTTGATTAAAGATTTAGAGGGCACTTGAAATTAATAAATAAAAAAATTATTGTGCACGGATAAATAGTTTTTAATAAATACTGCAATTTATAGTCCAACTGGTCAATTTTGATTTCATGGTGACTTTAAGTGACAGACACTCAACCAATAATGATGACATATTAGGTAATCACTGCAAAAGTCTGCAAAATATTAAATGACTTTAGTTAAAATATTACTTTTTTTGTGGTAGCCTCCTATGTTACTTGTCGATGTACCCTACCGTACCATACCATAATGAAAAGTAATGGACCAGCTTGTTGTTGCTATGGTAACCTCCTTAAATGAACGCGACTTAGGCTATTTAGTTGGCTTCTCTGACTAACTCTAGCTTTTGTGGTTGTGAATCTTAACCCCCGAAAGGTTTTTTGTTGTGACTTTTTTTCGGGGGTTAAGATTTAATCAGGGAGATCAGACATTTTAAGCGCACTAAGCTTAACCCAAAAACATCATGTTTGAATCATGGGTAATGAAAGCGGCAGCAAATCTACATACAGCCAACTATAATCACGGTTACAAAAAAACATGGAGAAAAAAAACAACGTCTGGCATACTAAAAGGGCATTCGGGCTAATAATATATTTGGGGAGACACATGGCACGAGCAGCAGAGCGTAACCAGCCTTGCCGCCGCGCGCTCGCTCTCGCGCAGCCACACTCACTTAATTTGCTACTAAAACATTATTAGGGACCCAAATGAGTGTCATCAGCGAAGCCGTCGTTAAGAAAGGACTAACTGTTTAATATGTGCCCAGCGAACACCGGGGTGTCGGTAAACGTGTATGCTGTTGCCCCGCGAATCCCTCAACGGTGACAGACAGACA
This sequence comes from Semotilus atromaculatus, assembly GCA_031834385.1. Taxonomy (NCBI): domain Eukaryota; kingdom Metazoa; phylum Chordata; class Actinopteri; order Cypriniformes; family Leuciscidae; genus Semotilus; species Semotilus atromaculatus. Next base: position 33,605,154 of record JAULUF010000044.1, on the reverse strand, counting down.
GAAGCGCGCGCGCCATCTGCTTCAATTCCTTCGCGCGCCCAGTCATGTGGAAGGTCCGCGTTCCCAAGAGTGAGTCCAGTATATAATAACTCATATCACAAAACCACCACTTATAACCTATAGGAAGGACAGCATGCATGTATGCATCACCCAGTTAGTCCGTCAGGAGTAGTCTACTGGAGTTTTTGGAAACTGTCAATGGGAATCATCGGTAGCCTACTTTGTATCGACTATGTGTTGAATGGATCTATACATTGTTTAAAAACAATCGTAGTGGACTTTAGATGGACCATCAAAAAAGAAAGCGGACACAAACTGAACACAATACGATGGTGTTCTTCTTATTCACAACGCTTTAAAGCCAAAATAAAAAATTAGGGAACAAACACAAAAATATATAGGCTACACACTTAATTTGAAATAAATACATTAGCAAATAAATCCTTCGTGCGGCGCACTGGGCTGCTTATTCCTTAACCCAACATTCAAAAAAGAGACTCTAAAATATGAAGGAGACAGAAGCTCTGGCTTTGATATCTCGTGTTAAATTCATCCCGAGCGATCTAGAGAGAAAGAAAAAAATATTTTACCTTGTAATGTCGATCTTAATGCGTGGACTTTCTTCCTGCGCGGTGTGAGTCTGTCGGTGTTCAATGACAAGCACTGAGTCAAATATGAACAGGGCAAACGCTGTTATCGCATCTCTCTCTCTCTCTCTCCCTTTCCCTCTCTCCCATAATAAAACGACTGTTTTAAAATCCCTCATCACGTACTCACTCTCCCTCGCTCTCGGCAGTCTGCAGCCTATCACAACAATCATGACAACTATCTCTTACAGAAATCCAATGTATAATAGAAAATAAATCCTATAATTTATCAATCATCACAATTTACAACATCATTACTCCCTTATTATGGTAATAGAATATCTGGTGAGTGCAGTTCTTTGCATTTCCCCCCACATTTATATAATTTCTCTTAGGCAAGACAGCACAACAGAAACATTATGTGAGCCCAATATTAAAAGACTATCCCTCCTCTATCATAGAAGCAGAACTGAGCCAGTCAAAGTATAAATGGACATATTTATCCACGCGGGAATGTTTGGTGTTGCTGCCAAGGCTTCCTCTGTGTGTGTGTGTGTGTGTGTGTGTGTGTGTGTGTGTGTGTGTGTGTGTGTGTGTGTGTGTGTGTGTGTGCGTACGTGTGTCTGTGTACCTGTGTCTGTGTATCTGTTGAGCTTTGAAGGGCACTGTTTTTAAAAACGAAAAAGAAAAGTGATGGAGTCTCTGACCCACGTCGTCCTTCAGCTCCAGTATTCACCTCCTTTATGCCTGACAATTGTTTAAAAACATCCTAACTTGCATATCACAAAAGAACAGAAAATGTATTTCAATGTTATCCGGCACTTCTGCTTAAATAGATAGCTCACCCAAAAATACACAATCCATTATCCTTTACTCATGAGGTTCCAAACCTGTATGAACACAAAAGACAATAATTTGAAGAACGTTTCAACTGTTTTTATTATTACAATGAAAGTCAAAAGAGCCTAAAACAACATTGGACGACTCGGACTTTCTTTAAAACACTAACGGTGCAGTCACATTAGCAAAATTTGGTTACACTTTATTTTAATGTCCTTGTTACAGTGTAATTATACATTTAAGTACTGAGTAATAATAATTAACTACTTATAAAGGAAATTCTTTTGCCCTCACGCAAAATTACCAAATCCATGGGTCTCTACTGAAATTACACTGCCCGACACTGGTCATACCTTAGGACTTAAGAAATTCAACAGGTTTGGAACAAAGTGAGGGAGAGTAAATGATGACAGAATTTTTTCATTTTTGAGTGAACTATTCCTTCAACTATGGGAAGCAATGACAGTGGGAAAATCAGCCGAGCCAGTTATTTTCAAGAGTCTTCTGACAACACAAAAAAGCACAGACTTACAGCCAAGAAAACAGGAGGCAAAATTTCTGATATCTCCCATCCTCCGTCTCCGACAAGCATGTTGTCTCTCTCCACCTGTCTACCTGTAGCTGTCAATGACAATACTGAGGCTTCGCCCATAAGGCCTCCTCGCCTTGATCTCCTGCTGACATTTACCATTTGAAGTCCTGTCCTAAGCAGCAGACAATAACACAAACACGCTGACTCCTTCCACATTTGTGCTGGCGTGTGGGTGTGTGGACGTGTTTGATCCGGGGACGGTTTGTTGTTGAGAGGGCGATGCATTCAAAAAGTTTCATGTTAGTGAGGAGTGAGGAGGATTATTTGCGTTCGAGCGGCGGGTTGTAAATAATAAATGTGCTGGTGCAGACCTGTGAAATATTTTCCACATGTTTTTCTTCTTTTTCAGCGGGTACCGTGCCCTCATCGGATCTGTTACTCTACCGACCGCTGTATATTGACAGTCAGATAGGAATAGGGGAAACCCGTTTAGAGGAGATCTCATTGAATCTGACACATTAAACATGCTGACCTGTCTCTTGACCCTTCACAGCTCCCGAACAGGGCCAGGGGCTGATGATGTCAGCAGAGCCGGAGGTCACAGGGTCAAATTCCCTCACACTGTAAAAAAATGTCCATCTAATTTCAACTTAAAAACTTGTGTTCAGCTGCAGCCTTACGTTTTTTAAGTAAAATCAAATTGACTGCACAAGTAATTTCGACTTAAATTATATTTTGAAATTGAGTTGAAAAAATTTGTGAAATTGATTTAATAAAATATTATTAAAGTTGAAATTACTTGTACAGCCAAGATGAGTCAAAATTAAGTTCAAATTGGTCAAATTATTAACAGTCGTAGGTACTTATCGTAGCTCTTGGAATGTCATGGTGCTCGTGTTCATATTAAATAATTTTTTTAATTTCTTTTTTTTATGGAGGGGGAAAGGCTGTTAAAAGTAGTGTGCTTAGAAGCAATTTTCTATATTTTTTCTATAAAAAAAACATGATCTGCCACACTGATCATCATTAACCAAGTCAAGAGAATAATCTAGACAATCTAGAAGATTTTACAGTTGTTTAGATAAATATTTAAAGATCGAGACAGATGTAAAGTGGAAACTGTAAAACATTAAAGGACTGAAAATTTGTTATACATGTGAAATTCGAAAAATTTGAATATCCTGAAAAAGTTACAATTTTGATAATTATGGCTTACAGTTTATGAAAACCCCAAATTCAAAATCTCAGAAAATTAGAATATTACATGGAATCAATAGAAAAAAGGATTTTAAATGCAGAAATGTCAGCCCTCTGAAAAGCATAATCATGCATATGTATAGTCATATATACTAAATATATTAGTTTCACCTTTTAATTTGAATTACTGAAATGCATGACCTTTTGCACGATATTCAAATTTTTCGAGTTCCACCTGTATACTCTAGACGTCACATCTTTGTAATGAGAAAACCTTGATCTCTTGTTCTCGCCACGTGAGAACATTTTATACAAATTAGAAACTATATCACCGTCCTCAAAATACCGGTAGGTCTATTTTCTCCTCGCTAACGTGCTATATCTTACGTGTCTGGCAGGCCAAGAGGGTTGCAATTTAAGGTGTATTCAAGATGTTGGCTGCCTAGAATAAATTGGGATCTATTTTCCTGACATCTGGTCTTTTAGAAAGATCATTACTTTGATCTTTTTAAACTTTACCACAAGAGAGGGTTCTCAGACTTGTTACTTTGCACTCTGTCGTTTCATTCCCTAGCCTAGCATAACATCCTGTCACTCCTCTACTTTCTCCATCTGTCCCATCACTTCTCCATTTCTTAACCCTCATTCTCACATTTTCTGCAAAAAAATATATCTGTGAATTAAAGTGAATCTAAACTGAATTAAAGAAATAGTTCACCCCCAACCGAAATATATTTTTCACCCTTATGTTGTTCCAAACCTCTATGAGTTTTTTTTCTTCTGTGGAACATAGAGGTCATGATGCTCACAGATCATGACATTATTATGTTGATTATATAAGAATTTTGTTGTACCTTTCTAGGGAATTTCACCTTGCCAGTCACCTTTAGCTTTGCTAAATCGTTTTATGGCAATATTCTCAGTAAAGCTGCTTAGTAACAATATGCTTAATAAACAAACATGTAAATTGAAACTGTGTCTGTTTATTTTCTTACATAAATAGTGGATAGAAGAAGATACACTGTCTACTTAATACAAAGTAAGTAAATATTGTCCAGATAATACTTATATAAAAAGCTGGATTATTTACTTTGTGTGTGCGTGTGTGCGTGCGTAAGACCATTATGTTGTTTGCAAAAGTAAATATTTAAGCTTCATATTGTAGTTTACTGAAGTTAGGAAAAAATCTCAAGTACATATATATATATCTATATATATATATACACACACACATACATACATACACACTGTAACTGTGACGGTTATCAGCTGGAGTGCTCTTGAGAGCCACCAGAGGGCACTTCACACCAGACTATTATCACTCCCTGACAAACTACATTTCCCATAACTCACTGGCCGGACTCATCATCATTGATTGCATTCACCTGTGTCTCATTACCCTGTTAGTCTCAGCCTATTTATACCATATTCACTCATTGCAAAGTTTTGTATGTTGTTGCACTGCATTCCTGAGCGTTTTTCCCTGATTTCATGTCTCTTGGTTTTTGGATTTCTTGCCTGTTCCTTGGATTACTCTTCTGCCTCTGACCCCTGCCTGTTTTGTTTGTTTGTTTGGCCTGCCTACCTGTGTTTTGACCTTTTGCCTGTTTATTGGATGGCGTGTCTGGATTGCCCCTATTAAAACTGCATTTGGATCTCAACCTTCGTGTCTCTGAGCAGTTTCGTGACAGTAACTACTTTTAAGGGGACTCTCTTCTGCTTTTGTCTTTCATGACAGAAAAAATATCTTTAGGGCAAAATGAGAGTGAGTAAATGATCAATCATGCATTTGGGATTTCACATGTTTTTAAATAACAGATTCATAATTATCATATTGGTAATTTTGTGCAATTTTACAAACTACATGCAGCACAACTCACCATGCTTCCCATATTCACACCGGAGACTCAGGAATATCTAACACAAACATCTAACACACCCTGGCCAATCTGATGTTTTCATTCCTACTCATATATATTTCCCATGGATCTCTCTCTCTCTCTGCCTCTCTCCAGCGCTCCCTCCTCCTCTCATCTCCCTTCCTTTTCTCCTTACCAGATGGCTGACCCATCTGCTCCCTCTCTCTTGCTATCCCTGCCTTTACCTCCATCTCCATCTCTCCTGATATACCCCTTGGCTTTTGGAGTGTAGGTCCAAACCACATAGTTCATACATTTCATAAATGTCAAAGTCACACCAAATTAACCCCAAGGTTACACATAGACACCACAGCCTCAAGGATGGGAGAAAGAAAGAGAGAATAATCTATGTTTTGAATCTCTTTAGCTTTATCTCAAGCGTCTCTCATGCTGCGTCATGCTGCATATCTCAAGCGGCGTGTTGGGCTATAAGCTGATCACATCGTAGTGAGGTTTTCCATCTCTGCCAAAATGTCTCTATTTCCCTCCATAGGCAATTTTAGCCTCCATAATCTGTTTGTGCAAGCAGGGTTTCAGAGTATCTTTTTATTTAAAGGAATAGTTCACCCAAAATAATGACAAATCTGTTATTAATTACTCATGTCTTTCAAATCAACTATGACTAGTTTTTTTTTCCAGGAGGAAAGAAAAAACCTCTCTTTTCCATACAGGTACTGTAAATTCTGTAAAGAGTATCCAAAAGGGCACAAAAGCATAATTCGGTTCTCAAGTTCAACTTAATAGGCGGTCAACAGATCACCTAAGGGGAGGATACGTGAATAACGACTTACATTTTGGAATGTTCCTCACACAAAGCTATCGTATTACTTAGACTTAGATGACTTAGAATATAGTGCATGAGTCATATGGACCTCTTTTATAATGCTTTTGTTTCCTTTTTAAAGCTTGGAAGCCTCAGTGCCCATGAGGACTAATTGCATGGAGAAAAGTAGGCCTACCTAATTCATCAATTTTGTGTTTAATGGAAGAAAGAAAGTTATACAGATTTGGAATGACATGAGGTTAATTATTTTTAGGTGAACAAGTTTCCTAATTATATCCCTGAGGACCACTTTTCATGTAACTGTAAAGTTTCTTTTTCGTCCTAAAAAGAACCATAATTTAGTTTTTCAATGCCATTTACCCAGTTCTTTATACTGGTTTATAAAAATATCTCCTCTGAAATTAATGGTTAGTATAAGAAAAGATGATCATGGATCTTGTATAAAAAAAATGTCGACATGACATGATGACATGACTTAACTGAAAAGGCGACATGACTTGTCTTAACTAAAATGGCGACATGACTTCACTGAAATGGCGACATGACATGTCTTAACTAAAATGGCAACATGACATGACATGTCTTAACTGAAATGGTGACATGACAAATGAAATGGCGACATGACATGAAGACATGACTTAACTCAAATGGCGACATGACATGACGACATGACTTAACTGAAATGGCGACATGCATGGCATAACTGAAATGGCGACATAACATGACATGTATTAACTGAAATGGCGACATAACATGACATGACATGTCTTAACTGAAATGGCGACATAACATGACATGACATGACTTAACTGAAATGGCGACATGCATGGCATAACTGAAATGGCGACATAACATGACATGTCTTAACTGAAATGGCGACATAACATGACATGACATGACTTAACTCAAATGGCGACATGACATGACTTAACTGAAATGGCGACATGCATGGTATAACTGAAATGGCGACATAACATGACATGACATGTCTTAACTGAAATGGCGACATGACATGACATGACTTAACTGAAATGGCGACATAACATGACATGACTTAACTGAAATGGCGACATGCATGGCATAACTGAAATGGCGACATAACATGATATGACATGACTTAACTCAAATGGCGACATGACATGACGACATGACTTAACTGAAATGGCGACATAACATGACATGCCTTAACTGAAATGGCGACATGACAACTGAAATGGCATGTCATGACATGATAAAGACAGATTCAAATCCTATACGCCTAACTTTTCAATAAACTATTTAATTGTGTTTGTCTTGTGATTTTACTGACCTGAAGCATAATTTTCTTTAAATAATATCCATCTCCCTCTTTGTTTGGGTTCTGGAAGCTGTGGAGACTTAGGTGACGAGGTGGCCAACCTGCAGTGTGAATAGGATACAGAGCGTAAAGAACCTCTTCAAATATCACTATCAGAAGCCCCAATCCTGTAAAACAGTGGTTAATCTGCAATAGATAACTGAACGCTGTGGAGGCCAAAAGCTTCCTATGACGAGTCCATATCCTTGTAATCGTTTAGTGCTGATATATAGCTTTGACATCAGAAAGCTGCAGACGATTAGAACAAGCTGTTTTTGCGGTTTAGTTTTAATAAAGCAAATTCATTAAAGGACAATAAAGCAATTTTGAGTCCTAAAAGTTACAACGTGTTTCATAACACAAAGCACTTTAATATAAACAATTTTAAAAAATGATCCTTAACAGTATACTGGAAAAAATGTAATTCACGGATTATGTGAAAGCCATAGAACAAATATATACATTCACTACAAAACCTACTTGAACACTTAAATTACAATTACAACATGTGTTTGCACTATATAGAACAAAACATCAAAAATAAATGGCATTACTTTAAAGAAATGTCACACAGGTGCACTTTTCAATCAAAACACTTGAAGCAGCAATGCATTTATGCTCAGTATTGAATAAATGTTGTTCAAATTGAATACAAAAAGTCTTGAACACTTGTGTAGAACTACACCGGTGGATACTCTGCTAGGACGCGTGTAAACTTTCGTTCTGAGAAAAGCATTAGTGTCATTTGTTTCCAGATGTCATTGATATTTTGCATACTGCAATGAAAGCCAGACATTTTTGTGACTTAAATGTTCAAAACATAATATTATGGTTTAAAATAACTGTTTTCTATTTTAGCATTTTTGAAAATGTAATTTATTCCTGTGATGGTAAAGCTGAATTTTCAGTAGCAATTACTCCAGTCTTTAGTGTTACATGATCCTTGAGAAATCATTCTAATATGCTGATTTAGTGCTCATGAAATAACATTGTGCAAAAACCATGATTTTTTTTTTTCAGGATTCTTTGATGAATAGAAAGTTCAAAAGAAGTTGAAATTGAAATGAAAGTCTCATTGCAAAATCACAGAAATTACTTTTGATCCATTTAAATTGTCCTTGCTGAATACATTTTTTTTCTCTTTTTTTTTTTAATGTACTGACCCCAAAAAGGTAGTGTAGCTTGTAAGCTTACTCATATTTTCCGGAAAAGTGTAAGGTCATCTACAGGAGAGGTAAGAGCAAAAAGCTTCTGTTTACATCACATCAGCGTCATAAGTCAAATGTCAGAACAATTACCCACTTCCAGGTCAATTTAGCCCATTTACACCAGTGGTGATAATGAAACTAGATGGACAGTGACAACATCTATACCCTCGAGGCACCATTTCCCAAGTATTCAGCAGTGCTTCCATGGAGTCTGAGACACCTGCGCACTGCCTCGCAACCGTCTCCAGTATCTGCCTCTGCTTATGAGCGCCACTCCAGCTGTCTCGAGCATATTGAGGGAGGAGGAGGATGAGGAGCATGATGAAGCAGGGGACGTCTGCCCCTTCATCTCATTTCCCACGCTGACGCATCAGTTAGGCATCCGGAGGCATTCAGCTCGAGGCTTGGTATCCAGCCCAGGCCTTATGGTGTTCCTGAGAGCTCCCAGCGCAGGACAGATTTGCCAATTAATAAGATGAAAGCCAAGTCTAACATGGGCACGATCACAGCAAAGAATTACCGAATTCAGGTGATGCAAACAAACAAACCGTTGAGATTAGAACTGAAGCAGACATCGAGCTGTAAGTGGATGCACGGCGGGTCGTATACGGCAGAGAACGATTGTGCACATCTTCAGCAGACACCGGGACTTAGTAAAACTAATTAAAGCTGCAAATGGGAATGAAGACAGAAGCGGCAAGGGTGAGAAGCAGTGGTAAACAGCAGATTAGGAGTCATTCTGTCTTTATTAAACCTCATCTCTCAGAAAGGGACACTCTAGTCATCACATACACACACCCGCTAAGTACTACACTGTGATTTAACAACACAATTAATTACAGCACAGATGCACTACCAGACACTTAATATCTACTAATAAGGTAAATAAATCTGAGAGCTGAAGGAATACACCCTGTATGATTTTCTCTCAAATACCAATGGGGTGCAGAAGTCCCAGGAGTCCAGATCTTCTCATAAGCTACAGAGACACACACAGCCAAGACGCTACAAGTAATAAACCTGTACTTAATTTACTGGATGAGATGAGGCAGCATTGGCTAAAATAAATCCTCTCAAGGTAAGGCTGGATCAGCTACTTGATTGGGGGATTCTGTCTTAAGGAGTTTCATGGAGTAAAACAAAAACAAGAGAACATAGTAGTGACTTTCTGGAGATTTTCTAATTCATAGGATTTTAAATAGTCTCATTGCATCTTATTACTAACACTTTTATGATTTAGATTTAAGTGATCCCAAAAGGGCTTTTCAAACTGTGCTTAACCCTGGGTTATCATCATTCTGAACCCCACTTTTAATCCCGGGTAAAAGAACATTTTACACTTGTTATTTGGAATTAGGGCACCGCTTTTTACACGGAAGTTATGAATCTCTGCTCCATAGCATTGTTAGCACTGCTTTTGCATAATATAAGAACATGCAATGGGCTTTTATATAAATTGGTCACACGCTGCACTCGTCCAAACAACGACACTGACACAGCAAATCTGCAAATAAGGATGTTAACCAAGGGTTTAGGAATGTATAGTGTAAAACATCTTGCTCATAAATACCCAGGCTGGGATTAATAGTTAACCCTGTGTAAATTATAAGCAATGTGAAACGTGAAGCAAGATCACCCAGGATTCCATTTACCCGGAGTTTAACTATTTCACATGTGAAAAGCCCTAAAGTACTAGCCACAATTAAAAATTACTGAATGTCATTGCATTAACGGAATACGAAGCTAAATTTGAATGAATAAAGCACAAGCACAAAAAAGGAGCATTGTTCAGTGTTATAGTTATTTTATAATTATATTATATGAATTATGTTTAAAAATAGATAAATTAAGACAAAAGTACTTTGACACTTTTTGAAGTGTCAAACTTCCACAGAATATGTTTCCATGGAATATGCTTTGCAGATGTATAGCAGGAAAGGAAGTAGACCACATGTGGGTTTTTTTTGTGTGTGTGTGTGTGTGTGTGTTTTCACATTTTGGTGGAAAATCTGAGGAGTGAATTCAAACATGGTAAAAGTGCTAATTGAGCTCCATGGTAGATTAACGCATTATCAAATGAGCTAAAATACTTCATAAAGAATTGTGCGAGGGACAGGGAACATGGAAAACTACTCTATGTAAATGATGGATGTATTTGCAGGGGGCACCGATTATGTGTGGGCACAAACACTGAAGTTAGAAAACATCACTTAGTTTGATATTTTGTTATTTGCTGTAATGGCATACATTTTTAGTGTAGCTTGCATGTCCAAATACATGTAGGGGCAGTCTCTGCCAGAGGCATTTTCTCCAAAGAGGCAAAAAAATCTGGATAAGAAAATAATGGACACTGCAGAAATAAAACAAAATTAATATTACAAAATATTAGATTAAATAATGTGTACAGCAACTGTGCAACATAAACAAGTTTCACATGGAGACAACTTCCCTTTATAGACAAGACACAGGTGAAAAGTCAAGTGAGAGGAGGCAGTGGCACAGTCATGCTTTGGCCTCCTGTCATTGTGATAATGTGCGCCTATTATGTTCTCTTCATCACTGATTGGCTTATTGCACTGTCAGTGCAACAAAGGCCACATTTCATGTCGAATTCAGTCTACAAATCGGCCTGAATAGGTCCACTCTGAAAAAAGAAAAAAACAGCTGTCACTGGGGCAGGACAGTGCATATAAGTACCTTAAAGCAGTATCAGCTCCTGATTGTAAATTTAGGAAGGGCAGATTCTGGGTCTTAGCACTAGCTTATGATAAACATTTTGTAAGCTTTATATTCTAATGGTTGAACACACGCAGAACACTTGGCAGAGGTTGCGTTATTCAGCCTGAGGGTGGCTCTATTGATTGACAGGCTTTAAGTACACACGACACACGACACACGCATAGAATGCTATCTTAGAATTGCCTTAATAGGCCTATTTATTGCATCCGATTGTTGTTAAAGAATGTTAGAGGGAGGTGGAGGAATTCAGGTGAGGAAAAGAAAGTCAAGTCTATTCTCAGATCAAACAAAACAAACACAACATAACTATTTAAAAGCTATTCACATGAGCATGTTTAAACTTAATGATTTATACTTACTTATAACTTAATTTGATGATCCACATAGGAAGGACAGACATGCCAACTAATATAGGCTAATATAGGCTACACAATGCTGAAGATGATTGAAACCCAAAAATCCAAATTCTGTCATCACTTACTCTGCCTCAAGTTATTCTAAACCTGTATAAATTTCTTTCTTCCGCTGTACAGAAAATAAGATATTTTGAAGAATGTCGGTAAAAGTTGATGAGCCCCATTGACTTGATGAGCCCCATTATAGTATTTTTATTTTACTTTTACATACTATGGAAGTTTATGGTGTCCATCATACATTTGGTTACCGACATTCTTCAAAATATCTTTCGTTGTTGCAGAGTTGTTACAGAAAACTCCTGCACCTCCATCCATGTCCGTAATCATCAGGACACTTGTAGGTTGTCCAAGGACTTATTGACTAATTGCCTGAAAAAAAGGCACCAATTAGTAAAAATAGCCGAATTAGGCGAAATATTCATACATTTAAGGGATGTGTGTGTGTGTGTGTGTGTGTGTGATTTCTGAAGGATCATGTGAGTAATGCTGCTGTAATGGCTGAAGAAAATTCAGCTTTGCATCACAGAAAAAAGAATTATATTCTAAAGCATATTAAAATAGAAAACCAGAAGGCAAAAGTACTTATGTAATACGGAATCAAAGGTTAAAACTGTGCTTCACTCAATGAACAAGAATAAGAATAGATCAGTCAATCACATTTCAGCTACTGTAAGAATAAATGACACCATGCTGAAATCATATATATAGTGACAAATACCAGAGCTAAATTACACAAGATTAGGTCAAAATCAAAAGTCAAAAGCTCCATTTAGAATTTTAAATCACTTTCAAGGTGACTGGAATGTGGAGATATGGCCCTAAAACTACATTGCCATGGCAACAACAGTCTTTCACACAACATACTTTTTAACACTAAAGGGGAAAGTAAAGGCCAAAGCTCACTTTAAAGTGTGAGGTGTATGAACCAAAACTTTGCATCAAGGTCAGGTGTCATCGTTTAGTAACGCACTAGACACCCTAGGTCATGGAATCGAAGTGTATCTTTAGCTAAGAGCGCGTGTAGGTGTGTATATAAGCAAATTTGCGGACAGAGGCGTCACAGTGTGCCCTTGAACAGACAAACAGTTCATGAGCAGACTACTGAAAAAGGCCTTGGAGAGGCACTAGGGAAAGAACACCAGTGATCTGAATCATCACCATCAACATAATGAGAGTAGATCTGTCCTCTATAAGAACGGGAGAGATCATAAAACGAGAAAGGGTGCATGGATAGAGAAGCAAGAGCATGATAAAACAGAGATTCTAGGGAGAATAACCAAAACGAATCATATAGAGATGAACACCGGGGTAGATAGAGGACATGGGAGGCAGAAGATAAGGGTGGCATATGTTATTCGGGAATTCTGCTTCAGCCCTGACAAGCCGACATTATAGGCTAGATAGCAACTGGCGGGATTTTAACACCGCTGGATATTTGAGCTTGTCCTCGATTACACACAAGGAAAGGAAGAGAAAAGCAAACGGAAAACAACAGCAGCCAGGTAAACAGGATGTGCAAAGGACACGACATGGGCTTTCAAGGTAAAGGACGAGCCAAAAATATGCCTGGAATTTGCATAACACATTCCCCTACCTCAGCCCGTTGTGTCCCACACAAAGTCAGTTCATTTCCATAACATGATCTATTCATTTCCACACCAGCCAACACGGAATAAGAACGATAGGAATCTAATCTCCTCACCCGCTGACCTTGTCACACTTCCCAAATCCTCCACCCATCCCATCCCGTCCATTACTACAACTTTCACACAATCCACTACTAGATTCGTCAATTATACCCAATCTTGTCCAGTGGCTGTCAATCACCGCCCTGACGTCCTTCCCACTAGATCATCCATCAGTGGTGGCAGGCCGAACGCATCCCTTCTCATTACCCTCATGTCGCTGGCCTGGAGAATTACAAGTGCGGCGACAGTGGAGAGGCCCGCAGCGGAGGGGAATGGCTTGAGGAACGAGCTGGAGGGCCTTAATTAAGGCTAGTCCTCCACCGCCGTGAGGAGGGCTGAGGCATTGATTAGACTGAACAGGAGCGCAGGGGAGATGACCAGTGAGACAGGGCGCTCGCGGGAGATTAAGTAGGAAACTACAGGAAAGGAGAAGACTTCACGCCTCAGAGACTTGTTCCTTAGGTGAGCAGGAGGCTGCTTCTGCATATCTAACATCCCTGTCACAGCAGCCACAAAGATGTTAAACTATCCAAACTAACAGCAGAAATGCACTCTGTGCAAATACACAGACATTAATGATCGGCCAAGCAAATTGTTCTGCGGTTACTGTGGAAGCAGCAAACCTCAGTACTTAAAGTGGCGATGCTGCGACAGATGTTTTCTTGCGAACTGTGATGTACTTATCACAAAATAAAAATAATAAAGTAGGGCGGGGACTTGGTTCTATCCATCGGTAGTTGGAGGCCGATCTGAATGTAAGCTTTCAGTCGATTGTAAGAAATTAGTGGGGTTTAAGCACACTTAATGATTGGTCAATAAACAAATTAACATAGCCTATGCATAGATTAATCATTAAGATTAATAACATGCATTTAGAAAACAGAGTATTTCCATTTTATGCCAACTTTAAAAGGCAGAATGAAACAGAAGTCACAATAGTCTTTTCTTCCTATTGTGAATTGATTGGATGGTTGTGGTTTGCTATTGCTGTGATCTCATGTGATTGACAGGTTGCCCAACCCTCGCGCCATGTAATTTGAAATTGAAAAAAAAACTGTTGAAATTAAATTGCACATATATTGAATATTTCTAGAGTCACGAAAAAACTTCTTTGGATACACAATGTCACATTTAAACAATGACTAAAGTTCTGACTTGGGTTAGTGTTCAAGGCTCAAGTATAAGAAAGAGACTGCATTCCTCAGTAAATAGGCAAAAGAAGTAATCCCAGAAGTGCCACTGGTTGCTGAAACAGCAAGACTCTCTTCAAACTGTTGCAGTGCCATCACAGTAGCTGACCTGAAAGATAAAAATGCACTTGCATAAAGTATGTTTTGAGCCTGAGGAAAAACAGAGATTAACATGAAACATTTATAAATAACTAAGATAAGGTTAATTTTACAGAATAAAAAAATAATCAATCATTTGCATCCTTCATGCATGCTAAACACATGTAAATAAGGTGCAGCACACACTTAATCCATACACGTAGAATAGTGAGCATTTGGTAGTGTTATTTTGCTCAGTCGGCTACTCTCTATAGCTGACAGCAGAACGCCAGCCTATCCGATTTAGCTTGATGCACAATGCCGCATACTCCATGACCCGCTGTGAAAAGCAATAAAGTTTTTTTTTTGCTGGTTGTCCCCGTGGGGCATGCTCAAAAGGTCACAGAGAGCAAAGGAACAAAAATACACAAAAGCAGTGACCACAGCCGCAAACATCAGTATCTTAAACTCTTCTCCTCAGACAACGGCATCGCCTCACTTCACCTTCTCCCTCGCAGGGCCGCCACACGCTTGAAACAGAGACGCTGATAATAAAACAAACAGACATGCTGCATTTATATGGTCAAGTGTCATGAGCAAAGGTGAACGGCCTGTGTCTGTCTAGCCACTCAGAAGACAAGTGATGACTATATGGACCTTTTTCCACCTTGTTCATAACTATCATCTGAAACCTCCATCATCGAACACAAATCCAGAGACATTAAGCTTAACCAACCACAAAGGTGTCTGATTCTGCCTGCTAAAAGGTGCATGGTGTTACATTTTAAGATAAAGCTCATTTCAAAAGAGTGGTTTTGTAATCTATGGTTCTAGTCAACATTCAATGCAGTCAATATAAATATTTAGTCTATTTACTACACATTCAAAAGTGTAGAGCCAGTAAGCTTTTTTTGGGGGGGAGGGGGGGTGTATATATATGTATATATATATATATGCATTTCTGAACCAAATCAGCATATTAGAATGATTTCTGAAGGATCATGTGACACTGAAGACAAGAGTAATGATGCTGAAAATTAGCTTTCCCATCAAAGGAATCAATTACATTTAAATTATATTAAAATAGAATTAAAAAAATATTTCACAATATTACTCTTTTACTGAATTTTTATCTCTATTTTCTGCTCTTGGTGAGTTGACTTCTTTCAAAAATATTCAAATAAAATGTACATAAAACATGGACATTTAAATTTTAGATACTGTATTGATACCTTGGGTAAACGTCACCCAATGGGTTGCCTTTTTTCCATAGGTTTATACTTTGCCCTGGGTTACAGTTAATCTAGGCAGGTTTCAAGATTTTAAACTGCACATTTGTAAACCCTGGATTAAAGTTGTTATTTGCATATTTATAAGGTTGATAACATTGATTGAACAAACACAGCATGCATTGAGCATGCAAACTGTTTTAATAACTGCTTGTCCATCTGTGAAAATGTTGTTGATTTGCTCTGGAAATTTATAACTGTACTTGGGTTCAGAACAAGTTAAGCTAAATTGACAGCACATGTGGCATAATGTTGATTACCACTCAACCTTTAAAAATTCCATCTGTAAACATTCAAATACTATTTCAGTAGTATTAAAGGTTGTATCAGTGATTTCAGGCCCAGGCTAGCTGCCCTCCCAATGTAGACTGTCAAAAAACTACGTCTCTGTAGGCAGCCTAGTCTCTGAGATCTGCACACAAAAACAAATGGGTACAACCACCACTCAAAACCAAAGTAAACAGGTGTTCCAACCAATCACCGACAGGGCGCGGGTGTTGTGAGGTTTTGCGCTCGTGCACGGCTTTTTTGGGCCTGAAATCACTGATACAATCTTTAACGTGACATGTGTTAACATGCTTTTTTGTAAGAGGAAAAAATGCTTATAGAATAGTAAATGTTTTTCCAAATTATAATCTTTACATTTGCTCCTCCAAAAATCTATCAACCTCGTGACAATTGCTGTCAGATGAGCTTAACTCAGAATATCCTTTAATTAGTTTAAAACATGCAGCAAAAATAGTGTCTCTTCACTCCAATTTGCACGTTTGAGGTTGATGCACAAGTTTTAACTGTTCCCTTTTAAACACAGCGTGAAAGTTTCTATGACTGACTTCAATATGAATATTTAATTAGATAAGAACTGAGGCGGTTTATGATTGGTTTTGTCTCTAGGGCTGTGTTTCATAATCCAGGGTAGAAAATGCTGCTGAGAATCCCGTTAACTCTTTAAACCCTTAGATAGGCTCTCTGGACAGGCCTACTCCGCCGGCGGTAAAAAGGCCCATTAGGAGGGGCGACAGTTCTAAAAAATTTCTATCAAACCAACATTTTGACTTTCCTCGCAATAATTTTGGAGTAATGAATCTTTACTTTTGTGTATGTCATAAAAATACAAAAAACAAGGGTTAAGGGTTAATTAGGTAGGCTATGAAATGCTGCTTAATCCACATTAAATAATGGGTATTGTCACAGACAGGCATTTGGGGGGGAGAGGAAAGACAGAATAACTTAAGTCACTAAAATACGGGAAAACTAATTTTCATGTAGAATTATGTCCAAGATTGTCTGATCATGCAAGGTTTTTACATAGGCCTATATATTTAAATGAACATTAATTGGATTTAATGAGCACAGCCGCAATTAGAATGAAACATTATTATGAAACTGAGGGAGAAGAAACAAGGAGGGGTGGGTATGCAACAGGAATGACAATGTCGCACGCGGGGAGAGAGAGAAAAGAATGCGCGAGTGGCACCAAACGCAATTACACGAGGCGCGAGCTCGAGGACTGAAGCACGCTGATTACATAAGGTCTCGAGAGTCTTTAGGCGGACACTGTATCGGACAAGAGTGATTTCCTGACAAATTGACCTCTCATTTGTTTTCGATCCGGGAACAGCTTCCTAAGAGGAAAAAAAAAAAACAGTTGTATTCTTGAATAGCCTACTCAATCACAACCACAGGATTAAATCACAATCCACTGTATTTTTTTAATTTTGATCACATCTTGCAGACCAGAAGAAATTATTTTTTTCTTAAAGAGAAACCACCCTGAAACAAGCTTAGACCAGCTTTATGGTTTGCTGGTCTTAGTTCTGCACTTCCAGCCTGACCTGTCCAAAACCACTATAAAACCAGCTAATAGCCTGACCAGATTGTGGGACCAACATTTGAGATCAGCATGGCGTATATATATAAAGCATCTCAAATCTGCTAGACCAGCATTAAGACCAGGTCAGGTGTGAATCTAATTATTTGATAGTTGGCTGGTCTATGCTGGTCTTAGTTGCTTTAAAGGGGTCATGACATGGTTTTTTGTTCTGTTTTATTATGTTCCCTTAGGAGCAATTATAGTATTTCTATAGTTTTTTGTACAATTTTTTTTTAAAAATGTAGTGATTTATGACCTTTTCCCACCCTATTTCTCAACCTCTGATTCAAACAGTCTGTTTTGGAGGTGTTTCCCCTTTAAAGAGTTCAGTGTTAATGCCCACTGTTATGATTGGCTAACGTCGGTGCTGCTTATGCATAAATTATTAACGTTAATCATTTTGTATCACATGTAGGCTACACAATGCTCCACCACGTGAAACGTCTACCGATCTTTTACCATTGTGTCAATTCTCAATTGATTTTGATTCATATGCGCGAGGGACGGAGGGAGAGAGAGAGCAAGACAGTTTGAAGGCGCTCGCGCTCTTTCTCTCTCTCTCTGCTCGTTCTTTCAGTAACATGCGCCCTGTCACACTCATCTCACTCACCGATCAAATAAAGCTTTGGCGCGCTGCATATGCTGCAAATAAACTGCATCCAACTGCTTTCCCTGACGTCTGGATCGTTCGGCAGCGTATTCAAACATGTTGTTTGTCCACAGCCAGGAACAGCACATCCGCTTGGCATCACAGTCATCTTGTAAACAGACCCACTCGCTGCACGACAACGCATGCGATGATGCGAAATGAGGCGTAGTTGTCTTGCGCTGGAGGCGGTCATATGCAAACGACTGGTACGTCACTTCGTACCGTGACGTCACTTCTTACAAAGGATCTAGAACGAGCTGTATTTAGAGCTTGATTAAATAAAGGCTTCGTTTATAATGGGGAGGACGTCTTAAGCTATGACACTTGCAGGAAGTTTTAATAGTAGGCTACATAGATCTCTTACATACCAAAAGATCAAGGCAAATTTGGTTTCTCATGTCATGACCCCATCACCTTACCAAATAAAACCAACCAAATAGACCAACATGACCAGGAGAAGAAAACTGTTAAAAAAGACCAGTGTTAAAAAAATAAAATAATAATCTGTGTTGTAGGGAGATTTTCTGGTTTTAAAAAGCTGGTCTCCCAGACTGACCTGATGATTACCTTGCGAAATAAAACCATAGACCAACATGACCAGGAGAAAAAAAACAGTGTTAAAAAAATCTGTGTTGGGAGATGATGATTTTCTGGCTTTAGCTGGTCAAAGCTGGTCTCCCAGCCTGTCCTGCTGAAAAACACCACAAACACCTTTAAAAAGAGCGGCCTCATCAGGCTGAGAGACCAGCTAAACCATCTTAAGCCGGTCTAAGATGTTTATTTTAATCAGGGTATACTGTGAAATTTAAATTCAATTCAGAGCAAATCAAATAAAGCAAGAGAGATTTGTCATGTATGCTATGGCCACCTGACAGATGGTGGCACGTGGGTGCAATGGGGTTATTTTTTGACACTGTGAAAATCATATCGCTGGCACCTAACAAACTAACCAGCTGGTCTCTCACACAATCCTATTCTTCATTTTGGCTTTGGTTAAGATACAGTTTGACTATCCAAATCACTACAGACTTATGAGTATTGTATCACAATGCTTGTTGTATCATAGGACAATAGTGTGAAGATGATCCATAAATATCTACAAGCACACGGCTGGTACTGAAACTTCAAGTAGCTGTTCCTACATTTTTAAACCTTGAAGTGGAGGTTTATATTACTCATGAGAGATTCAAATGGTAACTTCTCCCATTGCAATGCATCCAACAACATTATTTTTCTATAATGCATGTGAATTGCATTTTCTAAAAGCTAACCATTATGGATAATTAAGGTAGTTGATGAGTGCTTTCAAGAGTGACCTGCCCAACATCTCATTTCACCACTCAAAACAAATATGTGTTCGATGCTGCAGATGTTTTGCAACTAAATTACTTCAAAAACATGATTTGTAGTCATGTCGTAAGCAACTCTCTCATCTCTTCATTTTCTCCAAGCAAAGTAATGCAGAAGAACTCCCCATTTACATTTATTGAAATCCCATTTGCTTTCCATCTGCTAACTAGCCACCTGTGAAACTAGTTTTTAACAATCATTGGGGCTAAGGGCCACCACATCATCCCATAGCCTTTATTAGTGTTTATTTTCAGCTATAAAACTACTGATGGGGGCTACAGTGAATCCTTTCCTTGTAAAACAACGTGATAGAGCACATTTGGTGTTTGGAAACTAGGTGTGCTAAAATTAAAATTGGAAATAAATTCCCCCTCTAATTAAAAAGTAAGGCAACCAAGGACTGAGTCCATAGACCCGAAAGCCTGAGGACGATTGCAAACAGCACAAAATGCAATTACTATTTTCCTTGTCAGCTTAAGGTGTTAGAGATTGTTTACTTCTGTTCAGCAAGCGCAAGCACTAATAGCCCACAAGACAAGACCAATGCAGACAAAGACACAATTCACTATTTGCATCTCTAAAATGCTATTACGAAGCAGTGATGGCAAGAGGAAGGAAAAAGTAAGACACTTAAAACAGGGCCTCAGGCAAAAGTGAAGAGGAAAATATTCAGAGTTCCAGTGCTGATGGAGACAAATGGGCAAGATGGCTGAAACGAATTCCATTGTGAAAAATATATTATTTTTTTAAGCCATCTGACCTGATATTAAAAGGTTCAACAAGAAATAGATACAATGCTCCCAAGATAGTTGGACACAAATGTAGGTATGGCACTAGATAATAGGCTTTCAATTTAAAAATAAAAATTATTCATTCATAATTACACGATATACCAATTTAATACTTTGATACATTCAAAGACAACATTATGGTGGCATTTCAAGCTTCAACTGCTCCGCAAGTAAGAAAATCCCTTAAAGAATTTACGCACGGGTCAGGGGGCATGATTAATTGCATTAATTTTTGCCAACACATTTTTGTATAAAATTAATCACAATTTAATTGAAAGCCTAATTTGATAAAATATCAAACCAAGTGGCATTTATTTTAATGAAAAATAGCATGAACACAGTAATTAGACCAGTGGTTCTCAACCTTTTTGACTGAAATGTCCCCCACTGGCTAACACAATATTTGAAGCCCCGCTAGGGGTGGGCATTATAATGGTAGACACAATAAACCAGAAGACTTCTGTCAACCGGTAGAGATTTTGAACTATCGTCTCTATCGTGATTACGCTCATGTGGCGCTGCACATGGATAGCACAAAAGCTTTCATTTGCATGCATCTTTAAGCATTGCGGTTTAAAAACAGGTGATTTTACACAATTGTATTTGCAAGTAAAGTCATTTATGAGGAACCCCATTGGCTAACACAATATTTGCTAGCTGGAGTCATTTACTGCCGGTCTTTGTGCTATAGGCTAGCGGTGGGTGCATCAGACAGAGTTACAGCACTGAGATGAAAAGGGTATGTATGGACTTATCTGACTCTGTAAATACGGTGAATAAGCTAAAGTCCCAAAAAGTCGGCTTGTTCCTTTAAAGACATCATGATGCCCAAATTAAAAATGATCTTGGGACAAGTTGCCTAAAAGTAACTGGACAAGAAAAGTATAGTTCTGAGAAAAGATATAGCATTATTTGTTGGCACTTTGCAGATGCCGCTGGTTTGATATTTTGTAATTTAATGCAATGACATTCATACATTAGGTGTGACTCAAGTTTCCAAATACATTTTAGAGCCACTGCATAACTTGTGAATACCTGTCAAAACACTTACCAACCAATACATCAGGATCAAGAAAAAGAACACTTAAATAGCAAAATTTCAAGGTTTTATTGAGAGTAGGTTTAGTAACTGTGGTAACTGCAGATACATGTGAGAAGAGAAGAACAGAAGCCCACTCCCACTCAGCGAGAGCTGGCCAACAGTAGTTTTGGCCTGTCAGTGTCCATTGGGACACAGCGCCCCCTTATTTTATAAATCACAAACAACAAGTGGAACTGCAATGGATGGGGTTGTAATGCTACTGAAATTGTGGCTAAAAAAACTCAACGAATAGCATACGTGCGAAAAATAACAGAAAATGATCTAACTTCAAGAGAAAGAGAGATGAGAGGAAGAGAGAGACAGCTTTGCTTGAGTTTCTCATGTGCAGACGAGCAAGCTCTTACAAAAGAGTTGGCATTAACTTTCCTGGAAGCGGATTTGATTTCATTAAGTTAACTGAAGTGCCTTTCAGGTTATATCAGCAATCTGCTATTCATTCTTCATCTGACCGGTCTCACACTTCCTTTTGAAACTCAATTGATGCTGTGGCCTCTTCCCTCATCCCTTTTCTCCATCCAACCCATCTCTCTATGCTTTCTCGCTCTGGTATTTAAGGTGCAGCTGAAGCACGTCTTCCTGAGAGACCCTTTCCCAACCCTTGCTGTGGACGTGGTAGAGATTGACTTGGCCTCCGCTGTAGGCATCACGGTAAGTAGCTTGGTAGATGGCGCGGCGGCCCAGGTCGCAGGCTTCCTCTATGGACAGGTCGTTGTGAAGGCCACTGTCGACGACACCGTAGGCGTACATGGAACCCGAACCAACTGCGAACAGGTCTCCGCACACGCGGTTGCCCTCTGAATCCACATAGTAGAGCCCTGTGATCAGAGGAAAGCAGAAGGAAGTGGAAGAGAGAGACCATCAGAACTGCTTTACATCATGCTGTGTTTAAAAGGCAGGCGCCTCCACAAAAGATGAAAGCGTAAAAAATAAAAAAAACACTTAAGAGAGAATTCAGTAGATCGATGTTATGACCATCAATAATGTTCTGAACTATACAAGGTCAAATCCATCTCGATGAGTACATGTGAGAAATGGGAGTCATGGGAAACAGTTGGTTTACTATTTTTTTCTGACAGCCGGATGCTTGATAGCTCAAGCTCTGTCTCAGGGTTACCTAAGGGCTTCAGCATAAAAGCAGGAAAAAAAATTACAGTAGAGAAGATCTTGCTAATATTAAGCAAGCTAAAAGGACAAGCTATTACCAGGCACAAGCAAATATAGCATCCAACCTGGGGCTCGCCTGAGGTGCTATTGAGCGCTCTAAAAACACCAGAATTAATTATCGATCTACACCTGAAGACCTGAACTCTCCCCAAACATGATGGACGATGCACATCACACTTGGTGAACTGGTGGGTCACTGTCTGGTCCAGCAGCAGATCAACTCAAGGCAAGTTTCAAGTGTCCAAAAGGCTGCGCTATGACAAAAAAACACTGCAAGAGTAATGGTGACTACGTCCCATCTGTGCTCCAGCAGAACCAGGCTGCAGATGGACCGTTAACCGGACAGGTCACCCAAAAATGAATAACGTCATCGTTTACTCACCTTTTGGAACATAAAAGATATTTTGAAGAATGTTTCAACTGATTTTGTCCACACAACAGAAGTCAGCAAAACAACATTTGACTCATTGTACCAACAAAAGACCAACATTTCTTTTGTGTTCTGCAGAGGAAAGAAAGTCATACAGGTTTGAAACAACATGAGGATGAGTAAATAATTTTTTGGTAATAGGGCTGCACTTATGTCAAAATTGAAATATACAAAAAAATATTGAAATCGCGATATGCATATCACAAGGTGTGGGTAACAATCATTTTAATACTTCAGAAAGTTACGTAATGTCAAAGATAGCATAACAACTTATTTTGAATTAGAGTGTGCTCTCTGATGACACATGCAAGACAAGCTGTTATGACGCTCTTATACGAAACTAGTCAGAGAAGATGAGTCAGCCCAAGGCACCAAGAAAACATGAAACATGTTGGTCCTATTATATCAAAATGATTTTACACACAAAGCATTATTGCATCAACACATATTGCATTATTTAATAAGTAATTACACATCCCATTTGTCTTAAATATCATGCAGCCCTTTTAGGTGAACTATGCCTTTAGTGAGCGAGCATGTTAGTCTGATAGCAACGCGAAGAACATCACTAGTACTGTAAAATAGGGATGTGACGATTCCCCATTCAAGTCATTGGATTAAAAAAAACTCGCAAACTCGCTTAAATAGGGACTTTTATATTTTGCTTTGAACCCGAATCTTTCGCCGTCATCTTGTCAGTCAAGAGTGAGGCAATATGGGCGAAGTGAAGTGAAATCTGACTCCTGCTGCTGATCTGTGCTGCGACTTGTTTGGCTTAAGCTGAATTGAGCAGACGTGTTCTGTTTTTAATTGTAGTGTCTGTTCTCTAACTGAACTAAATTATTACTATAAAAAAAAAAAAATCAAAACGATGATGGGGGGGGGGGGCGGTGCCACAGAGGGCAGGGATGTAACCAGTCTTGCTAACACCGGTAACACCGACTATCGCAGTAAGCCTACTGAAAACGTAATGTTAAAGGAGCTGTATGTAAGAAATGTATTTCAATTAATCATAAAATGGCCCTGATGTGTCT
This sequence comes from Semotilus atromaculatus, assembly GCA_031834385.1. NCBI lineage: Eukaryota > Metazoa > Chordata > Actinopteri > Cypriniformes > Leuciscidae > Semotilus > Semotilus atromaculatus. Next base: position 33,580,958 of record JAULUF010000044.1, on the reverse strand, counting down.
CTAGACATTAAGAAATCATGTTCATTTCAAATACTTATATCACTGACAACAGTAGTCCGGCCAGGATATTGTCATTTAAAAAGTGAAATTGCAGCCCTCAACTGATGTTGATGTTGTCATGTTGTGTTTTGGTCTGATGCTCCACCCTCCACCGATCTACCAATCACGAAGTCAGTAGTGTTGCGGCATCCGGGTTGCCAGCTCTCCTCTAGTTACCACAGCTGCAGCTACAAACGTGTCGGATAAAAAAAGTTGGATCCTGCAGCCTATCTGGCAACCTCGAGTCAGGGGGGGTGGGGATACACCGCTCTACAGTAATTTGAAAGTGATTGCAGTACCAGTTTTGGCCACAATCTTACATACGGCTCCTTTAAGTTTGAGTAAAGTTCAAAGACCCCAAAATCAGCTCACAGAGACTTTAAGGACAATCGTAGGAAGTAAGGCTCACACGTCTTCAAGCAAATTACACACTCTGTACGCATCGTTAGCTCGACCTGATAATCGTTACTGCTCCCTGAATATATGAAAGGTAATTTACCATTTTGTAGAGCCAAGTGTGACGAATAAAAACAGGTTAAAATGCAATAGGACATCTCTTTCAGCCACAAGGCACTGGTTCTCATTAGGAGCGGAGTGCAAGGGTACTTCAGCAGACTGGAATTTTTTTTAATGTACAACACCTGGGATCGTTTCATCACACAACGGCCGTTGCATGCTACCTGCGTCGCTGAGAAAGGGTGGGGAAGTAAAGGTGAACAAAAGAGGCACTTGAATTTGCGAGCCCTCGTAAAGCCGAGGCACCGAAGCGGGAGCGATCTCGGGATGCTACGACAGCCAGACTCCTTGCACTCCATCACAAAGGTGACAGGCAGTTAGATGTGCAAGACTGAAAGAGCGGATGTCTGCATGTATGAATGGCATCTTCAAGACAAAAGGAAGGAAGGAATATACACAGGTGATTGGCTGACTGCTCTGCTGATTGTCACACAGCCATGGTTGGTTAGGAGTGCCACTGAAGAGCGCAGCTGCTCAGAAAGCAAAGCATCTCTGTGTACAGACGTCTAAGCATGCATGCACATCGCCAGTCCGTGTCTACAGAACATGAAAAGATGGCAGTTGAAAGAGCTTCATATGTCTTTGAAATAGCAGTCCTGCTGATATTTGCATCTCCTGGCAGGACAACAGTTGTCTATATTTTCACAGTTGGTGCACAACAAGCCAACAGAGAACAAATTATAAGTAGATACAAAATGAATGTGGAATGTGGAAAGATGCAGATAGAAAACAGACCATGACTGTTGCTTTAGAGAAATCAGACCATGGTGAAACACTTCTTGAATTGCTTGACCAAAGGTCAGATTGGCCTTGTAAACACCTGCGTCTCATCATGATTCTTATGTAACCACTTCATGCATGATGGCAAGAGTGTTATTTAATATAGTCTTTCAGCGTCACACATTCCCGAATAAGGTCAAAATTTGTTTTAGCTCAAAGCTTAAAGGTGGGGTATGTGATTTGCAAAACGGCTGGCAGATTTTAAAAATACACAACTCAAATGGTCCTACCTTCTTTCCTCCAACGCTGGTCCTGATTCGCATGAGGGGGATGGGGGGAGGGGGGTACGGTACGACCGTTTGATTGACGGACTTACTGTCCAATGATTCTAGGTGGTCTTGGAAATGTTTTGCTGGAGTTTTGAGTCCTGCCCGTTCCACAGATGATTAAATTGCTTAATTTTCATTTCAGTGCTTCTAACTCAGTGGCTGTTGTGAATAGGATTTCAAGTGATTTTGAAAAAATGGACAAAAAAGAGAATCACATACCCCACCTTTAATTGATGGAGTAAGCGACTGAATCACACAACATTTGAACCAATTGTGATTGAATCAAATTTATTTTAATACCAATTGTAAACAGAGTCCATAATTCAAGGACAGAACGCATCTGTAGAACCGCTCTAATAACACAAGGGCTAAAATTTGGGGCATCAACAGTGGTCTCAACAGAAGATTAACTGCATCATCATCTTGAACCATGAACCAAAATAAATACCTCACAGAATCAGACACTTAATCACAGGAATAAGAGTGCCAGACATTGTTAAGGCAGTAAATGTGCTCTGTTTAATCAAGATTGATTTAATTTGCACAACATTTACCTCTCTATTGAATCACAACGCAGCTAGTGCAGTTATCGAACTTCTAACAGCAATCACTACTTGCAAAATTGATTGGAAGATTTACCACGTAGTTTTATTTATCTGCCAGGCAAAGGTTGTTTTTTTTGGGGGGGGGGGGGGGGACACGCTAGTCTGTGTCACCGCATAAACCCCAATTGATCGAGCTGACAGGATTTTGCATGCGACCCGATTGCCCTGGCTGAGAGCCGCGTCCATCATGGTGTGGCTCCCTCCTGGCCCACAGTCACCGGCGTATTGATTTCCCATTACTGTGTCACTGTGCAGGGCCTCTTTAAACACATTGGCCGTGATGTAGAGCAGTTACAACACCCCCAGTGTCTGCAATTGAGGGATGCATCAGTATCACAGAGCGCTATGTCGCCATCTGGTGGTACTGGCTAATCTAAATCCCTGGTTTGCACACTCATGAACTGCATTTTGTAGCAGCAATTTATCTTAGTCTTTCTCAGTCAGTTTTGCTTCATTTAGGCTTGCACTCTTCATGTAGGCTTGCACTCTTCATGTTAGGAAGAAACAAAATGAACTGAAAATGGGCAGAGCTCACCATTAAGACCATTAGATTAAAAGCCTCTTATAGATCTAAATGCAATATCCAATTAAGAAAAATGGACATCAATCATTTTCTAGAAAAGCAAAGGTCTTGAGAGTCCATTAATGTGCAAGTTTGTGATTCATCTCAAAAACAAAGTCATGGTGCTGCATATTAAAACCAGATCCCGGCTACAGAGTCTGGGGGGAAACTATGGTGATAGAGATATTTTTACAAAGCCGTTTCAGCAGAAAGGCAGGGTCAAAGAACCAGAGAAATTAATTACATAATTTGACCCCATGCCAACTACTGCAATCATTCAAAACATAAATGGTGAAGAACAATTCTGACAATCTTTTACATCCCAAAGCTATTCCAGATAAATACAGATTACAGCTGGAATGTTTCCGCTCAACGCCTTTAATGGAATCAGAATCAGAAAACCACCTTTAATTAAAAGTAAATATTCTTGTAAATACCATTACAAATGTCATTACCATAATCCTCAATCCCAGGGCCCACATGACAATTTTATAAGAGGATATTAACCAGGTAGAGTGTATTAATATATAATTAATATATGTGTGTGTATGTATGTATGTATGTATGTATCCATATATACATACATACACATATACAGGGTGCGATATATACATACATACACATATACAGGGTGCGATGCGTGGGATTTCTCCCTTTCTGGTCAATGTATCCCTGCCTCTGCTTAATTATTTTTATCCCCCCCTCAAAGTGATCAGTGCTACTACACTAGTGTAGCCTGGTTAAAACCAGACCCTTCTCAGTTTAAACTGAGTTAGGGTCTGGCAAAGCTCCATAGACAAATCATTTCCAAAGGGGCGTCACCAACGGACGTCCCTCAAATGCCTCTTTGCGCAATTGGATAGACCTAAAAACCAATCAGAGCGATGAAGGAGATGACGTATGCAGAGGGCTCTCGCTAAGACAGTCTATGGCTAAGACCCACCCATTCGTTTAGTATTGACCAACGGGGCTCGTTGTTATGGGAAGGAGGAGGCGGAAACCGGCGGAAACCGGCGAAAATTCACACATTTTAATAATAAAACAAATACAAAGTCCCTCGCGGTCGACTGACTCCACCACACATAATAAAACAAAACATCAAATAAAATTCAGGCCTGTACTCTCTCGATCTTCACCGTCGTCGCTCCTCCTTTTATGCTTCCGCTCCTCCGTGAGAGATGCGAGACCAGCCTCACTCACGCTGTTCTCTCACGTCCCTCGGCTCGATCGTCCTGCTCGCCACACTGGTATATCAGACTTTTGCCGAATCCAGTCGGTAAGACAGCGATAACATTTTTTAGACATGAAGGCTTTGAGTGTTGTTCTTTGCTCGGGTTTATAACGAAAAGGATATAAATTGCTTAAAACAGACGCTATAGCTGATTCGAACGAGTGATGTTCCACGGCGGCATCCATCTTTGTAATGTACAAAATCTGCTTCACAGTTGCTGGCTGTGCTGTCGTCATCGTGTAAAGCCCGCCCCAACGTTTCTGATTGGTGCCGCGATTTCTGCGGATTGGAAATGGGCTTGAATGAGCTCTTTGCCAGACTAACTTTCAGAGCAAATCTAAATTTGCAGGAAGTTGTCTGGGTTTTCCCAGGCTAACACTAGTGGCGAGACGGATCACAAAACTTATCACGGATCCGTGGTTTGATTAAAGTTAATTTTATTTTAAAAAGCGCTACTTTGGCTGGCTCGGATAAAGCTGCCGCAGCCTCTCTGTAATCACCCCTCTGCTCAATGTCCTCAATCTGATTTGTTACACCTCACGAGTAATAGCCTTGTATCAACACTTGCGAGACGGTTGCAGGTCCGTGTTTGGTTACGGTTTGTGTGCAGATCTCAGAGCCTAGGCTGCATACAGAGACGCGTTTTTTTGACTGCATGCTTATGGGGCGGGCAGCTAGCGGATCGTTAGGAAAGATTAGACATTTATTTTTGGGCCTGAAATCACTGATACAACCTTTAAACTAAGTAAAGCGCTGTAATGTGAACTGTCAGTGCGATAGAACAATAACATCCAAAATGGACAATCATGTATTTATTTTCATATCAAAAATAAAAAAAGTTTCAAAACATCCCCCCCTCTGTTTTTTTCACAAATCGCACCCTGCACATATACATATATTATTTGAAGTATTCAAAAAGTATTTATTTTTTATAGTAATATAATATTGTATTAATTTTTTTTTTATAAAAGTGTGGCCAAATGCAACACAAAATTACAACTTTGTCTGACCAAGTCGTATTCCACTTTACACATATGTATGATATTTACCTGGCCCTCTTTTGTCCCAGCCGCAGACCATCGTGCCCATGCTGAGGCCCATGCCTTTGTACTGATACACCATGTTAGCCAGTAGCTTGGAGGCAGCCGCCACTGAAATGCGCTCTTTGTTGCGCAGCTCGTAGATGCGGCACTGCCTGGCCAGCAGGCGCTCCCAGAAGCTGCAGTCCGCGGCTCCTCCTGCCATAGTGCCAAGCAGGTACGGGTTGATTTCAATCACCTTCTTCACTGTCTGTGAAGCGATATAGGAGCCGGCTGTCGCTCTGGAATCCACAGCCACAATGACCCCATGCTGAAACTGAGACATGAGAGAAATATGTTGATGAAGCTTGCACATTTATTTATTTACATTTCCCTTTAATTTTATTGATTTTACCGAAAACGACAAAAATGGCCCCTATTATGCCATTTTTAAAATAGCATAATACAATGCATCCAAGGTCAAAAACACTTTTATTTTCTCATAATATAGATTAACTCATTACTCAAAGAGTCTGAAAATGGTTTGTTCAAAGATACAGTCGCTCTAAACCCCTCTTTCCGAAAGACTCCTCTGCTCTGATTGGTCAGACGGCCCAGTCTGCTGTGATTGGTCTGCTGCTTACAGCGCGTGTCGGAAATGAAACACCTATTTTCATATCTGAATTTCAGCTCCAGAGGCTTCCTCAGCACTTGTATACACGGTGATACACAGTAGGCTAACGATGGCGTAGGTTTTTTTCCATATCAACTCATGACTATCATGAATCCTTATCCTTTGGAAGTGCATGCAAAGTGGATTCGCAGCACAGAAAACATGTTGACAACACAAACTAAACTCTTCTAGGCCTCAGCTACAATTACAATGCTTGAGGGTGGGTCAAAGTAGACGATGTTTGTGGGCAGCCAATGAAGACCACATAGGCTGGTATCGTGCAGATTTGGTACACTGTTATGTAGGCATGTAACATGAAGTGAGATGGAATTGCTGATGACTCGTTTTGGCAGTTCAGAATAAATTCTTTCTTTTAGGCGACAACTTTATTTGTAGTGCACTGATATTTTAAACTTTGCAGACCTTTTACATTCACAAACAGCTATATTAGTCACTGCATGAAAGGTAGGCTAATATTTGAAAAAGTCTAATAGGGGCACTTTAATCTGAATAATAAATAAATCAAGGTGTCAAAAGTTGCATTGTATAGGTTTTTTTTTTTCTTTGCAAAACCATATCATCACTAATATTTTATTATATTTTAGTAGATTATCAGTGCTTGTTATCCAAGCTTATGTTAAGCTGTCTGCAGTTTTTCATGTCACTAGTATCATGACTAGTTTTATCAGCCAAACATTGCTGTCATCGTTTTAGAAAATATTATTGACTTCAACAAACAGAATGACACTTTATGACATCATTAACTATAATTTGTTTGTTCAAACAAATAGACTAATACAGGTTTGTGAATAATCTATTAAGACAATTCAATTTAGTACCACCCACTCAAATAAATAAATATGTATTATGGCAATGAAGACATTCAATTACATGTAGTGCCAAAATACAGGTGTATTGGCAGGGAGTTAAAAGGAAAATTAGTAAAGATTTAGTAAGAGATATACCAATGCAATTTTGTCTGCTTGATAGATTCCCCCCAGTTCAGTTTAATAAATGACAGTTATTTATATCACATGTATTATTAACAGCACCTATAAAGAGAAACAATGTGAACTGGATGAAACTGCACAAACCTACTGTGACAGAATGGACACAAAGAAAAACAGATATATTTATTTGAGAAAATGACTGTGGATTTACATTTGAAATCCGACATTTTTTAACAGAAGTGGGTGCTAATTGAAAATATTTGCTTTAAAGGAAATAGCTTTAATATATGTTAATGTATGAATAATGCAGATAATGTAACAAGAATGTTGTGTGTTCACTGAAGTGTAAGTGTTAGTGTACCCTATATTTAATTGATCTGGTTACTTTTTTCTCATGCTTTTTCCTTTACTGCTCTAGACAGATGCTAGAGTGTTTGTTTGTTTGTTTGTTTGTTTGTTTTTTGTTAAAGGCTATCCATTTATTCTTGTACTTTTTATTATTACTATTCTAAGCAAGTGTTATGTAACTGTTATATATGTGTGTGTGTGTGTGTGTGTGTGTGTGTGTGTTCAATAAACACAGAGTTAAAAAAATAAAAATTGCAGGTAGTGAAATTTTAACAGGAGTTCTAATACCGGGCTGTGAATATACAACAGACTAGCCTACTAAAGAATGCAATCTTATTATCGAATTGGGCCGCTGTCCTTAAACTAAAAGCACAATACATTTATCAGTGCATGTCACTTTTCATACGATAGAAATGCACTAAAAGTACTCCGCAAGTCAAAATAAACCAGTTAAAAGTGTAAACAAAACATTGATATAGCCTAACACTTAGCAAACTGTCTTGTCACTCATCCTTTAGCCTTGATCTATTCAGAACAAACACTGTAACTTATACATCAGGGTAACGTTAGTTTTATAAGTGACACCCACTTCTGAATGTGTCGTGATTATTAGGGTTACATTAATGGTAACGTTAAGGATAGTTTTTAAACTGGCCAGATGCTATTAGCTGCTGGCTAAATGAACTCACTTTGAATGCTAAGGTGGTCGTGCCATGCAGAAACTCGATTTTTCTCTCCGGTTCATCCCCTTCACCCAGTGTTTTCACGGCAAAGTTCAGACTTTCACTCAGTGCGTCTCCAAAGCCGAGATCCGTCTGGTTGATGCCACAACCGTGCCCAAAAGGCCGGTCAAAGCGATCTGAGAAATCCGCAGACTCACTCCGCAAAACACTAGACAGCGCCATGTTTCAGATAATAACCAGAAGCGGAGTTCTGCTTCTTCTATATTACATTATGAGGATACAAACGATTATGGCGCCGCATCGCCATCTAATGCCCAGGATGACCGTTTGTAGCAAAATTACTACAATTTGTTAAAACCACAATATATAGTAGGCTACTTACTTTTTACTAAATATGCCTAAAACTACACATTAGAAAGTGGTAGGCCTACTCTGTAATGTATCATAGTGACCGTTATTGGCCTGAAAAAGTACATATTAAATATCACAGCTTGATAAAGTCATACAACTACTGACATCCGTTGCTATAGCCTAACACTGTTGCTGAATAAAGGCCTGGTTTCACAGACAGAGTTTAGATTAAGCTAGGATTACCTTAGTAAAATTAGGACTTTGATAAATAATAAGCTTTGATAACTGTGCCTTGGAAAAACAAAATATTACTGGTGTACATCCTGAGACAAAAACAATGGCATATTTTAAGATTGTCAGTGCAAGTTGCTTTCAGTTATACTAGTCTGGGACTAAGCCTTGTCTGTGAAACCAGGGGTAAAGATATGGGGGGAAATAGTAAGAGTAACTTAGTAGTAGCCTATATGCGGTTCCGAATTCATCATGTGTGAACAAATGTAATCATTTACCAAGCAGCCTAAATATTTGACATCATTTTACTAAGTTTTTCTACAATTCACCCCAAAATAGGCTTAAAAAAATTATTGTTATAACCAGTGTCTTCTTAAAAACACGTTCAGAAAAGAAAAAGCTTCATTAGTGCCAATCCTTGGGTCTCTAGATAAAAAAATTCTAGACTATAATTTTGGAACTTGTTTACTTGCAATAAGTGTTGCCTTGTATGGAAGTTAATGTCATTCAGTAATAATTTGAGAAAATTATAAATCAATTAAACAATCAGTTTTAGAATTTCCAACCATTTGGGTAAATAGATAAAAAGAATAATTTGTCAATTATTGTAAATGGACTAAATTTGTTGACTAATGAAATTGGTTAATATTATTGATTTAAAATACAAAATCAATCCATTCTTGGTCTTCAACATCAAGGAGAATCCAATGTTTTTATGATCACAATTGTTTGTCTGAAAAAAATGCAGTGTATTGATAAAATATTTTATTAATTTGGTTTCAATAAAAAGTTTTATTTAAGAGAACTAGCTTTCTCTGCGCATTTTGTATTCTTTTTATCTGTTCTGTCAAGTGAACTACTTGAAATTGTCTTGCTATTTCAGTCCATCACATTCTCATTCCATCCATGTCTTTTTGTTTTTCCACCTTTTGAGTCCTATCTACAGTGTACTGAATATATATCTCCCCTTCAACCAGTTCATCCCACTGTTTTCTGTCTCTCTTTCTCCCTCTCCCTGATCTTCTTCTTCTCTCTCTCCCTCTCTCTGTAGTACTCTTCCTTCAGATCTTCTCTGTCTCTGCGAGTGCAGCCATGGGCAGTGATGTGGAAAAGGTCTACATTATTCCCAGAGTAGGCATCCCAGTGAGTGGCTCTGAAAACAGCCTCCCGGGCGAGTCCCACCGCCTCATCCACAGTCATTCCCCATTTCCAACCATCATCAAGCACGGCGTATGCATAGGGTGACCCTGAGCCCACTGATATTAGTTCTCCTCTCAGTTGCAGGCCATCACTGCAAACATAGCACACCCTGGGACCAAATCGTCCTCCAAAAGTAGACAGAACATTTTCTGTATTTTGATCTAACACAGAAGCATGAGTGTCCTTCAAGATATCCTCCTGCTCATTTATTGAGGCCGTTTTCTCATTACCTAGAGCAGATTCACTTGAAATTGCAGTGGTATCCTGTTCCATTGCTTCCTTAACATCTGCCATTTCCACTCTAGACCGTATGGTTTCCTGTCGTATCTGAGTTTCTTCTCCATCCCATCCACATAGAGTAGCTGCCACACACACATTAGTGCCTTTGAATGGATGAAGCATCATGGAGAGCAGCTTTGCAGCTCCATTGACGCTTAGTCTCCTGCGATGGCGAAGCTGGTAAAGCCTCATCTCACGGGTGAGGATCCGTTCCCATAGCATACAATCGGCACCGCTGCCCGATGTGTTGACCACCAGGTGAGAGTGGATGGGCATAATCTTCTGACTTATCGGGCAGCAAATTAGACCCTTACAGCTGGCACGAGTGTCCGCAGCGGCTATCACGCCATCCTGAAATATAAAACCCAAAGTCGTTGTACCATGTGACAGCTGAAACGGTTGCTGATGAGGTGACAGACATGAGAAAGTTGAAGAGAGAAGAGTTGGAAGAGTTGGCGCCATGCTTTTTCTGCTGTTCTGCTGAGGGGGGGAAAGAAAATGAAAAGGACTGTCTCTGTCAGACTCAAACGACGTCTTCCACATGTATCCCATCTCATTTGGTAGATAAGTGTACGGGCTGCTCTCATCCAGGGTCTCCAGGAAATCACAAACATCCTGAAGAGCCATTTTTCTTTTTAGTGAGAAAATAGCTAAATTGATGCAATGTTGAGCCTTGGAAGAAGTGCAAACAAAAGATACCCTTCTGAGACCAGTGATTTATATAGGAGGTGGACTATTCACATCATATTCCCAAGTACAAGCATGCACTTGTGATGTCTCAGCAGAAATCTTTGCTACCCTTTTTATCTGATATGCTTCTGTGGTCATCATTGAGGCACAACACTGAAGCGACTCTTCAAACATAATCATAAAAGTGCTGAGATGAGCTCAGTCTGTTATTCACACTGGGCCTACAAAGGCTCAAATGCAAATCTCACAAAATATTCTCACAAAGGTTTTACGAGGAGTAGACTTAAACCATGTGGATTACAACGCTGAATTCAAATGAGATGCTTAATTGCCCGTGTAGTTGAGTATAGTATGGCAATCAGATTCAATAATAAATTTAATCAATAAGTAGCAACGTGGATTCTGATATAATCGAGTTTTTTATCTGATATTTTTTCTGATTGTGTTTTGGCTAATAGTTCTGAATGACGGTAACTTAAAAATGTAGTAGGCTAGGCCTAGCCAGTTTGGCTGGTGGCGAGTAAAAAAGTTAATTTCACATCCCCTGTGGTTTAGTGGTAAGTGATGTGAATAACTATTTTATTAATGTAATGTTAAATGTTTTGGAGAGTTACTCAACTTGAGGCAATAGTAAAGCACTCAAATAGGCCTATTCTTTTATCTGTAAAATTCCAGTGCAAAATCCATTTGGGACACGACGGGTTTAATCTGGAAAGTGTTCAGTTTAATTAAAATAACGCGTCGTCGCCGAGGTTATATCCTCAGTTTATAATGATAATCCTGTTGTATTAAAAACAAGCTGATTATTGCATAAACTACGCAATCCCTTAAAACTAATTAAACATTCTCTCAAAATTACTGGAGCAAAATCAAGTTCGCTCTTTCTACTGTTCTAGTCTGCTGTGTGCTGTCACGTCTGTGTCTGCCTTGTAGCCCCACACTAGCCTGCCCTCGTTATGATTCTGAAGTCTCGCGAGAAAGAGAAACTGCGATTCACACCATCACCATTTTGGATCCACCGGCGCATGGTTGCTAGAGTGCAGACACGCTTGTATTGAGCCAACATGACTTCGGTTTCTCCTCTATCAGTTTAATTTTCCCTCCCATCCAGTCTCCTAACGATGGCGTCCGGCAGTGCAGGTAGCAGGGTCTCCTGCGGGAGAGATTTGAGTTGTGTTCCCGAAGTGGCGGATACCCTCGCCGCGGTCGCCAAATTAGGGTAAGCAAGGAGAGCTTTCAGAGCAGCAACTAAGAAAACATATTTCAGAATTGAACCTATTTGAAGTGAAGTGTTTTCAGTTGAAGTTCACTCGGCTAGGTCTCTCTGCACGTGATGCACATGAGCATTTGCTAGCTTAGCGGCTTCCTCAGATCTGCTTAGGCTATATTGCACACATGAGTCTGCTGCACATCATTTTTGCCAGTAACGTATGGCTTTCTTTTGAAACCTTTATGGATATATCTAGAATGAGTCTTAAAAATTAAATGGGTTCGCTTTATTATTTAATAGACGTTTTTGAATGGATTTATTTAATCGTGTTGATGTGACATGATCGTTTCCCAGCGCAATAATTGTAGTATTACTTGAATGCTTTTTCAGTTAATGTGCTATTTAAAGTGGAGGTGATTGCAAAGACTTCAATTAACATTAGCTTTAGAAATACAATAGAAACTCAAATTATTCCAGAAAAGTGATAAAATAAATGAAAAATGTCTTCACTTTTATTTTTACAAAAGGTGCTTATATCAGTTACAGCGCAGTATTTGGATTAGAGAGCTGGATTTTAAAATGCACTTTTTAAATGCTCTATTTTACTGGGTAACGTTATGCAATATTTGTATGGTAATAACCAAGTTTTCCTCTACTGAATGCCATCTATTATAGACCCCACCAAAATGTTTCCTCTTGGAGTAATTGAGTTTTTTGAGACTGAGAAAGTTGAAGAATAAATTAGGCTACATTCTTTATTTTAAAGTGAAACACCTCCCAAACAACTGAGTGCATAAGTGAGATTAGAGCATGACTCTGGGGTAAGGGAGGCTTTCATCAAAAGCATTATGCCTCTTGGAATAGCATTAATCACAGAATAAAATTCTTTAAACAGGACAGGATTTTGGAAGATATAATACTAATACTTGTATGGAAGAGATAAAACTTTAATATGACAGAATGGGGTCTAATATCTAATATACCATTAGGGTCTAATAGATCATTCATGCTTTTGCAACAAAAGTTATGTCTTATTATTTATTAAAACATCCTTCAGATGAGACGTTCTGGGGTCCCGACTCTTTGTGGTCATTAAAATTCCCTGGATGTCCTTCGTAAAAAGACTAGGAGTTTAGCCCCGGCATCGTGGCCAGATTTGCTCGTTGGTCTCTGTCCATCATGGCCTCCTAATCATGTGGTGGGCGTTCTGGCACAATATGGCAGCCGTCGCATCATCCAGGTGGATGCTGCACATTGATGGTTGTTGAGGAGATTCCCCCCTTCCATGTAAAGCGCTTTGAGTGCTGAAAAATGCACTATATTATTGTAACAAATTATTATTATTAAACCATGTATTAAAAAAAAAAAATTTAATATCTGGATTATTCCATAATGGGTTTGTGGGGGGAAAGGTGAATAGAGATGCATGTATTATATTAAAAGGTCTGACCTCACCGACTGATGGGATTGTGAGCCTGATGGAGAGAGGTTGTAATGACTGATGATCACTTGACAGCTGAATAACACCAATGATTTATCCCTCTATTTATAAACTTTTTTTTTGTGATGCCAAACAAGCTTGGTGTTTCTGAATTGAAAAATATATATTTTATTGAGTCCTAAGCAAAGATCCATAAAGTCCAAAACAAAATTTGAAGACCTCTCCCCATTGAAGACTTTTGGCATTAATTTTTAACATAAAATTCAGCCAATATCTGTTTTCTTTGTGTGCCTGTTTGTCTAAATACATGTAATTCTGTCTTATAGCTTTGATTTCCTGTGCATGCCGTTGTTCCACCCGCGGTTCCGTCGGGAGTTTGAACTGGACCCTGCGAAGTCAAGACCCGGAGCCCAAACTCGTTCTGACCTGCTGTTATGTGGCAGAGGTGAGATATAAAGAAACTATTGCTTGAGTGAATATTTACATACACTGTCAATTGCACTTTTTAAAAAAACTTTTTTAAAGTGGTCATGTCATAAGAAATTTTTCTTGATCTATGAAAGATATCCATGTACACACATCAATTATGTACATCATAGATATCAATCAATGAAAACATATTGTAACTTTCAGAACTCAAAAACCTCTGCATCTCGTTTACACATCAATGATGACTAGTCTGTATTCCGAAACTTGCCCCATCACAGTAAGATAATTTGGAGGATGTTGTATAGATATCAATCCTGACACCAGATGAATTCATGATAAGAGTAAAATGCGTGCCCAAAAAGCCGCTTCTTAGACAGCGTCCGAATGGTGAATTGAGCTGTCTTTCACGTCGTCTTGCCAGTCTCGGCGAGTATCCTATTAAAAGGAGTCTGTTATATCTCAAATTAATCTAAACAGTTGAGAAATAAAATGAATGTGTAACAGTATATTGGATCCATGGAGCTCTTAAAGTGACAGGAGTCCAATAAACCTCCTCCTGTCTTTTTTAATTTTAATCAAACAAAAAAGGACAAAGAAAAAAAATCATTCACTGCTCTTAACTGAGTAACTTTAGTAACTTTAATAAGCATTAATCTATATATATATATATATATATATATATATATATATATAAATAATAGGGCTGTCAATCTTCCTTATTTTATTTAATATTAGAATATTAAATGCTCGAATTCATCCTATTATTAATATTTACAACATTACACAGGCTTATGGATCGCCAAAGCCACTATAACATGTGGTTGTTGTTAGACGTTCTGTTCACTAGAGGAACATCTAACATTACCATAAACATTTTATTCTTGCTGAATATGGTTGATCCGATGGTTTTCGGCTAAACAGCGAAAACACCACCAAAAATACTGAAACTTATATCGTTCTTTTTAGTTGGATTAGACGGTTCCAATGAGCTCGGTGCTCGTTTTTTGCTTCACAGGTGCTTTGGGGGGTGCTTTAATCGTTAATCATGTACCATTTTTGACAGTATTGTTTATCATGATACAGCGTGGATAACATGCTCGATTTTCTCTTCACAGGCGCTTTTGGGGGGTGCTTTAATCGTTAAGTATTTACCATTTTTGACAGTATTGTTAAGATGATACAGCGTGGATAACGTGCACAATTGTGTTACGATTCAAAAACTTTATTGTTCATCAGACGAAACAAAAGCATTTAATTTTCACATGCATGTAAGCCAAAGCGGCGAGAAAAGCAAGATTGCATAATTTTAGAGGTAAATGAAAACATGAAAAGCAATGTTTATTTTATTTGTATGTTTGTTCTATTGTATTTGTGCTATTGCTTGCAATTTATTATTTGTCTTTATTTTATTACTGACAGTTTACTTGTCTTTTAAGTATATTTGACATTTATATGAGTTATTTACTTGTAGTTGAACTTAACTTTTATTTGAACAATCGTTGGATGATTATTTGAATCTAGTATCGGGCCACCACCGTTACATGGTGTCACACAACCTTATAAGATTATGGGTCAAAAACAATGAAGACAATAACTAGGTCTGTTTAATTTATTTATCACTTTTTTGTGGTGGACCCAGTTAACATTTTGGGGCAAAAGTGTTGTGCCCTGGTGGTGAAGTCACATTTCACAGTCAAAGAGAGACTTAAAAGTGATCTATTCAATTTTAATGGTCCAAAAGAGGTTGGAAACCAGTCATGAATCCTAAATCATCACTATTTTTTGCCACAAAAACCTTAACTAGCTTTTAAGCGAACCTCAGGGGACAAAATAATAGGAATAAAGATTGTGTGATAAGACCCCTTTAATGTCAGTTTCTCATTAAGTTGCTTTTTAAGAAATTAAAGCTTGAATAACTAACATGTTCATCCATGATACTCTATGTAATTACATTTACAGAGTTACATACGCTTAGACATTGATTAAATCTTTGTAATAATAATATTCTTAAGAATATAATAAGAATAACATTCTTTCTTCATTAGATTGGAACACACTTATCGTGGGAAAGCTGTCCTCCTGGATTGAGACCGACTCAGAGTTGACCACAGAGCGCAGGAATTCAGAAGCAGTATGTTCACACTGTCTTCTGTTTATTATTACTTTGTAATTATATGTTTGAGGTCCTTTTTTTCTTTTCAAATTCTTTAAAGGGATACTTCACCTCTGGAAAGATGAATGTGTATTTAAAATGGGTAATTTATGTAGAAGAAATGTGAAATTATTTTTGAATTTGGAGCTTTCTAGACTGAGAAAAGCCAGAAAATGTATTTTTGGCTTATGTGGATGAAAGACAGCAACTCCCAAAATGCACTTGCTTCGCTGCCTAGGAGGCCACGCCAGTTCGAGATCGCCCTAAACGTCCGGGATTTGGCTTTTGCATTCTACAGTCGCCATTCATCATGTTTACTGTGGCGAGCAGGACGAGGCTAGGGCCGCGGGAGAACGGTGCGAGGCCGGTGGCGTGATTACTGATGAGCGACACCTGTGAGACGCACCAGTCTCGTATCTCTCACGGAGGAGTGGGAATCTTCTTAGCAATATAAAAATGCACATCAACTGATCACTTGTTTAGCGTTCATGTTCAGATTCACCAATCGGAATGAATTCAGTTAGATTGAAATAAAAGGTGTGCATGTAAGCAATGAATGATGACTGCAGAAAGCAAAAGCTGAATCCCTCGACGGCCGGACATGTCCAGGAAAAAGGGGATTGGTAACCCCCACTACTCGGCTTTCTCCACAGAACAATAGCCTGCTAGCTTAGCTTCCAAAAGAAGATGGTTGACAGACACTATGTGTACATTCTGTGAGTGAGATCCCAACCTCTATGGTTGGGTTGAGAACATGCGGGACAGTCCCTACTACTCGCTGCAGTCTTTAGTCTCTGGCCAAAAAATCCTGAGATGACGCAAAATGACGATTTTGTCCAGACAAAAAAAATACATAAATCTCTCGTCTCAGGCCAAGGGGGATATGAGGGTGGAAAGCACGGTAATTCGTTTAGAAAATACTACAGGTTTTCTTCTAATACAAATCTTAATGCTAAATCCTGAAGTATCCCTTTAAACATTCCTCATCTAATCTGAATTCATTATGCAGATATTAATTTGCTGTTACCTACTGTTGTCACCAATTACGTGTACAATATCTTGACCCGATTGGGCTCCTTCAAACACACTGCAGTATTATTGTATATGTAATTAAGAGTCGGATGCAAACAAGGACCATTTATTGGAGATCTGCCCAACAGAGAGGAAGCTAAGCAGATTTGTTGATTATTTTGATGTGATCTCTCCTTCTAATGTCTTTTGTGCCCTTGCTGCAGGCAGTGGTACAGGAGCTCAATTTCTGTGCTTATCTCGGGCTGCCAGCTTTCATGATCCCCCTAAGGGGTCCGCACTATGCCAACCTGGCTCGAATCCTGCTCAACCACATCCACACAGGACATCACTCTTGCATGGTAATGGCAGTCTGTAGCATAGAATGAAAACAAATATGCTCCGAAACACACCATTATTCTTTTATGTATTCACCCTGGGCCTATGATTTACACACAATCTTCGTTCTGGCTGCTTCCCTTTTTTTCCACTGATAGAAATTTAATTAGTGGTGTGAATAGACCAATTATCCTTTTTGCTTGCTGTCCATCTGTTATTTAAAATAATAGTATATGCATTGTCCATAAAGGTCAAGATCAGATCCTTTTGCAATACTTAAAGGGGCTATCAGATTAACACATTCATGTGCTTAATTGAATACAAAAATGAAATGTTAAGAACCGTCTTAAAGTGCCATCTAAATCCAAATAATTGCTTTTTTAAGTCCAAAATCAGCTGTTTGTAATTGAAAAAACAGCTGTTTGTAACTGCTCATGGACACTGAATAAACATTAAGATTTGATGTAATTGCCAGAAATTCTCATCATGTGTAGACCAACAAAATGAATGCTGTTTATTTGAACTTCTATTCATAGAAGATTCCTGAAAAATTTATCACTTTTTCCACAAAACTATAAAGCAGCGCAACTGTTTTCAAAATTGATAATAATAAGAAATTTCTTTTGAGCACCAAATCAGCATATTAAAATGATTTTTGAAGGATCATATCGATTATAAATATGAATATATGTGATTTAATTCTGCATATCGTACAATTCTTTATTAATTGACTGCATTATTTGTTGATGATTTGTAATGATAGTCTAAATGCCAGTAATTCCACACCTCATGATGTACATTCAGGACAGACATTTTCCTGTCATGCTTGCTTATTAGAAAGTAAGTTATTATAAACATTTGTTAAAAATACGAAGACAACCTCTGTTCCAATAAGGACACCGTATCAACTCAATTATAATGCTAAGCCTCTTGTGATGCATCAGTGTGCAAGCTGAAACAAATCCATTGGGTTTTTCTCAGTTGGTTGCTCTTTTATTGCTTGTAATGCTGCTTTCTTAGTTGATTAGGAATAAATTAGTTCAATGGTGATTTGTTTTTAATTACATAGTTTTGGATACGAGTTCCACTGTTGGCTTCTGAGGACACGCGTGAAGATCTCATTGAGAACGAGCCGTCTAAACCAATAGACGATGGCAGCAATGATGAGAAGACCTGGGGATGGTGAGACGGCTAAAACAAAGCCATTTGTTCAATTAAAAGTAGATATTAAATAAGTTATCTAATGAAACATCCCATCGAGGATGACTGTGATGTCTCTCTTTGTCTATATTTGGGTTTGCTGTGAGATTAAATCACTCGGTTGCATGAAGTACAAAGCAATCTTCGGCCTCTGTTCACTTAATTTCCCGTTTCCTCTTCAGGTGGCACTCATTCAGAACACTCTGTGACTATAACAAGAGGATTTGCCTCGGTAAGAGCATAAAAGCTCAAATGTCCAGTGCTTATAATTGTCTATTAAAAAATAAGCTGTGAATGCAAACTTTTTTTTTTTCTTTTTTTTTTTGTGAAGCAATTGAGATCGGAGAAGACCTGCCGTCTGACACGGTGGTCGACAAGTGGCTTGGAGAGCCGATCAAAGCAGCCATTCTCCCCACCAGCATATTTTTAACCAATAAAAAAGGATTTCCGGTCCTTTCAAAAGCCCACCAGCGAATTCTTTTCCGCCTCTTCAAGGTAAATGTTAGCAATATTATGTCACATTCATTAGATTCAGTGCAGTTATCTAACTATCTAAGGTCTCCTCAGCTGGAGGCTCAGTTTATTTTCACAGGGGCGAACCGCCACAGTGAGAAAGACTTGCGCTCGTATCTGCAGTATCTAGAGTACCTCAACCAAAACCGTCCAGCACCTAATGCCTACGAGCTCTTCGCCAAAGGCTATGAAGATTACCTACAGTCACCACTGCAGGTGTGTCTGCCAAAGCGTAGACTTTTTGCCTTGTGCGTTCTTTTTAGCACAATATTGATTCTTTTGGTTTCGGTTATACTAATGTGATGCCTAATTGTTTTGTCAGCCTTTAATGGACAATTTGGAATCACAGACGTATGAAGTTTTTGAAAAGGATCCGATCAAATATTCTCAGTACCAACAGGTGAGTTAAAATGTCTTGCTAATAGAAAGGAGAATCTTATCATCAGTTGATCACCAGTTAGTTATTTTCATTAGAGCTGTTAGTTGCATCATTAGAGCTTATATTAATTATCAATAAAATGGGAGAGAAAAAAAAAAAACATGGACTTTCATTGAAGGAGGGAACTCAGCCATACATGATCATCACAATATAATAGTGTTGAGGAGGAATACTTTTATTAAGGGCCGTAAGGAAACACCCAAGCAACTACATAGAAGTGGTAAAAACATTCAGAGCACCTTAGCAATTACATACACTACCGTTCAAAAGTTTGGGGTCAGTATTCTTTTTCTTTTCTTTTTTTAAGAAACTAACTTTTATTCAGCAAGGACACATTAAAATCTTCAAAAGTGGCAGTTAAGACTTTTGCATTGTTACAAAAAAAATTCTATTTAATAAAAATAAAAAAATCATCAAAGAATCCTGAAAAAGTCTCAGTTTCGAGTTTTAACATTGATAATAAGAAATGTTTCTTGAGCTCCAAATAATATTAGCATATTAGAATGATTTCTGCAGGATCATGTGACACTGATTGCAAAACTGAATTTTCAGCTTTATTACTCTAGTCTTCACAGGAATAAATTACAATTAATAATATATTAAAATAGAAAAAGGTTATTTTAAATTGTAATAATTTTTCACAATGTTACTGTTTTTTTGTTGTTGTTTTTTTTAACTGTTTGATCAAATACATGCAGTCTTGGTTAGCAGGACCTTTTCTTTCTGAAATAAAATCTTACTGACCTTAAACTTGTGAACACCCTTTGTTGTAGCGATGGAAAGGCACCACTTGTGAAAACAAAAATGTAGCGTGAACTGTTGTTACTACCACTGTTGAATCCATTAATAGTGGTGAATTATCTTTTCCGACAGGCTGTGTATAGATGTCTGCTAGACAGAGTTCCTGAAGAGCAGATGGAAACCAATGTGCAGTAAGTGACTTCACACATTCCCAGTGTCCCCTTTGTCAGTTCTTAATGAACTAGGCAGAAAATTGCAGAGATATGATGTTTGCTTGGCAGACTGTCAACTTTGAGTTTTCTTTTCAGGATTTTAATGGTACTAGGTGCAGGTCGTGGTCCACTGGTAAACGCCTCACTTCGTGCGGCAAACCAGGCTAAGAGGAAGTTGCGCGTATATGCTGTTGAGAAGAACCCTAATGCTGTAGTCACGTAAGTAACTTTCTTCTTTTCTCCCTTTCCTTCAACAATAAAATACTAATATTACAGATTTTTTTTGTTTTTGAAAGAAATCTCACCAAGGCTGTATTTATTTATTCTGTATTTATTCGAAAAAACTATAAAAACAGCAAAATTGTGAAGTATTATTACAATTTAAAATAGCTGCTTTGTATTTTAACATATTATTTTTCCCCTGTGATGAAGCTACATTTTCAGCAGCCATTATTTGCTAGCCATTACAGCATCTCAAACTATTTAACTAGTTTACTTTCATATTACTTCTATTTCTTGAATACATTAACCTTTTTTGAATAAGCAAATGTAATGTTTGCTTTAAAGGTGACGTGGGTTTTATTTTTTTTATTTTTTGGCAAAATTAAAAATTGTAAAAGTTGCACAGAAATTAGACACTTCAACTTAAACCCAGTATGCAGTCAAAAATAAAAATAACGGGATTTCAATGCAATCATTTCTATGGAAATCTGCAGAGCTTTGTTTTCCCCTTCTCTTTCTCAGGCTGGAGAACTGGAAATTTGAGGAGTGGGGTGATCAAGTGACTGTTGTGTCATGTGACATGAGGGAATGGACGGCTCCAGAGAAAGCAGATATCATTGTGAGCGAGCTTTTAGGGTCATTCGGGGACAATGAGCTTTCACCCGAGTGCCTTGATGGAGCGCAGCACTTCCTCAAAGGTTTGGGACATTATACATTTTGTCTTTGTTTTAATTCACCCTATTTTACATCTCTTGATTAGCTCATAAAGTCTTTTTTTTTTCTTTTTTTCTAGATGGTGGCGTAAGCATTCCCTGCTCCTACACGTCTTTCCTGGCTCCGTTGTCCTCATCTAAACTATATAATGAAGTCCGAGGTTGTCGGGAACGGGACAAAGACCCAGAGTGTCATTTTGAGACACCGTATGTTGTCAGACTACACAACTTCCACCAACTTGCAGACCCCAAGCCATGCTTCACCTTCGTACACCCCACCACAGGTATGAGATCATGCAGAGACACATAGATCCCAAGAAGACCAACCTCTCGTTTCTTTTTTTAAACACTTTCTATGGAGCCTTTAACTCTTGGTTTTATACCCTGCACAGATATGAATAATAACCGGTATCAATGTCTACGATTCTCCGTGGGATGTAATTCAGTGCTTCACGGCTTTGCTGGATACTTCGAGGCCACGCTCTACAAAGATGTCACACTCAGTAAGTCTCATGTAGTAGCAGTGTTTGTGGCGCACTCCGGGTCGGTTTAAAGGCCCATTTCACAATGTAAGGCTTGCGTTGTTCATTCACACTTGCTGCGTGACAAGACTATTAATGTTTAAACAAAAAGTAACTTCTGGGTTACCACATTGAGTATTTTAACGGCCACAAATTGGCATCATTATTGGGAGAGGGCAATTAAGAATCATTGCCTTATTAACTTGATCGCCATTAAATCTAATTTACATGAGGGTGGATCACATTTACATCCAAATGGTTATTAATCTACACAGAATGCAGCATCAAACTGTAGCTATAAAGTGTTTCAATTGTCTGTATCAAGTCAGATTTACTGGACAAAAGTGCTGTTAGTGTGGCACTTTCAACAACTTAATATCTCTTTCTTCATCTTTGCAGGTATAAAACCTGAAACACACTCTCCTGGGATGTTCTCCTGGTTCCCCATCCTGTTCCCTTTGAAAGTAAGTGCAAGACAGTAGACCTTGATGAAATGCAAGCATACATTACTGTTCAAAACTTTGGGTTCAGTAAGATTTTTGTAGAAAGAAATGAATACTTTTATTCAGCAAGGAAACATAAAAATGATCTAAACTGACAGTAAAGACATCTACAATGTTAATGCTTTTGAACTTTCTATTCATCAAAGCATGAACTTTTTGAACTTCCTATTCATCGTTTCCATTTGTCGCTATGGTTTTGGGATGCTTTCTCTTGAAAGTATGCATGCCATGCTACCTTAACTTTAACAATAAGGAGTGCATTTTTCACATAGCTTCATCTTAGCAGTCAGTTTATCTTTTATAATTGACTTTTATCTAACTGAACAGTTACGCTGGTACTGTATTATTAATGCTGCTGTGTTTCATCTCAGTCCTCCATTGCTATCTAAACCATCACACAATATATGCATTTTCTTGTAATACCATTTGGTACAAAAGTGTGTCATGGACATAAATACAGTTAGAACTTTCGATTTGAAGCCATAAAAGCACTGTCAAAGCGTGGCCGTTTATCAACTCCACAGTTAATGTGCTAAAGCGTACAGTCACGTTGGGAATGTTATCTTAACACCTATTTCTTTCCCCCTGTCTCTCCCCGTGCAGCAGCCGATCCCGCTGTCATGCGGTGATAACGTGAGCGTGAGGTTCTGGAGGTGTAACAATGGAAAGAAGGTCTGGTATGAATGGGCTGTGACCGAGCCTTCATGCTCCGCCATTCACAACCCCGCCGGGCGCTCTTACACCATCGGTCTGTAGCCAGACTCCCACACTGACATCTACTCGCACATGGGGTTACTTATTTTTGTTAGTTTTTTTTTTTTTTAAATTGACTTCTTGATTTTCAGTCAAGTGGCAGGTTTAAATATCTTGTTTCAAGGGCCTAACTACACTCACGAAGATCGTTCAGCATGACAGCAATGGATCTTTGGTCATTTCTGTAATGTTCATAAGGATGGAAATTAAAACTGCACTTACGAGGTATCCTTTAAAGGAAAGTGCGATTGTCATGGTGCTCTTTCTTAGTTCAAACACCTGATATTTGAAGAAGAAAAAATTAAGAGTATTTGGCACTTCTTAACAAAAATCTGTTCGTTTTTGAAGACTATTATTTTGTAGAGCTGATTACGTGAGTCAGGCGGTCTGTTTTGACATCGTACATAATACATCAGCCATATTTCCCTATTGCCCACCAATGCCCTGCAATGCCCCATGGTTAGAACAATCATAGTATGATGTCCCCAGTCAGGCCATGTTAGGAAACCTATTCCATACTTTTATACTGTTTTTTTCCTGATAACATCTTACAACATGAATAATAATAAATAAAAAATTATACAAAATTGTGATTTTTGTCTTTATGATTTTCCTGCTTCAAACTCAAGCCATTGATTGAGCCCAAGTTCTTTTTGTATGCTTTTGTAGAGTTATGGTTACCAACTCTTTCTGTTTAAGAAATGGTATAAGAAAAGTTTGTTTTTTTTCAAGGGGTCTTAAATATGAGGACAGAAAAAACAGGAATTGGGTCAGGAAGGGCATCCAGCGTAAAACCTGTGCCAAATATGGACACCTGTGCCAATGGGAATCCACCATGGAAGAAGGTCTTTAAAAAGGCTATAAAAAGCTTTACATTTGATTAAAAAAAAAATCTGCAGATACCGTAGAATGGCGCACCCCCAGCACTGCACATTTTCTTTGTCTCCCTAATCAAACACACCTGATTCAACTCATCAGCTCATTAACCTATGTGATAATGAGCTGATGAGTTAAATCAGGTGTGTTTGATTAAAGAGACAAAGAAAACGTGCAGTGTTGGGGGTGCGCCAGGACAGGTTTGGGAACCACTGCCCGCCTAGATAATCGTGTAGTGAAAATCTGAGATTGTGAAGCCAGTGTTGTGTTGTGCTGGTCGGGATACTCAAACAGACCCAACATTTTAAGCTGAATAAAAAAAAGTATACTTATGAGTCAATAATTGTCATACTTGTTTTATCTTATAATTTTGGCAATTCATAATGGCATAAATATGATTTACCAAAGCATGAGTTTTTTCTTAGATGACAGAAATGGGGTTCCATATTATTTTTGTAACTTTGTCCTCACCTCAATAGGTTTTAATCTTTTATTGATATCAGTGATTGTGGGTCAAAGGTCAAATATTCAAATGCTGTTTGTTTATGACCCAGATTTATTTGTTTGTTTGGGCCATTAGAATAACAATATTGTAATTCCAATGGGCTACTGACACTCATCTACTAAACTAGACCAAACCAGAGCACTGAAGGCGGGTTTATCAGATTAATACTTTAAGTTTGGGGCGGGAGGATAAAGTTACCGAGACTCAACACCAACAGCACAAAGTCGTTGCTGTCTGTGTGAAAATGAGCAGCAGTGGCGCCCGACGCAGGGCTTCATCAGTGCCGGACTCAGACACAGACAGAGAACCAGCAGTGGCCTTGAAGAAAGAGATCGGACTCTTCAGTGCGTGTGGTATCATTGTGGGTAAGTTTAAGAAAGTGTCTTTTATGCTGTACTTTACCTCTCTTTATTCTCCTTCCACTTTATCTAGTAGAACAATACATGAAGATAATAAATATGCATATTTTGTGTCCTATGAATAAGTCAAGTCAAATATATTTATATAGCGCTTTTCACAATACAGATTGTATCAAAACAACATAACAATGTTTTGTTTATTACTGGAAAAAAGACATCCACGTTTGGTAGGGCTGATCAATGGTATTAATGATTGGTTATTTAATTTGAATATCCCCAATTCATATAATACAAAGTACATATAATACAGAATACATATAAGATATTTTGAAGACTGGTTTAACTTTTTTTTTGTCCATACAATGAAAGTGAAGGGGGTCCGATGTTGTTTTCATTGTATGGTATTTTCAAAAAAATATCCTCTTTTGTATTCCACAAGAAGAGCATACAGGTTGTATGATCACATATTATATTGATTCTATATGTAATTTAAAATACAGTATTTGAACACTGACTCCATCTTGGCAGAGCAAATGATGCAGGAATTTCAAGCAGGTTTATCAAAGGATTATTCAACGGTGAAGAGATTTGTCAGTAGGAGTATGGTGTAAGGTAGCAGGTTTAAACCTAAACTAGGTCACTACATGGCATATAAATTAGACTGAATGCAAGCTCACCAACATTTCTTTGCCAGTTACCTCATTGCTGGGTTAATGCATGTTATATGAGATGTAAGCTGTGAAAGTGTTTGGGATACAGTTGGTCGGGTCACTATCTTCCTGTGTTGCCTATTGACAGGTACTGTGGTATTGGCAATGGTAAGTGTGTGTGTGATCATTTGCGTGATCATTTTAAGATAGATTTTTTTTCTCTCTTGTTTGCAAACAATTATCATTAACACCGGTTTAACAGGCTTTTCATAACTGAAAGCAACTTGCACTGGCATATCTTACAATGTGAGTGCCACTGTTTTGTCTCAAGATGCACACCAGTAATGTTTTTTGTTTTTCTAAGGCATGTTTAAAAAAGATACTTAAATGTTCTAATTGAACTAAGGCCTAATCCTGACTTAATCTAAGCCCTGTCTGTGAAACCGGGCCTTATGGTGTGTTCACACCGAACGCGAATAGAGCGTCAAATACGCGTCTATCGCGTCTAGTTAGACGCTTGAACATTCGCTCGAGTTTAAAATTTTCAACTTGCGCGGAAGACATTCGCGGCAAACGCGTCGCCCAATTCGCGTCATTCCCAACGCCCGGCGCGAATGATGCGTCTATTCGCGTCTTTGCATTGACTTTGTATGTAATCTACTCGCGCAAATTATTAAATTCGCGTTCGGTGTGAACACACCATTAGAGTATCTGATTTTAACAATACTTAAGGATTTTTACTCGTACTGAATAAGTGACATGCCAGTGAAAAACAAGGAACATTTGATTTGTGAGGAGAGCAATCACATTTTCTATCACCTCATCATTCTATCAACAGCCTCTTAAACGTCTGCAAACACTCAAGTCTCAGTTAATCTCAAATTCAATCTCATAAGTAAACCAATGTCCTTCAAAAAGGTCACTTCGATGTAACGGATAAATAAAATAATGTTAAGTCAACTGAAATAGTCAAAGCGTACTTGCTGTGGACGTGCTGGTTCCATGCATCTCATAAAACATGTGATTCACAATTATCTGCTAATGCACTCACATTTGTGTAAAGTAGCCTTGTTGACGTGTTTGGGTGAGTAAGGGCGAAATGCACAAGATATAGTATATTCAATGCCCTGTTAATGGCGATCTCGCTTCTTTTGTAGCAGATATAAACTGCTGCAGAAAAAGCTAGGTACCATGCATAATGTAACAAGTAATTGCATTACTCGTCACAAATGTACTGGAGTAAAGAGTACATATCACGAATCTCCTCAACCACAACCAGTGTGCAGATTCCACCTGGATGATGCGACGGCAGCCATATTGTGCCAAAACGTCCACCACACACCAGCTAACTGGTGGAGAGGAGATGGTGATGAAGCCAATCAGTATATGGGGATGATTAGGAGGCCATGATGGACAGAGGCCAATGGACACATTTGGCCAGGACACCGGGGTTACACCCCTACTCTTTTTCGAAGGACATCTTGGGATTTTTAATGACCACAGAGAATAAGGACCTTGGTTTAACAACTCATCTGAAGGACAGTGCTTTTTGACAGTATAGTGTCCCCGTCACTACACTGGGGCGTTAGGATCCACACAGACCACAGGTTGAGCGCCCCCTGCTGGCCTCACTAACACCTCTTCCAGCAGCAACCTGGTTTTCTCAGGAGGTCTCCCATCCAGGTACTGACCAGGCTCAGCCCTGCTTAGCTTCAGTGGGCAACCAGTCTTGGGCGACAGGGTGATATAATGGAGGAAAGGGACTCGGGAAGGTGCTTCAAGCATAATAATAATAATCATCTGCAGTTCAGAGCTTCTGTAAGTGGCAATTCAGCTTATTTCATTAGCCTCGTATTTTTTCCAAATCTCTAGAGGATCCCATGTCTTTTTGTTTCCAAACAAAGAAACTTTTCACTGCTCAACAGGTGTTAAATATGAGCATTCTTAATATTTTACCAGACTGGTTAAAACCGGCCCTCAAGCCACAAAGAAGAAAAGGTTTCACAGAAGAAAACCTTAGAAAAGAAGAACACAGACTGAGACACAAAGACGAGCAGGACACAGAGACAAATTATTTTATAGGTTATATACAGTACTGTTCAAAAGTTTGAAGTCCGTAAGATTTTTAATGTGGTTGAAAAAGTCTCATTATGCTCACAATAGGCTGCATTTACTTGATCAAAAATACAATAAAAACAGTATTAATCTGAAACAATTTTACAATTTAAAATAACTGTTTTCTTTTTTAATATATTGTAAACTGTTTATTTATTCCTGTGATGTCAACGCTTTCCTTACTTTCATTTTCAGCAGCCATTACTATATATTTACTGTCACTTTTGATCAATTAAATGCATCCTTGAAAAACTAAAAAAACTAAATAAATTACTGACCCCATTTTTAAATGTTAGTCTACTATATGACAAGTTGTATATGGACATCCCAAACCCCATGCTTGTCCGATATCCAAAACAATAGACATTATTAGACAGTTGGACCTATACCTTTCTTCCAAATTTTGTAACCTGATGACTGTGGGGATTTACTTGTAAATTTTAACTTGGGGATTTTAATTGTAGCTCATTTATGATTGTGTCTAAAATAAAGTCCTTCTGTCAATTGCATTTGCTTGTTTGTTTTTATTTTCCAGGTAACATTATTGGGTCTGGGATCTTTGTAAGTCCAAAGGGTGTATTGGAAAATGCCAGTTCAGTGGGTCTGGCTCTCGTAGTGTGGATTGTCGTGGGCGTCATCACTGCCATCAGTGCTCTGTGCTATGCTGAACTGGGCGTCACAATCCCAAAGTCAGGCGGAGACTATTCCTATGTTAAGGACATTTTTGGAGGTCTAGCTGGGTAAGAGTTTTTTTTTATTATTTTTTTTATGTATGTAAGGTCTTACAGAGCTTGTCTTCTGAATAGGTTTCTAAGGCTGTGGACTGCAGTGTTGGTGATCTATCCAACTAACCAGGCTGTGATTGCCCTCACATTTGCCAATTACGCATTGCAGCCTCTCTTCCCTTCATGCTTCCCTCCAGAGAGAGCTCTGGGTCTGCTCGCTGCCGCCTGCCTGTGTAAGTCACACAGAACATATTTACAATATGACTGTCCATAATGACACTTTTTATCCAAGAGTATGCTGCTCCTGCAGATCCCTGCTTAGCCTGTTTATAATTAAGTGCATCTAAAGACCTTGGGAACGGCTCGCTAGTTCAGTATTCAGGGCACTTCAGGGTCTCAATCGCAAAAATTCTTCCAGTGCACTG
The DNA here is from genome assembly GCA_031834385.1 of Semotilus atromaculatus. NCBI lineage: Eukaryota > Metazoa > Chordata > Actinopteri > Cypriniformes > Leuciscidae > Semotilus > Semotilus atromaculatus. The sequence continues at coordinate 33,552,481 of JAULUF010000044.1, read as the reverse complement.
AAACGTTCACTCCCTAAAAGTCCCACAATGCACTGTGAAAACAAGGGAGCATTGATGTTTACTTACTGTAAAAAGAAAAAAAATTGGCTGCAATTAGTTATAACAACTTAAAATTTGTTGAGATTGTCAATTTTTAAAAAAAAAATTAAGTTTATTAAGTCAAGCACGAACACATACTTTAAGTTGAAACAACACATTATTTGTTATACTACTCTTGAATTTTAATAGCAATAATTTATTACAGAGTATGTTTTCATAACTGAAGTTCTGAAACGGGAAACATAAATCATGTGAGCCAACTCACTACATAATGACACTCGATAGGTGATTTTTAAATACAAACCATTATTTAATTATATTTCATCATAAACACATCGCTAGCCAGGTAATTAACAAAAACTAACTAACATTTATAATTTATTTATGCTGAAATGTTGCATGTAACAAGCACAGTGTTTATCATAATGTACTTTAAATAATATTAAAACACAATGTCAGAAAGTTATGGAAATTATTTAAGTTTTTTATCACATATTATTTCAAAAATAATTTCACTTAGTGAGCCTTAGCTTGACCGCAGGTAACACTTTAAATCAGAAAAGTGGCTTTTCATAACCTCTTCTTGCTCAGGAACTGGTTCTAGATAAATTAATAAATAAGTACGGCTAATGAACTGAAATGTCAGCTTTGTGACTCATACTGGGGTTTTCCAAAAAAAGCTTAATCACACAGGTCTGGATCATTCAGTGTTTTCTTTTGCAAGAGCTCAAATTGTACATAATGTGCAGACTAAACCATGTGATTATGGCTGATTCCAAAGCCATGGAGAAATATTGTCTGGCAACCCAGCTTAAACCTGTTGGCTGTTCTTGCGTTGTTTTAGTTCTTTAAACTAAAGCTGTTATTTTCATGGCTGTGAATCTTGCCGTAATATATCAGAATTGATATGAGTGACATCAAACAGCAGCTTGTTTTGTGTTTTCTGAATTTTAATTGTGTTGTCTTCATTCCTCTTTTTAGTGTAAATTTACATGGTTACTGTCATCAAATTGAATTTGAATGTTTATAATTAGTTCTTTTCCTTGTAGTGCTGTTAACTTGGATTAACTGCTTCAGTGTCCGCTGGGCGACGCGTGTACAGGATGTGTTCACCACGGGCAAGCTCCTCGCCCTCTGCCTCATCATCATTATGGGCATAGTGCAGATCTGCAAGGGTACAGTCCATGGTGCTATAAATCCATAACTCAGATAAACATATTTTACTCATATTTTACTAATGTTGTTTTCCATATTTTAAAAAAAATGTGTCTGGTTACCTCCTTTTATTTAGCATAATTATAATCCATTCCTTCAGTTACTGTTTTCCAAATACAGTTCTATTGTGTACAAACAAGAAAACTGTGTGTCTGTGTGAGTGTGTGTGTTTGTTTGCTTAGGTATTCCTAAACTGTCCCCAGGATGGCAGTCTTTGATCTTTGACATTTTTTTAATGCAGAGCATTTACTGTGAGGATTGTGTTAGGGTGTATATGCAGTTTTTACAGTATAAAAATCATTATGTCTGAAATATTACGATTTGAAATAAATGTTTTTTTAATACATTTTACATGATTTTCTGTCATCAGTGTCACATGATCCTTCAGAAATCATTCAAATATGCTGATTTGGTGCTCAAGACTCATTTATTATGATGAGTGCTGAAAACAGTTGTGCTGTTTAATATTTAATATTTTTGTGGGTGTCGTAATGCATTTTTATTTTGCATATTTATTATAATATTTACATGTTTATCAAATGCATAATTATTTGATGAATATGAAGTTAAACAGAACAGCATTTATTTGAAATAGAAATCTCATCTGTTACATTATACATGTTTAATGTCACCTTTATGTGTTCTCGCTAAGGTGCCCTGTGTTCACCAAAGGCCTTGCAATAGAATTTTTTAGTGATGTTACCACTGCCATAAACATATTAGCACAAAAAAACACTCTAAATCATGTATCAGAGCAAAAAAGCTTGTTTAACACATGTGAAGTATTAGATGTGACCATAAAGGGCTTGAATATAAGAGGGCAGGCATTAAGCTAAGAGTATTACATGGGCATATTTGACCCATTTTAGCACTATAAACAAAAGAGCATAAATCCATTAAGCACAGACAAGCTCACATATGAAGTCGACTGTCATGCTGGGCCGTTTGTAGTCAGCTGCTTTCATGTGCTTGATATCCCAAGGACAAAAAAGGAGCTCTGAATGTCTTCTTTAAAAAAATCCTCAAAGAAAGAACCATTGATTTTGATAATGGAAAGTGTACTGTACAGTGCATAATACGCTTTTCTGCAGTAAATAAAACTCATTATGCAGCAAAGTTAATTCAACTTTCTCCATTCATTTGGATACTCTCACATCTTAATTCAGGCACACCACATAAAATGCTTCTCTGTTTTGTGTCTCCAGGTCATTATTATTGGTTGGAGCCAGAACATGCGTTTCACCCTTTCCAGCCCTATGACATGGGCCGCATTGCACTCGCTTTCCTCCAGGGCTCCTTCGCTTATTCAGGATGGAACTTTCTTAACTATGTAACAGAAGAGCTCATCGACCCCTACAGGTACATTGTCATTTGCCAGGGATGATGTAGGCTACAGTCAGCCAGTAAGTAAAGACTAGTTAAAACTTGGTGTGGACTAGTTAAAACGCATTAAACAGTCAATATTATCGCAGAAGCGCAGACATAATTTTCCTCAACTGTAAAATGAATATGAAAATAATATTCAAACTGCCATGTATAATGTACACTTTAACAACATCCATAATTGTTTCATCTGGTGATTCTATTGACATTAATAATGTAAATGACACCAAGTCAGTGTGGTGAGAAGCCATAGGAAGGAAGAAATATGATCTTATGTCTCAATTTGTCTCCTACACATTGAAAATGAATGGAAAGTAAATGCAGAGTTTTGGCAACTAATCTGCTTCTCACATTTTTCTGCTGAGAAAGAAATCTCATGTATCAAGTAAATTCATGCCCTCATCTCCTCTTCAGTTGCAGAGGAGGTTTCAACAGTATCTCAAACTGTTTGGGTTTATCAAAAAACCAATACTAAAACATCAGAGATTTCTACTTGAATATTTCTCATCAAATTCTTTCAATATAAAAATGATTTGGGCCGTGCGATTTTATTGTGTTTGTCTGTAATTTGTAATTTTATGAGAAATATGGGACAAAGTGAACACTTATGCTATTAATTTTTAAACATGCAGAAGTTATTAAGATCATTAATGTGTAACTATTGGGGTGTGATACCTAATATAAATTTGAGCATTTTAAATACAGAAGAATTGGCGCTTGGGACCGATACAGCTTTGTCCAAAAAAATACTATCGAGATTCAACCTATGTTTTAATTCTGTATTTGCAGGAATCTGCCTCGTGCAATCTTCATCTCAATCCCTCTGGTCACTTTTGTCTATGTATTTGTGAATATTGCGTATGTTACAGCTATGAGCCCCCAGGAACTGTTGGCCTCCAATGCTGTTGCTCTGGTGAGAACTTTATCGAGCTCCTTCATTAGAAAGGAATGAACAGCCTATTCATCAGTAGATCTGACAGACTTATCTGACATTATTGCTGAATGTCTGCTCACCTGCAAACTTGATCGGTTTTCACCTTTCTCTTTGTCACCCCAGTGCCTTCTTTTTTCTCATTTAATCTCCATCAGACATTTGGTGAAAAGCTGATTGGGATGATACCATGGATCATGCCAATCTCTGTGGCTCTGTCCACCTTCGGAGGGGTCAATGGATCCCTTTTCACGTCATCTAGGTCAGTCTTAATGTGTTATTTCTCATTTGCTCCTTCAGTTTGCATTATATTTTTGCATTCTCAGCATTATCATTATCAGGTTGATTGACAGTTGGTCTTTCACAGGTTGTTCTTTGCAGGTGCGAGGGAGGGTCATCTTCCCCGTCTGTTGGCAATGATTCATGTTAACCGCTGTACACCCATCCCAGCTTTGGTTTTCACTGTGAGCTCTTTATTTCTTTCCTTACTTTATTTAAAGCCTTTTTTTTCTATAAATTATATGCAGTGTGCTGGTTGGTGCTTGCTTCTTGTATTTAAATCAAGTACTGAATTATTTTATAGTGTATATCAACTCTGCTGATGTTGTGCACCAGTGACATATACACCCTCATCAACTATGTTGGTTTTATCAACTACCTGTTTTATGGGGTCACTGTTACCGGGCAGATTGTGCTTCGCATCAAAGAACCAGATATACATCGGCCAATCAAGGAAAGACTAATTCTTATTGACTTTATTTTGTAGTTTTGACACAGTGTTAGTGAGCTGTCAGAGCCAAGCATTAGCCTGTGAACAATAATTATAGATTTCTTTCTTTCTTTTTTTGTACTGCATTTGTAGTCCTTTACTGTAATCAACAGGTTTCACTCCACAGGTGAGCTTGGTGTGGCCTGTAATTTTCCTGATTTTCTGGGCATTCCTGCTGGTCTTCTCTCTGTACTCGGAGCCTGTGGCGTGCGGCATTGGCCTGGCCATCATGTTCTCGGGTGTTCCTGTGTATCTATTTGGCGTATATTGGGAGAACAAGCCCAAGAGTTTCAGTTCTTTTGTTGGTATGTCTTAAGATGATTTTCAAATTACATTTGCATTAGACTAAACAGATTTTAAATGAGGCCTACAGAAGCTAAAAACACTTCATCTGCCATTGTCTGTCTATAGCTAAACTGACACACTTGGGGCAGAAGCTGTGCATGGTGGTTTATCCCGCTGAGGACAGCGATGAAAATGAAGACAAAGAGGAAGCTGAATAGGATTACATTACAGGAAGTAAATTTACAGGTTCATTGATGGGTATTCATTCGACAGCTAAACTTAAGCAATATGAGTGTGGTAGATTTTGAAAATACAAAACAAACATCCACACAATGTGGAGACTAATTTAATCATTAAAAAAGTATTTATTTTCATTTGTAAGACTGGCCTTAAGAAACATCCTTAGTGTAATACTGCCACCCATTGGCAAGATTATTAGACGCAATATAAATATTGCTGTTGCCACTGTTACAGAGAATTTTGTATTTTTAATTTGAGCATATTAGTTAATGTTCTCTTGATCAGTCTCTGGTGTTTGTATTCTTTATTTGTACTCACTATTCTAAAATGGTTGATTAATTGTTGTGAAGATAAACTATTCTTTTTTGTTGCATTTGTTGTGTGCAATTTGTTAGGAGGAAAGGAAAGGAAAGGAAAGGAAAGGAAAGGAAAGGAAAGGAAAGGAAAGGAAAGGAAAGGAAGGAATCTTTTTAATAAATGTGTATACCAGCATGGAATCTTGGCAGCATGGAAAATTTCTGTAATTTAAGAGTAAATGGGAAGAATAGCATGCTGTCATAACCCACATCCTACACCCTGCTTTCTGTTAAACTGTTGGCCTTAGCAGAATAGTGAAGGTAAGGTAAACCAGCACCATTTGTTGACTGAAGAACTTAAACTTTACTTTAAACTGGCCTAGCAGCAATACACTATAAAAAAATGATACAATCAATAGGTTATTACAACATTTTTACACTGCTTTAACTCATCAAAATAAGTTTCAACTCAAATAAGTTATACAAGATTCAGCTATTTTTTAAGTCTGTTTATTGTAAATTTAAGTTGAAATTACTTCAACATCCAAGTTGATTGTATTTTAAAATTCTAAGACAGCAACAGTTTTTAACTTTCTCAAGGTTAAAATATATTAAGTTAAAAGAAATACATTTAATAAAAACTAAAGGAAAGTTCAAAATTAACATCAAAATATGATGGTTAGAATTGACTAGAATGTCTGACATCTACACAATACAAAACATGATACAATGTGCTGCTATACAGACCCCATTGTTTAAAAGTGTGACTATATTTCACCACAGTCATGTCCATTCTTTGTAAAACAAGTGAGATCTACAACCCCAATCCTTCAATGGACAGTTGTGTCTAAGAACAGAGTTGGCAGAGTTCAGCTCCTGAACAAATTCTGAATAAATGAATGCAGCTATGTTTTAGCAATTTCACAAGTGTTTCATTTAGACACTACTTATTTCTTCACTATGACAAGTAGCCTAACTATTGGTCAATCAACCAATTGTGGCCTTCTATGTGGATCTGAGGTTCAGATATTAACTTTTCACTTCCTAGTATTCCAATTTACCTAGTTCCTTTTTTATGAGAGACAAGCATCTAATTTATCCTAGTAACTTTTACCTAATACACTGTTCAAAAGTTTGGGGTATCTTTTTTTTTTTATTGTGCATTAAATTGATCAAAAGCAACAGTAAATATATGTATAATGTTACAAAATATTTCTATTTCAAATAAATACTCCCCCAAGACTCAACTAATCTCTGCAATCCTCCATCTGTGATCCTTGAAGAGTCTTTGGCCACTCAAACTTTCATCCTCACTGATTAAGACAATATAGACGCCCGTAAAAAAATGTATATCTTCCAGGCAGATTCGTAACATTTCCTGTTGATTTGAACATCTTAATTATTGTCCTGATGGTGAAAATGGGAATTTTCAATGCTTTAGCCATTTTCTTACAACACTTTCTATTTCGTGAAGCTCAACAATCTTTTGCTGCACATCAGAACTATATTCTTTGGTTTTACTCATTGTGATGGGATGATTAAGGTAATTTGGCCTTTCCTCATAAGATTCCTCATATTTAAACTCATGTGAAACAAGAAGTCATAGCTAGACATGTGCATGTTCCTAGTCACCCTGGTGTGCTAAAAAAAAAAAAGGTAAATATTATTGGGAATACTTCAGAGATATTTTACTCGTAAAACATTCTAGGGGTGCCAATAATTGTGGCCAACGTGTTTTGAAGAAAAATGTTTATTTTATAATGTGATAGAGGTAGGCCTATAGTTAGTTACTTTGAAACTGAATTATTAGTTACTACTAATAAAAATAATAACATAAAAATTGATGTTCGTTATTTTTATTAAATAAATGTAATACTACTTTTTAATATTATTTGAATCACTTTACTTTAATTTACTTTGAAAAATGGACGAAACATCAGTAAATAGTTCGCGGGTCCTTTAAATACACACTGCACACACGTATTTTTCCAGTTTCAGAGCAGCTGGACAGGAATGAATGGCACACCCGGATGGCGGAAGTTGCGCTGTACTATGAGGCTTATACACATTTGTAAATGCTGTTACTGCGGGTAAAGTTGTTCGTAAAGTAAAATACCTCGGCTGGTTACCAACGGATACATCGTAAGGTTAAACCGAAGAGGAGGAGCGGATGAATTAGCACTGAGCAGCCGGGTGGCTTCGGCGATTGGAATTACTGCGCTGCCTAAGGTAAAACGATGAGACGGGGATCAGATGCTCGAAACGTCAGCGGATACAAACACGGGTTAACAACACTCGGGACGTGTACAAACTTGACTTTTGCCACCGAAAAGTATCATAAGTAATACTCCGTTTAATCACAAACAGATGCAGTGAATGCATCTGACGAGTTGCAAAGCAAGAAATGTTTACATCTCCTGCAAACGATGCGAGCGACAAGCAGCACAATTTGACTGCCGTTTTCAGATCATTCCAGTCTTTCCTGTCGTTATCTCCTGACTGTTTACGTTTTATCAGCATTTTATTGCATCTGATTTTAATCCACACATAGCGTTTGTGTTTAAAGGTGGTGGTTCGAGGAAACTGACTATTTTTGTGAACACATTTTGTGAACACATATACGCTGTATATATTATATGAAAATTGCTCTGTTAGATGTCAAAACGATAATGTGATCATGTGGAATGCATTTGTAGATTAGTAACGTCACAGCGACCGAAGGCCGCGTAGCGCGCGCGGTGCGCATGCGGGAATAAATGTAGTCATCATGGGAAGATCTGAAATGAAAGCAGGTGTAAGTTCCTCAGCTGGAGGACGATGAACCAGAGGCAACAGGCCCAAATAACCTTTAAACTATTTAGGTCCTTAGAACAATTTTAGAGGAAGAGTGCACTCAAAAATGAGACATTTCGGGATGTTTACATTGTTCTTGTGCATACAATACAAAAATATAATGTCTAGCTACAGGCCATCATGCTCAAAAAAGGCACCCCAAAATATTTTTTAATAAAAACTTTTACATAAATACAGTGAATATGCATTTAATTGATCAAAAGTGATTAAAGATTATTTTAACTTTGTATTCATCAAAGAATCCTGAAAAAAGATGATCATGGTTTTTCACAAAAATATTAAGATTTACATTTATGGATTTAGCAGATGCTTTTATCCAAATGGACTCACAAAAGAGGAGCAAAGCGTTCATCAAAGAGCCAACAAACGTACTAAACAATGTCATGTTTAAAGGACAACTAGATTTGGACACCAGCTAGAGAAGAAATGCAGAGGAGAATAGTACATATACTCACTCTTTGTGTGTGTGTGTGGAACAGAAGTCTGGCAGGAGGAAGCATACATTTGTAGTTGTGGGTTGAGGTAGGGGGAACTGTTCCAGGGGTAGTCCTGAAAGCCAGCATTAAAACTTTAAATTTGATTCTGGTCACAACTGGGAGCCAGTGGAGTGAGATCAGGAGGGGTGTTGTGGGTTCTCTTTTGCATCTGCAGCACAATTGTTTCTTGAGCACCAAATAAGCGTATTAGAATGATTTCTAAAGGATCATGTGACACTGAAGTCTGGAGTAATGACTGCTGAAAATGTTGCTTTCTTTCTATACATTCTTAAAATAGAACACATTTAAAAAAAATGTATCAAATAGAGAGTCTTTCAAAAACATAAATCTCATCGACCCCAAACTTTAATTCGAACAGTAGTGTAAGCAATACATACGACTCTTGCTCTATAATCCAAGTTATCTGATTATCAAATTGTTATTCACTAAATATATTGAACATATACTGTTCATGGGTGAAGTTTGCTGTGTTTGAATTGAGGTTCTAGAAAAAAAGTGGACATGGTATCGCCCTGACATGACTCGATAGTTCTTTATCTAAAATGGAAGCAAATTAGACCCTCAGAGTTGCATTTAATATAAACATTTGTTTTATTTAAGTCTGTTCAAAAATGCAATTGAATCAAGTACCAAGAAACTACTAATGTAAAATCATTGCTTTGTTCTTGGTATATGCTGGTTCCTCTTTCAATTTCTATGAAATGCCTCTCTCTGATTACAGATACAGTCATGACTCCATCAGTGCGTTTGCAGGAAATGATTCGGGTCATCCGAAGTGCCCGGACACAAGGCGAGGAGAGGGGCATCATCCAAAGAGAGTGTGCAGATATCCGGGCACAGTTTCGCCAGGGTGACAATGGGGAACGTTCGCACAGCCTTGCTAAACTACTCTACGTGCACATGCTTGGCTACCCTGCACACTTCGGCCAGGTAACTCTTAATATGGATAATGAGTTTTTACATCTCCAATTATGGATACATCACATCTTAGCACCTTAATTCTCATCTGTGCAGCCTTATCCCTCTGTATATTCTTTTTTCAGTTGTCTTTTCACCTGTTATATATCTTGCTATGGTGATAACTTTAGTATTGACTCCTGCAGATGGAGTGTGTCCGTCTGATTGCCAGCCCCAGGTACAACGAGAAGCGGATGGGTTACCTGGGAGCCATGATGCTCCTGGATGAGAAGCAGGATGCTAGCTTACTGATTACCAACTCAATCAAGAAGTAAATGCTGTATATTATATATAATATATGTTATTTATATATTATTATTTGATTCAAGTTTCAAATCATTATTCTTTCTGGCCATTTTTATCTCTGTTGTAGTGACCTTTCCCACAGCAGTCAGTATGTTCAGTCTTTGGCTCTATGCACTCTGGCCTGCATGGGTTCAGCTGAGATGTGTCGAGACCTGGCACCAGAGATCGAACGGCTCCTCAGGGCCTCTAATTCTTATATCAAGAAAAAGGTCAGTTCATGACATTTTATGTCAGTAAACATTTTTAAGTATAGTTTAAGCAAGGGCTTAGAATACGGTTGGGACCCACCAATATCCAGCGACTACTGAATAGTCCCTAGCTATGATTTTTATGTCTTCACCAATGTTGGAATTAAACCTACGCCCTTGTGTTTAAGTCATGTCATCATCCAGATTAACATAATCCTGCTAAATTGTGTTTTGTTTTGTTTTTTCTGTTTATTACTGATGATACCTGCTTTAGGCCACGCTGTGTGCCGTCCACATAATAAGAAAGGTCCCCGAGCTTGCAGAGCTGTTTATTCCTGCTGCAAGGTCTCTTCTGTCTGAGAAGAACCATGGTTAGCTACATTGTCTTTTTATAACTTGTGTTATCACAAAAAAAAAAAAAATTGTATTGTGCAGTATTTATAATATGATGGGGTTTTGTAACTGCCTGACTGTTTTCACAGGGGTTTTGCATGGGGCTGTAGTTCTTATCACTGAATTGTGTGCGCAAAATCCTGACACTCTCAATCAGTTCCGCAAGGTAATTCAAGTGAATTTTCTCCAAAACTTTTACTTTAACTTCTCAGTTATACAGACTACTAATTATTTTTTCTTCCCATTCCATAAGGCTGTTCCTGAACTGGTACAGATCATGAAAAGTCTCGTGACATCCAGTTATTCTCCAGAGCACAATGTAGCTGGTATCAGCGACCCCTTTCTGCAGGTTTGTCCACTACAGTCAAGCTTAATATCACTCTTTATCAGGCTACAACATACTTTCTATATTTTGCACTGAACTGTATGAATATCAGGACTTGATTGGTCTATTTTTGTCCCTCAGGTGCGCATCCTTAGATTGCTAAGAATTCTGGGTCACAATAATGACACCGCTAGTGATGCCATGAATGACTTGTTGGCACAGGTACAATTAGGACAAACACACCCTGTGAAATGCAGTTAATCATATTAATTATTTATTTTTAAAGCAGAGTTTTAATGCTTGATATTTGTGATTCTGTTGCATAGGTGGCTACAAATACAGACAGCAGTAAGACTGCAGGCAGTGCTGTGCTGTATGAAACAGTCCTAACTATCATGGACATCAACTCAGAGAGTGGGCTTAGGGTTGGTCACAATTTCATATATGATACAGTTTTCTGATTAGTAGGGTTTTTTGGGTTAAACAGGAATGGAATATGATGCTTCTGTAGTTTATTTCAGGTCATTTAATGCATATAATTGATGTCTTTTAAGGTGCTAGCTGTAAATATTCTGGGGAGGTTTCTACTTAATAATGACAGGAATATTCGGTAAGTTTCTTTTTTAATACTTCTATATTTAAAAGCATTGGAACTGTTAAATCATTCTAATCAATCATAGTAGATCTAATGGATTTTATTGTATTTTTTCTAACACCACCACATACTACTTTTGTTTCTCTCCTGCTGTGACCCGATTGTACACTTTTAATTCATATTTGAGCTGACTAATCAGAATGTGTTATATAGAGGCTGTCAGGGTTAGCCTGTTTTTCTTGTTCTATTAGCTTCAAACGTTTGGGGTCAGTTAGCACAACTGTTTTTAATATTGATTATGATAAATAATTCAGCTTTTACTTCACAATAATAAGTTGCATTTTAAAATATATTCAAATGGAAAACAATTCATTTAAATTGTTATAATATTTCAGTTTTTACTGTGAGGTTCTTTCAAAAACATTAAAAACTTTTACAGACCCCAAACTTTCAAATGGTAGTAGTTTCTTTCATTTTGCAATAAGAACAGATCCATTTCAGAATTTTTATTTATCTAAATTATTATTTATAAATCAAATTTGGGTGTCTGCTGTTCACAGATATTCTAAATTTCTTTTGATAAAAAAAAAAAAAATATATATATATATATATATATATATATATATATATATATATATATATATATATATATATATATATATATATATATATATACATTTATTTATACTTGCACTGCACTACACTACAGTGTTTTTGAGTAGAAAATTTAAATTCTGTTTCTCAGCCCTACTCATGTCAGTACATGCTCATTTTCTGTCTCTCCCATCTATTACAGCTACATATCAATGACATCACTCCAGAAAATAGTGCAGACTGACCACAATGCAGTGCAGCGGCACAGAGGCACCATTGTGGACTGCCTAAAAGATCAAGACACCTCGGTGAAACGGTACTATGAATTGTTTAAAAAAAGGAATGCATATAGACAATACAGATGTATATAAATTGAGGTATAATTACAGTTATTCATCCTGGTCTTTTTCTTATGCAGTCGTGCATTGGATCTGTCACTTGCCCTTGTGTCGGCTGTGAACATTCGCTCGATGATGAAGGAGCTTCTCATTTTTCTTTCAACTTGTCCCCTAGAGCTTCGATCTCAAACCGCTTCTGGCATCTTCAACGCTGCTGAAAGGTATCATCAGTCCTTTGTACTTTATATCTACCTGTTAGTTTCATCCATTATATGTCTGTGTTTCAGCTCCACTCATTTGTTAATCTCTCTTATTAAACACTGTCACTCATATCTAAGAAAGTACTTTCTTACAGAAACCAAATTTGAGATTGACCTCTAAGACATGCCTACGTTTAATACCATTTTCCATCATTTGATGTTAAAATGTATAGCTTACCTCTCTATTTAACTTGGTGAGGTAGCTAAGGATATCAGATAATGTATGGTGCTAAATCTCTACATATTTAACTTAACAAAGAATCTGTACATTTTCATTTATGTACTCTGGCAGGCAAAAGATAATCAAATAAGGTATGTTACATTTATTTGGGCATGTGAATTGAGCAAAAAGAATAAACTTCACTTTTCAGAATTTTTAGGGGACACAAATGTGTATTTTAGAAATGTAGTTTTTACCCATATCTTCATGGTAAATTATTAAGTCCTATTACAGATCTGCTCCCCCGATTATTTAATATACAAAAACAACATGTAAACATATCCCGGCAAACTAGCTCAAACAGCATGTGGAACGTCTCTTGAGTCACACGGTGTTGTAGAGGTTTGGCACTAACACATCTGTACACATCAGTCTATAAAAAAATACAAAGGTTAAGGTTTGGCTCTTGAATATTAATTAGACATCTGGACCATGAAGATTAACTGGCAATGGCCTGAGCTAATTAATATTCATGAGCTCAGTCTTTGCAATCAATGGCTAACCCATTTTAAAACGTGTCATGTAGAGGAATCCCGATTTATTGCCTTGTTGTTTTCTGTTAACCTGTCTATCTTTGTATATGTGGCAAGTCACAGGCACTGAACAGCACTTTGTCTTTGTGTGTCTCTCTCTCTGTGTCTTGGTCAGGTATTCCCCTTCTAAGCGCTGGCATATTGATACCATCCTGCATGTGCTCACTACGGTAAATAGCTACTGCTACACAACCAAAACGGTTACATGCCTCCCAAAATATGACAAAAAGTATAATCAAATAATCAATGACGTTCAGTCTGTAAACATCTTAGTGTTTATTAAAGCAACACTATGGAACATTTTTTACCTTAAAATAATGTTGCCAAAATCTTATTAGTCAAGATTATCAAGTCTTAACAGGGTGAAAGGCACTTCTTTCACTTTGCAATCCTATATCTGCTATAACCACACTGCAAGTTTGCCAGATCGGGTCGCGTTTCTGTAGTCCGAATGAGACATAAGAAAACTACAAATTTGACTTGCTTTACGTCAAGCGTTACAATAGTCATTATTTAGTTTTTCTTCGTTTCTGATGTCGCAATACATCATACTTTCATGAAATCATGTAACATACTCTATCTTGTCTGTGAACATTGTTCATTTTAAAGGCAGTGCTGGATAAACAAAGAGCATGCGTGCGACTGTAAGCTAAATTATTTACGACAGCGGTAATGGACAATTTAGTTTCCAACCAGTAGGGCGACCGTAGAGGAAAAGTTCCATGGTGTTGCTTTAAAGTTCTCATTCATTTCAACACAGTATTATTTTTTTTTATTTTTTCTCACACACAATGTTTGGCAGCTTTTTCATGCAATGAATGTAAATGGTGGTGTTGTTTTTTTTATATGCCAAGCTCGAAAAATAACAACAAAGTATCATAAAAGTAGCCCATATGACTGATGAGCATTATTTTAAGCCTTCTGAAGCCACAAGATAGCTTTGTGTGAGGAATAGACTGGAAAAATATCTCCTAAAATTCATAAAAAAAGAAAATGATACTGCGTTAGAATGTATTAGGTGAACTGCTGTATCTTTTCAACTGTATCAAGTTTTAAATGTAGTACTTTCTCTTTCAGGCAGGGGGCGATGTAAGAGATGAGACTGTGCCCAACCTAATCCAACTCATCACTACTGCTTCTGAGCTCCACTGTTACACTGTTCACAAGCTCTATAGAGCGCTTGTAAAAGATATTTCACAGGTAAGGATATGTTTTTGCTTATAAGGGGCCATTTACACAGGTCTTGGAGTCTTTACGAATGAGTTGAATCAGGTGTGTTTGATTAGGAAGAGTTGTAAAAATGTGTAGTGTTGGTGTGCCTCCAGGAACAGGGTTGGGAACTTGGGAAACACTGTTCTCAAGACATGATTTTTAAAAGTTTAACTTGTGCTGCAAAAGATTCAAGTGTGACTAGCGCATGTTCACATAAAATAAAATAAACAATGGAAAAGCAGCGCAGTTAAATGTAAAAATGTGTTCTGTGTGATGTAGAAGTGGCCTTCCACACAAGATGCATTCTTACAAACATGTGCATTGTGTTTTGGCCTTTGAGCATCTCTGGGCAATGACAACGTGTCGTGTGACTGTGAACATTTGTGTGTAATAGACAGTTTATTTTCATAGCAATCCTTGGTCCAAGTTGCGTGCTGGTGTATAGGGGAGTATGGAGACCTGCTGTTGAAGGGCGAGTGTGAGGAGATTGAGCCTGTGCAGGTAAACAGACATAAAATAATGATGCATGTAAAATTATATAGGGAGCACATTTGGTGCACTAAATTGGTGTCAATACTGGATCAATGTGAATCTGACATATAAATGAATACATATAGAGTATTTTATGTTGCAAGCCACTATCAAGAAGGTATCCAAAATTACTCCTTTTTTTTTTGTGTCAGGTACCGTGGTAAGCTAAAATTTTTATTTTTTGATGTACCTTGGAGTACCATGTAAATACCATTGCACATGAATATGCTTATTAGCCATTATTGTGTTAGGGATGGGTCATGAAGTTTCACTAGACTAGCATGCTGTACTTTTGCGTGTAAAGTTTAACGCTTTTCTTACTTTAAAGGGATAGTTCACCCAAAAATTACAATTCTGTCATCATTTACTCACCCTCATGTTGTTCCAAACCTGTATTTATTTATTTCCTCTGCTGAACAGAAAAGGATATACTATTTTGAAGAATGTCTGTAACCAAAACAGGTGATGGGACCCCATTGACTTCCATAGTATTTTTTTTTTTTATCATACTATGGAAGTCAATGGGGTAGTAATAATAAATTGAGGGTGAGTAAATAATGACAGAATTATCATTTTTGGGTGAACATCCCTTTAACAGTAACCCATCTGAGAAGTTGTGTCTCACAAACTTGCATAGTTATACTTACAATAATTTCTATCCTTGACCAATTAGTCAGTTTTGAAAACATGTAGTTTTGCACATCAATTACACCATGATAAATTAAACAAATTGCCATGGTACTGATATCTGATGCCTCCCCTGTACCACCACAGTACTTGTTGTTTAATGAGTGACTAAATTGTGTTGTGGGCCTTTTCTGCCGTTAGGTTACAGAAGATGATGCCCTGGAGGCCTTGGAGACAGTTCTTCAGTCTCACATGTCATCACCAGCAACCAGAGGCTTCGCACTCACTGCTACCATGAAGCTGAGCACTCGGATCACTGACAATGTCGAGTGAGAAACGTTATTATGAAATACTGGCAAAAAATGCACTGTGAATTAAATATGTAAAATAATTTTTATAATTCTACATTATTTTGTCTAAGTGAATTTAAAACGCTGAAAACTAAACTCACAAGTGAATTTTGGCACCACAAGAATATAATGTACAGTATAAAAAAAATAATATTCATACATATTGATGTTTTCTAAAGATTACATTTAACAGGTATTTAAATATTAGTTTTTGTATTTTTTTTTGTATTGTTGACAGCATATGTACTCTAAAAGAAAAATAATTGAGCATAAACAATTATATATCCAATATCAACCTATATATATATTGGGGGTCAGTAGTTGTTGTTGTTGTTGTTGTTGTTTTTGTTTTGTTTTTTAAATAAGTTAATACTTTTATTGTGCTTGGACACATTACATTTATCAAAAGTGACAGTAAAGACATTTACATCATTACAAAAAAAGAAGAATATTAAGCAGCAGATCTGTTTTTAACATTGTAATAAGACTAAATGTTTCTTGGGGCACCAGATCATTATATTAGAATGATTTCTAAAGGATCATGTGACACTGAAGACTGGAGTGATGACTGCTGAAAATTCAGCTTTGATCACTGGAATAAATAAATAAAAAATGTAACATACTAAAAATAAAAATGTATAATTTGGGCTGATAACAATTATGGTACTGATATATCGTACAGTACATCTCTCTCTCTCTCTCTCTCTCTCTCTCTCTCTCTCTCTCTCTCTCTCTCTCTCTCTCTCTCTCTCTCTCTCTCTCTCTCTCTCTCTCTCTCTCTCTCTCTCTCTCTCTCTCTCTCTCTCTCTCTCTCTCTCTCTCTCTCTCTCTCTCTCTCTCTCTCTCTCTCTCTCTCTTTTTCTCTCTCTCTCTCTCTCTCTCTCTTTTTTTCTCTCTCTCTCTCTCTCTCTCTCTCTCTTTTTTTCTCTCTCTCTCTCTCTCTCTCTTTTTTTCTCTCTCTCTATTTGCTTGTTTCTTTGAGCCTGTTTTGTCTTAGATCTTTTTCATCTTTTGTTTTTCTCTCAATCAGCCGAATCAGAAGTATTGTCAGTATTTACGGCAGCTGCATTGACCTGGAACTTCAGCAGAGAGCGGTCGAATATAATGCGCTCTTCAAGAAATACGACCACATGAGGTACCGCTATGTGCTTTAATAGACTACTATTTTTCAGTACAAAACACCCTGAGATCATGCATGAATGGTGCAGCTCTTAAGCAGTTCATGATTAAGCAATCAAGTACACTGCCTTCCTCTCAGAGCTGCAGTGTTGGAAAGAATGCCTGTGATGGATAAGAACTCACCTGGACACACTAATGGAGACACATCAGGAGAGATTAAGGAGCCTGACCCATCCAAACCCAAACCAGTTGAGGCAGTTTTGCTCTCAGAACCAGCAAGCCAGGTAATTATTATATGATATTGTATTTAGACACTGAAATGTTCTGAACTGAACTTTCATGTATTCTGAAAGAATAGATACACTTTTTTTTGTATTTATACTTTTGTTAAAGGTGTGCGACCTTCTGGATCTCTTGGGTGGGACCGACACGCCTCTCCAGCCCAAGCCTGTCCCAACCATCACTCCAACAACTACCTCTAGTGCCGATCTTCTTGACCTGCTGGGAGGACTGGAACCGACAGGTGAGAACATGGACAACTGAAGCACTGATGATTTCTCCAGTTGTTTGATCTTCAAAAAAATCTCTGAAAGATACATTACCATTAAAATTTTGGGATCAGTATTTATTTTTTAAATCAAATATTTGTATTACGCAAGGATGCATTCTATTCTATCTATCTAATCTTTATCAAGGATTTTTTTTACATTCTATTCATCAAAGAATCCTGAAAAATTTTATCCACAAAAAACATCAAGTAGCACAACTTTTTATAAACATTTATAAATGCAACAAATCAGCATATTAGAGGGATTTCTGAAGGATCATGTGACTGAAGACTGGAGTAATGGAGTAACTGAAAATTCAGCTTTGCCATCACAAGAATAAATTACGTTTTAAAATATATTAAAATAGAAAATTATTATTTTAAATTGTGATAATATTACAGTTTTCACCTCGGTGTTGGTGTGTTTGCATGTAGTTCCCACTGTGACGGTGTATGAGAAGAATGGATTGACCCTGAAAACCCAAAGTGACAAACAGACAGAAACAGATGTCACGGTCACCCTTATTGCCTCTAACTCCACTCAGAGTGACATCACCAACTTTACTCTTCAAGCAGCTGTACCTAAGGTCTGATATTAATTTCGGCTCATTTTCATGAAAATTCACTATAAACCTTTTTATAAGCTTTTGAGTGTGTACTAGAGTGAACTACTAACCCGTTGTTCAAAAAGTGACTGAAGCCAGAAGATTTACAGTGTTTTTTTACACTCTGTAGGACATTATTCTCAATATTTGAGTCACTTTTGAGTCCTAACTAACTTTCAACTTGGCACAGGAGTTTATTGCACATTCAAAATGCACTAAAACTACCAAAACTTTATAGTACTTCCAAAACACTAGCAAAGTTTTTCACCCAACACACTTTGTCACTTATAAAGGATGACCTATAAAACTCTAATCACAAGTAACATCACAATGTTTTACTTAAAATTTCTTTAAAAAACAAGAATGACAGCTCTCACTGTACTGTTTAGAATTCACTGCAGTATATGTTAAATGGTCCATGTTTACATTGCAATGTAAAATTGGCCTCTTTTGTATAGATGCTGGTAATACAATTGATAGACTAGATTGGTTAGTTGGTGTTCATCTAATTGTTTTTATAGTATTTTAATTTTTTTAAAAAAAAAATTATTTGATATTACTGTAGTAATTTAGCAAATTGCTGTCTTAGGGACCGTTCACACAAAACGCGTTTTTTCATTCCAATGCAATGTAAACGTGCTTGACAGACATGTATAACCGTTGCACTTGCGTCTTTTGCAGCGTCTCGCGCATGACACATTCTAAAAACGTGGCACTCAAGTCAAAATCAGTTCGACTTTAAAAAAAAACACTTCTAGAGACTGCGTATTTTCCCGATTCCACCAAGTGTTACTCACTGCAGTCAAATGACAATCAGCTCCTCCTCTCTGGAGCTCCAATGGGGTGAAGGGATAGAGTTGTGGGTAGGGTTAGGGTGTGGTTGGATATTCTAGCTCCACCTATTAGGCCCAAATTGCATCATAGAATTACATTTGCTAAACGTAAGCTCCACCCATTTGCTCTCCAGTGAGCAGCTTCTCCCCACGTCTCACGTTTTTTTCAAAGCAAAAAAGCATTCTGTGTGAACGAGTCATTTCAAATGAGTCATTGAATGCGTTTTGTGCCAAAGAAATGATAAATGTGATTCTCCACATTACATCCTCAATAAATGATATTTCTCAATAGATACAACCCCAATTCTAGAATAGTTGGGACATTTTGTAAAACGCAATAAGAATTTGTGATTTGTTCATTCTCTTGAACCTTTATTTAACTGACAAAAATACAAAGAAAAAAATTATATTTACAAAATACAATTAAGTTAGTCAGTGAAAACAGGTTTAAGATAATTAAAGCACAAAATTTAATTTTATAAAATGTCCCAACTTTTCTGGAAATGGGGTTGTAAATTTTGAAAGAAAGAATCTGTCACACGCTGTTATCACTTTAAAACAATATTATTCTCCTTTTTCAGAGTGTTCAGCTGCAGATGAAGGCTCCGAGTGGTAATGTGATTCCAGCACATGGCCTTGGTCAAGTCACACAGACTGTTTTACTCAACAACCCTAACAAGGCAAGTCCATCCTGCATTAGTTTTGTGCGACTGTGTTTCTCACTAAACTTGTCAGTGCTATATGAACAAGCTTGACTATACTTTTATTTCCCCCCCTACAGGTCAGCCTTAAGATGCGGATTCGAGTGTCTTACTCAAATCAGGGTGCAGTGCATCAGGACACAGTACAAATTGACTCCTTTCCTAGTCTGGGCTGGAACTCAATCAGCCCCTTGTGACCGACCTACGAGTTCAGAATCTTCATGACTGTCTCTCTCATTGAGATTGAAATCTACGGAAATAGGCAGCTGTCTGTCAACCTTTCTATTATGGACTAAATGCATTCACGACAGATTTGATACAACAGGTGTTTATGAAGTGTTATCTTGGTTCGAATTGTCTTGAACAAAGTGTGGTTTGATGTGCTGTCATTACTGCACAAGAGTGAACAGTCAAACTAATGCCCACTGTCATTAGATAAGCTCCTTTGTGCACTGTCACTAAATAACCCTGTCAACAAGTTGAAGAACTTGAATTACAGATATCCTTTATATGCCCTAATTAATTCATTTGAGCTCCAATTGCCTTTCTCATTAAGCCTCTCACCATCAATTTTTCTGTTTACTGTTTTTCTTGACTGGGAATGTGACCTTAACATCTCACATATTTAGGATGTCATATTTCTCAAACAACCTCATTGTGTGTGTGAAGCCACAAAATATACATTTGTCCAATTTGTTTAATCCTCTTTTATCCAAACACAATAAAACATATATATGGTATAATGCACCGCATTCAAGAAATTAGTTTTTAGGAAGAGGATACATGTGAGCCTCTCTTTTAGGAAACAACATGCCTTAATGCATGTTCAACAGCTGAATGAGAAATTTCAAATAGCAAGAGATAATGCTAACTAATTAATAAATCCTTTATGAGGGACCTGTGTCCATCTTAAAACATGAGTAAACAGCTCTTAACCTGCTAAAGTGTATACTGTCATACCACAGAACAAAAAGAGCAGAAACAAAAATGTCATGAACTCACATTTAGGTTGTAAACTGTTCAAAATTACAATAACATGACTTAAAGAGTGATGTATACAAAGCCAAAAGTCCATTTGTGGCTTTAAGCAGCAGAGCCACCTGGCTAGTCTGTTTATGTACGTGATAAAACAGATTTCAATTATTTACAAGTTTACCCTAATAGATAAGAGGAAAGACACAGGGAGATTGCAGGGCTAGTGCAGGTTTCTCCCTCCTCGGAGAGCCAAAACTAAATGCAGGACGGATCCTCCCTGAATCTTGTAGTCAGCAGCAGTCTTCTCATCATTCCTGCAATAGAGAAAAACACATAAGAAGATTCATTTTTGAATGGATTACTTTCCTCAATATTTTAACTTCAAAATCAAAATGATTAATTAATATTAACGGGGAACTTTACATTTGTTTTCCACTGTAAATTAGTCTTTGCTGTTGTGGTGGGATCCCCTCCTTTTCTTCCACCCTCTCTTTGATTCTTTCCACCTTGTTGAAAAAAAAAAGCGCATAAAAGAAGTAATCCAAATACTTCCAAAGACAGAAATATTCACATTTTAAGGACATTAACACTCATACCTTGTCTGTAGGTTCGATGTCAATTTCTATTTCTTTGCCTGTGAGTGTCTGAAAGACACGATTTAACAAAATATATATAAAAATGTACACATCTGTATCACTTCACTAGTAAAAAAAAAATAATCTGGACAGGACAGGATTTTAAATAGATAATCGGAAATTATCTAGAAGAAGAAATCTTTAGTTAATTCAACCCAAGTCAAATACAGTTTAAGCATGTTATTAACACTGGAAATCATAACCAGGTTAACAGAATATGGAAACTCACATAGCGACAGCTAAAAGCGAGAACAAAAATCGCTTACCTTAACTTTAATCAACATATTGAGGGCTGTATTTTAACTCATACAAGTTAAACAGAAACTAGATAATCTGATCTCATCTGATATTTAAAACAATAGTAATTGCAAATGAACCGACTAAAAACGCTTCCCGTGTATCCGAAATAAACTCCGGGTAGTTTGGTACACCTATAGCAATGGTACAATGGTTCCGCTTTTGGGCGTCTTGTTTGAGCCTACGAAATAAATCCAAATAAAACTCTTGTCTAAATTATATACAAAATTGTAGATTGCTACAGAACTAATTATAATGCAAATGTAGCATACATTCCAATTAGCGAGTAAATGCACTTCTTTTTTTTTTTTTTACCTCCTCTGTCCGGTGTCAGCTGTTGTAAATTAGCTACTAATAACTGATAAAGTAGCATGTTTCAGCAGCTCACAGACTGCGTTTGCACCTCACTCGGTTTGCATCTGATCATGAATAATCTATGGCAATGTTTGTTTGTTTTTTCAGTTACCACAGCATTTGTGATGTCTGAAGATAGTAATAATGGTAATGTTTGTTATGGCACAAGAAAAATAGTACACATAACATCTAAAATAATCCAGATTTAGTGGGTAGTTGTGCTTTAGAGCAGAGTAGTTGATCATTGGCTGGTAGACAAACCACCATGTTTTAAACTAGTTTTTTGTTGTTGCTGGTCCAAGATGGTCTACTTGCTAATAACCTGCTTTGAGACCAGGTTCTAAACATGGATAGGCTTTGTTCAGTTTTCTTCAACTTTGAGGTGTACAATAAAGTAGGCCTACTTCCTCTCTCCTTTTACTATAGATATCCAAGTTACGTGTGGCGAACGGTCTGTTCACGTTAAGTGGAAAATCAACCAATCGATGGCTGGAAATCCTGCTCGTCTTTTCTTGGGTAGTTGCTTTCCTTCACAGTTCTTAAATGTGTCAAATGAAGGAGCAGAGGCAGACTTTCACTATCCACTTAGTGAGTGTGAGTTTAGACGGATGGTAAGTTCACTTCCTGATTTTGGTAATCACAGATTCCTGAAAATATGGTGGTGATAAATTCTTTTATTTATTTTTTCTTCCTTCCGATTAGGCTACATGGAAATACTTGGTGTATGAGAACAAGTTAACCTACAGGCCATTGCCAAAGCCAAACCCTCCTTCTTTCACCTATACAATCAGATGTGTGATTGACAGGTAACCTCACAACTGGGTAGCCTACTACAGGTCTTCACCAGGACTCTCAATCCCAAATCATTCCCATCTATGATGTACAATAATTTTGATTTGGTCTTCAGGCCAAAGGGTTGGACTCCTGCCTTCCAGAGCTCTTCTACTGGTGCCATACAAGGTCATGGAGAACTGGCCTTTCACATGGCAATTCTCAATTGTATGTCGGCAGATCTTGATTCATTGTCTGTGATTTCTAGTTCTAACAATAACTTGCCTATCATAATCTTCTCTCCAGATGATTTCAGTGGCCCTGCAGAATCCAGTGTATTTCCGCAGGGATCTTTTGTCCCTATTTGGGCTGGTGTCAACCAGCAAGCCCACCAGCCACTGGTGTTGCTTCTTGAGGAATGTGTAGCCTCTACAACTATCGAAATCTCCACGGATAGTCTTACTTACCCACTTATCACCAATAAAGGGTGTGTATATTTGTGATTATTTGAAATATCCATTTGTAAGTACTTAAAATAAAGTTAGATCTTCCTTATTTGCTGCAATTTAGTGGCCATATTTTTTATAACTGACTTAAGGTGAACCCATCATAGGTGTCTCGTGGATGGTAAGAAAAGTTTATCCACCTTTTTACCAAGATCTCACTCCTCCTCAATCCTGCTTCACCTTCAAGCATTCAGATTCGCCATGGGACAAGAGGTGAGGGAGTCTCTTCATAGGAATGTGGCAAGTTCTTAAACATCTGAATTTGTTGCTGCCTGTTCTCCCCCACCCTGCAGGTCTATATCCATTGTAAATTAATTGCATGGGACCCTGACAACCTCAACGATGTGAAGAAGGCCTGCAATTATAATAAAGCCAAAAGAGAGTAAGTTTATTATTGATTTGTACTTAAAATCCTTCAATATGCTGACATGATTTATGGGAAAATATCCTATAATCCTTCATTAACAGATGGGAGCTTTTAGATGACCCGTTCAAGAGTTCTCTTTGTCAGTGCTGTGATTCAACATGTGGAGTTCGTGGAAAGAGGGAAACGGATTCCGGTAAATCAAAGGCATAATGCCAAATAACTAATGTTTAAATTGAAAACCCTTTAACATGGGTTTAAGTTAACATGCAATGTGTTGGGATTACAGTACCTCAAGGACTGGTACTAAAGTCTGTTTTAGGACCTTTGACAATTACTGAAGATTACGCATGATTTTACTCTGATGTGCCATCCTTTATCTCAGAGAAAGGTTTGTAATTATGTTCTTTTTTTTTAATGTTTTAAACTATATGGTAGTGTTTTATTTATTTATTTTTTTGGTTTGTTAGGCATGTTTCAGTGGTTTCTTTTTTTCTCATTGGTAGGTTGAGTGGCTGTCTGGAGATGCAGTGGATAATTGACCGGTCAGTGGTGTTTACTCTCTATACATCAGGGATAGGCAACTTCAATCCTGGAGGGTCACTGTCCTGCACAGTTTAGCTTCAGCCCTGATAAAAACTCACCTGACTGTATCTAGTAATCCTGAAAACATTGATTGCCTTGTTCAGGTGTGTTAAATTACGGTTGGAGCTAAACTCTGCAGGACAGTGGCCCTCCAGGACCGAAGTTGCCTATCCCTGCTCTACATGATTTTTTTGTTGATTAAATAACCATTGTGTGCAGTGAACTGATGTTTTCCATCTTTTCTGTAGGTGCTTGATTCATGGTCAGGAGTCATTAGGAGTGGCCAACGAAATCATTAGATTTGTATGACTCATTTTGTTCATTAAAAGACTGTGAAACATCCTTTTAAGTCTATTATTTGAAATTTTGTCCCTGTTGTGATCTCTTTGACCAAAGTGATAAGGGAAGTGGTGTCACATCAATTTTGTCTTCATAAATTACCTCAATATTTTCTTTTGATTACTCCCAGCTAAGGGAGCAGGTTATAGTATACATTGAGGAAATGTTAAAGTCTAGTAGTCAATAATTGTATTCCTTAACTCATCTTTGATCACCAAAATGTTTGATCACCAAATGTTTTTTCCTTAAAATTTCTTCATGCCTTAGGCCCTGTTTACACGAGAACACTCGCGGGTGAAAATATTTGATCAGATGTGCCTTTCGTTTAGATGGCGATGATGTTTTTGGGGCTTAAAAACGCAAAAAAGTGAAACCACCCTCCAGAGTGGAAATCTTAAAAACGCTCCGTCACGTTCCTGCCTAAAGGGTAAAAATGCAAATGTCTGCTAGACAGTTGACAGTGAAGGCACCGATCTGTTCACGGTGGCTCTCGTCGCGTACGCGTTAACGTCACAGGCATGTGCCAGAACAAGAAATATGTCGGATTATTTCCATACGTCATTTGCACTACTAGGGAGAGAAGTAGAAGGAAGGTTGTACGCAGGCGCGTGTACTTGGTGTTGTTGTGTGGCAGTGCTTCACATTTCCACCTAGCCACCTGGAGTGCTAGAATACTACATCGAATTTCACACACTTTTGCGTCACCATATGCACGCAGATTTCCCCCCCCATAACGCTCGTCTGAACGCAGAATAAAGTGATATCGCAACGCCACTTTTGCGTTTTCTCTTCAGATCGTTTCCGTGTAATCATAGCCTTAAAATAGCTTGAATGTAACACTACACCCTTGTCTCATTTAGTATACCTATCTTTGAATATGCAAATTAGCCCTGCCTCCACTCACTCTCACAGCTCAGAGATCCACCCGTTGACAATCACATGTTGCCGTGATTGGTTACATGGTAGTTTGTGACGTCAGAAACACCAGCGATTTCAAAGCGCTATTTTGAGACTGTCTTTGGTTCACTGCAGTTTTGAGAAAATATTTAGCAATGGTGTCGACTTATGAATTTGCAAATGGTTTGTCTTAAAGCATATTAAAAACCACATTGATATATAAACATTAAAAGCTTGCTTTTCACTATGCTCAGGGGTACTTTAAAACTCCCTGAGAAGCTTGGAGTATGTGATCTGTGAAAACATGAAACTGTAGTATAGGCTAATTGTATGCTCAGATGTGAAATGTGTGTAAAAACCACATTAAGCAGATTTCCACAGAGCCTGAGCTTGTAAACAAAAAAAACAAAAAAAGAATTGCTGTAATACCGCCGGGGAGTGGACACAAAGACTAGTACTAAAGAGTTGCCACATTTATGGTTTTAAACCAATGCCGGTTGCCACATTTATGGTTTTAAACCAATGCCGGATATGTGAAAATGCTAGTGGGTTTGTTGTAAAAACCCTTTATAGCATTTGTAAAATTCACAACCAAGATGAATGCCATCCCTATAAAACTAACACACTTGATATGTAGTCAAAAGTTCTTCCAGTTTATATGCATTTGAAAAGATTTTATTTTGCACTCATCCGTTTAACACTACTAGCAATATTTGCCACATGTGATCAAAGCCAGAGCATCAGCAGCTGATGTTCATTAAGCTCATCCAAACAATGCATTTCAGATGGGAATCCTTTAATTAGGTTAGCGATCGAAGTGCTTAAATTGCAGGCATAAATTAGTTTGAAGCATGCAACAGCATATTGTCAAAATGTCTTCCTTTTTGATACTATTTTTTTTCAGTCTGGTTGTTTTCTTAGTGGCACAAGCAGGTAATATGACCCTTGTAGCAGATAGAGCTTTTTAACACCATGCATTGCACACTAATTGCAATATATATCTTAAGTCATCTCCAAATTCACCTCCCTTCAGAAATTACTGTGGAATGTGGCAAAAACTCTATGTCTGTGCGATGGAATGAAGCGAACTCTCAAGTGGATCCATCCCTTCTCCGCCTGGGTGGTTGCCCTCCAACCCAGGTTTCTGTAAAACCTCAAGGATCTGAGGCAGTGTTCTATGCTGAATTTGGGGCGTGTGATATTAGGAGGATGGTAAGTTTAGAATTTTTTTTTATAGTAAAGTAAACCAATTTGCCATTTGATTTAGCCTACTTGTGTCTGGAAGTATGAACCACTGGGTTGTTCGCTAATAACTTGGGTAAACAAAGTGGCTTCCTGTAGGTAATTCACTAAGCCATATTCAAATCTTGAAACTTTTTGGAGACATCATACATGGTGGGGAAAAAGTACATCTGACACAAAGATGACTGTGATTGGGGTATCTTTGCACTGCTGAGAAAAGTAACACTTGTGATGTGAATGACACAGTTGTTTAACTTTAATGTATTGAAATGGCAATAGAAAATGTAAATTTTCTGTGTTCAGTAGTCTTCTCAATCTCTTCCCCTTCATAGGTGACAATCAATGAGCTTGTATTTGAGACTGAGGTCACTTCTACAACGTTGTCAAAAACTGCACCAATATATTACCCTGTGGCCTGTAAATATGAAAGGTGACATTTGTGCTCCATTTTAATCTGTCTTATGCTTGAAGACCTATGTCAATGTAGATAAAAACTGCTGCCTCTTTCTCAGGCCAGAAGATTGGACGCCGCCCCTGTATGATCCTCTGCTGTTTCACACACATGGCCAGGGAGATCTGTCCTTTCGTATGACTCTCATGAAGGGTATGTACTTATTGTATGTAATGAAACATTTTGACTTTCTTCTTGGAAACCGAATAATCTTATAACTAATTTTCTAATTCTAGATGACTTTAGTGCTGTGGCCACTACCACAACATTCTCACTAGGCTCAACAATCCCAATTGCTGCTTCATTTGACCAGAAGACCCATCAGCCATTAATACTGCTCCTGGATGAATGTGTGGCCTCCACAACACCAGAATTGGGTCCAGATTCTCATATTTACCCATTTATTACCAATAAGGGGTATGTGCGAAGACGAGCTGTGCTCTTTCTGGAGCCATAATGTTTTCCTGTTCCACAGCAGTGGCATGATTAAAACGGTTCTTGGTCTTACTACATTTTAAAATTGATTACGGTGTAACTACCATTTTTTTTGTTTTTATTTTAAGGTGTCTGGTAGACAGCAAAAAGACAAACTCCAGGTTTCTGCCAAGAAACCAGATGTCAGAGATCAGGCTGAGTCTTCAAGCTTTTAAGTTTGCCATTGGAGAAGATGCAAGTCTCTGTGCATTTTGTGTTTGTTCGTGTTTGTTTGTGTTTGTGGGTCTTATTTTTATTTTGCACCATCCTCAGGTATACCTGCATTGCAGACTTGTGGCATGGGACCCAAGAGACCTGGATGGTAGCAAAAAAGCTTGTCAATATGACCGGAAAAGCTCACGGTATAATAATTTTAACATGTAATGCTGAATGCACTCTTCAAAAATAAAGGTTCCTATAAAGAGGGGTTTTAACAGTGGAGCAACAATTTCAGGTTCCCCAGAGAACTTTCCAATGATCTGTTCTTAAAAGAACCATATTTAAAGCTACAGTCCGCAACTTTTCCTTTTTTGTCACCATCTCTGTTCGAAATCTGTAACTGCAGTTATTCGCGGAATTATCTTTACATGGGTTGTAAATCGGCATGAAACAGCGCGGATGTACAGTGTTTTGAGGTGAGTGCTGCTGTCAATCACCACGCTGTGTGGATCTACTGTCATTCAGAATCTCAGATTCACTTTTTGAAAGTTTGACCAACATAAGAATTTTTGGTCCCACTTTATATTAAGTGGCTTTATTTACTATGTACTTACATAGAAAAATAAGTACAATGTACTTGTGTTAATGTTGTATTGTAAAACACTTTTGCTGCTATTGAGATGTGATACTGGTAAGGTTAGGGACAGGTGTGGTGTTATGGGTCGATTTAAGGGTAGGTTAAGGTGTAAGGGAAGGGTCAACTGTGTAATTACAAATGTAATTAAATTACAGTTGTAATTACATGCAGGTATTTTCAAAATATGAGTACAATGTAAAAACATGTATGTACATTGTATCAAAGTAGTAACTTCAATGTAAGTACATAGTACTTAAAGCCACTTAATATAAAGTGGGACCGAATTTTCACCGGAAAATGTCTTCTGAACAAGTAACCATTTTTGTTCTGATCAACTAAGGGGGGAAAAGCATTCGACATGACAAGCGATCGTTAGATTTAAACAGCGTGATTTTAAGTTACAGCAACCGTGCAAATTATATGTTGTTCTCAAATTGTTCATGTTAACAACATCAGCATTGCGTGACTAACGTTATTTAATGTTTTATGATTACCTGTGTGTAGTTCAGAATTCATTTTCTCCATAATAGCTACCGTAAACGAGAAAGGCAC
Source organism: Semotilus atromaculatus (assembly GCA_031834385.1). Taxonomy (NCBI): domain Eukaryota; kingdom Metazoa; phylum Chordata; class Actinopteri; order Cypriniformes; family Leuciscidae; genus Semotilus; species Semotilus atromaculatus. The sequence continues at coordinate 33,523,501 of JAULUF010000044.1, read as the reverse complement.
AACAAAGGAAACTCCATAACTGTGAATTAAGAAAACGTACTGTTACAAGATTTAGCTATTGAAATGTCTGTCTTGTTCAGCAGAAAAAAGCCGTCTCTTCTTCCGTTTCGAACCCCTTCAAAACACGGAGTTCACGCACCTTTCAAAAGTCCCGCTGATGTTTATCCTTGTGTTCGCATGAGATGGTTTCTTTCTCTTTCCGCCTTAAATCCGAAGTACGAAGTCTTTTGGGTTTTCTAACTGGGTAATCTCCAGTTGACACTGATTGTTGTTTAGATCTTTCTGGATCCGCCATAAGTTTAATCATGTAAAGTGCTGCGAGAAAAGCCTATCTCTACATCTCCTCACGCGCAGTATAGCCGGCTAGCCGAAACTCCTTTGTGTACAGGTGTGACGTAATGACGCAAAGACATGCTCGAATTTCCCGCGGAAACCCACCAGTACCACTGGAATTAAAATCATTATTACAAGCTAACCGTTTTGAATCTAGCGACGCAAGCAGATAGTTTTGAACACTGGCTGAAGATTTTTTTTTATTATTATTTTGGATTGTTTTTAACTTAAAGTTACGGACCGCAGCTTTAAGTGAACTGAATTTAAAGAACCCTTTTCAAGGTTGCATTGGTAAAGTTTCTTCATGAAGAAACCGATGCCATTTGGCTAGAAAAGAAACGTGCAGGCCTTTTGTTTTTCCAGGTGGGTGTTGCCTGATGATCCATCCCAGAGTTCTCTCTGCAGCTGCTGTGACACTGACTGTCAAGGAAGAAAGAAAAGAGAAATAACAGCAGGTGAATGTTCCCTGTTTTTGCTTAAAATATGAACCATGATTAAGTGATACTTCCATAAAAATAATTTGGGCACCATTTTAGGAGTTTGTGAATCAGAGTAGGCTATTTATCTGAGTTTTACTAATGGACAAACTGACTTCATATCTACAGATTCCTCTACTTTAACCTCTGTGCTTGGGCCTCTTGTTGTTGAAAACTGAGGACCAGGTCATGGTTTTGGCAAGGTTTGCAATCTTTGCTATTATTATTATTATTTCTATTTAAGTGACATCTGTTTCATGTTTAATTGTTTTCAAAGATGGGCTCCTCCAAGGTGCTGGAGTTGTTTTGGACGTCCTGATGGAGCTCTCTGTGCCTTTTCAACTTGTGTTTCTTGAGAGAAATAAACTATTATAAAGTGGATGCTGTTCTTTATTCTGTATAGTAGTGAATATTGGCTTGTGGACACATTAAAATATATTTTATACCCTCCAACATCTTTTTTGAGTGACTGGTACAGAAAACTGAAATTGCTGCTGAAAGACAAGTGACACTGCTTCTCGTGCAGTTGTGAAGAACATGGGGATTATGCATTTCAAAGACTCTTTTTAAAACTAAGTTTTCTAACTTCTGTAAACTGGCCACGAGATGGCGCAATGTTTTTTACTTTGGCGCCATCCAGTGACGTGACGCTTACGTTCACTCGACGCCAGTGTGTGATGTATTACGTTACTCTACCAACTACAGGTAAATTATTCCGAAACATTCCACTCGTAAAACTGGTTTAAACTATGACTAATTATTTTTAACGAATTGGGTAATTTGCTACTCAATGAGTGGCATTAAACCTTTTTAATAACATGAAGTATGTATAAATATCTTCCGTTAATGGCTAGTTTCCCCCCTTGGTGGTCTTTTTTTTTTTTTTTTTAGAGTGGTGAAATGAACTGGTTTCACTGTAACAACTGTTTTGTGAGAGAAGGGGAAAAATTCGTTGTGTCTAGCTGTGGCCATATATTTTGTGAGAACTGCGTAAATACAAGTGAGTCCGGAAAAAGTTACAAACAATACGTTAATTTCGGGATGTGATAATTTTACTTTTTTGTAATTTGCGCAAATAATGTGAATCATTAAAGTTGAATGTGTTTTTCTAAAGGGCAGTGCCGAGTTTGTCATGCCAACTGTAACTACCTACACATATCTGATCAGGTGAGTCGAGTCCACTGAGAAACCAGATGATTTCAGGCACATTCACACTGCTGGCTCTACTCCACAGGGGGCCCTGGGTGGGTCTGGCCCACCCCCCAACTTTCAGCCCACCCTGAGGGTCCCATGGTTCACTTTGAAGCTGGGCCTGGTGGTCAGACTTGTTTTGAGTGCTAAATACAATTATGTCCATCCATACACTGTTTTGCTATAGAAGAGAGTGACATTAAGGTTTCAAGTCACAGCTGAATTAGTGAGTTCAGTTGATGTCGACTGTGGTTTCTTTCATACAGCACACAACTAGTCACGTGACATATAAGGAGGCTACATGCTAAGAAGCCTTTTTTTGTATGTTAAAACTGTCGACCTTTCTTGGAATGAAAAACTGCATAAAATAGTGATATAATGAAGAATTTTTCAAATTGAATAAAACGAGGATGAAAGCAGATAGAGTTGTCTGAAATAGCTCAGAATAAAAATGAAAACCTTTAATGGATTACAATATTAATATTTATTATTATTTGTCATTATGGTTAAAAGCATTATTATTAGTTAGAGAAAATATTAACTTAACTTCCTACACAAACAATATTTATTACCCATTCCTTCCACCCTCTGTGTTTCTTACATATTCTTTCATTTTGTGAAGATGAAGCCTCAGGAAAAGATGTTTTTCAAAGATCCAGTGAAACTCGTTCAGACTCGTCTGGAACATATTGGACAGGTCTCAGTCATTTTCTGCTTATCAAAATACATTTCATTTGTCTCAATTCATTAATAATCGAAAGCTTTTGGAAGGCTAGAAAAACCCAAGCATTTGCTGTGAACTCTGGTACACAAAATCATCATATGTCACAGTGACATCAAACCCTAAGCAAACACAATTCTGCCAGTTATAAATGAAGGAGATGTGTTTGTTTCAGATTGCTAATTTTCAGAAAAGGCAGAAGGAGCGAGTCATTGCTTTCTTAAGAAGCAGGTCTGCGGAACTGGAACGAAAGCTAAAAGAAGTTCGTGATCAGTGCTACAGGTGGTAATTAGATCTGAGATATATTCAGTGGCACTTAAAATGGGACTGTTTAGTTACTTGTGCTTTGTTTAAGGCAAGTCTCTGAGCTGAAACTAGAGAACGAAGAACTAAAGAAGCCGCTTTCTCAGAGGAGGGTGAGAGTGTCTTATTGCATGTCCCTCACTTGCCTTCTAACTTACGTTCTCTTCAGATGTGATCATTTTTCTCCCCTTCACACAGACATCTCCTGGGAGGTTTCCGATTAATGGGTAAATACAGATAATTGTCTACGTGCATACATGTGTGCCTTAATATAATATAAACATTTAAAATATTTTCTCTCATATATAGAGGAACTCCAAGAATGATTCTTCCTGTGGCTGTCACATCACCAGGTAGCAAGTTTCATTTGAGACAGAAACCTCACTTCTAAACACTGTAAAGCTCTTTATATTTTGTTCTTATCACATTTCATTTCCCATTACATTTCTAGTTACACCTCGCTCTAGAGCTGTCAGGTAGGTTGCATTCTATCATCTCAATTATTTTTAAACAGTATTATTGCCTTCCCTCAAATAATACTATCCAATTCTGATTGTCATGCAAGTTCGGGTGACACTTTGGAGAGGTTTAGACATTCCAGACTCGGCATGACAGTGAGTTAGCTGCTCTACTATATTCTATTATATAGTTTATTTAGTTTAATATAGTCAGTTATCAGTATAAGCAAAATAAGGAATCATTGTGTCTGTGACTGTTTTACATCTTATTTGTTCTAGACACCCCCAGGGTCATCCATCTCTATGTCAAGCATGAGTTCAGTACATGAGCATGGTTTCAGTAAGTGAGGAATAGTGACATTGTTAATCATATCTGTCAGATATCATTATTTGAGTTCATAAAGTATCCATGGTGTCATTCAAGGTGGACACTCTACTGTTTAGACTCTCTACTGTTTGTATGCTTATGTTCTCTTTTTATCTTAAAGGGACACCCAGCTCAGTTAACACTCCTACAAGGTAACGTTTTATGCATTTACCAAGACTAAACATTTATAGTGCCCGAAAGTGACAGTTTTCACACTTGTAAATTGCACTGTCCATCTTCCCTTCTCATAATTTTTAGGTCCCAACATACAACCCCAAACAACTTTCAGTTCCAGCTTCTGGCTAGACCTACACTCCAGTCTCCACGGCCATAATCAATAATCCTTTTTAGCCTATATGGGTCATTAAAAAGCTACTTTATAACTAATGCAGCACCTACATCACCCAATAAATGGGTGATATTCTTTGCATCATATAAGTAGACAAAATTATATTAGCCTTTTATTTGAAAAATAATTGTAAGTTTAGTTAAATGTGACAAATAAAAGCAATACGAGTCATAAATGTTTTCAATTTACTTTGGCACCTCAGTTTTACAGTTTTTCTAATTTTTTGAATGAGGTTATTGCTAGAATTGAAATTATACATATAGACAAAACGTAACTTTTCCAAATGAAATAGAATTGCAATTCCATTCAACATTTTTGTTGAACACTTCATACAAAAACACATCAACATTTGTGTAAGCTTGGCTCAGTTACAAGAAGGTTGTCAGAAATAAATGAAATGCATTTTTCCCCAGTGTATTATAACAAAGCATATCAAACAAAAGCTACAATATGAAAGGAACGAGAAAGAGGAATGTCTTCAATAACTCTCCAGCATTATTGATTTATTTTATAATTATAAATAATAGATGTATTATGGTCCCTTTTTATAGATTGAGTTTTATAACAAAACTTAGACATGGTTCTACAAATATACACTTTAGCATACCAAAAGATCTGAGCTTCTAGCACACATAACCAACACTTGTGTGTCGGTGTTGATAAGTGAAATACTGATCTATTTTAAACCTTAGTTTAATACTAAATATAGTTATACTCCAAATATTGTGAATAATTTGCAGTTCAAGCCATTTCATACCCCAATTGCCTAATTCAAATGTCGTGTAATTACCACATTTGATAAGACCTATTTGATAATGTTAAGAGGATAATTGGACAGAATGCAACAGTGAGTTAAACATAAATGGTCATGTTTTATTTTGCCACCCTGAAACACAAATTTACAGACAATAAGGCACAAGATTTTACAAAAGCCATGGCTTTTGTTGTCTTTTCATTGGATACTGAACAAATCTGCCGTGGAGTAGGGATGTATTCAAATAAAACGTTTATTCACAATGAAGTAGAGAGATTAGAGAAATGGATCCATAAACCTCTAAGTGCGGAATGTTAGCGCATTGGAAGGGGAAAAATATATTGTAAACCTAAGGTTTAAATTGTTTAAGAGGGAATCAATATACAGTGCCATATGGATCTCTGAATTAAACAAAAACGTACTCACATTGCTAACATTTCTGGCCCAAACATTTAAACTACAGTACCTAATAGATAACCAAACCAAAGTTTCTGAAAATAAACGGTTAGAGCATCATGTCAGTTCTAAGAAGCAGCAATTAAGGCTCTAAAAGATTACTAACAATAATAGCATAATAAGGGTAATACTTCGCAGTGAATGTAGTCAAATAGTCAGTAAAGACCGAAAATACATTACAATTTTGCATTTTCAATACTGCCTGTCAAATAGGTAACAAATGATATAGTGACTGTTGAAGAAAATACTTAACATTGCTATTTTTTAACAGTGGAAAAGAGGGCATTGCATGAAGTGATTTTATACTGTGCCTTCAAACGGGTCTTGTCTAATTACAGGACTCACAGCAGATTAACAGACATGATCACAAACGGTTTTCTTTATATTAATCAATAACTGTGAGCTCTGTGTCCAGTGTTGTACTGTCTTTAGACGCAAACCAGTCTCGCACCTGTTGGTAACTCATTTTGGACTTTCGGCAGAGATGGTCAAGGTCTTTCTCTTGTAATGGTCCCGTCTGTTGATAATACAGCTCCAACGGACTGATGTCTACAGAATCCGGTGCAGACTTCGGTGTTTTTGTTGTGCTGTTCCCTTGTGACTTACGTTTCCTGTTGCCTTCACTTCCTGGGGTTCCACTGGCATCGGCAGCAGCCCCTCCACTTTGTAACAATGCTATCTCGGCAAGCACTTGTCCACGTACGTCAGCATGCACCCAGCGTACATGGCCATTTTTTACAGCATAACGCGTGTCCCCAAACCACTGGATAATGTCAGCACGAGGCAAAGACGTTATTTCCACTAGCTGTGTGTATAAGTCACTCTTTGGCCATGGGCATTTATGGAAGTATTCCTTTAAGATGGCCAGTTGCTCTTTTGTTTTCCTTGGTCGTCCAGCCACTGTTAATACTGAAGAAGGTGAGGAGTTGTCCAAGGGGTTTAGGGAGTTGTTCAAAGTGTTTGCTTTGACAGAGCGTGCAGATTTCGACGACCTGGCTGAGTGTTTTTTAGATGGGGTGATGGTTGGAGAAGAAGAAGAGGAAGTGGGTGCAGCTGGCTCCGGAGGTGTCACACAATGTCCCTCACTTTCCTGTTCGCTTCCTACTTCTTCATTATTCTGAATCTCACTTTCCTCTGAACATTTCTCCTCATCTTCTATTGCTCCATCTTCAAATGCCTCAAGAGTGTTAGACAGGAAAAGCTGAAAAAACTGAGAGCTCCTCTGCCGATTCTTTCGCGATCCTGTTCTTTGCCTGGTCTGTTCTTTGCCTTCATTGTCAGCATGCTTTGTAGTTTGTTTTTTAGTGGTGAGAGGAAGAGGCTGAACCTCCTGAGACTGAAGTAATAGACTACAGTTGGGTTCATTTTTTTCTCCTTGAGAAGCAGAGAAGGACGTTGTCAATCCCCTACCATTTCGCAGCTGGTAGCGACTGTCACTAAACCATTTTCGAATCTCATTACGAGTTAGGCTCGTCTCCTCTTGTAAACGCTGGAGCTCTGTCTCATCAGGCCAGTTCTCTTGTAGGAAACTCTTACGCAATGCAGCTAACTGGGCTTTGGACTTTTTGTAGCGTCCATGCCGTGGCTGCTCAGATCCAACAGGAGATTCTGTAGAAGTAGGTGGGGTAGCTGCTTGAGGTGTTTCGGGCATTTCTACTGGGTGTCGGTAGTAGTACGAATCCTGGGGAGGAGGGAGAGATGAACGGAAACGTGAGGGAGCAGGAGAGAGCTTTGCTGGTTCTGTGCTTTCAATTTTATGTCTTTTGCGAGGCACTTGTGGACTTTGCGCTAGATCTTCTACGTGGTCTTCTGTTTCTTTAAAATCCTCAATTCCCTTTTTCCTCTTCATAGTGCCCTCTTTGTGTGTCTCACTTGTTTCTCCGGGTCTAGCCAGCTTAAGCCGTGTCTCTTCAATGTCCTCCGATGCCCAGCTGATTCCATACTTGATGCGTTGCACCATGAACCATACTTTGACTTTATCTAGGGGAAGAGCACAGACACGGGCAAGAGTGCTGACCTCTTGAGATGTTGGATAGGGGAAGGTGTTGAAGGCCTGAACAAGTTCAGGGACACTATCTAACTCACGTGTTTGATCGGACTGTGTCCAAACTAGCTTCAGTCCTTCAGATACCAAAGGAAGACATACTACAGAGTTATTATTAGTGCTGAAGCTTACTGCAGCGCTGCCATTGCTCTCTCTTGGTCTGCGATTAGAGGGGCTTGCATGTTCCTTTCCGTCTGAATTGTGGTGTGGGGATTTTTGCAGCCGTGGACTGGTGAGGCTTCCGTCTTGTCTTTTTGCTGCCACCCCTCTCAGAGAGATAACTTTCAAGTCATGGTCAGTGTGCGTCGCCATCAGAGATGTCACACCTCTATTGCCACAGACTGAAAGAATGACAAAGAAACAGTCAATTGACAATGAATACAATTTAGAAAGCATTTAAAAAATATATTCCTAATGGTAAGTATAACAAAGAACAAAGAAGTTTATTGGCAGAGTAAGACTGGTCTCATAATTAATTTGTTTTGGTAAAATATCAAACTATTCAAATGTACAATGGAAAATAATAGATTGAATATTACAACACATACCAGTACAATCTGGATTTGTAGTCATTCGAGTTGGTTGTTTTTGGTGGTTTGGGGTGTATGTAAAACTGGTAAAAGCTGACCAGTGCAGCACTTTATTGATGAATGAAAGTCAATCAAGGCTTTTTTTGTGACTTTTACACTCATTGTGAAATGGCCAGATTAGAAACTGCAGTTGCCCTCATAAGCGCCATCACACAGCATAGTAGGCCATGTGCACCATGCCTTTTCTTGAACAGTAATTTTTTGTGCACTTAAAAATCCTGCTTGTTGTTTGTAAGCCAGATTTGTTAGGGGTGAAGAGGTTGGAATGCTGGGGGGTGGTGGGCTGTTGCTGGCTGATGGGTGCAAGGATGATGCTTTGGGGAGGGGGTTAATGGGTGGGGTTCTGGTCAGACTTTGATTGGTCAAATCTACAACAGAATTGTTCAAAGAATTTGCAAGATCCAGCCAACCTTACCTCAGGAAATCTTACATTATTGATGCCTATCCAGAGACTGAGTTTCAAGGAACATCATTCATCAAACTCCCTAAAAGTCATTAAACTGGAACTTTATGGTCAAGTCTACAGTCCAGCCACTGACTTTCCTCTCTAAAGTTGAAAGAAGGACAGATGTCACCCCCTTCCCCCTGCCGTTCTCTTCCACACATTAGCCTTTTATTAAAGCCTGTCGTATACTCTACACCAATGCACACCCAACCCCCACTTTGGCAGACTTGGGCAAAAGAGATGGGGGCCCTGCCCTTCACAGCTCTCTTGCCCCTTTCCAGTGCACGTAATGGTCCACTTCCCCCGTTTGCCTAACCCCGTAGAACCATATAGAAGTTCGTTTAACCTTCCAACAGATGGCCAAAAGGATAGTAGGAGTCGGTCTCGGTTAAATAAAGGTAACAAAAATTATAGCAATTTGTCAACCTGGTTTGTTTGCCAGTTTTGCTGTTTGCCTAAATGTCTACCCAACACAGCTCAGACTACAGAGAACACATTGGTTAACTTAAATTTTTTATTCTGTGCTAAAAACATTGTCTAATCATGACATGAGATGATTTCTCAGTGTTTGTCCTGACTAAGGCACCTTAACTGCTTATGGTCTCCAATTTCTAAATGAACGACACAGTACCCATAATTGACTCACCTTCAAGCCATTCTAGGTGTAGATGACTTTCTTCTTTCAGCCAAACACAGTCTGAGTTATATTTAAAAAAATGATCTGGCTCTTCCAAGCTTTATAATGGGAGTACCCTAGATTTTGAAGCACAAAAAAAAAAAATTCCATATGGCTCCAGTGGGTTAAAGGGTTAGTTCACCCAAAAATTAAAATTCTGTCAGTAATTACTCACCCTCATGTTGTTCCAACCCCATAAGAGTTTCGTTCATCTTCGGAACACGAATTAAGATATTTTTGATTAAATCTGAGAGCTGGAACACTCCTCCATAGGCTTCTAAGGGACTGAAACTTGTTCCCCCGAAAAACTATTAAAGACATTGTTAAAATAGTCCAAGTGACTACAGTGGCTCAATCTTAAGTTTATCAAGCGACGAGAATACTTTTTGTGCGCAAAAAAACCCCAAAATATCGACTTTATTCAACTATTAAATTTCCTTCTCGGTCGGCCTCGAGTGAGTTCTCGTAGCAAAACTGCGTAACGCTTCTGTGGTGTACGTCACACGCATCACACACATGACCAGCGTCGGCCAATAGTGAGCCTGCGTGTGACGTAGCCCTACGCTATCACATTACGTTAACTGACGAGGCCCACAGAGAAGGAAATGAATAGTTGAAATAATGTCGTTATTTTTGTTAGTTTTTGCGCACAAAAAGTATTCTCGTCACTTAATAAACTGAAGATTGAGCCACTGTAGTCACTTGGACTATTTTAACGATGTCTTTAATAACTTTTCAGGGGAACAAATTTCAGTCCCTTAGAAGCCTATGGAGGAGTGATCCAGCTCTCAGATTTGAACAAAAATATCTTAATTCGTGTTCCGAAGATGAACTAAAGTTTTACGGGGTTGGAACAACATGAGGGTGAGTAATTACTGACAGAATTTTCATTTTTGGGTGAACTAACCCTTTAATAAAGTCCTTCTGATATAAAGCAATACGTTTTTGTAAGAAAAATATCCATATTTTTTACTAAAAACTATAATAACTGGCTTCCGGTAACGGCCGTACACAAGTCGAGTTCCGGAAGAGTGACCGCTGACCCGACGAATGACATAGGATGTAGGAGTAGCGTAAGCTTAGGTGAGAGTAGCCGCCTTTTCCGGTTCAAACAAATAGGGCTGAGCAACAAACTCAAGCTCACCTTCTCTTGTATCAAAATCCTCCGACTTTTCTCTTTCAAAATTCTCGTTTTAGACTTCTTATTTGAGATCTTCTGCGCTTTCGAATACATCAATACGTTGGTTCAGAGATTACTCAGCCTTGTGTACGGCTGTTACCGGTAGCCAGTGATTATGGTTTATAAAGTTATAAATATGGATATTGTTCTTACAAAAACACATCGCTTCACTTCAGAAGGTCTTTATTAACCCCCGGAGCCATATGAATTACTTTTATGATGGATGGGTGCACTTTTTTGGGCATCAAAATCTAAGGTAACATTCACTCCCATTATAAAGCTTGGAAGAGCCAAGATATTTTTTAATATAAGTGATTGTGTTTGGCTGAAAGAAAAAAGTCATATAGGGTGTCTCGAGGGTGAGTAAATGTTGGGATAATTTTCATTTTGAACTAACCCTTTAAGTTTTAGCTTGTTGAAACAGCATCCTATGACTTTAATGAGCCCAAAACAAAGCTGAACTGTGAACCACAGAAACAGATTTTTCCAGTAGTCTACTTGAGCACAGTTAGGCAATACTGATTGGAAAGGCTTTACCAATGTTAGGCAATTTACCACTACACGCAACAAGCAGGCCAGTCATCTACAAAACAAGTTGGAGGTGAACTTGACAGGATAAATTCCAGACCGCCTGTGGTGACCTCATTTATCAGATGATGACTTGGAATGACTCGACTAAGCGTAAAGTCCCTTGAAGTCAGAGTAGCTTTTGTCATCACATTGTTTAGCAGCGTTACCATTTGTACTTATGTCCAATTTACAAATATATGAACTTATGAAATATATTTTTTACAAATACATTCACAAGTTCACATATTTTCCTAAGTTTAGTCTGAAATGTGAGATACTCAATATTAATATGGTCCAAATTAATTAATAAATTATGTGAGAATTCATTTTTAATATAATTTGTGAACATGAACAATGGTATATCATACATCCACTCTATTAAACAGAGATGCATTGCCGTTTACTACACTAAAACTTGGTTAGACTTGTTGGAAATTGCGTCATTGGCCGATGTTTGTCCATGGCCTCTATTATAATCAGCTTATGTTGGGAACTTTTGACGCAGGTCGTAGGGTGTGAGATGAGATCACTTCAGTATGTATTTATCCAACAAACAGTAAGCAGGTGTAAGGGCCATCGTGGGCCGAATGCTTCAATAATAAACCAGGGTTTATGCCAAGTTCTTTTACTCAATCCATTTCGTGGCGTAGGATCCGCTCACGCTTCAGTTACGCACATAAACAAACTCCCGTTGTTCCACCTAACCACACATTCCCCGTTGAACCTCGTTCAAAACAAATGCTTCAAATAATGTGAACGCGACGCTAAACAAAATCGCCTGACCCATCGCGTGGCTTTCAGGGTCCAATAACAAGCCTAGACTCGGCTACGCTTTAAAAACTTCACGAATGTAAATTGTAGCAGTTCGCGTGAAACAGCAACTCACCGCTTGAATTTCTCTCAAGGTTGTATGTGGATACGCCACTTCAGATGGTCTGTATTATACGTTGTTGCTTTTGTTCTGGAAATCCCGAAGTGTTTTTCGCCTGTCCGGTCAGACCGAGGCTAGACAGAGAGGATCAGGAAACTCTCGGACCAGCCCCCTCTTTCTCATGAAACGACGGTGCAGTGCTCGAGCAGGTCCAATCCGGGAAGGAGAGGGATGGGAGGAGGAGCACAGCTGAAACTTGGCCCCTTGAATGCACTTCCCATCTGTGATGTGATTACCATGTGAATTGTGCCATATGAAAAGTTTTAGGAGTCTCCAGGTAAGGCTGCAAATCATTATTCTTTGATCAGACATGTTATTAGATATAACTTTATGAATGTTAGAGTTCAGGAAACAGCAATTAATTGAATCTACAAATGAGTAAAACAAACCCCTTTAGAGTAATACAACAAGAGCTCTTCTTGACTTCACATAGGGGTCCTGATCACCCTTTATTTTGCTTGCTTTGACTAATACATGGCTACCCACCAAATATATAAATAGACATTAATTATTGATTTGAGGTGAAGTAATTTAGAATTTGATAAAGGTAAGTGTCCAGGAAAACTAATTTAACTTATTACACGGCTGAATTACTTGAAATATTTATTTGATTTACATTATTTAGCATACTTGTAGAGAACGGAGAGGCATAACATGAGCACAACTGTATAAGTTTTCCCAGATGAGTGGACAGTTATGAAGTGTTACCCTAGTGTGGCTGAGTGCTGTTGACCAATCAGAAAAAATTATTCAAGAGCAATATATCAATCTCTCGAAAATACAACACAAAAGACTAGTAAAATTTTAGTATTTATTGAAATAAAATGTTAGTATACATTCATGTAGGCCCCTGTTACAATTAATTATTCTCTTTCAAGTTAAAACCAGTATATTTAAAAGGGTATATTTTTTTTTTTTTATTGTTTTAGAAAACAATAAGTTGTGACAAATAATGTGCTGATGAATTGTGCAATAAGTGTCTTCCAGACTCAGCTACTGTTATTTTAATAAGTGCTTACTCCTTTGTAAAGATGGACATTACAATAATTTTAGAAACATTGGGGAAAAAAAAGACAATTATTAAAAATCAAGCTTTGTTTCTGCATGTTAAAATTTTCCGCTGCCAAGACTCAGCATGGAACGAGGCACTCTGATGAATGAAGGAGTGAATACGGAGAGCCAGGACACATAGGGTACCTGGGAAAAGACGAACTTCAGAGAGGTGTAGTCCACGACACTGCGGCCTGGAAAATAATCAAACACTGAAGGATTTTGGAACATCTACAGTACATCTATGCATCTTTGTTTATAACTGGAAGCACCATCACTCCAGCATAAACATCTATCACCGTACCATCAACATCCGTGAGTCCATAGCGCCGAGCCAGGTCACAGGTCATCAACACTTGCCCAGTCATGGACATCAGACTTGTATCTGTTTGTCACCAAGAAGTAGAAAGTAACAAGTAATACATTTAGCATCAATTTGCCTTTCATGGTAATTCATAACCATGGTAACTTTAACCGCTCATTAAATCTTTTTTTTTTTTTTATCCAACCTTTGGCCAGCTCAACTATGCATCGTCCACTAAACTCCGTCGTCTCACCCTTACTGAAAACTTCCTTGAACTGTGAAACAGATTGTAAACAAAAATATTTAGTTTGTAATATCATAATCACACCCATTTTATATGAACTTTAAAACCAATGCTGATTAATATCTGGGATAAAATGAATATGGCTTACTTTGGGATCCAAACCTTGAGGTGCCTCATGAGATATATACTGATTAACTAACTCAGTCTGAACTGCCCCTGGCCAGAGGCTTACAGAAACCACACCTTTCTTCTTCAGCTCTACTGCCATGTCTGCTGCCATTCTGTCACACTGAAGAAAAGAACCAAAAGAAAGATGGAACATAAATGCTCTGAGAATAATGAAGGAATAGTCTTCAAAAAAAAAAAAAAAAGGAATGTAACTGAGAATGCATTCTGTGCAACTGAAATAATCTGGCTTTCAAATATGAGATGCTGAAAAGAACTGCAAATATAGAATCTGTAATGTTGTGTGCACTGACTTACTGCGGCCTTGCCGACCCCGTAGGGTACATTAAAGAGATAGCGCATGCCACCCATGGATGATATGAACACAATCAAGCCCTTGCCCTGAGCCACCATCATCCTTGCAGCATACACTGAGCAGAAATAGTGACCCCTGTTAAAACACAGTGACCAATGATCTCTGATACGGCTCTCAAAGGAGGACTAAGCAAATTAATTGTTATGAAAAAGTCATTTTGTGATTTTTCAATATGATTCAATTCATTGCGCAGTATTGCTTTAAAGGAGAAAATTGTTTTGTACATTTGGAGTGCTGTCAGTACAGAGAACAACGACAAAAATCGATGTTGCCTACACCGTGTTATCGTCTTTTTAAAATGTGCTCCCTGTTGACTTCAATGGGGCTTAAACCTGAAAGTCAAAGTTTTAAACCTGCTTTTAGCCTCTTAACATCCTTGATATGTCATTACAAGTGCACAGCCACGTGAGTGGTGTTATTAAGAGTGAACACAGTCAATCTGACTGCAGTAGATGTGAAAGATATTAATAAAAATGATATTAATTCAGCCAGCTCACATACCTGTATTTATTTCCTGTTTTCGGTTGAAGTCCACAGTAGTCGATTGTGGAGTTCGCGTGCGCGATCATTGATAACTTAGCAACAGTGGAGACTCAGACTGTCAGCTGTCAGCCGATGACGGTGCTGTGTGGTGTTCTGAGAATATCAGCTCAAATGGATAGTTCATCCGAATCAGATGTTGAACACACGGAGGAGGTTTTAGAGTTTGATGATCGCGCGCGCGAACTCGACAATCGACTACTGTGGACTTCGACCGAAAACAGGAAGAAAATGTGAGCTGGCTGAATTAACATCATTTTTATTCATATCTTTCACATCTACTGCAGTCAGATTGACCGTGTTCACTCTTAATAACACCACTCGCATGGCTGTGCACTTGTAATGACAAATCAAGGATGTTAAGAGGCTAAAAGTTGGTTTAAAACTTGCCCCATTGAAGTCAACAGGGAGCAAATTTTAAAAAGACGATAACACTGTGTAGGCAACACCGATTTTTGTCGTTGTTCTCTGTACTGACATCACTCCAAATGTACAAAAAAAAGGAGCTCAATGTCAAAATTGACCGGAGTTCTCCTTTAAGGGTCAAATTTTGATGTGGTTCGGTACGAGATGCCCCAATATACTCACAACGAAGTTCTTTTTCCTTCGATTTGTGTGACAAAGTGACAAAGTCTTCAAAAGTATTTAAAAATTTTTCTACATCGGTCATGCATTATATTTCATTATGTTATTTGGAGTCACCTCCAGATCTGTACTGTACCTGAGTCCAGTGTTGTTGATGGTGTCCCAAATATCTGGATCCACCTCCCAGAACTTTTTGTTCATGTTGTCGAAAATAACCTAACATACAGACATAAATACAACAATAACAAAAAAAGTTATTTTATGAAACAATCAAAAGTAAAAAATAAATCAAGTTTACAAAATCAAAATATTTGTTCCACTGTTAGCTGTAACTGACCTGTACACCAGCGTAAGCATTATTCACCAACATGTCAAGCCTGCCATTTTGCTCACGCTGGACACGTTCGAACAGCTCCTTGATGTCATCCTCTTTAGAAGAGTCACAGACCACAGGGAGACACCGGCCACCTCTCTCTGTCACCTGTCATCATGAAAATAAAAGAAGAATGAAACTAGTATCACCTTCCCCAAGTTGCACAAACCACAGAGGGTTATTAATGTTACAATCAATAGCCAGTTTCCAAACCTCAGCTGCTGTCTGCTTTATAGTTTTCTCCTGTCGACCAGTGATGTACACAGTAGCACCAGCCTCAGATAACTGAAGGGCAATACCTCTTCCAATTCCTCTGGAAGCACCAGTCACCACACAAATCCATCCTGATAGTGCCATCTGAAAAACACAGATTGATGTCTGATTCATAAAGCGGTACTTTTGAATTAGATCTTTGAATTGGTTCACACAATTTATATAAACTATTCATTTAAAGACCTGTTCACACCAAGGACAATAACTACTGGAATCACTTTCAGAAAGATTTTTTTCCCAGCTGATTGACAGCCAATCAGAATCCATCCTGTTATAAAGCAAGCGCTCACTGTAGAGCCAAGAGACGTCCAGCTCCCCCTCTCTGGACGACATGGGTGCGGAGCTTGACCCTGTCCAGCTCCACCTCTGTGGATTTCATGGAGTTAGCTTGACCTAATTAGGGATAGGGTTATGGGTAGTGTTAGGGTGTGGCTGGCCCTTTAAGCGCCACCCATTATATCCAGAGAGGGGGAGCCTGACATCAAACTCCACCCATTGGCTCTGCTGTGTGCTGCCTCTCCTTTAAAGACCTTGAGCATTTAAAGTGGCAGATGACAAAACTGCAGCACCTGCTTATAAACAGAATGTTATTGTGCGTTTATGTGAACACTAACATAGTTATGATATACTATATATATTATACTATATATACTATCGATATATTTATGATATCGTCTTTATACTGTTTACGATTTTACACTGTCTAGGTCCAGCGGATGACCTATGACCCAACACAAGCATATTGACAAAAGTCTAAAACAAGATTTTTTTTTTAAGAAAAATGTCAGAGGATTTCGATATAAGAGAAGAGGAGCTTGAGTTTGTTGCTCAGCCCTATTTGTTTGAACCACGAGAGGCGTCTATTCTCACCTAAGCTTACGCTTCTCCTACATCCTATGTCATACGTCGGGTCAGAGGTCACTCTTCCGCTGGAACTTGACCAGGATATTTTTAAATATAATTCTGATTGTGTTTGACTGAAAGAAGAAAGAAACACATAGGACAGCTTGAGGGTGAGTAAATTATGGAATAATCTTTGGATGAACAAACCATTTAAATTTTATATATCAATTCTTTAGGTTCCAAATACGTTAAGTCCAATGAGCTGTATCATGGCTGATGATCACAAACTCAACTATGTGAAATTACAATAAACATGCTTATTGATAACCACAAAAAAAAACAGAATTAGGCATATGTGTTAGTAGCTAATGTGCCAAGTAACCATGTTTTTTAAAAATATATGCAAATTTAAGGAATGTCCTGAGGTCTTAGTAAATGGGCATACAATACAAAATTTGGACGAATTCAAATATTTGGGTGTTACCCTGGACCCAACGCTTACATTTAAAGGTGCTATGTGTAACTTTTCTACTAAAATGAATCCTTTTTTTAATTGCCTGTGTGTGAAGGGGTTGTAATCACACATTACAATGATCCACTTTTCAGGTTTTGCTATTACCTCTGAAGGCCAGTATTGCTGTGTCTATGTGAAGGCTCCGGGTTGGATTTACCGCGAAATCCATCGGCTGTGACGTGCATGTGTGCTCCCGAGCCTCTCTCCTATACAGTCTATTGTAGACGGTCAGGGAGTTACGTCCGGTCAAAGGCGCACGTTTTTTCGGCTTATATCTCGGTCAATATTTTATCAATATTTCCAAGACTCAAATCGTTCGTAGTGCTGGATGGGGCCTTTCGAACGAGCCCACCCCTGAGGTCCAACTCGCCCGGGTCCCCGAGTTATAGCCGTTCGAAATCAGGGGTCCCAGCGAATTTGGAAACTTCTGGAAACGCAATCTGAAACTTCACCGCTAGAGGCCGCTAAAAACTACATATAGCCCCTTTAAAAACATGTTAAAAAATGTGTAATGTACTGAAATTTAATCTTATAAATATAAGAAACTCTCTTACCATTGTGGCATCAAATGCCTACTTAAGTGCAATGATTGTTCCACACTTTTTGTATTGCATGACAAGTTGGTCTCAAGCAGGACAACCTTTGTTAAGACAACCTTAAGACCACTTGAATCATTTTATAAAGTCCCCGTGAACCGGAAGTTGCAAACGACTTTTCTCCAGTGTTGTGAAGTATTTCCGAGAGAAACGGAATACTAAATGAGGCAAAATAGTGGGCGTGGCTTTTTTCCAACTAGCACCTGATTGGATCTAGAAAAGTAGGTGTTTCATTCAGAAATGGACCATAACAAGGGAATTTTAGGGAATGGGAAAAGTGTTCCGTGAGTGCCACAACCAAAAATGCACCTCCTCGCCATCTCTCCTTTCACACGCTGTCAATGCTCGCAAAACACACAGGCAGCCTGTCTACTGTCAGTTGGAGGGCCGTGGTTACGGATGTTAAGCAGACACCAAAACCGTCAAACCTACGTCATCAGGGAAGGTCCTCCAATGCAGAGGGGAGGGGAATTTTCAGATTTTGATTAAAGATTACGAAGCCAAAAAAATTTTTTGTGTGGATTGACTTGCATGGATGAATTGTTCACCACAAAACGATCAATTTAGGCAAAGTATGGTCAATTTTGATTTCATGGGGACTTTAAGATCCATTATTAAAAGGTGCCCTAGAATGGTTTTTATTTTTATTGTATAATGTTTTCTGGGTTGCCCTTATAATGTTAGTATGTTTTTTAGATCAAAAATAGTCATAATTTAGAAATAAAAGGCATTTTCCCTAGCCTGATTTTAGCCTCTGATTTGAAAGCTCTGTTTCAAGGGGCGTGTCTGCTGTGTGTAACCGGCCTCTGCTGTGATTGGCTGACATGCTTGCATATGAAATAGCTACGTATTACATGTGAAACTCTCTCGAATACTTTTACTACAGATATTATACGTTTTTACTATTACAGCTATCGAGATTAACGAATCGTGAGATGTTTTTAAAGTATTTAGATGTAATAAAATAAAATGTTTAAATGATAAAATGTTGCCGTGATGAGCATTGAGCAAACAGATGACAGTGTGTTGATCGCGAGAATAAAGATTGTATCATTGCAACACAGTTTCTGCACTCTCTCTAATGCTTTCACCAATGCAAACATGATGATGTAAATACAATATTGAACGATTTTGAGAGAAAGATTACCTGTCTGAACTTGAACATTTACACATCAGAAAGTGTTACTTGGTAGCTCGATCGATATATTTTCAGACGTTCGTCGAGGCCAGCTCTGTATTGGCCCAAGTTGAGGAAACAGTCTCGTCGGTGAAATGTTTGGAAATTTCCAGAGAAAATTAACCCATTGTTTCTTCAGAGGCTCGGATGAAGGAACTAAATACCTTTGTGTTCATTTGTACATCCAAACACTGAGCAACTGCCATGCCTCGGCTGCGCAGTTCCACCTGTCATTGAACATGGGCTGGCATATGCAAATTTTTTGGAGTCGTACATATGATCCCGACTGTTGCGTCACAGTCGGTGTTGTGTGGAGATTCGCCTATTTTTCATGGAGTGTTTTTCAAAAACGAGATTTAAGTAAGAAGGAGAAAACAATGGTGTTTGAGACTCACTGTATGTCATGTCCATGTACTGAACTCTTGTTATTTAACTATCCCAAAATAAATTCAATTTCACATTCTAGGGCACCTTTAAAAAAAAAACACGTCAATATCACCACTGCAAAATAATTACTTAATATTTTAAATTTTGGAAATTTGAAAATGCTTTCGAATGTGTGTTTACTTTTTAAAACCATTCATAATTAAGTCCTCTAAAAAAAATGATTGTGCTTAACTCAGAAAAAAAAGAGCTACTCAGTCGGCCACTAGAGGAGAGTGCAATGTTCCCAATCGCAAAACTTCATTTGGCAAATCTTTCTTGTGTGTCCACAGTGGCCATAACTCAGTGGAATAATCTCCCCACACACCTTATTACATGTACAGATCTTCAAACCTTTTTGAGTTTGACAAAAGCATGGTTATTGTCACAACAAAACTGAACACATTTATAAAGTGTGTGTGTGTGTGTGTATAGTGGGAGAGGTAGGGATTTTGATTGTATAGCTTTGTTGGTGTGGGGTTGGTTTTAGGAAGGGGGAAAATTGAGCACATGATAGTTTTAATTGTAAATTAAGTGTTACTGTGGTTGTACAATTGTATATTTTAATGTTTTGAATTTGTATGACCTGCAATGGGACTATGGGTGGAAAATAAATAGCACTTGTGCTACAACCTGGCACAAAGCACCTTTCCTTGTTTTTATACAAGGTTACTGTTAACTTGTCTCTGTTTAATAAATAAATAGCCGTTCCGGTTCCGTCAGGGAAACGCGATGACGTATTTACATGAT
Source organism: Semotilus atromaculatus (assembly GCA_031834385.1). Taxonomy (NCBI): domain Eukaryota; kingdom Metazoa; phylum Chordata; class Actinopteri; order Cypriniformes; family Leuciscidae; genus Semotilus; species Semotilus atromaculatus. The sequence goes on along the minus strand of JAULUF010000044.1, from coordinate 33,503,444 downwards.
TGCGTAGTGAACCGCCGAATCAGCTTGTTCGACTTGAGCCGGGCGCTGCACAGACCAGACCGATCTGTTATGACATCAAAGTACCACGAGAGCGATTCAAAATCATAAGGAGCCGTCCTGCTCATAATCGCTCTCGGTGCTTTGATGTCCTAAACAGATCGGTTCAAGTCGAACAAGTCTATTTTGTTGTCTGTAACGAATTGTTCCCAAAGAAACGATTCGCGAAAATGAGTCACTAGTCAGTAACATAAGGGAAGCGGAGAGAAATACAAGCCTGTCATCCTGTGGTTACATGTCCATTGCAAGGTTCTTCACAACGACAAATAATTGGCCCGGAATGAAAGTTATGCAACAGTGCGTCATCACAGATTATTTATCAAAGCGTAGTGCAGATGCAAAGGTACATTTTAATTTCTCGTTTCACTCTTGTGATACCTCGACTTGTTTCGAAGGCGATGAATAGAATTGTCTTTCTTGTGACATTATGAAAAATCTATTGCCACCTTCCTTTACATAGGCTAACAGTTACGTATTTATGTAAATGAGGCACGTACCTGTTCAACGATGCGTTTAAACTCGAGATGAACGGTATTTGTCGCTCAGGAACTCTGGACTTGAAATCTCCAAACAACAGGCAAAGTGTGATGAAATTATGAACTCATACACATACAACGTGCAGATAAGACAGTCCTGTTTATGACTATCCTCCCATTCCCGTAATACGTCTAATAAAAAGCCACTGCGTTTTGCAAATGTAAACTTCTTTTACAAGCCTATTTAAACCATATGAAATCACCCACCCCATAAACACAAATGCACAATAATGCAGTTATTTTACATTTGTTCAGCTTTTGTTCAACTTTAGCCTAATCACATAGCAGGAAATCAAATCCAATACTTTGTTCAAACATTTTTGTTTACTACTTTACACTGAGAAAAACAAAAACTGTTCACTGGGGTACCAAAAATGGTTCCTGCTGAATCTGCAATGTTTATACAAATCATTCAAGCCATTCACTTTTCCTGTAGGCATTTCACATTGTTTTTTCAGGTATTTTTTCAATTTTAATAGAGAAACAAAGAGAGAGGGGCTGCATCTAAAATCACAGAGTAGGTTCTTTTGATGAAGAACTTCTACTTTGTGACCGATACAATTGGAAGTTGTAGTCATCCGTGTACTCCTCTCCTACTATTTTTCGAACAATATGTATTTGGACATACTACTCTTTCGGTGTACTATAAGGAAGCATATTCAGATGCATTGGGGACCGGGATGGGAACAGCTTATAGGTTTCCCATGATAACACTAGAAGGCCAATTACAATTAAACCATGGTCCTACAAAATCACTACCAAACAGTGGTATTCACTGAATTGTTTTATGCAGTCACCTCATTTCCCCAACAGAGCTTGGATTTATGATTGTGGGGCACCCAAGGATCTTGGCCCCAATTACATATTGTGCAATTTGTTATTTCCAGATAACCTTTGCTCTAAATCTACTTTGATGCCACTCTGCCATCACCATTGCTTGCATGTTACCATTATTAGAGAATTAAACACTAAAATCCAAGTCGCTGCTCACAGTACCAAAGGCCACTGGAATTTCCCTTTTTAATAGTTGCAAAGTAGCATCACACAGTCTCCCATTAACCCCTTTTCATTGTTTTGTTTTGTTTGAGGTGCACAGTCAGGACACACGGTTGAATAGGAAGCTACCAAACAGTGGTTAGATTCAATTGATGAGTGTGTTTTCTTCACACAGATAAAGGCGTAATAAAAAAAGCTAGTGATTTAATCTTATTAATAAAAACTAAGCAGTAAACCATGTTCAGAGATGTTAATTGCTCTGCTCAGTGACAAGCATCATCATTTGAGCATAGTGGATACTGGCATCACTGACATTTATTGGGGAAATAATTATTTGATCCGCTGCTGATTTTGTAAGTTCGCCCACTTACAAAGAAATTAAGAGTCCATAATTTTTATGGTATGTTTATTTTAAAGGATAGAGACAGAATATGAACCAAAAAAATCTAGAAAAACACATTATATAAAGGTTATAGGTAAGTGAAATAAGTATTTGATCCCCAAGCAAAACATGCCTTATACTGTAGTGGAGAAACCTTTGTTGGCAAGCACAGAGGTAAGACATTTCTTGTAGTTGGTCACCAGGTTTGCACACATCTCAGGAGGGATTTTGGCTACTCCTCTTTACAGATACTCTCAAAATCCTTAAGGTTTCTTGGCTGTCGCTTGGCAACTCAATTTTTCAGCTCCCTCCACAGATTTTATATAAGGTCTGGAGACTGGCTATAGGCCCCTCCATGACCTTAAGATGCTTCTTCTTGAGCCACTCTTTTGTTGCCTGGGCCAAATTACCCTTTGGGTCATTGTCATGCTGGAAGACCCATCCACGACCCATCTTCAGTGTTCTGGCTGAAGGAAGGAGGTTCTCGTCCAAGATTTGACGGGACATGGACGGGACAAGTCGTCCTGTACCCTTACCAGAGAAGCCCAAAAGCATGATGTTTCCACCTCCGTGCTTGACTGCAGGTATGGTGTTCTTCGGGTAATAGTCAGCATTCCTCTCCCTCCAAACATGGCGAGTTGAGTTGATGCCAAAGAGCTCAATTTTGGTCTCATCTGACCACAGCACTTGTTTGTAATTGGTAATTGGTTTGTGATCTAAGCTAATCATATGACTGTTAGTAGTTGTACTGTGTTAAGCACTTTTGGGGTAAGTATATATGGTCTTTGACCTGAGCATCCCAAATGCAACCTGAGTCTGCATTTCTCTTTACATTTAATGTTGAAAATACCCATTACATAAAATATTTATATCACAATACACAGACCACAGGTGACTTGCATTCGGGGTTTTTTTTTATTGCAGCCCTAATAATTCCAACATGTGAGTCCATGTATGATTCCAAATATACATTAAAATGTATAAATGTGACATTTTGAGTAGTATTTTATCTTAAAATGATAAAATATTTCAAAATGATTGTTCACTATGAAGCAAGGTTCTGTTTTTTTTTTTCTTTTTTGGAAACACTTTTTTAGTTAACTGCAGATGAATTTGCATTACAAATAAAAGTACCATGTCATTGGCATTTGCCACACTCAAAACCACTGTTATCACCATGCTCAGTGCTGGGTGTGCCTTATACACATATCTTCCTCTTGTGCAATATTCTTTTTTTTTTTTTTTTGCAATGAAGGTCACTGTCAGTGTTACCACCGTGATATGACATTTATTCTGATACAAATAGTTCTGATACAGTACACTAAAAATTTGTTTTTGGCAGCATATTTTTGATGCTCAAACTTTGTGGCTTATACAATAAATATTTAAACAACTCTATGATGGTGGAAATAAACACAAATCCAATGATGACATCACATTTTTGACAAAACCATATGAAGAGTTCAGATGCAAAAGCCTCTAAGTGCCATTTGAAATTTTCTTCTAGAATGATAATTTTTATCAAGCTTGTATATTTAAGTTCAGTAATTTCACTTAAATGGCAATGAAGATTACCTATTAATTATAACTTAAGTGAAATTACTGAACTTAAATATACAAGCTTGATAAAAATTATCATTCTAGAAGAAAATTTCAAATGGCACTTAGAGGCTTTTGCATCTGAACTCTTCATATACATATATTAAAGGGATGGTTCACCCAAAAATGAAAATTCTGTCATCATTTACTCACCCTCAAGTTGTTCCAAACCTATGGATTTATTTATTTAAATATCTTCTGTTGTGTTCAGCAGATAAAAGAAATTCATACAGGTTTGGAACAACTTGAGGGTGAGTAGTGATGACTGAATTTTTCATTTTTGGATGAACTATCCGTTTAAGCCAGCTAAACGACATATTTAATGCAGCAGAATAAAACTGCATGTACGTGATCAAGACATGATGCTGTGACAGTGCAGATGACAAATGGCAAAATACATTTGTGTCATTTGCCCCCAAAAAAGTAATGTCTTTGGTCATATAAGGAGTTAGTCAGAACTACATTAGCTATGTCAGTCTACTGATGCTTTCTTCCGGCAGAGGAAAAATACAGTGAAAATGAGGATTGGGCAATAAGGACCCGTGTGTTTTTCATATATAAAGCACACAAGCTCACTGTGAGAGTACTTTCACACACAGTAATGGGGTGGATAGATAATCTCCTGATTTGTTCTTTCTTTGTGTCAATTTACCTGCTGAAACAGGCTAAATGTGGTAAGCATTTCTTCCATTGTTCTGTCTGTCTCCTTTTTACAGGGGAAAGAAATAATTGTAAGACATAGAGTGCATTGATATTTTGATTGTGATTTAGGTCCTGTGAATGCAGTCTCATCTCAAAATGATGAAGAAGACACTTTGTTTACGGTATGTTTCAAGTGCAACTGGTTAAACAGACATGCTTTTTTCAGAGATGACTTCTTGTATTGTCATATGACTTCAGTTTACAAGTATACTGAAGTTTATGAATACTATAACACTGTTTGAATGTTTAGGGTCATTACAATTTTAAAATATTTTTTAAAGAAATCTCTTGTGCTCACAAAGACTGCATTTTTTTTTATTAAAAAAAACAGTAATAATGTGAACTATTATTCAATTTCAAAATAATTTTCTAATTTATTTAATTATTTATGTTGTTTTAAAAATGTGATTTATTCCTGTGATGGCAAAGCTGAATTTTCAGCATGTCTTCATTCTTCAGTGTCACACAATCCTTCAGAAAATCATTCTAATATGCTGATTTGGTGCTCAAGAAACATCTCTTATTATTATCATCAATGTTTTGCACATTGTGCTGCTTAATATTTGTGTGGGTACTGTGATGCACTCTTTGATTAATATAAAAAAAAATTTTATATGAAATCTTTTGCAACATTATAAATGTATCAATCAAAATAAATTTTATCAATTTAATGCATCCTGGCTAAATAAAAGTATTACTTTATTTCTACAAAAATGACCGAACCCAAACTTTTATGCCAAGTCAAGTCACCTTATTTTATATAAAGCTTTAAATAATATAGATTGTTTCAAAGTGGTTTCACTACAATAAACAGGAAAAGAACAGAATCAATTATGCAAACCATCAAATATGAGACAAATTCAAATGCTGTAAAGCAGCTCCGCAAAGACAACAGTGTCGTTATTCAGATCAAGTCAGTTCAGTGTGGATTCAGTGGTATGTAGAAGTTTAACTGTAGTGTAAATGAGAAGTTTCTAACACAGAAATGCAGCTTGAGAATTATATAATTGATCAATTGTATATTTATATATTGTAATGTCTTTCACAGTGTAAAAACTCACTCATTTTAGTCTAAAGCGAAATTTTCCAAACATTTTAGGCACGCGGGGATTTCACAAGAGAGAGAAGAGCTGCAGAGGTGAGGCTGTTTTTAATCTTTGTTTTTTGCATATTCATTTAGGCATGTAGCCTACTTTTAAATGTACGTTGATAATCTTTTTTTCATTATCTTTCTGTAAACTACTAAGGACTGTTCAGGTATGTAAATTATATTTTATTCAAATCCATTTTATTCAGATATTAAACCAATTTGCCAAAGTTCGAATTTGGTAGAGTTGGGGTAAGTTACTCGAACTCGGACTCGGACTCGAGTCCGGACTCGAGTCCAATTTTGAACGAACTCGGACTTGTCACGCACTTGGATGAATTTGTACTCGGACTTGGCACTGGAGGACACAATATTATTCAAAAACGAAACGAAACTACTTGTGTTGTTTCCGCGTTGAGCATTGTTGTAGCCAATCACAGACATGTATATTAAGCGCATGAACACAGTGGCAAATCAGAGTCAGAGTCAGTCAACATGCGGAGAATTCGCTCAAAGTATGTTCAGAATCAGCACGAGCTTTATCCTTTCGCAAATCCCCTCATAATCAACAAAGTCTAGACGCGATATAAATGAGAGATTCACTGTGCAGTGCGGACAACTTCAGTGTTTATGACGAGAGTTTTAGGGAGAGTGCAGAACGCGGTAAGTAAGTGATGGCTTAAAGGGAGCGCTATTGACAATCTAAATAAACGTGCTTCTAGAGGACCAGTGGTTACGTTCACACAGTAAATTATAAAGAGTGATAAATGCATTTAAATGTGGGAGTGAATCCGTAAAATTTTAGTCATGTGAGTCATGAAATTGCGATGATTGACATAGTAACCATAGCAACATTTTTGGCGTCTAATAGTTTTATGATTTTTGTTACATTTAAATCATTCAAACCAGGTCAATTTCAAATCATTTAAATCTTTGTGGACTCGGCCTGACTCGACTCGGACTCGGATGTTAAGGACTCGGACTCAAGTCCGACTCGGCCCTCTTTGGACTCGGACTTGGACTCGGACTCGATTGTTAAGGACTTGGACTTGACTCGGACTCGACAAAGGTGGACTCGGACCCAACACTACAATTTGGAGATTAGATTAGTTTTCACCCCAGGCCAGTTCTACCAGCTTGGAGTTTCCATTCCCGTAAAACATTGTACAACATGACTAGAAAGTGTCAGTCTTTTCATCTGTACTTATTTAGGCCTTCAGAAAGATCTTGACGAGATGAAGATTAAATGTAGGGATTCTTACAAAGTAGCGAAGGATAATATTGACGGTGAGTCAACCATCTTCATCTACTCAAACTTAAAAGTTTCAACCATGCAGTTCCATCTTGCACTCATATTCATCACAATGTTTATATTGGTGGACATGTTTTCAGGTCTTAAAAGGCAACTGGATGATCTTTTTAAACAAGTCAGTGACACCAAGAGTCCAGCCAAGGATGGTATGTGGAAAATGATACATATGAACATGGCTGCTTTAAAATAATGAAATAAATCTCCTTTTTTTTGTAACATTGTGAAAAGACAATATTGACACTTATTACCCTTGTTTCCCACCCATTCAGTCTTAAACATTCTCCAGAAAGTCATCGACCTACAGGAGATGGATGCGAGAACAAACACTGAGAGAGATGGCGCACGGATTGAAAGTGCGTTCCAACTATATTTTAGTATTAACCTGAAAACCTGTAAATTTCCTGTGTATAGTCATGCAGGTATTTTAAAAATCAACAGGACTGGAGAAGCGTCGAAAGGAAGCAGAGCGAGACTTGTCAGAGATGAAGAAAGAATTTTCAGGAAGTGTTGAAATGTTCAGGCGTGCAGGTACAGATACACCCCTGTGCATGAGCAATACACACTGACACTGCGTTTTGAGCCCTTGCTCAATTCATCATCAGCAGGACTAGAATAACTTGTTTTTGTTTTTTCCTCTAGTTTCACAGATAAGCTCAGAGACATTGAAAAGTGATAAGGCAACATCAACCCCACTCAATGGTGTGTATGATGAAAATATGTATGAATGTTACACTTTACAGTTAGTTTTGCACATTCTTATTCTTGTATCTAAATCACAGAATTAAAGAAATACCTGGAAGACAAGCTCAAACAACCAGGGGAAGGTGGGATTGCAAACCAAGGTGAGTTTAATGAGGATGAGAACAGTGGAGCCTTTCGATCAGAAATACTTTGATCAATGATTGTGGATAAAGTTCTGAAAGATTTTGAAAACATGGCATTGCAGTTTGAGTCTTTTCCTCTATAGATGACTCAATACAGTTTGTTTTGTTTTTTAGTACTGCAGATTGTTACATTGCAAATAGAAGCAATAGAACTAAAGACACGTCTCTCTGGTAAATATAAGATGCAAGCGCAGATGGATGGTGAGTGTTCATTCTTTGATGTTTACAAAATCCATATCAGGCTAGGAATTGTGAAGTTGCAGTTGTGAGATGATCGGAATGGATCATTTTATATGTGCACAATCATCACATCTCATTTAATGTTTGCCAGTAATTGTAAGCAAACTGGAGCACAAAAATGGCCTCCTATCAGATTTGAAAGAGGAGCAAGAAGAGAGGAGAGAAACAATACCAAAAATTGGTATGTTATTATTCAGTGTTTTTTGTTTTTTTTTTACAATAAATGTATAGCATGTATAATCCCTGTTATGTGACAAATAAGATGTAACTTGTGAGATCTGCAGAATTTCCTTCTCATTTTCTGTTATGGATTCACAGAAAAACTGGAGAAAGAAATATTGGACCTGAATGCTGAATTATCAGCACTTAAACAAACACTTGCTGAGCTTATTGGTACTGGAATCAAACTAGTATTAATTTATGTATTATTTTGAATTTAGATATGTGAATCAATACTTCATCCTGCCAATAACTTGTATCTTGTAGGACAGACAAATGAATTTGATGGGAAAAGAACTGAAGTAATTGATCAAATTGCCAAATTGAAGGAAAAAGATGAGTTGAGTAAGTTTCTTTCATTTTAACATACCTGATTCTCATTGTTCGTGAATTCTAGTTTTACTTGTGTAACAACAATATATCGTGTCTCAATATATCGCAATACAAAAATGCAACAATATGTATCGTGGATAGTGACAATCTGTATAGTTCACCCAAAATATGTAATTACTGTGTTGGTCCTGATAATCCCAAATGTCTTATGTTACCAGTAAAAAGTTATAAATATGACACTATTAAATATATCTAGTCAGTGACCGAGGTCAAGCATATTCATCTAAAATAATTCTGATGAATATTTTTATTCTGGTGTCACCATTGTCCTGTGCATTGGGTAACCAGCACCAATTTCAAGCCTATTCATTTCCACCCCCATTGTAATACCAAATTTAACATTTTAATTAACAGTACATTTGTTATCCTTTTACCATATGTCTTGGAGTATCGCAATAATATTGTATCGTGAGTTTGGTATTGTGATATGTATCAAATTGTGATATGACGGTATCGTTAACTTACACCCCTAAGTTTTACTGTTGCATCATCAGTAATATTATACTTTTTTTGTTGCTATTTTTAGTTTCTAGAATTCTTACACTCCAGTTTGAATTTATGGAGGCTCTAATCACTGCACAGGGACAAAAGAAAGCAGACGAATTTAAGATAGCTGGTGAGATCTGAATGGTTTTTAATTATTATAATTTAATATATATATTCTTTAATATATATATATATTATTTTGATTGATTGATTGATTGATTGATTGATTGACAGGCTTTAAAAAGCAGCTTTAATAGAATTGTGATGTTTGTGTGTGATTTTGAGTTATGCCTTCTTAGATTTCCAGAAAGAGCTTGAAAAGGAACAGGACAGGGCACTTTATCTGGATTCTGACAACAAACGTAAGATTGATATATCATCTTGTAATTACTTGCCAACTAGGGATGCTTTTAAATCAATCATTTATATCCCAATGATGAAAACAACTTTTTCTATAAATGTTTACATTAATTTAAATGTACATTTCTTCATTTAGCAGATGTTTTTTTCAAAATTGTCTCACGTCACAAATAAGAAAAATCTGAAGCAATTTATCATAGGAACCAACCATATTCATTGTATATTGGGTCCTTCATTCCAAAATCAAACATAGATTGTGATCTGTAATATTTTCTACACCCAGGTTTACGCGGAAAGCTGATTGACCAGACAGAACAATGCGAAGACCTGATGAATATGTACATTAGTAAGACATTTTACTCTCCTTTCCTCCCAGAAAGTGACAATATGAAAACTTTGTTGACATGAAAGCAACAAAATACATTTGAAATGCAGATTCAGTAAAAAACATAAAGGTCCATCTCACGATTATTGTGTTGTGATTATTATTTATGTATGAATCACTTTTCCAGATGCAGAAACTGAACTGAATGCTCAAGTAAATAAAATAACAGATTCAACCTTAAAGACAGGCAAGTTGAGTGAAATTTTAGAGGCACACACACACACACACACACACACACATATATATATATATATATATATATATATATATATTTATATTTATATTTATTATTATTTGTTTATTTTTTACACCCATTATTTTCAGTTGAAATTAATATACAGTAGTTCATTTAATATACATGGCAACATTTGATTTCCACAGCCGTCCAGATTATTTTGCTGAGCTTTGAAATAGACCAATTAACGAAACAAATTAAAGCATCTTCATCTAATGATGGTATGTCTCTCTGAACCTTTTTTTGTACTTGGGATTCTGTCTATTTGAAAAGCAATCGTAATTGTACTATTTTAGTCATTTTAGTGTGTTATAAATTAATATGTATTCTATTTTTGTACATACAATAGATTTGAAGCGAATACGGGACGAAAAACTCAAAGAACTTAAGGCGAAAAAGGAGGAACTTCAGAAAAGTGACGCTAGCTTTGAGAAAAGTGAGACTGGTTCTCTTTGCATTAATATCTGCCATAAAGTTTTGTATAATGATTGCCTCTGCTTGTCAGTTCTTAAGGTGATATTGCAGATGGAGGAAATCTGGAAGCTACAGACCAAAGATCCAGATAACTTAAATCAAATCAGCAGTGAGTGTTTACAGTACACACATGGCATGTACTTACACACAAAAATGAACAGTAAAATTTCAGCTCATGTTCTATCTTGGTTTCAGATCTGCAGAAGGATCTCTTGAAATTGATTACAGGATTAGACGATAAAATGTCTGCAAAACCAAGTGAGTGGAGATTTATGGTTCTAGTTTGGACCTAAGGCTCATGTTATTTGCAGTTAGGATTACTCTCATATTTGGCCGTTTCACAAACAAAGCTTAAGCCTATAGTCCCAGACAAAAATGCATGTTTGAGCTGTTTTAACTGAAAGCAACTTGCACTGACATATCTTAAAATATGGCAGTGCCATTGTTTTGTCTCAAGATGCACACCAGTTATATTTTTTCTAAGGCACTTTTATAAAAGGTACTTAAATGTCATAATTGAACTAAGGCTTAATCTAAGCCTTGTCTGTGAAACCAGGCCATAGATAGTTAAATAATTACACTTTCTGAAACCTTAAGGCCAGTTCACACCAAGGATGATTACTATAATGATAAAGACATAAAACAATAGTTGAGTCCACACCACAACTAAAATGATAACGGCACAGAGAAATGATATCGTTCATTCACTTTCACAACGTTTTTTTCCAACTGATGAACAATAAAAACATTGACCAATTAGAATCCATCCTGCTTTAAAGAGCTCAAGCATTTAAAGCAACAGGCAACATGACTGCAGTTAGCCTACTTATATTAAACAAAACATTATCTTGAGTTTGTTGTGGATGCTATCTTTATGATTCATGATAATTTGTGGTGTGAATGGGCCTTTGTGAGTATTACATTATTGCTTAAATCAGTTCATCTAAGTTTTATTATACCAAATTCTTAATTTGTTCATATATTTTTGGCAGAATACTTTATTTAAATGTTTTATGCTTGCCTCAGTTCTGAAAGTCATGGCTCTCCAGTCTGATGTAACCTGGATAACGGAAATGCTGAAAACAGTGACTACACAGGCTGAGATGAAGAAAATTGGTTGGCACTTATACTTTTAAAAAACTTTTAAAAGTGTTGATATTTCTTAAAGGGATCATGACATGAGAAATCAAATTTGCCTTTATCTTTTGACATATAAGAGGTTTTTGTACCATTAACTCTTTCCCCGCCAGTGTTTTTTCTTTTTCTTTTTGCCAGCCACTGGCAGCATTTTTTAATTAATTTTCACAAAATTTGTATTCGATTCACAAAATCGAATCTGACAGCAGCTGCATCACAAACCACAAGTAAATTATTACATAATGTTTTGTCTGTAAATCACGGTTTTATGGATAATGTTTTCAAAACACTTACTGATACTGTTTCCTATGCAATGACTTTAGCCAATCATAACAGTGGTCGTCTTAAAGGAGCCACCCCTTTAAACTGATCATTTCAGACAGAGGGTCAGAATAATGGTTAAAAAATAATAGTTTTCCGCATACAGTATATATTGTTTGTTTGTTTGTTTGTTTTTTGTGAAAAAAACTTTATTAACATTATAAGTGAACTTATTAAAATAATCAAAAAAAAATTAAATATTCTTTTTACATGAGCAGATTGTAACTGCTCAGGTTGGATTATTATTGCTATACTTACACTGACTTCTGACAGAGCTCCAAAAAGCACTGGATGACGTGGAACGTATGCTGAAGGAAAAAACCAAAGAGCTGGCTGCTGCGACTGGTGACATCAGTCAGTTACGTGAGTGAAACCTTTCATTTTGACATTTGAAACAGTAAATGTAAATCTATAGCGGCCATTAAAATGCTTGATTTGCAGAGAGAGACATTGATCTTCTGAAGAAAGAAGTTTCGTTGCTGAAAATGGAAAAGGACACAGTTGAACAGACTGCAAAGCAGAGGATTAAAGGTTTCAGTTTAACCCAGTAGTCAACATTTGAAGTAGATCAAAACCTTTCGTCAAAATTATACATGAATTTTGAACAATACCCGTTCTTGTCTTAGGACAACTTTGATTAACTTTTTTGATCCACTTAAAATGTTGACTAGTGGATTTCATTTTAGGTCACATTAATTCAACAACAATCCATGAGTTGTTTTACATTATTATTCTTTCTTTGATTAAAACTTATTACTCAATCTGTCACAGATCTTGAAGGAAAACTAAAAGAAAGTAACGAGGCATTGGATGATGCAAATAAAACTCTGAAAGAGAAGAATGCCACACTATCACAACAAAGTAAGTGGACAAGCACTGAAGAGATTCAGCCAATCAGAAAATGATGTCTGCAATAATGATCAGGATTGGAAGATAAAACATGCATTGTCGATGCATTCTGCCAATGTTCTGTCAGAACATCAGATCATTGCTTTATAATGTTTTAACCTCATGTCCCCAGTTACAAAAATCAACAATCTCATAGACGAAGTGAGAACCTTGAAACAGCAAGTGCAAGAAAAAGAATCGCAAGTAAATTCTAGAATAGCTGGTGAGTTTTGTTCAATCCACGTATCCATCAGATACAACCTCCCTCACTTATTTAACAGTAAAGTATATAAAAATTGGGCCTTTCCATTATTTCATTTATAACTTGATGTTGTTTTTTTAGAACTTGAAAGGAAACTGATAAAGAAGGAGGAAGAAAATGCCCAATGTCGTGACGATAATGAAAGTAAAACCTTCAGCAATAAAATCTTCAACAATATAGGGTATTTAAAGTCATTGTCTAAAGAACAATTACCCTTCTTCCCGATTCTGTCTCTCTTCTAGAGCTGAAAGAAAATTGTGTGGACACCGATTATTGCCCTGAACTCCAGGAGAAATATAAAGGTATGTCTGCTGTAAAGAGATTGTCCTTTCAGAACTTTTGGAGAGTTGTATAAACAGGATACTTGGTGGCTGTGTGTTACAGAAATGCAGGCTAAATATAACGATACCATTTCTAAATTGAATGGTGAACTTCTTCAGAAGGGTGAGTGAAGCCCTAATTTATAATTAAATTAATGACAAAATTCATCACAAAACATTGTAATTAAAAAAAACATAATATTGTTTTAAACCTTATGTAAGTCTATACTTCACTCTTATTTTGTAACGTATTTCTCTCTCTCTCCAATGTTGTTTTTGTTTTCAGTTTTTATCATTAAAAATCTAATTGATGAAGTCGAGTATTTGGATATGAAAGCTGCACAAGGATTAGGTAATGAAGGATGTCTATTGATTCTGATATCTCAAAATGCAAGGCTCCATTTATTTGATCAAGAAACAGTACAATTTAAAATATCTGTTTTCTATTTTAATATATTTTAAATATATCCTGTAGTGGCAAATCTGAATTTATGTTTTCAATGTTTGTGCTGCTTAATGTTGTGAAAACGGTGATCGTTTTGATGATTCTTTGATGTGACATTCAAATAAAAGCACTTATTTATTAATATATTGTAACAATGTAAAATTCTTTACTGTCACCTTTGATCAGTTTAATGTGTCCTTGCTAAATAAATCTATGAATGTTAATTTCATTAAAAAAAAAAAAATTAAATAAATAAATAAATAAAAAACTTACTGATCCAAACTTTTGACTTGTAGTGTACATTTCATACTTTTTGACATCAGCAATGCAAGACTTTCCATAATTCTTCACATGAATGAGCATCATTGAACAAACGCACAGACCTAAGGCTATTTTCACTGCACCTTTCCAAGAACTTAACCTTTAGAATACCAAAAACTCATTCATCTATTAATTTGATTTTTCACTTTATGTGAATTTAAATGAAAAATGAGTCAGGGGAAATTACCAAGGTTTATGTGTTTTTGTTCCATTCACTCCATCTATGGTTATCTGCTTTTCAGGAGTGAGGGAAGAACTGGAAGAAAAGAAAAAAGAATTGAAGGAGGCAAAGCAGCAATTGAAAGCTGAGGGATCCATATCAGCCAAAAGTGAGCCAAACTCAATTTTTCTGAATTTTGGGCCTTCTTTATCTAAAGAGAGACCATTTGATACTTACACAATGGTTTGTTACAGCTCTGGATGTACTTCAGTTACTAACTGAGTTATGGAAGCTGCAAGAAAATCCAACTGAGAATTCAGAAAAGATTCAGCGTGAGTTGAAACAAATCCATTTCTTTCCTTTAAAACCATCTCATTCATTAGCTCACAAGAGATTTTATTCTCTTCATTTAGAACTGGAAGCTAAATTAAATGGTTTGCTGACTGAGTTGCAAAACTCTGGAGAGAAGGGGCTTGAACTGAGTGAGTTGAATCTTATTTCATTTTAAATTGCAATAGAGTAAAAACTTGTGGTATTATCTTAATCTGTTTAATAATTGTAACTCAAAGAGTGGAGCATGGTGCTTGCATGGGTTAAATATTTTTTTAGGGAATGCATTAACTGATAAAATGTATACCTTGAATGCAATGTAAGTCGGTCTGGATAAAAACATCTGCCAAATACATGAATGTAAATGTTTTTCTTATAAATTCATACAGCCTTGAAGATCATTTCTATTAAGGAATCAATGTCCAGACTAAAACAAGCACAAGGAAAACTGCAAGAGCAATACAAAAGAGAAATCAATGGTAAGCCAATCTTAAATGCATCTATTGGCATTAAATTATCTGAAGAGTGTGGATTATTCGTTTTAAATTAAAGGGGAAACAAAGACTACTGAACTTTCTTTTTTATGTTGTTGGTCAGGTCTAAAGAAGCAAATAGAGGACAAAGAAAACGAGATTTTGGTTTTAAAGGCTAACTGTGGTCAGTCCACTCAGCTGAGTAAGTTGTGTTAGTTCCTAGATGTCCTTTGCATTTTAACCCAGTATATTGTTAATAAAAACATGTTGCTTTCCAGAGGACAGGATACAAGAACTAGAGAAGGCGGTTGAGGAAAGCCAACAAAAAATGAAAAAACTACAACAAGAATCAAACGATAAGATTGCAGGTACGTTTTACCATTGATGTGCTATTAAGTTGTATAATGTATAAGTATAATAATGTTGAGACTCCTAAAGAACAGATCTTCATTAGAGGGAATGCATCACGTTTGGATACAATCACAAATAACTTAAAAACTGAGGGAAATCAGAGTTTTATTAAACATGAAAATAATCATGATGCTTAATAAACACAGATTTGTGTTTTTAAATATTATCGTTTCATTTTTTTCCTCAGCGCTAGAGAAACAAATTAGAACAAAGGACCAGCAGCTGGCAAACACTGAAGATAAACTTCAGGAGACAAATGCTGAAAATGCTGATTTGGGTAAGAAAAAAGATTATTTATGTTTGATCCCATATTGTATTGTCACCTATGCATGACTAGTCATTCCGAGAATTTCAGTTTTGTTTCTTTTGTTTTAGTCAAAAAGCTGAACAGTCTGAATGATGAAATAAAGAAAATCACAGAGGTGAAAAATAATGCACTACAGAAAGCAAAAGAAGAAATCATTGGTATGACACTATCAAAACACCAAATACATGTGCTTAAATTCATTATTGTTTATTGTTAAAAGGCAGCAATGGTCACTCTGGAGAGAAATAGCTTTCTGTAAAGTAGGGATGCACCGAAATGAAAATTCTTGGCCGAAACCGAAAACCGAAAAAGAGAAATTCAAGGCCGAAAACCGAAACACCGAAAGAAATTATGCCAATTATTAATACCAGTGCATTTATGGCAATGACTGTGTACTAAATTCAAGGCATTGAAGTCAACGCATTGCAATTGCATAAATTAATATTAAAGTTTCAAAATTTTAAATAAATCAATTACAAATTATGCAAATATTTATTTAGCACATTGCAACAATGCACAGTATAAAATAAAATTCTAACTAAAATGTTTAACTTGATCCCACTCTTGTGTACATTAAATAATAATGTAAAGGCCTGTCTGCTTACTTTAGTGCAAAATTAAATGTTCTTTCATAAAAACAAAGTGCATTTAGGTCAAGTGCATTTAAACATTTTCTCTGTAGGACTACTACAAGAAAATGCATTCAGAACAAGTGCAAAGTTTGCTATCAAAACAAAGACTGCCATAGCCCATATGTTAACTGTAGAATTCTATCTATCGATTCTATCGAACCCTGGTGCGTTTGCGTGCATATTACGTCATCGCAAACGTGCACGGCGAATGATAGAAAACAGAACATGAAAAAAAAAAAGAAAGAAAAGAAACCAGAACATGGGTCAATTATATTGTGTTTTTTATTAATTCGCTCATTTACAATACAGGTTTACTCTGTGTGTGTGTGTGTGTGTGTGTGTCGCATAAGGTGGCCTTCTGCTGCTTGCAAACGGACTCTTTTGAGGAGACGGTGGATTTCCACATTTGTTGCCCTGATTCCACGAGCAATGCGCGAATACACTGCCGGGTCACTGACGCTCGTAATTCATCAACACTATCATCTCATACAAGTGTTTTATTAAACAGAATACATCACAAACAAAAAGCTAAAACCTATGCGCAGATCACTTTACTTCCTGAACAAGTGCGCAGCCGAGTCCGTGTTGTTTGCGCATTCACGCGAGCCGCGCCACGGTTCGGGAATCGGGAGCAGCCGAACTCAGACCAACTCCTCCAGGTAGTCTCGGGTTTTTCATGCGAACCGTGCCCTGTTCCGAACTAAACTGCCAGTGTGAAAGCCCCCTGAAGTACGTCCGCACCGCAGACATGTTGCTTCAGACAAGCACGTGCAGGTCGCGGTTTCTGTTTGCGTCATCACAACATTTCGGCCGTATTGTTTCGGTGATAAAACTTCGGCCGAAAACCGAAAATGCTCTTTTTGGCCATTTTCGGCCGAAAATTTTCGGTGGCCGAATATTCGGTGCATCCCTACTGTAAAGTGAATGAAAAATATACATGACCCATGTTTTCTTGGGCCAGTGGTTCCAATCACAAAAAACGGCACTCTTAATTCTACCTTTACTGGATTTTTTCATCACGTTCAAAAACAAAGAATAAAATGACACAAAATGATTCCTAGCATGTGAGAAATAAACTGACAATATTGATTTGATGACATACTTCTAGTCCGTGTGAAGTATGCAATGGCAAATGGGGTTCTGTCTATAATACTCATTTCCAATGGAGACATTAAGTCTTCATGTGCTTTTAAATATTTAACCTCAAATTCGACACATTATGTGTGCAATTTGCAGCATCATTTTATATCAAGGTAGAATCAATTTGACCATTTTAAATTTTCTAACTGCATTTTTATGCTCTGTCAGTTTTAAACGACAAATTGCAAAGACTGGAAAATGCGCTAGCTAAACAGGACCTGTCCCTGAAGAAGAAGGATGATACCATTGCTATGTTAAAAGAGCTACGTGACAATATGGAGAACGAGCTTGAAAAAGTGAAGAATAAAAACAAAGGTCAGTGAGAAGAGATTCAAAGGGTTTTTTGAATATGTGGTTCATAAACTGAGGAAAATTCAGAAAACTGTCAATCAAATTAACAACAGATTAAAAAAATAATGATGCTGCAAATTGCATCATTACTCTTATTTTCTTTTTGTTGTTGTCCAGAACTAGTGACAGAACTTAAAACAAAGGACCAGCAACTTGCTAACACTGAAGCCAAACTTCAGGAGATAAATGCTGCAAATCAAGACTTAAGTAAGGATGAAATCCAGTAATGAATGACAGAGGTGTTCCAATATAAAATTTACAAAATTAATGCATTATGATTGATTCTTTCTTTCTTTTGTTTTAGTTCGCAAACAGCGCGAACATGAAAGGGAACTAAGAAAAATCATAGAGGAGAAAAACATTTTGCAAAACAAATCACAGGAAGAAATCTCTGGTATGACAATACTGTCAAAACACTCCAAGCCATGATAATTACATAATGATAATCATGATAATCACATGTCCATTTTTTTTTTTACACTTTTATATCGCATTACATTGATTTGGATTTTATAATTTGGTCTATTATATTGTATTCAAACCTCCAGTCTATTCAAGACTGAGAGGTAAGTGTCCTTAGCCTAATGAGTATTTTTCATCCCTTTTATCAGATTTAAAAAAGACACTAGAAGCACAAAAACAAGACCTTGCTAAGAAAGACCAGAAACTCCAGGATATGGACAAAAAAGTTGCTAAACTTCAAAAGGATTTAAAACAAGAGAAAGGTGAATTCAACGGTGAGTGGGGTACCACTTTTGGTACAGTCAATACAATGCAAAATAACATTTGGTCATGGACCAAAAAACTTTTGATTTTACATGTATCTGTAGAGAGAAATCTGACAGGTTTTAATATTTTCGCAATATTTATAGGTGTGGTCCGTGAGAATGAGAAACTTAGACAACAACTGGATGAGACTAAACAGAGAGTGGATGACCTTGAGAGTGAGATATTTCTTTTTTTCCTGAGCAAAAAAAAAGCGCTATTAGCATTATTTATTATCAGAATGAACAGTATGCTTTTGTTTATATTATAACTCCTTTTCCAGAAATTATAGAAGAAAAAAAAGAACTTCCTAAGGAAGGCAAGTTTGTGATTTCAGTCTGGTTGTAATATACAGAATAAAACAAATCAATTAGTTACAGTCTGTAAAAATGCTATTTAACTGAAAAGTGTCTGCCTGTGTGCCCATAACAGAATGGCCGAGCTTTGACGCAAACACTGCCCACCGCAGACTCACCTTGTCGCTTGATGAGAAAGAAGCACGCACCTCTTTATTGGCTCAGCCTGTACCTAACACCCCTGAGCGCTACGACACAGCCATTGCAGCTCTGGCAAAAGACGGATATAATTCTGGAAAACATTACTGGGAAATTGGGGTGTTTGAAAGAAATTGTTATGTTGTGGGAGCGGCCAGACTGTCCGCTCAGAGAAAAGGTATTCTGACATATGGCCCTTCGGCTGGCTATTGGGTTATTCTGAAGAAAAGAGATAGAACACTTGTTGCCATTGCAGACAAGCAGGTTCAAATAAACGTTCGTGGAACACCTTCTGTAATTGGGGTCCAGGTGGATTTTAAAAATAATGAGGTAACTTTTTATGATGCAGAAAAGAAATATGAAATCTATAGGTTCACTGGCAAAGAGCTGCAGGGTAAAATGTACCCATATATTGAGACCTGCAGTGATTTTAACAATCTTGACCCTCCCTTGATCTTAAAGCAAGTTAACTCCATAGATTGGGTCAAGCAATGATCTACATAGGAGTCTGTTTATGTATGCAAAGAAAATAACCTCT
This sequence comes from Semotilus atromaculatus, assembly GCA_031834385.1. NCBI lineage: Eukaryota > Metazoa > Chordata > Actinopteri > Cypriniformes > Leuciscidae > Semotilus > Semotilus atromaculatus. The sequence continues at coordinate 33,483,802 of JAULUF010000044.1, read as the reverse complement.
GCTTTGAGATTTCGGATTGTTACTACTCTCAACTGCATCCTTTGAATGTCTTGCATCTTTCAATTTAATAAAGCATTCACATTTGAAAAACAATATGTATCCTCTTATGTTGGTGTCTTTTAACATGTAAAAGGATAAAGTCTGTAATAATTTTCTCACTTTCATATCGATCCAAACCTGTATCTTTCCCCATAAAAGAAGATATTTTGCAAAATGTCTCTTCTTTTTTTTTTTTTGTCCATACAATGGAAGTCAATGTCTTATCTTATATAATATCTTATGTGTTCCATAGAACAAATAAATGCATACAGGATTGGAACAACATAACAGTGAGTAAACAATAACAAAATGTTAATTTTTGAATGAACTTGAATGTCTGAAGCAGCAAATCCACATAGAGGAAACATAAATGAAAAACATTCTTTTTTTATTTTAGGGGAAAAAACAACAGGGTTTTGCTTCCAAACATGAACTTTTTTGGAGTAAACATAGTGCTTGAACTACGGTCACATGCATACCAAGCTCAGCTTTTCAAAAACCCATTTAACAGTATAATAGTCCATAGGAGACTTGATTTCAGTTACATTTTGATGAGTGAAAAAGACAAACAAATAAAAAACATTGTATGAAGACCTCAATCTCTGCCTGCTGTTCCAGCAACCCGGCTATAGAAGTATGCAACGAAGGTTGGGTCCTTTTCCTCTAAGCTGTTCAAAAAGGCATTTCTCTCCTCTTCACTCCATGAATCAAACCACTGAGTCCACAGTCTTAACTGGCATTCAAAAATGTTGGGTGGGCGATCATTCACCTGAAATGAAGAGACAAAGAGGATACCCGTGTTAACATACAGATCTGCCTACAAAGCATCTTTTGATATGGTTGGATGAAAAAAATAAAACACCTGTAGTGTGTTGAGCTGGTCTAATAAACTAGACACCTTTCCAGGCACTGCCTTTGAGATCAGATCTTCCAGAAATCGTTGCTTCTGGACAGCGTTCCATCCAAAATACCAACCAAGTACACATCGTTGCTCCTGAAGCGTCACGAAACTCAGCGGCACAGAGTTTTCTCTGGAGCCCATGTTGAGGGACGTGCAGGACAGAGCATCCAGACGTTGGGGGACGATCCCTCCTGAAGCAGAGGGAAAGTCTGTGATGGAGACTGGAGGATGGGTTGACCAACCTTGTCCATCAGACATTCCTAACTGTGTAATGGTGTGCTTAGAGACCTGTGTATGGGACAGATCTTCCACTGTAGGGGGCATCATGGATGCATCTGGCTGGCCTGAGCCTTGTAAAGCCTGGTGGAACCAAGCCATTTCTAATAAGGTCAGAAAAAGGAGGATTTCAGCGGCTTGACTTTGATGGTACTAAACAAAACTATAGCGTTAAAAGAAACAGGTTACCTTAATGTTGAGCATTTTCATAACTTCATACATAAACTGAAACATTAAATAAGGCACCTTCATGCATTTAACATAGCCTATATCATTACATCGGTTCAAAGGTTTCGTAAAACTGTTAGCTTTGCATCGTATCATGACTGCGGTAGGCAAACTTACACTTGTATTCACTTCCTTGTTAAGACACACTGTGCTTGCTAACGTCAGATTGCTAACGTTAGCTGACCAAAACAAATGGGTAAACTCCGTTTTAAAACATTACTTCAGTCAGAGTGTCATTTTAAATAAAACGTCACCTTGTCTTAGCAGGATTTGTCACCTTCGGTCAAAAAAGCATGTTGTTACTTTCAGAATCGGAAATTAGAGGGTAAATAATCTCGATTGGGCCGTGAAGCTCAAACGGAGCCGCTCGATGTGTTCTGTTCAATAAACCGCTCGGACACCAGGGGGCTTTGCATGTTGTGATGTCCTATTCGTGAAACAAACCGTTGTTGTTGTTTTTGGATCGGATCTGATCACATAGTTCACAATATTGCGTCTCGCTGAAGACACGGACTGAATGAGTCGCTCATGAAATGTACTGAATCCTTCACCTTTCGAGTCAACAACTCACCAACTCGTTGAACTGAGAACCGGCTCTTTAATTTGAACATGTCCGATTCGGAAATATTATAAAACGCACTTCGCCTCACTCCGAAATTGCATCTATTCTTTATATTATTAAGCCTATATAGAACATACATCTTAACAAGGTCAATGTGTTATTAAGACGGTAATAGTGGAGGACACATTCAGCATACATGTTGATGCACACAATAAAATAAACAGTATAAACGCAAAACCTTAATGGATTTATGTTAAAAAAGAAAATGAAATCACAAAGACACAACACAATTATGTAACAAGAATACACGGTTATTGCCTGTTACTTTGTAAAACATCAAACAATTGTGATGTTTTCTGTCTGAGCTTCCACCCCGCCTCTTCCGGAAGCGCTCGTGGCGCGCTGACGTCGGTGAGGAAGGCGTTGCGGTCCGCGCGAGCTACAGAACGAGCGAAGGGAATCAAGATGGCGGACCTCGAAGACGTTACGCTGGACGGGAGGCCGCTCCATTCGCTCCGGGTAGCCGATTTGAAAGCGGCATTGGAAGAGAGAGGGCTTCCGAAAAGTGGACAGAAGAATGCTCTCATCAAGAGGCTCAAAGGGGTGAGTGGGAGTTGCTGTTTTCTCTTCTCTGCAGAGTCCGAAGACCGTGATTCGGAGGCCGAGCGTCGGTGGTCTCGCTAGCTGCTAGCGCGTACTAGCTGGGGTGCTCATGCAGTTTGTAGTGTGTCATCATGCCCCCCCGTTGGTGCCTGTTTGTGTGTGTGACATGCAAAAGCGGCGTTTATTTTCTATACATGTAAGGTTTGGGATGGAGCAGACGTCGCAAAGGTTTCAGGGCGATGCGGTTGTGTTTACAAGTCTCTGGATGGCTGTGAACTGTGGTTTTTTTTTAAGTTGTCGGCGGGTTCGCGCTTTGTTAGTGCATAAGGTGTTGGGGGGGTTGGGGTTATTTAACGGGGGCGCGCTTACTAAAAAGTCTTTCAAATATTAAGTTTTTGTAAGATTAAACACGTTTTGTCTCTTGAATATCATGTGCTTTTGCTGAAATAAACACTGAGGTCGCATCGCAGTTCCTTTGCGTCGGTGGGAGGATTTGATTGATTGATGTGCCGCGCGCAGCAGCTGCTTTGAAGTTTGATCTGAAAGTTACTGTTACTGAACAGATGTAAACATATGTCTGTCAGTTTTCTGATTGGATACTTTATTATTCTTATTTCGTGCACTTGGTTATTTGATGTATGATGAAATCAAAAGGAAAATAAATCTATGTGCGTGATTTATTAATAATAAGTAAATAATCAATCAGTACATGATTTCTTTTTGTATTTGTATTGCCTTTATTATTAGATTGTACGCTCTGATCCTTACAAACCTCAAATATTCATGAATAATCACTTTTTACCACGACTTTACATAAGCAGTTATGACCGGCCTAGATAAAATTGACATCACATACTAAAAATGTGTCAAATATTTTGTATTTATAAGCATATTGCATGGTTGTGCTTGGTGTCAGTTGTTTTATTTGTAATAATGCAATGAAACAATCCAAATTGTGTAGACAAAATTTTTGGCCTGGTTGACACTGACAGAAATAAATTATGAACGTATGCAATAACAAGAGGGAACCGATCAAATATTAATAACAAATTATGTTGTAGTCAGTGTATTCTTTTTCATGTGAGCTTTTTGTTTTCTATGCGTCTTATTTTTTTTGCATTGTAAAATAAGACTTGTAGCCGAGTTGCCTTCAGAGATTGACCTAGGCCTATATTGATGTTTTTTTTTAATTACAGATACCAATTATTTGTATGTTTATGTTCCTGATTTAGAGAACCGATATTTATTTGTTTTATTTCTATTTTTGACAATTATAACAACAGCACTGAACTGAACAAACTGTTTTATTTAACACTTTTTAAATACTGTAATTTCTGAAATTTGACTTTCTCCTTGCATACAAACAAAAACACACTTTTGCATCAATAAACAAATAAAAAGGGTCTGAAAAAGTGCAAAAAATCTTTGATTAGGTAAACAAACAGGGATGGAATATAGCATGTAAAAATAATTCTAACAAATGATAAAATGGGTCTATCAACTCCCCATAAATATAAGCATTTGTTTTAAACTACAGTTTTAAAAGTTTTATGTTTGATATATAGGCTAAAGAGTGAATAGAATGGAACACGCTGGAATAATCGATGGAATACGCCAACATTGTCAGAAAAATAAAACGGTGAATACATCATCACAATTAATTACCGAGTCCATCTCAATCTGGCATGTTATCAGAATTATTAATAATGTCGTATAGATGATGAAATACCTGCTGACAGAGTGCTGTTTTTATCTGTGTTTACATAGAGTATTAAACGAGTGGATTGTGATAAATATTTCTGAGCCTCAACCCAGTGAATGAAAGGCACTATGAACGCGACTTAATGAGACTAATGATGAGCATAGACAAAAGAGAGAATTAAATTCAGTGCTTTTATTTCCTCATGGCTGTTTTATATAATTCATCGAAACTTGCGTTTTTATTGGGACAGGACTGTGAGCTCTATTTTTGAGCACCAAGTTTAAACTAGGCTACATATCAAGCATTTATGTAACATATCTTTTTTGTGCATTAAGGGCATTTATGTTAAATAAAGTTTAATAATTAAGGGAGGCAAGTTATTTTACCTCCGGACACTCTTGTTGACTCATCTTCCCCTCAGGTCTTGCACACAATTTTCTAAATGCCCGCAAGATGGCGCCATTTATAGGTGAATCCGATATTACAAAACCAATACCCTATTATGGGAAAATGCTAGCCTGGTAATACCAAACTCTGCTACTTCGCTTTGCTTCGTAGACAGAGTCTGGAGTGGCATCATTGAAAAGTGTTTTCTTTATCGCGAGGGGGCACTTGTCTGAAGTATAAAATCCGTAAGCCAATCACATAAAGTTTGGTTATGCGCCAGCTCAGCCGCATCAAACTAAACCTGTAACACATAACGTTATATGGTGCGAAAACGAAACCATCGAGCCAAATACCGGAGTGCACATGGCTGTGAACGACTTTTGTAGATTATGTGAAGTAAATCTACGCATCCACGGCACAATCGGGGCCTCTAAACTAATATTTGACAGTAGAGAGAAACAGGAAAATATTTGCAGCCAACTGTCAAAGTTAGGATTAGTTCTGTTAAACACAGCACTTTGTTCATCTCGAGTCTGTCGGAAATGCTGCAACTTAATTGCAAGATTACAGCATGACATGGCAATATTTAAGAACTGGAAAAGAAAGGAGACACTGACCTGTCAAAAGGGTGCTAGTTCGAGCTTGAGAGATAAAAGAGACCGAGATACTCCCTCTGTCGGGAGTACGGCCACAACATCACCTCCATTCAAAATGTTTAACAAACACTGTTCTTGTTCGGGCTTCAGTTTGCAAATGCCGGGAATATTCTCCACAACAGAGCGAATTGCATCCCGTATCTCCATATCCGCGGTTGGTTTTGATTTCCCCAATCTTAAACTCAGCGTTTAGCGTCTACGTCACGGCTCTCAGCCCGCCCTCTGTTCGTTGATTGGCCCGGCTGTTTTCAGGCCGGAGGAAAACAAAGAGACATGTCGCTGTCTCAGACTGAGTACAGAAGCGAAATTAAATAGAGCGGAAGTACGAAGTCTGACGTAGTCAGGCTAGGAAAATGCTTAAATATGGGGAAAATATCGGTTAAACTCATTATCTGTCGATCTCCAGAGCTCGAATTTCGGTGCGGGTATTGCGCGTAATTTTAATCATTCTCCGACCTATAATGCGGGAAATTCCCGCAACATTGATTCACTTTAACAGGTTGAATGAGTAAATTAATCCACAGAGGTTATAAAATCAAATCAGTCATTTTAAAACTTTCTGCGAGACGCAATTTCACAAACAGCGTGAGTGATTCAGCGGTACTGTGTCTTCTCTCTCTGTCTCTCAAAATAGGTTGCACAAGCCAAGCTTCAAGCACACTGCAGGTGGCGAGACTAGACACTAAAGTTTGCACATCTTTTTAAGTCTTACCAGTTTAAACATATAAGCGATTTTAAACTATTCAGTACTTGCTTTAGTACTGAATGCTGTTCTGAACTCTTGAGTTTTTTTTCTGCATTCATACATACAGTAAAGCCGCCTCACATACAAGTAACAAAAGTTGTTTTTCGCAGATTATATCACTTTAACAGTTATGTCAAAATTCCAGTCTTGGTGTGTATCCTCGTAAACAGCCGGTTATGTCTTAAATAAGCATAAAACACATGTGACAGTATAATGAAAACAGTAATGGATCCGTGCACTAGCTCTTTAAGTGACAGCAGACGGCTTTAATTTGAAGGAATCAGGATTAATAGCCTATGTATTTAATTTAGTCAGGACTAAAAGACTATCCAGTATTGTTTTACATTTGATTACTTTATTCAGTTTCTGTAGTATTTCTGAATACTAGTGTTAGACCTATCCACAAAGATTTTTCTTTATTTCTCTTTATTTGTGTCTTTATTCTATTCTATTTATTTGTGCGACTTTTTTCAATTTAATTCAAAGATTGAAATCAAGCTTCCTTGTGTAAACTCTTAACAACAAAATCACCCCATTGTAAAAACGCAATGAGTGAGCAAACATTTAGGTGAGATAAATGTAATAAAAAAATTGTCTAACCTCCCTCAAATAAAAAACAACACAATTTTGATGGTTTATGCAAACTTGTAGAGTTATTGAAAGCAAATAACCCCTTCATACATCACCTTTGGCCTCTTCTGTATGTGTCCATGAAGTTAAGAAATATAATCAGCTCAATTGTTTACTTCTACTTTTGCAAAGTGTATGTAGTATAGATAATAAAATGTGTTTGTCATTCTGCATGTGCAACAGGCTCTTATGTTGGAGAACCTTCAGAAAACCTCCACTCATCACATTGGCCTGCAGCCTAACTCCCGGGTGAGCCAAACTGAGATGTTTTACAGTATAAATAAGCATGTTACTGTTTGATCTTGTGTGGATGACTTAACTTAAACGTACCATTTTGGATTACATGTGTGTTTGTTCAGATTGGGGAGGAAATGAGTCAGAACAGCTTCATTAAACAGTACCTGGCTAAACAGCAAGAGCTTCTCAGGCAGCGATTGGAGAGAGAGGCACGAGAGGCAGCTGAAACTGATGGTGAGTATCTGAAACAAAATAACTCAGTGGTGTCCTACCTGAATTAAAGGTTGTATCAGTGATTTCAGGCCCAAAAATAAATGATCACATTAATCTAATCTTTCCTAACGATCCGCTAGCTGTCCGCCCCATAAGCATGCCGTCAAAAATCGCGTCTCTATAGGCAGCCTAGGCTCTGAGATCTGCACACAAAAACAAATGGGTACACCACCACTCAAAACCAAAACAAACAGTGTTTCAACCAATCACCGACAGGGGCGGTACCCCAAATGTACCCATTTGTTTTTGTGTGCAGATCTCAGAGCATAGGCTGCCTATAGAGACACGTTTTTTGGACGGCATGCTTATGGGGCAGGCAGCTAGCGGATCGTTAGGAAAGATTAGATGAATGTGGTAATTTATGTTTTGGCCTTTTTTGGGCCTGAAATCACTGATACAACCTTTAATTCCACCTATTCCAATTAATACGCTGTAAATAGTGTAGCGCATGACTCTTTATAATTGTTGTGAAATTGCTGTTTTATTTTGCACCGGCAGTTATAGGGTTAATGCGGTGAGTTAGGAAAAGGCCGGGTAGAGAGAAACAAGGCTGGTGCGTTTTTGTGTACAGTTCTTTCATTCCGATTAAAAAGAAACATTAATTAGAACAAATAGAAACATTAATTTGTGGGTTAAAAAACTATTGAATCTACAGGAATATATTTTAGTTTATGCAGTTCGCTACAGATGCGGTTAGCTTGCTCTGACGACTAGTAATAGTTCCGCTCTGACCATCAATCAAAGGATGTGAAAATGACAACGTTATTGTACGCCTGCTAGATGGCCCGGGTGCAGTCAAATCGATATCTGATTCATTGGTTAAAGCAACAGTTTCATTGCTATTCATTTTAAGCTACAGGCGCCCGCACTATCGAATCTGAAGGCCTTAAGGCAGATTTCTTTGACCCTGGCAACACATGATGGCTGAAATATGATTGGATAAAAACTCTAGCATATACATACACTACTGGAAGCAGTGCAACCAAGAGAAAAGCTATGGAATTAAGAGAATGTACTATTGGGAATAATTGAATACACATTCATGGAAAAAAATATTAAAGTCAGTGATTCTGATAGTGTTTAGGCCAGCAGAGAAGGCCTGATGGCCCACCACTGACAATCTATATTTGTTTAGCAAATTTTTTAACACTCTTAAAAAAAAAAAATTGGAGTGATGTAGTATTTAGATTGAAGTACAGAAAATAATTCCATTTATATTTTCTTCATATGAAATGATGGAAAATTATAATTCTGTATATAACAATAAATTAAATCTTTGCACAGTAACTTTTAAAACATTTATAAACTTTTTAAAATTTCCTGAAATAACATTTTATTTCAATAAATGTACTGTTTAGACCTGAAATGACTGTGGACATGTCTATTATCATTTGATTCATGTCATTCATTATTTATTAATATTTTTTTTTAGGAACAGACCATGAAGACCACACAGAGGCCAATGACAGTATCTGTACTGCCCCTAACCAGGTAAGAAATATTATTTTTCCTCTGCTTCTACAGTGTTTGCTCAAGTTTGGACCATGAATTCTTACAAAATTAATATTTTGTTTGTAGTCATGCAAGGTAAGGAATAACGTTATTTCTTTGGACATTTGTTGCTTGGCCTGAACTTACCTTCCATGTCCAACACATGTATTTCCACCAGGATGTTGCTCCCTCCTTAGTCGACCAACACAAAGGAGGTACAGCAGTTGGGGTGACTGCGAATGAGAGTGATGAGCTCAAAGAAAAAGAAACACCCGGACAGCCGTCCCCCTCCGCACCTGCCCAGCCTGGCACAATAGCCTCTTTGTCGGTGCGGGTTGTTGGTGAAAGAGGACCGACCTCAAGCCATGTAATGGCCGACAGTGATGATGACAGTGAAGGTGGGGATGACAATGATGGCAAAGAGGAAGAGTGGAACGCCAAAGCTCAACGGAGTCGTCGAGCACAGCCTCCAAAAAGCCAACCGGTGAGAGAAAGATCTGGTGGCTCACAGCAACAGCAGCAGCCACCCCCCCAACATATACCTTTACTTTCACAGCAGCTCAGACAGCCCACTCCTCCCCCATCTCCTCCTCCTGAACTGTCTTTCCCACTCCCAGACACCCCTAAACAGAGCCCCCCTAGTCCTGGAGAGCCCCCGTCTAGGCAGCGCATATCTAGCTCTTCAAGCTCTGGTAGTTCCAGTAGTGACAGTCGTAGCAGTAGCCCTGAACCAGCAGGGGACTCCACAGAACGCAGACCAGGCCCATTGACCTTACTGGCACGCAAAATGGAGTCTGAGGGAGCTTTCTCTGGGGCGGGAAAACGTGATAGGGAGGGAATTGATGGACAGAGAAGCCACCAAGAAGGAGTTGTGTCCGCAATTACCCACACAGCTAATACAGCGTCAGTTCTGTCATACCCTAGTTCAGTGATCTCCAACCAAGGTGTTAGTGTTGTTAGGACATTGGTGACGGAAGAGAGTGATGGCACGAAGCGGGATGAGGGTAGTCATCTTTTATGGGAGCAAGAAAACAAAAAGAGGGAAAGGCAAGGAAAACAAGGAAGGCTGAAAGCCCTGGAGAAGGAGAGAGAGGAAAGGGAGAAGTTATTGGAACAAGAGCGAGCACGAGTTTTGGAACGGGAAAGACTGGAACGAGAAGAAGCTCTGAAACAGGAGAGGGAGAGGGCTTTACAGCGAGAAAGGGAAGAGAAAGAAAAGGCCTTACAGCGGGGAAGAGAAGAGAAGGAGAGGTTGGAGAGAGAACAAGCTTTGGAACGAGAGAAGCAAGAAAAGGAGAGACTAGAGAGAGAGAGGCAGGAAGCTTTAGAGCAAGAGAGATTGGAGAAAGAGAGGCTTGAGAAAGAAAGACAAGAACGAGAACAAGCCTTAGAGAGGGAGAGACTCGAGAAAGAGAGACAACAAAAAGCTCTAGAGAAGGAGAAATTGGAGAGAGAGCGGCTTGAGAAGGAAAGACAAGAACGAGAACAAGCTCTAGAGAGGGAGAGATTGGAGAGAGAGCGGCTTGAGAAGGAAAGACAAGAACGAGAACAAGCTCTAGAGAGGGAGAGATTGGAGAGAGAGCGGCTTGAGAAGGAAAGACAAGAACGAGAACAAGCTCTAGAGAGGGAGAGATTGGAGAGAGAACGGCTTGAGAAGGAAAGACAAGAACGCGAACAAGCTCTAGAGAGGGAGAGATTGGAGAGAGAGCGGCTTGAGAAGGAAAGACAAGAACGAGAACAAGCTCTAGAGAGGGAGAGATTGGAGAGAGAGCGGCTTGAGAAGGAAAGACAAGAACGAGAACAAGCTCTAGAGAGGGAGAGATTGGAGAGAGAGCGGCTTGAGAAGGAGAAAAAAGAGCGAGAACAAGCTCTAGAGAGGGAGAGATTGGAGAGAGAGCGGCTTGAGAAGGAAAGACAAGAACGAGAACAAGCTCTAGAGAGGGAGAGATTGGAGAGAGAGCGGCTTGAGAAGGAAAGACAAGAACGAGAACAAGCTCTAGAGAGGGAAAGATTGGAGAGAGAGCGGCTTGAGAAGGAAAGACAAGAACGAGAACAAGCCTTAGAGAGGGAGAGACTCGAGAGGGAGAGACTCGAGAAAGAGAGACAAGAACGAGAACAAGCTCTAGAGAGGGAGAGATTGGAAAGGGAGCAACTTGAGAAGAAAAGGGAAGAACGAGAGCAAGCTTTGGAACGAGAAAGACAGGAAAGAGAAAAGGCTCTTGAGAGGGAGAGGCAGGAGAAAGAAAAGCAAGAAAGAGAGCAAGCTTTAAAGAGAGAGAGACTGGAAAGAGACGCTGCTTTGGAGAAAGAGAGACAAGAAATTGAGAGGGCCAAAGAAAAAGAAAGGCTGGAGAGAGAGAGGGCTTTGGAAAGAGAAAAACACGAAAAAGAAGCTGCTCTGGAACGCAAGAGGCAGGAGCGAGAAAGACTTGAAAAGGAGAAAGCTTTGGAAGAAGAGCATGAAAGAGAAGTGCAGAGAAAAGCAGAGCAAGACCGAGTGTTGAAAAAACAGAGAGAGGAGCAGGAGACTGCTTTAAAAGAAGAGAAGCAGAGAGCCTTGGAGGAGAGGGAAAGACTTTTGGAGCAAAAAAGAGTGCAGGAGGAGAAAGAAAAGTCTTTGAAACACGAAAAAAAGGAGGAACAAGAGAAAGAAAGTCGTCTTCCTCCATGGAAGCGTGGTCGTGATAGTGGTGGTTTCTCGAGTCCATCGGAAAAAACAGACGAAAGTAAGGCTGGGGAACCACAAAGCGCCGGCAAAGATGCTCAATCTTCAGAGTCTGTTCCACAACAGTCCCCCACACTTGCAACACCACCATCCCCTCAATCTTCCTCTAAGAAGTCCCGCTTCCTTAGAGATGCCCCTGTGACAGTTCCTCCCCCACGCTCGCCAACGTCTGTGCTGAAGAGACCTCGAACTTTCTCAGACAGCCCGATGTCACAAGCTCCCTCAATTCCATTAGCATCTAAACCTGAGGAACCGGTGCAAGAAGATGCTCAGCCCCCTCAAACATCAGTCCTTGTTGCAGCACCCCATGAGCTTGAGAGCAAGACCCCCAAGGTTGCCACCCAACAACATGCACCACAAGAGGAAGAGAAGATGGAGACATCAAAGAACAGCATGGCAAGCAAAGACACTAAACATGAGATCTTCAGAAGAACTGAGGATGAGAAGAAAAGAGGAAGGGAAAGAGTAAAGGAGGTGAAGAAAGAAAGGAAATCATCATCTAGCGATTCCTCTTCATCCGACTCAGATTCTGGCTCTTCATCCTCCTCGCGCTCCTCCAGTTCTTCATCATCATCATCATCAGAGGAGGAGAAAAGTCGTTCCACTTCAGGTGGTAGGAGGGTGAGTTGTTCAAATGTTCCTCATCTTTTTGTCAGTCTTGCGCTCTCTCTCTCTCTCTCTCTCTCTCTCTCTCTCTCTCTCTCTCTCTCTCTCTCTCTCTCTCTCTCTAAACACTTTAAAGACATCGCCCATGAGTATTGTAATTGTCAAGTGTCAAAATTCATCTAATTACATGCTTCTCAAATAGCTTCAGCCAGCTATGTGTTACAATAAGTGGCAAAAGAACTCGAGAGCATTAGAGCTGGCATAGTTAACTTAATAAGAGTGATTGCCTGAGCTATTAAGATTTTTAATTTCATGACTCCATTTTCCAACCGGTGTCAGTTGTTTTGTCTTTTGCTTTCCTCTACATGTGTAAATTAAACTTCTAATACTGGGTTACTGAGTCAGTTTCTCACAAAGCAAACAAATGTCCACTTACAATGGCGTTTTGCCCCATAGACTTGCATTGTAAGAACGTAACTGTCCGTATGTGTTTTTTTTTTTTAATATTAATTTCAAAGAAAATAGTTGAAATGTTCTGTGATAATTGAGCTAAATTGAGCTGATGTAACCCAGAACATACTTTTAATTTGTGTGATAAATAGGCTTTAATTTATGTATAATTTCACTAATTGTTTAGGATGCACTTATATTGGATTGAATTGCATTGTATTTAGAGATGTTCCGATACCCTTTTCCCCTTCCCGATTCCGATACCTGGTCTCAGGGTATCGGCCGATATCGAGTACTGATCCTATACCTGGGTGTGTATCTATACAGCTGCAATTCATACTAGCCCTGTATGAATGTATAGAATTATTTTATGGTGTGCTTCAGACTAATCCCTTAATTAAACATGAACAAGTACATACAGTGAACTAGAGTATTTTTATTATCTGACATACATTTCACAGCAATATTTTATTTTTAAAGGGGTCATATAATGCCATTTTTGTACAAGCTAATATGATTATTTAGGGTCTAAATTAAAAGTTTGTGATATACTTTAATTAAAAATTCTCATTAGTATTGTAAGAAAACACTTATTTTACCTGGTCAAAAACAGCTCTGTTTTCAGCACGCCGTTTCAGTGCATATGACTTTAAATGATAATGAGCTTTGCTCCCCCCGCCCCTCTGTTCTGTGCCTACACCGTTTATAACATAACACAATAACCATAACGCATTGTTCATTATAAACGTGGGATTATGAATTATATTGAGAACGTCGTACATAGAAAACATGCCGTAATGTACCCTGAGTGTAAACATAGCTGCATTCATCGTGAAGCGTGCAGCTAGCGATGTGCAAAGATTAATATAAATATTAATATAAAGGTTAATAAAACGTACACTCACTTCAGTTCTTCTGGAGCAGCTGCAGGAACACGAATAGTTGGTAGCGATTCTTTTTTCAGGAGCAGCTTCCAAAACCAGCTTTATACTGACCCTCGTTTATAAAGCAGTCTGGTGTGTGAAGTGATTCGCGCAAACATGAAAGCAGTGACGTTGATCGTGGGGAATATTCACTTCGAAAACAAACTCAGCCTCTGTCTTCAGCAGTTCGGATTTAGGAACATTAAAATGACTGCTGTGTTCCTTATTGCACCCAAGAACAGAACACCACTTCGCTTAGACTCCATTCTGCTCATAGACAGTGCTCCAGTATCAACGCGGACTATGATTGACAGCTCGCTCGCTGCCTCGATCACGAGCGAGGGCGGATCTGTGTTGAAACGCTGCTGTCAATCAACAATCGTGGGAGGGGCGTGCGAGCTTGTGACGTCACAGGCTCGAACGGCTTGATTTGAGGCAGGGGAAAACATATAAGGAGATTAAAACAAAACCACTGGATGGATTTTTATCATTATATGATGTTTGTGTACAGGCACTGCCAACACACATTTCAGTGCAATCAACTTGTAAAAGTGCATGTACCATTATATGACCCCTTTAAGTGAAAAAGAACTTCAAATGCAGCCACACATCTAATACTGTAAACTGAAAAAGCTATTTTAGTTGTACAATATAACTGTATTAAAAAAAAGTGCAACAAATAAATATAGGAATCTAAAATATTATATATGATTATTATAAGAAAATAATCTCTTTATAACTTAAAGTCCAGAAACAATTTTGTTAAACAGCATTTCAGTTTTGACAGCGGCTGGTCATACAGAACAATAAACTCGATAATTTTGTCGGTTATATTTATTGCTCTTTGGCTGTCTTTTGAAAACTTTTCTCTTTGTTTGAATGAAACTTCCAGAGATTGTTGATTCTGGCGCAGCTCATTCTTCTCTGCCCTTGCCTTTGTGTAACCATTGTGTTCTGCGGGGTGACGCGTCTTCAAATGCTTTAAGTTACTCGTGTTGAAGTTGCTAATACTTGTTCCACCCCTTGAAATTGCAGTATGGCATATGAGACATGTCGCCGTTTTACTGGTTGGTTGGTCCAGTCTGAAATACTGCCAAACAGCGGACGTACTGCTAGCGCGCGCGTTTTCTTCTTCGCTGATCTAAAGAGTGGTTGCTTGTGGCAACTGCACAACTTCCTGTGTTGCCACAAGCAACCGCTGTTTAGAGCAGCGATGAAGAATTGATCTCCGATTTGCAACGTTAAGCAAAACTAGCGTGCATAACTAGGTATTGTTTAAGAAAATGGTATCGGATCGGTACATAGGTAGAAGTACTCACCAATATCGATGCCAGAATTTTTTTGGTATCGGCGGCATTTCCGATACTAGTATCAGAATCGGAACAACTCTAATTGTATTCTGCCTACATGCAACTCTCTTTTATATTCCCACAAAAGCATATCTTAAACATTTACTTTCCATCTTCCTCAGTCTAAACAGGCCCAGAAAGATTCTTCATCTCAGCCCAGAGAAAAAGTTGGTCAAACTGTGACTGAAAAGCTTCCTACATCCCAGCGCAAAAAACGAGTCTTCACAGAGCAGGAGGAGAAAGACGTTTGCAATGAGGATGTCATCCAAACCAAGGTCAGTAAGCAACCAACTTTTGGTAATATAACTTGGTTCTTAAACCCTGACTAAGCCTAGTAGCAGTAATTTATTATCTTTCTTGTACCTCTTTCTTTGATTGTCATCTGTTTGTCTACTCTAAGAAACTGGCCATAAACATTTGTATATGCCGTGCTTTTTCTATACTCTTTAGAAACCCTGCCTTGAAAAACAAGATGAGAAGATGGAAACAAGAAGGAGAAAGGACAATATTGAGGAAGATGACACTAACAAAGACACTACCAGGTCTGTCTGTTTTCTACTTTGATTATAGCCTACTTGTTGTGCACTATAAATGAGGGAACACATTACTATTGAATGAACACATTACTAAGCAGGTAAAAGGGATGGACATCTAGAGCTGCTGTACAGCCAAAACATTCTTTGTTGCATTCATTTTCTATTGTCACTGTAAAGCTGCTTTGAAACTATCTGTATTGTAAAATGCGCTATATAAATGATGGTGACTTGATTAGATCCAGACTTCAGGTTGGTTGGAGGGTGAGATAAAATATGTCATTATGTGATTTTAAAGTTGTAAGGTCTTCGTTTACAGTGAAGTTGGTAAAATGTTTGGGCTGCTCAAGTACTTGTGTAGCATATTTTTTTTTAACCCAGGAAATGCACGTGGAAACAATTAATTGTACCTCTACTGTAGAAATATGCAATAACCAATTATTTGAAGACAAAAACGAACAGAACAATGGTGAATGATCAAAGAACCACAGTGTTTATGCTGTCTATGCTACAAATAGCTTATTTATATTTGTGTTAGTTTGCACGGATTTGCACATTGCCGTTTTCCACACTTCACAATAGAGCTGCATGATTTTGTTTAAAATAGAGATCACAATTATCTCGAGCTTCTGACAAAATGTTCATTGATGCAGTTTATTTAAAAATATTTTTGAATGAACGGTTTAATGAATAATTTAAGTCACTTGTTGCCACCTACTGGTGTAACAATGTAATTGATACAATCTTTATTTGAAGTTATTTTCAAAAGGTGGTTTATTCTAATTTGATCACTGTCTTAGACATCAGTGTTTACATCTGAACTATAAACGTTTATCCCCGTACTTCAGTGATAATGTTAATACCGAAATGATGACTCTGTGTGGTTGAAAACTGAAGCAGTTTCATACCTTTACATGACAACTGCTCTCTGGATCAGCTGTAGCGCCAACACAGATCTGAATGTTCGCTGTCATCAGACTTGTCAAAGCTTTAATAGACAAGGGCGAATTGGAATAAGATTGCTTCCGTTTTTTTATCTAGATCACAATCTTTTAATGATTTTTCTTGCAGCTCTACTTCAGATATGAAATACATCACCTTTGTAGCATGGAACAGAATTTTAGACCATAGAATTTCATGGTTTTTATGGACTAATAAAGAAACCAAATAGAACATATACAACTATAAAACACTTAACTTATCTAACTAAGCTAAATATTTTGTATTAACTGAAGATTTAATTCAATTAAATAAATCAGCGAGTCATTTTTGAACAGCTTGTTTTACATGTTCAAACAAACCGATTCACCTCAAACGATTTGGACTTTCCAAGTCGATACAATACAACATCACAGTTTTGCACTGTTTTTGAACAGTTGCTATTGCGCATCTAATGTAGTTAAGTTAGTAGCGTCGCTAGCTTGTTTGTTCCTCCCAAAAACGGCACGTAGCTTTTTTTAAGAGCGCCTTATTGAAGTATGTGTGGATTACTGACAGGCAATCAGTGCGACTGCCTCTCAGCCGGTGATAATGGGGTCCTGCTGCAGTGAGTCTCGCGCACCTCCCTCTTCTCTCATTCTAACATGGTTTTACTGCGCGTTTGACCAATAACACGGGGCTCAAGGTGGCCCGTTAGCTTTGGACGAGCGTTTTTCAATGAATTCGTGAAGTCCCTTCCGTTTTTAGTCATTAGGGAGGCGCTGATAGGTGCGTGATCTCACTGTGCATTGTGCTGCTCATCGGGGAGGAAAGAGAAGATGATCAGCGCTACGTTCATGTACTCGCGTCCCACAATGCGGCGGAGCGTTGTTTGTCTTGTGCATCTTTATGTGATAGCGATATGTTAGTATCAGGGCGCGCTTTATTTGAGTGCACAAATTTATTTTTGATAGTTTTGTCGGCCGTTCGAACGATCTAAAAGGGAATGAGAGTATAACAGTGACGCCACGCGTGTCACTCCACTTTGCGGGATGAGCTCTGATACGTAGCCTCGAGCTTTCATTTAAAAGGTCAATGAGAAACTGTATAAGCAAGGTTATAGATACAACCCAGAATTCCCGATCCTTCTTTCTGGAGCTCTTGTTTGTTGTTAAAGCAGGCCTGTAATTGTTGCGAGTGTTTGTAGAGGTGATTGATCAATCTCTGTTTTGGAGGGTAGTGGATATTGTGTATCCTATTTCAATAAGATGTGTGTTTCAGGATACACTGTTTCTTTTCAGGTATCTAAAAAAAAAAATGTAAATCATGTTTGACAGTGAATCTGACTTGAGCAGATTAGGGTGTTCTTTTAAAAGTGTAACTTAAAGGGACAGTTCACCCAAAAATCTAAATGATGTTATAATTTATTCACTCTCATGTTTCAGCCTGCATGACTTTTTTTCTTACATGGAACGAAAGGAGATGTTAGGCAGAATATTAACTGCAGTCACCATGCACTTTTCATTGCATATTTTACACACAATGAAAATGAATGGTGACTGAGACTGTCTAACATCGCCTTTTGGGTGAGTAAATGACTTTTGATTCATTTAAATTCCAAAAACACCTTTACTGTGGATGGGGGCTTTTTACTGTGGCTTTTGCAAATTTTTATGACTTATAATATTTACATACCACATTTTCCCCTGTTCTCTTTGCTCCTGTCTGTCTTAGAAGTGAGGTGAAGGAGGCTGTCATGGCGGAGCGTGAGAAGGTTCCAGAGAGCAGTGAGGAGGTAAGAGTGCAGAGTGCTAGGCTGACCCATTTCTACCATTCGCCAGATATCCTCCACATAAAGAGGCAAACAACATTTTATAAAGGGCTGTCACCCTTCCCCCTTATTCAATCCAAATTAATTATTATTACAGGTATATGCAGGCATTACTAAGCACTTGTATATAGTCAAAATCTGGTCACATGCTAATTTAGCAGCTCTGTTTTGTTTGTCATCTTTGTGGTCACAGATGATGTTTTGTGAACCTTTGCTGAAACTGTCATTGACAGAAACAGCAGGGGGCACTCTGTCACTTTGGCTGATGTTTAAAACCCCCTTGATTGCTTTGTTGTAAAGGTGCTCATGACTCTTCCATTGCCCTTATTGGTACCTGCATACAACTACTACTACTTCTACTACAGCACCTGTTCCACTGTCTCCAAGTGCCATGGCTTTACCTGATAAGCCTTGAGTCTGCTCTGAAGTGCAACACACCTGGCAAAAATGGCCACATTTCCAGAATGGCGTTGGCTGGAAGCATCTGTTGATTGGACTGATAATGAAAGGCTGTGTAATGTGGGTTTGACGAATCACTGAGTGTCTCATGAGCCGGTGTCAGTTTGGCTCAAGATGGCGGCAAGTATGGAAAAGTTGCAGATACCGTAAGCAGATACATGGACTTCTTTCAGGACTGTTTGATGTGACTTTTTTGCATTTAATGGAGACTTTTTCCAGTGATTGTTCCAGTTGCTCGCTATGTCATGGGACTAGTTTTTCTGTTTATCCTGCAAAACAAGTTTTTATTCCCAAGGAAACATTGGACTCTTATCATTGCACTACTGCCTGGGACGGCTGGATGTGCTGGATTTTTACAGCTTTCTCATTTTCCTGTGGACTATCACAATCAAACTTAACTGTTAGTTTGAAAATGGACTCTGTTTTGTGGCTGCTTGACTGAAAGCCCTTCATTCAGCCTGAACAGACAAAAACCATGTGCAATTTGTGGAGCTTCACAAATATATCGGACGAGAGATTGAAGTGCCTCAGACTCGGCAATCTAAAAACATTCCGCAGCAGTTTGTTTGAAAGACTCCACTCACGTTTCATGCCAATATGATGGACTTCAAAAAAGACACTCAGAGCCTCGCAACCTATACCCACGTTGTTCTACGTGAGCTCTTCTGCCATCCAGCTCTCAGATCTCTGCCCAAACTTCCCAGCCGCCTTTCATTGGACTGTTGTTTCCTAGATACAGTACATACAGACGTGCGATTGGGCCATTCCCTACCCAGTGAAGAACATGTCAATGGTACCGGGAAATAAGTAGTCATTCTCCATTTTCTACTTTAAACGTTTTGCCTAGACAATGCAAATATTTGCCCAGACTCCCTGGTAACCCTAAAATGGAGCTATTGACTACAGGATAAAGAGTAGATGTTTATATGTGACCCTGGACCACAGTAATCTTTTAAAAATTGAGATACAAGCTCTGAATAAATAAGCTTTCCATTGATGTATGGTTTGTTAGGATAGGACAATATTTAGCCAAGATAAAACTATTTGAAAATCTGGAATCTGAAGGTGCAAAAAAATCTAAACATTGAAAAAAATGTATGTCTATTTATGTTCGTGCAGCATTCATTCATAAAAATAAATGTTTTATATATTTACGGTAGAAAATTTACAAAAGATCTTCATGGGACATGATCTTTACTTAATATCGTAATGAGTTTTGGCATAAAAGAAAAATCGATAATTTTGACCCATACAATGTAGTTGGCTATTGCCTCAAATATACCCGTGCGACATGTGACTGGTTTTGTGATCCAGGGTCACATATGTAAGGCTACTTCAGAGCTAATGTAAAGCAGTGCTTTATTTTAATTCCCCACTACAGTAACTACCTAAAAGGATATTTCAACCCGAGGGGTGATAGATAACTGCAGCATGGCCTTTAAGAAAGTATTTTGGTGTAAGAGAGGACAAGACCGCATCTTCAGAGCAGAAATAGACCTTTGAAATAGTCAGAAGACCTCTAACCACATAAAGAACATGTACACTGTGTGCGTGTACACTGTGACTGAAGAGGCGGTCTTTCCTAATAGATTTCCTTTTATTTCTTTAATCAATTACTTGTTGATCGCTCATTCTATTTTGGTCTCTATTTGTCATTCAGTTTGTCCCCCACTATGAACCTTGTGTTTTTTCCCTATTTATTCTATCTCACCTTTTCCCCTGGTTTGGATGTGTTTATTCTCTTTCAGAGCACCACGCTAAAGACCTTCTCGGCCCGAAAGATCTCTCTCGGCAGTAAGTATTTCTACTGGTTTCCCCTTGAGTGATTAATTTGGAGAGATATTTCACTGAATTCCTTGTTGAAAAAATACAGTACTTTTAAAAGTAAAATTGTTGCAATTTAAAAACTTCTATTTTTCTATAATTTATCCATGTGATGGCAAAGCTGAATTTTGAGCAGCCTTAACTTTAGTTTTCATCATTCTAATATTCTGATTTGGTGCTCAAAAATGTTACTTATTATAAATGTTGAAAACAGTTGTACTGCTTAAAAGGATAGTTCACCCAAAAATGAAAATGACTCACCCTGTTAATTTACTCACCCTCAGGCCATCCACGATGTAGGTGTCTTCCCCCCCCTCCCTTTTTTTCAGTAGAACAGTAAAGAAACTGTGGTCCTTGGTGATTCATTAAATGCAAGTCAATGGCTACCGTTACTTTTTAAGGTGTAAAAAAAAAAAAACATATACATGCAAAACAAAATTAACATCTGTGGCTCCTGACGATACATTGAGGTCTCATGAATGTGAAATGATCCGTCTGTGCAAGAGACTGAATATTAATGACAACATTATTACCTGTAACCCACAGTCTTGGCAAACTGTCCTGAGTGTGTTCACGGCAGTATGGAGCGCAAGCTTCCTGTTGGATTATTTCCTGTCCACTAAAACAGCAAAATTAAATTTTTGGGTGAACTATCCCTATATTGTTTTTTTTTAAACCATGATCATTTTTTTAAGGATTCTTTGAATAGATTGTTCAAAAGAACTATTTTTTTTAATTATTATTGTTTGCTGGTAGAAAGCATAAAAATTATAATTATAAATGTCTTTTGTTTTTGAGCAATTTAATGCATCCCTGCTTAATACAAGTTTTAATGTCTATTTTAACTCAAAAATCTCACTAACTTAAAATTCTTGAACAGTAGTGTATGATTTGACAGAGTTTTAATAACACACAATGTTTATAAGATTGAAATAAAAAAGATGGCCATATGCTTGCTATCTTCAGGCAGCAAACCGTCTCCTGGGGTGGTGAGTTCGGAAGGGGAAGCGGAGACCGCAAGCAGTGCTAGTGCTGGCAGGAAGAGAAGATGGGGCTCCAGTACAGCTGTCACTGCCAAGAAACCCTCCATCAGTATCACCACAGACTCTTTGAAGGTCAGAAAAATATCTAATAAAAATTAGTTTGAAAGATGATTCAATGCTGAAAAGATGTCTCTCCGAAAAGTCTACTCTTGTCTTGCTTCATAATGCAATCCTTACTCTTTACAGTCTTTAATACCAGACATCAAGCCTAGCTTGGGTCAGGAGGCTGTGTTAGACCTGCATCCGGAGGAGATTCATCTCTCTGGGGAAGAGGAAGGAGGAGAGAGGGGTGACCAAGACCTAAAAATTAGACGAACTGTAACACAGGTGCGTGGTGTTCTTCTGCTGTAAGTAAAAGTCTGTTTGATTGCTTACATGTGTTGGAATAACATTTTGGTAAACACCACAGGTTGTGCCCTCTGACACACAAGAGAATGGACAGAAAGAATCCAAAAAAAGTGAACACGAGGATGAGGAAGAAAGAAGTGAAGGGCGGGATAGACTTAGCCAGGAGGAAAAAATGGAAGGCTCCAATCAGGTTTCCATGGAGACAGAGCCATTGTCACCTTGGCGAGATGTAGATACGAAGACAGGTGAGAATTACAGAAGGAACTAATTCAAATTTATAAGGGTGCTCTGATTGCTCAGGCTCCAATCGGTATTGGCCGATAATTATTTTATATAATCTGATCAGTGTTTTTTTAAAGGCTGTTCAGATGACGCAAAACTCGCAAGAAATTATTATTATTTTTTTTAAATTAACCTAGCTTTTAAAGGTGGGGGATCTTGAGTAATTGTCTCTGTGTGTGTAGGAACGTTAATGTTATTGTCTATTTGTGTTTAGGCATGTTAATTGTTTTTGCTATTTTTTTATTTATTTATTATATTACTCAACTTTTATTTACTTTTTATATACTTATATAAACAATTAAGCACTTTGGGCAATAAAGTTGTTTTTGCTATGTAAATAAGTTGAAATTGAAGTAAAATTGCTTCACTACATTCACCGGTCTCATCTGGCAGTTCTACCAGATGTGTGAAAAAGACATTACATTTGCAACGTCATTGCAGAGACATCGCAATGACAGCAAGAAAATAGGGCTGTGTGATTTTTATTTATTTTTTTATTAGTTTTATTTTTCTTCATAGCGGTGCACTTTCGTTCCTCCCTAAAAGCCCTAACTTAACAGCTAAATCAGTGATTGTTTTAAAATATAGTCTACTGTTGCTAAACTGCAGGACATGCTCAATAATAAAGAGTTAATTAAACTGCAGTGTTATGCATTTGATTAGCCTACTTTCTGTTGATAGACACTTGTTTTTTTATTACTACTAATTTCACTGGAAAGCTGTATTTGTTAAACTCTTAAGCTCTTCCTAATCACCTCTAAGAGAGGTAATGGAACACGTTGCTTGCCAATAAATAAAAAGTTGTCAATTCATGATACTTTCTAATCTTATCTATCTTAATTTTTTTTATATAATTTTAATACTTAACAAATAGTTAAGAATAGCTAAATAACTGCCATGGGTCTATTTGAGGCCTTCTATTTATGTATTTATGTAGTAATAGTATTTATTTCGGTGATCGGCCCCAAATGTCCTGATCGGAGCACCCTTACAACTTTTAAGTGCACTATTGTGAAATTTAAGTTTTGGATAGTAATATTTTATATGGGTTTCTCACCCTTTTCTCCTGTTTTTCCCCCTGCTTAGTCCCTGCTCCCAGTGAGACACTGATTCGTCGTTCGATTAGTCAGCAAAAGTCGGGAGTTAGTATCACCATTGATGACCCGGTCCGGACAGCCAAACAACCCTCTCCTCCTCGTGGCAAGCTGTCTAACATTGTCCATGTCTGCAACCTGGTACATATAAACACACATTGATGATTCTGGAAATGTTTAGCTGTGCCCGTGTCATTGTCCCAGGTTTAGTGACCTAAGGCTTGCTTTGTGATGTTTCTAAGGTGAGGCCGTTTACCCTGGGGCAGCTGAAGGAGCTGTTGAACCGCACAGGGACTTTAGTGGAGGAAGGTTTCTGGATTGACAAGATAAAATCTCACTGTTACGTCACAGTAAGTCTCTTCCCTGCATCCCTCTGGATTTTTTTGTTTCTTTTTTTCATACCTGCTTACCCTCTCACCATCTTTGCTTTCACTCAGTACTCAAATGCAGAAGAGGCTATGGCCACTCGTACAGCATTACATGGGGTTAAATGGCCCCAGAGTAACCCTAAGTTCCTCAGTGTTGACTTCTGCATGCAAGAGGAGGTATGTTTTTTGTTTTGTTTTTTTTTATCTGCTGAATTTAATTTATTTTATTTTTTTCTATGAAAACTAATTCCTTTTCATTCCTGGTACATCTTATCAGGTGGACTTCCACAGGGGTTTGGGTCCAGCAGGAGAAAAGCCATCAGAGGAGTCCCGTGGGGCGGCAGCCTCTGGACCTGGCCGTCCGGTACCCCTGCCTCTCCTGCCGGAGCGTGACCAGTGGGCGGAACGAGAGAGGGAAATGGAAAGGAGGGAGAAATCACGTGCAGAAAGGGAATGGGACAGAGATAAGGTGAGGGACTTCAGCAAACCTGGAGAGGAAGCTGGCGCCAGAAGATCACGTTCACGAGATCGTGAGAGGAGGCGCAAAGAGAGGAAAACCGATAAGAAGGGTGAGGAAAATCTACTATACTTAAATATGTATTATATAAATGATACCTATTTAATTATTACTATTATTATTTGTAAACTTAAATATATAATATTTATATAATATATACATATATATTTATTATTATTTTTTTCTTTTTAGAAAAAGGACCTGAAGAGCCACCCGCTAAACTGCTGGATGACCTCTTCCGCAAAACCAAAGCCGCTCCATGCATATACTGGCTCCCCCTCACTGAGGAGCAGGTACATTTCTTTGCACATTTTAGTTTCTTATGAAGTGGTAGCACTATCAAATACCGATTTGATAATACAGTGGTACCGCACTTTGAATTGCAGGCAGCACAGAGGGTAGCGGCTCGAGCCGAGCGCATGAGGGAAAGAGAGAAGAGGTGGAAGGAGATGGAAGAGGAGGATAAGAAACGTGAAGAGGAGCACCGGGAGAGGATGAAGACCAGCGGGGCAGCCGGAGGGGACGGTGAGAGAGACCGCGAACGAGACAGAGGTCGAGAGGGGGACAAACGGAAGGAGGGATATCGCAGGCCTGGCGGAAACAGTGCAAGCGGGAGCAGGAGGTCCCGAAGCCGCAGCGGCCCTATGCCCAGAGATCGACGACGCTAAGAGAAGTCTGGAACCGTTCAGTTTGTAACCCCTGTTCTTGTATGTGCTGTAACAGCTCTATGCCTACCTTCCTGAGGACCAACTCAGACTTCATAAAAACATGCACACACACTCTGCGTAAAGACACACGGGTGCACACACACACACACATTGGGACCACGGTGGTGCTGTGTCTCCATATAGACTCGTCTCAATGTCTCTTGACTGGGCTTAAAGACTCCTGATGTTCATTTCCCCTCTTCAGTGTTAATGGACTTCTGGTATAAGTGGGTAGGACTGCAAGACATTCTCCAGGTTTGGTGACGTCCTCTTTCTCCTTCAGTGTAACGTCAACACAGATCTGAAAGAATGAAGCTGCATTCAGAAAGAGATGCCCTGAAAGCCTTTAGTGTCTCTTAAGTTTTCCTCTTCTGTTTTCCTCACATTCCTTGTATCCTTTTTCCTCTATTGTCTGCCTTTTATGACCCCTTTGTTTTTACCAGGTTGTCATGGATAATGGGATGCATATTTAACCTTTTCACATTTGGTTTTAATGTTTTTTTTTAATCGGTTTAGCATAAAAGCTTAATTTTCTTTTCTTTTCATTTTTTTGTTTACTCCTGTAAGTGCTGAATGTACAAATAATAAAAAGGTTACATCTAAGGACTGGAAAAAGTTATTTGTCAGTTCTTGTAGGGCAGGGGTGCCCAATCCTGCTCCTGCTGATTGACTGTCCTGCACAGTTTATCTCCAACCCCGATCAAACACACCTGCTTCTAATTTTCAAGTGATCCTGAAGACCTTAATTGGTTGCTTCAGGTGTGTTTGATTAGGGTTGGAGATGAACTGTGCAGGACAGTCAATCAGCAGGAGCAGGATTGGGCACCCCTGTTGTAGGGGGTCAACTTGGACCATTTATTTGGAGTTTATCTGCAGATTTGCGCTACATCTACACGTCTGTTATGTGTCTAGATCCCTCTGAATATAATCAGCTGAGCTGTGCACATGGCACGAACCCAATGCAGTTGACCCATGTCTCACTTCTTATTTTCAAGTTTATTCACTTGGTTTTCCGGTTTGTTAGAAAAATAAAAGAAATTGCAGATTTTATAGAAGGATTTCTATGAATTTCATTCCCTAGGCTTGGTTACATCAGAGAAAGTAAGTGATTATTCTAGTCTCTGGACAGCAATGTATTTTATTCAAAAATTAAGTATGGAAGGGGGTCCCCATTCACCATTTCACTGTTACTCGATCTCATAGCTGATTGGTTTGTTGGTGAACAAGGGGACAGTTTTTTTTTTTTTTGGTGCTTCCATTGTGAACACTGTTGCTGGTCAGCTTGAATCCTTCAGAACGCAAGATCTACACTCAGCAAATGGTCTTCTGGTGTTTTATGATTGTTATAGCATTTTTTTTGTTAGTTTTTGAATGTGAATTGCTTCAATCAGCAGTATCGGGTGTGTTGTAAGGGCATGAACTGTTAAGACCACGTATTTGACTTAGTATTACAATTTGTTAACTTTTTGCAACGTTCAAGTCGTTCAAGCATGATTACATTGTGTGAACTAACGATTAACTTTATTTAATGTAGGTTGTTTATTTATAAATATATTATTGTTAATTTGTTCATACATTTGATGGTAATTTACACAAACGTAAATATAAAAACGGATTAGTATATTTAGAAGTTAACGTTAACCTAAATTTATACTCTTCCAAAGATAGGGGTCTTTCAGGTGTTTTTGAAAGAAGTCTCATTGTTTACCAAGGCAGCTTTTATGAGATTTTTTATATATATATAATAGTAATAAGTTATTTTAAGTTGAAGTAATTATATAAAGTATTAAATTCATTCCTGTGATGACAAAGCTGACGTTTCCCCAGTCTTAAGTGTCACGTGATCTTTCAGAAATCATTCTAATATGCTGAATTGGTACTCAAGAAACATTTCTTCTCAATTTTGAAAATAGTTGTGCTGCTTAATATTTGTGAATCATGAATCAGGATTCTTTGATGAATAAAAAGTCCAAACAGCATTTATTTAAAATATAAATATTTTGTAGCAATAAATCTTTACTGTCAATTAAATTTTCATCAATTTAATTAAAGTATCCTTGCTGAAACGGAAAAAAATTTTACTGACCCCAAACCTTTGTAGTGTAAATGCTAATACTGTAAACAAATTGAGCATGAAGTATTTTAACACTGTATGGCACGAGCCTAAAGGACTATAATTATTCAACACACCACAAGGAGGCAGGCTTTCCAAAAATCAAAATCTACAAGTTATAGTATGCTTCTGCCTCTTGGACTGCCCTTTTAGTCCTGAAGGTTAAAACAGCTCCTTTACCTCAATTTTAAGCAACAAAACCTTCCTGATGTCTGTATAGGCTATTGTAATTGTGTTCCATATGCAGCTCGTGGAAGGTTTTTTGTTACAGTTCCAAACTCATTATCTCTGAAACCTATTGTTGTCTGGTTACGTATTGCACACTAGCAGGTAAATATAATCCCTAAACCACCCTGTCTGTGTCTCAACTCCCACCCTTCTATTTTTATTGCATCGTTAGCTGCTTCCTCGCTCAGTTGCTTTAGTATTCCTTTCCTTTCTCTCTCTCTCTCTTGCTTCCCTCCATCCCTATGCTCCGTCTTTGACGTCCTTCCTGTCGAGCTCAGCAATGGTCCTCTGTAATTAGCGCCCTGGTGGCTGAATGGAGCATTTTTCCTGCCTGATGCAATGAGCACACTCTGCATACTAGGGCAGCTGAACTGGGTCGACCCTCCCATGCCCACACACAGCCCAGCCCAGTGACCAACAGTTCCTTCTCGTAAGTTTCTACTCTAGATACTTTAAGAGGAATTACTTGAGTATTTTGCAGTTGTTATATTTCTCCATTAAGTTGCTTTAAGTAGGCACTAAAATGATTAGGTCACTTTTTGAAAAAAACTTTTGCTGATAATTTACTCACCCCCATGTCATCCAAGATTTCTTTCTTCAGTCGAAAGGTTTTTGATGAAAACATTACAGGATTTTTCTCCATAATTATAATGGACTTCATAGGACCCCAAACAGTTCAAGGTCCAAATGACAGTTTCATTTGGTAAACGTTATTCAAACGTAATTGCGTATTACATGAGTCACGAACGCGCATCACAGAGCGGAGCAAGGTGAGCATTTGTGCTTATAAAACTTTTTTATTTATTTTTGAAATGACCGATCGTTTCGCTAGATAAGACCCTTATTCATCGTCTGGTATCGTTTAAAGCCCTTTGAAGCTGCACTGAAACTGTCATTTGGACCTTGAACCGTTTGGGGTCCTATGAAGTCCATTATAATTATGGAGAAAAATCCTGTAATGTTTTCATCAAAAACCTTTCGACTGAAGAAAGAAAGACATATACATCTTGGATGACAGGGTGAGTAAATTATCAGCAAAAGTTTTTTTAAAAGTGAACTAATCCTTTAAAGGCCAGTTCGCCCAAAAATGAAAATTTGCTGTTAATCACCCTCAGGCCATCCAAGATAGGTGGCTCTTTTCTTCTTCTTCAGTAGAACAGTAAAGAAGTTTTTAGCTGAAACCGTTTTCATCTGTGATTCATATAATGGAAGTCAATTGGGTTCATCCAAAAAACATGTAGACAAAACAAAATAAAAACCTGCGGCTACTGACGATACATTGAGGTCACTGAGGTACAGTAATTAGGCCTAGCCTACTTGGAATCCATTTCCCAGAGTTCCTATTTGTAGGGAGTTTGTGTGTGTCAGACGGACTCAGGAATTAGTTAGCACTTGTTGCATCATTCTTTTCAAAAGTTTCTAATCCGAGTCAGGTTTTTTTTTTTTTGATGGCCAAAATAAGTTCTTCAGAACTGGGTTAGGTTATCAGTGCAGCGGTGTACAGTAATTCACAAACCACACGGGCAGTTGAACCATAAAGCACATGGGAATAAGTCCTAAAGGAATATTCCATGTTCAGTTCAAGCTGTCGACAGCATCTGTGGCATACAGTCGAATACCACAGAATTACTTTGGCTTGTCTCTCATTTTATAAAAACAAGTATATGTCGCGTTTACAGTAATGCATTTACAATGGAGGTTTATGGAGCATGGCATTTACCCTGGGGAAAATGCTACAATACTGTGTATAGCACACTACTTAAACATATATTTAACATGTAACTAATGTGAAAAAAATCAATTACTTACTATGTCTAATCAAAGTAATATGCAATTCTTCAATTCCTGTTATGAATGAATGAATGAATGAAGCATTTATATAGCGCTTTCATATGTACTACTGTACACCCGAAGCGCTTTACAATCATGTCGGGGTCTCTCCTCAACCACCACCAGTGTGCAGCATCCACTTGGATGATGCGACTTCAGTCACAGTACAACGGCGCCAGTGCTCACCACACACCTAGGTGGAGAGGAGATAGTTATAGAGCCAATTCAGTGGATGGGGATTATTAGGAGGCCGTGATTGGCAAGGGCCATTGGAGGGAATGTGGCCAGGACACCGGGGTTACACCCCTACTCTTTTACAAGAAGTGCCATGGGATTTTTAATGACCACAGAGAGTCAGGACCTCGGTTTAACATCTCATCCGAAGGACGCGTTATGGCTAATGCTTGTAAACCCTAAACTTTTGTGCCATGTGCAAGGATACCAGAAAGTACATACATAGAAAATCCACACACATTATTGAGTCTATAATATATAACCAGATGTTCATTCACCTAGAGCATTACTGCCAGTGCTAAAAGGATGATAAACAACTTTATAGCCACAATAACAATTTGTACAGAAGAGATAAACATAAGCTCTTAAATACAAATACTAATTGCCCCCCTGTACTTCTATTTTTTACAAGCTGAGGAAAAAAATATTCCTCTAAAGAATAAAAAAGAAAATGACAAAATCTGTATACTCCATATGACAACAGTTCAGACCCATCTATCAAGCTCCAAAAAGGACAAAATCATGAATAAAATAAAATGAAGCCTAGTCCATATGACTTAAATTCACTAATGTTACTCCCTTTCAATGAAGTTCACAATTCTTACAGGATTAAATTTAATTAACCAGTAACCAGGTTCATTGGTTCATGTTTCTGTAAGCTTTTTTTAAGCTGGACAGCTCTAGTCACTATAAACTGTCACTGTACGAACAAGTGGTGCATGTACATTCTTCCAAATGTTTCTTTTTGACTTCTGAACTGCAGGTTTGGAAGGATATGAGAGTGAATAAATAATAATAATAATGGGTCATATAAGAGGGTCATAATAATCACAGAATTGTATTTTTGGGGTGAACTATATCCCTGTAACTTCTTTTTTTTTTTAAATAAAAAAAACTTTAAGGGAAGCAGGGAGAAGAACAACTATGCATTTTGTCCTAAATCTTGTCCAGGTTGGGTAATGTAAGGATAGCATTCTCCCCCACTGCCCTGGCCCTCAGATCAGGCTACAGTACAACATCCTGTCAGTCCTGTGATAACTGCTGATGAATGAGCAGTGTAAACAGATTTTAAGCAATCTTCAGCAGACGCCCCCCTTCCCACCGCACTGCCTTTTGTGTCCAGCAGTTGGAGAAACTAACCACAAGGCTCCTTTTTCAAAGCCCCCCTCTGATGTGGCATCTTAGAACTCTTTCTAACCTCCTTTCCTTCTCTCACTACCCCCAGTTCAAGCTGTTGAATTCTTCATGCAAAAATTCTGCTTATAGCACAAAAGCTGGAAACCGCTGCTTTTCAGATGTTTTACGAACACGTTTACAAAGAATCGATGTAAAACTTCTTGTATTTGTGCATCATGTTTCTCATCCGTTTCCTTTGCTTTGAGTTAGACTTTGATGACATAGATTTATATATGAGAACCACATGTGGTTTAGTGTTGGAGGAGGGGCGACGGGATCTAATGCAAGTCAACCTGACGAGAATTGAGGGAGCACTGGGAGGAAAAAGGGAAATATTAAATACAGACAAGGAGGGGAACATATACCTCATGCTTCTGATGTGGCAGTCCAGTCATTAAAGTCATAAGGTGAAGAAAGAGTCCAGTTAACTGTTGCAGGCCTGAACTGAAGCAGGGGGGTTTCCTGGAGGATGTGACTGGGTCAGAGTGAGGGTAGCAGGGTTTGGTGCTGTAGGTAGGGTGGGGGAGGGTAAAAGACTGATTCAGCAGCTCCTGGTGGGGAGTCTTTTCCTGCCCAGTTTGGATGTGTTTGCCTTTTAAAGAAAGAGGGAAAGAACCAAGACTATGAGTTTAGAGATGTTGATTGTTTTACTTCCTATAACCTGTTTTTTTCCCCCCACATTCTCCTGTCTGGAACTGCGGGGAAAAAAACGACTCACACACCACACCCTGTCTTAAGTGTAGACGGTATGTTTCCCATAGCTCAACACGTTAATGCAGGTGCCTCTTCTTTTATGCACATTTTTCGCACAATCAGCATTACTAGATTTATTCTGTACTGGCATGTAAGAAAATGTAAACTCTCAAGAAAAGAAGTATCCTATAGGCTATTGTGTTCGATTAGTAACAGAACCACGGGCGTAATTTCCTATGGGGACAGGGGGGACATGTCCCCCCCACTTTTCAAAATCCTGTTTGTGTCCCCCCCACTTTCAAATTCGTTTTGTTATGATTTTTAACTAAAATCAATTAAGTCACCTGTTGTTTCTGTCGTTTCATCGCCGACTGTGCGGCAACCGCAATCCCTGCTCATTAGAACTTTCAGTGAGCTATTTTTAGAGTGTGCACGCGACGTTCCTGGACGTGGACGCGCGCATCGACACAGGCTCGCGCGCCAGTATCGCACAGACAGCGCGCCAGTATCGAGTTCTATTTCGCTGCTTGAACGAAAAACACACATGTATGCCAAAATGTCCGTTTTGTCGAGTCCACAAGAACAGTCTTAAATGAGTTAAATAAAATCTTAAATGAAAGTAAAGAGTAGTGAGAGAATGAGATGCGTGAGGTCCTGTCAGCAGGTCTTAAAGTGACAGCAGCCTCTAATTCTCTCTGTCAGTAAAGTTAACCAAAGAACAAAGGGAACAGAAAAAAATACTAACTGCTCTTGACTAAAGAATGCTTGTAGTTTTAATAAGGATTAATTTATATTTAATTTATATTTATGCAGTGCGGACTGTTTGATAACCTTATTCAATTTCTGTATATACCTGTTAGACAGGAAGGCACAGGTAAATATGACGTTTATTATGGGTTTATGTAAGGTTTGGTTTAAGTTCACTTAAATTATAAGTTGTTATATTTTTTTGAAGCCTAATAAATGTTTAAAATTTGTGAGGTGGGGGTGGTCATTTTCATCGAGACATCAGTAGCTATATTAATTTCAGTGATACTGGCCTTCATTCATAAACAGATGCCATTAAACAATTATTTTAAATATACTGTCTTTATGTTGTTTCTACATTACAGTGGAAATTGAGGCTCACATTATTTACATTTTTATTTACACACAAAACATTAATGGCTAACATTTTGACTTTATAAAATGATTCTCTAAAGTCTTGGCGATCGGCCCCTATAAACAATAAAGAAAGTCTTATACATAGGCTAGCCTACTATTCTTTTTGGCAGAATTTATCATTATAATCAAATTATTTCCTGGTTTTTGTATCACCATAGTCCCTAAATGTATGTACATCCAGGAAATGGGATTCAAATCGAAAACATTTCAAGTCAAGTATATTTATATAGCGCTTTTCACAATACAGATTGCATCAAAGCAGCTTCACAGTATCAATCAAAACATAATAACAATGTTCGTTTCTTAGTGGAAAAACATCCACGTTTGGTAGAGTTGATCAATGGTATTAATGATTGGTTAATTAATTTGAATATCCCCAACTGAGCAAGCCAAAGGCAACAGTGGCAAGGAACTGAAAAACTCCATCAGGTGACCTAATGGAGAGAAAAAAAAACCTTGGGAGAACCCAGGCTCAGTCGGGGGCCAGTTCTCCTCTGGCATTTATGAACTAGACGCCGGATTTACAGTAACTGTAAGGTAAAAATGTATATGAACGTCTCTAAACAGACTTTAAACGCGAACCTGTGATAAACGCTGATGGCATTCACATGCGCATTAAGAATTGATTCTATAGTTATGTGCGTTTGAATATATGTGCGCAGGTTTGTAATTCCCTACAAAACCATGCCTGAACAAACTACTATTTCCCCCCATTTTGTGTCCCCCCCACTTCTCAAACCAAAGTTACGCCCTTGAACAGAACATATATGGTGTGTTTGCATTGATGGTAAATGGAATATGTTCTTGGTAGAAAATCTTTTGTGTTTTTTATTTTTTTATAGAAGTCTCTTATGCTCACATCTATAAGGCTGCATTTATTTGATTACAAAACAGTAAAATTACTAAATATTACAATTACTATTTTAATGATTTAAAATTTAAATTTATGGTGACGGTTGTATTTTCAGCTGTCTTTAGTGTAACATGATCCTTCAGAAAAAAATATAATATGATGATTTAGTGTTCAAGAAACATTTCTTCTCAATGTTGGAAACAGTTGTGCTTGCTTAATATTTTTTTGTGGAAACTGTAATACATTTTTCAGAATTCCTTAATGAATAGAAATATCAGAAGAACAGCATTATATATGGAACATTATAAATGTCTCTCTTTTGATCAATTTAATCTGTACTTTCTGAATAAAAGGATTCATTTCTTTCAAAAAACATCTTACTGGCCGCAAACTTTTGAATTGGAATGTGGAAATGTATTTAGAGAGATGATTTTGCCTAATTGTTATTGTAGCTGTTGTATGTAGGTGTTAAAGCCCATTGGAACCGAATGACTTATGATTTGCTGCCTTATGGCTTGATGAAACTAAAACCATGTGCATCCTACATTAAGACTTGAAAAGATTTTTTTTATGTTAATTTACATCCTGTAGGATTGAAAGTTACTGGCTGTGGAAAAACATGTGTTTGCATTTAGGAGCATCACATTCACATGCCTCATATTTATTCAAAATAAATGTCCATCACTATTAACAGATCCTTTTAAGTGTGATAACCTTATATAAAATGGTTCGCATAATGGATAAAATCACTATTGTGGTCCAGGTTTTGTTTTGTTTTCCCTGAAAAGATTAGAATTTTCTTTCCTTTTTCTCTCCCTTCGGCTATTTAACCTCTTTAAATAAAAAATAAAAATAAAAAAATTATTTCAGGGTTATTGTATGAAAATAAAGTTTTCCCCCCACTTCAAGGTCTGTCTCATTATAGGCTTGGAAAGACAGGAATTCTCTCCATAAGGAAAGAAGTGGACACAGCCTGTCAAGTAAGGGTGTTAAATAGCATGTGACCGACTTCATTCGAACTAGCAGAGCACTGTGAAGAAGTAAAATGGATCACAAAGAGCATGCAAGTCTCCCAGAGACCTTCAAAAAAGAGAGAATGTGTTTTAAGAGAGACTTGAAATGTTTGTGGTGATACTAATGTTTTCAGTTAAGCCTTGTTTGAGAAAAAAAAGTGAGTCACTTAGCAGAAACTGCAGGAAATTCAACTCTTCTTGCCTGGAGAAAAAGAGAGAGAGAGAGAAATGGAGGGAATTGTGGGCAGAGCAGAAAGTGCTGAGGTTGTTCTTCGTACTGCAGAATCAGCTGGGAAAAGATTGAACTTGCATAAAATGTGTGCAGAGTGAAATAGATTGAGCACTCGTGAAGCAAGATACGCTCTGGCTGAAATTTATACATAAGTCAGTGCCTTTAGGAACAATGCATCACAAATACTTTATACATCTTTGAGGGCCTGTCATTAGGTATCTTATTAGATTGCAATGCACATTTATGACATGTCTGATTAAAAAAAAAAAAGATCAAAGATCATTTGTATTACATCAACAGTGTGTGCAAAGCAATGTTTTCCTCTCTCCCCTGCAGTGTGCTGGTATTAAGGCAGTTTGGATTCCAGATGTTGTTGATGGAATTCTCCTTGAACGTTGGCCTCCGAACGTCCGCCTCCCGAAAGCCTTGTGACTGGACCCAGAGTGCCAAAACATTATCCATCTCCTGACGCTTATTCCAAACAGCAAATACATTCGGCTGTCTTCACTAAAATGTATTAACATATTGAATTGAGTGTCATCTCTCACTTACATGTATGATTTTTCCTCAGTCAGTATCTGGAAGTGTAATTATTCTCAAAGACGCACACACTCGCATTACAACAGAGATATGTTTCCTTGTGAACAGTGCCAAAGGGGTTTGCAGAATTATAATCATTCCTGGTTTTGCTTAATCCTTGGACCTAGCCTACTTTTTCCGTCCCATTTATATGGCCAAGTGTTTCCGAGTGCCAGCAAAAGGGAGGAGAAAGAAGTATGGACTGAAATGACAAGGAAAAAGGTAGTTCCATGCAAAAGAAATAAGCTTATGCATCAAACTGTATGTGTGAAAGAGCAGGATGTTTGTCTTCTGTGGTCATAACTTGAGGAGCAAAATGAGATGCGCTAATGCGAGATATGTTTCTTACAGGGAGTTAATGAGCAGTTCGGAAAATGTGGCTATATAGGGAAGGCAAGAAGTCTTGGAATCAGATGCAGGTTAAGAGGAGCAGCTGGAGATTAGGACACAGGGATGCATTTCCCTTCCCCTCGCTGTTGTGCAGGAGAGTGAGTGGGCTAAACAAACACGTTAAAGGCATAGTAGTTCACCCAAAAATAAAAATTCTGTCATCAATTACTCACCCTCATGTTGATTCAAACGTGTTTGACTTTCTTTCCTCTGCAGAACACTAAAGAAGATATTCTGAAGAATGTTTTGGCGACCATTGACTTCCATTATTATTCCAGGAAGAATAACACTGGGACATTTCTCAAAATCAAAATCTCAAAATTCTCAGAAGAAAGAAAGTCATACAGGTTTTTTTTGGGTGTGTAAGTG
The DNA here is from genome assembly GCA_031834385.1 of Semotilus atromaculatus. Lineage (NCBI taxonomy): Eukaryota > Metazoa > Chordata > Actinopteri > Cypriniformes > Leuciscidae > Semotilus > Semotilus atromaculatus. The sequence goes on along the minus strand of JAULUF010000044.1, from coordinate 33,448,221 downwards.
ACAACAGAATTTCTATTTGTGGGTTAGGCATTCAGCTATGACATACAGTGATGTGAATAAATTTGGACACCCATGCTAATGAAGTGACAATAAATTCATGACACCCATGAGGAATAAAAAAAAATCATCTTTTGGAAATTGATCTTAATGCCTTAATTAAAAAAAGGAGGAAAGATCCAACTTTTAAGGACACCAATTTTCTTTGCGAATGAATAATGTATCATAAATAAATAAATGTTCTTCCTTAAAATACAGGGTGCATAAGTCAGGACACCCCTATGTTAAATTCCCATAGAGGCAGGCAGATTTTTTTTTTAAAGCCCAGTTATTTCATGGATCCAGGATACTATGCATCCTGATAAAGTTCCCTTGGTCTTTGTAATTAAAATAGACCCACATCATTTTTTTTAATTAAGGCATTAAGATCAATTTCCAAATGATGATTTTTTTATTCCTCTTTTTAGGCAACTTTAGCATGGGTGTCCAAACTTATTCACATCACTGTATGTTTTAAAACATAATAGAAAGTATAGACAAATCTGACAGCAAAGAAAACTTACAAAATATTTTATTTTTGACTTAAACATATAAAAAAAGTTTGAAACAAGCACAATTTAATTTTAGATAATGATCATCATCATTTAAATATTATTATCATTATTGTTTTTTTAATCCAACTTTAAAATTTCAATTTAAAAAAGCACCACAATTTATCAATAATTGTAAACACAAGCAGAGAAAATTTTATTTTCATATTTAAAAATTTATTTCATTTCAAAAATACAAACCCACCCATTCACTTTCCCCCAAATTAAGGCCACTTCATAAGACATACATTATTGCCTGTCCAGCAGGACATTTTTAATGACAATTGTTAAAATAAAAAATAAAAAAACACATTCTTGACATGGAGAACAATAACAATAGTAATAATCATAATGATACTGACATCATCATTATCAATAATAGTAATTATTTAAAATACAGTACAATATAAAGCCATACTACTGAAGGACACAGACAGACAGCACAGCTTTGCAGGCATTGTTAGTGGGATAAGTATCAATTATCTTTGGAAAGGCACATGACTTTGGATTCTTAACCTGAGTTGGGAGTTACATGGGGTGGGAACAGACCCTGTGTTGATTTAGTTATAAGAATTACCTTTCATGAGCCAATGCAGATAATGTTTCATAACATCTGGTGCACATGGAATCACTTACACAAGTACTATGGTGGTCCCATGGTTCAGAGAATGTAATACCATGGTACGGAACGATTAGTTTATTCATGTACTGTGGTACTTATATGGTACTACAGAGAATATCATATCATGGCACTAAAGCACTTATTGACTGACTTTTTTAGTCTTATCCTGGAAGGATTTTTTAAAATTATTATAAATTATAAAATTAATATCATTTTATAATATTTAGAGTATAACTTTAAAACTAGATTTAAATTTTTCTTAATGATATTTCAAAAGTATTTTAAAGGTGGGGTATGTGATTCTCTTTTTTGTCCATTTTTTCAAAATTACTTGAAATCCTATTCCTAACCCACTTACAGCCACTGAGTTAGAAGCACTGAAATGAAAATTAAGCAATTTAATCATCTGTGGAACGGGCAGGACTCGAAAAACTCCAGCCAATCATTTCCAAGACCACCTAGAATCATTGGACAGTAAGTCCGTCAATCAAACGGTCGTACCGTACCCCCCTCCCCCTCGCGCGAATCAGGGCCAGCGTTGGAGGAAAGAAGGTAGGACCATTTGAGTTGTGTATTTTCAAAATCTGCCAGCCGTTTTGCAAATCACATACCCCACCTTTAAGTTGAATAATTTCAAACATTTTATTTCCATCACTGTGAGGACCCTTTACCATGGTACCACATCCAAAAACCATGGCTGTACCTGGCAGTGGCACTTTTTTGTTATTTTGGTTGCATGGAATGCAAAATGTGATAAGCATCGGCTGCAACCTGAGATAAGTACAAAGTCTTCTGATTGGGACAAGCGCTGTAAGAATTCACAATGAGTCAGACACACAACAACAATCACAACTTTAAAAGGACATTTACAAAAGGCTAAACAAACAGCGATGAGCTGGCGTCATGTTCTACACCAGAAGGGAAAGAAGAGAAAGAACATTGAGAGGATTGGGGGGTGGGGGTGGGGGTACCATATGCCTTTGTACATTACCAGGAAGAGATCGGCACAGGTGTGAAAGCAAAATGTTCAAGACCACTAATTACAAAATATAAAAATGCAGAGATTCGTCTGAGTGGCATCATTTCTAAAGTAAACAACAAAGGTTCCCTTTTTGACCAAAACCATTTTTTTTTACTTTTCTCAATGCTTTTTCTCATTTTGGTTTTGCTTTGCTAGTGTCCCCTCCTTCCATATTCTCAATTCTCTCCTCCCCTTCCCTTTCTTCCATTATCCCCTCTTAAACGTTTAAACCTTGTCCAGTAGGGAGCGTTGGCAGTAGAGCAAGCGTCTCGGTGTGCCGTACCTGCGGAAGAAGAGAAGTGCTCCGAGCGTAAGGATCACGCAGACCAGCAACATTAGTGGCACCACGACGGCAGCTGCGCCTCCCCCATTGCTGGGTGTATCTTCAACCTCGATTATGATCACCTCCTTCTCTTCCTCAGTCTTGTCTTCTTCATGTGTGCGGTCACGGCCACGTTCACGCTCCCGTTCCCGTTCACGCTCCCGTTCCCTTTCACGCTCCCGTTCACGATCACGGTCACTTCCTCCGCCACCATTATTGGAGTCCTCATTAGAACAGCCCATCCAATCTTTAAGTGCAGACTTGGGGTATCCAGGCTCCACTTTTAATAACTGGTTGTTAAACTTCCAGTACTTATTGGCTTTGTAGAAGTAAGTATAACCTGTGAATTTAAGAGAGAAAAGGTCAGGACTATACAATAGTAGTGATCTTTGGCCCAAAGCCTAAATCCTGACTTTTTCAATAAAACTACAGTAATTCAGTGTTTGTTTGTTTTTTCTAGTATTAAACAGGACAGTTGAGAGAGGCATGAACATATTTGGAAAGAGGAAGGGATGGGAGTCAGGAAATGACCAAGGACACAACTTGTGTCCTGATAAATGTGATAAATAAATACTATATAAATCCCAAAAAAGGTGTGTATATATTTATATATATATATATATGCTGATTTGGTCCTCAAGAACCATTTCTTATTATTGTCAAAGTTTCCCCAAAATATTTAGCTGCACAACTGTTTTAAATCATGAATTTTTCAGATTCCTAAATGTATAGAAATAATAAATAAAAAAAACAGCATTTATTTGAAATAGAAATCTTTTGTAACATTATCTGAGTGAACAGAAAACATCTGATTGGCTGTGATTTTATTATATTAGGCAGTGTTTTGGCTTTTTGTATGGACAGACAAATTTCTTAGAACCATTAAAAACGTGCTGTGTATGTTTTGAACATAGTAAGAGGTTACGAGGGTTTTGTTTTCTTGGGTTAATGCAGAATTCTGTGCGCATATGTCTGATTGACAGTATACTATACAGAATTGACAAAGAACAACCATGTCAGAATAAAAAACAGATTATAAAATAAAAATAAGAAAAAAAAATTGTGAAGTGAAAGCTAAAACAGTTCAAGCGCATAGATTGGAAGTTGATGGACTTACTTTGATCTCGACTCATGAAGGCAGCCTTTATGTTGTCTGGAACGCCATGCCATGTACTCACAGGTTTGGGGTAATCTGGATCCACTGACTGCGTGTCTTCATTGTAACGATAATATCTGATTGAAGATAAGAAATGGTTTCAGATCTAAGCTCCCTTTGTGCTCATGCCTTATATTATGGGATATCAAAGCTACTAACTGGTTTCCTCTGAAGAAGTAGGTGTAGCCATTAGGCGTGTAGAGGAGGGCTGCGTCCAGTTTGTCCTTCGGAAGACCTTTACCCATTTCTCTCAGAGTCTTCGGGTAACCTGACTCCAAGTTTGACTCGGTGAACACCCAATGCCTGTCCCCTGCACGCCAGAGATGACAAAATACATTACTTCTGGAGCAAAAAGCAGGCCTGTTAAAGCCTAAGCACAAATCCCCTTTTTTCCCATTGAAATCATGATAGAAGACTACAAGTACCTTTAAAGAAGACAAATTTTCCATCCTCTCTTTCATAGGCAGCATTGATAATTGTAGGCAGGCCTCTCCAGAAATGTCCAATTGGCATGGGGTAATTTTCCATAACCCGATTATTACGTACGCGCCAAAACCACTTATCCTAAAACACAGGTACAGGAATTGTGATGAACACACATACTGCATGATCTCCAACCCAATATGTACACAAATAATTCTGAATATTCTGTACCTTAAACACAAACATTTCTCCTCTGAAAATGCCAATGGTGTCAAAATGGCCCTCGCAGATGTCAGGACCAAAGCTAGGTCCCCCGGGCCTGTATGGTGTGGGATATGGAGTGTGGTGGGGGTTCTGAGGGGTGACAGGTGGTCGTGGTCGTGGGCGTCCTTCTGTGTTTGGTCCTGCAGAGAGTAAAATTTCAGTTTAGTGAATTAGGTCATAAATTAAACCTAAATATTTAGTAAAATGCTGCTGTTCATCACTATATTTTCAACTGTTATTTAGATTTCATTAGTTGTATATATTGTATAATGTTCAAATCAATGCTAAATTAGCTTGTTTGCATTTACATTTATTCATGTAGTTTTTATCCCAAAAGAATAAGCTTTGGATAGCAAACCAGAATAATTTGCAAATGCTATGTATATTATTACAGTTTTTATTCATTTTGAATGAGCTTTATTTTTATATTTACAGTTTTCATTTGTATAATGTTTTGTAATTTGTTATGTGCTGTTGTCATTTTTATTAGTGTATTATACTTTATTTTTGATTGTTTTCAATATTACAATTTAGGTTGGATTTATTTTTATTTCAGTTGTATTTTTAGCTTTGCATTTTGGCTGTTAATACACAACAATGGAAATTTGGGGGACTGAAAACAAACTTTTGAAAACGGTTTTAAAGTGTACGTTTTTGAAACTGGTACCATTTGTCTGTGTAAACTACAAAAATGCGAATTTGTGAAAACAGTGACTTCATGCACATGGGTATTACGTGTTCAGTCTGCAGGCTTGTAGCGTTTCTTTACATAGTTACATCGCCAACTACTGGCCTGGCATAAATAATAAAGAGTTTTTAATAATTTTGACAACGTTGTCGTCTGTACGCGAAAACGCAAAGGAAAAACGTTTCCATTTTTAGCACATTGTTGTCATGTAAACATACCCTGAAACTCATTTCAGTTAATTGCCAAGGCAACACTTCTGATTTTTTAGCCTTTATTTAACTAGATATCGACTGTTTTACCATAAAGCTGCTGAATCCCTTTATGGTCGTCTTCAGGAAGCTCAAAGTTCTCTGTGTCCATCCACTGGTAGAAGGGAGCCATGATGGCGGATGGGTCATTTGAATGTTCCATTCCGAGGGCGTGACCCAGTTCATGAACAGCCACAAGGAACACATCATTACCTGAATGAAAGTAAGAGATAACCATGTCAGCACAGGATAGATTTGGCTAACCTTAAGTAGCATTCTGTATAATTGTGTAGTGCACATTAAAAGCAACAATTTTAAGACGCAAAGAATAGATAGCACAGAATGACTGCTGGGAGTTATTATTCTTTTTCTTTCAAAGCTTGTTTTTAGGCATTCAGTTCACAGCAGGGAAATGTCAAAGAATGAATAAAGCTTTTCAGATAGAGACGTTCCAAACATTCTCATGAAAAGGTAAGGCTGATTCAACTCAATTCAATAAAGGTGCACACAAAAACAACACTTGTTTGAACTTGACTTACACTTTCTTACACAAATATTCAAACCAAGTAGGTAGAACTAATTTATGCATGTCTAAACAAGAACCACCATCCATACTGACACAAACAAGTGAAGAACCCTGGGAGGTCTAGAGTATTCCCTAACTTCTGGTGGTGCTGCTGCTTACCCAACAGGTCACGATTGCCAATTGTCCAAGGTTCTGCTGCATCGAAGTGTGTGTCCCCTCCTATGCCATTGCCTGGGAAGTAAGCATGAGCTAAGAAGCCTCCTTCACCGTCAAACGGACTGGCGTCATCATGAAAGCCATCAGCGAAGAGGAGCATGATGTCGGCATAGTCTTCAACCCTTTCTCTAATGTCACTATAAGGGATCTCCCGGAATCGCAAAGGGGTAACGCTTTCCCACACTTTAAAGGCTTTTCTGATGGCCTCAAATGTCTCGTATTCACCCACTTTTGGTGTGTAGTTCTTTATGCTGAGAAAGAGATAAGAAAGAAGGATTGGAGAGGCAATCAGAGAAAAGTAGGCCATAGGAAAAAGAGGAATATATAAAGGAGAGGGGGAGAGAAAGTGATTTACATTACAGACAAGTCACACAGGAATTTTGGCCCTGGCTGTAGTGGAGCAGAATCGTATAGTAAGGCCAAAGATGACTTTTCCATAAGTGTGGTGTGTATTTACTAAAGCATAGCCACAGCCATATCTAAACGTTTATGACAGCAAACCTCAATTAATTGGTAATGGTTTGGACGAGAGTTTTGCGCCTAAAATGACTTAAATGCAGTTTAAAATGCAGTTCTTCTTTATTGATCCAGCAGAATAGAGTTAAGGTTGTCTCTTACCAGAATGTGAGCTCATTTTTATCCCATTTCAGTCCCTGGATTGCGTAGCGCTTCTTTCTCAGGTTGCTTTTCAGTTCGGCTCCGAACTTGTCTGGGACGCCACAGCGGGGCCTCTTCATTGCCCTGGCGATCACAGTCCAATACATTAGATCATCCACCGCACAACAGATTTAATTTCAGTGATTTTGGACAGGATTGCCGTTAATTTCTGTCCTCATATATTCTACATCTTCCGTGCCTCATTGCACACCAGTGGAGGATTGCTGACACAATGCTCTAGTTTTCCATTCTCTCCTTCCATGACCAATAAGCACATAACTGACGGGCCAAAATAATTCCACAGAGCTATCTGTAAGCTCTTGAATCTCCTGAACTTGCCACAGGTGTTCAGAAAATGTGACACTGATCCAATGAAGGAAATAATGTATCATCTAGACCCTTTTTTTTATTATCAGGAACATATATATATATATAGTTTGTTTGTTTGTTTTTTTAAGAAATGCAATCCTGGACATGGCACCACTAATTACACTACAATATACTCTTGCTGAATCCTCAATCATGTGGGCAGTTGACTTACTCTAGAGTAGTGGGATCCATGCTGCCAGTGATTTTCAGGCCATAGAATTTCTGCATGGCAGCAATGGCAGAGGAGACGGAGTGAGGAGAGCGGGCCGTATGTGTGCGGAGATCACCAGGTGGCAAATAACCATATTGCTGTAGCCATGCCTAGAATGGGACAGAAAGAGAGACAAAAATATTAATTACTGAACAATATTTCACAACTATATGAATAGATATTAGAGTGATGTTTTCCTTATTTTATGTTGTGGTGTATGAGGACATATTGTCATGCAGATCTGTTGTATGACTGCATCATTAAAGGAACACTCGTAATACCAGTTCCTAGCCATATCGGCCTAGAAAATCGCAACTTTTCATTTTCCGTCGTTCTTGGTTCTCGATGTAACTACAGAAGAGGCAAGTTTTAAATAGGAAAAATACCTAAACTCTTTGGTCATTTTTTTGAGAGAGATGTTAACGGTCTAATCAGATTCAATGCTCTATGCTAAGCTATGCTAAAAGTGCTACCACCAGACCCGGAGATCAGCTGAATGGATTCAAAAACGGTAGGGAAGTTGGAAAAGGAGCCTATTTCCAAAAAGAGTGGAGTGCTCCTTTAAACTCAGTTGCTAAAGTGTCCTGTTTCACCTGGTTAGTTTTTTTTAGGTATCTATATAAATTATTTTCTTAAAAAATGTAATGCACACTACCATTCAAAAGTTAGTTTTGGGGGTCAGTAAGTGATGGTAAAGACTCAAGTTCTTACAAAAAAATAGCTGTTTCCGCTTTCAAACACTTCTGGATTTCTTCGAGAGGAGGGTCTATGGGCGGGTAAAATAATGTTTTTTTTTTTTTCAGATCTTTGGATCTAATAGACAAAATAAGCTTGCGCAATTTACATATGAACGACAGAAAAAAAAACGGAAAGCATCAGCTTTAGTTTCTGCTCTGATAGCCACAAGACCTCAACAAAAGTGGTGAGCGTGTTAAAAATCAGGAATGGTTAGAGAACATTGTCCTTGGTATGTTTTTCGACTACCTCTGGAAGTGGTCAAAAGTGGACCAGCCCAAACGTTTTATACCCCGTTTACACCTGTATTTAGCGTCATCTACTTGTGATCCTATCGAGCAAACTGCATCTTAATACCAAGTGGAAACAGGGCCTAAGAATCCTGAAAAAGGTGTATAAAAAACATAAAGCAGCACAATTGTTTTTAATATTGAAAATGATTCATTGAAAATGTTTCTTGAGCATCAAATCAGCAAATCAGAAGGACCTTTGCCATTGTATATATAAAATATATTAAAATAGAAAACCATTCTTTGAAAACCAAGTTGTAATAAAAAACAATTTATCAAATAAATTCAGTCTTGGTGTGCATAAAGACTTAATTCAAAAAACATTTAAAAGTTTTACTGACCCCAACCTTTTGAACAGTAGTGTGTATCTTGATTTTATTTATCTAGCCCCATTCCAACAAAACTTTGCTAGATTCGTTATAAAACAAGAAAAAAGCCATTTGTAATAGCTTAAGCTAAATTCAAGATATATTCTGATTCTTATTATTTTATGCAATTTTAATAATCAATAAAATGCTAACTTGTTTTAAGGACGTTTACTGGACAACCAGACAAAATACTGATTATGTTTTGCATAGGTTTTTTGCATAAAGAAGATATGGTATCGCATAAAGCTTAGCAGTTGATATTACTATGCATTGAATAAATAGCTTTGGTGAGTGGGAACTTGAAATTGAGTTGACAGAACAAGAACTTGGAGATGGTCACAAACCCAAGGGATTGGGCAAGGTTCTTTACCACAATTCATGAAACAAAAGCACAGTAACAGGGCCTCTATTCAGAATTCACTTAAAATAAATACTTCTAAACAAATCTAAATATCAAGTGTCTAGACTGATTTATGACCTTGCTTTCCTTCGAGACAAAAGAAGCTGCATTATCTCGTCTTGAAACTGAGTCAGTGACGCCACAAATGCATTTCTGTTTGTAGCAATATAGGGTGATAGATGAGATAACGAAAGGTGAAATGTTATCTGTCTGACTCCCTCAGGGAGACAAGATACTGTCTCCAGTTAAACCAAACTGTCAGTAAGTAATTTCCCTGGGAATTTCTGGTTAATACCATTGAAACCTCAGAGACAGAGCCCTTATCCCGTAATCCCCCTTTCCCTACCTCCTCCACCACTCTCTCTCTCTCTCTCTCTCTCTCTCACACACACACACAACTGCAGGAATGAAGGGCAACAATGTAGACACACCCTGTGGGGCCTCACTACACCCTCGTTCAGCTGTAGCTCATATAGAGAAAAACATGTGGATCATATGATTTGGCTGTCGTAGCTTGTGTGGTCTTTGTGAGTAAAGTGTCAACAGAAAGAGGTTCCTCTGCATGATCAGCATATTTATGTCTATTATGGTGCTCTCTTGCTGAATGTGTTTTTGAGTGTGTTTTGGCAGCAGATGTGATTACGTCCACAGTCAGATGCTTCAGAGAATGTATTCCAAGTTGATGTAATCCTGGAAATTTAGTTTTCTGTAAGAACTTCCTGTCTTCTTGTACTCTTTAGTCCTTTATTATTATTCATCTATTTACTCAGTTCCTTCATCCTTTTTTTGTCTCCGTATCTTTTCTCGTCTGTTTTTTTCTAACTTCCTCATAATGCTTCTCCATTCCTTTCGATCATCAGACAGTGAATAGTGCAGTTTATCTGGCTGTCTGTGACACGCTCTTAGTCCTCCACAGCACAAACAAAGCTTCAGTGTGTTATATCCATATGAGGGAAGGAAGGCTGTTTATGGGATATGGATTGGTGGGGGATGGCGGAGATTGTGATAGATGAAAGTAGCATGTAGTGACTGAAACTGGACAAACATCATGTGTGATGTATTTACTGTTGCGCAACATTTCTTTCATCTCCCTAAAAAACAAGTTAAAAATTGGAGCTCAAACCCATCCCGGCAGAGTCTACCTCTGTTTTCAAGTACTTGCTGTCTTCCTCATAGAGGAAGTAATTTCCACAGAAAAAAACCTTTTACATTTTCACAGGAAAGTTAACTCATTCTTCTCTAAAGTTATAAATACAATTTGGACATAATATACACATGAATTACTGGCTATGCCATCCTTAACTTCTGTGGTATGCTAAAGTGGTGGTACCAGCTTCACAAGATGACCGGTCTATGATTATGTCATTATACTAAGAATCAAGACTACTACCGGGGAAAACTATTTGCAAAGATCTGTACCTGTGAGTATCCAAAATGGCAAATGTTTTATCATTTGAAATAGCTGACGCCCCTTGTTTTTCATTTAAACATGGAATTCTATTCCGTTATTCAGTGGTTCTATGAGGTAATTTTGTCATAGCCATCCAGAATTTTTTTGTAATGACTAATTTTATATTTTATTCTAAAGAAAAAAAAAGACAACCCCGCACACATCGGTGAGTTCATGAGGGTGTAATAAATCACTTCCAGTGCAATGGAAAATACAGAAACAGTCCTGCTTGTAGTCATAGCTTGCAAATTGTATTAAATAATTTCAGTCAACATTCATTTTTGCCTGACATGCCAGAAAATACCTGAAACTTTTTTCAAAACGTTTTACGGGGTACGACAGCATGCAATACCTTTTATAAAAGGAGCAATAGGCACCATTTTGTGTTTGCACGCAGATGCATAATAAAATCAGAGAAACTTGAGAAAGACATGCAATTTTAAGGGAAAATGAGTCACAACTTCCATTTACTCTGGGCCAATGGAATAACACAGAATCTGGGTGAGCATGTGGTGAATCCAAATCCAATGAAGCCAAATCATAAAAATGTAGTTCAGCTGCTCAGGTTACACCATAGAACCTCAACAGCTGGCTAAATGTATCAACACCGTTACATCAAAAGAAACATCCCCAAAAATAAATGGCTAATGTCATTGGAGTTTACACTACCACAAGTTTACCAGTAAAGTTTACTTATCACCAAAAAAAAAAAGCTAACTATGCAAATTCATGCACTGTGATGCACCTAAATCCCTTGGAATAAATTATATTCTTCAGTCAGTGGTATTCTATTATTTTATTTTCAATTATTTTTTATGAACACTGGTGAATGGATGCTCTGTTGAAAAAATATGCCATTTATAATTATATAATAACAGCCAATGTATTTTATAGACCAAGTAGTCACATTTTTACACCTGGGGCACTTGGCTGTTTGATGACAAGAAAAAAATTTTTTTTAAATTGAAAGTGCATAATAGGAACATTGGGGGATCTTGGATAAATCGGAAAGACAGTTGGGAATTATCTTTCCAAGACTCTTTCTTACTCCAATAGTCTGTGGGTTGTTTGGCCTGAAGCGACAGGAACTGGACAATTTGTAAGTCCAATTCAGCCTTTCATTTCTCTGTTATTCTATCATTTCTGAAATGACATCACTTCTCAGCCCACAATAACTTCTATTCTTTATGCAGATTGCATCATTCGCACCCCACCACATTTCCTGCCTGAAAAGATCAATCCCATTTTATTCCCATCTCTTTGTGTCTCTTTTCTGTTACATGCCACCCCCTTCCACATCCCACTTCCTTCCTTACACTTTGACACTACATCTCTAACTGTTGGCATCATCTCACATCTGTTCTAAAGCCGTGTGGTCACGACCGTATGGAAAATCCCCTGGCCATTTCCTCTGGTTTTGTCCTATAAAGGATGTCACAAGCCATATGTGGCCAAATAGACATCCCAATAAAGTACTATGATGCAAAACTCCCTGGAAGTTCTTCATAAATGTAGTAGCACTCATGATGAGGTGACTTATCCATGACCTGTCCATTGCTGTCAATGACGAGAAGTGCATCACAAAAATAATATGTCATGGTTAGTAAGTATGGGAGTATATAACCAGTCTGACTTTCACAACAAAGGGAGGGTGACATAGACAGACACTTATATTGTTTAAACCACAGATGTGCATGAGTCTATAGCATAAGGATATCCTTAAGGAATTAGTAAAACTTCCTGCAGGATTGTGATGACTTCCTGTAAGCCAAAGTGGAGAAAGAGAGGAAGAAAAGAGTCCATGGAGTTTACTGCCCTGTCTAAACCCCTCCTCTCATTTTTTACCATAACCAAGGACAGATGTCATCCATAGCAGAAAAAACCTTTCCCCCTAAACTCATCCTCAGCATATCCTTCCACCCTCTGACCACAACATTACAGTCAGGACTTTTCTTCCTGTTTTCTTGTGGTAATTGGTCGTTCTTTTATGCATCCTCAGCATCTTTCAATCTCTGTGGTCTCTCACTTGACCTTAATTCAGAATCCTCCAAAGTGTTTACTTTGATCACTGAGCAGCCAGAGAGATCTGACATTCTTAAATTTAAACATCTGTGACTGAATAATGACTGACTGAAAGCTAATAAAATCTTTCCCATATAAAGATTTAATTTTAGAACCGCTTTAGAATGTTAATAACACAACATAATAACTTTAAAAGGAAATTATTATGTTATAAAGGGGTCTTTAAATTAAACCTTTTTCATTTTCAAATAAATCTAATGAAAACCTGTCACATTATATTTTATGAAGCCTATTTTAAGACTACTGAGTTGTTTTGCATCATGACATTATTTGCATGACAATTGAGCATGTTCCCTCTCAAATGTCTTAATGTGTATTTTGAAAAGATGATTTTCAAAATTACTGTAAAGAGGAGTGAAATAAGACCTAGGCATAATGCATAGGCCTACATATACACACGCACACGAATATATACAAATATTTAATGAGAAAGAGATTTTTTTGTGCTTCTGAGAAGAAAACTGGAGATAAAAATGTTTAATGCCACAATGCAAAAAAAAAAATCTTTTTCTTTATGCCTTTCTTTATGTATTTCCTGATTTTGTGGTAAAATATGACCCCCATATGTTCTTGACAGGTAGGCCTATTGTCTGATTCACACAATTAAGACTTTAAATAAAGGGCCCTTAAAGGAATAGTTCACTTTTCCTTTTTTTCTTTTTTTATAAAGAAGAAGATATTTTGAAGAATGTCGGTAGCCATGTAGTTGATTCCATATACTATAGCATTGTTTTTCCTATCTGATTACTGACATTTTTCAAAATACCTTCTTTTTAGAAGAAATAAATTCATACAGGCTTAAAACAACTTGAGGGTGAGTAAATGATAAATAATAAATTTAATTTTTAAGTGAACTATTCCTTTAATTCTCAGTCTCCCAAAGTCAGTACAGCATCATCATGAGTCTCATATCATACAATTTGTTTTTAAGTCAAGCATTGACCTACTTCAATGAAGGTCACACGTGCATGCATGTGTTAAAGTAGACTAGTGTTGTGCAGTTATTGCAAATGAAAGTTTTTTTTCCACTTTAGGGGTATGTTTGCTTAAAAAGTGTTGCCTTTTGACTCTTATTAGACTATTTTATGAATATGGAAGCAATATTCTGCTGTTCAGCTTCTAATACGCATTGGTGATCTCCAGACACAATGTAAAACACTTACCACCGCAGAATAGATCTGGGTGTGTTATCAGTGATAAATATATCTTAAGTATCGACAAATAATGCAGGATACTCACCTCAGGTTTCATGTCTTGTTTTGAGGACGATCTGTGCGCGCATACAAATATTAGGAGCAACAGCTCCGTTAACCCGCTCCAAATCATTCTTCAATCGATGAGTCCTTTGTTGAAAAAAGTTTATCAGGCTACTGTTAATAAAGTCTGGCTGCTCTTTGTAACTGTCAAAACATAACCACGCTTTAGAAGAAAAAATAAGCGGCTACCACTTTTGTGGTAGGCTATCCTACGAAATCGACGAGAACGTTAATTTCTCCAGGAGAAGGGAAAATATTGAAGGTTATCAAAATGTAAACAATTACTGTTATAGATTTCTATTGCATCGCATTAACTGGAACTCTAAGACCTAAAATCATATTGTTTTATGCACTGCGCGCTGAAATATTGCATAGAGAGAACGCAGTGTAACAGTGATTATTTCTTATGTCTTATTTCTCCTTCATTGCGTTGTTGGATCAAATCTTCGGTTTCATATGCACAGCAGCTCCTTTCTCGGGGCTGTAGACGTGGTCGCTCGATAGGTGTTGCCAAAAACTGATCATGAAAAGCCAAAGCCCTGCCTCCTCAACATTAGCCCATCCCGCTCCGTTCCACTGCTCGAACTTAACGGCCTTGCTGACTATCTTCAACCGCTTTGGTTGGCTCGACCTTGTGGACAAAGGAAATTCTTCATCTGCCACAGCCTTTTTTTATTATTATTATTTTATTATCCCTAACCAGCCTATTGTTTAGCTTTTGCTATTTTAATTCATGGTTTTGCTTGACATTCGTTTGGTGTTTTGTGGTTCCGAATGACTGGTCAAAACATTTTGACAGCATGACAAAATTATTAATTTTACATGATTGAATGGAAAAATATTTATTGAATGGAAAAAATAAATTGCTTTAATCTAGTTGATCTTTTTGTGTTATTGTTTGTGTTGAGAGTCATAAGGAAGAGATGTTAGTGAGGCCAGCAGGGCTCACCCTGGGATCTGTGTGGGTCCTTACGCCCCAGGATAGTGATGGGGACACTATACTGTCAAAGAGCACTGTCAAATGAGACGTTAAACCGAGGTCCTGACTCTCTGTGGTTGTTAAAAATCCCATGGCACTTCTCGTAAAAGAGTAGGGGTGTAACTCCGGTGTCCTGGCCACATTCCACCCATCGGCCCTTGCCAATCATGGTCTCCTAATACTCCCCATCCACTAAATTGGCTCTATCACTCTCTCTCCTCTCCACCTATGGCTGGTGTGAGGTGAGCACTGGCGCCGTTGTACTGTGGCTGCCGTCTCATCATCCAAGTGGATGCTGCACACTTGTGGTGGTTGAGGTGAGACCCCCTGATATAATTGTAAAGCGCTTTGGGTGTACAATAGTACATATGAAAGCACTATATAAATGCCTAATTCATTCATTCATTATGAGTGTGTATGGAAGTCATTGGAAAGTCCCTACCATTAGGCCTATAGAAAAACAAATAGGTTAATGTTTATTTCTTTTGACTCAGGTTTACAGGAAAGGGGATATTATAATGATTATATATGTAAATTTTTTAGATTTTAATTAGGTTAGCAATGGTGTATCTTATCCATGCTCTTTAACTTGTGACAAATTCCCACAGTCCATTATTTTATGATATAACAGCCTTTCAGTTGCCAATGGATGCACAGTAGGCTATCCCTTTTTTTGTTAGGTACCGATTTAATGTCTTCAGTCTTGAGCTAAGGTTTAACACTGCCACCCACTGGTGGGATTCTGACATTACATGTTGCGTATATTGATAAAGAGAAAGAAAAAAAATACTGTATCTTGTCTAATCATCAGGAGCCTATCTTTTACTTTTAGACGAGTTTCAATCCTTATTACTGGGCCGCCCTGAATGATTTGTGGAAAGATAGAGGTGAAAATGTACTTTTATAAAAAGGTTAAATGTCAAGGTCAAGGTATATGTTGACTTCAGAAGACATGATGTGCGTTTTGAACTCATCCTGGTTTTCTTTTTCTGTTTACGAATATGTATGGGCCATTATCAGTGTATCATTATAATCTAACTTGTGTTCCACACATCTATACATGTTGAAACCACCCTTGACCTTCTCTTATAGTAAATCCATTCAAAGTAAAAGATTATTTATTAAGCCATATAAGTTTTTCCATTCGTTAAGTCCAAGGTTTTGTGCTTAGTATGCCATATTTTGCGACTGGCCCTGGAGACAGGCTTTTTTTCTTTTTTTTTTAAATGCCACTACGGCAATAAAGTTCAGCTTTGGGTTTACGAATAGTGAGTTTATACAGGTTACCCACTTTGCATTTGTTAACTAATTCTGTAGCCCTTTTTTTTTTTTTACAGGTTTAGGACTCACTTTTAAACCCCATAAATCACAGCAGAATACACATACCCCTGCAAACAAACATGTAGACTATACACTTTTCCCCCCCTGTCCTCCTTATGTGCCTCTGCATGGTTGTCATGGTGCAAGAGATTAGAGGCCAGTGCTCAGACAGATTGTCAACGCTTCCTCCAGTTTCTCCCTCACTGCGCTTGATGTGGCACACACAGAAGCAGTGCAGAGGAGTTTGATTGTGTTAGGGAGTGAGCGGATTAGGGATGCCTGTATGTGAAGAAAACTGTTTCCCACAGACCACCAAGGAAGAGTAACATTACTGTAAATGAGATTTATACTCTTAAAAAAAGTGTGTGCAGTAAAAAGAATGCCATATTCTGGTTATTGTCATATATACACTGATTTTTATTTCCATTTTGATCTTTTAGCTGTACCATGAAATTACAACTCACAGTCAGACTCATACACCCAATTCATTTCTATGGAAGATACATGTAAAAGTATCCAGACAAAGGACAAACATCACCAGAAACAAATATTTCCACCAAGAAATATAGAAAGGGTTATCTTTTAAGCTAGATAGTGGTTCATCTCAGAATCAGTCAAATTCTACCTTTTTCAATAACTACACTGACAATATTAAAGTAACAAGAGTTTACACTGACTAACATACAGGCATGTTAAACAATCTTTCCCGACTCTTTAATCTAGTTGGTGTTAAGAGCAGTATATTGTCTAGTACTGTACAGCTGGACAGGACAAACATGGATACAATGGACATAGGTTGACATAGGTCATATTTACAGTTTGATGTTTTGGTGCTTTTCAACTTTTAAAACTAAAATCCTGATGATTTAGTACAAGTAAAGAATGTTTAAGTACAATTCAACAATATTTCATGTGAATTTGCCTAATGTAAATTTTATGAAGTGTATTAAATATCAGCTTGTCAAAAGCACTGGTTGGATCTAGGAAAACAATTGTACATGCATTTCTTCTTGGCTCCAGCTGCTCTGTCTGTGCTAAGCATTTTGAGAAGGATATTTTTTTAAACATTTGAGCTTATTAAGAAAATTGATAAGATCTCAAATGTTTTGCCAAATGTTGATAAAAGTATCCACTTTGTGCATGACTGCCCTCCAAAACATAATGTAACAAGGTATCGACATAGTCTAACAAGATCTGACCAAATAAAGACTTTCTCAGAATCTATCAAATCTATATTTATAGATTCAAACATCTAGATTTTTGAAATGCACTCCCTCCCAATTTTACCATCCTTACAGAGTTAATAAAGAAATAGTACATCAATACAATAACTTTTAGTGAGGAACTAGTCTATTTTCATCATTGGCTTCATACATTTTGCTCTGTTTCTCACCCAAAGCTATTGTTTAAATCTTTAGCTACCTTCAGATCTTAACTTTGGAAGAGTAAACAAAACCATAATGAAAACCTTGCACAGACAAAATAATTTACATTCATCAAAAAGAACATCACATAATATTCAAGGAAGTACTATAAGATATATTTAGACATTATTACATATATTAAAATACACAATGCAGGTATTTTAATATGAAAGATCAGGAACATTTTTAAACCAAGTTAAGACCCTCGTGTGATTATTGTGTGTACATGTATGGCATTATGTGCTGTGTTTTTTTGAATTTTTTTGTTTGCTTTTTGGTGAACAGTCAACAATCATAATTATCCTTTATAAGTTCCTTTTTCTTGTCAGCTATTAGATTAATCTCAACACTTTGTCTCTGTTTTCTTTAACAGCGATTGGTCTCAGATGCTTGCTGATGTTTCTGGAGGGCTTGGTTTAAGAAACTCATTGATGCCCTGGTGGCAGGAAGGTTGCAAGGTGGTGAGTCTGTGACCGCTCATGATGCAACACTCTCTCTGGGCCCTTGGTCCTTGCAGGAGTTCGAGGTGCCTTGACAACTCCCCCATGATGCTTCATATGTCCCTAGAAGTTATAGTAAGAGATGGTATTTTATTTTCATGTATCTCTCAAATTGCAACAAGACATTGTACCATGTTAAACTGTATATTCACATTGAATGACACTAATTGTTTAGCTTAATGAATTCAAAAGGCCACTCACCTTGAGTCCACTGCGACTTGCATACTCTTTTCCACATTCGGAACAATGGTAGATTTTTTTTTCTGGCATGGGAGGTGGAAGACTGGGAGTCAGTGATATGCATCCAGTTGATTCTGTCTTGTCCATTTCAGTTCCTGTTGTATCTTTAAGGTCCACTTTATCCTTTGAGGTTGAACTAGAGTGAGTTTCCTTCTTCTGCACATGTATGTCAGGCCTCTCAGTCTCATCTGCGTCCTCACTTGTCTTGTCTACAGTGTCTGACCCCATATCTGCATTAATACTCAAATCTGGAGTTGTCCTTTGACCATTCTTTGGTGTTTTATGTATATTATCTTCCGTCTTTTCTTCCTTAGGGAACTCTAGGGGGATTGATTTGGATGTTTGGACAAGGCTTTGGTCAGGCTCATCTAGGCGTACTGTATAAGTAGACACACTCTCAGATCTCAGCGCAAGAACAGAAGGTGGTGTTGTTGATGTTGGATGTGACCGAGGATCCCTGGATGCATTATGAGCTTGTATACCAAGAAAATCCTCTAGATTTGATCTGGATCCAGAGCAAGAAATGGGTGAGAGAGATGTATTTTCACTGAGTTCACAGTCATCTCTTTGTGGACTGGCTTTCATTAGAGTAGAGGAGCATGAAATAATTTTGTCTTCTAAGGAGGCAGTGTTGCTGGAAAGTTCAAAAGATAGTTCATTAGTGGCAGAAAGACCAGTTGTTGCTGATGCTGACTGAGTGGCGGGGGGGACAAGGGAGGCTGCAGATTCTACTGGAGAAGGTACACTGAGAGAGAGCTCAGGGGGATCAGGTCTGAATGTTGGAGGTGAATGGAGGGTTGGATTCAGGGAGGGGTCTGAGCTTAGGTCAAAAGGTGGTATACGACCTGAGCTAAGTGAAGCAGGTAAGCTAGAGGTTGCAGGACATACTGTGGGACCAGTGCTGTTAGCAAGGGATTCAGTATGTCTAGAATCTGATACTGTTTGTAGATCAGCATGTAATAACTGAACATCCATAGTGCTAGGGCTTATCTCTGAAGCAGAGAGCTCAATAGACTGGGGATGGGACAAAGTATCACATTCTGTTGAAGTATCAGGCATGTTCTCTGGTGGTAGCTGTCCTCCTAAATGCATGCGGATATGATGTTGCAGCACAAGGGCATTGGTAAACTTCCGTTGGCATAAGGGACAAGAATTCTGGGCACGACTGTTTGGTGGGCGGGCTCGATGGGTGGCAAGGTGTGCTCGAAGGCTTCCTTTAGTTGAGAAGGAACGACCACATAGCTTGCAGGGGAAGGGTCGCTCACCTAAATGGGTAGCCTGGTGCAAACGCAACGCTCTTGGACAGCTTAACACCCGCAGGCACACACTACACTGATTTGGGGCAAGTGTCCCAGCAGAGTTCATAAGACCCAGGTAAGGTGACTCCTTACTGAAGAGGGATGATGGTATTTGGATTGTAGATGATGGAAGTGAAGTGACCACATTTGTACTGAATGTGCTTGTGCTCATTAAACCACTACTGCTATAGCTTAATGCACCTGCTACACTATGGCTGCTGGTAGAAGTCTCCCCAATGGATGAAACCCAGTGTGACTGACTGTGTGGTTCTTTCTCTAACTTTTCCACCAGTCTCTGCAGCTTTGATGTGTCCGAGGTTGAAGTCGAGATGGAAGGGGCCGCGGATGAAGCTGTGAATGGGGATGTGATATGTTGTTGCGGGGATGGCAGAAATGATCCGGCTGGAGTTGTCTGCCTGAGAAACCCATGGCCTGGAAGATGGTGACTGGAAGATGCTGGGAAGAAGATTTTGGGTAAGTTGGCAAGCTGTGAGTAAGCAGAATGGGGCAGCAGAGTAGGTATAGGTGGGGTGTTCTCATCAAAGCGCTGTTGTTTCACTCCTTTATATACCCCAGCAATGGAGGAGGTGGATGAGGCAGGAGCTGAAAGAAGGGTGGAGGCCAGAGATGATGTTGATGAGGAGGTAGTGGATGTAGAGGCTGCAGCAGCCGCAGCAGCAGCAGCACGGTTGAGCTGAAGGAGAGAGTGTGCAGTGGTCAGCAGAGCCAAATCAATACTAGGAGGCAGAGATGAGGTTGTGGCGCGTGTTGAGGCAGTAGTGCCCTCAAGACTGTCCCCACACAGATCATCCTCTTGCTGGATCTGATGCTTCTGAATAGCATTTGTATTGTTGGAGGTGACAGTCTGAGTTTGTGCTGATCCTCCCATTGATCCCCCAGTTACAGATGCAAAAAGTGAACAAGGAAACAACGAAAAAGAAAGTTCAGGGTTTTGCTCACGATGGCGCAAGAAGTGGACCTTGAGGTTCCCTCGTGTGGTGAATCGACTGAAACATACAGGGCACTGGTAAGGACGCTCTCCTGTGTGTGAACGCAAGTGTATTTGCAGGGATGAATCACTGCTGAAGAGCTTCCGACAAAATCGGCATGCATGATGCATACGCCCCGATGATAAGACAGGCGTACCTCCTTGAGCAGAGAGTTTTGGACCCTGTGAGGGGGCAGTAGGGACAGCAGTTGTTGATAGAGATTGGTTCGGGAAGGTAAGACTACTGTTTCCACTGGCTGCTGTGGTGTTGGATGATTTTTGCGATGATAGGCCAAGGGAAAGTGTGAGTGGATAGTTTGAGGCAGCAGGTGTGGGCATTGATGAGGATGTGGCAGCACTTGTATGATTGGTGAAGTTTGCTGGAGTAACTACCCCACTGTCATACTGTGCCTTATGGGGGCGTAAGACATTCAAGAGAGGGTGAGTATGTTTGGAGGACTTGGAGGTGGTCTGAGGTGGTAGCAGGGATGAGAAACAGGCCAACAGAGGAGCCACAGAGGTAGGAGGAGGTGATGATTTTGGTCGGGAGGGTCTGGGGTTGTTATCAGAGCCTTTTAAACAAAGCTGTGGCAGAGATGGAAGTATGAATGGCTTTGAATCCACTTCACAAGATCCTCCTCCCAGCCTCAGTACTTGCCTACAGATTTCCTCAGTCATCTGCATTTGATGGATTTGCCTCTGCTGCAGAACACGTAGCTCCTCCAAGATAAAAGCAATACTGACGGGTGCACATGCTGGGGCTGAAGGGACTGAGCTTGGGCTGGAAGAGGGTGTAACTGGACTTGGGGGACCCTGAGGCACAGAATTGGGGCTTCCGGGATGTGGAGGCACACAGAGAGAAGCAGCAATGGAGGAGGATGAAGAGGTTGTGGTTGCTGACACACCTAACTTTGGAGAAGCCATGGGTGAGTGAGTGATGTTGTGGGTAGAGAGCACAGTTGGTGCAGTAGTAGTGATAGGCTGATTAGTAGAATGGGATGGTACGTCAGGAATTTGGGAAAGGTGAGACTCTTTTAGGTTTAAATTAAATGTAATGGGCTGGCAGGGGATGTGAAAGATACGATGGCTTGGTCTGGTCAGAGAAGGTGTTGTGAGCCTCTCAACCGGTGGACTTGGGTTTAAGGTAGATTGGCAGCTTTGAGTTGTAGAGTATAAGGAAGAGCAGGAAGAGTTCTTTGAAAGAGTGGAGGTGAGGGACTTCACTGCCAACTGCTCCTCTAAGAAATCAGAGAGAAACTATTTATGCAACAATTTATACCATACAGTTACTGGTCTAGTCTAACAGGTTAAAATCCAAGCCCAATAGAAAGCTAGAATAAAAATGGTAACAGGTCAGGAAACTGATACTAAACAGTTATATAGTTGAAAAGACACTCATACACTATTTTAATTTCAAATCATGAAACTGATTAAGGTAGCCACTACAATACCTAATAAGTATAATAGAATGTACAATTTGATTAATCATTCTAAATGTATTATTTTAATTAATTTAATAATACATTCATTATTTTAAATCAGTCATTAGGTGATTGAGTAAAGAGAAAATAGATAGTATAAATTGAATTACACAATTACTTTTACAATTTAATTCATTTTATTCTCGCTAGGTTCTTACGTTCATTGTTTGTTGTCTGCCACACTATTGTTGTTATTGCACTTGTGAACTGACAAACCCAAATGTTTTTAGCCTTATGAACACCATAAACCAATTTCAAATCTTTAGTTCTTTTCCTTTTATTTAGTTTGTTGTCGCCTTGATTGCTTCCAAATTGTTTTTACACACTGCTTACACAAGCATCACCAAGGAAACATAGCATATGGGGAGGCTCACAGAAGAGGATACCTCAGGCTGACCTGTAACACTGTATTTCTATTAAATGCCAACCAAAGTGTAGTATTGCTGTTCTAACCAAGGCTCCCATCAATGGCACCTACTGTGCTCCTTGAACTCCAGTTATCATAAATCTTTTTTTTTATGATAATAACTTGTAATATTAAAAAATGTATCTGTTATCATATCTCATAAAACATGAAGAACACAATTTTTATTTATTTTTACTTACTTTTTATTTTTACATCTTTTTTAAGTCAGTCTTGCACATGGCTGTCTTCTCCTCTCTCTCTATCCCCTCACTCCCTCTGATCTGAAATCCCATCCCTTGACCAGCTTACAATGCTTTTAGCACCGCTAACAGCCAACTTTGTTTCCACAGCAACAATGAACATGGACAATGAACCTCGCCGCAAAATTCCCAAACCTCTTCACTGACCCACCTACCCACCGTCTAAATTGTATAAGTGAATATATTCCATTACATACCATATATATTTTAAAAATAAATCTTCTCTTAAAAAGTAAAGGTCAGTGAGCCTTAGTGCCATAGTCAACCACTAAAAACAGCTAGATTGCTTAAAATAAGTGACCTTTAGCATTGGAGCCATAATCCAGACACCAATGTGAATTTACAGAGGACATAATAGCATGAATACAAAATTAAATAGAGATACATACACACTCATATACTAGGGAGAGATGCACAAAGAGTTTCCCGTACTTAAAGAACTCTAGAATTTAAGTCACAGATCAACACACTCTTATGCACATACTTCCTGGCAGTTAATGCCTGGCTGCACGACCACAAAGCCTCACAGAGACAATTAAGTCTCATGCCATTCCCGCTCAAGTGGCTCCTTCTTTTTCAATGTTGTCCACCTTTTTCAAGTTCCCTTTTCAAAACCCAGTTCGGCATATTACACATCTCTGTTCCCTTTAGGTTTGCTTTTCTATGTGGTCTTCTCATTCTCACGAGCTATACATACAATATCGTGGGTGGTCTAAATTCTTAGTTGGGTCAGAAAAAGATGAAAAGTACTAATTGGATATTCAACGGAAGAGTTTGGGATCTATTTATATGTAAATATTACTGAATTTCCTTTTATTTTTTACTCTGCATCATTTTACTTTTCTTAAAACTAGATCAGATATTTTAAACGTATGAATCTATTAATGTCACAGCAAATATCTCGAATGCCATTTGCAAGATGGCTCGCTGGCAGAAACAATGGAGCTTCTCTTACTAAACGGTAAAACATTTCTCACCATGTTGAAGTAGCCACGAAGTGTTGTGGATAGGGCTGAAAAAGTGCTGAGGTCTTTTCTGTTTCCGGCGTGACATGATGCAGGGGAAAGTCAATGGCTAAATGGCCCATGGGTTGAATCAGACTGAAAATCTTTCTCTTCAAACTAAATTACAGTAAAGTCTCACTGCATTAGTTCTGAGAAACAATCAAAAATCCATGTTTCATTTATATAGAGAGCTACAAGGCGAAAGGCCAAGTGCATATGCCATACATGAGCAAGCAACGTCTGAAAAGTGAACTAAGCACTTGGCAAACTAAATCTGTGTCTATTCAGTGTCTAACTAAAATCCAAAGACAACTCTCCACCTCCTTTTTCCTGTTTCTCTCTCAAACACAGTCTCGGCTTGTTCTCTCTGCATTTGCATTCAAATAACGCAGAACACCACCTACTCATGCATATACCCCTCCTTTCTCTTACACCCCCAAGTTTTAAGGCGTTCCCCTAAACCTTTTTTTAAAGTCTCAGGATTTAATAATTAGACACCAAGAGCATGTAAGGCTGAGATTAAGTATAATGTATGACATTTTGAAAAAACAATGTTGGCAAAAAATGGCAGGGGACCAAATGTATTCATAGTTATCATATAGTGTTCTATTGTTTTATAATGTCATATTCTAAGTTATGTGACTGCCTTTTTAAATTAATCTCAATCATGACTGTAAACCTTAGCTCCTTAAATGTAATGCATTCAACAGGCCTGCATTAAGTTCATTAGAACTTAAAAGGACCTGCAGAGATTCTCATGTCAACAGCATTACTGTATTATTAAAATTTAAGCCAAATAATAGAATTTGAAACAATATCTAAATTTTGATTGTCTATAATACAGATGTGTCATATCCATATGTGTCCATTTCAGTAGCATAATCCAATGTCATGGTATTTATTTTAGAAAACTATAATACACCCTTGTCCTCCTCAACAGTATGATGTATTTCATGTGCATGTTTTTTTTTTTGTTGTTTTTTTTATCATTTGGCTTTCACAGCATTTGGTTAAGTACATATTCCTTATATTGCATTTATATTATTATACAATAAAAACTCAAGACGTTATTATTAAAATAATATTGGTGGCAAAAAACAATAAAGTATTTAGCTAGCATTTAAATTTATGCTATAATACACCTCGTAAAATTATTGTACAAATGTCATAATTACGTCAGCAAAATGCACGCGGGAACTACAGCTCTACTGTACGCGCGACCTGTTGCATCCTCCGGCGCGCTCTATGATCATAACCAATTATGATTCATATTTCTTATGACTACATGAAATACTTTGACGTAACTGACATTTGGAGTCTACGGATTGTAAATGGTATAAACACTTACCAGCAGACGATAATCTTTCTCGGCTGTTTGTGAAATTAGGGTAGATTACGTCGTACAGTGTCTGGGTCGTAATATCATCATTGCTGTTCCGGCATTTTGCCACCGTGATGCGCAGTCGGCTTTGACAGCAGGCAGTTCGACATCTAAATTATTTATTTGCTGTACTGTCGTTACACTGTATATTGTTGTAGTCGTGACTGGTCACTTCTCACCCATTGTTCAGTGTTTGGTTTGATGGCACATTGCGATTTCGTAAAGTGATATTTCGCTATTCCTGTCATTCCCACAGTCCTCCCCTCCCTCGCTGCTCTGTTTCCTTTGTATTTGGTAAAAATGGCCCTCTCCCCGGCCTGAGCCTTTGTTGAGCACACTACCGCTGACTACCGCTGCGGCATCGACGGATGTCTGTCTGCGAGTCTGTCGGTCCAATCCGGACACTGTCTCCGCAGAGTAATTAACCAGCCATTACGAATCATGTTTGGTTTTTAACTGCCTAGAGTGCGAGGCCTTTACGTTTGCTTGAGGTCTGTGACACATTTTTCTTTTTTAGATTATGTAATCTGGTCATAATTCTTAGGCTACTATAGAAAAAAATCCATTTATGAGAATGGTGTAAATATGTCCCGATGTTGTTCGCGTTGAATTTCACATGTGTTAGCCATTATATTGGATTTGTTACTATTGCTATAGAGTTACTGTGAGAGAGTACAACTGTTCAGTTTACTGAGTAGCTACGTTGCTAAAAGTTGCTAAAAAAGGACTACAACTACCACAAGGATGTGAATTTATGTGCTTGATGAGTTGGACAATGGTTGTAGTCCATGAATAACATGAAACCAGGGCACAACACTTTTGCCTTTCTCAGTTTGTGTAAATCCATTTGAGTATCCCCCCCCCCCATGTGAGGGGCAGTTTGTTACATGACCCTATTACTGCTTAAAATGTTATCTGATCTAATACAAAATAGATATATAAGGCAAACTAAAATATTTTGTCAATAAAATACAATTATTAACCTTTTTTACTTAAAACAATGGATATTTTCACATAATTAAATATAAAGTAATTTTTGAATTCGGCAATGAACATACCAAAAACACACAGCTATAAAGTATTAATCAAAACATAATTATTTCTGAACATTGACACTCAGGGCTCTTATCATGGATTTTTGAAAATGACCTTTCATGTAGTGCAGGGATGGGCAACTTCGGTCCTGGAGGGCCACTGTCCTAGAGAGTTTAGCTCCAACCCTGAAAAAATCACCTGTTGTTAATTTTCTAGTAATCCTGAAGACCTTGATTAGCTTGTTCAGCTTGTTCAGGTGTGTTTGATTAGGGTTGAAGCTAAACTCTGTAGGACAGTGGCCCTCCAGGACCGAAGTTGCCCATCCCTGATGTAGTGTGTAATATAGCTCTAAGTGAATGAAAACATCCTGCAAAGTTTTAAATCTGAAAGTGCACCGTATATAAAGTTATTGTCTTTCAAAAGTAAGAGTCGACTCTGAGTCGATGAAATTAATTGTTTTTCAAACAAGTCATAAGCCGTTTCGTGGTGACATCAAGATGAAACATTAGCCCGCCCACTTATTGCACGCGCAGACACCAGGGAAACTTAAACCTCAAACCCGAGGAGACGCTGTGCTCTACATTGTGACGGTAAAGAAATTTTTTTCCACTGCCCAAGGACGAGCATGTGAAGAATCTGTGGT
Source organism: Semotilus atromaculatus (assembly GCA_031834385.1). Classification (NCBI taxonomy): domain Eukaryota; kingdom Metazoa; phylum Chordata; class Actinopteri; order Cypriniformes; family Leuciscidae; genus Semotilus; species Semotilus atromaculatus. The sequence continues at coordinate 33,421,371 of JAULUF010000044.1, read as the reverse complement.
TAAAATTAATCTTTTACATGGTACTACAGCAGTATAATCCTAAACTTTTCCTGTTACCTTTATTTTAGGTAATAAAGTCAGCTAATCAGCTGTGTCAATTAATGCAGATTATTATGTCTGTCGTTCTCACTACTTTGAGGAAAGATTAAGCATGGAGCAAGATTTGTTTTACCAATATTTATGTTACATCAGTCATTCACGCTAGAGCTCAGTTAATGTATACATTGCATAGCCTACATGCACTGTTATTGATACAGTTTCCACGTGTTCACCGCAATATATTAGAAACATTATTACAAGTAAAAGTTAGTACTAGTAAAATAATAGGTTGATGCAGCGGCGCTAGGGCTGGGCTAAGGGGGCTTAAGCCCCGAATGTTTTTCCCCAGAGTATTTTGTTACCTTGTCTTTCTCATAGAGCAAAACAATTAATCAGAAAAAACAAATGTGAATAAGATTACAGCTGCCATGATTACTTAATCATGAAAAGTGCATATTACAGTTTTATTTATATTTTTCCCTTTGCATTAAATTTACTTAAAATGTGCTTTGCAGCGTTGAGCATTGTAGCCAATCAGAGCCGTTTAAATAAGTCGCAGTGCTGACGATGTGTTTTGCGCGAGCTCACTGAGTTCTACACTTTCGCAAACCTGTCATTATTTTTGCCAATAAACTTAAGATGCAAATAAGTTTCACTGCAATGTATTTGATATTCTTGAGTCTGCTCTGATGATTTACGCACATCTCTGTTTGTTGTTAGGATGACTAAAAGGTCAGCTGTCTAGCTCATCAATGTCAAAATGATTAAAGAAGGCGGAGCTTACCATTCACAGAAGGCTGTTAACAGTGAACGAATGCCTGGTAATATGTAAGTAGACAAACATATTTTTAAATTTTGCCTTTTTGAAAATATGCCATAATTTCCTTGATTCATGTAGAGAGAATGTATGCATAGGCCTACTTAAAAATAAAATATTATTTGCAAATAGTTACAATTATTTCACTAACACAATAAGCCTTTCTTTTTCTTTATTCCCTTAAATCGTTTTTATAATTAATTAATTTCTTTAAATAAAAATACCCAATTTAAGTTTGGGCTAAAGCCCTGAATATCCACTGTCCTTAGAACCGCCCCTGGGTTGATGGACATGCACTTGTTAATGCTGATGGTGAGGAATAGCAACATCTCATAATGTAAGTTACCTCAAACTAAGTAGTGAATCGCTGAAACGTCCTGCTCAAGTCGTCCTTGCGATGGAGGTTCGGGTTGAATGAATGGTTCTTCTTCTAGTGTTTCATCATCGGACTTGTGCTCGAATTGATATGGTAAAATCGACGTCATTGTTTGTTACTGTGTTTAGTTTACAGTGTAGGAAGCCTCAGGACACGCAGAGCTGTTGTTGGTTTGGCAATGGGAATTACGCGGTAAACCAATCACAACAGACTGAGCTGTCTGGCCAATCAGAGCAGAGTAGCTCGCGGAAAGGAGGGATTTAGAGAGATTGATTCATTTGGCGAGTCGTTTGAGAATCATTGAAAATCTGCTGATGTGCAAATGTATATATGAGAAAATGAAACAGTTTTTTGACGTTTGATGCATGTAAACCTTTTGTAGGAAACTCCAAAACAACATTAGGAAACTTTAAAATATCATAATAGGGGGCCTTTAAAAGAAGTCTCACTCTCTTATGCTCACCAGGGCTGCATTTATTTGATCCAAAATGCAGTAAAACCCTTATTGTTGTGAAATAAAATTACTGTTTTTGTAAGGAATCGTTAGAGTCATAGAGATCCATTTGCAGCTTTATTTGGGAACAGAGTCAGACAGGCAGGGTATAGATCGGCAGACATATGGTAAGCAAAGAATACTCAGGTAAACAGGCGCTGATGGTCAGGGCAGGCAGAGAGAATACAACGTACAGGTAACAGTCCAGGGTTGTGGGAGCCAGAGAATGATCAGAAAGCCAGGAAACAGTCCAAGGTCGAAGTAGCTAGAGAGTGGTCGAAGATATCCGTAGACAGTCCAAGATCTAATCCAGTAAAACAGAACACGTAGATAATTGCTCAGAATGTTAGCCGGGGCAAAACAAGACTTCGCACTGGGTGATTGTGAGAGCGTAATTATATTCGTTATTTCAAATGTAGGTGTGTGGCAAGCACGCGCTGGCGCGACCACGACAACATTGCCCAACATCAAATGGCAAACGTAATGAAAGCGGAACAAAACTGCGCTACTCATTATTTTGTGTTTCACGGACCGTTTATTAGTTTGGACCAATGCAGCGCAAGCAGATTTCGATCAAGCGACACCTACATAGCGCTAAGACATCCAGTAAAGAAAGCATTTGAATTCACCACTGTGACTAAAGTAATAACATCGCTGCGAGATCTAGTGAGAAGCATTCACATTTCTCTGTTATTAACGGATCAAACAGCGCTGACGTGGAAACCAGGAAGAAACATTGTGCAACATGAATGAACTATCCAGTGTCCGCAGAACAGCAACATTCACCATGCATTTACGGTTACAAACACTAACTGTAACCATGGAAGTTTGGCAGGAATAGTAAGTTATAGGCTACAATGCTTTCAAGTAACGTTACGTTGGTTTTATTTTGACATTATGAATAAAATTGCTGCCCTCTAATGTTAATCTGAAATAAAAATAAACCTTTGTTTATAACTAGGCTACTATTACATGTCATTTTTTTTCAAGGAGCAAGGAGCTGTTTTTTGTTTGATATGCTCCTAAGAAGTGTCAAGTATAGCTCCATCATTACTCAAAGTAAAAAATTATCATACTTTATGATGTTAGTTTTAATAAATAAATAAAAATTAAATCAAGGAAATTTCTCTGGAATTTCTTTCTTTTTGCTGTATCGAAAATGTACTGAACCGTGACACCAGTGTATCGTGTTGAACCGAACCGTGAATTTTGTGAACCGTTACACCCCTAGAATGAAGTGCAGATGTGGGAATGAAGTACAGGTGTGAGTGTAATCGGTGAAGAGCAGGTGTGTGTGATTAGTCCAGGAGAGCTGTATTATGGGAACTGTAGTTTGCATGGTAACAGTCAATACTCTGGAGACAGATCCTACTCTGGGGTGCCGTTTGTAAAGCGGCTCACGCTGAAAATAAGAGCAACATTTTGTCACATTTAGCTTCAAATAATCTTTTAAAAAACTGGTATGAATTTTTGACTGTCACTTTTGAGCATATTTACAACAATATTTGTCAACTTAGAGATATTTTAAATAGTTAAATCTAAACATTAAATGTTACACCTAAATGTTAAATGTTAAAGGGGACATATCATGCTAAATCCACCTTTTTAGCCCTTAAATGCATTTTGTTGTATATTTGGAGTACAGAAATTTATGAATAAGTACAGAAAAGTTGAAATTAGTCTCTTCAGGTGCTTCGTTGATATCTTTATATGCTGTTTTGGTCATATTTTGCAACCTGTTCCGATTTTTTTCGAACAATTACGTCTCAGTATTTGCAGCGGAACTGCCAATAAGGACATCAACTTCCGGCCCAACACTTCGAGCAATCCGCCATTTTTATTTCTCGCTGCAATTTTGTAGTCCAAGTTCAAGGATGCAGAAGTTACGACAGGGTACGTCAAAATGTTTGGTTGTTGGATGTAGTAACCCACACGCTTCATGACACCATCTACCAGCATCAGAACCTCTTCGAAGTGCCTGATTGAGTTTTACTTTTCACGGAAATGTACCCACATCTGTGGGTAAAGTCATTTTTGTGTGCGCGAAGTACTTCAAGGATAACTACTTCAGCATCCTCCGCCAGCATAAAGAAGGATTTGCCGATAGACTTCGTCTGATTGAGGGCTCAATTCCTTCTATCTTTGGAGACGACAAACAGAGCACTTCGGTAAGCTGTAAAAAACGTTAATAAAAATAAAGTCTTAACGTTACTTTCTTAAAACACACGGTGGTCATGGTTTAGCAGTACCTTTGTCTTTCTTTTCTTTTCAATACACGTCTGTAGCAGTATTACTGTTGTTGAGTTTCATCATGACAATGGTCATTTAGCTGCTGTGTTTTTCTGAGGCTTTTCTAAACGTAGCATATTATGTTACGATCACTGGGCTCATACAGTGACCGCAACATAAAAGGGGAGACCACACCGAGCACTACATTTAACAAATAATGTTTATTTAACATAAAATAGAAGTGTATCAGTAAATGTCATAGTTAAGCAAAAGTGTAGTGTAGATCAGTAGAATGAAACAGGCGAGGAGAGGAGGTAAGTGCGGCGAGCGCGGCAACCCCCAGCCGCCCGGACTGACGGACCGAAGAGGAAAGAGAGAGCGCCAGCTCCCGGAAAGCCTCTTTTAACCAGTCACTACATTCACAGCCAGCCTACAGCTCCACCTGTAGGACTCAAACAGACAGACAGCAACCATAAAACACAGACAAACACACGTTGCCCAATAACACGGCAAAGCCGGTCATGACAATTATCAATACAGATTTTTAGTGGTAAGATTAGGCCGTAGTCATTTGTCTTATTAGTGTGGTTGTTTTAAAGGTGGGGTATGTGATTCTCTTTTTTGTCCATTTTTTCAAAATCACTTGAAATCCTATTCATAACCCACTTACAGCCACTGAGTTAGAAGCACTGAAATGAAAATTAAGCAATTAAATCAAATGTGGAACGGGCAGGACTCGAAAAACTCCAGCCAATCATTTCCAAGACCACCTAGAATCATTGGACAGTAAGTCCGTCAATCAAACGGTCATACCATACCCCCCTCCCCCCATCCCCCTCGAGCGAATCAGGGCCAGCGTTGGAGGAAAGAAGGTAGGACCATTTGAGTTGTGTATTTTTAAAATCTGCCGGCCGTTTTGCAAATCACATACCCCAACAAGAGAAATAATCGACTTTTCTTTAATTGTTTATAATATATTTTGTTTTGTGAGTGTTAAATAGTCGTTGTAAAACATGCAGTATTGTAGTAGTGGGCATGGATGGAGAAATTACTGTAAATACAGTAACACACCATTGCGATACATCCATATGAAGACGTTGTTCTGCAGGTTCGTCGTCTTTATTTTCATCTCGCTCCGACTCTGGCTCGAACATGTAAGGCTTGATGGACAAGTCTTCCGTTGTTGACATTTAGTTAATAACGTGTGAATAAAAAGTGTCTGTGCCGCTAGATAATCGTATCTCTGCTATCAAACTACAAAAATGGCTGAAAGGGGTGGAGTTGAACCAAGTGTCACCTCTGCAACCTGGAGAGGGTGCGGGGTATGAAGTGTCTCATTTGCATTTAAAGAGACCGCACCAAAACGAGTTGCTCTCAGACGCACATCAGAAAAATGGTAGAAAAAGGGCCTGTGGAGCTATAATAATGAGGAATTCAGACCCAAGCATTGCAGTTCCGCATTATCTAGACCACAAATGATTAAATTTACATATATGATTTATATGTAAAAAGGAACGATTTAAAAGCATGATATGTCCCCTTTAAATCTAATTGTTAAATCTAAATCTAAATGTTAAATCTAAATATTATATCTGAATCTAAATCTAAATGTTAAATCTAAATCTAAATCTAAATGTTGAATCTAAATGTTTCGGGTGAAGCTATATGTAATTAAAATGCAAATTCAAAATGCCGGTAACCGGAAGTGTCCAAATAAAAGCTCAAGGAGGTCAGTGTGTGTTTATAGTGTCAAATAACAAATAAAAAACATCTCATCTGGGGAAATGGACTTTTGGACAGCCCGTGTCCAGATCCAGCAATTTGCTGTCAACTTTAAAGCACTCTCTTTCATCCTCCGCTATCAAGTACTTATGAAACAGTTTTTCCAAATATGTCCCTCTTCTGACAGCATAATTTAAGACATGAACCATTCCCACATTTCTTTATTAAAATATTAAGCTCTTTCTCAATTAGCTTCTCTGTATCTGCATGTCTCTGTTTTTTGTTGTTATACAAGTTGTTGAACAACGGTGTGATTCCAGATCTGCTCAGCCAGAATCTCCATGTGTTCCAGCACACTGTTTAGGTGCATGTTTGTGAATGGTGTGTAGATTGATGACTAGAAGAAAGGCATGTGGAGCAGGACACAGTTTTAAACTGTGCACAATCTCCATCTTTAAAGACTTTGCACTTTCTACCCGTCTGAAGCTGCTACACCATCCGGGTGTTCTCAAGTTCTGAGTTCTTCAAGTTCTTCTCTCATTTTACAGTCTTCCTGACTGTTACCCGCACTGCATTTGAATTCTGCTTTACTACCTATTATAATGACCTTTATCTCTGGAAAAGCTGGGCAATCTGCAAGAGAAAATGGAGTAATCTGTAATTATCACTTGTAGTTTACAGATGAATTGTCATGTTTCAGATGTATAGTCAAATATATACATGTAGATTGTGTACTTTGCATGTGCATGTTCACATGTGGTTTGTAGAATTAAATCAATTCAATTTTAAAAACTTTTGTAAATACATAATTCTTTCCTATATAGTTTTGACAAGTTTACAAAGTTTCCCAGCTTAGAAGTGTGAAACCGGAAATTTGTACATAAAAACATTTATCTTAAACTCCAATATCAAGTGATACTTGATGAAACCTGGATTTTACTTTCACTGTAACTATGAGTTCTCTCGCATTTGTAGGAAGTCAAACATTTTGGCCTTTCAATATTTTTTTGTACTTCTTGGGAATAAAAAATTTAATAATTTTAACCTTTGCACATCAATGTAGCCTATAAATTGTTGTTCACTTATATTTTGAAGACTTTTGTGTCAGATCATCCACTCACTTAAAATATATTATATAGGGTTCATGTCAAACGTATTAAACATTTATTCAAAAAACGCACTGTCATGACGATCCTCTCCTGCCTCCATCATGCGTCATGGACTGGCAGTTTGAAGTTTGCTTCAATGTCTTCTTTCGGTCTCCTTTTTGCTCACTTTTAATTTCCTCTTTTCTTAGTTCAGTCTTTCCTTTTATACATTACAAAATAATGAATCTTCAAGCATTTTCTGTCTGTTCTTGTGATGCGTTTCTGCACTTGATCAACTGGTTTCTCAGCTTCCTGATAAAAATAGCTCCACCCCCCTGAGTGCTTCGCAAAAGACAAAGATCTTTGACTACAAGCATTTTTTGGCCCATATTTTTTTCTAAATGTGTCTAAATTGAACTGCCTGTATTGAAATGTATAAAACGCTTAAAATCAAAAAAGCCTTTTGAAAACAAAACAAAGACCATATATGTCAAAAATGATCAAAAAATATATTCTGATATGTCCCATATGCTTCCAAGCTACACATTAATTCACTGTTAGCACTTTAATGTATTGCTTGTTTTGTGTCACTTGTGTTGTGTATTACAACAGCTAATTTATAAGAGAATACTTTATTATACTAGATCTTGATTTATTCTACATATATATCAGTGTTGTTTAAGCAGTCACCAGGTGACATTTATTTGCTTTAATTTCTTTTCCTCACAAATCCCTCATATTGCTTCTGTAAAGAACAGGTCATGTGATGGCTTAGCTGTTCTCTGTGTTGAGAGGTCAGTCAGTCTGGTTAAGAAGACACTGCAGGATAAGCCAGCTGCCCCATTCGCACACTCTTACATGTACATTTTGGCTGTGCTTCTGTATGAAAACATCCTGCTTTCACAAAAGGCTGCAGGACACAAAGGGTAAGTCTAATTTTTCCCCCCAGTTTTATGCATCATAATGCCAACCATGTAATTGTAACCAACTAATTCAGCTCAGAGGGCCACTGAGTGGTATTGTCTGGAGAGAAGACGTTAGAGTCAAATAGGGCAGATTTGTTATAAATCAAAGGTGAAGTGTCATTTCTGCATTTCTGTGCCCTCAGCGAAACCGAACAGAATTGCAAAATGAATCACCTATTTCAAACAGTTTCCGAACACTCTTCCATTGCTCTGCAAACAAATATCATCCCAATCGTTGGGATACTCAACAAACTGCATTGTTCTGATAGTGCCAGTGTTTACACTTTTTGGAGGAACAAACCTGTGAGGAGTGACTTAACATTGTCTCAGCATATAAACTTAGACAAAATAGACCAAAAAAAACACCTTTTATGTAATATCCTAATGACTTTAATAGAAATTCATAGGAGATTACCTCATTTATCTGGTAGTCAAATAGAACAGCTTTCTAAAAATAGTTGATTAGGAGGCCGATTACCTAAATAGTAAGCTACGGTAATTAGTTTGTGCCAAATGGGTCTGTATAAATCCATGTGCCATGATTTGACCTCTTATGAGTCACCAATCATTTCATTGCTTCTACTGAAGTGGACACTATTAAAATGAATAAATGATTATAATTAAGTTATTATTAAAATGAATTGTTCACAAATATTCAGCTGCAATGGGCTCCATGGAGGAAGAGCACACATGCCCCATGTGTCGTGACCTGTTTGATCGAGCTCAACCCTTTCCCTGCGGCCACAGCTTTTGCCCGGCCTGTGCGCAAGAGGCCTGGAGACAGAGTGGCAAGCGAAGATTTGTATGCCCACAATGCCTGGAGGAGCAGGGGCTGGTTGTGTGTGACTGTTGTCCGGAAGACGAGGGTGACGAGGTCCAAGCAGCTGTGAAGACCTGCCTGCGATGTGAGGTCTCTCTGTGTGAGCAGCATCTGCAGCCACATCTGCAACGGCCAGCTTACAGCACTCACCTGTTGGTGGAGCCATTGATGGATGTAACCCGCCGCAGATGCCCCACCCATCAGGAGGTATTCAGGTATTACTGCATGGATGATAGGGAGTATATCTGCCAAGACTGTATTCTGGAAGGACGGCATGCTCAACACCAAGTCAAAGGGGTGAGAAAAGTCGAGGAGGAATACAAAGTAAGTTATTAGATCTATTGCTGTTTAAGAGAAAGTCCTGTTGTAGGCTTTTTAATAATGTCCTGGGACTGTTTACTCTGCTTTACACTGGTTTATTGTCTTTGTAAAATCAGACATCCCACCCTGCAGAAAGTCATTTCCAGGATTTTATATCCCCTACTCAAATAAAAAGAATAATACTACATTATAATATTAATTTATATTAATTATATTATATTATATTCTTTTGCATAAGCTGTGTGACACGGGTTTGTTTGTTTGTCTGCTGAAAGCAAAAGTGATGTAGGCTAGTGTCACGAAATAAGAGGGTCTCGACCATCAGAAAGCAAGTGGTCACAGGAATGCATTTGAAACGCATTTTAGCCAAGTGCAAACGGTAATATGTCTTGCTGAGCACTTGTGATCAGATCACCGAAAACTCATCTTAATGAGTCTTGAAACAGGGTTTCTCACTCACTTGAATTCTGGGATATTGTGATTAATTTGCAGGCTTCAGCGAGCCGCTATCACTAGCTGTGTCCCAATTCAGAGGCTGCATCCTTCAAAGGCCGTGAAGTTCAGACCGAGCATTGTTAAATGGGACGGTCTGGCCTACAGAGGATTGTTTTTGTCGCCTAACTGTGACAGCTGTCCTTAATGACTGGCAGTAATATTTGTACTGGAATTTTTGGAAAGTTATATTAAACTATCTGCAAACAAAACAGGGTTCACAAACTGTCTAAATATGTTCACCATGGTCCATGGGAGTGGTGTTTGTAAGAAGGTACCCTTTTTATAGCCATAATAAAAGATAATGAATTTCAAACCTGAACCAAATCAGTCTGACACACACACAAAAAACATTCAAATCATGAACTCAAATGTCATTGTTCATTGCCGATGTATCGCAGAATTATTTTTTTCGCAGTGCTGCGACAAATCAATCACTCCTTTAGCCTACGACTGGCTGCCTGCACTGAGCTCGCGGCTACTGCAACTTACGCTCTCTTCATCTTTTTGCTTTTTCGCGGCGGGTTGGGATTCCGGACCGGTAGGCTACACCAGCCATCTCATCGAAACGAATGACTGAAAATTAGCTTATCAGTGCAAATCTGAATTCGCACCTATGGTATCTTTATAGAACTTTAAAAAAAAGAAAAAAAAGATGCTGTAGCCAAAATGAGCAGCCGGCGTTTAAAAAAATTTTTTTTTAACGGACAGTTTTTAACTCCACGGACAGTTTTTAATGTTTTATCAGACAATAATTACTCATATTTTGCTTTAGTGTAATTTTCGGGACAATCAGGGCAGGATTCGGGATTCGGGACAACAGGTTAGATTTCGGGACTGTCCCGAATTTTTCGGGACGTCTGGTCACCCTACTTGGAGTTAAGCTTTTCTTTGAGAAAACAACAAAGAACGGCACTGAAGTCCGTCACTCTGACTACGTCACCTTCTATTCTACTTCACCTATTGCGTGTAGAGGGAATTTGAAAGACAACCGTTTATCCCCTCCCTCAGATTGAGCCCTGGCAATGGTGTGTTCCCAGACCCAACATCTTGATGTGGGTCTGGCTTGTCAGGCTACCTGTCGTCATTAGCGCACATTGAATTCTTGGGTAGACAAGGCCACGAAGGATTCATCTGTTGTATCCTTCATTGCCTCGGACGAAGGATGCATTTAAAGGCAGTATTTGAAGGAGCCTTTGAATTGACCCTTTGCTAAGCCCCGCCCTTCTTAGTTACTGTTGCTGCGCCTGACAAGCTTTTGCGCCTGGCACGTCTATTACAGTATGTATGCACTGTAATCATCAGTAATTTTTGGCGAACAGGTGAAATATCTGAGGGAGCAAGACAAAGGGGACTGCAGTATGCCTTCGAGGGATATATCCACGACATAATATGCAACCGATTAAAGAATAATTTCATAAAAATTGAAGCTAAAGCCTATAGGTCCGACCCCAAGCAGCAGCCGCCTCATACACTGACCATTCAAATGGGAAACACACAAATTGAAGAACACTATGTTCATGCACAACAGCGTAAGTAAGTGTGGAATAAACACAAGACATTAGCCTGATCACTTTGCAATGATAACATTCTCCCACTTATATTTTTAGCGCGAGTGAGCCTCCGTCTTGCCTTTAATCATCTCATCTTAATCATCTTAACCGTCATTATTTCCAAGCAATGCTGTGCTGAGTTAACTAACGTTAGCTAACATTAGTGTGTTCTTACCTTGGAGCAAAGTTTTTGTTAATCCTGTCGACATATAGTTGTGAATGGGGTCTCCCACACTGCTTGATCCACGCCCGGCATTTCTCCCTTTGGGTTTTAGGTTTCGGTAAGGGAAAAAATTCCACCCCACCGTCCAATCTTTTAGGATGCCGGGTATCAGGTTTGCACAATCCATACGCACACCGCTTCGGCATGTTTCCCTCGCTCGAAAGCTTGACAGACCTTCCGCGCCTAGTTACGGTTGCTAAGCCATGATTGGCCTGTGGCGGTTTTCGGGCGTGGCTTAGCAAAGGGTCAATTAGGACAGCCTGCATCGCACCGCGGTGACGCAATCGGCCTTGGAATGCGGGCCTTTGAAGGATGCACCCTCTGACTTTTGACGCAGTTTATATGCAGGAGACTCCCGGAAAATTGCATATATATCCCCGAAAACTCTATAAAATTGTGTTTTCAAACCCGAGGGTAAGGGCCAGTCACACATAAGTCACACCACTCCTTCTTGCAGTGTTAAAAGTGTAAGAAACAGTTGTCTAGCTACAAACCAATCATAAAAAGGGGTGCCATAATGGGGGAGATTAGAGCCCTCTCCCAAATGGCACACTTACAGTCTTACAGTCCTACAGTGGCCGTTGCGTGATTGTGAAGTCCAAGTAACCAGCAATCGTTTGATTCATTCATTCTTTTTTGATGCCAGGTTTGGGTTATGCACTAATTTTATGTCATGGTCTGTGGACCCCCTGAATTAGTATAAAACACTTGTTCCGCCACTGGTGAAACATAACCTGAATACCTAGGATTAATTCATATAACCCAAGGAATAACCCAAATATTGAACGTTGTGAAACATGATAAAAGAGAATGAAGGAGTCTGTTATACCAGGGTTCAAATTTTACCCTTCTGTAATATTTTATAGGTCAAATTACAGAGCCTGTTCGAGAAAGCAGAAGAGAAAGTAAAGCAAGGTGAAATTATGCTTCAAGAACATCAAAATGCTTGTCGCACCATCATTGTAAGTTCAAGCGTCTTTGGTGTCTCATATCAAATAAACAAATTATTCCTAACCTGAAGTATAATGATTATAGGTCAGGATTTGAATGCATGCATTATGTGTGTTTTATTTTAGGAGGACTCCTCTGTGAGTGATGTCTCTCAGGTGTTACAGATGGGCTCAGCCCTGCAGACTCGTGTGGGACGACTAGTGTCGGCTGTAATAAACATCACTGAGCAGGAAAGACAGCAGGCCATGGACAGGGTGCAGGAAGAGTGCAGCAGGGTGAGAGAAGGTCTGAACCAAACTGAGAGCATCCACCGCTTCCTTGGCTCCCTGCTGGACGAGAGAGACCCCTTCCTGTTAATCTGGGTATGAGGACATACTTCATAATAAAGGTGATGCATTGATGATGTGTAGAGGACAACTAAAATGAGGAGCCAACTTGTCCTCTCCATTTACATTTTTTTTACACCTATTTGATGTTTACATGGTTCCAGGTTAAATGCGCATAAAACCTAATTTACCATACGATGAGAACTTCTTTTTTTAATGTTTTTATAAATCATTGTATTCAAATAAAGACACATCAAAGTCTAATGAAATGTATGCATTTTTAAACTTTATTTTTTTTACTTCCTTTACATTAAAATAATGAATACAGTAATACAGTAAAAGCGTATTTTGTGTAGATTTTATTTCATTAGCTATTGTTAATCACCTTTTATGGTCAACAAATGCCCCTGAGAATGGCATTACATAGCCATCAAAAATTAGATGACAGAAAGACATGAACGACAGAATTATATGCTAGAAAGAGCATTGTAAGGCTGTTTATAAAGCTTTGTTACAGATAAGTTAATTAGTTTATCCACAGGCTTAATTATGGCATCATATGTCACTTACTCTACAAAGGGTCTTTACAGATGTCATTCAGAATAAAAGAGACTAAAATTAGATATTTTTGCGATTGTTCACATAGTCCTACTTTTTCACAGGCATTTCAGACAGAGGATTCACAGTGAGTCTTTAGATAAACTGTGATCGTTTTAGTGTGTCGTAGAAATATCTTGTGATTTGTGAATGCAGTTGTATGTTAGTTTTGTTATTTTAATCAAATAGGTCTGGTTTCACAAACAGAGTTTAGATTAAGCCAGGATTTGGCCTTTGTTCAATTAGGACATTTAAGTAGCTTTTATATGCATTGGAAAAAAACATTACTGGTGTGCATCTTGAGACAAAACAATGGCACTGGCATATTTTAAGATATTGCTTTCAGTTAAAACAGCTCAAACATGCATTTTAATAAACGTTTTACTGTATTAGTCACTTTCTTCTTTCTTGCAGGATGATGGCAGATCTCAACTCCCCTCTGTTCACACCACCTCAACCCAGCATGGATAAGAAACGTGTCTTAGAGAATGTGGAAAATAAATACAGAGAATTCATAGCTGATACCCTGCGCTGCCTAATTGAGCTCAAGAGAGATCTCTGTGCGTATTATCGCTCATACAGGTCCATGATGCCCCATGGACATTTAGATTTTTTTAAGTAATTTAATTCCAACTAACCTAAGCATCATGATCAATATTTTCAGTGTGTTGTAACAGTTTACAGTAGCATTATGGCTTAATTTGCCTTGTTCAATAGTGCCATCTAGTGGCTACATTTCTAATGCCTGTTTCTCTTTGTTATTTAGTAAGCAGCGCATTAACCTTGGACAAAAACTCAGCCCATCCACTCCTAAATATCTCTGAAGACCTACGCTCAGTGATGAGGGTAAAAAAACGTTTGCCTGTCCCTGAGCATCCTGACCGCTTCGACCACTGGTCTCAGGTGGTCTCCTGTCAGATTTTTTCTTCAGGAACCCATTATTGGGAGCTGGAGGTGGAGGGTTTCTGGGATATAGCAGTGACTTACCACAGAATTGGGAGAAAAGCAAAAGAGGGCACGGCCTTTGGCTGCAATAAGGTAGTTTGTTTATAAGGACCCTGATAGAGGGGGTTTCTAACTTTTTGATGCCATAGACCCCCAAATATGAAGATCTCCAAGATGATCTCCTTCTTAAAATATGTTCATCCATAATAATTGTGTGCAATCTCATTATTTATGATCAGTGGATAGAAACCAGATGGAATAATGTCTATTTTTAACACATTTTAATAATTATTATTATCTAATATTTTAAAAAATGTAACATTTAGTGTTTTTTTTTTAATTCATCGTGATAATGTTTTCTCTGAAAACTTCAAATTATATACACATTAAACTTGTTTTATAAGCATCTAATGTCAATGTTAGTTGATTTTCTGTTATCTTGCTCAGATATCCTGGAGCCTGACACAGCAGCATGACAGGAAACTTGCTGCCTGGCATAACCGAAAGAAAACCCAACTCTCCATAAAAATGTCAGGCAACCATTTGGCAGTGGCTCTGGACTATAATTCTGGCTCCATCACCTTTTCAGAAGTAGGATCGGCTTCCACCCTGCTCCCCTTGCACAATTTCAGCACCAGCTTCACCCAGCCTGTCTGCCTGGGCTTTGGCCTCTACAAACCAGAGCTGAACAGCAGAGTCACCGTCCTCAAGAAAATATGACTGCATTCACCTCTCGGATTTGGGTGAAGATGGGAACTGTTTATTTTATAAAGAGTTATCTTTCTTGATGGATATCATGGTCATGGTCTGGTTGAAAAGGTAGACTTTATTTTTTTCCAAGCTTTAGTTTTTCATTTTCTTTTATAATTAAAGTCTGGATGTTGAGAAAACCTAACTGCGGTTTTTCATCATCATGTTTTCACTCATATTTTAAGGGGAACAGAGATCCAGTGCACCTTTCTCCATTTGACAGCTATTCAAAATTAGCAACATATAAATCTCTAATATTTACTTATAGTATAGTAGATATTTTTGGCCGTGAGCGCAGAAAGACGTATTCGGCGGTTCGTCTAGTGGATGTTGTTTTCAAGCGCTTGCACATGCACTGTTCAGTGCTGGGTAGATTACTTGCAAATTGTACCTGTTACTGATTACAAATTACATGACGAAAAATTTTGTTAGTAGCATAATCTAGATTACTCATTTTAGGTAATGTATTCTGACAACTTTTAGGGGCCATTTACACGACACCGTTTTAAACTAAAAACTGAAAACTTGTTGTGCATTTTGACCGTTCATTTTCACGTCAATAGTGTTTTGGGAGCCTGAAAATGCAAACTTTTGAAAACAATACGATTATTGTCTCTGTGTAATCTTCAAAAACGTGAATTTGTGAAAACGGTGACGTCATGCACCTAGTTTTTCTTTACAAAGTGACATCGCCATCTACTGTCTTGGCATGCATAATAAAGCGTTTCTAACCGTTTTCGCAAATCCATGTGAACGGGATCATTTTGACAACATTGTCCTCTGTACATGAAAAATGCAAAGGAAAAACCTTTCTGTTTTTAGTTCATCATTGTCGTGTAAACATACCCTTAGGTTACTTTTGACCTTACTCGTTTATCACTTAGATGAATGGTATTATTGTGGTACCATATTGATAGGCTACTACATTAAAAAAAAACAAAGAGAGAGAAAATATTTTCCATTCTTTGTTATCAACAACATGAAATGCATTAAGAATTACTTTATGCCAGGGTTTCCCAAACTGGGGTTAATGAAAGAACTGCAGGGGGGTTAAAAGAAGATAAAAAGAAAAGGGAGAATCAACAAATTATGAATATACCATTGAGTGAATAATAGCCTATTTAGTCATCATGTAATCCATAAAAAAGTAATTAATCTGATTATGAACATTTTCAAAATGTAATATCTAATTACAAGTACTTAATATTTGAAATCTGATTACATAGTCCAGATTACATATAATCGGTTACCCAGCACTGGCGCTGTTGTATGCGCACTGTTCGAGCGGACACTAAAATTGGGCTGTGCTCGGGCTTTAAATGCCTAAAATGGACTTATATCTTTCCCTGTAGGCAGCCTTTGACGTCACAATCACTAGTGAAGGGTTTGTGATTGTGTCCATTTTGTGGTGCCATCAGCCAATCAGCACTGTCAGATGTCATTTACAGTTTGGCTCAAAAAGTTCTGTGCTCCCATGAGCAAAGATGACACGTTTTAAGTCATTTACTTCCAAGTTGTCCTGCGCCCGCTGATAAACTGCCATTGAGATGAAAAGAATGCTAACTTCTTTACTTTCTCCTGGTATTATTGACCTCATCGTTGGCAGTCCTTCCTTATGATCAACAACTAAATTCAGGCATTGCTTTCTGAAGCAGTGCACCCATGAAATACTTTTTTAATAGCACGCACAATTTAACAAAATTTACGCACATTCTGATTTTATTCTTTGGTTTCATTTGTCGGATACATTTTCAAAAAAATAAAAAAATTACAATGTGTATTTGTGAAATCTGAAAGTTATTCAGTTTTTTTTTTATTCCATTTTTTTTATTTGATTATATTAACCTTTGTGCCCTTTGATGTTCATGATCCAAGTGGATCAATCATGTTTGGGACATGGGTCATGTTCTGGTTCCTGTTTTGTTCATGCTTTCTGCTGACTGTTGGCTCATTTACAGCTACAAATGCCAGTTTGGCCATTCTATTTACATCAAAAAATAATTACATGGATGGGATTATTAGAAAGTGAGAGAGGGAGAGAGAGCGAGGTGAAGCTAGTGGAGTGGGTGGGAAGGGGAGGGTCTTGAGAGACAGGATGAGTAGGAAGATCTGTCAGATTCAGTGTTTCTCTACAGAAGCTTTGACACCTTGCATCATTACACCTGGGAAACCGAGGAACAGCCCACTAAATCAGGTGATTTTGCTATTTTTTTTCCTATTACAAAAGCTTATGAAAAACTTAATTTCATTGTGTGTTACTTCATAGGAAAGAGGCTTTAGTAAAAGATTGTTCATTAAAAAAATTTAAAATTCTTATGTATTCTGACTTGTTTTCCTGTCAAATATCTAAACAGCCTTTAGGCTTTAGTAAAAGATTATTTAGCTGGGACACAAATAAATATTTTTCTTATGTATTCAGACTTGTTTTCCTGTCAAATGTCTAAACAGCCTTGAAACCTCAAACCTCATATATTTTATTAGATTTATGCTTTAATAAACACAAACTATTTGCCAAGAAAGTAAAAAAAAAATGAAGTCCTATCTTACACATTATTATTCTTATCTTTTGCTTCTCAAGTAAATTATTCTTTTTAAGAATATTTTGATATTTTTACATGAAAACAAGGCAAAAATGTTGCTTAAGAATTATTATTATTTTTGATTAGTGCTCTAAAAAGAAGTGGGTGAGTGAAGTTTTCTGAAGAAAATAAAGCTGCTGGCTTGTAAAAGAGGACATCACTGCACTGAGCAGAATTAGTTCTTATTGAAAGTGCACAAACACTGCAGTTTCACTCAAGACCAGACGCAAAGAAAGTTGACCTTTGTAAATGTCACTGCTTCATAAAGACTATAAACATGTCTTGAATAGTAAATTAATGAGGTGAGTGGTGCCAATTAAGACCTGAGATGTACCTTAATATTCCAAAATTCTTTGGTTTCAGGACTTGCATATTGTTGCCGTTGTAGCCTGCCAAAACACAGAAGAGAGAGAGGGTTCAGCTAATACGCATAAGCAAAGGAGGGAGGGATAGAAGATCTGTTTAGGGGGGGGGAGAGAGGTCCTGCATGTTGTGGAACGTCAGGAGGGAAGTGAGAGCGTGTTAAAGACAGATGGTCTCTCAGTGGAGTTGTTCTTTTTTCTCTCTCTTGTTCTCACTCTCTCCTGGACGCTATATACTCCCCTCAGCTGAAAGAGATCCAAAGTGTTACCTCACGATCTTCATCATTCACTGCTCCTCTTCCTCCTCCCCCATACACACAAGCATACCTGTTGGCTTGCAGAGCTCCTCTGACTCCGTCTCTCTCTCTCTGTCTTCTCACAGGTTGGCTATGATGATGGATTTTTTTGGGGGGGGGATGATGAGAAACCTCTAAGTGTCCTTGCCTTTGGTCCCCTGCAGGCAATTTAACAAGATATAGCACAGAAGTAGATCTTCGTCAGGAAACAGTGACAGACAGGAGGGTGACTGCAAAATAGAGAGAAAGAGTGAGGGTGAAAGACAGAGCCAAGGATTTAAAGATAACTTTTAAAATAGCTCCTAACATCTCAGGATCCTTCACTTATATCTCCCCAGTTTCCTGCAGACGACATACTTGACCAAATCACAGGGAGCATTTGCACCTAATTTCATCTGAAATATTGCGAGTAAATTGTAATAAGACAATGCTGCCCAGCTCTGGGCTGCCAATGTCAATACTAGCTCTACTTCTGCTAGTCGGCCCTCTAGTGGTCAGAGGGCAAAATGACACGGAGCCCATAGTACTGGAGGGTAAATGCCTGGTGGTCTGTGACTCAACACCCTCCTCAGAACCAGCAGGTAATGCACTGGGGATGTCTGTGCGTTCAGGTACCGGCCGTGTGGCCTTTTCTGCCACACGCCAAACCAACCATGAGCCCACAGATATGAGCAACCGCACCATGATCATCTATTTTGACCAGGTAAGCAATCTTTTCACATAAAAAAAAATACACTTGTGTATTTTTGCTCTGTTTAATCAGTCAGTTTTTGTCAGATCTTGGTGAACGTTGGCAGTCATTTTGACCAAGAAAGCAGTGTATTCCTTGCACCGAGACGAGGGGTGTACAGCTTCAATTTCCATGTGGTGAAGGCATACAACAGACAAACCATACAGGTACATTCACTCTTTAAAAGAAAGGTTCATTATAGGCAAATATGGTCCCATGGAACCTTTCCATTCCTTTATAGTGAAAATGGGTTCTTTATAGCTTAATGTTCTCCACACTGAGAAACATTTTTTTTTTTTTAGAAACAACCCCCTTTTGGAACCTTTATTTTTAAGGGTGTATAGGTATAGACACATAGCAACTGTATTTCATGAGTAATTAATACAAAGAATTGACAGTGTTTTCCATTCACAGGTGAGTTTGATGTTGAATGGATGGGCGATGATCTCAGCCTTTGCTGGAGACCAGGATGTGACACGGGAGGCAGCCACGAATGCAGGGCTTGTGATCATGGAGCGAGGGGACAAGGCTTACCTCAAGCTAGAAAGGGGCAACTTAATGGGAGGCTGGAAGTACTCTACTTTTTCCGGCTTCCTGGTCTTCCCCTTATGAAGGACGTCTGTGTGGGAAAGAGAAGAGGTGGGAGAAGGGAAAGAGAGAGGGGGACATGCTCTCTGTGGATTTATGTTAGGAAAATGAATGCCATAGAAAAGATCATGTTTGTTCTTCTCTTTCATTTAACTGGTGTCAGAGCAGAGAAAATGCATTACATGGGAAGTTAACTATTATAATGAAATATTATTTGTATTGTATCATTTATATTGTTTAGAAATATTGTTAAATATTATTATAATATAAATAATATTATAATTAAAGATTTGAAAAAAAAAAGTTTCTAAAATTAGTTTTAATGTTTTTATAATGTATTTCAGATAATTTGCTCATGTGTGGTTAAACTGAAAACTGTCATTTGGGAAGATACAATGTGACTGTCCTAATAATATTTTTGAAATTATGTTTTTGAATTTTTTGACTAAAATTAAATTTCTAAAATAACTTGTAATGAAACGAAAAATTTTAATATAGCTTATCTTTGTGAGGTTTCTGTTTCTCATGTCTATGTTTGCCTGCTTATGAAGCTGTGTGTGTATATTATAAAGATTTGTAAAGATAAATCTCATTAAATTGACTCCCTTAACTAAAAATCCGCATATTCTGTGTGAAATGTGATATATCCTCAACCTGTGTTCCCTCTCTAAATGAGGTATTTTACCTGTAACAACAGCTGTTTTTAAATATAGCTCTCAGCATCAGAGCTGGCATGGTTTACCAGGAATCATCGCAGATAGCAGCATAGGCATAATGGATAACGGATACGAACTACAGTGGCACTGGTCGAACAAGGCAGATGGAGTTTTTGGCAAGCAGAAGTGCAAGTGTATGCTGGACTCCTATGGACTATGCAGGGTGGGCTGTCACAATCAATAACTTACGCTGCATTGGTTTAAAGACACACTTATTCACATACAGAACAAGGAAAGAAAGAGAGCATGCAAATGATATGGAAAGGAAAAAAGTAAACTGAAAGAAAGGAAAGAATCACTGTTGTTAATTCAAAAGTAATTTATTTGTCTAACCTGTCTGAGCATTTATTTGTGTATGAAAGGCCACATCATGACACGACATTATGGTAAAAACTACTCATGTTAATGTATGTGGATGTAAGTTATTTATGATTAATTTGTCCTAGCACATGTTATAAATATTTATTTTTCACATGCATTTTAGTTCACTAGAGGCAATTTTAGTTAATCACTAGAATTAATCATTTGAATATTATTGAAAGTGTTTACATCATCCATAAAGCCTGGTGTTTGAGATTTAATCAGGTGAAATCATTTATGTAGATGTTATTTATCATTCATTTGTCCAAACACGTGTAATTTAGTGTAGTGTAAAATTAATAAATGCATTATATATGTATTTTTACATATTTTTTTGTTTTAATCAAAATAATAAATAATGCAAATAACGTTGTACGTGTTTTAACATCATCTGAGTGTCTTTTGTGGTGGCACTTTAATTATAGGCCACCTTTATTTGTATTAATCGATAGATCTCTCCTATAAAACAGCCCTAAACCCATCAACTAAATGTATAAATATGTTTGTTTCCATCAAAGACAAATTAATTATTATGTTATACTATAACATGCGAGTATTAATGTTTCATTCAGCATCACAAGCTTGGGACATTTGGATACATTTTGGACAAAACGATTTCTTAACGAAAATTATACGACATTGTTTTACCCCCCTAAATAATAGTCATTAGGAAGGTTTTATTTACATTTTTAAATTCTTACAAGCGAGCATCTCAAACCCGGTGATAACAAGTAGGCCGCATTTAGTGCAGCGTCAACCAAACTACCCGTACGACCGATACCCATTAATGTCTCCCGCCCTGTAATTCCGCACACTGGAATGACAGACAACTTGTTCCACCAATGGAATGTTTACCTTTTGACAGCCTTTCTCATGATGGACCAATCAGCGAATAGCAGATGAGATGGGGGGCTGCGCGTTCGACCTAGCGCTGGCAAGAAGTTAGTTCCTGCTCTACGCTGGCCGTTTCCTGTAATCGTACAGTGTTGTGAGACGGAGAAAGCCATGTGTGTCGATGCAAAGGTAAATTTAGCACCCCGAAATTATTGCGGGGAAAGTTGGGGCAGTGGATGGCAGCGTTATTAGGGCATATTTTAGTTGAAAATACGCCCTAGCCAAGTCGAAACAGCTTTGCGGCCTTGTCCATGTCTGTTCGTAGTCGGGCTATGGTTTTTGTAGCACGTTGCCTTTGGTTTGGTCCGGTTTGTTGATGAGAGAGATTGAGAGTCCGAACGAGAGACTGTGAGATGTATTATGAATGATGGAGGCTCACTGATACAGCTTAAATCGGCCGTCAGATAAAAACAAAATGATCGAGCACATATTTAGCATTTATAGCAATAGGAATCGCCATTGTGAACATTGATGGGGTTTGTCGAGTGTCTGGTTTAGGACTGTTGTTCCACATTGATGGCAAGGCAAGGAAGACGGTATAGATTTATTTTATCTAAACATCAATTATATGATTTGCGATTGACTTTAAAGAACATTACATTAGAGACAATACACATTTGCACTCTTTGACTTTTGAAAACAACGTTATGATACTTGTTAAGTGACATACAGATCAGTCAGACATGATGCCATGTGAAGTGATGGCACTGCCATTCAATAAGATTCAGCAACTATTTTGTGTAAATGGTTTAATTAATGTGTTTTTCTATACTTTTTCTCCAGAGCATCAATACACACATTTATTGATGGATCTCTTAGTGTTCACTCCAACCAGAGAAGCAAAAAGTAATTCCAGAGAGTAGGAGAGGATAGAGGGGAGGAAGAGAGAGAGCGTGAAGGAGGAAACCGGTGGACTCTCTCTTTTCCTGTTCCTCACTCCCTGATCATTCATTTCAGGTAAGTTTACCTGTCATACTGCAGAATTCAGTATAATGAAATTTACATAGTATGATAGATCGTTTGCATTACTGATAAATATGACAAGCTATAAAGGTTATTATCTATAAATGTGAACTTGATAGTGATGTAATTTCATTTATATATATATATTTAATTTATTATATACTTTTGATAGTTAAGGTCAATTATTACATTAAATGCTTGCTGCATAAATGTAATCCAGTAACTTGCCTTATTTATGTAAATAATAAAAAATAAACTATCCATCTATCTTCCTTTCTTCAACAGCATACCTACACAATCTCTTCGGACTTGTTGGATGTTTTTGTACCGACACTGGATATCACACATTCTTTGCTTTTTTTCACAAACTATTTAACAATATGGCAGACCCTATTATGGACCTCTTTGATGACACACCACTGTTCAATTTGGATTCCCTGCCTGAGGATGCGTTCTCCCAGGGCTCCTCAGACCCAGTTGAGGAGGCGCTAAAATTGGCACTGGGCCAAGTGGACCCACCTATGGACCCCACACAGGATCTTGGTGTCCCTGTGCTCAGTGATGTCACAGTTCCAACACCTGTCGCAACTCCTGTTTCTGTCCCACTGCAGACCCTTCCAACACAGCAGCCCACCCAGATGTCGCATGAAGTCTCTCTTAACCCGGCTCAGATTTCAGTTCAGCCCTCTCTCTCAGTGGCCAGTAACAGCAGTGGGGCGGCACCGGTCCTGCTGAGCTCCCCCCTTGGAGTACCTGTGTCAGGGGCTCAAGTCGCCACCCAGCAGTTGCACACTCAGCAAATCGCTACGGTTACGCAACAGGCAGCAGGGCAGTCTACTCCAAAAATTGTAATTCTGAAAGGCCCTCAGGGTCAGACTCAAGTGCTGCAGGGTGTCACAGGAGCCACAGGCTCTCCAGGTAAATTCACTCTCTCTAGAGTTCTGACAGGGACCCCTCTTAGGCCAGGGATGGCGGTTGTTTCTGGGGGGACAGTATTAAATGCCACATCTCCTGGTCAGGGGCAGGTCAAAGTGGGCACTGGAGTGCAAAGGCTTGTTCAGACTTCAAATGGCCCGATGAAGCAGGTGTTACTGACCTCAATGCCCCAGACCCAAACGCAGGTGCAGATACCTGCGCAGACGCAGCTGCAGTCACCATCACAGTCAGCACAGATTCAGGCACAGGTGCAGCCTCAGACGCAGATGGCATTACAAACCCCAGTACAAACACAGGCTCAAGCGTCGACCGTTACGTCCCCTGGAACGACAGCAGCGGCCGTCCGACCTCAAGGTGTCACCCTTTCAGCAGTGCCACAGCAGGTCAGTCTCTGCCAGGGTTATTATTAAATAGTATATCAATGATACTGTAATAACACTGGTCCCTGCACTCTTTATAGCGCTGCTTTTTTTTTTTTTTGCTTTCAGAATCATAATAGCTATTTCTCTATTCAGGGTGAAGCAAAGAGGATCACTCTTGTGCTACAGCAGCCTTCGCAAGGTGGAGCTGGCCAGACTGGGATGGTGACGTTAGGGGGAACCTCGGCTGCAGGGGTGGGTCAGCAGGGCCAGCAGCACAGGCTGGTGTTGGGCTCTCTGCCAGGGAAGTTGGTCCTGCAGGGAGGCCAGCTGGCAGCTCTCGCCCAAGCTAAGGCAGGTCAAACGGGTGCACAGCCGAAAGTGCTCACCATTCAGCTGCAAGTTCAACAGCAGCCCAACCAACAGGGAGCCAAGGTGAGTAAAAGGACAAGTCGTGTGTGTTGGAAGATGTGCTTTTGCTTGTAACTTGGTGGTGATGGGAAGTTTTTTTCCTGTATTTGCAACAGTTTCAATTGGTTTCTGGGGCAGCTAATATTGGTGGCAGCCCTCAGGTGGTGCAGATTTCTCAAGGCCAAGGAGGACAAAGACTAGCAGTGCCTCTTAAACTACTGCTGCAGCCACAGGTAGGACATTTCCTCGCGTCTGTTTTATGCCTCTCTGATGTTCTTTCATGCTATTATTCGTGTACCACTTGGAATCTGAAGAATATGAAGTATTATTTTAAAGTTATTCAAAAATGTAAAAGTTACATTTTATTTAAATAAATGTTTCTAGTTCCATTTTCTCATAGTGATTCTGATTCCTTAATTGCTCAACATTGTTTTTAGTATCCTGCAGTAAAATGGTTTGGTTAAAGAAAATACAATTGCCAAATCAGGGAGTTTCAATACTAAATTAATTTTTTGCGAAAGTGACATTTACACAGACTTTTAAAAGAGAATTTTTAAGAATTATTTTTAATGATTAAAGCCAATTGTTTGATTGCATTGTTGCTTCATAAATGCAATCCAATAACTGGCATTATGTAAATAATTAAAATATACAAAAAAATAAAACAAAAAGGTGCATGTAACATGCTCTTTCTTTACAGTACTACTGACAAAACACATAATGTGTATCTTGTTGTCATATGAACAATCAGCCATTTACTAGACAGATTTAAGTCTTGTACTTCGTTGTAACTCTATGAAACTCAGTCATTGTCCTATTAGAGTAATTTCTTGTTTTAAATGGAACCAGTTCTGAATAAGAACTGCATCTCTGTTTCCAACCATTTTGTTGAGATGCTGGCAAAATACAGTGCTTGAAATAAAGTATCACCTTTTCCCTGCAGTCAAACACTGTTTCCAGTGCTGGTGGAGCTGTTTCTGTGGTTAAAGTTATCAATACCTCAGCTGGCGGCTCTGCGTCCTGCACCACCACTACAGCTGCATCTTCCGGTGTTCGTTTGGTGAAGGCCCAGGAGCCCGTGCGGAGAGTAGAAACCCTGTGCAAGCAGGAGAAAGCAAATCGCATTGTTGCTGAGGCCATTGCACGAGCCAAAGCCAGGGGTGAAAGGAACATCCCCCGTGTGCTCAACCAGGACGAACTGCCTGCCGGACAGACCTCAGCAGACCTAGAGGGCGTTGCAGGGGCTGCTGGAGCAAAAAAGAAAGGAGGTGGTGGTGGTAGTGGAGGGAGCAAGAAGAAAAGCCCAAGTTTGGGAGGAGGGAAAGTGGTGGTGGGAGGAGACAAGAAATCCAAGGCAAAGACTCCAGGAGTGGTTGCTGGAGGTGGAGGCAGTAAAAGTAAATCCAAGACTAAGCTCAAGTGAGTTGAGATTTTTTCCTCCCTAGAAGAGTTTGACTCAATGATGTATTTGCCTCTGCCTTTTTTGTTCTTACACTTTATTCCCTCTACATAGCACCATCACTCTAGTGGGTGGTAAGAAAAGGAAAAGAAATCCATCCTCTGACCACTCAGATGTAGATCTAAGCCCACCTGTTTCGCCCCGCACACTGGAGGAAGAAATGTCACAGGTATTACTTACACATTTACCTATTACTGTCAGATAGGAGCCATATTAAGCCACTGAAGTGTTGTACGTGTGGGCAGGTGTTAGAAGTGGATTATGTGACATCGAATTTTTAATATAGAGCATCAGATCAATGCCATAAACAGGATTCGTTGACTCTACTGTGATTCTGTTCTCCCAACAGAAGCGACGTTCTAACCGTCAGGTGAAGCGGAAGAAGTACACTGAGGATTTGGACATTAAAATCACAGATGATGAAGATGAAATGGACGCAGACGTTGATGTGACCACAACTCCTGTGTCCGCTCCAGGAATCGTTCAGTCCATGGGATTGGAACTACAGCAGGAGCTGGATGGGGACGGTCTTCCAAGCATGCAGTTTTTTGTGGTGCGTCAGCACACTATTGATTGCCATTTGTTTCCTTTTCATAACTGGTTTTGTCAGAATTTTTCAGCTGTTTACAGTTTGGCACATTGCCACCAGTCATAAAAAAAGAATGCTTATATGTATGTAACTTTGGTAGGACTATTCTCTTTATCTTCATGTGTGTGGGCATGTTTCGGATTTGTGTTTCAGGAGAATCCAAGTGAGGAGGATGCTGCTATTGTGGATAAAATATTGTCTATGCGGGTGACCAAAAAGGAGGTAAGTGTCTGTTTCTCATTTTCATTCACAAAAATCTTGTGAAATCTTGTTCTAGTATATTCTGACTAAACCTTCATGGTATTTTCTTGTCCTTATGCAGGTTTCTCCAGGGCAGTATACTAATGTGGAGGAATTTTTTGTCAAATATAAAAACTAGTAAGTTATCAACGGTTTTCTCAACCCTTATTTGTGGAAATGTCATTTGTATCCCTTGAAAATATTGTAATGTTTTTCTAGCTCGTACATGCACTGTGAATGGGCCAGTCTTGAGCAGCTGGAGAGAGACAAGAGGATCCATCAGAAGATGAAAAGATTCAAGACAAAACATGCACAAATGAGAAACCTATTCCAAGAGGTGAGGCCCTATAAAGTTGAAATTGGCCAAATATTTCTGTTTGGTTGGTAGTATAAGTCATATGGCTTTAGATAATCTCACTAATTTTGAGGTTAATTTATAAGTATATCTGGAACTCTTTCCTTTGTTTTAGGAGGAGGAACCTTTCAATCCAGACTATGTGGAGGCTGATCGAATTTTGGATGAGTCACATAGTGTTGATAAAGACAATGGGGAGGTAAGGATTTATTGACCACAGACCCAATTTTCAAATGTCAGATGAGAAACTTGCTAATTCAAACCGATAATGCATGAGTGTGTGAGTCTGTTTGACTCATTCATTAAAGTCATTTATTCTTGAGTCAGACTACACTGGTCTACTGTGCATAGCCAGCAAAGACAGTGTGATTTAAAAATGTTTTGGTTGTTGTTTCTTTGTACCTCTTTTTATTGACTTCAAACTGCACAAGTATGACTGCCAAAAACACTGTTTTCCCTCTCCCAGCCGGTAGTGTACTACCTGGTGAAGTGGTGCTCTCTGCCCTATGAAGATGCTACTTGGGAGCTAAAAGAGGATGTTGATGAAGGCAAAGTGGAAGAATTCAGGAAGATTGAAAGTCGCCAGCCCAGACTCAAGAGAACTGTGAGATATTGTCTTGAAACTCAATCATTGCATACTATTTTATCTACCTCTTCCTCTCTCTTCTCAGTGCCTGGTCACCAGAGCGTTTTCACCCTGTCTGTATTCTTTAGTTTTCATTAAGAAACAGATGAGACAGTGGTGAATTATTAACAAGACTTCCTCTTTCATCAGCCTCGACCTGCTGCAAGTGCCTGGAAGAAGCTTGATGAGTGCAGAGAGTATAAGAATGGAAACCAGCTCAGAGAGTACCAGCTGGAGGGAGTTAACTGGCTGCTCTTTAACTGGTACAACAGGTAAATACCCTGCTGATACACTATGATAACATTTAGCTTATCAACAAAAAAAAGGGTGTTTTAAAGACACCCAAAAAATGTTTTAACCTTCCATGCATTTTGAAGAACCTTCCACACTGGTGAATGTTTAAAGGTCCCTTAAACCTAAACCCCATAGATTTGTGCCTTTTAGCTCTCATAAATATTTAGGCTTATGTAATCCTAGTTGACAAAATAAACACACATGCTGCTTCTTAAATTTGCAAGCTTTCTCTTACCTCTATTGATGATTCATTCCTTAGTCAGGGGTACATAAAAATGCTTTCTAGAATTTAATTTTTCCCTCCCACTCAATTAATTATACCACCTGCTACTGATCAAATGCTACAGGAGTGAGCAGACAGTAGCTCTGAGATACAAAACCAAAGTAAATAATTTGACAGCATACTATTTGGACACATTAACAGCCTCCTAATGAGGATCGTGGGCGTCCTTATCAGAACATTCTACCTGGGATCCTTGTTTGAACTATGGCCTTACTCGAATGAAAAATGCAGGCTCATTTCTTCTTTATTACCATCTGATTCTGGCAGGACTGCAGGCATAGGTGAAGATAGTGCTGAGAAATGCACTACATTTTTTTAAGTATCTTAATTGATTTTGTCCGTGGCACAATCTATTGTTGTCACAAATTGTATTCATCAAACAATTTCATGGTCCACAATAGTTATTTCAGTGCTGACATTGAATGGTTTGGCAAAGCGGTAGGCTAGAACTGTTTTTATTTATTTTATAATTATTCGTTTTTGAGAAAATGTTTTCCTTCTTTGTTCAATTCTTACACCCTATTTTCTGTATTCATTATTTCCCACACAGGCAAAACTGCATTCTGGCAGATGAGATGGGTTTGGGGAAGACTATTCAGTCCATAGCCCTGCTATCAGAGGAGTATGCTACAGGGGTCCAGGGGCCGTTCCTTATCATTGCCCCTCTTTCCACTATCACAAACTGGGAAAGAGAGTTTTCCACTTGGACTGACATGAATGCTATAGTTTACCATGGCAGTCTGGCCAGTAGACAGATGATCCAGCAGTATGAAATGTACTGCAAAGATGACAAGGTTGTTATAGATGTATTCTGCATTTCTTTCTCATCAGTTTCATCATTACTGAGCTGGAGTGTTGTTAATTTGAACTAAAACTAGTTTAGGCTGAAGTACTAAAATAGCTAAAACCGAAATAAAAACATTAATAAAAAATGAAAAAAGCACACAATAATATAAAACGAACTGAAATCTACAAATAATAATAAATACTGTCGTAATAAATAAATGATACTAAAATAAACCTGTTGAGCAGAAAGTTAAATTTGTTGTTTATACTAGTAGGATATTTTGATAGCCCCATTCTAACTTCCTCTCTCCTTTGTGCTCTTTTCTGTCTTCTCTAGGGACACTTTATACCAGGGGCCTATAGGTTTGATGCTCTGATCACAACCTTTGAGATGATTTTATCAGACTGCCCAGAGCTGAGGGAGATTTCTTGGCGCTGCGTAATTATTGATGAAGCTCACCGTTTGAAGAACAGAAACTGCAAACTTCTCGACAGCCTCAAGATGCTTGACCTGGTAAGAGTTTAACACCTTTAATTTTTTGCCCTCCTTAAAAGAAACGAATATATTTATGTTAGTTACCAAAGGGGGTTAAGTGACGCGTGATTAATTAACCGCTCTCTCTTTATTCCCTTTTCAGGAGCATAAAGTGTTGTTAACAGGCACTCCCCTTCAAAATACAGTAGAGGAGCTGTTCAGTCTGTTGCACTTTCTGGAACCAGCCCAGTTCCCCTCTGAGATAGAGTTTTTGCGCGAGTTTGGAGATCTTAAAACTGAGGAGCAGGTAGAGAAACACTGTGATTTATTTTTTATTTTTTTTAAAAAGAATTGTCATGTATCATTTCCTCTTTTGAGAGTGTCAGCAGTTCTCAACATTCTTTCACCGTCTGTGATTATCAGGTCCAGAAACTGCAGTCGATTCTGAAGCCCATGATGCTGCGTAGACTGAAAGAAGACGTAGAAAAGAACCTCGCCCCAAAACAAGAAACCATTATTGAGGTGTGATTGAGCAACAGTACTGTTTCAAGTTGTTTATTTCTCTCTGCTTTTGTAAGTTCTGAATGCATCAATTTCTCTGGTCCCCAGGTGGAGTTGACTGATGTACAGAAGAAGTATTACCGAGCTATTTTAGAGCGTAACTTCAACTTCCTTAGCATGGGAGCCACACACAACAGCAATGTACCGAATCTCCTCAATACAATGATGGAACTTCGAAAGTGCTGCAACCACCCTTACCTCATTACAGGTACATAATTTATGGCTGTTCCCTTGGAGTAGGTTTGCTGCAGTAGTCAGTGTTACCGGCGTTACACTGTGTTTGGCCATACATCGATTACATTATTTGGCCACTGCTGCACAGCCCCTCGCTTTGCTTTTTTTTATAGAAATAAAAAAACATTTAGTTCAGTTGGACAATGGATGCTACAATTATAAATTTGAAGTGTCTGGTCTGCTCCATACAGAACGGGCTGCAGAGTCGCAGCAGGAGAGATTTCACTTATTGCGTGTCGATGTGTGAGATAACTGACAGACGATGGTAGCAGAGGATTTGGTGCACATCAGATCCTCATTCGTCATTGACAAATATAATGTAAAATGTGCGGTCAGTGCCGCTACTCCCTATAACAGAGTACATGTTATTGCGAATTCAAAAGTGAAAATAAAAAACGATTGTGCATTCAGAAGCCTCTCCAATACCCTGCATCTTGATAGTGGCACCCTGATGCCTGCAAATTATAAGCCTAAATACATTTTATTTACTTTTAGTTCCTCTTGTTTATCTTTGTTTACATGTTGTTGAGCACAACAGGTTTTAGTTCACCTATGTGACAACTTTGGTCTTGTAGTACATGGAAAAAAAACTCCTGCTTATTGGTTGAACATACTGACTGTTTTTTTTTTTATGGCTCATCTTTTTTGTCGTCCACTTTCCATTTTTCATCTCCCCTCCCTGCAGGTGCTGAGGAGAAGATAGTGGCTGAGCTGAGGGCGGTATATGATCCTATGGCTTCAGACTTTCATCTCCAGGCTCTGGTGCGCTCTGCAGGGAAACTGGTCTTGCTGGATAAGCTGCTTCCTCGCCTCAAAGCTGGCGGGCACAAAGTACTCATCTTCTCCCAGATGGTGCGGTGCCTCGACATCCTTGAGGACTACCTCATACACAAGAGGTACAGCTTTAGAAACGTAAAATGTGTGATTTGAGAAGCAACTGTAGCCAGTTTTTTTATTTTACCATCTGGTTTGTAAGATGGGTCTAAAATTAGATGTGTTCTGTCTGATTAGATACCTGTATGAGCGCATTGACGGGCGGGTCAGAGGAAACCTGCGACAGGCAGCCATCGATCGGTTCAGTAAACCTGATTCAGACCGGTTTGTCTTCCTACTTTGTACCCGGGCTGGAGGTTTGGGCATTAATTTGACTGCTGCTGACACCTGTGTCATTTTTGACTCTGACTGGAACCCACAGAATGATCTTCAAGTGAGGATCTCATACCATGTTTTTCTTCATAGTTCAATGCATTAAAGAACATTTCTGTTCTTTTTTTCTGTCCCAGGTGTTCAGTTTCATAAATTTTCTTCACTTCCATACAGGCTCAGGCACGTTGTCACCGCATTGGTCAGTCTAAAGCGGTAAAGGTGTATCGTCTCATTACCAGAAACTCCTATGAGAGGGAGATGTTGGACAAAGCCAGTCTTAAATTGGGGCTTGATCGAGCCGTTCTGCAAAGCATGAGTGGAAACAAGGACAACAGTGTTAACGGGGTAAGAATGAAAGAAATCTATGTTTTATATTGCTGTATTAGAGGATGGCTTACCCAAAAAAGAAAATTGTTGTTCAAAACGTATGTTTGGGCGAGTTATTGTTTTAATTTGTTGACTAAAACATGCAAGTTCAAGGCAAAAAAAGTTCATTTGTGGTGGATCATTACTCAATGGTGTGCTATAAACTTTCCTCAGATCCAGCAGTTCTCCAAGAAGGAGATAGAAGATTTGCTTCGTAAAGGTGCTTATGCAGCCATAATGGATGAGAATGACGAGGGCAGTCGTTTCTGTGAGGAGGACATCGATCAGATACTTCAGAGAAGAGCAACTACTATCACTATAGAAAGTGAAGGCAAAGGATCCACCTTCTCCAAGGCCAGCTTTGTGGCGTCTGAGAACCGCACAGATATTGCTCTGGATGATCCCGAGTTCTGGCAGAAGTGGGCCAAGAAAGCAGACATTGACATGGACACTTTCAACAGGAAGGTACAGTGTAGTTTTTTTCAAAACGTGGCTACGGTATCCTTTATTCTCTGCCAGTATTCCCCTTCATAATTTCTCTTGATTTCTTTTTTGCAAACTCAGAACACTCTTGTGATTGACACACCAAGAGTAAGAAAGCAAACACGTCAGTATTCCACCCTGCGTGGAGAGGGTGGTGATCTGTCTGACATGGACAGCGATGACGACTACCCACCCCATAATTCCCGTCAATCTCGAGCCTCTCGACGCTCAGACCGGCATTCTGGTGGAGGTTATGGGCGCACAGACTGCTTCAGAGTGGAGAAACACCTACTTGTTTATGGGTTTGTGAACTTGTTCTTCATTATTATATGTAGTTGTCATTAAGAAATGGGTTTAGTTTACCTGTTTATGTTTGAAACCTCATGCAATTATGATTTCATACATTTTAACATGACTTTCTCTCTACAGATGGGGGCGCTGGCGGGATATCCTGTCTCATGCTCGCTGTAAACGGCGTCTCAGCGAACGTGATGTGGAAACCATTTGTCGCGTCATTCTGGTTTTCTGTCTGATACATTACCGTGGAGATGAGAACATCAAAAGTTTCATCTGGGAGCTAATCACCCCTCCAGAGAATGGACGAGAGCCACAGGCTCTGCTTAATCACTCTGGTATTGCTTTCTCTCATAATCTTTAATTGTCACTCTTTAATACTACCAGCAAAGACCCTCAGGTAGTGGTAGAGCTCTTTAGATTTTCATGAGTCCACATTTTCCCTTAGGCCACCTATCCACTATCTCTGACATTTGCCTTTGATTGTTCCATATCTCACTTTCAAATTGGTCGTGAAGCATCCATTACCCTCCATTAATTTAACATGTAACAATGAATGTGTGAGAATATCCACACAAAATAATTGACCGTTAATATGTCTAGAAAAAAAACATAGTTGGTTTTATAGGGTTAATCAATGTTAATAATTATGTAATAATTGTAAAATAATTTGTTTGGATTATTCCCACACTGTACTACTCTCCTTTGAAATGATATGACTTCTGCTCTGTCGTTTCTCGGAGATAATGAAAAGGAGCTTTAGAATGCAACAGCTTATGTAGGTTTTAAAACACATCATTACTTTCATGCTAAGCAGGCTATGTGCTTTTATAGAGGTGCATAATGACTTTATTTCCTTTAGGTCTGTCCATCCCTGTCCCTCGTGGCAGGAAGGGGAAGCGAGTGAAGGCACAAAGCTCTTTTGATGTGCAGAAAGTTGAGTGGATCCGCAAGTACAATCCTGACAGTTTACTGCTTGATGACAGTTACCGAAAACACCTCAAACATCAGTGCAACAAGTATGTTAGACCCATCGGGGACACTGTTTGATGACATTGAACTAAATATTATCGTAAGTTTTCATTTCAAATTTCGTTCTCCCTCTTTTTCAGAGTGTTGCTGAGAGTACGTATGCTGTATTACCTGAAGCAGGAGGTCATTGGAGAGCATGCTGATTCTGTATTAAGAGGAGCTGATGCAAGGTATAGTCAGTCTGACTTCATTCCTTTTAATGAAAAAATAGCACTTTGTTTAAAAGTCTCTGCTAAATGCATTAATATTCATCTGAATTAAAAAATTATCATTGCTTTGGATAGAAGCATCTGCTAAGTGGAAAAAATGGAAATTTCGTGAAGTGGTCATGTACTTAACATACACTAACAATTCTCGCCAAATCTTACATTCTTCCTGGATGTTTTTTAATGCCTAGCAAGCTTAAAAATTAAGTTTTCTTTGATGCATTGATCATAGTTTTATTTATTTTTTACTTTAAATTAGTGTTTTTCCTTGCAGGGATATTGATATCTGGTTGCCTGAAATGGAGCAGCAAGATGTTCCGTCTGGCTGGTGGGATGCAGAAGCTGACCGCTGTTTGCTTATCGGAGTCTATAAGCATGGTATGTGTAGGCTTTAATAACCTCATCTTCAAGGGTGTCTAGTTAATATAACTTCCTTATAATATAAGATCTTACTTATAGTTTCTTTGTGTTATATTTGAGATTTTATCTAGATTTGACAAGTCTGACAAGTCATCCTGATACCTGCCAAAGACAAAAATATGTAGTTTTGCATATCCCTGATGTGTTTTTTTTCCTCTTTACTCTGCCACTTCAGGATATGAAATGTACACCACCATGCGTGCTGACCCCTGCTTGTGTTTTGTTGAGCGATGTGGCCGTCCAAATGAGCAGGACATTAATGCGGAGCAGCATGCAGTAGACCCAGAGCTTGGGGAGGGGTCAGTTTCAAATAGAGCTGATCTCTACTCATGCCTTATAATATTACAGCTTATATGGTTGACTGGTATATTTAAGCTTAATTTTTTTTTTTTTTTTGTGTCTTAGAGGAGACTACGACAAGTACTCTGAAGATCCAGAATTTAAGCCTGCGACAAGGCACGCTAAGGAGGTGTATGAGGAGGTATGTGCATTTTCAATCACTTAATTTCTTTGTTCCTGTGTGTGTAATTCTGGCACATTTATCTTGTGTTGTTATTAGGAATTTAGATATTATTATTATTATAATAAATGTGGATATTGTGCTCCTCAGGCTGATTCGGTGAATGCAGATGGTGATATTTGTGTGGAGGATCGCTCTGTTCCTGTGCAGGTCGAGGGACCATCTTCAGGATCATCAGATTTGTGTTATTGGCCGACAAGCTCATCGCTTACAGCCAGATTGCGGCGTCTTATTACAGCCTACCAACGCAGTTACAGGCGAGAGCAGCTTAAGATGGAGGCAGCAGAGAAGGGCGACCGTAGACGTAGACGGTGTGAACAAGCCACTAAACTCAAAGAGATAGCCCGACAAGAACGACAACAAAGGTATGTTCCTTAAGAAATCTGTTACTGAAGCTTCCTCTTCAGTCTTCTCATAAGGTTCTCTGTTTCAGGTGGACTCGTAGGGAGGAGTGTGATTTTTACAGGGTGGTATCGACCTTTGGCGTCGAAAGGATAAAGAAAGAGGTAGAGGCTCTAGAAGGGGATGAGCATCATATGGACTGGAATCATTTTCGTTCGTTTGCTCGGCTTGATAAAAAAACAGATGAAAGCTTGACGCGTTATTTCAAGTGCTTCATGTCCATGTGTCGGAAAGTGTGTCACCTTCGGCCTGCACGTGGAGAAGGTATTGAATGAGAACCTGTTTGCCGTTTAAGTTGATTTAATTAAATGGAAATTTGTTTGGATTATGAATGCGGAATATATCTACCATATCGACCAATTTGTTGTATTATGCATTTTAATGTTACCAATATTGATGTGATATTGTAAATTTAATTGTGAATACTCAGGTTTCTTATTTTTACGTTTAGATTATTATGGCCATTATCTAATGATCTTTACAAACACTAACAACATACATCTTTAGCAAATCCCATTTTTTAATACTATACATTAGTGTTGTTATCTTAAATCATTTTTGGTAATAAAATGTAAATATCAGATGAAAAACTTAAATGGAAATTTAGGAATGTTGCCTTGCCAGTTAACTGAAAGAAGTTTAAGTACTGAAATTGAAAAACATAAAGCTATATAGACATAAAAATGACACAATCTCATGAGTTCTAAAACAAAATTTCTAAAATTTAAAATGAACTGAAATATAAAAGCTAATAAATTATTGGTAACAAATGCTCAAATATAGATAATACTAAAATAACATTAAATACCTTATGATGCCTAAATTCTCTTATGATGCCAAAAATTATTCATAATTGTTTTCATTTAGACAAAATAGTATAGCATTTTAATTGTGTATCGACTATAACATTAATATGGCCCCCCCAAAGGTTTTTTTTTTGTTTTTTTTGTAGTTTACAATGACACATTTTTTTTTTTATTAACACATTTTCTACTGTTATCTCTTCTTCCTCTATTAGAATCTCAAGATCTGTCCCAATCCCTGGCCCCCATCACAGAAGAACGAGCCTCGCGCACACTCTACAGGGTCAGCTTGCTTTGTCGGCTACGTGAACGTGTTCTTCCTCACCCCTCGTTAGAGGAACGTCTCAGTCTGGCACCACCCAGCTCTGATCTGCCCAACTGGTGGAGCTTCCCACAGCACGACCACGAGCTGCTCTTAGCTGCTGCTAGACATGGCGTCAGCCGCACTGAACTCTCGATCTTCTCTGACCCACAGTACTCATTCAGTCAGGCCCGTCTCGACTACCTCGGGAACCAGCAAGTCCAAGCTGCTTCACAGATTCACTCGTTAAGTCAGTCACAGGATTCGACCAGCATCAAAGAGGAGAGCCTAGATGATGAGTCTCGGCTGCTAGGGGTGGAGACACTCTGTCCGTCAGACTCCCCAGCCATGCTCCTCTCCCACTCTGAGGGGAAAGTTGGAGTTCAGGCTGGATGGGCCTGGAAGAAGAGCAAAAACAATGGGCCGGGTGAGAGAAAAGGAGGAGGAGAGAGAGGTGAAGGGCCTTCAGACTCTGATTCCGATTCAGACTCTGGCTCGTCGTCTTCCTCCCGTCATTCGGGCAGCTCGGATGATAGCGGAGACAGTGATGCAGAGAGAGAACGAGGTGAGGAGGGGACACTGTTGCATTTAAATCAGGTTTATGGTATTCTGCTAAAGGAAAATATTATTTCTTATTGTTAAGTCTACTGATGATGTTCAGTATCCATCTTGAAATTCATATTATACCTTTTTGTACTGAAATGCCTTTTTTGTGCAATCCTGCGAAATCATTACCAATCGAAAATTATATTGAATGTTTTATCTAAGAATTAAAAATACAGTAAAAATCAGTTTGGTCAAGGCAATATTTCCACAATACATAATTTCTTTCAGAATTTATTTTCTTTTCCGCAAAGAAACTGCAGCAAAAAATGCAGCTTTTAGTGAGTATAAGAGGTTCCCTTCAAAAACATTTTTTAAAATCATAAGGAAATATTTTGAATGATAGTGATAACAATTGAATACATAAAAGACTAAAATTAATAAATCATTTTTAAATCAATTCTGTTCCAAGATTCATTGAATTTAAACAGATTCATAGAAATAAATCAAACATGCCAGCTCACGCATTTTGTTACTCAAGCTTAAAGGAATAGTTCACCCAAAAAAAAAAAAATCTACATTTTCAAAAATAAAACTCAAACTTGCCAGTTTTGCATATCTATAATTATACAGTCCTCATTTTTGTCTTCCATGGAACATTTAAAAAAAAAAAAAATTCTCAATCATTCTAATCTTCAGCTTGTTATATATATTTTTCTTAGCCCAGCTTTTGAGTGGATTTGGGTAATTTATATGAGATTTGTAACTAGAATGACTGATCTCTCAGCAGCAGCTCTTAAGATGTGTGATGGTGATGAAGAAAACAGCCTCCTCTCACTCACACCATCTCAAGAAGGCGCCCCACCCGAGTCCCTCACTGACCCTCTAAGAGTCGATTGGCCCAAAGACCGTGTGCTGATAAACCGAATAGACAACCTCTGTTCGCTGGTTCTAATGGGGCACTGGCCGTCAGGTCGCCGCTACGTCTCTGACATTCAGCTCAGCGCTCCATCTGACGAGCGTGACCTCAGTGATGACCTGGGTTACCCCCGAGTGGGACGCAAAAGCAACAGTGCCCTATCTTCAGAAGTTCTTGACGGCCAAGAATCAGAGTTCACAGTAAAACTCCTGAAGGTGAGGTGGTGTTCAGACATTTAGGAACCGTTATGAACACCAATGGTGTCTCTTTCTTCTGCTTTAATGTTTGTTTCGTTTTCTTTAGGAGGAGGGTCTGAAGCTGACATTCTCTAAGCAAGCTCTGATGCCAAACGGTGAAGGGAGTGCACGCAAAAAGCGAAAGGACCACGAGGTACAGAAATCCACCCTCATTAAACTTACCCAACTAGTTTTGGGGAAGAAGTAACGTTTAAATTTACATGAAATACCTTTTTGTCCAGCTGTATAATGTGCTTTTTTTTTTTTTCTTACCTTTAGCTGGTAGATGCCGAAGGGGTTCTCCATGCTCCCCGCAGGAGGGACCTTCCCAACTGGCTCAAAGAAAACCCAGATTATGAAGTGGAGGGAGACATGCTAGAGGTAAGTGAAAAACTACAGTTGAGTTCTTCTTTTTGGACTGACACGCCTGATAATGTTCCTCTCGTTGTAGTTACTGGTGAACCGGACCAAAAGGAAGAGGAGGAGGAAGAGGATAGAGAAAGGAGCAGCACTTACTGGAAGTGAGAGAGTAAAGGTCATAGATATAAGGACAGGCAAGAAGGTGAGGGAAGACATTTGGCAGTTCTGCCATAATTTACACTAACAATTAGATTTCTTGCGTTGTTTCAGCAAATCAGCATATTATAATGATTTCTGTAGAATCATGTGACACTAAAAACTAAAAATTCAGCTTTGACTTCACAGGAATAAATTAGATTTTAACAGCCTAAAATAGAAATTAAGTTATTTTAATTTTGCACATTAGTTTTTTTTTCTTTATTTTTGATCAAATAAATGCAGCCTTGGTGAGCATAAGAGAATTTATGTATTCATGAAAAGTGCACAAAAAAAAGTAATCTACAAATGCACCAACCTACAATGTGGTTTGTCTGGGTCAGTTATTGTTCTTGATATATTTAGCGCAGTTCAGTTGGTCTTTTATTTACCTTAATCTTAATGATTTATACTCCCCTGCTTTTCAGTTTGGTGGAATTTACGGGCCTGCACTACAGGACCTGAGAGAGCACCTGGAGGAGAATCCTGACCACGCAGTAGCACCGGAATGGTCTGAGACTGTTCGCAATTCGGTTAGTGTCTCCTTTATTGGCTCGGTGGTTATTCTCATCTACCAAGGTTGTATAGCTTTAGACCAATCATAGTCAGTAGTCAATTTGATTTAAATTAATGTGATCCTTCTTTTCAATCTCAGGGCTTCTTGCCTGAGAGTTTATTCCACAGACTGTTAAGTCCCCACGCCTCAATCCCCAAAAAGAATCGCCATTACCTCTCCACCCCTTCGATCCAGACTGATGACCCTCTCCTCGGAGGCGGCGAAGGCGAGACGTTAGTTTCCGATGGCGCTTACATGATGGACGATGAGGACCTGGAAGACGGCGGTCACCTCACGACGTCTCACCACTTCCTTACTCCAGCCTACGATGTGAAGATGGAGCCAAGCGCTCTTGATATGGACGGAGGTGACAGTTTGTCACAAGGTGGATATGATAGTTCAGACAGAGAGGCCATTTTGGATGATGTCATCATGGCACCGAAAAATTCAGACTCTTCCTCAAGCTCAGAGGATTGACCAAATCTCATGTTAGATGTAGGAGACCGAGATCATGACAGTCTTTTATTTTATTATATTCTGCCTTCATTATTTTTATAATTATTGTTGATGTTATTGCTTAAAATATGGAGTAACAGATTTTTTTCTTGGGTTGGATTTGTACTTGACTGTTTTGCGTAGATTGAGGAGATACAGGTGCCGTTTTTTCCCCCCTTTTTTCTTTTTTCGTTACACCTCATTCAGCACGTTGTGCTTAATTCCAGATGAAATATGAATTTGTCTCACATACCCACAAGTAAGCCCCTTTCATTCTGTATTGGCTGGGAAAGGAGCTGTTTGTCTCACCCTCAGGCTGAACTGTTTAACAGTGTGCTGGAGGATCCATAGTCATGCACTGAAGCTGAGCCATCGTGGTCCCTCGGTCTGGTTAACAACATGGAGTTTTTTTTGTTGGATGTATATCATTTTTTTTTTGTGTGTGAGTGTGTTGGGGGTGGGGACAGGGTAGGATTTGGGGATTAGGGTTAGTTACTGAAACAATGTTAGACAGATGATGGCTGTATTGTACAAAGTAGAGTTGGTCCTATGCCTGCAATGATGCAAAAATTATGCGTTTATTCCCGTTTCAATAACTGACTCCAACTGTCTCTGTGATATAAATATGAATAGCAGTCTACAGTGGAAACTGATGTCTGTTGAATTCATTTCATCAAGTGTTGGTATTTATTTGAATAATGACCTCTCAAGGCTCTTTTTCTTGACTGCCTGGAATACATGCTGAGTAGAAAAGCAAGTTTATCCTCTCTCAAAATTAATTCTTGGATGTGGAGAAAAATAATCCTTAACGATTGTTTTAATGAACAAGTAGTTTCAATTTTGCTGTCTTGTTGCTTTAGTTGACACCAGTAACTTGACATTAAATCAGAAATTTAGACTAGTTTAAACAATTCAAGTAAGGTTGAAACTAACACATTGAAAGAGACAATATATATCACAGAAATTCTGCATGTGGCAGGGTTAATGTTTCTTGATACCCTGCTGGAGGTAAGTCAGGTTTCACGATCTATTTTGGTTATTTGCCAGCAATTACAAACAAAATTAACATTTGTCTTGGTAATGCGCACAAACATTTTCCTAAAACGTGCATATATAATGTGGCATTTTACATTTTAGAACAGCCAAATTTGCTTGTGGTGCAAACTGCCTTCTCTGTCCAGCATGTGGTTTAACCATTGGGTCATCAGTATTACTGTAGTATGAGACAAATAGATTGCTGTTATGTGGTGCCTTTTGAGCTCTGTAACATAAAAAGTTAATATGCCTGTTGAAATTTTAGGAAGTGTCTATTAAAGAGATGATGAGGATTAAAATAATCAAATCCATTGCTAATATTTGGTAATGTTTGTGCCATGTTTACCCACTAAATAAATGTAGTGGGGTATCACCAAAATAAAAATAGAATATCAAGTGTTAGAACAAAGGAGAAAGCTGAATTGACAAATTAAAACATTCACAAGAAAAATAAATAAACTGTTAGACATTTTCTTAGAGGAAATTAATGCTTTGCACCCAGAAGCTCAAACCAGAGTAGTTATGGTGTAGAAATCCGTTAATTATTTTATTTTTTTACCAATGCGAATCATATGAAAGGGACTTGAAAAATGTAATTCATGATAGGGTTAAGCTAAAAGAAAAAAGGGGGGGCACATTTTCCTCTAGGGGGCAAATGTGACTTCATATTCTCTTTTGAGATGCATTCAAATAACAAAGCCATTTTTGTCTTATTGAAACCATTAGTACATTTGTGAGAATTGGCTCTTGGATGTAAAAATGTAACTCCATTGCTTTAGTCTCCATGAAATAATTAAATAAGATTCCTATCCCTGTGTTCATAAACGACTGTGTTTGGTCCAGCTTGATCCTCGCTGAAAACCGTAACGGTTGCCATGTGACAATCAGCGGCACTCTGGAAAAAAATAATTTGTGGTGGATATGGAATTGGTAGAGTAGAGAGTGAAGGCTCAAAACAGAAGAACTGTTATTTAAACTTCAGGTGTATTACCAATTAGAGACAACGTGAGTCGTGTAGAGTATTTTCAGGAAAAAGGTTTCATTTTATGAGTTACGAGTAAATCTATGATCGGAGTGCGATTAATGTGACTTGTGATTGTGAACGCAAACAGACAAACGTAACAGAGCACCGATCGAATCGGTCCATTTTTACACTGGCAGCAACTGTCTTTGCTAGTGCAACTCTAATACAAACTTTCTTAAAGCAATTTGAATATATATTAAGAATAAACAGCTTATTGTGTTATATAATGAGACGCAGGATATTACACATAGCAAATATACCAGAAGTCTCTCCGCGAGGCCTGTGATATGAATGAAAATGCACGTTGGGTTTAACAGCAGCACCTTTGTGAACTAGCACCACTTAGCCAGTTAACGTTAGCTGCTGCTAGCTGGCTGAATTGGTAAGCCTATCAATAAACGTTTTTAACTAATCTGGTCATACTTGCGCTGCGTGTGGGATCGTGTAATGAAGTTTACTGGCATTATTCAGCCGAGAAACACATACCATATAAAATTGGACAATACCGAGAACAAGATGTTGTGTTTCTTGCTTCTTTTCTTTTAGTGAATAGTATTTTTTTCTTAGATGATTTTGCTTTTTGCTTTTTCATTTTTTGCTATTGGCTTGTTACAAGATCAATCTCCTCTGATATCAAAAGACCCAAGTTATCTATTTATTTAGTCTTAATAGTGTCCTCATGGATCTGAATTTTTACTCGGATCTCTCTGACGGGACTGGTCAACATGTTGATTCTGAGTTTATGGAAAACTCGTCTTACAATGGATATGATTCAGTGAACAAGGTAAAGCTGACTTAAATCTGTAGTAAACATCTTTAGTTGAATATAAAATGTATATATGTATTTAAAATGGCAGCATGTCATGTTGTGTTCGTTTGATCAATATGTCTGAATGTAAATAATACACCTCTTAACCTCTGTTCATTAGTTTGCAGGTGCCAATGAGTCATACCTGACCATCAGTGGACCTGGTCATCATTTTCTTGAGGTGGTGCTACTTTTGGTCACAATTAACTGGGTTAACTTAACTCAATTTTATATATGTATGTATGTATGTATGTGTATGTGCTTGTTTATGTGATTTATGAGGACACAAATTTGTATATTGACATGTGTATTACACTGGTATTACAGCTTAAACGTGGTTTATGAGGACATTTCACGAGTCCTCATAATTCAAATAGCTTAAAAAACTATGTTTTATTAAAAATGCAGAATATTTCCTGTGACGGGTAGGTTTAGGGATAGGGACAATGTAAGGGGATAGAATATACAGTTTGTACAGTATAAAAACCATTACGCCTATGGAGAGTCCTCAAAATGTAGTTGCACCAACATGTGTGTGTTTCTGTGTTATCATTTTTATTTATGCATTTATTTTTGCTTGTAGAAAACATTCCATACACCCTGTCTGGGTGATGAAGAGTTTGAAATCCCCATCTCCTTGGATCCAGATTCTGCGCTCACTATAGAGGATGTGGAGGCCCATTTCGGAGAGTTGGCCGAACAGGCTGAGAGCTCAAGGGGTCCTGAAGTTGGAAATAGTCTTGCCAGTAATACTGTAGTAGGGGGGAATGATCCCTCTTTTGCCTCTGCTTTCATGAATCCATCTTCTCAGGGCATAGAGCACCTGAGTTTGGGTGTGATTAACCAGCCAGGAGGAAGTGCACTACTGAGCTCAGCTCTGGGTGTGGTAAGCTTTGTTTTTGTTTGTCAGTGATCATTTATTTTCTTGCTTTCAGCTTGTTCGAATGGGCACTTTAATTGCTGTTAATGTAATTAGATCTTGAGTAAAGTATAGCTTGGTACATCAGATAATGATTTTTTTTGTGTTTTTTTTCTGTAGGATCTCGGCCATTCTGTTGGCTCCCATTTTAATAGTTCCTCCTCCATGACTATTGATGTTCCAATAAATGACATGAGCCACAGTCTCTTAGGACACAATCAGCTCACCACCATAGACCATTCAGATCTAAGTGCTCAGTTAGGGCTCAGCCTTGGTGGTGGAGCCAAGTCACCTGACCAACCTCTGTCAACCACACCATCTCCTGCTGGCTCATTGCAGGATGAAGACATGGAGGACTTCAGACAAGTGAGTCTTTCAGTGATGGGCTTGATTTGTGGCACATTTTCTTTCTTTTTCCATTTTGCAAGCTATCCCTATTTCCGTTACAGAAAACCATGCTGGTAGACTACTCCTCAGCCTCTGCGACGATCATACCGCACCTCCCCAACTTGACGGGTTCCACCCAGCTCTCTTCTGCTCCTCCATCTGTGGTGAGGAGGGTTGGCGGTAAGCCGGCCATGGTGCCTGTGACCACAGTGGACACGGGAGCAACACTGGGAGGCAAAAAGGGAAAGAAGAAAAAAGATCCCAATGAACCACAGAAACCAGTGTCAGCCTATGCTCTGTTCTTCAGAGACACCCAGGCAGCCATCAAGGGGCAGAACCCCAATGCCACATTCGGAGAGGTGTCCAAGATAGTGGCATCCATGTGGGACAGCCTGGGAGAAGAGCAAAAACAGGTGGAGTATCATTCTTAGAAGACTGACAGTGTTTGCAAAAACTATTCAAAGATTTGGGGGCATTGTTTTTTTTTTTTTTTTTAAGTTCAAAAGTTTTTATATATATATTACTGTATCTCATGAAAGTGAGTACACCCCTCACATTTCAGCAAACATTTTAATATATCTTCTCAAGGGACAATACTATAGAAATGAAACTTGGATATATTTTAGAGTTGTCAATGTGCTGCTTGTATAGCAGTATATATTTAATGTCCTCTGAAAATAACTTGACATACAACCATTATTGTCAAAATAGTTGCCAACAAAAGTACACCCTAAG
Source organism: Semotilus atromaculatus (assembly GCA_031834385.1). Classification (NCBI taxonomy): domain Eukaryota; kingdom Metazoa; phylum Chordata; class Actinopteri; order Cypriniformes; family Leuciscidae; genus Semotilus; species Semotilus atromaculatus. The sequence goes on along the minus strand of JAULUF010000044.1, from coordinate 33,377,384 downwards.
TGATAACAGCTGTACGTTGTTTAACCATACAAAGCCACATGTCCTATTCATCATTTTCATGGTTTTGTCTGCTTGACAGGACCACACAAATTTGTGTATCTTGTATTATAGCAGTTATTTGTGCTTTGAGTACAATTCTCTCATACTGACCACCGGATGTTCAACACGGCACCTCATGGCAAAGAACTCTCTAAGGACTTGAGAATTAGAATTGTTGACCTTTCCTTGCAAGGGAATAAATAATCTTTAAAGACAATTGGTACATGTTTGTCTCTTATCCAGTAATAGACAATTGTTTGCCACCACACTCTCCACAAAGTTGACCTAGGCTATTAGAAGATTGGTAACACCCTGAAACTGAGTTACAGTACAGTCCAGGGTCATACAGAGGTTTTCCAAGACGGGTTCCACTTGGAACAGGCCTTGCAAGGGTCAGTCGAATAAGTTGAGTCCTCGTGCTGTGCGTTCTCAGGTGCAGAAGCTGGCTTCAAAAAACAAACGCATGAGTGCTGCTAGCATTGCTTTAGAGGTTGCAGAATCGAAAGATCACAAAATATTGGACACAGTTTTGACACGTTTACTTAGGGTGTACTCACTTTTGTTGCTAGCTATTTTGACAATAATGGCTGTATGTTGAGTTATTTTCAGAGGACAGTAAATGTATACTGCTATACAAGCAGCACATTGACCACTCTAAAATATATCCAAGTTTAATTTCTATACTATTGTCCCTTGAGAAGATATACTAAAATGCTTGCTGTAATGTGAGGGGTGTACTCACTTTTGTGAGATTCTGTATATACGCACAAACTAGCTGGTCTTTTTAATTTTCTATTAATTCACCCAAAAATAAAAATTCTGTAATTTACTCACCAATATGTTGTTACAAACCTGTATGAATTTCTTTCTTCTGTTGAACACAAAAGATGATATTTTGAAGGTAACTAATCAGTTGATGGGCCCCATTGACTTTCATAGTATTGAAAGTATTTTTTTTTGTTCCTACTATGGAAGTCAATGCCCACTCTTTGATTGCCAACATTCTTCAAAATGTCTTATTGTGTTCAACAGAAGAAAGAAACTCATACAGGTTTGGAACAACTTGAGGCTGAGTAAATTATGAAATTTTTCATTTTTAGAACTCTCCCTTTTAGAATGAAAAAGTGATCACGGTTTCTACAAAAATATTAAGCAGCACAACTGTTTTCAACATTCCATTGGTTAAATAAGATAAGAAAACAGATTGTCCCACCCCAAATTCACACCACTGGCTTCTACTATATATACTTATGGTCAATTATTGTAATTGCAATTGTGTAAAAAGACTGAAAAATCTCTAAAAAGTCTGTAGACACATTGTGCTGGAATTGCTTTAGATTTATAACTGTATTTCATAATTTGACAATGGAGTTGCATTTTATTTTTCCAAATATTCTTTCAAAGTATTAAAATTATTAATATAACTGTTAAGGAATTGAATCTGGAAATGGTACATTCACATGCCTTTTGTGTCATTTTTGAATTTTTATGAACTTTTGCAGGTTTACAAGAGGAAAACAGAGGCAGCTAAGAAAGAGTATCTGAAAGCTTTAGCAGCCTACAGAGCAAATCAACTCTCAAGAGTGAGTGAACTGTTTCTAGTTCTTCTTTTGTGAGTTTTTTTTTATTTGCTGGCTTATACTTTCTTTCCTTTATTTCTTATCCAGCCATCTTCTGAGGTGGAGGATAGCGCTCCTTCCACTCCTCCCTCTGTCCCCTGTCCTGCACCCGTCATCACTGCTCCTGCTGCCCCTGCCCGTCCACGCCTGACCCCCATCCCTGAGCAGAACACCATCACCAATATCTGTGCATCCAATATTATCCTCGACCTGCCTCAAGTCACCACCCGTTCCCGCACGGGTTCCCTACCCTTGGCCATCGGCCAGCCCCTGACCCCTAACCCCAGCCCGACTCCCACTGTCACAAAAATTATCATCTCCAAGCAGATGCTGCAGGGAGGTTCTCAGCTCCACCAGATCCCCACGTCCATGGTGACGGTGATTCCGGCTGGATTACGAGCCGTGCATCCGGCTTCTGCTGGACGACAGCCTCCACCACTGCAGCAGATGCAGGGCACCCCACCTCCGCCACGTCTGCAGCAGATGGTACAAACACAAGCCCCGCCGCCTCTTCAGGCCAAACCCCGTGGAGGGGCAGCAAGTTCTGTGGCTGTTACTGCTACGCCTCCACCGCCTCTTCAGATAAAGATTGTGCCCGCTTCAATACACTCTGACCTCTCCACGCCAATTATTGTTACTACAGGAACAAGTGCCAGTCCTGTTATTTCCTCATCCACTATCTCAGCCTTAGCACATCCTGCCCCTGTTGAGGTGAAAGTGGAAGAGCCCAAAGAGGAGTTGGCCACTGGGACGGATGAGGCTCTGACGGAGGAACCCGAAGAGGTTTGTTTATCCAATAATTAACATCAACAGAGCTAACTGTGGTTACACTTTATTTCAAGACGTCCTGTTACAGTGTAATTATAACAGTTAAGTACTGAGTAATATTAAAGGGATAGTTAAGCCAAAAATTATTTCAGAAATTACTCACCCTCATGTCATTCCAAACCTGTTAGACTTTTGTTCATCCTCGGAACACAAACAAACATTTTTGTTTTATATAAAATCTGAGCGCTTTCAGTCCCTCGATTGACAGCTACGCAATTACCACTTTGATGCTTTTGAAGATTCTAACTAAAGTCTGACACTGTGTTTATGCTTAATACTATAAATAGGCTCTATGAACCTAAGTGCTATATAATTTAATGTGACATGACTTGAATAGAGTGTGGAATTGCAGAGCTTTTGCAAACATCCACATCGCTATGATCAGATGCTTTCTTAACTGCTATTTTCTTGCCACCGTCATTTTTATTGTTTATTTTGTTATTGTATTTACATATTAATCTATGTTCACTACCAGAATACCGCTCCACAGGTATTTCAAACTTAATTTTATCACTAAGCAAAGAACGAACAATAACTACGATTGTAATCATATCTAAGCCTTAAGAGATCAAACACAAGTGCACAGCAAAGTTAATCAGAGTGCAAATCTGCTTTTTTTTTTAATCCTGCTTTTTCAGATGGAGATGGAGGTAAGTGTTGCTCCTGCGGTCTCCTCTTCCACTCCTCCTGTGAGTCTCTGTGTCCGTGCTGGATGCACAAACCTGGCTGTGGACAGTCGAGACTGGGATAAGGAGTATTGCAGCAATGAATGTGTGGCCACACACTGCAGGTGTGTTTTTTTTGTAAGGTGCTTTTTTTTTTTTATTGTACAGTCACATTCCATTTACTAACGTCCCTATTTTTACTTTCCTAACAGGGATATTTTCATGGCCTGGTGTTCAATCAAGAGCCAGAACTCAGCCACTGTCAAATAAATGAAACTAAATCCTCCTGATTCTGGGTCTTAGCATGCCTGGATGTGTCTTTTATAATAACACAACAGAATTTTACTGGAATTACTAGTGAAAGTTTTGTGTTTTTGTTGTAAATATCTAAGGCATGAAAATGGCAGTGGAAAATCATTCTATGAAAGGACAAATTATGTCTTTGTTAAAACCGTTGATGAATATACTGCGAACATCATGTTTTTACATTTGTTTTCCTGGTTGAAACTGTCAGAAAAGGACGTATAGTGACTTTTTTTTTGGACCTTGTATTGTTTCCACTCAGTTTTGGGCCAGTGGTTTATTTTTATGTATGTTACTAGTTAATGTGTTAAAGTGAGACAAATCTGAACCATTGTATTTTCAAATGCAGTAATTTTGATTATGATGAGACATTTAAGAGTATTAGTGAACCTCAAACAGTAATGCAATCAGTCTGCAATTCTATTATATTTTCAGTTTTCTTGTGTTGTACTGACAGTGTCTTAGATCAGTGTTCACAAGTGCTCTTGTGTAAAATCTTTTTGCCTTAGTTATGGGCTTTTGCTGACTTTTTTAGATTGTGTTACAGAAATTACTCAAGTATTAATAAAAGGCAGCCAAAATGGACTAAGTTTCAGAATTCATTGCAAACGTACCCATTTTAAGTTTCCCCTGGTGTCTGCGTGCGCAATAAGTGGGCGGGCTCATGTTTCGTCTTGACGTCACGACGAAACGGTTTATGACTCGTTTGAAAAACAAATCATTTCAATGACTCAGTCGACTCTTACTTTTGAAAGACAATAACTTTATATACGGTGCACTTTCAGATTTAAAACTTTGCAGGATGTTTTCATTCACTTAGAGCTATATTACACACTAAATGAAAGGTCATTTTCAAAATCCATGTTGGGCCCTTTAAAGAAGGCTGAAAATATACATTTGCCACAAAATGTGTAAAAAGGTTCTACAAAAGTATTTGTCTTTTCAAAGGCCTCAAAAATTTTTTTTTATTGTCATCACTTCTATAAAATACTCTCAAAGATTACTGCGATGTCCCAGGAGACATTTGCATCTCCCAGTCCATAAGAAAACTAAGGTTTGGTTGGAATAATTTTCAAATTCTATGGCATGTTTTTACATTGAATTGCTCAAACTTTTGTTATTGGATTTGTGGATTAATTAGTAAGTTTCTCAATTGACTGCAGCTCTTGAAGATCATTGTTCATTCATACTAATCTTTCTATTGAGTTATATTCTCCAGCAGCAAGAAAATACATATACATGCTCAAGCCTTTTAATAAAAACAACCCATTAAACAAAGATATGAAGTTATTGTTTATTCAAAAAGAAACTATATAGGTTTGTTTTAATGGAATGGTTAAAAAAAAAGGATGTATAGTAAAAGCTCAGGTTAAAACCATTTCTTTTGTTTGCTATAAACTCACAATTCTTACTACATGTTTTTAATATCGAACTAAAATGTGATTGACAGCATGTTTTTTTGTACAAAAAAAAAGGTAAAGATAAAACAAAAAAGCATGTTTATAAAACAACAATCTCTCTGATAAATGTTTGCCTGGTCCATACAAACAGATCACATCAAACGTTAAAAAGTACATGTAAAAGAAAGTGGAAATGGGAGCAATAGTGTTACTAACATTTTTTTTTTTTTTTTTGCTTTTTAAAAATAAGCTTAAAGTGAGCAAAGCGTGCTGAACAAGTAGTGAACAAATTATTACAAGGACACATAAACCCCTGTGAATCCTGCAGCATCCAATTATCTCCAGTGTTCAACCACACACAATCCTCTTGAATGAGTCGACAGGCATGTAAAAAAGGTCCAAATTGTTAAAAAGTCATTTTACACAAAAAAGAGTTTAAAAGCATCATATAAGTATGAAAATTATTTACAGCACGCAATAATGAGTTAAGTCTGTTTGTGTTGTACTGCAGGACTGACCCTTCTAATTCCCTGGCTAATTTACATTTAGTGGTATGAAACTACTGAAAAATCTTGTTTTTCAAAGACGTATATATGATTAGTACAGATGCAGTCAAGGGCAAAGACTACAACAGAAGAAAACTGTCCACAAACAACCCTAATCAACATGAGAAAAACATTTACAATGTGATATCAAGAAAAAAAAAAAAGAAACCTTAACACAAAATGAGTCACCCCAATGTTCCTATATCCTGCCTGCTATTGTGCGTCAACTCGGGTGCTAGATTTACTGTCTGGGTCCAGTGGTTCTGATGCGAGGTAGAAATATGCCGTTTGGTTTAGGCCACACAAAACATTTGTTCTGTTACTGAAGAGTTCGAAAGCTAACTGGCGCCGAATGAGTCAGTCTGTGTTTCTCAAGGTTCTTGAGGATCCTAAAACCCTTTGAGCACAGGTTGCAAATGAAGGGCTTTTCACCAGAGTGAAAGCGCAGGTGAGCCTTGAGATTGTTTTTGAGACGGAAGCCTTTCCTGCAGTGTGGGCAGACGTGAGGTCTCTCTCCAGTGTGGAAGCGCTCGTGCCTTCGCAAGCTTTTCCGCAGGGCAAATGTCTTTTTACACTTTCTGCAGGAATACGGCTTTTCGCCTGTATGAAAGCGCTCGTGACGCTTTAGGATCTTCTTGCGTTTGAACTTTTTGCCGCAGATCTTGCAGGCATGAGCATGCCCTTGTGAGATGACTCCCTGCAGGCGCCAAATGCCGTTCCCGCAGTCTTTAAAGCAGCACAGCCGACGTCCCGTATGGACACGCTGGTGGGCTCGCAGATCTTTGGGTGTAGAGAAGCATTTTTTGCTGGATCCATTCGCCCTTTGCCCACTTGACAGCATCAGTAGGTTCACAAGTTGCACAGAACAAGGCTGTAACAGTTTGCAATCGAAAGGCGTTTGGCTCAGCTGGAAACGCACCTTCTTTGCATTCAAAGCACTATTACCTGAAGCCTGGTTGAGTTCAGTGGCCTCCGCTGGGGTTTTGCTGGATTGAGGAGGTTCTATGTGAGGTGACTTTTCAACAGACAGTGAAGAATTTACTTCCAAAAGGCCATGGTCCCACTGGTTTATACTGTCAGTGGAAAGGTCAGCACTGGGAATGTTACCTAGAACAGAGCTGAATGGATGAGACTCTGGATCTACTATAGAGTGTGAAGACGTTTCCTCAAGAGCATCAAGTCCTTGAAAACCTAAGAGACCACAAAAAAGTATAAAAAGTAAGACATTTGGTTTCGTTCTCTAGTAATTTCAGATTTTTTGTAAAACTGTCAAAGTTTGTTTAATATTGTGGTAAATAAACCATTTACTTTTTTTGAGAATCAGTTTATTTCTGGATAGATTTGGAAGAAAAATGGCATTTTATATATTCATCTTAAGCAGTAAAATATAAAGGATTATAAATCAAGCCGGTCTAGTTTTTTTATACCATTTTCCTGAATTGTCTCTGGTTTCTTCAAGTCATCTGTCCATGGGGTTTCATGAATTAAGCTGTCTCCTCTCCCCACTCCAATCTCCTGAAAACCAGTAAACAATGTATTTAACAATGACTTGGTCAATAAGGGAAAAGAAATAGAATTGTTGCAAATCTTTGGGGCAGTATATATCTTCTTCATTATTTAAATTCACATTAATATCTATTTGTTCTCTAGGTCATGGTTAGTACGGGAACTGCAGGGGGTTTGTGAGTTAACGAAAAGCTTAGTTAATTATACCCAAATTACCCAATATAAAATTTAAGTAAATAAATGTGGTTTCAGGATAATTGCATGCAAAGTCTCATGCGCGACGTACTTCAGATTGAAACACGGGCAGCTTGTGATCTTGTGTTTTCAGCATCTCGATTTACTTTATTTACACTGTCGCATAATTTCAACAAAAAAAAATATTTCGCCAGTATACAACCAAAATAAAAGCTTGAGGATTCGAAAATGTTAAATAGGTTAAGGGTTTGAACTTTGAAAGTGAATAAAAAAAATTTTTTTTATGATTTATTTATAATTGTTTTATGATAAGACAAATATTACTATTGTAACTTATTGTGTAAATATATTAAATCATTAGCAAATATCCATTTATTTCACAGTACAATCGCAATTTACAACAGTAATATAGTTCTGTCTAAATTTGATTGGGTTCCTAAAAACACAAGTGTAGATGTGGACTGAGACCATCACAACTAACAAAGAGGTTTGTGTCAAGTTAAAACACTTACTAAAAAAAAAACAATATCTTTAAAATGCAAAAATGAACATTATTTAATCAAAGTACATATTCTAGTTAATAGACATCTAAGAAGAGAAAATTACAAATCAGCACCACCTACAGTTTCTTTGAAGATTGTGCATGGAAGGTCAACCATGCATTGCAAATCCACAGTGTCTGGAGACTCCTTACAGAGACTTTCAGAGGGAGAAAGACCCTCCTCTCCTTTGGAATCCTGAAGATAAATCCTGTCTTTCTCAGTGGACACACACAGATCTGAATGGGGTTTCGGGGTGGGAGAGAATACAATATTGAATATATTACAATTTAGAAACACTGTGTTCTGTCTATATTACAGTGCTGCTAGTTTTCTTAATCCACATTATTTGGGATCTTATGAGCATATTGTCCTTTTGAAAATGATTTTAACTTTTTACGTTTGAAAAAAGCAGAAGTCTGAGAACCAGCTCAATTTTGCATGGACAGGTGAATTAACAACATTCATAATATAAGGTTCATCAATTTTTTTTATCAAATATAGTGTAATATTATGATTAGGCTTATAAGTCACAGACACAACAAACTGCATTGTTTGCATTGAAACCAAGCAAGGTGAACTTCAACCATGAAATATCAATAATTTGCAACTACTGCTGCAACTACTTTTCGAAATATGGTAAACCATTTTAACATTTAATCCTTTCAACTAAATAGTATTTATTTTTATGTTACTAGTTATTTTTAACCAATCCAATAAATATTACCTTTTCAGTTTCAATAATTAACTATTCGTTAGATAGTAGTACTTATTCCAAATAAGTGACTTTAGTCACTGTCATTCAGTTGAGTACATCATCAGATCACGTATAGACTTAATAAATAATAGACAACTAGATACATAGTGTGTTCAAGCGTAACTCTCTTGCAGTTTTTCTATGACAAATCATTTATTTCATTCAAATACTTCTCTTCATTAATATTCACTTCACTCTCATTCAATAATATTTAATATCACTAGAAATGTTATTGCAAATATATCATGTTCAGTAGATTGTATGTTTGGTGTAACGTTACAGTTATTAGTAATTTGGTTTTAGTACTTATATTTTATAGCCTAGTAAATTTTAACTAAAAACACTAACGTTACTGGAATAGAGAATAATAGCAAAGGATGATTAAAGTATACTATCTAATGAACTGAACTACAATTTACTATAAAAGTATAAAAAAGTATAAAAAAGATGTAAGTTACCGGCGGTAACATACAAACAGATAATAGTTCGTTTTTAATGTGTTTTTAATGTATGTTAAAAAGGCTTGCCATATACGACAGCCTTCTTCCGGTTTACTCCTGTTGAATTCAACTAATGTGGAAGTAAAGCCAAGCTACATGCACACAGCTGAGAAGTGGCTGTTGTTTACGCAAAAACATACCCTGATGGTTGGACAGCAATGTCTCTCCCACTTGCACACCGACGCTACAAACCATCTTGTCCGAAAGATTAGTCAATGCACTTTCCATATGAGCCCTGATGTCAGGGACACGCACCAGATCTTCTTTGATCTGAGCTTCTCTGTCGACCGTGCAGCCATGGGAATCCAATGCGCGTCCTTCGAAAACTTTCGTTATCTCCACGACGGCCACCTTCAGTAACACCTCCATAACGGCCGCCACCTCTGCTTGAAACCTGGACACGGACTGGGACATTTTGCTCTCGGTCTGAACATGCAAAATATAAGTTATAATGCATAAACAAACGGATCGGTCGTGCAGTCGTTTGTGGTCACTATCCACATGGCTAAAATGGAAGTAATGGGCGTATCTGCTGACATTCCATAATGACGTAGCACGTATTAACACGGGTGGCGCCAAATCCAGACGTCGCTTTACATCTTGTCATATGATGGGATGGATCATGTGGTTATTTATTCTAGAGTAGGCTATCTATTTTTTAAAGTTTGTATTTTATTGAAATGCATGTTAAAGCCATATTTAGCTCCACGGAATACTACGTGGCCAGAGTGACAATAAACCAAACAAGCCCATTAATAGAGCCTCTATAATTAGAGTTTAGTTGAATTGTAGATGGTTTTAATACATACATGGCACATTTCCCGAACCGTTTGATGTCCTGTGAAAAATGAGAAAATGAGCCACATAGGCTATCCTATATTTTTGTTGTAAGGCCTATTATTATATTTTTGATAAACTACTAAAAAAAAAAAACTGTGGGCTTTAGTAGATAACATTTAACACATCAAATGTGTGTACCCCATGTCAAAGGACCGTATCCACCAATTAAAGTCAGCAACATAAATTATTTTATATACAAAACACATTAATACACGTACATTTTAAATTTAACAAACAAACAAAAAAATTAAATTGCAGATTTTATCTTTTTTATCATGTTTATATAAAAAATGACAAAATTACACTAATCAGGTATTTAAAGTCGTGATGAAACAGAAGTAGCAGCCGAAAATGTCTTCTGTATTGTGAGGCCTACATAAAAGTATAATGGATTATTGAAAAAGAAAAAATGCAGGGTAGGGCAGGGCAGGGACTTAGTTATGGGTCAGTTATTATTGGATTTTGTGATGTGGGCATTGCATCATAAAAGTGAGGCAGATGAACGAAAGCTTGCCGAGGTGGGGTTTAAGCGGACTAAACGATTGGAGAAGTCCTGCATGTGTCACCAGAGAGAAGTTTTCACCCGAAGATCCAGTTATGACATTTTGATTAAACATTACAAGGTAAATAAATAAATAAATTTAAAAAAACTCAAGATTTATATGCAATTAGAAAATAAATAGTAAATTTTTATTTACTGTCCATTTAAAGGAATAATTCACAAATATTCTGTCATCATTTACTCACGCTCAAGTTGTTTCAACCCTGTATGAATTTCTTTCTTCTGCTCAACACAAAAGAAGATATTTTGAAGAATGTCTGTAATCAGACAGTTGATGGACCCCATTGACTTCCATAGTAGGAGAAAAATACTCTGGAAGTCAATGGGGTCCATCAAAGGTTTGGTTACCGACATTCTTCAAAATAGCTTCTTTTGTGTTAAGCAGAAGAAAGAAATTCATACAGGTTTGAAACAACTTGAGAGTGAGTAAATTTTCATTTTTAAGTGACCTATTCCTTTAAGCAGTCAAATGAATACAAAATAAGACAGCTAATATAAAAAATCCCTCCAAAAGATTACTTGTTTTACTGACCTTTTGTTGAAAAAGGAAAAATACTCTATTTTGTAGCCTATTTGAGGAAAGTGCCACATTTAAACTAGGAAAGCAGTGATAGAGAGAATATTGAGGGGAAAAAATCAGGGAAAAAACACCCAAGCTTATCACTATTGTGATTTCTATAATAAACCCTTGTGACCACAAGACAAAAATCTTGCAGGCAAAACATCTTTTGTACCAAAAATATAATTTGGTATATGAACATCTGTATCCTCACATGACACTATGGTGCAGGGAAGACAAAAGTGCCCTGTGCTGAATATATTAATGCCATATTTGAAATAGGCTATGTCTAAAGAAAACAATAACCTACTAAATCCAACCTCCAGATCAAAATTCTTAAGACATATTTGAAAGGCTTTTTAAAATCATATAAAAATGTACATCACTTTATTCCAATCTGTTTTTTATTTTAAGACTTAAGAGTAAAACCAAGTTGTCTTCATTAAAAAAAAATAATATATCAATGTTTCTTTTTCAGTAGAAAACGTTTGTGATTTACTGCACTTTTTAGACACAGAAGGAAGGCTGAACAATCCCTTCTCCGGCTAACGTCACATAAGGTCACATCCTGTCTTAACAAAGAAAGAAGGTATGAGTAATGACCTTGAGGAAAAGCCTGCTTAGCACCTTTAGGTCCTATCACAGTGGGACAAACAATCCATCCACATATTAGTACAAATAAACATTTAGACAATAACAACAAATTCAACGGATGGATTTACACTAAAAATAATGTTGCTACTCCCTCTGCCGATCTTACATATTTTCGGTTACATTTTTTATGCTTGAAAGTCAGGTCCTTTTCCAAATGTATGCATTGGTGTATTTACCTGCCAATTGCAGTAAGTCCTTATGCATGAAAAAAATGGATGGCAATGAACTGAAAGCAATATACATCTATTGCTAATGCTTTTGATTTTATAATCGATGTCAACATTTGGAAGTGAATATCTGAAGGTCTAAAAGAGAGCATGGTCTTTGAATTAAACTTTGGGTCAATGGGAGATAGAATGATGAGTACATTCCTAGATATACGTGGAACAAGGTGACAATTAAATGAGGACATTTTTACCCTCTTGATTTCCGACAAAAAATATTAAAGGAATTTTTATAACGTTGATGATTCAGACAGTTGCAAATAAACAGACTTTAGTTTGGACAATACATAGGATGTGAGATAGTAAGAGTTTAATCGTCGTCATCGTCATCATCATCGTCGTCGTCATCATCATCGTCGTCGTCATCATCGTCGTCATCATCGTCGTCATCATCGTCGTCGTCGTCGTCATCATCGTCGTCGTCGTCATCATCGTCATCATCGTCGTCGTCATCATCGTCGTCATCATCATCGTCGTCATCATCATCATCGTCATCATCATCATCATCATCGTCATCATCATCATCGTCGTCATCATCATCATCGTCGTCGTCGTCATCGTCGTCGTCGTCATCATCATCGTCGTCGTCATCATCATCGTCATCATCATCATCATCATCATCAGGATCGATTTTGTTCTCTAGCACATCCTCCAGCCAATCCTCCAGCTCATCAACTGTTGGCATGTCATCATCATCATCCATATCAAACCAGATACTTTCAGCCTGCAGAGGACACAAGAGCTTAGTTTGGCTCTTGAAAGACACAACATACATCACTGAAATCATACAGTGAGGAACTTACATCATCAACCTCCACTACACCAATCTGAGGTGAGGACAGATCAATGTCGAAGGTCTTCTCCCAATAGGGGACAAGCTGCACAGAAGCCACAGAGACATGCTTGAGCTCTGGTATCCACTTTCACAACAAGGATTATATTTGGAATATCCAATGACTATGCATTTCTTAGTGCAATAAAAGCCATAGGGTTACCAGAGGGAAGTCATCAGGGTCGATCCAGACGATGCTCAGGTCGGGATTGTCGGTGTTATCCTCTGCCACTTCCTTCACGATTTCAAGGAATTCAAAGCCATCTGAAAGAAGCCCAAGTGAGGAATAAAGTTATATTACATTTTAAAATGACAGTGGCTTTGATCAATATAAGCAGCATAATAAAAAGATCTCATACCTGGGTCACCCTCCTCAGCAAAAGCAATGATATGTTCGCCATCAAGAGCATCCGCCTGTCAGAAAATTATGGTTACAGTACATAAAGGGAAAGATCTTGTGCTTTTCTGTTAGTATCACAAACAACTACAAATCACAAGATTACATCTTGGAATGCCTTATCAATACCCTTGCTCCTTTATTAACATTATATAATTTGATTTATAATATTATTTACTGTACATTAGTTTCATCATGTCTAGAAACAGATGGTTTTCTAATAGATAATCCTGTGATTATATAACATGTGTAAATAGCAGTGCTTGCAAGGCAGCAAAAGAAAAGTGTTTGAAGTTTTAGGCTTTGCTGAATGATATGGACGCCTTTTCACAGACTGCAACGATGCATTTCTACATTGATTAACATTATTAATCTAGCAATTTCTTTCTATTTTTCTTTTTTTAAAGCTACACTATGTAACTTGGCCGTCTAGCAGTTAAAAAATTAAACTGCATGCGTCTTGCGGAAGATTTAGTTTTGTTGCTGTTCAAAGCACTGTTGTACTCCAATGGATACAGAGAATCTTATCAGAGCGGATGGACAAATAAATAAAAATAAAAATTCTTGTTTTTACAACTAGTGATTCCTAGGAGGTATGCTGTTTTGAATTATCCATGGTCAGTTTTTCTCATTTGATGTGACAACCAACGTCCAGCTTCACGATACCCATGATATGCATGGTATACGTACGCGATTTCCCGCGAAATCTTACCCAGCTGCTCTTAAATATAAATCATTAGGTTTATCAAAGTGTATTTGGTTGAATTATGGTTAGGCAGAATGTTTTGCACTCTTGCATTGATACAATTTGGTAATTTATAAAAAAAAAGGTTATTATATAGGCTACTTTAAATTATAGATGCCTAAATCAAGGTGGTCTGTAATACCTGGAGAGAGCTATCCATTAGCATTCCCATTCATCTCAATGGCAGAGTCAAATTATCTACAAGATGAACTTTGAAAAGAGTCTGTATGTGAAGTGGTTCAAGCTGAATTTATTGTAGCAAACTGTCAAAAAAGAAGAAAAATAGCACGTTTCAGCAATACCAAGGCAGTGTTGCCTTGCAAGCACCGTAAAAAAAAAAAACGATCGTTTTACTGACACAGGATCAGCTTACCCAGATCTCATACATGTTGTGTGGCTGCATTTTCCTCAGTGTTGGCCTGCGGAGACATTTTCATTAATGTTCACTGTTGATTTCATTTATGAATTTGAAGCATTTTTCACACCAGTCAACACACCTGTCATTATCCTCAATGAATTCAACAAGTTCTTTCTCACTGTAGGGTTTACCGGGGATGACGATGGGTTCATCCATGAAGGGCTCGTAGAAGTCCACCTCATTCAACTTCAAGTCTAGTTTTGTAGCAACCTGCAAACAGGCATTGCAATGGCTTTGATCGACTGTCAATTTCAGGGCTTTTATATTTCAGGGTAAATTGACATAAGTCGAAATAAAGGTTCTGCTTTTAAAAAATGAATCATGCGGATTTACTTAGGATAATTCAGATATTGTCATACACTACAGATGATTATGGAGCTACAATCATCTTTGCTTAAAAGTAAGGTTTTACTTTGGCTATTGTTTCAATATTTTTAATAAACAAATTCACTTTTTGCTTTCTACTTTTCTAAAACCTTTTAAAAAAGTAATTTTAAAAAGTCATTTTAGCATATATTTTCATTTATATTGTAGATCATATTTATTGTATATAATATATAAAAACTAAATATCCCCGGAAAGTCCAGTCCAATTGGTCAAATTAGAGTTCTGTAGGTACAAAGGGTTGTGTAAATTATGATTACATTATTAGGGATGTCAATTTTCACAAATTCCCATGATCGATCGTCGTTCAAATTAACGATCAATTAATCGATTAATCGTTATAAGCCTATATACTGCAATATGCGGCGCTGCAGTGGCATATGGCCAACAGCAGGACAGGGTCTGCAAATGCTGCTCAAAACTCTATGTTCCTCACCAAATTAATGAGAATGTTTTTTAATCTAATATGATTGTAAAGTGTTTCGATGTGATTGATGATTAAATTAATTATTTAATAATCAAATAAAACGACTATATAACGTGTCACCAACCGCCTCAGATGCGCTTGTCAGAATGTGTGACTGTTGTGGACGTGCTCTTCCTGGAACAACGCACTGAAAACGGCAACTAAACCCAATGAATTTACAACGAATTAATAAAATAGTGTTCTCATGTTATGTAATATGACAGTCCCAAATTAATCATCGTTATTATTAGTCGTGCATTCTGCTTGAGCGGCGCGCGCTGTATGAATAACCGTTGAGCACTTTGTTAGCGCGTTATTTCACTCAAAGAAACGAATCCTACATGAGATTAATCAGTTATATACAAAATAAACATAATATTACAATTTATATCTGCACAAAATGACGTGAATGCACAAGTGAACTTGAACTAATTACGTGCCATTCAGAATGACTCATGTTGTGGCTCTTCCTGGAACAACGCGACACGGCAACTAAACCCCAAATAATTCACAATGTTTTATTACAATATTGTTTTCTTTATAATGTTATGTAATATGACAGTCCCAATAGTCATTATTAGTCGTGCATTGCCGTTTGAGCAGCGCACGCTAAAGATCACGCTTTAACGTCAATTCTTAACCAAATAAGTTACATCCAATATGAGATAAAGCAGATATAGATAGGCGTACACAAAATAAACTATTAACGTTACAACTTACATTTGCACAAAAAAGGCCGCGAATGCACACGCCAACTTATTTACGATGAGGGTGTAAAATAGTCCCAAACATAACTCGCTTAACGTTACATGTTTCGCGGTTGAGCAGCACGCGCGCATGAACACGCACACGCATGCTTAATCGATGATCGATAAGTTTTATTGATTAAATGTATTATCGACAATTAATCGATCGTCGATTAATCGTTGACATCCCTTTTATTTACCTTTGGACTAAAGGTGGCAAAGAACTTGATGTGTGGATGGAACTCCTCTGCTGCGTCCTCATATGCATCGTAGTCTAAAATCACAAGATCATTGGTGAACTTTTCAAAACAGTTGACTTACATTTTGCGGCAAAATGATCAAACATTGTATTCCCATTTGGATACGTACGGTCAGATTTCTCACTCTTGAAGAAGCCCACCAGCTTGATATCCTCCTCAATATTATGGAAACCTTTCAACTCACGTACATTGCTAATGATCTCAACTGGATCCTCAATGACCTGGTAAAAGAGTCAATCAGAATAGGAAGTAATGACAGTAAGACAGACTGCTGAAACCGAGGACCAAGTGTGTATCGGGTAAGAAGGAGAACAACGGGGAAAGGGAAGAGCAGGATGTAAAATAAAAATGCGAGAGAAGTCTACATTTTTTTTCACGCACATCATAGATGAATTCCACCAGCGTGTCCGCAGCAAGCTCTCCATCGTACTCAATGACCTCGTCCTCAAAGAAGATATAGATACTGTCAGCCTCTTCCAGACCTGAGGAGCACAAAGATGGAAATGAACCTGTGAGAACCTGGGTTTGAGAAATGTCCACCAGAGGTCATAGTTGTTCTTCTGCTGACGTCCTAAAGTTGACAAGAAATCTACACAAAGGGCATCAATAGAGCACAAAATAAAGCCTGAAACAGCAAAAAGTACTTTTGAGAAAACACATCAGATCCAATTACACTTTCATGACAGGTCAAAAAATGACTTAATTGTTACTACATATGTCATCCTATTTCCTCACAACAACTATATAACAGGCATGGACTTCTTTTTTTTTATTTTTTATAAATATAAATTCGCATTAAAACTTACAAACAGTCTCCTATTGAGTAGCTGATGCATAATATGAATCTGTCTAAATAAACATTAATATTTTAGGTTAACATTTATATGGATTAATAAGTGAAAATTTATATTCTAGGTGCTGTGACTGATCACCATGTCTCTTTTGTGGTGTGAAAAATGATTTATATTTAAAAAATATATATAAATTTTTTTTTTTCTCAAAATATAAAATACATTATACACAAGTAGGCTATGGTCCTATTTGAGTGTTTTTGTAATGTAGTTACCTAGTTTCTTGGCAACAGCTCTGTCTGTCTTCTCATCGAGTAGGCCAACCCCGATGTCCTCATCGTCAAGATCCTCCAGGACTTGTGCAGCAAGCTGGGTAACAAAAAGTATAATTTTGAATGTCCTTCAGCTTCTTCGAACAGCATGTGTGATTTGGTCGAGATGTTTAAAAGCATGTTAGTGGTGCCCTGACATGTAAGCTGTTCACACAAAATAACTGTGAGAACTCTTCAGAAGTTCCTGTGGAAACACTAAGGTAAGGTGATTTCTTGTTTTAATTTTATAGGGTTTGCACCCTGTCAGCACAAACATTATGTATTTATTATCAACCGGAGAGCTGGTTTTGGTAGCTAACAGACTGTGTACAAACACACTGTGTTGGACAAGGACAGCACATTTGTTTTCTGCTGCACAGATATTTCAGGCCCTGCTGTAAGAACTGTAGTTAGTTTCTTCCACAGTCTTACATCCATAAAAGCCATCATCAGGAGCGCTGCCCCTGCACTTTCTAAATCGGTGTGAAACTCGACCCGTATGATGGACAGCTGTCTCCACCAATCGCAGTGCTACATGCGCCTGCTGAGCCGGAGTAACAGGGTGCTGGGGTGGTGACAGGTTCTCACAGCCATTTCTCCAAACATTATTAGGAACTAAACTGAAACAAATGCCCTTGCATTCTTATACAGATGCACAATATTATTATTATTATTTGTTTTATCCATACGTCACTCTAAAATTGTTTACATAATTCAGTGGTGTATGTAGAAAAGGATATATCAGTAACTTACAAACTAACTTTGACTTTCTTTCTTCCAAGCAAAACAAAAGGAGAAACAATGTTCTGGTATTCTCCATGCAATTACACTGTAAAAAAAAAAAGTTTGATTAACTTAAAGTTACCTGGTTGCCTTAAAATTTTGAGTTCATTGAAATAAAAAATTTGAGTTAATACAACAAAGGAGATTGGTTTAATAAATAGAATCTCGTTGTGTTATCTGAACTACATTAATTATCTAAGCTGATTTGACAAAATATAAAAAGTTGTGATAACAAATCATCAAAATTCATTTTTACAGTGACACTGGGACTGAAGCTTTTAAACTTCATAAAGGATGCAAAAGTTGCATAAACATATCATAAACATGTTTCATGTGACATGCTGTATAAGATCTTTTGATGTCATTAATTTTCATAGCTTTGCAATCAAAAACTGTGAGCTGTTAACGCATACCCAGCTAACAAATATATGTTCTAAAAACATTTTGCTAACGTTCCCATTAGGTTCCGAAAAAAAAAAAAATTTGGTTATGCAAGCTTTAATGGAATATCCTTTTTATAATTTTGCGAACATTATGTGAACATTACTTTTTAAAGTTCTCTGAACATTCTGCAACATTTAAAAAACATTAGACAACATCCAAAATAAAAGGATTAAACATTTTATTATGTTATAAATAAAAAATACATAAACAAAAAGTATAAAACATTCTGGAGAACATTTTTAAAGACCAGATAACGCTTACTAAATGTTCCATTAATGTTACTGGAAGAATATTTGTTCATTACTTTGAGAGAACCTTGCTATAATGTTTTGAGAATGTTCCCTGTTAGCTGGGTAGATATCTACCTCATATGTCCCAAGTTCCCAACACATCTGCCATTTTTGCCAAACAGTCAACATTTCAGATGCTGTCCACACCAACACTAACACTATAACCACTATTCTTTTTTATTTACCACATTATCTAACATTAATGATAAACTAAATCCTGTGAAAATCATCTGCTAAAGACATTGCAGATATGGATATTCTTAGGTGTGTGTAACTAACAAGGTTGAAGATGCAGTCAACTAGCTCTTGAGAGCTCACAGGCTGGCTTTGACCTTTCCAATATGGCGGACAGCAATGCACCTTATGCAATATCTATATATGCGTTACCTGATGTGACCAAAACGGGTCAATAAATTAATCAGAACGAATAGTTCAGTTCAGATCATCCAGATCAATGGATTCATGAATCATAAATTGCTAGTTCTCTTATTAACATGCCAAAAGGATTTTCTTTATTAAATAATGAATTACATGTTCAGTCTGAGACTGATTTATTTTTATGGACTGCATTTATGTTATTTTTAGGACTTTTGATCATTTTTTAAGCTTGAAAGTTTCCTTATTCATTGTAATAGCACAGAAAAAAAGACCACAGAAAGCAAGCAAAATGTTATCATTTTGTGTTCCACAGAAGAAGAAGAAAAGAAATTCAAACAGATTTAGAGCAACTTGTGGGTGAGTAAATTGAGTGAATGAATTTCTGTCTAAATTTTTACAATGTTTTTTTGTGAAAGTTACAGTTCTACCAAGGAATCCGATTTTTTTTAAAGGTTTTAAGGTTTATCCAAGTGTTTTATTACATTTTTGAATTATTTTTCTGAGAATTTTATGCAAGTTCTTCCAGTTTATCTGTAATATTAGCAGCAATACTTGAGTGATAATTAGTCTCTTTGTTAAAGTGCTCGATCTTGGTAATGTCTCATTGATCTTTTCTTCTCCGTTTTTAGAATGATCTCAAGGTTTTTCTATCAGTTTAGTATATTAGTATATCAGCAACATATTAGCATTAAAAGGAGGATATTACATGTCTGGTAACAAACGTTAGGCTAAACTCAGCTAAAGGCAAAATAGGTCACGGCTATATAAGGACACACACAAAAAGCCATGAGTCAACAAGAGAAGATTTTTGCAGTGAATCCGAGATAGAGTTTGCTTATGACAAATCAGAGTCGGATAGAGGAAAAAGGAGACATTTAATCCAATACACAGCCACGGATAACGCACCCTCCTCTTTTTTTCTTTACATCCCTCCATCTCTTCCAATCATATCTTCATATCTTTTCAATTCAGTATATTCATCAATTCATGAATGCAGTAAAACACATAATTTTTCATAAAATAACCGACAAATCTAAACAGCCTCCCAAGAACAGAATTGAGAACACTAGCATCTCTATAACGGAGTTCTCTCAGAGGCTTAATGAGTATTTATTAGCCAACATAAATATGTTTTTTTTTTTTCATTAAGGAAATATAACCAGAAACACCCTAGGCCGGGTTGGTGTAAATAAGAGCATACAAGTGTTTCTATAAGGGCAGAAAGCAGATCTTCTGTAATGGAGCATCACAGTGGCTTGTGCCACACAAACAGCTATGACAGCAGAGGCGTTTATAATTAGAGCTGCTGCAGAGACAAACCGCGACTATTTTGGCAAGGTGGTGGTGACGTTCAGGGTCCTGGGATCCGCTGACAGGTACAGTAATGTGCCCAACACTCAGTACTCTCAGTCGACACTGCAGATTTCATGAGCTCAATCAACACTCAAGCTGTTATAAGTTAGTATAACTTACAACAGCGCTGGACTACTGTATTCAGGAGCAATGTGTTCCAAAGCCACATACAAAAAGCTTGTTCCCACAATGCACCATGAAAACCAGGCAGCATTGATGCTCACTATGTTCCTTATGTTCCACTAAGCCACTTGAGCAACTCAACTCAAGGGGATAGTCTGTTCTTGCCTTTCTCCCAAAACACAATGTCCATCAAAAATCCATTAGCATTAAGACTGAGATTTAGACTTAGCCTACAATTAGCTCATTTAAACTACTAATCCCACACAACAAACACAATACATCAATGTCTGTTGTCTCTTGAGGATTGCACTGAGACCTGCACACAAAGTTCTAATAACAACAGGAGTTGACTCCAGGAGGTGACAGCACGGCTAAATGATGCTGTAACCTTTTGACCACATGGTGGGTTCTGCCTGCTGAGAAGATGCTAATGTTATCTAGTGTGCTTGGGATTGCTTGTGGCATTGTCCACATCACAACTGGTATGTTTATATGAAAGGTTTGTTTGAAATTGAAGTGAAGTTTGTAGATTTTCTTTATACTTTTAGTGTTATTTTAGCATTATTTAAACACTATTAGGCCTATAGTATTTATTCATATTTAAAAGGAATTAGCTTTTTTTTTTCAGTTTTCATGTTATTTGTAGTTTAAGTAGTTAGCAATTGTAGTAATTTTGTTGTGTGTTTTTTCCCTCTACATTGACGGAAATTTACGGCTTTCCGTGTTTTCACTGTTATACGCTAGGGGGTGCTATTACGCCTCTTCTGAAAGAGTACTGAATCTCCTGATCAGAACACAGGGGAAGAAGAAGAAGAAACAAGCAATAACATATGTATGCAGTTGCATATGTAAAATAACGCGATCATCAACATCAAAACTGCTTACTAAATAAAATGTCGACCTAGAAAGAGATATAGGACTGTGCAAGCAAGCAAGCATTAGAGGTGTTGATGGACTCAATCTACACCATGATCATCGCTCTGAATACTATCTGGATTAAATCTTTGACAAAAATGTGATTCTCTCACCTCAAAATGCTGCTTTTTTATTAAACTTATCCACATTCAAGTGTTTATATATATAAAAAAAAGAATGAATGAAGTTTTTTTTAAGTAGAGGGTTATTTCTTTTGATATAGGCTATTGCACTTTCAGATACAACAAAATATTCTCGGGAGTCGGGGCCATGGACATTTTGTGCAAATGGTCAAAAATGCTGGCGGTGGCTGGACACTTTAAAAAAAAAAAAAAAAAAAACCTTGATTTCACTTTTAGTCATTTAGTCATCTTAAACTTATTTTAGTTTGTTTCCAAGGCAACATTTATTGTCATCTAAGCAATTCATTTAATAGTTTAGTAGTTAAAGTTAACAATAACAACAAGTTGTCAATAGCTGGCTAATCTCTGTCTTATGCAATCTAATACAGTGTTACCCATGATATGTCATTCAGGCCCAAGTATACAGTACTATTATTAATCAGCAGTGGCCAGCAGCTGACAATTTGGTGATGTATAGCCTACCATGTGCTAGCATAATACACACCGCTGCTGTGACACTGTAAGCTGTCAATACAAGTGCATTTGATCTCTGAACCAATGAGACTGCATGAAAATATCAGCACTGATGCTTCAAAATGCTACAAATGCTATCTTGCATCATATATAATTTTTTAGCATTCGTTTTGGTGTCTGCATATGAGCCTGTCGACGAAACCAACGTGAAAATGTACTGAGATGAAACCAGAAAGGCAAATTCCTTTGAAGAATTACCCATCCGAGCTCATGCTCAGGGTGCAAATTTACTGTGTGGTGCATCAGCACTTTTCTGATCATAGATGCCATAGTCCAGATTGCTCTCATGGCTGGTGTAACAGGCCCCACATTCCCCAGGCTCTGCTGGAGTACTTTTCCTTCTGATCCAGTGTAAAGCCTCTAACAAGGCCACAGAAAAATCTATATAGTTAATTAATTGAGTTTTTAATTGTCCTCTATCAAGGTTGAACACTCAAAAACTATGGCCAATAATAAAGGCTAGAAGCATCAGAGCAATTATGGTTTCAAGCATCCAGATTAAAATCGACACAGTGCAAACAACAATTTTTTGGGCCAAATTCAAAGTGCCATGCAGCTCTGTTTACTGTACATTTCCATGAACTATATAAGCAGAACTATAAAGTGCAGGATGTCAAATACTACATGCTATAAATAGCTGCACAATAAATCGTGTTGAGACAAACTTTCCTGCTGCATTGGATCAGCAGTTTACTGGTCTATCTATCTATCCATTGATCAGCTATATCTTTAAGTTGTTGTACTAAACAAAAGCTAAATTAAGAATTCATACAACAAAGGGTTTTAACCAGTGTTATGTTATATTTACTATACTATTATAGTATTTAGTTTTTACAATAAGGTCTCATTTGATAACATATCATAGTTTAATAAACATGAACTAACAATGAGCAATAAATTTGATCCAGTATTTATTAGTCTTTGTTAACGTTAGTTAACAGTAAAAATACAGTTGTTCATGGTCAGTTCATGTTAGTTCACAGTGCATTAACTAATGCTAACAAATTCAACTTTTGATTTTAATAATATATTATTAAATGCTGAAATTAACATTAAGTAAGATTAATAAACGCTGTAGAAGCATGACAAAAGCTGATAAATCCTATGATTTTCTTCGTCTAAACTGGTCCTCACAGAAGACTTTAGTCATTAGCATGCTTCACAACTGCCCAAAGTTACACTGGATCCAGCTGCTCCCAATAACTACCCCTCCCCTTTGGCCGATTCCGAGTCAAACCCACCTCAAGGGCCAGCTCCTCAATCTGAAACTGTTTCTGGGCGACTCTGTTGGATCCTACGTGCTCATGGTAGTACACCACCATCACGTCATATTTCTTCATCACAGACTTGAAATTCTTGGCATTAAGATCGTGAACGCGGTCCTTTCCATCGTACTCAGGGATGTCCATACCTTTCTGGCCCCATGACAGCTGCCCGAAGGTCAGAAGGAGCCCAAGGAACACTAGGTTCCACTTCATGATTCAATACTTAAGTAGGGAAAACTTTAGTTCCACTGAATTTAAAGCAAATCAACTAAATACTTCATAAAATTAAATTAGAAAGGACCTGTGATCCCCGCCACCCAGAACAGACAAGACCAAGTCCTGAGGCCCCTTGTATGAAACCCCTACACACGGGTAAAAGAGACGAGTAACAGGGTCGAGAGCATTTTAGGGGGTGGGATGAGGTGAGAGAGAGAGAGAGAGAGAGAGAGAGAGAGAGAGAGAGAGAGAGAGAGAGAGAGAGAGAGAGAGAGAGATTGATATGAGAGAGAGAGGGGCTGCTAAAAAGGAGAGAGGCACATTTTTTTCATGCAGTGAGCCAGACTGGGGATCACAGGAAGGCAAAGTAGAGTTAGATACTATACAACCTCTTTAGTATGACCATGAAATATTAATAGGAGACAGAAATGTTGTGTACATGGGACAACAAAAACTGAAGCGTGAATGAAAGATCACAAAGAATGAGATGTACGAGATGGAGAAGGAAGGGATCAAGGCACACAGGAAGGCTTTCTCTGCCATATTAAGTTATACAGAGCTTAGATCTTGGCTAAAAATACAAGATGTAGCATGGAGACGGAGTGCAGCGTGGGTAGGGGGTGGGGGGTGTCTTGTTTGCCGCACTTGGCTCATCCGTGGTGCTAGAATGTGGCACTAGGTCACTTCAGGACGAGATGGAGAGACAAGGCTGGTGCACCTCCTTGGGTTTCACAGATGTCAGTTTACTTTTTGGGCTATCAATTCTGGCTCACTTCTCTCTGACCCATAATGGTGCCTACGATATACGGCCCGACTGCATTCATGCTCAGTGTGTTTATCAGCACTGAGAATTATTTTTTTATGGCCTACGTGCCTAAACTCTGTGAGGGACACTACAGTAGGAGTATGTGCAAGATTATATGTGTGCGCAGCTAAATAGCTCAAGATTACTTTACAAATTGAAAGACGAGAGGTGAGTTATTAATAAAAATCATGTAACATGATCTTACATGTTCTCTTCCCTTCAGCCTCTTTATTTAGTGGCCTGTGGAGTTAATGCCTATTTAGTCGTCAGGTGGTGGTTAATGATGAAGCAAAGCAGTGTGTTTGAGAGAGATGATGTGATGAAAAGGGAGGCGTAAGTAAAAGGAGAGTGCTTGGATGTCACTGCATAATATCCGGTGTTGACTGAGTCAAAAGCATCAGCACATTTAGCATAGGCTAATCCTTCATTAAATGGGACACTTAGAATCAATATAAAATCCTGTTAGCAACTTATTTTACGTCTTTGATGTGATGTATTTCCAAATGATAATCACTGAGAAAAAAACGAGGGTGGGAATTTGATCCATCATAAATTGATTTGAATTGATTTGATTCGAAATATGAAATAAATATAACAAGAGACAATAATACATCTTAACCTAAAACCACTATATAAAGTAAACTTTTGACATGTCTGTAACATGCATCACTTTGGATGGTAAATGGATGAATAATAAACAAGTAAACTATAAACTGGAGAAATGTTATTATGTCACAGTGATAACATTTAGATCTTGTTTTTGATCACCTGGCTTAAAATTGTTACTAATATATCAATATGTTTTATTATGGCACCATCTAGTGGTAAACATAATATGATGCAGATAAAAGACAAGAATGTTGATAAGTGTATGCATAGAGAGCTCTTATTCACAACGTCATTAATATTTTTTAGTATTTCACATATATATTGATATGATGGCTCTCTTTGGTTTTGACATAAATTGATTAATTTAATTAACCACCAGAATGCAGACAAATATTTTAACAAGTTCCATAAAGCCTATAGCATCAAACAGACAAAATCAAGCTGTTTTTGATTGTCCTTTTAAACTTGAAGTTAACTAACAGTCTTTCATTGATGTTCAACAAAATATCTGCCAAGAGTAGTCTGCAAATCACAGAATTTATTGGTGCATATTTGTCATATATACAAAATAAGGATGGAAAATCAGGGTGTGTGGATTATTTTAAACTATGACTGTCAGATCTCCTATGTCGCATGTCTATTATAATATGTACTATTATATAATATTATAGACATTTTTATCTGTAACAAATATTTACGCATCATTAAAATTGGTGTTATAGTTTTAGCACAAGGCCTCAGGCAATCACAACCCATTACTACAGCACTCATGTCTTTGAATTTGCGTTTATACAACAGTTCAATAAACAAGTAATTCATTTTGACTAACTTACGTTTCAGACAACGCTTCCGCTAAAGAAAATAGTTCCAAAAGAAGTACCGGCTTGGCATCACCAAGTTAAACACAGACTCCAGAGCGGTCTGGAGTTGGTATAAGAGTGGAATGGAGCAGCAGAGTTTTTCCTTCCACTCCAAGCCTTCTCGTATTCCACTCCAGGATTTCCATTCACCTTTGTTACTGGACAAACTTGTATTCATTTTGCAATACAAGAAAACCCATTTCTGGCCATGTTTACACACATATTGGGTAAAGTAAAATAGTATATCAAATCATTCTCTAATATCTTTCATAGTACATAGAATCTTTGTACAAATCTTTGGTTCAGGTGGAAGTTTTCTAAAGCTGTCGAAGTCCTAAAAACCCTGATTTACATTAAATGCCAATTAAATGCAGGCACTATTATGCATACAAAATGCAAAAAATAAACATTTTCAAAACATATTTTTCTAACATTATTCTCATATCTGTTTTACAGAGGGCATTTAGTCTATGTAAATAATAAATAGCCGGGAACCTTAAAATTGACTGGTATACTGAATTTAAAAAATAATTAAATTTTTTTTTTTCATTTTCTTATTAACTGATGTTTTCTTATTAACAATTTTGTCTTTAAAAATCTAGAGTGACCTTTAATTTGGAGCAAGATAAACTGGGGTCAAACCCGGCTTCATGGTATCAGCCCCTGGTGTCCTATACGTAGGACATATTATAAAATGTTTATTTAAAAAAAAATTGTCATCATTTGTTTCTTAAAATCCAAACAATGTAATGACGTAAAAATCGAAATATCATTGCATAGACTTCCATTGATTTTATATCAGGTTAATAATATTTTATTACACTCACAGAAAGATTTAAATAAAAACGTTTTGTTCGATCCCTTTTTAAAGGCTAACTAAACACTAAAACAACTTTTTTTAGTTAATGATCTTTGAGAATGGAGCTTCATAAATGCTGTTCATTGATTCGAGTAATTTTTTTTGACATTTGGGTATAAAGTGTTTTAATTTTCAAATATATGGTGTAAAAACGTCTGAGTGCTGCCCTCTTCAGGTTAAACGGAAAGCTCCTGAAGTAGAGGTACTCTGTGACGTAGGGTACTCTCTGACGTCACTCGGTCACGCCCATGGTTCGAGCTCACCACGCCCTTGGCAGACCCTGGTATAAAAGCATCTGGCTCCGTCAAAACTACTGTAGCAAGTCAGGAGTTGGAATTACGACGAGTATTGAAAACGATCAGGATAGCATATATTAGCATCTAGTTGGCATAGCATTTATATAGTTATTTATAGGGATGGGACGGTATGAACATTTCATATCACTATTCAGATTCTATTCTGTGGCATTTCCTTCCTTCAGACCGTCGTCAATAGCAACACATTATAACAGCGCAAATCCATGAATCACAACGGACGCGCTTTCTCGTTTCATTCAAATACAACTTGCCGTCTTGCGTCTCCGTTTTTGATTGTATTGAAAATGAAATCAGAGTTAATTTAATGTTTACAGAGTTTGATAATCTTGTTGTTATCATCTTGTGGACGATTGTTGTGTAATGTTACGCTGTACAAAATGGATTTATAAACAGGTAACGTTAAGATTTAAAACATTACTCCGAACTTTTCTTTCCGGAAGCTTCACGTTTATTTCAAATGAGCAGGCTTGGGAGGGTTACTTTAAAAATGTATTCCGTTACAGTTACAAATTACTTCATAAAAAAAGTATTCAGTAATGTAATCCAAGTACCACAATATGAAAGTAATGTAACTGATTACTTTTGGATTACTTCAAGGACAGATATCATTTAAAAAAAACAACTTTTATTTATTAAGAATTTCACAGCCCTGAATAAATATTTATGTAAAGGACTATAGACATCTAGTGGCTACAGTATGGTATTACAGATTATTTTGTTTTATTTTTAACTAACATGTAAGCTACAAGGAAATAATAAAAACAGAACATTTAAAAATTCTACACAATCTACATATTAGTTTATTTTAAAATAGGCCTACATGTTGACTAAAGCCGTGATCTTTCTTAATTTGCCTGTCTGAACTTGGGCCGTTGGCAGTGGGAGTTCCCCTACGTGACCTAGCAGCGAACATCGCGTTAAGTGAGAAGAGATTATGAAAGGACATTTTAGGTGCCATGTTGTTGGCATTTTCTTCTTTAAAAACAAAAAAGCAGCGGAATTTCCAAGAAATTAAAGCATTTTTACCCGTGGGCAGCATCGTTTCTAGCAGCAGTGATTCAATCCGTGTCTGAGGTGATTGTTGTAGAGAGCTGTTATTTTGCGCATGCACCAGCGGGTGGCACGAGTCGTGTCGTGAGTCATTAATCAAGCAACGCTTGAATAGTGTTATTATGCCCAAATACAGATTTATTTAGTTTTAAATGAAACCATTGTAATCCTGAAAGTATTCCCCCTTTTTTTCAAAAAATAACTATAATCTAATTACTAAGTTTTTTAACGTAACTAACGAATTACAGTTACTGGATTTTTGTATCCTGATTACATAACGCCGTTACATGTATTCCGTTACTCCCAAACCCTGCAAATTAGTGAGATAACGTTATATACTGGCTGGTCTTGATCAACGGCTTATTTTTCCACCTGAGATTGCCACCACTAACCTACGACCAGACATTGTTTTGTGGTCTGGATCAGCACGCATTGTTCAACTGATAGAGTTGACAGTGCCATGGGAGGATGCTGTAGATGAGGCATATGATATAGAGCGGTATGCTCATTTGGCCACTGAAGCAGAACAGCGAGGATGGAGAGTCCAGGTTTATCCAGTGGAAGTGGGTTGTCGAGGTTTTGTGGCACACTGTACAACCCGGTTCCTCAGAGACGTCGGATTCAGCGGCCAAGAGTTGCGTCGCACAGTAAAGAACTTATCTGAAGCAGCAGAAAGGAGCAGCAACTGGCTGTGGTTGAGACGGAAAGATTCTAGCTGGCTGTGTACAGGCCGCCACGCTACGGTTTCGTAGAATTCTTGAAAACCTTGAAGAGTCTGTTGGTTTATTTGTATAGGTTGTATAGTATAGGTTGTATAGTATACTATACAATTTGTATAGGTTGTATAGTATAGAATGACGGGTGGTTGGGCAGATATTGTGTTTTGCGGTAGGTGGTATGCCATATGGAACCGTTGCCACTGTAACTGCACTGAGGACGGAAGGTGCCCACTTGAAGACCCTAGAGATGTCCCCTACTCGGCTTAATCCAGACGGTTGTCGTGCTGGTCCACTAGGGAGACCACACTGTAGTTGCAGCCGTCGTGTGTGCTGACGCGCCAAGTACACTGCAGCCGTTAACGCCGGACAGAAGGGGAGTCACACCCTCATATGGAAAGAAGCGTAAATGGATGGAGAAGCATAGTTTACTGTAAAGCTACGTCTTAGTGTTGCTTATCTTGGCGAAAGCCGAGTACAAATCAGCATGACGTTTTAACATCTACTCTCGTGTAATGGAAATCATTATGAATGAGAGAGAAATATTTCAACTCAAGACAAAATTTTGTGCCCAATTATTTCCCAGACGTAGTTTTGGTATTGAGGTCAGTAAACTTGCCTTGGGTTCGGTGACTTTTTTGTGAATCCAAATTTGAAAGTTGCGACTTTGTTTCATATCAAAAGTAACCTGGTATGTCCTGTCTGTCAGCGTGTTGTCAGTGTCCTCTCTGCTCTGCGATGTGTTTTTCTCTGAGTGAGAACACGGTGGGGCGTGAGAGCGGCGTGGCTTGTCGGACATAGCTACTGTAACTAAAGGGGGCGGGTTAAATATGGCTGCTAACATTACCAGTTTTGATGACAAGGATCTCAAGCTGACTAGCTGAAGTTACTGTAACTAGCAACTTAATAAACAGTGCTCCCTTGAAAATAAATAATAATTTAAATAAATTAACGAAATGATCATTTGAATGAACTATGTTAGATGTACATATCCAATCGCTTTTATGTTTTGTTTTTTTTGGTGTGTTTTTTTAAAATAATGGTTAATTCCACAAGGTTCAAGAATATAACGTATTGACTCATTATTTAAATTTGAATAAAAAACTAGTGAGTAACAGGATGCAATATGAGGAAAATGTCCTCACTGGTCGATTATCATTTCACTAGCCTATATAAGTGAGGACATTTGGCCCTCACAATATAGCCAAACGTGTACACAATCACATTCACTCATGTTGGGTTTTCATGTCTTATGTCTTAACATACACTGCACATTCTATTCCCTAAACAAACCTACCTTAACAGAAAACTGTCTGCATTTTTTCCATTTTCAAAAACATCACTTAGTATGATTTATAAGCAAAAAACTGTATATGCAAAAAAAAAAAGGACAAGGATTTTGAATATTGACATCTTTGTGGGGACATTTTTTCCCCATAACATTATGCCTGAACCACACAACCATACACACACATAGTCCATTAATGCAAATATTATGCTGAAAAAAGTCCTTTCAGTGTACCCATTTCTACATAACTCGCCCTAATAGACTACTAAAATAAACAAAACCCTCCTAACATCAGTCTAAAGTACAAACTTTCGCAACCTTTTGCAACAAAGTATTTAAGAACAACGTTTGCCATTCAAAGGTGAATTATGGAAAAATCGCAGGAGTAATTTGAGTGTCTGAAAAATAAATAAAAACCGAGACAATGGCAGTACTGCTGCTGGTACTTATGCTCTGTGCTGGGAGCTCAATTGCTCAAGATTTATTGACACCAAATGTGGACATTATTGCTGAGCTCCAGAAGCTAAAACACATGGATGAAAGGATACAAATATTAGAAGAATCACTGACCAAAGTATTAAGTGAGAATGAAGGTAAGGTGCATTTGTATTGAACATGTCATTGTGGAAAAACCTTACAATTTATGAACTTACAAAGAAATTAGCCTACAACTTACACATCTTTATAAATTCATTGTTTTGCAATATTGTGACATTATTGTATCAATGTGCATACAGCTTTGAAAACCTTGGTACAAGATTCACAATTTAAGCTTGAAACTGTCCAAAAGGGGATTGAAGGCAAGTATAAGGCACATTTTGTCCCCATAGACATTTAAATGTATTAAATTAAATATTTTATTTGATTACACATTTTACATCAGCCCATTTGCTTATATCCAGCCAAAAAGGTTGCTTTCTCTGCTGGACTTCTGGCATCTGGAACAGGACAAACTGGGCCCACTGGTAATCTGAAAATTCTGGAATACAAAAAAGTATTTAGTAATGTTGGAAGTGCCTATGACTCAAATACTGGTAAGGACTGTACCATTACAGGAATACTGTTCTTAAACCTGATCACATATGATGACATTTTCTGTGGCTGCTTTGTTCATGTGCCTTACAGGTATTTTCACAGCACCAATAAAAGGAGCCTATTACTTCCGATTTTATGCTCATTCTCATGGTGGAATCACAAGTGCAGTCAGTCTCTTGAAGAACGGTGAAACCCAGTGCTCTGTGCATGCCTGGAAGCCTGTTAGCAATGGTAATGGCAGCAATGGTGTTGTTCTCACGCTGGAAATCGGTGATCAGATTTATACACGACTTTGGAAGAACACCTGGGTTTATGATGATCCAGAAAGTTACACTAGTTTCAGTGGCTTTCTGATTTTCCCCTTGTGAACACCTGAATTTCTTAGAAATCCAGTGCAGGATGTGATGCAAAATACAATTATATGAAACTTAATTGTTCCTGTGTAAGTGAACTATATCCAAGTAAATTAGAGCAAATAGGGACAACGAAAGGGAGATCATTGTTTATGCTTCTTAGTTACGATATGTTAATGTCTGGAGTCCATCATATTTCTTAAGTCTGAAGATTAAATGAGCTAAACACATATGATCCATCTAATGAGAGTTGTACTTTCCATATCTCTAGCATGTAAAATGCTGAATATTTCATTAAATAAACCAAATGTCACAATTATGATTCACATGCATTCTTCCTCCTAGGTGGTCATACACCAGCAAAGAATCGGAAAGTCAATGATAAACAGTCAAAATTAGACTTTTAAAGCTCATAGTGTGCAGTTTAATGGTCAAATATGAATCATACTTCACATCAAATTAATGTTATTGATGATATGAATTAAAATAATAAGGTTTTATTTGTATAACAGACCATCCTAATGACTTAACCTAAAAATCACTGACAGCATTATCACATGATCAAATATTTGCCAAGATTAACACTGAAGAAAAAAAAAACCCAAAACATTTAATTTAATATTTTATTGAAACTTTCCTGTAGAATTATTCTGAAACAGGGTGATATAAAAAAGACGGGTAAATACAAACATAGATGTTTCATGGAAGCTTGTTGGTTCTCTGTAGAGGAGCCACTCAAGTCTCTCCCTTTAAAAATACAAATTTTAGCTTTGTTCACAGAAAGAAAATTCCCATAGAGACACAGGGCAAACAGGGAGCAGGCCAGTTTCACTCTGAGGATGCATAATGGACATATTCTGATAGTGAAAAATAAAAACCCAGAATTATTAGGAATAACTGGAGAATGTCATAGTTTCTGTTGTTTGAAAACAAATGTTTGTCTTCATCAAGGTTAAGGGACTTCAAAAGCCTGATAAGTTGTCATGCTTACATTAAAAATAAACTGACATCAGTGAAACTGATGTAATTGTAGTGTCAGTTATTATAAGTTTGCAGGCATTTATAGACAAATCTTTTAAAGACTGGCTTCAACCTTTCAAAAGAACTGAAAGGGCTGAATTTTGAGTGGGTGTCTGAAATCCATGGTGTTTAAAACAGCCTATGAGTCATCGCCATTAACGCTGTCACCATCTTCCCCTTCCACATGCTCACCCTCTTCCTCCTCTTCTTCCTCTTCCTCATTCTCTCCTTCCTGGCTTTTAACCTGAGAGGAACAAAAACAAAACAAAAAAACTTGTCAGTGTATTGCTATAGTTGGAAACAAATCTTAAGAGACCCAAACAACATTGAGAATATTAGACATCTTTACTCAAATCATGTCCTCACTAATCCAGAACCAATTATACTTAAATCATAATCCTAAATGCAAATAGATTCATTTTCACAAACCTCCTCCTCTTCCTCCAACAGATCTCTTTCCTCCTCAGAATCGTTTATCTCTTGCTCTTCCCTCTCTCTGTCTTTCTTGCTGGAATGCTGCAGGGAGGAAGCCTCACCCACTTCTGCCTTCACACTCTTCCCCTCTGATGTAAAAAAAAAAAACATACACAAACAATAAATATAAACATATACGTCATATATTATATACACGCATACATATACACTACTGTGCAAAAGTCTTAGGCACGTTGGTATTTTCACCCCCCAAAAATGGTTTTAAGCCAGTCATTTATAAATTTAGCTGTAGTGTGTCTGTAGGAAATATCAGTTTACATTTCCAAACATTCATTTTGCCATTAATTGTAATCCAGTGAGATTTTTGTATGCACAAGTAGTCTGACAATATGCCAATATGCTCTACACGGAGATCAGATCTCACCATCATCGAGTCTGTCTGTGATTACATGAAGAAACAGAAAAAAACTGACATACTAAATCCAGAAGAAATGAGGCAATGTCTTCAAGACGCTTGCAGAAACATGCGTCCAAAGCTACAGTACTGTGAAAACTTTTAGGCACTCGTAAAACTGCTGTAAAGTGAGGATGCTTTCAGAAAATAATGTCAAAAATGGATTTTATTGATCAATAAACTTATATTAACTAAATCAAATCAATATTTGGTGTGACCACCCTTTGTGTTTAAAACACCCTCTGACACCCTTTGTGTCACAGTTTCTTCAAGCGCCTTGGATACACTGCCACAGTTCTTCTGGATTTAGTCTGTCTCAGTTTTTTCTGTTTCTTCATGAAATCATAGATAGACTCGATGGTGATATCAGCTCTCCGCATGGAGCAGTATACCAGCTGTTGTCAGACTCCTTGTGCATACAAAAATGTTGGTGTGGTATTTTAAAATGTATTATTTTTGAAAAACACTATGGAATGATTATTTTCTGGGCCCATTTGAAGGCCATGTATGGTGAACCTGCTGCAGAAACTCAGGGGAAAACCGTGAACACTTTTACCGGATTTCTTGCTGTGGTCTTTCTCCATCCTGTCCAGACTCTCCAGCAGATAGTCAACCTTGTGTTTGATTTGAGAAAGCTCTTTCTTAATTGTTTGGAGGTCATCTGCTTTTACTGAAAGAAAAATAATTCCCTGAATGCATGTACCAATTGACAAGGAAACCTTGTCAAAAATGTAAAATGAGTAAAGGCAGGCTGTAAAAAATATAATAATAAAAAATAATAAAAAGTAAAAAAAATGCAAAGTTAACCAAAAAAAAAAAAAAAAAAAAAAACATTCATAATGAACACAAAATCAACCAAAATGTTTTTTTTTACATATTTGTCACTGGTAGATTAAATAGTTAGTTTAACCATCATTTACTCACCCTTGTTTAGTTCCAAACCCGTAAGACTTTAGTTCATCTTCGGAACACAAATTTTTTTGAAGATTTTTTTTTTTTACTAAAATCTGAGCCAGCTCTGTACTCTCCATTGACAGATACCATTTTTAAGCTTTAAAAAGTTCATAAAAGATCGTAAAACTAATCCATATGAATTGAACGGTTTAGTCCAAATTCTCTGAAGAGACACAATAGCTTTAGTTTATACAATGAACAGATTGAATTTAGGCTTTTATTCACATATAAACGTTGATCAGCAAACATAAACAGAAGCTTAACCAAACCTGCTTGATGTGCAAAAACAAACCTCTCGTGGAAGCTCAAACAAACCTCTTATGGAAGCTCAAACTTGCTGCATAACACGAGAATGAACCTCATTGGTTATCACACTTCAAAAGAACATGCTTGAGCTTTCGTATACCACAACTGATGTGTGAGTTGATGAATGTTTTTGTGAATAAAAGCCTAAATTAAATCTGATCAGCATACAAAGCGATCATGTCTTTTCTGAAAATTTGAACAAAACCACTCAATTCATATGGATTAGTTTTACGATCTCTTAAATTTTTGAAGTGTCAAAGTGTCAGTTGCGTAGCTGCCAATGGAGGGACATTTTATTGTGACACTTTATTTGTGTTCCGAAGATGAACTAAAGTCTTACAGGTTTGGAACGACACGAGGGCGAGTAATTAATGACAGAATTTTCATTTTTGGGTAAACTATCCCTTTAAACAAACCCCTGTATAGAATGAAAATAAAGAAAAAGTACTGACGGGCTCGAGAGGATGTCCGCTGGCTGCTCTTGGAAGCAGTTGAGAAACTGGACTTTGTGCGGCGGCTGGTTCCCCCACTCATACTGACCCGTGGACGTTTGGAAGGGATCACAGCCCGTGACAGAGGAGGTGGTGGTGGCGGGGGCACACGGGAAGGATATGAATACATTCTGTACAACAAAGAGATTGAGGCATCAGCAAAAAGTGCACACATTTTTATATATATACCCACTGGCAAAGTGTTTGTACAACACATCGACAACTGCAGATCTTACCTGTCAAAGTATTCTCTCTGGAAATCATAATCAACCTCAAAACCAGAACTACTGCTGGAGAGACTTTAGAAAAATAGAGATTTTAACAACAACAGCAAAACTGGCTTATTGGAATAAAACATTAAAATGGGTGAATATAAAAATAAAAACAAATGTATTACTTACCTGTACATATCTCCAGCTGATCGCTTTGACGTGTTTGGCCTGTGAGGTTTGGGTTCTCCTGCCAAGTTAATATCTGATTGAAAGACAAGGCAATTGTTCAATTAAAAAAAAAAAACATGAGAAGATAAAATAAGATGGTCTCAGATTGTTTTGTGTCCTCACCAAGCACCTGTCCAACGATCATCCGGCCGTCCTCTCCTGCAACAGCCGCTCGAGCGGTCCTCTCGTTGACGTACTGGACAAAAGCGTAGCCCTTGTGCACGGAGCAGCCAACAATTTTGCCGTATTTGCTAAAAATAGCTTCAACATCTGCCTTGGTAACCAGCATAGTGTTTAGGTTTCCAATGAAGACCCTTGAGTTCAGCGACCGTGGGTCTGTCTTATTTGTGACGTTGCTGGCAATCAGCTGACTAGCGCTGGGAGAACGACTAGGGCAGTGAAAGGAGACATAAGGAAGGAAATTTGTATATTTTCAAGGGGAAAGCTAGCAAAATTGAGCCTATCCTACTTTTGACATCTAGCACAGTATTTATTTATTTTTTTTTTGCTATTTGCTGAGGTATGCATTTGCTAATTTGTGGATGATCTGACTAGATTATAAATCCAAAGAGGACAATACTATTCCTCAATATTTAATACACAGAAACCACATATGATATTATACATTGAAATAAACTGTTGATGACTGTGACTCACTCCATGGTGTTACTGCAGGGCAGTCGTCTGTTTGTCAATGGGAATAGCCCAAAGTTCAGATTGCTCTCAGCCAAAGCAAGAATTTCAACACCCCAACCAGTGAGCGGCCCTTGGCTCCTAACAGTAACACAGAGAACAAAAACACACCTGATTACATCTGGACAAGGTCAGATTTGTTTTGATCAACATTTGAAAATGGTTTTAAATAGATCTAGGTTCAGTGTTTAAATATACATAATAAATATGACCAATCAGAATTCAGTATGCAAAATATTGTGGTCATTAGACTAACATTCTATAAGTGGAAAGTAAGAATTCATTATAAAGAAAAGAGAAGGGGGGGATGGGGGGAAAAGAGGGTGAGGGGCGTAAATAAAAAAGTATCTGTTTCAACGGCTAAATCTAGCAAACATTTGGATTCATCATTCCAAAAAAAAGTGATGCTGCCGATTCCCGCGATGATAAACATCGCTAACTTTGAACTGAAATACCCAGCGCGACCAGAGAGCAGCAATTTGGTTCGTATCACCCTCTCTCCTCTCCACATATAGCCGGTGAATGGTGAGCGCACGGGCGCCGTTGTTCTGATCCAGGTAGTAGTGGTTGAGGAGAGACCTCTGACATGATTGTAAAGCGCTTTGGGTGTAAGTTACACCAGTAAGTTACGTAGTAAAGCGCTATAGAAAAACCTCATTCATTCATTCATTGTCTATCATTCACTATCGAGTTTGAATATTCCCATAAAACTCACGAAAGCGGTTTGGTTTCTTTGATTAAAGTATTGATGGAAGGCATTGTGACTCAACACACGTGGCAGATATTCAAATTCATGAAATGTAATAGAAAATCCTCGAAGTAGACAAAGAGGGCAAACAAGGCCTCGATCATAGACCGGAGGTACAAGCCAAGGGATATTTCTGCAAATGCACGAAAAATATGCAAAGGTCATTGTTGATTTAAAATAAAAAACTCTATTTTACTCACCTAAAGTTTAAAATGTGTTATTTAAGAAGGACTAACGTCACTCTTACAGTGCCTGCAAAAAAGCAACAACTGTGAATTCGCCGCGAGCAGTCAATCTGCGACGACATAAAGCTGGCCACACACTTTTCAAGTTTAAAGTCAAATGTTTTATTTATTTTTATAAGCCCTTCTTCTCGTCTAAAGTCAGTAACGGTGACCTGCACAGTGTTCATAAAATATCAAGAAACGCTCTATTTAGTTGCGTGTTAACTCAAGTGGTGGCGTGTTTTTTAAGCCGCAGTTGTGACAATTGGCAAATGAGTAAGGGCTTGTATTTTGAAAGAATCATGACCCATTACTAGTCGCGTTGCGCGCTCTTCACACATTCAGTCTCTCTCTCTCTCTCTCTCTCTCTCTCTCTCTCTCTCTCTCACACACACACAATTGCATATAGTCTCTAGGTGCCACTCATTGCTTATTTCTTATCAGCTAATATTTCAGTTTTTTTATGAATGTCTGGAATTAGTAGTAGGCCTGTGAACCCCCCCCCCCTTAAAGGGCATATTGCAGGTTAGAGTACCCAGTGAGCCAATGTATAGAAAAATTTAGGATCAAAATTTAAATATAAATATATTAAAAAACGCTTAGGCTTCCAGTCGTTTTTGTGAGAATATTTCCCGGGAGGGACTGCGGTTAATGGGTTAAAGTAATAGATCACAATAACAGTTCGGAAGCTGAGGAAATTGTAGCCTAAATGTTTACTCGTATGACGGACCTTAGCCATATAATTATGAGCCTGCTGTGCAGCCGGTGCAGCCAAGAGTGCAGGGGCCAGGATTAGACAAAACAAAGGTCAGAGGAGACTAATTGAGTTGTGGTGTGTGAGGAGAACAGGGGCAGGGCAGGTTCGTGGTGAGAGACCAGTGTTATATAATTATATCCACGTTAGCCTATGTATTACACTGTGCTCAGATCACAATATTGTACAGATTCTTATCATGTATCAGGCAATAGCAAAGCTGTTATTGGACCCTTACGTGTTGCGTCAGCCATTAGGAGACAGATTCCAGTGGAAGAAGGACATTATAAAGGCTTTGAATGGTCCCATTTTGGTGACGAATAAAAAAAAAATCACAATCACAACTGTCTTACTGTATAAAAACTTTGTATGTAGAAACAGCCAACACAAACGACTCCCTCTCGTGACGTAATATGACGCAATGTTGAAAAAAAAAGCAGCAGTTTAGTTCCTAGAACTGGTACTTTTCATGGTATTTTTATACAAGTAAAGGTTAATTAATTTTGATTAAAATATATTACGTTTTTCTGACAATAGATGGCATAAAATCTCATCTCAGCACTTTTGATGAATATTTAATTTGAATATAAACATTTGTGAGATTTAGTCAGCCGAAACAGGTTTGAGATTAATTGATCTCATTTTGTGTCTGAAAAAAAAAGTGATCTATGACATTGTTTTATGTTGAATATCAAAGTTTTTTTCATCTCTATTTGTTAATAGGGGATTTGTAAACACAACAATTGTTTTTGATTTAAGGAGTAAAAGTTATTGTTTTTAAATAAAAAGATCAAATTAGACCCTTGGGGTAAATGACCATATGTGGACCATAATAAACATATCTTTAATTAAAATATGGGTAATTAAATATGTAAATATTAAAATATGCCTGTACATAAATCCCAGAATAATTTTACCTTTCGGATGACTCTTTTACTGGGATTCTTCTTTGTCTGTCGTCGGTGTTATATATGAAGAGGTCAGATGCAAAAGCCTCTAAGTGCCATCTGAAATTTTCTTCTAGAATGATCATTTTTATCAAGCTCGTATATTTAAGTTCAGTAATTTCACTTAAATGGCTATGAAAATTACCTATTAATTGTCATTTAAGTGAAATTATTGAACAAATAAACAAGCTTGATAAAAATTATTCTAGAAGAAAATTTCAGATGGCACTTAGAGGCTTTTGCACCTGAACTCTTCATATATATATATATATATACACACACATTTATATCAAAAGTAATAGGCCTATATACATTCTGTAAAGTTAATCCAAGGGAGGCTTTTTACCCCAGGTAGGAGGCCAACTGAACCCAGTAGGGTCCATCTTACCCCTCTTTTAATAAATAAAACTTTGTGCAATAACAACTAAATTAGGAAATATTTCTATTTATTTCCTATAATAACACACTGGCTGATGATTCATGCTAAACTTATGCCTAAATGTGTTAGTTACAGCTATATAATATTTTCGAAGTAAATCCACATTGTTCTTAAGGGGACATCTTCCCCCATCCAACTCAAAATGATGGTCCTAAAAATAAATGCAGTTAGGGTTAGGGTTATCTGACTGAAAATCAAACAGGCCAGAAGAATTTAAATGTATGTAAACTGCAAAAAAATTAAAAAATAATAATAATCCATTCCACTAATTTTAAGGTTGAATTCCTAAACAAATGATGTTCAGAGAAGGCAAGGCAGCTTCTTTGGGTCTAGTTTTATTTCATTTTTACGGTTTCATAAAGAGTGTCAGTCCAAATTATATTTTTCCTGAAATTTATTTGCTTAAGTTTCACAATTTTCTAATGCCTTAATGCTGATTGCTCCAACAGCAACTGAAGAGGAACATTAAAATCAGGACCTAAATATGACTACTATAGCAGAGAAAACAGCACTAGTGCAATAATATCGGTAACACTTTACAGCAAGGAAGTTAGCTATATTAGTTAACACAAACAATACAACATATATTAATTTGAGTTAATGTTAATTTTTTTTTTTATCAAAAGTTATATCTCCTAACATTAGGAATTGTGATCTAACGTGAACAACTGTAATTTAATAACTAACATTAACAAATGCTTTAAAAACTTCTTGTTGTGTTACCATAATATCTACGGTTTATAAACATTTCAGATTTTATGCCAATTAATCAAATTTTATGCCTGTACATGGCATGTTCCCTATTACACAAATGTGTTATATTTGTGGAAATCAATTATTTAATAGAAATCAGTTATTTGTCATTTATTTCCTGTCTTGTAATGCTCAAATAGTGAAAGAGAAAACAAGTCTCTATGCTACCACAAATACAACTAATTAAATAGCAATAACTATATAAACTATGATTACATAGCATGACGGCCTATAAATTAAAATTCCTCCTGTATTTACAGTAGCTAAATGAAGGCACTTGAAATAATAAGGCACTTGGTCAGAAACAAAAGAACAGATTTTTCTCTTTTTTTTTTACTGCACAAATCATACATGTTGTCTGAACCGAACTGAAAGAACACAACATTACGCAGCGGATGGATAACTAAGATGAAAACCCTAAAAAAAGAAGAGAAAAATACATGCCAGTGACAGGACAGACATTTTGAGCAGACAAGTGAGAATGAGAAAATGCTTTTAACTTCAGGGACAATTAGGGTTGTAATCCAAAAAAAGAAGAAAAAAAAACAATGTTTCATTCATTTAAAAGTATTGTGTCTTATACAATATAAATCTCTGCATCAATACCAATTAAATTTAGACACCCTTTGAAAGAGTAATGGTTGATGATGATTTTTACATGTATTTAATATTTATATATATATAATATCTTTATATATTTGTATATACATCTAGTCATTTAAGTTATTCTTCTCATACAAAAAGAGAAAAGTTGAGACTTTATTCCCCTTACAAAAGAAGAATGAAAAAGGGGGCAAAGTAATTCAAGCTTCTTCCCCCTCCCTGTGTACCCCCACAAGTGCTTTACATCCCCTGCCCTTGACCCATAATTCTTTTCAACATGCAGGTTGCAACAGGTCACAGTCCATCCATGTTTGCTCTTAACCAGCTGAATCCAAATACTGACAAAGAACAGCCACCATTTTTATGAAAAATGGATTGCGAGGGCTTAGTGGGTTCTTCAGGCAAACATGGAACATCCTGCTACATTTGATCCTTTCCACCTAGTTAGGCAAAGATCTCGAGGATGTGTATTCAAACAAAAGACAGTGGAAGAAACAAGGATTCAACAAATCACTGGATCTGAGCACATCATCGTCTTTGCTCTCAATTTCTACGGGACAGGGCTGAGAAGACGAAAGCAGTCCATGGAGAATTACATTTGTAGCCGTTTGAAATTTCTTCAAGAACTCCAAGTCATCTCCACCCAAGTGCAAAACCAAAAACCAAAGAGCTGGTGTCAAATCTCTGTATTCAATTTAAAAGTCCACAATCATTTAGGGAAATTGCAGGGCAAAAACAACTAAATTAGCTAAATAGATTTAATCCAAGTATTGCATGCCCCCTAAGCGCACACTCGTCTTAGAGATTCAAAACTCAAAGTAGATCCCTGATTAAAGTGCACTCAGTAGCATGGGAGAGAGGAACGGAGAAAAACAGCCAGCTCTAAAACCAGATTAAGTAGCTCTGGCTCATCTTCTGTGTCTTCAGTCAGATCTAAGAGAGCATGATTGACCTCAAGAAAATTTGCCGCGCCTGGCTTCAGAACACACACACACACACACACACACACACACACACACACACACAGGAGAAGAGAACAAAGACAAGACCGGATTGGACGGCCAGACGCCGATGACAGTCTATCAATGCAATGAAAAAGACAAAGATTGCAGTCCAAAAATAACAAACATCAGCTCAGTCTTGGAGACGGAGGCAGTTCAGATCACTGGAGAAAACTGATGAGGCGAGTGAAGGATGGTGCTGTTTTTGATAAAAAACACTCATCGTCTCAGTAATCTGCAAAAGGACTGGCTTTGAGTGTCCGCACTGTCCCATCATGCACTGAACACATCGCTGTGAAAGAAAAGCTTAAAGTGGGCCTGTTTTCTACAGCACAGGTGAGAAATGTCCTCTTCTGCGCCTCACGACTGCTGCAGCAAAACGCTGCTTCTTGGTTGTTGATAAACTAAGGCAGCAAAACTGTAGAGGCGATATTTCTCGTTCATCGGCTGTGGTCTTCCATGTGATATGCTGTAAAACTGGGAATGAAATGTGTCTGTGTCCATGTTTGCATAAAATCAGAGTGGTTAATTGCATGTGTGGTTGCAAATGTATAAAAAAAATGATGAATTTCAGTATCAGTTCTTCCCCTAGTAATGTATCTGTGTATGTGTGTGTGTGTGGAGAATAAAGCCAGATTTTGACAAACGTTTCCCTCTCCCTCACACTGTGTGTTTGTGTGTATAAAGCTTTGTGTGGGTTTGTTGCTGGCCTTTCAGTGTTTATTTGTGTACCAGTGTGTTACTAGTATGTGTGTGCTTAAATATATGGCAAAGAAAGAGTGTGTGTGTGTGTGTGTGTGTGTGTGTGTGGCTCAGGAGGACATGCACTGCACATGGTCTGGCCCTCCATCTTCTTCATCAGAGGAATCTGGCGAGCTCCAGGATTCGTCTGTGTCGCCCTCTCCACCCTCCCCTCGCCGGGCCTTAAAGGGGTAAAAACATTAAGAAAGCCTTCAGTGTACATTTTTTAAATGGCTATGAGGAAATCAGATCATGGAGCATTGAGGCTAAGTTCTTTTCTGTCAGGCAAACCAACCATTATGAGGTAATTCTATTAGGGCTGTGCGATTAATCGTAAATAATTTTTGATTTGGCTTCCAATGATTTTGAAAACAAGATAATCAAGGTAAAACGATTATTGTGCCTCTATTGCATTCTGTCCAGTACACTTTCTTTCCTCCCTAAGCCAAAATTAACATCCAAATCACCTGGATAAGTGAGTGTTGTAAAATGCAGTCTACTGTTGCTAAACTGCAGGATGTGCTTGATGAAAACAGTGTTATTAAAAGCGCATTATGCCACGAAAAAAGATTCTGTTCCCTTGGCGGCTTTCTGTGTGCGCACTCCGGGAAGGTGAAGGAACGCACATAAGCAAAGTATACTAGTATGGGCTTCAGATATCATGCCTAAACAGTCAAATAACCTACACACACTTATGTTGAAATGCCATTTTGGCAAGTATCCTCGTAAAAACAGTCTGTTATGTCTTAAATTAATGTACATTTTTGAGAAAGAAAATGCATGTGTATTTCAGTATATTGGATCTGTGCAGCTCTTAAAGTGACGGCAGCCTAATAAACCTGCAGCAGTCATTAATGTTAATCAAACAACAAAGGACAAATATAAAATCACTCACTGCTGTTGAATGAATATCTTTTGCAGTTTTAATAAGGATTATATTTATATATATTTAATATATACAGCAGTGCTATTTTACATTTGATAAACTTTATTCAATTTCTGTTGTAGGCTATTACTTATCTGAATACCACTGTTAGTACATCTTCCTGAAAAACCTAAAGCACAGTTTAATTAATTTGTACTTTTTTGTTCTTTTGATTTATTTGTCCTTTTTGATTGTAATTAGTTTCTTTGCTCTTACTGTATTGCTGACCGTTTACTTTTCTCCTGTAACTGTTTTGAGAACCTTTTAGCTACATTAGTTAACCTAGTATTAGTTTTTGCTGAAGTATCTGTAATTGTGAAATTTCAATGATATTTAAAATTACTCATATCATGAAATAAGACTATATTATATTACCAACCAACAATTGTGTTCAAAAATAGTGATTTCAATATTGACCAAAATAATCGTGATCATGATTTTTGCCATAATCGAGCAGCCCTATATTCTATTTATGGTTTCCAGTTTTGTTTGAAAAAGACACAAATTGTATGTTAAGTGTAGAAGCAAACAAAAACCCTTTCATCTGAGTGATTTTGATTTCATACAGCAGCATGTTCCTTTGCACAAAGTATATGGCACTATATCTTAAGTATATTGAAATGAACTACATAGTCAAGCCAGTAAGACTATATATTAGTAATGAAAAATATCTTAGAAGAGCAAATTCTCACCCGCTGAGGTCTTCGGTTTCTCATGTGTCTCATCAGGAACCAGAGAAGCTGTGTGTCATACTGGTCACCATGACGAACGCTGTCTTCATCTCGCTCTCGCTTGTTCTTCTTCATTACCTAAACAGCCACAATAAAATGACAAACATTTATGTTTTGTTGCATTAACAAAATATTTATTAGCTACACTACCGTTTAGTGTAGTGAGTTTCTTATGCTCACCAAGGCTGCATTTATTTGATAAAAAAAATACAGTAAAACAGTAATATTGTGAACCAGTGGCGTAGCCACGAGGCCCCCTCATTTACATGTCTGGCCCCCTCAGATTTCTTAAAATAAAAATAAATAAAATAAATTGTTGATTTGTTAGTCTAATTGATAGATTGACCCATCAAAATGATGTGCGGTAAAAGACGGCTGTTTTCAACCTTGATTTGATTATGTCACGTGTTGT
Organism: Semotilus atromaculatus; assembly: GCA_031834385.1. Taxonomy (NCBI): domain Eukaryota; kingdom Metazoa; phylum Chordata; class Actinopteri; order Cypriniformes; family Leuciscidae; genus Semotilus; species Semotilus atromaculatus. The sequence continues at coordinate 33,332,913 of JAULUF010000044.1, read as the reverse complement.
GCATAACCTACGCTGTCATCAAGAGTTCATTAATATGCGGTGACAATGGCAGGTGCACAAAGTACAATATTACGCTTTTTGAAAAAAGCACGGGAAGAAGAGCGAGGAGAAAATGTGCCATCTACATCTGAGTCTGTTTCAGCTTACTACGAGGCGACAGCGAGTGAAGCTTTGAAGCTGAAATGGTGAAGTAAATGTGTGCAGGTGTTAAGCTGTTTTATTTATAGGTGTTAAGCTATATATATATATATATATATATATATACATACACACACACATTTATTTTGTTGCCCCATCATTTTAAGATGGGACCCCCAAAAATAAAATTCTGGCTACGCCCCCGCTGTGAACATTACAATTTAAAATAACTATTTTAGTTTTCTGTTTTCTGTGTCAAACACAATGCTATTCTTTTGAACTTTCTATTCAAAGAATCCTGAAAATCTGCCATCACATGAATAAATTACATTCTGAAATATATTAAAATAGAAAATGGTTATTTCAAATTTTAATAATATTTCATATTACTGTTTTTACTGTATATAAAGCCTTGGCAAGCATAAGAGACTTGGGAAAAAAAATCTCACCCCACTTCAACTTCTGTTCGGTAGTGTAAATCTGACACAAACAAGAGCACTACACTTCATGTCATATGCATTATATGGAAACATATATTCTGTGGCATAGTATGTACCTCTTTAAGTCCCTTTAGTGTTGTGGGATTCTCAGCAGTGGGTGCCCACAGCTTCACATCATGGTCCAAACCACTGGTGGCTAAACCTGGAAGATGAGGATGTGGCTCCAGACAGTTCACCTGAACATAGAAAGTTCATATTTTTGGGACGGTAAAGAATACTATGACACTTCTATCAATTTGTAAAACAGAAGTTAAAGGTTCTAGTCTAGATTAGTCAACTGACAGGGTCTTACCACTCCTCCCCGGTCTCCCTCCATAAACTGAACCACACGAGCAGAGTTCTTATCCCACAAGTAGATGTGTCCACAGTCACTGCCACTGACAACAAACTCACTACAGGGACCATAAAAGTTAACCCCCTTCACTGGATTTTCCAATCGCAGATGGAAAGAGAAAAAAAGGGGGAAATGGTTTCACAAAAACGGAATTTATATTGGTTATAACATGCATGCAAAATGTGATACATGACTTATACTACAATAAAATCAAATGAAAGCATTCAGGTTTGAGACAAGTACCTGTAGCATTGTTGCGGTGACCCTTGTATCTTCTACGGTAATCAGCCCCATCACTGTGGCTGGAGTCGAAAAGGTAAATGTCCTCGTCATTGTAACTTGCCAGCAGTTCTGAAAGACAGTTCATTTATGACACACTTTGAATGTTGCTACAACAAATCATATAAAATGTAAAGTTTTGAATCAAAGCCACGAAACCAAACAAGGGTCACAGAGTTATAAGTTCACTTATTACCTGTGCCGTCATGGCTGTACACTAAACAGGTGATATTTGTTTTGGACTCGCTGGACACCAAGTGAAAGGGACAAAACTTCTTTAGCACACCGTTATTATCGTGTTCATTTATCTTTCTCTGGTCATAGATCCTATCACATATAAAAACAGGAAGAGAGAGAAACAGTGATGCAGTACAAGAGTTGTCTACTGACAGGGTGCCGTTGGAGAAACAATTGTGACAGAGTTTGACAATTGCATCAGAAGCAGCTTGTGATATAAAAGACAGAAATAAAACAAAGTTAGATGTTAAGTAATGATTTCAAAACTTATAAGACTCATTAAACAACAGACATACGCAGAAGCATGACTTTGGTGCAAAGGAGGAGACAACATGTCAGTGAAGATGTTTGCCTCACCTGACATACTGGTCTCTACCACCCACAGCAAATTGTTGCGTGTTGGCTGGGTTCACGAAAATGGTATACAGCCCAACCTTCTTTTCACCCTCCTTCACCACCACCAGTTTGCTGAGCGAATAAAAAAGCAATTATTTATTTAATTTAGAACAAGAGTGTATCATATGAAATCACACCCATTCTATGCTCTAAAACAATGTAGACTTCATACTCCAAACCCACCTAAATGAGTTAAATAATACTGTTAAAAGTTTGAGTGTAAAGAGAGAGTTTTTCCATGATGCCAGTAAAGAGAAATCTGGTTGTTAAAAGATGATGGTTTCTCTAATGCGTCCAAATATCTTCTTTTTTTAGGATAGCAGATTTTTTTATTGTTATAGCCTTTTTGACATTTTTATTTTTGTAGTATAGAAAAGAAAATAAGAGAAGAAAATGGGAACTGGATCAGGAAATATGGCAAGTCGGAATATCAAACATTAAAATTTGAGCTGCTGGAGAAAAAAAATTTTATCTGAAAAAATATGACAATTGGGAGCAATTCTAAGATTGCTAACCCAAATATGTGATGTTTTATAGTAAATGTGAAGAGAGATCACAATCAGATTTTACAGGAAAGTACACCCAATTGATCTCCAATAAAGTGGGTCTATTACTTGCTAATAGAATGCTGAATTATATACAATATAATTCAAAGTTTGGGCTTATATTTGATTTTTTAAAAAGGTAATTTATTCCTTTTCAGCATCATTACTCCAGTCTTCAGTGTCACATGATCCTTCAGAAATCATTCTAATTTGGTGCTCAAGAAACATTATTTTATTATTATCAATGTTGAAAATTGTTGTGCTTCTTAATATTTTGAGGAAACTGTGATAAATATTTTCAGGATTCTTTGATAAATGGAATGAAAAGCATTTATTTGAAACAGACATATTTTGTAACATTATAAAACGTCTTTATTCCCATTTCCATTGCTTAAAAGTATTAATAAAAAAATAAAATAAAACTTACTGATGCCAAACAATTGAATTGTAGAGTATACCATGATGTTACTACATTAGTTTGTTTTATAGCATTACTTCTATACTGTTCGTTTTTGTCCCTCTGATGAAGAGCTTATTTTATTTTCCTCTGCCAATCTTAGGGCGGCTGTCTGTGACATTTGTGACATGACTTTGCACTCACTTGGCAGGTCTGTCTAAACGCAGGTCAATGCCGAACACGACTGCGTCTTCACCAGCGGAGAGGAAAGAGCAGGGAGAGTCTGGCTCCAGTGCAAGCTAAGAGAGAGAAAATAAAATCGTATTTTTCACAAGCATTCACATGTGACTCACTCTTTGAGTGTATTACTTTTTATGTTGGCCTAAACCAGGGGTCGGCAAGTAAGTTTGGCATCGGGCCAAAAAGTGGCTAGTAGCGACAGTAGTGACACGTAAACTGGCAAGTATCTTCATTCATCAACTTGCAACAAAGACATTTTATTCATATTGTGAATAATACATTTGTATAATTTTAATTTGCTTGTTACACAATGGAGCCTAACTTATTTTAATAATTATTTGACGTAGCCTACTTTTACACTCAGAACTATTTCTTGGCATCCTCACATACTAAACTGCATTTTTTAAAATTGTTTGCGTGCTGGAGGTACGCTATTTGGAGGTCGTGTGCAGTGATGTTAACATTTAAGATAGCTGGTGAGAGAAAATGAGCCCTAAACCAATAGGCCTAAGTTCTGATATTACACAGAAATATGTTCTTTTTTCTTGCACCACAGCATGTTTGAATGCTTGATTCTGATTGGTTGACGGATGTTCCCAGCTGTTGATAAATGTGTGATTGTAAAGCTCCAACTCTCACAGATTACACAGGTCTGGTGTGAGGTAACCACTGAAATAACACGAGTCCAGAACAATTTATTTCACCCATCAGAATAACAGCCACAACATGAAACAATTTTATCATTAATTTCAGTCCGTCATCTATTATTCATATCAAATATACAATTAAATTTGTTTTTATGGATGATCATACCTTATGAGCTGCACCTTTGTGTTGGGCCACTCTTTTGGTGTTCTTGCAACGCTGTGTGGCAGAAAGCTCAGCCACTCTGATCTGTCCATCTCTGGCACACATGGCCAATGTGGAGTCACCGCTGTGTGGGAGGAACTTTGCCTGGGGACAGAATAATAAATAATGAGGAAAGAGGAACTGATTTAAATTTCTACATTTTAAAATCTTCCTCTGGACATCTGAAGCTAAGATGTTCAGAGGAACTTAAAACACATTTTAGAGGGTCAACACAAAAAGAGGTTTCTGTCCAACATACCCAACACAAATTTAAGAAATCACATATAAGTTGAACAAAATGTACGGTCAAGTTAGACTACAGTACTTGGGGTAAACTAATGATGTGGCTTTTATCTAGTTTTTACTATTTTACTAAGACTATACACTTCTAAAAAAACACTACCGTTTGGGGTCAGTAAGATTTTTTTTATTGCATTAAAACTGATCAATATAATTTTTTTTATATATTTTTTTTTATCACTGTTTCCACAAAAATATTAAGCATGCACACCGGTTTTTCAACTGTGATCATAATAAGAAACGTTTCTTGAGCACCATAACAGTATATTAGAATGATTTCTGAAGGATAATGTGACACTAAATAATGGAGTAATGGCTCTTAAATTCAGTTGTGCATCACAGGAATAAATTGCATATATAAAAAATGCAGCTTGATTGAGCACAAGACTTTTTAACAGTAGTATATTGATAAAACACTATGCATACATTAGCCTGAGCAAGTGTCAAAAGAAACAAGCCTTGCTTGTGATTCAAAAGCCCTAAATGTCACCTTCAGTAACATAAAGAAAAGGTTTTCTTTGTGCCTTGTGCCTCTCCAAGTTTTCCCATCAATGTGCCACTGTTTAAATTGGAATGCAAAGATTTTAGAGCTTCAGACATCTGCAGTCAGCTAAACTGAGCTTCCTCACCTGAAAGACATTGCTCTTATGTCCGCTGTCAAACTCCAGCTCCGCCTTTCTGCGAGCCCAGTCCCAGATCACCACGCGGAGGTCATCGCTGCCGGATGCCAAACGGGTGCCGGAGGGGTTAAAATGGAGGGTGTTCACGCAGCCTGTGTGTCTCTCCAGGCGGCCCTGCAGTTCCAACCTCTGCACCAGACCCCGCGCCCCACACACCCTCCGCGCAAACTGGCGCGAATCACGACCGATCTCTCTGGCACGCAGCGAGGGGACCGCACACCATGAAAGACGACTCAGGTCCCGCAGATCTGCTCCCAGCCACGCTTCCATGGCTTGCTCGTCTTCTTCCTCCACGTCATCCTCCTCCTCATCTTCTTCATCATCATCATCGTCTGAACTGGAAGAGTGATGTGTGGCACCGCCGCTGGGTCGATTCCTCTTCCTGGCGGATCTCTTGCTTTCATCTTTTCCCCTCCCTCCTCCCTCACTCTCTCTCTCTCCTTCAGTGAGAGAGTACAGCCCACTACCATCCATGCTGTCAGTGTCCTCCTCTTCTCCCAGTTCCTGCTTCTGCTCAGAGTCTGCCATGGGCCTGTCCTGACCACCCTCACTTCCCTCTGGAGCTGAACTCAAATTTGCTGTCAAGAGAAAACTTGAAAAATTGGTGGAGCATGGCTTACATATATCACAGTCAAGGTGATGCTTGGGGTCAGGAAGACTTTCCTTATAAAGAAATGAATACTTTTCTTCAGTGAGGATGCATTCAATTAAACAAAAGTGACAGTAAAGACATGTATAATGTTACTAAATGTTTCTATTTCAAAGAAAAGGTGTTCTTTTAAACTTTATATTCATTGTGAAAAAAATGACCACCGTTTCCACAAAAATACTAAGCAGCACAAATCATGAACACCAAATAAGCATATTAGACTGATTTCTGAAAGGATCATGTGACGCTGAAGACTGAAGTAATGGCTGCTGAACATTCAGCTTTGTCATCACAGGAATAAATTACATTTTAAAATAGAAAACAATTATTTCAATTGTAATAACATTATTTAACAATATTACCGTTTTACTGTATTTTTGATCAAATAAATGAGCATAAGAGACTTACTGACCCCAAACTTATGAACAGAAATGTGTATGACAAAGTTTGGACTCTGTTTCCATACCTGACTCAGGACTGGTTTGGGTCTCTGGCGCTGCAGATGTATCTGCTTCCCCGCTTCCTTCTCCAGGTTCTGGGTCATCAGAACCACCTGGTAAATTAAGCCCCAGGCAAAAATAATTAGCTGTATTTGCCATCATTTGAATAATGAGAGATTAGGAGTTTTTCACCCAAGACTTTCTTTACTCTCTTGCCGTATCGACCCCATTTTATTTTCTTTCTTCCATGAAACACAAAATGAGATGTTATAAATATTGTCAGTGCTACTATTGACCATAAAACAGAAGTGAATGCTGACAGTAAAGCACCATAAAAGTCATAAAAATACAGCAGCAAAATACAGCTACAAAAGAGAGGGGAAGATTATCAGTTAATAATGACTGAAATGTTGGCCTATTCCTCACACAAAGTTATTATAAGACTTCAGAAGACAAGAATATTTTTTACAATTAAGATTACATGCCAGTATAAAACATTGTTTACTGTCCTCATACGGAGAATAGGGCATTCTGTCTAAGATCTTCTTTTATATTTCACTCAGAAAGAAAACAGTATGGGTTTGTAACTCCGCATGGACATAATTTTCAGTTTTGGGAGAACTATTCCTTTATTAAGACAGTAAACTGAAAGCTAAAACAAGTAATTTACTCACCATTTGGGACACTGGATTTGCAGTCTGTATCGCTCATTCTGTCTGACTGTCTCTTCTAACAGAAGAGACCCTGAGGAAATAAAAGAGAAAAGAGCTTACTTCAATTACACTGGATTATGTTAAGACAATATATTTTACTTACAACTTGGTTGAAATGCTTGAGAGATCTTTTAACGTTGGTATGTCCTATAGTCAATGATTACTAGAGTCCTAATCAAAATGCATGTCTTCAAACCGATGAACATAAAAAGACATCATTGGCATTTTGACACATTTAAAAGGTGCTGAGCTCTCAGATTGACCCAGCCAGTGAGCTGACAGGATCCCTGACATCAGCTAAAGGTGGCAAAATAAGCCTGCTTGCATGGTAAATAGCTGGCACGGTAAACACCTGCCTCTAATCGCAATACCCATACCATTACCTTGTAAGTTACAGTAACAACTTCAAACGACACTTAAATGGCAGCTTGGTACTGTTCGTGCATTAGTTGAAAATGCCACATAACAACTTGACAGTGCGCAGTAAACTGGCTGCGACTAGCAAGTGTGCTAACTAATCTTAGCAATTGCTTTTGTGGCATTACCCTGGTCAAAAATAGAAAAGCTGCTGGGTACTTCAGCAAGCTCGCACAACTCTTGTTATCTTGGCAATTAAATTGTAGCTCTTCCGTTTTGAACAAAGAGAGAGATATTATCAAGATTACAAAGAAGTACCGACGAGTAAATATTGTGAAATGTTTCGTGAAGGAGAAACACGAGTTCAACGCGTCAGTAATGGCTGTTATGAGTGCTGGCTCAAGCTGACAACATGTAAACATTGGTCGTAGCGAGAAAATGGAGAGCTAACTACCGAGCAGTGTTACCTCCACTGTAGGCCCAAAGTCTCCGCACTTGTTAATCCTCTGCGCAGATTTCCTTCCTTCACCTTCGAGTCACGCGCAAACAAAAGCTCGACACATTAGGGAGATGTGCCCTGGACACACTCATGCACGGGCGATCCAAAAAAACCACCGCAGTTTAAGGTCACGTTTTTGGTCGTGCCCGCAGTGTTTATGTTTTGACTGATCTCCTTCTGTGTTTTTTCCCCTTTCTCTTTCCTTTTTTTTCTCTTTCTTTTTCCGGCAAGACGATCGTTCTCCGGAAGTTGGTCTGGATCCACTAACAAAGCGGCGCTTAATATTACACATTACAGTACACACTGATATATGTGATACTGATCAATTATGTTCACGCTAAAATACACACACGGATTTTTTGTTTTGTTTTTTTGTTGCTCTGAATATTGATTATGACTACGCCATTTGGTATATTTTTAATGATAATAATGATAACAAAACTCAACATTTTATGGTTATTATTAGTAATAGTAGTATTATTAATTAGTATTATTGCTACTACTAGTAGTAGTATACCAATTGCATATTCATCATAAGTCAAAAAACAAAACAACAACAACAACAGTATAAAATTATTTGTATTACATACAGGTAAAAGTATGGACCAATATCCATATCTAAAAATATTTGGATTAATTAACGATAATAATCATGAATTAATAATTAATGATGATAATAAAACGTGCAAACAATAATACTACATTAAATTAATAACTATTTAAATTCAATAATCATAATTTAAAAGCATACAAAATAATATGTTAAAAATAAAAGTTATATTTATTATTATTATTATTATTATTATTATTATTAACGACTTTCCGGGTTTCTCCGAAGCGAAAAGACTAAATAAAAAATAAAAAATTGTGTTGCCATCTTGCTCAAATAGCAAAAGAAAAACTCCACATGTTTTCACAACTTTCAAAAAACAGTCAAAAAAAAATATATAATAATAATAATAATAATTTGAGAGAGAGGAAATTAGAAGAGAGAAAAATGTGTACTTTGATGCAAAGGTAATATAAAACTAACAAACTAACATACACTAAACATAAATTTAAAAAAAAAGATTATATAAAAACCTATGCAGGATTTATTTATTATTATTTATTTATCTAAACCTTCTGATATTTAAAAAAAAAAGCTTTATTTTAACATTCAGTTTATAGTGTGAAACAACCAAATTAGAACACAACAATAAGTATTAAGAATAACAAAAATAAGTATTAAGAATAACAAAAATATAAAGAATAGTAAAAGAAAAGATGGGACTACGATTGGACTATCTTTTCTTTAGATGGGAAAAGAAAAGACCGTTAAAACGCGTCATCAAAGTCTATGAAAAAGCCCGAACCAAAGACTGTAAAAACGAGAGAGAGAGAGAGAGAGAGAGAGAGAGAGACAGAGAGAGAGAGAGAGAGAGAGAGAGAGAGAGAGAGAGAGACTGTAAAAACGAGAGAGAGAGAGAGAGACAGAGAGAGAGAGAGAGAGAGAGAGAGAGAGAAGGGGCGTGTGTTTTTCTTGATGAGAGCTGGATATACAGTCCTCTGCATAATATTCTCGGTTCCGTTGTTCTGACATATTTTCAAAGCACTCTTACCAAAAAAAGGAGGGAAATTCCGATTATCTTTGAGACTTTAAAATCACGCTACAAATTAAAACGCGAACCGAAAAGGACATTCCCTCAGAAAGAACTATGAGTGAGGTGAGTTCTCATTTGTTATTTTAAGACTGTCTGATAAACCCGACTAACTTAAAAGTTAATTCGAAGATTTATATAGGCTAATAACATAATATGAATCTAGGACGTCCAATTCAATGCAAATGCTTTCTTTGTTGAGACAAAAAAGGATTAAATCCTTTTAATCATGCAAGTTGCATTAATAATGATGGCTTAGCTAAACCCACCTCTAATTTCTCGTCAGTAAAGAGTAAAGAAATATAGCCTAAGTTAACCCTCTCTTTATATTTTTAATCTTTATTGAAATTAGAGGTTGGTTGACAGCTAAACCATCTCTTTATGAATTTTGCATAGCCATATTACAGTGCTTTTTACTCAATGAGAAAATACAAATCTTTAGATTTCCCTAGTTTAAAAATGAAAGTGATGCTTTACATTCTTGTGTGTGTGTGTGTGTGTGTGTGTGTCATTAATTGCCAATTAATAAGTGGCTCAGGGGAGCTTGACCTTGCTGATATGAGCCTGGCTAATTAGCAGATGGAGATTGTGCCATAAGGCTTGTGTGTATCAAGTGATGTGTGAGAGTGAAAATAAAGTGCTGTCTGAGGTAATGTAGAGGAGAAAAAGTAATGGCTAACACACTGAGAGCCAGCTGGCAGCATGCATGGGATCTTTCTCACCCCCCTCATCATCATGATGCCTTTTAAGTGTGACAGCCAGAAGTGTGAAGTATTACCTCCAGAATACTCATTATGACCTACTTTTGGCAAATGAAGAGAAAATAAACAACAAAATGGCATGTACACACAAAAAAAGCCATCTCTTGAGATAAAAGTTGCCGTTTTTATGCTCAAAGAGATTTTATCTGACAGCTCACAGAATGTGGTTGATTGTGCATTAAAACTTACTGGAGAGAGGAGGCTGAGGCTGGTTCAGAGTTCAGAGTAAGGTGAAGATGTTCTTTCATTCCAAAAAAAGGCTTAACGGGGAAAGGGCTGCAGCGATTTGCATTTGAAAAAGTCCCTTGCAGTGAGAGATAGTGAATAATAAGTGTATATGTGTGAGTGAGTGTGTGTGTGTGTGTGTGTTTAGGCAATGTTCCATTTCATCTCCCTTGACGACATTTTCTATTCTCAAAAGAAAATATGTGAAGTATTATCAGTGTATCAGCAGCTTCAAGCAAATACCACAGTGTTTCTCAGACTTAAATGACAGTTCATTGCTGAAATTACACATTTAAAAAGGATTTACACAAAAATACATGAACACAAACTGACACATTCTAGATGTCAATATGAATAACTCAAATCTAGGGCATCATCTCAAAGCTAATTTGTTATCATAATTGAAAAAGCAAGGTCACGGATGCACTGAATGTATTTTTACACTGTGTGCCTCGGAAACATAAACATTTAATAACCCCGTACTTCAACTATCAAATGTCAACAGGGATAAATTAATTGAAGAAATATATAATATAAAATACATACACACACACACATAGTAAGCTTGCATGTCATGGGGATCCTCTCCAGGGCTGAGTGACTCTGTTCCAGATTGCACACAGAATTGAAAAAGGGGGATTAAACCGATGGGGATTAAGGGGTCTTTATCGCTCGGTGTCCTAACACACGCATGATAAAGCCCATATCAGGTTTTAATTTGATGGCAGACCAAATAAAAAAATCACAGATGCTGTGATTTTAGTTTTTACTGCATGCCTGAATGCTCTCATAATAAACCTGAAAGCTGCTGCCTCTTTCTTGCAGAACAGTTCATCTGATCCTCCCAACCGCACTCAGGGGCCTGCCACAGATGGAAAAGGTGTGTTTATGTGTTTCATTACAGCATATAAACATTTTTCATAATTTACTTATTGAAAACTCCTTCACATTTTGTTCTCCACCAAAACTGTCCGGTTAAGGTCACGTTCTTGTTGGTCAATGCGGAAGTTATCATCATCCTCGTTTCCTCAACAATACCTAATAGGATTTTTCCCTTTGGCTTTTGGATAGTTGCAGAAAATAAGCTCCGACCAACAGAACGTTTATGAATTTTGAAGCCTAAATACAATCACCATAAGTAAAAAGCTAAACGTATGTTATAAACTGACTACACCATGGTCCTCACCATTAAGCATCATAAAAAAGTAAGACTAGTTTGCAAGAGTGTGAATAATAAACACAATGAGGCTGTAAAAGCAGCTTATAGTGAGTAGATACGTTTTTCGTCTTGATGACGTTTAATGTTCCCGACAACCCATTTAGCCATTTGACAAGTCAAAGCTTTCATAAAAACACAAGTGTTACTGATGTATTTTATGTCAAAGTATAAAATGTGAAAATATCTTGAGCACAGACATTATTTCAGGCATTTAATCAAACACCCATTCAAAAAACCCATTGACTTTGGGACGATGGAGCCAGAAGTGCTAAAATACTTGTTTCTGGGTTAGGGTGAAAAAATACATCATCCTTAAATGACTCATATTTGTCTCTGAAAGCTGAGATACTAGAAAACGTTTTAACATCGAAACAAAGACATCTCATTTTTAGCCATGAAAATGCACTGAACAAATACATATTTTAAAGCTCTGTGGTATGAAAATGTAAACAATTGCTGTAAGTATATTTATAACAATGACATCATTTAAGACCTGAACTGGGACGCAGACACGCAGTAGCTTCACAAATGTAAGAAATATTGTGGTTCCTTTTACTATGCCATTAATGTTGTCAATGTTTGCGTGTCATGTGTCCCTCAGCCGCCCAGGAGAAACCGGCGGACAAAGAGGGGAAGCCCCCTACGCAAGACCCTGAAGAAGAGATCGACATTGATCTGGAGGCGCCAGAGACAGAGAAAGCAGCTTTGGCAATACAGAATCAGTTTAGACGCTTCCAGAAGAAAAAGAAGTAGAAAAGGGAAGCCTGAACAAGAGAATCGGTGGACAAAAACGCCTTCCACAATATCCACTATGGAAAGAGAATTAACAAAGAAGAGACAGAGGAAAGTCAAGTGTGGGTGGGAAATTAGGGGTTTGGAAAACAAATGATAGCCCTGTGGCATCAACATGCTGGGATAGATTAGAGTTTAGGACATAAAAATAGGGAAGGATTTTCACTTTACAAGACATGGCAGATTCTGTTCTCACTATATTTGTCTAGATTTGTCTCCATCCTTCTCCTCTCCTGTAGACATAAATATAGGAACGTCCGTTACATGTGCAACACACATCTGTCATTTAATGTATTTAGTATCCTTGATGCAACCGAACAAATGTAAGTGATATTAAACTTAAGAATTCAAAGGGCAGTAAATGACCAAATGTTGCACTGCACTTACAGTAAAACATGTTGGCGTGAATCAGTATTATAGATATGAAGTAGCTTAGTTGTAAATCTATTCTTAGAGTAGGCTGTTCATTTTTTTGTTGTTGTTCAAGTGACAAGTGATTAAAAAAATTAAGAAATCTTTGTATCAACAGCAGACAAAAGAATGATTATTTAAGAACAGAAAAAACATTCTGACATTCTCAGAAGACTTAGCAATATTATGAATTTTTGGACAGGGATTTAATCAAGATACACTGAAGTTTAAATTCAATAGCTTGTTATTGTTTAAATTAGCCCTATTAAACTAGGCAAAGGGCCTTGGAATAGTTTAACATTCTATTCAGTTAACTGTAAATTGCTAGCTGAATTTAGCACAAGGTCAAAAACCTTTTAAGTCGTGTCATACTCACTTAAATTAGCATACATTTCTTTAACTTTGCTTCAATGCCAGAAGTCACTGGCATGCAGTGAGATCCTTGAATTTTTGGAGACTGGTGACTCAAACGAAGATGATTATCAAGGAAAGTGTAACATTTTGATCTATTTTAAGTGTCTTTATCTTTCTCCTTCCCCTATAATTAAAGTGGTCTCCACAGATATCTCAGAATAGCTCGTAAAAATTAGAGCAGTATATAGAGACTCATGATTATATTGCAGTTAATGGGACAAATGATGTCTGTATTTGCATTGAGATAGGTGTGATGAAAATGTCATCTGTGCTTGATCGTTTTCAGATAACCACTGGCAATGCAATTATTGAATAAATCTGTTATTATTCTGTACATTTTATATCAAGTAGCCTATGACACATGTTACTGGGTGTTGGACAGACATTTATCTCCTGTATTGCTCTGTACTTCTTTTCTTCTCTCTCTCTCTCTCTCTGTGCTTGAGTGCTCTATCCTACACTTGTTTCTTTTTTTCAGTGTGACTCATTGCTTCAATAGAAAGAATTGTATGTCCTGACCTGAATTGTATGTACTAGGGGCAGTAAGTATGGTTACATAAAGTGAAGAACATTATATAACATTAGTTTGCCTTTTCTCCATCAAACATATAGAATTTTCAATGTAAATGTATATTTCTACTTCAATAATTAATTACTGCTACTATTGCAGTCTAGTATTTTTTTTTCCTTTGATCTAAAATAGTTAATGCAGGAGTAAAGTGAAATGAACTGTAAAAAATAAGTAATTATTGGATGTTTCCACTTACTTGTCGTTGTCTATAACCCAAAATAGAAAGCTTTTTATACCTAGTTTAATAGCTAAGAGTATGGTTGTATTGTTAGTATTGCTAGTATTGTTGCTGTCCCCTAATGAAGTACAGTCAATAGTTACATCATTTAATCATTTAAAGAATGCACGTTTACTTGTGTTTGGTGCTGATATGTGTAGGACAGGAGGTGAATGGCATCATACAACCTAAAATCTTGCGAGAGGAGATAATGATCCCTGATACTAGTCTGATAGTGTTTAAAAACTATAATAATCTATACTATTATGTCAACAGCAGAGGGCATCTTTCTTTCTTTCTATCAATCTTAGGCAATGTTGCCAAGTCTGTGGTTTTCCCTCGGAATTGGGTTACTTTTAAAGGTAGGGTAGGCAATTTTGGAGAGACTAGCAATAGAGTGGTGCAGATATGACTTCAGAACCGAGAAGTCTAATTCACTACTGGTTCCTTCAATATTTTCCATTGGGGTTTTATAATGAGGTTTTTCAATTTATGAGTAAAATATACTAAATATAGTACTTTGAAGTTTAGTTCTACAAATTAGTCTTCCGGGTTCTGACGTCATACCTGTACCAATGACAGCCCGAACCCCGCCCACAAAATTTTTTGGTCGGGAAGTTCGGTCTGGACTCGATCCATTGAGGAGTAATTATGATTGGTTCAGAAATCGTCGGACCAATCAAATTGACAGGGCGGGCCTTATACGATGATGGACAGATGATCTGCAGTTGCGTAATTATCACGTCATCAAATAGCGCTTGGTTTGAACTGGTTTACAACAAAGATGACTGCAGCTGGAGATGTATAGATTCCGCTATCCTGTCTGTTGTAAAAGAAATCGACAGCGAATTCATTTTAAAAGATGAACAGAGAACTGCAATCAAGGCATTTGTCGATCATAAAGATGTGTTTGCCGTGCTTCCTACGGGATTCGGCAAAAGTTGAATTTATCAGATAAGCTGGCTCCGATGGTCGCTAAGAGGACGGGACGCAATGAAACCCCTGTGGTCTTCACAGACATCAACACCTCCTCCAAAACACATGAACGCACACAGCTAGTGCAGAATCTGCTAATTTTGTTTATAAACCACTTTTATGCATTGCATAAATGCACAGAAAAAGAACCATACAAAATCTTTTGTGGAAAAGTAAAGTAAAAGTGCAGTCAAAGAATTAAAACATATGTACAAAAACAAATAATACAGAACATATTAAAAATATATTACAACTATGATGCATAAAACCCAGCATAAAACCTTTTTTTATTTTTTATTTAGGGAGCAGAGGGGATGAAATGGGATCAGAATCCAAACGTATGACACCTGTACATGTCCCAGAGTTAAATCCACAATATTTAAATGCTTTTTTACCTACACTTCATCTTTAGTGCACACTGCCAGCACTGGTTTAAGGTGTTTCATTAATGTAAAGTCACAAAAGAATGCTACCCATATATAATGCTGAGGAATTGAAACACAGATTTTTTTGTTTGTGAGTATGTGTGTTCAAAATCAAACCCACACCAGAGAATTCTGAAAATCTCAATTATAGGCTACAGGTCACGGTTATCTTGTTGAGAATAAAGTTTCTGAGTGAACCCTTATACTGTCAGTCCGGATTCTTAGACCTTTACACTGGTCTGCTTTTTTCACTAATTCTCTAGAATTTATTTATATTGCTTGCAAGATGAGACTGTACTGATATACCTTTGTTCTAAATCCACAACCCTAAATATAGAAATTCATTTAGAATTTTTTTTCTGCATATACTGAATTGTGATCGCCATATATTTAACACTTTCAGGTTAAATTACAGTTGTCATTTTGATTCTTGTGTGTAGCACACAGAAAACAAAATGCATACATGATGCAACATTTAATTTAGACAGAATCAGAAGCCTGAAACATTGTATAACTTAAACATGAATCTGGTATTTACTTCTGGTAATGCAATAGTTGTTTTTCTTCCTCCCCTCTCTCTTTCTTTGTGTTTGATTGAAGAATACATCCCTATTGTATTCACTTAAATTATCCCATTTCTGTCTCTTTAACCCAGATGTTTCCAGTTCCTCTTATAATCTGTGATCAGACCCCTGTGCCAAGTCTCCTTTTTCTTCATTCTAAATCTTTCCAGGCCAACGTCATTATTTCTCTTCATTTTTGTTTCTTTAAACTTTTCCTTTCAAATCTTTGAATTTGATTTGCCAACCATCCTGCTTTTATTGTTTCCATATGTTAGCTCACTGTTAAGACTTTTTTAATATCATTTTTATAATTGCTTTTTGCTCTTTGACTACTCATTTCTTTTTTGTGGTCTCTTTGTTCATTTGCTCCAGTGTAGTTTTCTGGTCAAGTTTCTCCTTCAACTGATCAAGTTCTTGCTCAAGTAGAGCCAGCTTAATAGGATCTGACTCACATTTGTCTTCATCCTCCTCCTCTTCTTCATATTCTTCCACTTCAATTCCATCCATAGTCTTTTGTAGCTGAGTCTTCACTTTGTTTAGTTCCAGCAGGCCGTGTTGAAGCTCTTTGCATACTTCTCGGATCTTGGAGGCAAATTTGGTCTTGGCACCTTTGCGGAGTTCATTGGAGTCTTTGGCAAGAAAAAAGACATCCAGGGCAAGAAAGAGAGTGGACATGACCCCTGTGGTGATACTGATGGCCTTGGCGGCTTTGGCAGCTCCTCCAGCAACACCTAAAACTTTCACAGTGCTGATAAGCCTATCGGTGTTAATCATGAGGGCTTTACCTGCTCGCCCACCTTCCTTCATCACATGCTTTATGTTACGACTAAGTCTCGTATTGACCACACTCTCGGAGTACTCCTTAAAATCCCATTCTTGCAGAGTGTTCATTCCTTCCTACATACACAACAGACAACATCACAAGTGAGATAGATAGATAGATAGATAGATAGATAGATAGATAGATAGATAGATAGATAGATAGATAGATAGATAGATAGATAGATAGATAGATAGATAGACAGACATACTTGCATGAATTCCAGACAATCTCTGATGTCATTGATCTCGTTCTGGTAGCCCTGGATCATCTTCTCCACCTTCTTGCGGTCCATTTTGGATTGAACCGCATCAGTGATGTTAGCTGTGGCTGAGGTGATGCTCCCAGCTGTTGCCACACTGATACCCACCGCAGTAACGATAGTAGAGGTGCCAAAAGTGAAGGGTGCCAGTATGAGGCCGGTAATGGTGGCTATGCCCCCGGCCACACAAGCCACACCCCCTCCGACAGCTGCGCTCACGGTCTTCTTATGGAAGCTGTCAGCAGTGTCCGCTAGTGCAAGCAACTCTACAATGCGACGTTGCAGAGAGGCTCCACGCTGGTTGAACAGACTGACAAAGAGACGGGCTGCCATGAACACACGGTCTGCAGCAGCCTCAACAGCCCTAAGAGACAAAAATTAACAAAACAGATCAGTGGTCATAGGAGGAAATTAGACAGTTTAAAAAAAAAAATTCCACATTTACTCACAGCTTCTCCTTATCCTCCTGAAAATTTGCTGTTTCATTCCATTCAGTCCAACCTGTCAAAATTCAGTAAGTCATATGAAATCAGTGAGGACAAGTAGTTTATATAAACAAACAAGTCATTATTTGATATTTTTAGCAATGCACTGCAGCTACAAACACACACCATGGTTATAGGCTAATGCATCATGTCTTATACTGTTTTTTAGTATTCTGTCATTAAGACATGCTTTTTGAGTTTAAAATGGTTGAATTTATACAACACACTGTAATATTACATTATGCTCTGTGCAGCTGAACATGTCTTATGTAATTGCCCCCTAAGAAACGGGTTTGGTGAATCAAAAACTAGCCTAATTATAAACCCTTAAATGCCTTAAACTTTTGCTCATCATTATTACATATTCAGATCTTTAGTGACCCGGATCTAACACATATGGCTCTCTAACTGCCGTAATAGTATAAAACTTTCTTTATATTTTAATAAAAATGATAAAAGAATAAAATGAGGCATATTTCGTTACCTTTGGAACTTGGAAGGTTTCAGTTTGAAGAGTTTTTTTTTTTACTATCATCACTCTCATCGTCAGCTCATTTCCCCAGTTCATTCAGCATCTGGCTCACATTCATGATCTCAACTAAATTCTCAATCTCAAAACTATCTTTTCAACATATTCAACATATCAATATTTTGATCACTGACAGCTCCTTCAACAGATCCACCATCAAGTGACAGTGACACTAATATTTAATCGCCTACAGTACTTGCTCTGCAGTAAATCGCAGAGTTTTGCTGATGATACTTGTGTATTGTTTTGTTTTATGCCTGCGTCATTATTATGAGTCATTATCATGTCATTGAGTATCAGACATTGTCACCTTGAGGAATAAAGGTAAATTGCATTTATTGAGTCATCAGATATTCAATGAATTGTGAGAAGGACCTGGCTACAGCCATTTATGTTTGCTATATAAGTTGGTCCCTCACATTCATTCTCTGTCCGATCACCGTTACCCTATGTGTGTGCGTTACCCTGCCTGTTTGCATGCCTTGAGGATATTATCATTAAACATCGTGTTGGTTCTTCCTGAAACCACACGTGACACATACATGATAAGAAATGTGTTCGGTGTTGTCTTCACTAAAATGCACTGACAACATTCTTAATGTTAATGTTTAATGTAAAGATAACATTAGCTTAGCCTGAAGACCTGACCCTCCGCGTGTGGATAATCAACAAATACATTTTGGTTAAATGTTGTGGGGTTGTTCATGCGTTAGTCTAAAGACCAGCTCAATTTAGCAAAACAATAATTTCAGGGACATTGCATGATACAGGCTAATGTTTTTCTTTTTCTGAAGGCTTTGTGAAACTGCACAGCTTTTCAGTTCATATAGATTTGAATGACATATACTCTGTCCTACACCGACTATGAACACATTTACTATCATGTATGCTAGAAAAGACAATCGAGCCAATCGGATTAGGTATGGGGCGGAGCTACACGTGCATCCCCGCCCTGTTCTGCTGGCTGCAGCCAGGTGTACTTGATTGTTGTTGCACAAAAAAAAAAAAAAACTCGGGTCAATAGCGACCCTATACACAAAATTACTTAGAAATTACTTATAATTATTTTCTTATTATATTGTTTATAATACACAGATTGAGGAATACTAATACGGTTGATGTATAACTTTTTTTTAAAAAGGGTAGTGAATGGCACCCTAGGTCAATAAAGACCCGATGTAAGTGTTTAAGGGTTAAACAGTATAGCAGACTAGCCTTCTACGAAACCCATGACCAAAACATGTAGTTTTTCAAATGCATTATTGTGTTTAAAAATTTGACCCAACTCACCCTCAACAGTTTTCCACCAGTCCATCAGGCCATCATCCTATGAACAGAGAGCAAGAGATAAAAAAAAAAAAAAAGTTACAACAGATTTCAAAATCAGTCAAATTTAACATTAATATATATGTATGCATGTATGTATATATAAAACAATACAAAAAAATAATATACCTCATCTGCCTCAAAAGAATTTAAATCTGTTGGGTAGGCAGCCATTTCCACAGGCAGGATTTCAAAAGTACAGTCCTATAACATTCAGAGAATAAGATATTATACAAGTATTAAGTGAAGGCATAATGTGATATTGATGCACCATAGAAGCAACATAATCATTTGCAATTATAACATTGCAATTACAACTCACATCAGTTGTCTGAAGATGCTGCATTTCCAACGGCACCTCAATTATATCTTCTTGATCGGAACACTATAAAAAGATTTTATAGAATGACGATTTTTTTTTATGTAAACTATTAAATTATATATATTTATTAAAGTGTTACATTACCTGTTTACTTGGTGAAAATGTTGACATTCTAGGTAGAGTTCTCTTCACTCTAAATGATGCAACCTGAAAGGATGTGAACAGCAAAGAAGATTAGGCAGAATACAGTATGTGAACTGACACTATAATTTCAAGTGCAAACAAAAAGCCCAATTCCACAACTATTTGTGGCATTATGATGAAAATTATCATCAGTTTATATGTGTAGTTTATTGTACTGATGGGCTTCTATTTCCTACAATATACCACCTGCGTATACCACAGAGAAAACAAGTGATCCTCACCTTGGTATTACTGTTAGAGAGTTTTATATCATTCTTTTCCATGCATTTTCTGGGCACTGCAATAAATTTCTAGGACATAGAGGAAACAATTCAACATTTGTTGCATGGCTTCATTTACTTTTGCAGGCAACTTTAGATCATTACCGATTTGGTAAATTACCTTTTCAGTGTCCAAGAAGCTATAATCCCAGTCAATACATTTACTGTGCTCACTTAGCGGATCCTACATATAGAATTAACTGTCATTTTAATTATATGAAATGGTTCAAAAGTACATGATAATTGTAAAGACTGTCAACAATATAAAAATACAGAAACAAGAGGGGGAAGCTGTGTTACCGTCTCAGCAGTGACACGTAATGCCGGTTTTGGAGAACTGTGGAAAGTGCCACTATGCTTCCCTGAGTTATCCTGCACAAAAGGGACAGTCATTGTGAATAGCAGATGACTAAGCAATTACATATATTCTATTGTATACAATATAAAGGACAATGATAAGCACCTTTAAGTTTTTGAAAGAGATATATAAAAGATCATCATTACTGGCCAGCAGTTTAATGTGTAATGGTGGGCTGTCCTACAAGAAGAAAGCTTGTTACTACTGTGCATTATCATCTGGAAGGTAGGGGTACCAAAGCAAAAAATACACACTAACTATAAAGAAAATAGACATTAATTTGCTAATTATTTTGTTGTTGTGAAATATACCTCTCCAGACATATCCTCAGCTCCTCTAGGAAATGTTTGGAGAAAATTACACAGGGAATTTCCCTCCTAAAGAAATTAACCTGAGAATTAGAATTGCATTTTGTTTGACTTTGAATTCATGATATATGGCCAATGTGATTGGTCCCACTGAACCTCAGTGACATTGCGGTTTACAAGACTCTCACTGGCTGAAAAATCCTCATTTTTTAATGATGTTTCTACCTGTAAATGGACAGTAAATCTTCATAGTATACAAAGCTAATTATATAATAATTTAGACCGTATTGCTGTATAAATGTAAACTTTCAGACATTCATATAAGAATAAATGACTGCATGAACAAGGCTGTAGCTTTTTCCACACCTTGGTGTTGTTGTTTTCTGTTTGGTTGAGATTGCCGGCTGAGAGTTCTCCATGTTGTAATGATAGTTCTTTCTGTCAAGAAATAAAGAGGAAGGAAACCCCAGACATGGTATGTGTGAGCTAAACCAACATTGCGGGTAGCAGTATTCTGTGTAATGTGTAACATCAAAGCATGATTGTTACAGATTGAACACAGATTGTGGACACAGGGTGGACCACCTGAGTTTTTGTGGTGTCCTTAGAGAAGCCTAATCCAAACCTATTGTGTACATTACAAAAGCTGTGATTCACATTGGGTGTTCGGGTTAAGATGTCAAATTATGTAAAGTGTAATGTAATTACAACAGACCTCATTGCTGTGTTGGTTGGACAGACTGTCAGTGGTGGCAGTGAAGCAATCCTGGGGAAAACAGAAAGATAATCGCTGAAAAGCTTGCATTATCTTCCATATCAGATCATAATCAATAGCTCAAAGTGTATATGCAACTCTACAGGCAAAAATCTCATTTGATAATAGGATTCCTATCCTGAGTATTTGGATGATGTATGAGCAAATTCACTGAGGAAGTCTCTTGCCTCCCCTAGTGGTAAAAGAGGATACACTTTCATGGCCTAACAGTAGCTGTGTGATGTAATGTATTTAAAAAAATGTGTCTGCAATGCATGAGACACAATGGTTGCAAAAAGTTTTTGGACACCTGAACCAAACTTACAAATACATAAATGTGACTGTTAGACAATGGATTTTAGCAACATTCTGATACCTCAATGATGTTCAATTTCATGGTCAGGCCATTTACTTAAATACACTTCAAATGCATTATTTCAACTAGCATCTGTAAATCACCAGACTGTATAAAATAGCTTCAAGTGTCTGTCATCAATAAACACATGTTCTACCTCTTGTGTAGGAAGACTTGTCAACTTTTTAGGAGTTCTTTTAAACATCTGGCTGAAAACAGCAGCTTTCTCCTGACACATAAAGAAAATGTACATTCTACTAACATTTTCATTGTAAAAGAGAAACATTAAAAACAATGAACTGGATATAAATATACACCATGTATGCTTAAAGTCAAGAATATCATTTGATGACCTTCGGGTTGTTGTTGTCTGGTTGTTGATCATTGAGAGCCGAGAACTCACTCTCAGTTAGCATGTTCTGGGAAAAGATGTTAACTGATTATTCTCAGAAAAATACCATTGCTATATTTATTTAATCTACATACAACAATAATAAATCAGAATCTTCCTTTTTTGCAGTCAGTCTATATTCCAAAATGTTACCAAAAAAAAGCACTCTCAAAATGGTATTCTGAGAAATCAAACTATAACATCAACTCTAAAGGTAGAACATACAATTAGAAACTGAGCATAATGTTGCTGTTCTCTAACAGACCGTCATTATGGCCAGTGATTCCACCATGCACAATATTCTCATCCTAGAGAACAAAAAATGGTCAACTAACCATTGCAAATGAAAGCACAGGTATTACAGAGAGTCAGGCTACATCAAACTAATTACCCTAGCGTGAATGCTTGCAGTTCCTACACCCTTAAACATGTACCGTCTCGCCTCAGATGAGTGCTCAGATGAGTGGACATTGAATCTGCTTTCTCCTTTAGCACAAGCAGAGACAAAAACACACAGCAATACATAAAGTTATATATGTGGCTGCAAAAAAAATTATTTGAGTATTTAACTGTGACACATTGCTCACCTGAATAATATTCCTCTGAATCATGTCACTGTGTGTCAACTTCACATATATAGGAATATTCACTATTACATACAACTCAGTTTGTGTCATCCTTTTTAAAATATTGTGGTTTAAAATGAACATGAAGGCACAACGCTTCTGATTTAAGTATTTTCTGAACAGATAATCTAATTTTGTCCTGAAAAGTAATACTATTTAGAATAATTCTTTAATATTGTGCCAGATTTTGTTTTGCAACATACAGTCTGTTCATTATCTCACATTCACACTTAAACTGATCAAATGGGGATTCAGCTCAAGACATGGTTTAAGTGGTTCTACTTCCTTGTTCATATAAATCTATATTTAATCTATATGATCTTTAATGCTGCTTTTTCTTTCCTTTTTATTCACTGTAAAAAAAAAAACGAATGTTCTTAATTGATCGTAATTGTACTTTTTTTAACTCTCTTTCTCTCTTCTTGGACACTGAAATATCATTGTGTATAGATGTACTATACAAATAAACTTGCCTTGCCTTTTCATGTCACAATTAAATGTAGGGTAAATTATTATTTTTTATTTTATTTTATTTAATTTATACAATTATTAATATTTCTTCAAATTAAATAGCCAAATATTTAAATAAATTATTTTAGCATTGTCACCATGGAACTATTATTTATTTTTTCATGTGACTGCTTTCTTACCTCATTTTAGCGTAGGGGAGGTCTGATCTTCTGCTTCAGTTTTCCCTCTGTAGTCTGATTAACCATTGCACTTCTCCATTTCTAACTATTAAAAAAAAAACAAGTTTGCACAATGTATCATATGGGAACCAAAATTATGAATATTGAAGCGTTTCACACGCAACACAGCGCCGGAGAGTAGCCTACTGTAAAACAATCTTAAAAGCGACAAACACTGACATCATTCATGATCACAAACAACTGCAAACATTATCACCAGTGTCAACGCCTCGGGCTCACGACGCTTCGTTAGTTATTTTGCTAGGATGCACTTTGGTTTGGTCACTTTTTATGCTTTTTTTTTAAGCAACAATGTAGAATTCTTTTTCGATACTGACATTCTATTGTTAATGTGGATTTTTCCAATCTGAGGAAAAGCGTCTGATCTAGTGTGGCACATTGCGCGTGCGAGCCAAACAGGAAGCCACTTGACTTCACCGAAACTTGACTCTACAGTTTATTTGATAAACATACAGCATTGGCAATTGCGACGATATTTCTCCGTACTGTTTTGCCTACCTTGTGTTCCCATGCGTACAGCTAAAGAGAAATGGTCTGTCAAAACTTGTCAAGCTCCGCCCTGTGTTGAGTAATAATAGAATCACAGCGAGACGGTTTAACAGGGTGTCAGTATGACTCCAGTCTCTTTACATCCAGTAGAAAAAGAAGAAAAAAAAAAGAGAGTAAAAACCCACCAAAAATGTATGGGTTTCTTCAGACCAGGTTTATTATAACAAATTTCAACTTTTTTGTTATATGTAGGTCACATTAAAATTTAAATACAAAAGGAAATGTTACAATATTTATTGTGTGAAAATTCATTATATGAATTTTAAGACGCACAGGCTATCAAAAGGCTGAAAGCAAAAGACAGATTAGACAGATGACAAATATACAAGCAGATAAATGTTATAAATAATTAAATAACATGTTTTTTTTTATCAGGAGAAAATATTTACATACATATGTGTTCAGGACCATATAGGTTCATATTCTTTTAGACTTATAAAAGCATACATTATAGCAGTGGATATAAAGCCATAAAAACAAGTTAAGATTCCAAATGTTCTTTGTTGTCTAGTAAGGAAAGCCAGTGTTGTAGTTATATAACAATATAATTTGTGAACATCTAGTGTGAAGATATTAATGAACCCAAAGGAGTGTTTATAGAAGTTTGTCTTCTTTCAGAGTGGTGGTCAGCTGCAACTCATTTCGGATGCTGTTAAGTTCCACCAAGCCCTCTTGTAGCTGGTCTGCCACCTCTCTGATTTTCACAGCAAATTCTGACTTTGCACCATTTTTAAGCTCATGAGAGTCTTTGGCCACAAAGTAGATGTCCATACCAACAAAAAGCCCAGTCAAAACCCCTGTGGATATACTAGCAATCTGCACAGCACGGGCTGCAGTGGTTCCCGCTACATTGGCTATCTGCATCACACGCATAATCTCATTGGCGTTAGTTAGAATAGCCTTGCCAGCCATGGCACCATCCTCATAGATATTGTCGAAACAAGGGAAGTCTCGATTGTAGTCATGCTTCTTCATCTTATTCAGGTTGAACTTGCGTAAGTTTGTAATGCCTTGCTTGATGAACTTCATGCTTTTGTTAAGGTCTCCCATCTTTGCCTGGTAGTCTTCCACAATGCGCTCCACCTTCTTGCGGTCCATTGAGTTGTTGACGGTACTAGATATCCCAGCAGACGCAGAGGTAAGCCCGCCTGCCATGGCAACACCAAGGCCAACCGCAGTGACAATCAGAGAGGTTCCCATGGTGAAAGGTGCCAAGATGAGGCCGGTTATGGTAGCAACACCTCCCACAGCGCTGGTGGAGCCACCGGTGATCTGAGCGATTTTAGTCTTCTTGTTGAATCTGTCCAGGCCATCGGCAATGGCATGCAGGTCAATCACATGCTGCCATAGTCCTTCTGCTCTCTCTGAGAAAAGTTTATTAAACACGCAAATGCCTTTTTGCACCTTCTCAGCAGTTACAGCAAAAGCCCTGAGAAAAAGGCCAATGATCAGTCAAATTCTCTTTATTTCCATGTCACACACACACACACATATACACAGAATGAATTGGGACTTACTTGGCTTCCTCTTTCTCTGTCATGTTGTCACTTTTGGGCATGTCCTCCCATTCTGAATTGGAAAAAACAAAATGGGAGGACAATAGCTATGAATATCAAGTCACGATTAGAATGGGCCATATGTTCAAACTTGGTTATGTTAATGTTAGTTTGTCTAAACGTTAAATGATGGGAGGTAGGGGCTTATTTCTGAAAGTGGACAAACAGTCACGCCAACATGATAACATGATAAACTCACGTTCCACAGTGTTCCACCAATCCATGAGGCCACCAAGATCCTGTGACAGATACATTTATGATAACTAAAAAATTGTCTATTTTAGAAAACAAAGTCAAGGATTTATATTTAATGAACCAAACCTCCTCATCCTCTTTCTCATTTTCACTTAAACGGAACTCATCTAGCCATTCCATGAGGGACTTCTTGTGTCCTTTAGTCTGATTTAAAAACAAAAAAGAAAGTAATGTCAGGTTATTCTACAAGCAGAGATTGGACAATAATGTGTAAAAGAGAACTTAACGGGAGAATTCCAATGCAGAAACACACAGAAATTGCAGAAGTTGCGAGTCAAATAGGAAGGTAGTTTGTTCATGTGGTTTTGTTTTTGTCACAGGTTGCAAAAAAGCACTATTTCTTGTGGCTGGTGCAATAAAACATAGGCGGCAAATTAGATAGATACATTTTCCCTCCTAAACTAATAGTAATACAAAACTAATTTATTGTCACCTGACCTGTAGCATAAAACAGTTTATGAAGGTGGGGGTTTTATATTTAGGATACCACAACAGTCTCTCAGTTCTCATTCTTTGCCATATTGTGTCTTGTTTTCAGTGTCACAAGTTTTATTTTGATTAAAAGAACTGCTAGGACATTTCAGCACCTCTGCAAGGTCACTGCCACTGCCATTGCCTCCTCCTCCATTTTGGTTTCCATTCTTTTTCTGCGTTGTTTTGTTCTGTAATAACAGCACATGATTTCACTGAATAAAAACTGTGAGCATGTAAAAACGTAAGAAGGAAAAATACTTGTTTACCTTTGGTACAACCTGGGGCATAAATGGATTTTTGAGTTTCTTCTTTTGTCCTTTTTGCTGTGAAAATGTCATATGATATAAAGCTGTTCAACTGGGATGAAGTCCAGATCACCTGTTTTGGTTCTCTGGAAAAATGCACTGCTAAGGGCATCAGTATTCACTTAAAATGATAAGATGGGTGCAATTACTTTTGTATTTTCCTCTTCTCCAGGTGTCTTAACCACTGTGTCAGGAATCTTTTCCAGGACCTCATTGCTATCGCCCTGCAATGATGAGTAGAATGCATATAACCCTATTCCTATGATTCAGATATGACTTTAAAAAGTGTGTGTTTTTAAATGTGTTTGGCATATAATCTATGTTGAAGAAAAAAGTAAAAGAGAATACAGAACCTAAATTATGAGAAACTTTAGGTAACCTGTCATGGTTGCCAGTCAAAATAGCACCAATATCTGCATTCATGCTTTAGACATGCTTTGTTATTGATTTACATAATTCAACCTGTCTAGATGATATTGCACAACGATTTCAGTCATATTTCACCTGGCATTCTGATGTGCAAGTATGTGCTTGTCTTTTATGTTTGGTTATAGCGATTTAGGCAGGGCCAATAAAAACCGAAAAGTATTGCTGAAAAAGCCCAAAGGCATGTTCATATAACAGCTTCCATACCAAGTTGGACTTGCACATGATACCTAGATGAACAGAAGCAACTTAACTAGTCTGTTTCAACATGTTTTCAATAAAGCTTATAGTTTAGGGGTGATGTTTATGCTGTGTGTGTGTGTGTGTGTGTGTGTGTGTGTGTGTGTGTGTGTGTGTGTGTGTGTGTGTGTGTGTGTGTGTGTGTGTGTGTGTGTGTGTGTATATATGCCAATTTTAATATTCAAACAATACAGGAATATCACCAGAATGAAATTGAAAAAATCATAATAATCATCATTTTTAATGATATTATAACTTAATATAATAATACTATACTATTTTAACAATAACATATTATAAAACAATAATACAATTAAAATAAGATAAATAAAAGTACCATCACATTTTGGTAGTCAAAGCAACAGCGCTTAACCGTTCCTCATATTATAAACCAGTGCGGAGATGAAAATTTATATTTACTTTCTTATGGGTTGGTTGGCTCTCAACATCAACCAGCTCCTCTGCATCTAAACCAGAACCCAAATCCTGGTATAAAAGAGAAAAGTGCATTGTTGACAATCATTTTATGAAAATGCCCTTGTCTTTTGAGATTCAATGGTTAAAGGCAGTCCTGATCCATCCAATTATGTGTGTAACAAATCTGAGCTGTAATTTAGCTTGCAAATAATTAACAAAACTGGGTTACATCTTTAAAAAGTATGCCCACCTGCATGGATATTGACTGTTTAACGTCAGGTTTATCAGTGGGCTCCAAGAACTGTTGTGTTTTTTCCATGTCCTGCAGGGGAAGCAGATGTCTTCCTATTACAACATGTTTTATCACCTATCAGAAATAGACTAGTGACATTACAAAAAAGATAAAGTCTGCGAAACAGTTAGTAAGGTTTAACTTAGAATACATGGAGCATAGAATACCTAGAAAGGTGAAAGAAAGTGAGAGGGACAGAGTGAAATATAGGAGTATCAAGGCAGACAAGGACTTACTTCAGCAGTGGAGGGCTGGCCACAGTTGTCATCGATTTTAAAAAGTTCTCTGTCCATTATAAGAATGTCCTAATGGAGGACCAAGAAACAGATAAAAGGACTAAGAGACAGAAGAGTATAGGACTATTAAACACTCATGATGTTGCGGTCAGACCAAACATCACATGCTGAAGGTTCACTTTGAATTGTGAGGTCATATTGAGACAGAGAAAGAAAGGCGTTTTTGTTGAAGAATGACCTGAATAACACTGAATGATATAAGGCAAAGCAGACCCCAGATCAGCAACATCTACAAATACCAAGGTAAAACATAAATATAAAAAAAAATAGAGGGGTGACAGCTCAGTTCAAGGGCATTTTAGAAATTAAATCAAAGTAACGGTTGCGGTAGTCTCCTCGAAGTCTGGGGTAAGTCAACAATCCACAGGCTGAGTCATGTCAAATCACGGGATTTATAACAAATAAACGCATCCATGCCTCTCTCGGTCGTTTCCTGGACATGGCAGTGCTTTCCCGACATATTAAAGTTTGCAGTTCTTTTACAACACTGCAACAACAACAAAAAGTCGTTAAAGTTAGAGCAAGACATGCTCAACTTAACGTTACCGCACAGGCTTAAACCGCACACTTCCCTGAGGAAAAAAGTTGAGTAGGCTAGGCCTATCGAGAAGAAAAATAAACCGGTGATGAAATGAAAGACAACTGTGTACCTTAAATTGTTTCCATGTTATTTTCTTTTGCCGTGCAGTGGTTGCCTCGCAGTGTGAAGTATCGAAATGTTATTAACTCCGCCCTTTCTTGCTGTGTTTGTTGCCTCCGTTTTGTAAATCCACGGACGCCAGTCAGGTGGTGCTATTCAGCAGAACAGGGGGCTGGGGGCCGCTGGGCTTGAGGTTTCTACACTACAAATGACCTCAACTAACACCATTGGGGAGTAGCACAAAATACACAAACATTTCAATAGGCCTATGCTTGATGTTCATAGAACAATTAATATGCAACATGCCTAGCATATAGTCAAAGTTTAGATGTAGGCTAATATCAAATAGTCGTTATAATACAATAAAATATAGGATGTGCTGTCTCTCAGATCAAACCCCTTAAATAACACTGAGCAATAAAGCCAGAGATAGTAATGAAATGTATTATCATATCTATGTCCTCTTAAATTCAATGAATTAATTAATCTGAGTAAAATACACTTAACAATCAAGTGAAATCACTATCAACAATATATTATATTAAGCATAAATATTAAGCATAAATTATATTAAGAGATTAATGTTTTAAGTATAATTTTTTTGTAGAAATATTAAATTATTGGAAAAATGAAATTACTATGAAAGTAGGTCTACACCCGCCAGTAGCTATAGGTGGCGGCAAATTATTGAGTTGAATCAACAGATTTGTTTAACCCTCTGATTCTCTTCATTTGGGCCGACATTAGTTATCTTCGGGGTCCCCAGACAATAACATTTAATTTTGTAACAGAATAATAGTTGTTTTTTGGTTTGTTTGCTTTTTAAATGGAATTTTACTCTGTTTATTAATGTTTTTACTCAACATTTGTGCAGTTTTTGGAGGATTTATGATAACTTTTAATTGTCTATAAATAAATAAATACATATTTATTTAAATAGGCTTTTTACACACAAAAACCCCCCAGCATTTTATGTAAAATTCATTTTATAAAAGACCCAGATTTCTAACTTTCATTCATGGAGATAACATGGATAATTTTACATGGTTTAATGTAAGATTTTTGGCCATTTTTTGGAAAATGCAGTTAAAAAAAAAAATCACTTTAACCTAGATGGCTTTATTTTTATATTTTATTACGGCTGTAATGAACAGGCTGCAATGTCAAGATTGCATAGAGCTCCACTATATGCTATTTGCTATTTGACTAACCAAAATATATATTTTCACAAGTTTTTCCAGTTGGATTCATATCTAAATATTATAAAATCACAATTATAACAACAAAAGAAAAACTTTTTGTCAAAGTTTAACATTTTTTGTACTGACAAAAAAAATTTTTTTTGTTTTTTTGTAGATCTAGACAATGTTTAGTTTTAAGTTGTCATATTGATATATATTTTTTATAAGTTTCCATTTTGTATTGATTTGAGAAAATATAATCCAATATTACAGTGTTTGTCAGCTGTCACCCTGTAAATTCCATGACAGACACCAATTATTGCTTCAAAATGTAGTTTTTGCAGTCCAAAGTCTGTTTAAACAGTTACACAAGTGGTGGTCTTTAAAAGAATGTTATTCAGTTGATACATCTAACAGACAGAACAATAAATAATGTTGATTTTTATAATAGTTTTAATGGTCAATGTGTGGGCTATACCAGCAGATTATATATTTTCACCAAACATAAACATCCTTGAAGAACTGGGAAAGATGGGAGCAAGGATGAAATATATGGAGAAGGAAATGGAGCAACTAAGAACAGAAAACACAGGTAATATGACTTGAAAGAAGGTACTAAACGAAAGTACTGTAAAATGTTATTATTATCATTATTTATGAAGCACAACCAAAACAGTGCACCTTTAAGGTCAACAAGAAATAGCACTGCAAAGATTAAATGAAAAGATACTTAAGGGTTTTTCTTTTTGCTTGCTTGATAATTTTATTCTCATCCCTTTTTTGCAGAACGTGTGAAAGTAGCCTTTTCAGCCTCACTGTCAGCTTCAACGGATGTCAAATATATTGGCCCTCATGTAGAAGCAACCAATCTTGTGTATGAAAATGCATTTACTAACATTGGAAATGCTTATGACATCAATACAGGTATCATAACAATCGCACAAAGAAATTCTTAACACAATGCTTTAACAGTTTTATCATGTCATTTGTTATTTAAGAATCTAAGTTTGCCATTATCAACAGGAATATTCACTGCACCAGTAAAAGGAGTTTATTTCTTCAACTTTGTGGTCTTCAATCCTTATGCCATATCGTCCGGTGTGAGACTCCTAAAGAACGGCAATTTTGTGGTTGCAGCATCAGATAACCCTCCCGGGCAAGACACAGAGGACACTGCGTGCAACTCTGTCACTCTTCTGTTGGAACAAGGGGACCGGATACTTCTTCAGCTCTTACAGAACTGTCGTATCTACACAGATATGTGGAAACGAAACACCTTCAGTGGACACCTTCTTTTTACCATGTAAAGTTATTGCCCGTGTAATTTAGCTCAAATGCAGTGTTTTATTTAGATACAAAAAAAAAAGTAAAAAATCAAATTTTCTTGAAGCTGTCAACATGCACTTGGCAGGACAAAAATCGTCTTCAGACAGGTTTTAAAATAGCTTACAAAAATCCTTCAAATGTAGCGCAATTTACACACTTGATGTTGTTTGTTTGTTTGTTTATTATTCATTAATATTAAATATAAATCACATTATTCATGAATAAAGAAATATATTGTAAAGACACCAGGAAAATAACGAACGAGCAAAAATCTCACAAAAGGAAAAAAAAAGTATCCTTCATAACCCTTTCACACAAAGAGGTCAGATGACATTCAAAAAGCATTTTCTTGCGCATGCATGATTTAATGGCATAGTTGCACATCAACCAACCACTACAGTGTCATAGTCTGAATTGGGTTTCCACAGAGTTGTACCTTCACCGGTTGTAGAGATTTTTGATGGAATCACATCCTCATGTTCTGATCAAATGACATTAAACATGTATGAAGTTCTTCTCTGTCTGCTGGTCGAACGGTAACAAACTCAATTGCGTTTGCAATAGTTGAAGCTGTTTTATATTTATTGTATTTTATAGTTTTCACTTGATTATTTATTTTATTCATTGGTTTGTTAAATACACACAGTATTACTGTGCTGCTATCCCAGGTGGAAAAAAAGTATACTTACTGTATTTGAAATATATTCCATTTGTCAATAGTACATTGCAAATATACTAACAAAAAATGTACTATCTTGAAATATATTAAAATTATATTAGCATGATGCTTTTTACCTATTTTTACAATACAACTTTTAACACACTTTAAAATAATTGTACTTTAGTATATTTTGTAAAAGTATATTGAAAAACAACCATACTTTTAACATATTTCTAAAAGGTGCACTATAAGTATTGGTTAAAAATATATGCTTTGTTACACTTTTAAGAAATATGCTAAACACAAGCATACTTTTAATATATTTTTAAAAAGTGCATTATAAGTACTTTGGTAATAATAATATACTTAGTTACATTTTTAAGAAATATGCTAAACACAAACATACTTTTAGTGAAGATTTAGTGCATTTAAAGAAAACATACTTTTGTTGCTCTTACTTACAATACATTTTTGGAGTACTTTGTGTAAGAACATAGCAAAATGATTAAGCTTTTAGTGGGTTTAAAATATATGAACTTTATAAACACTTAGGCCTACTGCAATATATTTTAAATATGTATGTATTTATCATTTTAATATTTTAAAAATATATATATATTTACAATGTACCAACTTATAATGTATTAGAAACATTTGTCAACTATTATTAAGCATTGCAATAAGCATACCTACAATTAATGTTGTTCACTTTTACTTGTTTGTAGGCTACTTGTAAAATTCTTCTTAAAAGGCTGTTGTCCACTGCATGCTACGTTTGTATTACTAAAATTCCCACAAGGATTTCAACATCATATTATTTGAAATTGATCATAGATACATTTTCCAGAGCTGTTAAAAAAAGTTTGTACTTGTTTAAATTCAAACAATAGCATAATACACGTGACTAGTCCTGATTGGTTCCAGAGCCGTTAAATGGTTGTGATTGGTTCTTATGATAATGAGCTGGCCTCGCACGTCACTCAGAGCCTCCGTTAATCAGAATATATGATGCTGTGCGTGGATGTTACTTGAATGTGATTAGATTTAGAATCCTAAATTTAAACTGTTAAATATATATAGAGCGATCTTGTCTCTTTAGAGGACTAGGAGGAAACCACGCGATTCATATGGATTAGGTGATATTTTTTGTGATTAACTTTTTGAAACGTAGCGTTTTGAGAAAACATATTGTTGATTTTATCCAGCTTCTTCAAGTTTGCATGACGTGTGATATTTGGAACCTCATTATGTTGTGATTCTAGGTAAGATTTGTATTACATTAACGTTACTTGTCTTTGCCAGTAGTATTTTTGACACAAAGTGTAACAGCACGTCTTTTTCAGTTCAGCTACATTCAATTTGACCAATCAGAGCCAAAGTCGAGCAGACTCGAAGAGATGAAGATGCTGCCTCAGAAGTTACTGGTAAGTTTTAGTTGCTGTTTGCATAAATAAAAAGCTCACTGTTTAGTTTTTTTAATCTTAATAAATCTTTTAAAAATCTATGTGGAGACATTTGTTTGTCTTAACAAATATAAAACATTGTCCTATGCATCTGCAAAAAAACAAAAACAAACATAATTAGTCATCATAACATGTACAACATTGCATTAACATTTTTATTTTCAAAATGAAGCTGTGTATTTCTGATTTCCTGAAAAATTGGGATTCATTATGCAAATGATCTTTCTTTGAAAAGTTTGGGGGAAAAATACATGTTATGAACAAAGTTACTTTGTCTTGAGCTGACCAATAATGGTAGTGTGTGTTGATTGGCGTTTAGAGTAGTTCAAGCTTGACAACCTTATTGCGTATGTATGCATGTATAATTCTCTTTTTTTTTTCATATTAATATGTTATTTTTCAGACAGCTGCTATAGAAGAAAAACAGAAATCTGAGTGCAGAGACAAGCGAAGAAGAGAGTAGTAAGTATGGTTTGATCTCATATCACCTCTGTTATAGAGATTTTTGAATCGGGCCTATTGAACGGTGATCGACAGTTAGGAAAATTTTAGCAACTAACTAATTATATTATATTATACCATTTCAGGTGTCTAATTTGTGCTGCCTTTGAGTCATTCATGTAAAAATCTGTTTATTTAATTGTTTTGTTTTTTAGTAAAGTCACTTGTCCTAGTTGTCCTGGCATACAATATTTTGAACAATTTCTAATTTCCTTAAATCTTTAGATCTTTCTTTACAATAGACAGGTTCATGCGAAATATCCTAGGTTTTAAATAAACCACAATTATCAATATAAAACATATCCTCTAATACTCACAGGTTGCTTTATTGCTGCAAATAACTATATCAGTAACTTTTTGATTGAACTTTGCTCACTGTAAGTTGTGTTGGGCTTCTTCTAATCTCATGTTCAGTGTAACTCATAGAGTGCTGTACAGAGATGACAGACAAGAGGATAAAGCTTGATGAGGAGGATATAGCCAAAGCTTTTAAAGGTAAACGAGAAGTCAATGGAATTCTATGCAAATTATTATACATATATTCAAACATGGATACAAAAATGTTAATCATTGGTTAATGTTATATTAATTCTTCTTCCCTTTCAAAGATCTTCTGATAAAGCAGTCTTCAAATACTACAAGCCCCAGTTGCAGAAAATGAGTCGAACTCAAAGAAGTGATCGTCCACTTGAAGATGAAGATGTGACGTTTAAACTCTTCTGTTTCTTTGGTTCAGCCATTTGTAGGCCTAAGTTTGTAAATGCATTATTCACTTCTGCACATTATTTTTTTTTAAACTTATTTTTATTTTTTCAGGAAATTGCATTGTGATGCTTATTTAGTGATGTAAAATTCATAGTGTACTTTTCAGTAATACATGTATAACTGAAATGTTCTACACAAAAATTATAAATATAGCTCTGCCATAGCATTTCACTGATCTTTTTAATTTACTTTTATTCCTTTTTTTTACTCTTATGTAATTTACACAAGATACTATATTAAAGTTTTCTTGATTTTCAAAGTCTGTGTATGTCTTAATGTTTATATTTAATTATTTTTGCACTTTTAATATACCGTTTTAGATACTGAATAAAACAGCTTTATATTAAGCTATTAGTGTAATGCTAATACACTTTTAATGCTGTTTAAATGTTCAATTATGCTTCACATTCATATTATAACTAGTTTAAGACGTATGAACTGCAAAGAAATACACTTAAATGTACTGGAAGTGGTTCCATTTTAGCATAATTTAGTATATTAAAATATAGTACAAATATGTTTCTAAGACAGTCATAATGAATTTGTAATGTACTTGTAACACAAATAAAGTACACTTTAAGCATGTAATTAGTCCCTACACAGGCATATACTTAAAGTATACAAAATATACTTTAAGTTGTTCCACTTTAGCACATAAAAGTACACTAAATACACTTCAAGTTGAGCTTTTCTACAATTTAATTACTACTAAAATATATTTAGTACAAAATTAGTTGTTCCAAAATAGCATGCTTCAAGTTAACTAATCATGAACACACTTGAAGTATAATGATGATTAGTGTGGGTTCAAGTACACAAAAGTATGCAAAATTTTAGTACACTTAGCACATTTATTTTTCACCTGGGATTACTGTGTTGTGTTTCATACAGTTTCTCTTCAATTAAAAACGATCCACTCAAGTGGACATCTGAAAATCTAAAATATGTGTAAAAAAAGTTTGCATGTTTTTCATGCAATAAAAACAAATAGTAAAACAAATCTGACTGTGGTTAGTATAATTGATGCATGAAAGGATAAAACATGATCAAACAAAACAATGTACAGTGGTTACTTACTACCACCTTCACAAGCTTTTAAATTGCCATTTTGTATTGATATGGGGAAATATAATTCAGCATTATCACAGTGTGTTTGTCACTCTGGAAAATCCATGGCATACACCAATTATTGCTTCAAAAGGCAGTCCAAAGTCCTTTGGTCTGTTCAAACAATTACACAAGTTGTGGTCTTTAAGGCAAGTGAATGTTATTCAGTTAGAACATCACTAGTAACAGACAGAACAATAAAGAATGTTGATTTTTATAACAGTTTTAATGGTCAATGTGTGGGCTATACCAGCAGATGATATATTTTCACCAAACATAAATATCCTTGAAGAACTGGGAAAGATCAAGATCATGGAAACAAGACTGGAATATATGGAGAAGGAAATGGAGCGACTAAGAACAGAAAACACAGGTAATGTGACACTGCTTAAGAATGTGACACTGCTTTAAAATTTGATTATTGATCAATGTTTATTATTTTAGCTCAAGGTAAGGAACTGGACACATTGCGTGAAACAACAAATGACGTAAAGACCAAAATGGATGATCTGATAAAACAAAATGAAGGTAATATAACTAAATTACAATTTTGTTTATTAAATATTATACAAGACTCATAAATGTTTTAGCATTAGCAAATAATTACAGGGCTGCTGAACTATAGCCACAAAAATTCATATATTTAAATGTTGAATACATTTATTTCTCAATGTTGAACTTTGTGATTTATATTTAAAAAAATAATCGAAGCTTTGTAATCATAAGGTAAAGCCGTTTATAAAGAATCTCAGTTAAATACTTTCTTTATCAGTAAACCTTAAAAATGAATGTAATTAAATACTTTTTTAATGATGCAACCTATTTTACATATTATGTCTTAGTTTCAAAAGTGGCTTTCTCAGTTTCTCTGTCGTCCTCTAATGGGCCGCTCACCAGTTTACACACCCTGATTTACAAACACATCTTCCTCAATACTGGAGATGCTTATGATGCAAATACAGGTACAGTAAATCACATACTGTGAATGTGACTTTATTAATCCTGACTGATTTATGTAATTTTTGTCTGATACAGGAATCTTTACAGCACCCATGAAGGGAGTGTATGTATTCAGGCTTTTCTCTAAGGCCAACGGAAGTTCAGATAAAGCAGTTGTCGCAGGCCTGTTTAAAAACGGCCAGCATGAAATCTCAACATATGCACGTCAAAATGGTGGTTTTATCGGCTCTTCAAATGGAGTTTCTCTGCTGCTGGAAATTGGGGATAAAATATATGTAAATCTTTATCCTGGATATTGGATTTTTGACAATGAACACCATCACAGCACCTTTAGTGGACATCTGCTTTTCCCCATGTGATCAGAACCTACATAGAACATCTTTGGACATCAAGACTGTAGATGTTCCATTCACATTATTTATTATTTTCTGTCTGTAAGACTAGTGAATGAATTTGATACAATTTTCAGTAAATTTTATACTAACTTGTACATGAAATGTATCAGGACCTATAAAGTAAGTAGGCCTATTGTTAAAGGCCCTATTTGACTCACATGTGTGTCAAATGTCAATGTGTAAAATATAATCCATAAAACAATTTGATCAAAATAGTAAACTTTGAGTGTCACATTATTTCATAATCTAATGCCCTTTAACTGTTTTCTGGAGTCTTTTCTTTAAGTGAAGTGTTGAGCAGGACTAGTATGGTAACCCATATTTGAAATTTGTCCTCTGCATTTAACCCATCCAGTAGTGCACACACACACACACACACACACACACACACACACACACACACACACAAGTGGGCAGTCATTTATCATGGCGGCCAGGGAACAATTGGGGTGCCTCGCTCAAGGGCACCTCAGTCGGTTCTTGAAGGTATTGACAATCAGATCTGCAACCTTCGGGATATACGTCTGACTCTAACCATTAATGCAAGAGCAGAACAATATGGAAAAGAAGGATTGGGCAAAATAATGCTTAATTAAATAAAGCACAGTATATAAATGGGTAAATCTTACAAGTGAGTCCAATTAAAAAATTTTGTGCTTTGTAACACATTTTGCAAGTGGCTTTCTCAGTTTCTCTGTCGTTCTCTAATGGGCCGCACAACAGTTTACACATCCTGATTTGCAAACACATCTTCCTCAATTTTGGAGATGCTGATGTAAATACAGGTAAAATCACTTCATATACTGTGAATGTGACTATTTTACAAACCTTTAAAATGAAATGGATTGGGGTCTGATACAGGAATCTTTACAGCACCTATAAAGGCTTTTCTCTAAGGCCTGGAGGTTGAAATAAAACGATTTCCACAGGCCTGTTAAGGAATGACCTACATGCAATTTCTACATTTGCACAACAAGATTATGGTTTAATTGGCTCTTCAAATGGTGTTTTGCTCCTGTTGTAAAAGGCGGGTGAAATTTATGTATTGGATTTTTGACAATTGAACACCATCACAGCACTTTTAATGGACGTCTGCTTTTCCCCATGTGATCAAAACATACCCAATGTTCACTCACAAGCATTTCTGTATATCAGAAGGCTTTAATCACAAAACAATCTTCAATGCCATAATATTGCCTTCCAGATTTAGGTTTCCACAGTGCACATAATCAAAATCTGTACCTTTTAATTTGCGTTATTAATCTATTTATTGTCTGTTATAGGAATGTTTTCAGCACCTATGAGGCAAATTTTATTTTTATTTTTTACACATTTGGAAATTAAAAAAGGCCTATATGGTAAAAGTATATACGTTTAATTTTCACTATGTATTGAAAATAACCTTGCACACGTTAAAAGTACATTTCTTGATTTGTATATTAAATTTTAGCATCAAGGCAAATGGTGGATGCATAAAATAAATATTGCCTCAAAATGTAGTTCTTGTAATCCAAAGTCAATTGGACAGTTTAAACTATTAAACAAGGTGGGATTACAAATTTAAGAATTAAGATCTGCTGATCCAACATCCTGACATAACATCACATGAAAAACTAAGGTGAACTTCACTGATTAGATTAAATAGAGTTTCCAGTGTGGGAGGTTTGTCAGTCTTGGATCTTCCTAATGAGAGACAACTGTGTGTGAATGTTTACATGTCTCTAGTTCCTGTGACCAGGTGCTTCTTAAACCATGTGGGTGTACAGTGTACCATTAGCTCATAGTCAGGGGTTATTTCCTGTTTAGTCTTTAGATGATTATGTTTCAGTGGTCAATTCTAGGCTGTGTGTAAGGTCAAAATCTTAAAGGACTGCCCACTGAATGCCTATAAAATACAATGTACATCAGACTTGAAGACTGCAGATACCAACAGCACATTCTCAAAGAATTCTGCTGAAGATACAACCGATCTGGTCTTCGCTTCTGAGTTTCCTAAAGAACAGTTCAGTTGATGCAGTATATTGCTAGTTACCGGGAACAAAATGTGGATTCTTGCAACAGTTGTAATGCTAAATGTGTGGGGCTATACCAGCAGACGATGTACTTTTTTCACCAAACATAAACCTCGTTGAAGAACTAGGGAAAATAATGACCATGGGAACAAGGATGGAGAAGGAAATGGAAAGACTAAGAACAGAGAACGAAGGTGTAGTATCCACATACATGACACAAGAATCTATACATTTCTTCAGCTTTTATTTACAGTTCATGTATGCACTGAACATCTGTTTGAATGATTATTATTTTAGAACAAGCAAAAGAACTGAAGATTTTGTATGAGACAACGATTGACACAAAGATCAAAATGGATGAACTAACGTTAATAAAGCAGAATCAAGGTTTGTAAATCAAAAGACACTTTCAAAAGGCTATAAACAGCCCCAGGAAAAAGAAGCTGATATAACTTTTCTATGCGGTCAAAAGTTTGTAAATAGTACGATTTTGTAATGTTTATTGAAAAAAAGCATCTTAAGCTCGCCAAGGCTGTATTTATTTGATCTAAAATACAGTAAAACCAGTAATATTTTGAAATATTATTACAGTTTAAAATGTTTTCGGTTCAAATAGAATTTAAAATGCAATATATTTCTGTGATATCACAGGTGAATTTTCAGCATCCTTGTGTACAGTATTTAGTGGCACATGATCCTTCAATATGCTGATTTTCTATTGGTGCTCAAATATTAATAATGGTTCTTATTTTTATTAATGATAAAAAAAAACATTTTTGCATGCTTAATATTTTTGTGGAAACCGTGATACATTTTTGTTTGGATTCTTTGATGAATAGAAAGGTAAAAAGAACAGCATTTATTTGAAATAGAAATAATTTGTAACAATATAAAATGTCTCTTTTGATCAATTTAATGCGTCCTTGCTGAATAAAAGTATTATTATTATTATTATTATTTCATATATTACTTATCCCAAACCTTATCATGGTTTGCCATCACAGGAATATATTACATTTAAAAAAAGAAAACAACTATTTTAAATTGTAAAAATGTTTTACAATATTACCGTTTTTACTGTATTTTGATAAAATAAATACAGCCTTGGTGAGCAGAAAAAAACTAAAAAAATCTAAACCCAAACCTCTTGAACTGTAGTGTAAATATAATGAAATAATTTGTACTCTAATGTATAAGTCTATGTTTTAGCTCCTAAAGTGGCTTTCTCAGCCTCTCTGTTGACCTCCTTTGGACCACAAAGCATTGGACCCTTTCATGATGATTTACACACCCTGATTTACAAACACATCTTCCTCAACACTGGCAATGCCTATGATGCAAATACAGGTGAATAAATTCATAATGTTAATATCTCTCTCTGTAATTTTTAATAATGCTCTCATTTCAATGTATCTAATGAACCTTTGTCCGATACAGGAATCTTCACAGCACCTGTGAGGGGAGTGTATGTATTCACGGTTTTCTCAAAGGCGCTTGGAAATCCACTGAAAGCCGTTACCGCAGGCCTGTTTAAAAATGACCAGCATATAATTTCTACACATGGACACCAAGAAGGTGGTTTTATCAGTTCTTCAAATGGAGTCTCTCTGCTGCTAGAAGAAGGGGATACAGTAAAAGTAAATCTCTATCCTGGCCAATGGATTTCTGACAATGGAGAACACCATCACAGCACATTCAGTGGACATCTGCTTTTCCCCATGTGATCTTGCAGACAGTTTATTCACCCAAAAAAGCTTTTCATACATCAAGGATGTACAATCCTTAAAAAAAAATCTATTTACTGAATATAACTAAATATTAAATCAAGTGGTTGTCATTTTCATATAATAAAAACAAATATTCTTCATATCATGGCTTAGTTTAAGGCAATAGTATCATTAGTGCAAAATGCTCCATGCATGTGAAGTAAATGAAAATGAGCAGAATGCAACATTACAACTGATTAAAGATTACGAATGTACCGACTATGAGGATATAAACCTTTCAAGGACAGGAAGTACAGCTGACCACGTGTATCTCCGCAAACTAATTCTTTGGGGTCACGGGGGTTCACCTCCAGGACCTTGACAGGGCCTCCACACACAAACATGCCAACCTGTGAAAGGCAGAAAATGAGTGGCAAACAGAAATGAAATGGAATATACACTGGCAGATATAGTGGAGGAGTGGAAGTGATTGCAAATCCACTCCTTCAATATAAGAACAAAATTTAAGAAATAATCAAAATACCTGTTTCTTAGTGTGTCTGTCCCATAGTTTGACGGATCTGTCATAAGATGCTGAGATGATGAGGCTCTCTGTAAGCCGCAGTACACTCACTTGATCTGTGTGTGCCTATAGAGACCAGTCAACAGCCACCCAATTAATCAGCAACCCATGCCTACATTACTTATCATCATTATATCTATCAAGAAAGCTAAAGGATACTTGCCGGTTTTCTTTCAGTCCAGGAGGACATATTAGGAGGCTGGTTGAACCACATGTTCCCTTTATAATCACCACACACAATAAAGTCTGTAAAAAAAACAACCAAATCAATCATCAAATCCCTTATCAGTCATGAACAGTTCACATAATGACCACAAAAAAGGTCAATGGGTCCTGGGTATGTAAGATTTTTGTAAGAAAATACATTCTTTTAACCCAGTTTATTATTCATTAACTACTATTTGTACAGCATTCATGGGTTTATTTTCCCCAAAATTGTAAACATTGAGCCTCCCAGGCACTATCAAAAAGATGAGCGCGGTCCGCTCAGATCTATAAGTCTCTGTCTAGCTCAACCTATAGCGAGAGTTTGGGCCTTGGCTACTGTTAGCCGTCAGAGACAGAGCACAATGGACACTTCAATATATAACATCATGCACCCGTTTGCAAAGACAAATGTACTATAATGTTATAAGGTTATAATGTTTACTTTGATGTGTCCAGTGTAAACAGCCTCAAATTGTTGTGAATATGTTTAATAGTAATTTATTCTCACAATAAAAGAGAGAAATGGACTTGAACAGATAGCTCTCTTCACATTTTACTGACTCTGACAAATTGATTCATTTGTGCAATACATTAAAGTGTAAGAACAAGTTTACCATTTTGCACTGCTGCAGCTGTGATCCAGGAGCTGATCCGCTCCGCCTTCCGGTTTGCAATTCGCAGCTGTTCAAGCTGTTCCTTGCTGGTATTCTCCTGCTGTTGCTCCTCCTCCTCCTCGCACTGCTCCATATACCTCTTCTCCTCCAGCTCCAAATCCTCAGCCCTCTTACCCACCGCATCGTAACAAAAGTTTAAGCAGAAAGGCTGATTTGGATTTATACACAACTGAAAGACAGACCGTTTCAGATCATTTAGTTTTCAGACAGTTTTTACAATGTCAGTGTAACATGATAATGATAGATGATGAACTTACAAGCAATCCAATGTACAATACACTCTTGTTCTGTCCCAACAGCAAAAAGCTCTTGTTATCATTTGGAAACAGGCCGATAGGACGTACCTCGTCTGTCCAGCTACAACAACACACAAGCACTTTTTATTATCAAATTAAGTAATGTTATCATTCACTGTGCATGTGCCACCTTGCACCGAAAAAGGCTTAACAGAAGAGTCCAGGATATCTTTTCTATGTGTAAAAATAATGTAGTGTTTATTTACGAATAAACTTCTTGGGTCGACGAGATCACATCGAAGACTGTTCCATTCACACCTACTGCTAACAGACAGCCACAGAAGAACAAAGAGCTCACAGGAATCTTCACTTTGTATGAAGACATCTTATCGAGTCTGGAAGAAAAATAAAATGTTGGCCATGTGATCCATGTAATCATGTGGTTCCTTATAACAAGTTGGCTCCTGCACTAAGCATTGTTTAATAGGCATTGAGAAAGGTCACGTGACCGAAATGTAGGACACTTTTTTCATTAATCTTGCAATTGTGTGTGTGTGTGTGTGTGTGTGTGTGTGTGTGGGGGGGGTTCTTCATTTGTTAGAGTGTGAAGGCTTTTTTGCAGTGCTTTTCTATTTACAAACTAAAATCCACACATAAAATTGTGTGAAATTGACAAAAATTGAATCAGCTACAGACAACCACTCAGGGTGAGGCGATCATTATATCATCCTTTTAGAAGAGCTTGGTTTTCTAAAAGTTTTGTACATTCACAATATTATTATGAATCACGTTATTGACATGTTCTTGGTTCAAAATGGCACATTTCTCTGAAAGGCAACAAGTTTGC
This sequence comes from Semotilus atromaculatus, assembly GCA_031834385.1. Taxonomy (NCBI): domain Eukaryota; kingdom Metazoa; phylum Chordata; class Actinopteri; order Cypriniformes; family Leuciscidae; genus Semotilus; species Semotilus atromaculatus. Next base: position 33,289,363 of record JAULUF010000044.1, on the reverse strand, counting down.
AAAACTGAAATTGAAATGTGAACACAAAAGTGAAGAGGGATAAAAGTTGATACCTCACAATGCACTTGGTGTCTTTCTCCAGTTTCCAGACAAATACAGAGCAGTCGGTGCAAGCCACAGCTAGCTGATCCTCTGGCATACCGGTGACTGCACATAAGCCGCCATCACTGACCTTAATGCAACACACACAGAGCCGTTCAATCAGAAATTTAGTTATTTTTACTAACTGATCAAATAAACTCAGTTCCCAACCCATGATTACCTTCTTCCAGTAAACCACTGAATTCTGATGCCATATCTCCAATATGCCAGTGTCATAACCACAAACCATGAGATCATCCGTATCAAGGAAGCACACAGCTCTGACACTGCCTTTCTGGCAAGGAGAAGCTTCTGTGGATGATTGTATATGTTAGTAATTATGTTATTAATGCCAATCAAATTATATATTTGGATGTACAGCTGTAGATTAATAAGAAATTGCACTGTTGTCACTGCTTTTCACATCAGTTTAGATTCTGATTTTATTCATCAACAAAATGTTCTAAGGATTAGTTTAGTTGAGTTAATTGGGAATGACAATTTTGCCTTACCCATTGCTGTGGTGACACTCCATGACCTGAGGGAACGATCCACAGAGACAGTGAGAAACTCCGGCAGTCCGGCCTCTTTGCACACTAAAGCTTGGATTTCTGCACTGTGACCATGTAAAGTATTATGATGATGTACCTATGAAAATAAAAGTGTGAATAAATTTGCAATGCACTGATATAAAATCTGACCGATGCAGAGAAGATGAGTTTTTTTTTTATTTTATGACCAATTACAACAAATGGCCAATATATATATATATATATATATATATATATATATATATATATATATAATATTTTTTTTTCCATTTTATCAAAACAAAGTAAAAATTAAACACTAAACTAAAACCAGTTGTTTTAAATACTAGAAGTTAAGTTAGGCACCACACCATTATACATTATGAAAAAAATTACTGTTTATTTTGAGATTTGCTAAAGATTAGATTTAACATTGTTATTAAACTATTAGTGTTTTTTAAATATTAAATTTGAGCGCTTTTTATAGCTGCAAAGATCTAAATTTACGTAAATATAGGGGAAATTATTTATAATTAAACATACAGTATCAACTGATAAACAATACGGTAGCTATATATTACGCATTCCTAGAATTAATCTCTGGGAATTATTTAAAATATCTGAATTGCAATTCATTTTATTTAAATCAAATATAAATAAATGATTAATGAAAAAAATACAGAAGTGAGAGTGGGTTACCTGCAGTGGATGCCAGAGTTTAACAGTTCCATCTTCTGATGCTGAAGCTACCAATAAGTCTTCTGGTTTTAAATTCTTTCCCAGATCTGTATGCAATAAATGGTTTTGCTTAGAAGGTTTGTTTAAGCAAGATACACTATTTAGATATCAAGCTGCTGTTTGTGTGTAAATTAGTGTATTAGTCACAGTACCTGGCTGAGAGACAACAGTGCAGTGATTGAGACGGGACTTGTGGGCCTGGATCCTGGTTACTTGTATACCTGATTCCCACTTCCAAACCATCAGCAGTCCATCTGTAGAGCCTGCCATTACATGATCCTCCTAAAGTCATTAAAAATGACATAAATATCAACAGGTTCCACTGTATTTTTGTGACCTTGCTTTAAGGTGCAACTGCCTTACCCAACAGCACAATGTGCTCAACGATGAACTAGACAGGATCTCTCTCAGCAAACTTCCTGTTTGGATATCCCACATCCGCAGCTTACAGTCACTGGAGCAGCTAAGCTGAGGTGTAAGAGAAGTTTTGCATTTGGTCACAGACACAGAGTCCGATGTTACTGAAATGAACTAACTGCCATTTTCAAATGGCTTTCTTACCACTGCAGTTGATGTCCAGGCACATCCCGTAATCCAGTCTCCATGGCAATGGGAAAAAGACTGGGAAAGAACTGGAGGGGAGGAGTTTACATTCCATATCATCAAAGCCTATTGGAAGAGATTATGATAAAAATCTTGTGAGAGAGATAGTGTATTTTCTTCCATTTTTTCCAGTGATAGATGTGGAGTGGACCAAGTACCTGATCTTTCCCTCCTGACAGCAGCTCTGTCTCATTAGGACTGAAAGCAAGACATGTGACCCCTCCATTGTGACCTCTCAGAATACACATCACTTTAGGGTCGATCCAGGGCTTAGAAGTCAATTCACTCTTCAACCACAGAGCAATAGTGAAGTCATCTAAAACAAAATTTTAATAAAATATTAAATTAAATTTTTCAATAAAATAACATTTTAAACCAGGGTTCCTCAAACTCGGCCCTGTCCTGCAGAGTTTAGCTCCAACCCTGATCAAAGCTAAACAGAGCGAAACCCGTCCAGGACCGAGTTTGAGTAACCCTATTTTAAACCATGAAATAAATAAAATAAAAATTTCTAAAAATTACTCAGTTGCCTATAAATGGCAACCTATAATGTACAGTATGAAAATGGATATTCATTCTGAGATTTACTAAAGACTACATTTTAGTGTTATTAAATGATTAGTTATTTTAAAGAATAACTTTAAGTGAGTGTTAGAAAAGTTAATCTAAAAGTAAAAATAGGTAGCATGCAAAAATGAAATATCCAGTATGGACCAAAATAAATCGACAAAATGTTTTGTGTTTACTGACCAGATGCAGATGCCACACAAGTGGAGATTTGAGCCAGAGCGAGAATAGCTCCCTTTTGCACGCCAAAAGATCCTACTGACACAAGGCTTTCTGAATTTTCTCCTTGCCTTTCCCAGACTCTGAGACGATGGTCCATGCTCCCAGACAGCAGCAGCTCTGTTCCTCCTCCCTCCATCCACATGAGGCAGAGCATGGACACCTGCAGCTCCTCACTGGCCCAGACCTTCTCTCCTACAGCACAAAGCATTTTGGGATGGGTTCTACTACTGGTTACTCACAGTCCTCTCCATTATTATTAAGTGTGGATTGTTTTTTGCACTTCATTTCGTTCATTTTATGTCTTGAGAACCAGTTTGAAAATATGAGCTCCAAGTATTTCTGGATGAGTACATTTGTAAATGCTGGATGCAAATGTTTATGTACCTGACTTCAAATTGAACATTTTGATACCATCTCCATGGTAACCCACAGAAGCGTACCCACTGGACACAGCCACACACAGAGCATTAGCGTCATCTTCATTTCCAGATCTGGTGCGCTTTTGTTGCTTCTGCAATACTGTTACCTGCAAATGATGATTAATAAATATCATCCTTATAGGCAGTCAAAAAAACAAAAAAGATTTTCATTTCCTAAAGGAAATATCCATGCTTCCAATGCGGCAAATGAAGAGTATTGATGTTTCAGGAAAGCTTAAGCTCTGGTTCAGCATATATGAAACACATCAGAGCTGCCTCGCTGTGCATCAAAATAATTGCCTTTGCAGTGTAAAGAGTGCTATAGTTGGTTTATTAGATATGAGATACATATTATATTATATTAAGTAAAAAATATAATCCAATGACATGACATGATTAAGTTGACTACATTTATCCATACAAAATGATTTCCATTACACGAGAGTAGATGTTAAAACTTCATGCTGATTTGTACTCGGCTTTCGCCAAGATAAGCAACACTAAGACGTAGCTTTACAGTAAACTATGCTTCTCCATCCATTTACGCTTCTTTCCATATGAGGGTGTGACTCCCCTTCTGTCCGGCGTTAACGGCTGCAGTGTACTTGGCGCGTCAGCACACACGACGGCTGCAACTACAGAGTGGTCTCCCTAGTGGACCAGCACGACAACCGTCTGGATTGAGCCGAGTAGGGGACATCTCAAGGGTCTTCAAGTGGGCACCTTCCGTCCTCAGTGTTTCGTCGACTAGCCCACGACACCTCAAGAGGGCTCGACAGTGACTCTGGCGTCCCAGAGTCACCCCCCTCCGTCCCCCACTCAACTCAGCCCAGCTTACTGACCTCTACATCCCTCCTGCTGCTGAGACCTAACCACAATCTCACAATCTCTCCGCAACCCAACCATACGCGCCAACCCGTTTGACTAAGGCTGTCGAGCCCCACTGGTGCGTTAAAGCAGTTACAGTGGCAACGGTTCCGTATGGCATACCACCTACCGCAAAACACAATATCTGCCCAACCACCCGTCATTCTATACTATACAACCTATACAAATTGTATAGTATACTATACAACCTATACAAATAACCAACAGACTCTTCAAGTTTTTCAAGAATTCTACGAAACCGTAGCGTGGCGGCCTGTACACAGCCAGCTAGAATCTTTCCGTCTCAACCACAGCCAGTTGCTGTTCCTTTCTGCTGCTTCAGATAAGTTCTTTACTGTGCGACGCAACTCTTGGCCGCTGAATCCGACGTCTCTGAGGAACCGGGTTGTAGAGTGTGCCACAAAACCTCGACAACCCACTTCCACTGGATGAACCTGGACTCTCCATCCTCGCTGTTCTGCTTCAGTGGCCAGATGAGCATACCGCAGTTTCTTCCTCTCATATGCCTCATCTACAGCATCCTCCCATGGCACAGTCAACTCTATCAGTTGAACAATGCGTGCTGATCCAGACCACAAAACAATGTCTGGTCGTAGGTTAGTGGTGGCAATCTCAGGTGGAAAAATAAGCCGTTGATCAAGATCAGCCAGCATCTTCCAGTCCCTAGCAGCTTCCAGTTGTCCTGAGCGAGAATTGGTGTTAACACCTTTTCTTGGTGGTTGCTCGCCTGGGCGGAGGAATATTGTCTTCTGCGTGTAATGTTTTGCTAGAACAGGCGGCAACTTATTGGTCATACTACGCTTGCCTTCCAATGCTAAAGCCAAACATCGCAGTACTTGGTCATGGCGCCAAGTAAATCGACCTTGGCTAAGAGCCACCTTACATCCTGTCAAAATGTGCCTTAATGTGACAGGTGATGAACACAAAGGACAAGAGGGATCCTCTCCTACCCAGAGGTTTAGGTTCTGCGGTGATGGGAGAACATCATATGTTGACCTAATAAGGAAACTGATCCTACTCTCTTCCATTGACCAAAGGTCTTGCCAGCCCATCTTGCGTTGTTCCACACTCTCCCATCTCATCCTCTCTCCCTGCTTGGCCTGGGAAATGGCCTTTATACACCTCATCCTCTCCTCCTGCTTTCGCACCTCGTTGACTACCAGCTTCCTCCTTTGAGCTGGGCCTGCCTTGTGCCATTTAGGAGGAGCTAAACTGAGCCCAAAACCCCCTCTTCCATGCTGTACCTGTCCCACGATATCCCCAATTTGAAGGTCAGCCTTTGCCTCTACTACAGATTTCTTTGCTGACCACTTTCTACCAGTTTTTAACACAGGGGCTGCCTCCCTTACACCTTTGTCACGTGACTCTACTAATGTCATTTCCAGTCTGACCATGGCACACTTAAACTCCTCGGTTAAAGCAGAGACTGGCAGCTGCAATATTCCTTTACTATAAAGTCCCACTCTGCTGAGGCAGCGTGGAACTCCCAACCATTTCCTGATGTATGAACTTATTAACGCTTCCAGCTTATCCACTGTTGTCAAAGTAACCTCGTACACAGTCAGTGGCCACAGCAACCTTGGCAGTAGACCAAACTGAAAGCACCAGAGTTTTAGTTTGCCTGGTAGAGCACAGCTGTTTATGCTCTTCAACCCTTCCACTGCTTGTCGCCTAACTTCTCGCACTCGAACTGTGTCCTTTAGATCTCCATCGTACCATCTCCCAAGACTCTTCACTGGCTTCTCAGAAACTGTTGGTATTGCCTCACCATTAATGAAGAATGTTTTATCTACTACCTTTCCTTTAACTATCGAGATGCTCCTTGATTTAGAGGGCTTAAATTGCATTCGTGCCCATTCAATATTATCTGTTAACTTCCCCAATAACCGATTAGTGCAGGCTACTGTTGTAGTCATGGTTGTCATGTCGTCCATGTATGCTCTGATTGGTGGTAGTCGCATCCCAGAAGCCAAGCGCTCTCCTCCTACTACCCATCTTGATGCCCTAATGATTACTTCCATTGCCATGGTAAAAGCCAGTGGAGAAATTGTGCATCCTGCCATTATTCCAACCTCTAAGCATTGCCATGCAGTGCTGAATTTTGGAGTTGAGAAACTAAATTGCAAATCTCCAAAATAGGCTTTCACTAAATTTGTTATTGACATTGGTACTCTGAAAAAATCAAATGCTGCCCAAAGAAGCTCATGTGGCACTGAACCATATGCATTAGCCAAATCCAGGAATGTCACATGGAGCTCCTTCCTCTCCTTTTTAGCTGACTGAATTCGTTGCCAGATAACATTGATGTGTTCTAAGCATCCTGAGAACCCTGGAATGCCCGCTTTTTGAACTGAAGTGTCAATGAAGCCATTCTTTAATAGGTAGGTGGACAATCTCTGGGCAATAATGCTGAAGAAAATCTTACCTTCAACATTTAATAGTGAAATAGGACGAAACTGACTGATGCTTGTAGCATCTTTTTCTTTAGGTATAAAGACTCCACCTGCTCTGCGCCATGCTCTAGGTACAACCTGTTTTTCCCATGCCACTTTTAACAATTTCCACAGAATTCGCAGAACTCCTGAAGCACTCTTGTACACTCTGTACGGAACTCCATTAGGCCCTGGAGATGATGAAGCCCTTGCCTTTCTCACAGCCTGCTCTACCTCTTTCCACTTAGGTGCACAGACCTCCATTTGGTATTCTGGTGGGTTGATAGGTGGTATGTCTGATGGAATTGACATATGCTCATGCCTTTTTTCATCTGTATGCGTTTCCTCCAAATTCTCTCTAGCTCAACTCTAGATGCTTTTAAAGTGCCATTCTTCTCACTGGTGAATAACTTCTTTACGAATTTGAATGGGTCTTTATAGAAATTAGCCCTCGCACGTTCCTTCTTTTTGTAGCGTTTCCGTAGACGCTCAGCTCTGCGTAATGTTGCCAGCTTATCTTTTATGTCCCTTTGTAAGAGATTGAGTCCCTCCTTCTGACTTTGTTCTGCTCTTTTCCATTGCTTCCTCAGCTGTCTCCTTTCTCTAACTAACCCTTCAATTTTCTGCTGCCGTCTAGACATTCCAGGAGTAGTTTGTACTTTTTCCTTCCTTTTTTCCACACCAAACCTCTCACTTCCATATGCGTAAATGATGTCCCCAAATTTATCCAGCTTCTTTTCAACTGTACCAGTTAGTCTTTCCAATGCAAAGCATAGATCTGTGTTTACCGTGTCCCATGCAGTTTTCTCACAAGCTCTTGGCCATCTAACTCCAGGCCTATGCCCGTTGAGGTTCTTTTCTCTCTTATGCTGGTTAGTCTGACCGGTTTCACAAGTATGAATATGTTCATCACTAACTATGCAAGCCCTCCTCTCCTCTATGATAGGGGTGCTGATATCCTGCGAGCTGTGGTTTGCTTCCTGTCGCTGGATTTCATTCGACTGACTTGACTGACTTCGTAAGAAGTACTGATAATAATAATAAATAATAATAATAAAATAGTTTGATTTAATATTTGAATTATCTTCATAGGGCCCTAAATTAGAATAGCAAATTCACACAAAATTAAAAAGTTCAATTAACGGGCCTAAACATCATTTAAATATTCAGGTATACAAGTTTGTATACAAACCTTGGGGCAGAAAAAGTCTGTTTGGAGTCTGTACATCAAGCAGTTCAGGCTGAATTAATTGCTGAATGTAATACCAATTATACTATTTATACTACTTATAAGTAGCAATTTTAATTTAAGAACATGAAAGTACCTTTTTCTCTCCCAGTACAGCAACAGATCGCCCAAGACCACCGGACCACACATTAACCTGGACAACAACAAAAAAACTCAATACAAAGTGTTTTAGGATGCCTATTGGAGTGCAAAAAAAAATCTAACAATTTAAAATGAAGAATGTAAGACCATAGTCCTCACCACACTGTCATGTCCAGCGCTCAGCAAAAGGTTTCCTCCCTGCAGGAAGTTCAGTGACTGCGTGGAGCCGCGGTGAGCTTGATAACTGCCCACACAAGCACCTGCTGCCACTGACCAGAGCCGCACTTCTCCTGACAGACAGCCTGAGCACAATATGGAGGAGCAGGGAGAGAAAGACAGACTCCGCACTGAACTCTGGTGACCTAACAGAGTCTGAAAAAGAGAAAGCATTAAGAGGAAAATTAAGTTTTAGTATATCAGGCATAGCAAAATATTTTTGGAGTCGTTCCTCACCATAACGTTTTTCTGTTCAAGCCAGTTCCACAAACGAACAGCTCCATCCCAACAGCCCACTGCCAAGAGCTGGCCCTCAAGGTCAAAGTTCACACAGTTCAGGGGGGAGGGATTCATGAGAGAGGCCACCTTTGTGCTCTTCTGCGCTGACCACACCTGAGTACAGCCAAATAAATTAGGAATATTTCAGAATAGTACAACACCACACCTAGTTCAGATTTAAAATGATTTTTTTCTTGGTTTTACCTTCAAGTTTAGGTCTAATGAAACGGTAGCAAAGAGTTTTCTGTCTGGACTGACATCACATCCTGTGATCTTGTTGGAGTGGGCATTTATGTGGGCAGTCCTTAAAGTGACAGCAAAAAAAAATTCAGAAGATGACAAACCTGTGCAAAATGTAAATTGTACATTTGAGCCAGAAAAACAAATTACCTGCAACCACTCGCAAAATTCCACACCTCCACCTGCCCATCAAACGAGGTTGTTGCTAAAAGCTCCTCCCCAAGGAAAATACATTCAGAGATGCCGTCCCCACTGCTCATCAATGACTTCACTTCCTAGTTTGAAAAGAAATTGTGATTGAATTATCCTAAAAATGACGAAAATCATAGTAGATGTATGTTTATATACGTTTTGAACTGTTACCTGTCCAGTCTCTGTATGCAGAAAGTGAAGTGTTCCCTCTATAGTTCCCACTGCTACAAGTTTTTGATCAGGACTCACCACCACACAACTTGGCTCAGAGTGGAAGGTGGAAACCAGCTCACTGAGCAGAAGAAAGAATTAACATACATAGAACAATTCTTTGTAACAACCTTTGCACATTGTGGTGTCCATGAAGTCTGAAAGCACATTATTAATTGAAATCTAATTCTAAATCTAAATTCTAAACCTGAAAACAAAAAAATTATATATTTTTTAAGTATAACTGTGAATTAATCTGATTAATAGCATTTTATTCTCAGATTCAGAAGTTCAGACACAATATTAGTACCTGACTTCTTTTTGTGCTGCATCTGTGAAATTTAGCCATTTTACATCATGCACCCCTCCATTTCTTGTCATGCTTTCAGCCCACAAGTGTGCAGAGCTGTCACATGGTTCATTAAGAGCTGTTTGTACAAAGAGAGCCGGCCATTGAGAGAGGAGGAGGCGGTGGTGCTTCAGAAAACTGAGACAGTCATTAAAATCCTTCAGGTTATCTGAAGAAAAAAAAAACCCACCCAAATTTGGTATAGGTTTACCGCAAAAACTATAATTTGTAGTTTTAGTACATATTAAGATTATGAATTCATTTTGAGATCTTTTTAAATGTCAGTGTTGTTGGATTTTAATAAACATACAAAAATATAAAAGTAAAATACCTGTTGATTTTTTGGATTGCAGATGATCGGCCCCATATTTTTGGGCTAAATGGATAAAATTGAAAAACACAATCAATATGAGAACCTGTGAACTAAACAGAAAAAAAATAAAAATGCAATACTGAAAAACATCAGCTGCTTTACCGAACAAAATGTAGGTCTCCTGAAGTTGGTGAAGCAGTCCATACCGTACATTAGCATAGAGGAAGTAGTAACTCGATAGAAGAAAACGCAAAGGCTCCCATTGATTACCACCCATCTGAACAGAGAGAAAGAGAATAGACATCTCTTATGAGTTTAGTAACCTCACATTGGTCACTGAAGCTGAAAGGTTGAAGAAGAGCGTAGGGGGACACTGACCAGGTGGGCAGGGAGATGAGACAGAATATCAGCATCAGAGTGAAGAAATGTGTCCTTCCCATGAGGATTTGACCGTACCCAAAGGTGAGCTGCCAAAAAAATCATATTTAGAAATAAATATATAAAAACACATACACTACTGTTCAAAAGTCTGTTTCTGAATTAAGTCTCTTACAGTCACCAAGTAAAAGTCACCATGTATTGATCAAAAATACAGTAAAACAATAATATTGCAAAATATTATTACAATTTAAAAGAAATGTATTCTATTTTAATATATTTTAAAATAGCTGCTACCAATCTGTTCTCATTGCTTGACCGTTTCATTCCGTGATATGGTTTCATTTTCCACTGTGGGGCTGATAACAGAGCCACATAATTATAATAAGTTTAAATATGTAATAAAACATAATTTTATTATTAACTTGCATTCAATTCGCTCATAGTGCCCAGCTACAGAGAAAATGGCAGCCAGGCAACAGACAAGTGACCAATCCTGAGTGGCGACGTCACTACACACATTCTACCAGCACGGTTCAGGACGGTTAGCTAACTGTGCTAAGAATTCCGGGGCCGAGAACGGTTTGTAATCGTGCCATGACGAACCAAGCTCAAGTGAAAATATAACTGTAACCGTTATAAAAACGGCTAATGTAAATTATTCCTATGATGGCCATTACCCCAGTCTTCAGTGTCAAATGATCCTTCAGAAATCATGCTGCTGATTTGGTGCTTAATTAAGATTTCTTTTTTCATTGCCAAAGTAGAAAACAGTTGTACTGCTTAATATTTTTGCTTAATATTTTTTTTTTCAGGATTCTTTGATGAATACAAAGTTTAAAAGAACATTTATTTGAAAAAATAAATCTTCCATAACAATATAAAAGTCATTACTGTCACAAAAAAAAAAAAAACCTTACTGCTCCCAAGCTGTAGAGTAAAAAACGCATAAAATGTATCACCATTTGCATGCATCCTGTTTTACCTGCAATTATCAGATAACTTCTGGTTCTACTCTCCTCAGTAGACAGGTACAGATGTTCAAAGGCTGACCTCACCTCTGGATGGGTCAAAGTCAGGAGGTCATCTGACCCCTGACCATGAGACCGTCCAATTATACTGGCGATACAATAAGAATAAATCATTCATTGTATAAAATAGAATCTATTTCTTATATCCACACATTACATTTCACTGTGCTGTACCTGTGCAAAGAGTGTGCCAGCTGAGAGAATATTGCCATGGGAACACGGCTCTGTGGATGCCTTGCTATATGGAGAATTTCCTGCCATGACACCAGCCCTCCTCTGGAGTTTAAATCATTGCACATGTTCAGTATAGTGTAAAGATCACTCTCGCGCAGCCCTGTGGAAGAAACAGATTGGTGATGAGAAATACTTTTTTTCTATACATCTACATAAAAATAATTATGTTATTTAAATCATTCAATTGTTTAAAATAATTAAAAAAAGAAACAACATACAGTTAAACAACATACAAATAAAAACTATGTAATATTTTAATATGGAATAGTTTAAAATGAAGCTTTAGCTTAATGTTTAATATTTAAAGCTGCAGTCCGTAGTTTTTCCTCTTTCCATCTCTGTTCGAAATCTGCAATTGCGTTATTCGCGCAATTATCAACTTTACAAGGGTTGTGCCTCGGCACGGCACAGCGCGGATTAATCCAATGGAGGAGAATGTGCGGCTGTCAGTCACCGCTCTGTGTGGGTACTGTCGGAATCACAGATTCTACTTTTTGGAAGTATGATTTCCATTACACGAGAGTAGATGTTAAAACTTCATGCTGATTTGTACTCGGCTTTCGCCAAGATAAGCAACACTAAGACGTAGCTTTACAGTAAACTATGCTTCTCCATCCATTTACGCTTCTTTCCATATGAGGGTGTGACTCCCCTTCTGTCCGGCGTTAACGGCTGCAGTGTACTTGGCGCATCAGCACACACGACGGCTGCAACTACAGAGTGGTCTCCCTAGTGGACCAGCACGACAACCGTCTGGATTGAGCCGAGTAGGGGACATCTCTAGGGTCTTCAAGTGGGCACCTTCCGTCCTCAGTGTTTCGTCGACTAGCCCACGACACCTCAAGAGGGCTCGACAGTGACTCTGGCGTCCCAGAGTCACCCCCCTCCGTCCCCCACTCAACTCAGCCCAGCTTACTGACCTCTACATCCCTCCTGCTGCTGAGACCTAACCACAATCTCACAATCTCTCCGCAACCCAACCATACGCGCCAACCCGTTTGACTAAGGCTGTCGAGCCCCACTGGTGCGTTAAAGCAGTTACAGTGGCAACGGTTCCGTATGGCATACCACCTACCGCAAAACACAATATCTGCCCAACCACAATATCTGCCGTCATTCACGCAATATACACAGGAACGTAATGACTGTAAATACTATACAACCTATACAAATAAACCAACAGACTCTTCGAGTTTTTCAAGAATTCTACGAAACCGTAGCGTGGCGGCCTGTACACAGCCAGCTAGAATCTTTCCGTCTCAACCACAGCCAGTTTCTGCTCCTTTCTGCTGCTTCAGATAAGTTCTTTACTGTGCGACGCAACTCTTGGCCGCTGAATCCGACGTCTCTGAGGAACCGGGTTGTAGAGTGTGCCACAAAACCTCGACAACCCACTTCCACTGGATAAACCTGGACTCTCCATCCTCGCTGTTCTGCTTCAGTGGCCAGATGAGCATACCGCAGTTTCTTCCTCTCATATGCCTCATCTACAGCATCCTCCCATGGCACTGTTAACTCTATCAGTTGAACAATGCGTGCTGATCCAGACCACAAAACAATGTCTGGTCGTAGGTTAGTGGTGGCAATCTCAGGAGGAAAAATAAGCCGTTGATCAAGATCAGCCAACATCTTCCAGTCCCTAGCAGCTTCCAGTTGTCCTGGGCGAGAATTGGTGTTAACACCTTTTCTTGGTGGTTGCTCGCCTGGGCGGAGGAATATTGTCTTCTGCGTGTAATGTTTTGCTAGAACAGGCGGCAACTTATTGGTCATACTACGCTTGCCTTCCAATGCTAAAGCCAAACATCGCAGTACTTGTCATGGCGCCAAGTAAACCGACCTTGGCTAAGAGCCACCTTACATCCTGTCAAAATGTGCCTTAATGTGGCAGGTGATGAACACAAAGGACAAGAGGGATCCTCTCCTACCCAGAGGTTTAGGTTCTGCGGTGATGGGAGAACATCATATGTTGACCTAATAAGGAAACTGATCCTACTCTCCTCCATTGACCAAAGGTCTTGCCAGCCCATCTTGCGTTGTTCCACACTCTGCCATCTCATCCACTCTCCCTGCTTGGCCTGGGAAATGGCCTTTATACACCTCATCCTCTCCTCCTGCTTTCGCACCTCGTTGACTACCAGCTTCCTCCTTTGAGCTGGGCCTGCCTTGTGCCATTTAGGAGCAGCTATACTGAGCCCAAAACCCCCTCTTCCATGCTGTACCTGTCCCACGATATCCCCAATTTGAAGGTCAGCCTTTGCCTCTACTACAGATTTCTTTGCTGACCACTTTCTACCAGTTTTTAACACAGGGGCTGCCTCCCTTACACATTTGTCACGTGACTCTACTAATGTCATTTGCAGTCTGACCTTGGCACACTTAAACTACTCGGTTAAAGCAGAGACTGGCAGCTGCAATATTCCTTTACTATAAAGTCCCACTCTGCTGAGGCAGCGTGGAACTCCCAACCATTTCCTGATGTATGAACTTATTAACGCTTCCAGCTTATCCACTGTTGTCAAAGAAACCTCGTACACAGTCAGTGGCCACAGCAACCTTGGCAGTAGACCAAACTGAAAGCACCAGAGTTTTAGTTTGCCTGGTAGAGCACAGCTGTTTATGCTCTTCAACCCTTCCACTGCTTGTCGCCTAACTTCTCCCACCCGAACTGTGTCCTTTAGATCTCCATCGTACCATCTCCCAAGACTCTTCACTGGCTTCTCAGAAACTGTTGGTATTGCCTCATCATTAATGAAGAATGTTTTATCTACTACCTTTCCTTTAACTATCGAGATGCTCCTTGATTTAGAGGGCTTAAATTGCATTCGTGCCCATTCAATATTATCTGTTAACTTCCTCAATAACCGATTAGTGCAGGCTACTGTTGTAGTCATGGTTGTCATGTCATCATGACCAACATAAGAATTTTCACCGGAAAATATCATCTGAACAAGTAACATCCACTTTTGTTCTGATCAACTAAGGGGGAAAAAAAGCATTGCAGTAAATTGCAATGTAATCACTGATTAAATCTAACGGCCGCTTATCATATTACATCAAACCTTTGTTCTCAAATTGTTAATGTTAACAACATCAGCATTGCGTGACTACATTTAATGCCCCGATATTTATCCTTGTTTTCGCATGGGCAGTCTCTTTTTTTCTGCAGCCACTCCAAAGTCCAAAGTCTTTTGCATTTTACAACGGGTAAATCTCCAGTTGTTGATTGTCGTTTGAACCTTTCTGGATCAGCCATCAAATTAATAAGTTTAATTATATCAAGTGGTGTGAGAAAAGGCTATAAATCTCCACCTTCAACATCCTCACACGCAATATAGCCTACTAGCTGAGACTCCTTTATGTGTACAGATGTGATGTAATGACGCAAAGACATGCTTGAATTTACAGCGGAAATCCACCAGTACCACTGTAGTTAAAAACATTATACAAGCTTACCGTTTTGAATCGAGCGAAGGCAAGCAGATAGTTTTGAACACTGGCTGGTTATGTACTTGCTCAAAAAATTATTTTGGATAATTTTTAACCCAAAAATGTTATGGACTGGAGCTTAAATAGAACCTCTAAAATCGTGCGGTGCGATTTTAAAAAGGTGAAACCAATGAATTTTTTTAATAAAACTGATACACATACAAGTTGTGATATCAAATGGGCCACAGATCTTTGTTTGTAAAACAAGTACCATGTTGTATCCCTGGATTTTTGGACAGCAATATCATGCTTTCTAGATATGTACCATGCAAATACCATGATATATGAATCATTCAGTGCCATATTAATATTACTATTTAGTACTAATCACTGTACCATGTTACCCATTTTAAGAGAGAAGGGCTGGACAATTTAATTTGAGCTTGTCCCCTGTGAAGACAACCTTAAAGAAATAAAAATGTGTAAAACATGATTAAATTAAGATAACAGTTCTTGCAGAAGTGCACTGCACAAAGTCAGCAATAAAGAAATGTCTTGTACCGGTGGAGCTGACGGCAAGAGTGGCTAATGCCCATCCCAGTCCTGCTCTGCAATATTCAGTCTCCAGTCTCAGCAGACTGTGCTGGACCAGCTCACCAAGGGACTGAGGAAGAGACTGGAGGCTGTCCTTCATCTAAATGACAAATTTCATCATCAACATTACGTTCAACTTTACATTTCTTAAGCTAAATAACATTATGTGGATCAATATAAAAGAAACGATTTAACAAAGACTTACCTTCTCAAAGGAGGCATAATTCCTGAGCTCCTCACAGGCCAAATGGAGGTAGAGTGGACTCACAGAGCCTTTCTTCATCAGCAGTGTCTGAAGCTACAGAGGAACACAACAATAAATTCACTAGTTAAGCAAAAACAGCTCTCAATTTTTCCTTATAGTACTCCAACAGCCAGAGAGCAAAAGGGAAGTTCACCTGGTTATTGAAAGCAGAATCGCTCAGTTTCTTTCCAAACCCAACAAGCTGCTTCTGCACAATCTCCTTCTTGTCAGGTAAAGATAACTGCCCCAGTGGAAATGACACGGCACCTTTCCTTTTGCTAATAGTGTTTTGTAGGGATGATTCTGAAGTAACACTCAGGACTAAACAGACACCCTGAGAGGACAGTGAAGTGAACAGTAATTGGTTGATGAGGAGGTTCCATAATTGTTTTAATACACTTATATAAAGTGTTAATTCACCCCAAAATGAAAATTCGGTTTTCCTTTACTCACCCTCATGTCATTTCAAACCCATAAGACTTTTGTTCATCTTCGAAACACGAATGAAGATATTTTTAATGAAATCTGAGAGATTTCTCTCCTTCCACTAAAAGTCTATTGAGTCTATTTTAAAGTTTATTCACATATAAACATTGACTGGCAAGCATGCTAGAGCACTCAGATATGATAAATGGAAGCTCAATGTACGTCCACTGATCAATGTTTATATGTGAATAAAAGCCTAAAATAAATGTTCATCATATAAAGCAATTGACCTATGGCTAAGCCACGCCCCCTCCACTCACTCGGACAAACATCCGGTGACGGGCTACGGCAGCTGTCACTCTAGGACACATTGCACAGGAGGCAATTGATGATTTTTATATAGCATTTTATTAGGAGTTATTACTCACACTAAATCAACACAAATCAATGAGCTTTTGAACATCATGACCTCTTGTGTATATTGACACTGTATGTAAATAGTTTGAATATTTAGTTATGACGAAGAGGAGTGAAAAGGCTACATGTTTTGCTAAAAAAAACACACAAAGTTCCCCATTTGTTTTGGTAGATAGTTGTCTAAAATGTTATGCTTCAATATGTAATTGGTTAATGGTTCATGATCACATTAAATATGTACAGGTCTAAGTTGCATACGTTTCCAGGACAAGCCTTTTTACCATCTTTACAAGAGTACCTCTCCGTTAGTTTGGTGCTACAGTATTTACATGAATCATTCAGCACAACATGCTAATATTTGTTATCTCAGTTATTTTACAGATACGTTAATGAAGCTAAGTGACATGATGTACAACGCAGCTAGAAGCTAACGTTAACGTTTTCTAATGTTAGGCTAACGTTAGAGATGTTAAAGATAATGTTCAAATACGTTGTTGAATTACATTAGAACAGATGTATACATCCTTGTTTAATTTATCCACGTTTAGTTGGTGTTGTGGTCTAAGTTACCGCATAACTTAATCCAGAGCAGACACATATTTTGTTTGAGATGTGGCTTGGGAAAGGGTAAAAAACACACACCGTCGCCCAGCCTCTCGGGATACCTAGTGTTGGAGTTGCATGTACCCTATGCACACCGTTTGACCATTTTAAACTTAAAATGACAAGAAAAAACATATCAAAACGAGTCGAAACTGACTAACTGCAATGGACGTGGAAGCAGAGAATGTCCGAGTGTATTGGGTTAGCTATGCGCACTGTGATTGGCTCATCGCGTTTTGGGACGTGCCTTAGCCATAGGTCAATTGTGTTTCTTTTGAAGACATGGATTAAACTGCTCGATTCATATGGACTTCTTTTATGATCTCTTTATGATAGTTTTAAAGCATCAGAGTTCTGGGTGAATAGACTTTAAATGGAGGGACAAAAATCTCTCAGATTTCATAAAAAATATCTTCACCTTTGTTTTGAAGATGAACGAAAGTCTTATAGGTTTGGAACAACCTTTTTTGGGCGAACTACCCCTTTAAGTGTGCATATTTCTCTCTCTTACCTTAGGGATGTGCTGTGGTATCCATTCTGACACCCTTTGACCACGACCGTCATGGACACGGTCCGCCCCATCAACAAACAAGGCCAGTGGCTTCTCTTTGTTCAGGTCCTTCACGTTCAACTGGAACTCAGACAACAAGTCCCTGTAATGCAACAAGAGAATAATTATGAAATAAGTTTACTTGTGTTTGCATATAACAATGCATGTTATATCCGATCCTTCCTTACTTATAAGAAGTGTTTGGAGGCAACTCCACATCATCTTTTCTTTTCCTCAGCAACTGAACAAGACAGCGCAGAAGCTGTTCAACACTGCAAGCAGACTGGCTAGCGTCTGTGGAGTAGGATATGACATCACAAAGAGGGTTCTTGTTTTTGACAGAGGTTTTGAGTGCCTGGGCCAGGGCAGCCTTAATAAAACAGAAGATACAGAGAGATATTCAGATGTACTTCTAGTAATTCATCATACATTGGGCATTAATACATGAAGATACAGATGGTTTATTGTACAAATGTACAGTTACCATGAACACAGTTTTGCCCTCTCCAGGTTTTCCCTCGACCATCAGAACTCCTCCTTTTTGCTGACATTCTTGAACTTTCTCTGTTGCCATAGAAATAAGCTTTGCCCTGCCGTGAAACTGCCGCTGTTGGGAATCCTGATGCACTTCCTGTTCTTTAATCTCTGAGATCAAATCTTCATCTGTCTCCTACAAAAAAAAAAAAGGAGAGGAAAAAAATTCCTGAAAATCACTCCACTAATTAATAAATGTAAAATAAGCACTGGGATGTATGGGGCACATATATGTCTAGAATTTTTTTTAATCAAATCAATTATAAAATGTGTAAACAAAAACATAGAGATTTGAATAGAATGAACAATTTGATAATACAAAAATAATCTAATAAAACATTGATAAATAATCAAATAGAAAATATAAATTTACCAAATTGATATTATAGAAATAATGACATGTGACTATGAAGTGATTGGTAATTTAATATTTTCATTTTCTAATATCTACTATTATCAAAGAAGGTGGGACCTAATAAACAAATTTTGGCAATTCTATTCATTATCAAATAATGTAGATAACGCCAACATGTAGACTGCCAAATATCCCAACCCCAATATTTATATATACACACACAAATAGAATACACTAAATATAGGTGAGTACTGAATTAAAATGAATATTGAAAGAAAAATTAATGATCAAATTGCAGACTTTTATCTATTTATCCTCATCATCCTTACTCATTGTTTAATTGATTTATCTTTCAATTGTTGTTTCAAACTGTGAGTGGCCCCCATAAAGTAGAGCATATGAAAACAGTTTCATTTGTTTTAATGAGACTCTGACCTCCACAAAGAGCTGCTGCACTGCTTCCCAGATATCCTCCAGCGCTGCTCTCCCAAAGTCCTCCAGTCCTTTCAAATAAGGCTTTCCATCCACCACCCCACCCCATTCACAGGGATAACTAAGACAATATGAAGCAGGGCACAAAGAATAAATGCAATGTCATTCCTCATTGTGCAATGAAAAACAAATGTACAGAACTCACTTTTCTGTCACTTTAAACTCATTGTTCTGGATCCATCTTTTTAGGCTGTTCATTTTAGCTTCAGCTTCTTTGGATTCTGCCACAAAGTCTGATCTCCATGCCACTGGCACTGAACTAAACATACAAAAACACACAAAATGTAGATGATATGACATTCTGTACTTAAATCACATAGCCTCAGAAACATTAGCTGGCAGCTGTAAGTATTTTTCGTCCATTATTTCATTACATCAAAACTGACTGAAAACAGCCTGCAGAAACAAAAATGAATCCGATCAGCTGACAAATGATAAATGAATGTATACCTGGTGAGATGGGGTGATCTGAAGTAGAAGAACATGCGGCTCTGGGCAGAGTCTGGATATAGCGCTTGAAACTGTCGAATCTCCATTTCAGTAATGGATAACCCATCAGGCGCAGGTGAGTTCAGCTGACAAGAGTGAAGCATGAAAGCAATTCATGAAACTTCAGGACAAGGGGCCCAAACCAGTATACAATGTAATTTTATTTTGCTTTGGCTACATATTCGTAATTAAGGGATGAACCAATATTAAAATTCTGAGTGATACCAATAATGTTATAGGTGATAATGTTATGGCTAATAACCAATAAATGGCGATATTTAAATCTATGCTTTTTCTAAATAAATTTAATTCTATACTATTTTGTCAAAATAAATGTAAGTTAAATATAGAAAACTAAAATAGCACTATTGCACTAATATATTGTGCATCTCTAGTCGATTTAAATAAATATGTAAAAGACTGACTCTGAACATAAAGGGCAAGGCTATACTAGTTTTCAAAACTGAACCCCCATTTATAAAACTTCTGACCAAGTTTAGAAGGCAATACCTATTTTTTAAAGCCTTTACTTTGACAGTCAAAAATTCCAAAGTATAGTAAAAACAGTAATTTTGTGAAATATTCTAATTTAAAACAACTTTTCTGTTTTAATATATTTTAAAATGCAACTTATTCCTGTGATGAAAAAGCTGAATTTTCAGCAGCCATTACTCTAGTCTTCAGGGTTCCTTATTTTTATTTAATTTTTTACAAATTGACTAATAGAAAGTTTAAATAGAAATTTACTTTTCACCTATCTTCTCTTATCTAGCTCATACATTTCAATGTCAACTCTGGTGAATGTTAAAGGTGAAGTAAGTGATTTCTGAGAAACAATGTTGATATTTGAAATCAACCCAATCAAACAAACCTTTCCCTTCATTACTCCACCCCCAAAATGCACAAACGCACAACGTAAGAGAGGGTTTCTCTTTGTCATAGCTAAAGCAAAGAAAAATAAATCTTCACAAAAAATAAAGTGAATATGATGAACAAATGACAAGGAAGAGCAATAAATTAACATATAGTACACGGGAATATATACAAGTAAGAGTTCATTGTTAGTCGCCAGTAGCACACCAGCTCCAGACAAACAATGACACACAAAACTGTCATGTTACTATAGGTAACATTACAAAAGCAGCATATCTTGGTTCTGTGTAACATAGCAAAACCAATGTCACTCACATTGGAGCAGAAACAATGCAACCTCTGCGTCCATTTTCAAGCCTTCCCACTTCGGTCTCTCTAGCGCTGGAAAGCGTATTCATATTCCTATGACCCTTTCTCTTTCTCAGCCATCTCTCTTTCTATAGTCTTTCTTCAAATCTTATAGGGCATTTTTAAGTTTTTACTTCTTTCTGCTCCTTTTCATTCATGATAAATGCTGTCGTTGTATTTGTTTTAAATGAATGAAATAAATAATAAAAAAAATAATAAAAATAAAAATCTACCTCTTGCTCACTCTCTCTCCTCCCCCATCATGAGTGTATAAATGCCCTACTGCTGATTGGCTACAAGTGTGTTGTGATAATCGGTCCGATCCACTTTCAACAGATTTTCTCAGAAATCGCTTACTGCTCATTTAAACTTGAAGTTGTACACTCTTACTGTGCGTTCACACCGCCGGCGGCGAGAGCGTCAAAGTGGCCGGAAGTCATTCATTTTCAATGAGAGCCGGCGGCGAGCTCCGGCGAGGGCGGCGCGGTGCGTCTTGGACGGTGAGAGCGGCGAGGAGCGGCGACGAAGAAGTTGAAATCAGCTCAACTTTAGGGAAATGAGCTATGACGCGGTTCGGCGGCAACCGGCGGCAACCAATCGGAATGTAGAAGTGCTCCGTTTGAGAGGATTCCAGAGAACGCAGTCAAGTAACTTTGGTTCCGACCACATTAGTTCCCAAGCAAAATAGAGGAGGGTTGATCATTTGAATTTAATAAGAAGGCGCGCAACACTGTTTATAGGCAAGCTATTCGCGCTATAACGCTTGTTTTTCAGCGGGAATGCAAATTAGAATAACACTTAACCATGAACACAAAAGCCACACCACATAAATGGCTTTTAATTGGTTTATTTCGTTAGCAAACATGTCACTATAATTGTTAAGTTCTTTCCATCGATCAGTTTTCTGCAAAAATAACTATCGACATGCTTGTTTGCTTTGCGGCCAAGCATTCGATCTACGTCAGAGCATCAGAGCGTCCACGAATCTTTCCACGGCGTCGCTGACAGGGCGGCGAGAGCGAATTTTGCCGCTCTCGCCGGCGGCGGTGTGAACGTACGGTTAGAAGTGCAGCACATGACTAATCACCTGTATCACACTTTTGATAAAGTGATCTATCAGATAAATAAATGAAATTATTACCCAGTTGTATTGAGGAAGTTCAGGCAGTGTGGGGCGGGGCGGCACTAGGCCATATCTCTCCCCCAGAATCCCCAGCAGCAGCTGGCTGCGACAGACCTCCGATAGACAGAGCTCCACAGCACGGTTAGACTCCTCCTCCGTAACGCCCCAACGCAGCTCCACTTCCTGCAGGTACAGATAGTGTGCCGCTGCCCGCCTTCTGAGCTCTGGAAACACACTACGCACAAGAACATCCCTCTCTGCATGCATGTCCCTGAACGTAGAAGAGATGAACACTCGCACACCTTTCCATCTATAAAGAGAGAAAAGAATGAAAAGAGAATTGACAAGGATAAATTTTGTTCAGCATTTCATTTCCAATGTACTTATATCTTGTGTGGTCTACACTGGAATATATTCCACAACCACTCAATTTAGACTTAAAGTGATTGACACACATTTTGTTTAATACAAGTAATTTATGGATATTTGTATGGTCTTACCTGAACTTTGGTGTTGCTGGAAGTGGGATGACATCAGCAGCTCTCTCAGGTTCAGTTTTGCGCCCCTGTGGTGGAGGGATTTTATAGACTCTGTCCATGTGCTCCACGTGCTGCAGCATCCTTGAGGAGCCTCTCTCAGAGACAAACCTATGATCACAAAACAGATCTGAATGAACATCTACAACAACTCCATTATTGCCATTATCTCTGAAAATAGATTCAAGAGTAGATTGTAAAGTTGTAGAATGCTTAATGCAGAGAGCAAAATACATTGTTGTTTACAAATGTATAAGAGAATGAGGAGAAGGAGGAGGAGAAGAAGGAAAATGGGGAGGAGGAGGAGGAGGAGAAGGAGGAGAAGGAGGAGGAGAAGGAGGAGAAGAAGAAGGAGAAGGAGGAGGAGAAGGAGGAGGAGAAGGAGGAGAATGGGGAGGAGGAAGAGAAGGAGGAGGAGGAGGAGAAGGAGAAGAAGGAGGAGGAGAAGGAGGAGAAGGAGGAGGAGGAGAAGGAGAAGGAGGAGGAGGAGAAGGAGGAGGAGGAGGAGAAGGAGGAGGAGAAGGAGAAGAAGGAGAAGGAGGAGAAGAAGGAGAAGAAGAAGGAGGAGAAGAAGGAGGAGAAGGAGGAGGAGGAGAAGGAGGAGGAGAAGGAGGAGAAGGAGGAGGAGGAGGAGAAGGAGAAGGAGGAGAAGGAGGAGGAGAAGGAGGAGAAGGAGGAGGAGAAGGAGGAGAAGGAGGAGGAGAAGGAGAAGGAGGAGGAGGAGAAGGAGAAGGAGGAGGAGAAGGAGGAGAAGGAGGAGGAGAAGGAGGAGGAGGAGAAGAAGGAGGAGAAGGAGGAGGAGGAGGAGAAGGAGAAGGAGGAGGAGAAGGAGGAGAAGGAGGAGGAGAAGGAGGTGGAGAAGGAGGAGGTGGAGAAGGAGAAGAAGACGACTAGCACTACACTAGCTCTTACTGCCAATTACATGTTTTGTTTTTCAAAAGAAAATCGTCTTAAATCTTTCACGAGAGAGAATATATATTGAGTACAACATAGGAATGAACTAAAGATCTTACTTGAGGATCTGCTCGCTAAACCCACAAAGTTCTACTGTGCTGGATTTCAGTCTGTTTTGAATATCATCTAGTGGAGTCCTGTTAAAAAACAAACAATACAAGATTGATTTGCAACTATTATTGCAAACATTTATGTTCCAAACAGCAGATGCTTCAAGGAAACATAAGCAGTTGCTCTTATAAAAGTAACATATCAGACTCAATTTCAATTTTGGAAATAGAAGAAGTTTTACAAAACGTACTTTTTTTCGAGCAGCACCTCTATCACAACAGCATCAGCGTTAGTATCTTGCCGATAGTTATTGATATCTGCCATTAAACCACTGTTGGTGTAGGTACTTTCAAACACAACTATACGATCCAGCTGTGGGGAGAAAGGTTTTAACAGACATGACACTTATTTTAACCCATGTGCAGAAATTTGTGCAAAAACGCACCCTCGTATAACCATAAATTCAAAAGGAGCTCACACCTTTGTCTTCTCTTCAGTCAGCTTTGCAAAGAAGTTAGACGAAGTTATGAATTCAGATTCTACGTCACAATCATTTATATCCTAAGAGAGAGAGACGAAGAGGATAAAACACAAAAAAGGTATGACACAATCCAAAAATATAATTAAAAGTTTTTGTTATTATACAATATTGGATATTAAATTGTGCATGCTTATCAACCGGTTTTAGATTTAAAAACACTAATAATTGAATAACGGCGATAAAAGTAATCTTAAGCCAATCTCAAAATGAATATCCATTTTTCATACTGTACATTATAATGTTGTGATGCCCAACTTCACTTAGAGCATTTAAAATAAGTGATTTTATTTTCTAGTGTTTTATTTTTATAAATAAATTGCATCCATTGTTTTATTTATTTTTTTATTTTTTTTATCTTATTTCAGTGTTCTGTTTTTATTTAAATTTAATTTAAAGCAGAAGCCCGTTTGATTCTAAAGTTATATACACATTTAAAGGGAAATCCTTACATCCATTTGCTTCATTGCTTGTCTCACATTATCCAGAAGGTTGTCAGACTTCAACTTTAACTCCTGGATGTCTTGGCATGAATTCAGTATAACTTGGGAATCTTCACTGCAGTAGTTAATCATCATGCATAAAAGCAGCGCAGCTTCCTTCATCTGGAGAAACAAAAGAAAGATACTTCACAAAATGTTTCATTTTGACTAGAAGCTTAATTTCATAACAAACTATAGTAATCATTTATAACACAAAATATTTAAATCCAGTCACAGATGTTCATATCTGACCGATGCTGAGAGTTTATCACTGTCAATGTTATCGGTGCTTTCAGGGGGCAAGCAGAAATCCTCAGCGCCACTCCAGTCTCGATCCTCTAAAGAATAAGCAGTACAGATCACAAGAGTGCGTCCAGGGAGAGGGGGGATGTTGTACTTGCAGGAGATCTGCACAGCTTTCTCCAAAGCACAGCAGTACTTCTTCAGAAGCTCCTGAGTGTACAGCCTCTGACTGACAAATGACATCACAAAAAAACAGCAACAAAGTCAGTTTAGGAGTGAAAAAAAAACCCTCTATCATACAACTTATACTATGTAATAGTTTTCTTTAATAATATATACACACTTTGCTTTTCTCAGGAGATTGCGTTTGACATTGAATACGCGGTATACGAAGGGCACTCGCATTGTAGCTCTCAGTTTCTTGCGCGCTGTTGTGTCCCAATTGTGTCGATGGAATCGTTTGGTCTTCGGTAATTTCTTCAGAATGTCACGTAGGATCACCTTGGAGCTTGGCACCTCGACCGCAGGTCCACCAGCTGAAAGGGGAGAACATGTCACTTAAACTTCCCCAAGAACACGTCAATAAAAGACATTTGCATTATCACATTGTGATTCTTTTCTTGATGAAATTGCTTTTGAAAACCATGGTTTGTAGATTTAAACACTAAAAATCCCTAAAACACCAAAAACAAATCTTTGATAATGACTGAATTAACTGACACTACTGTTCAAAAGTTTGCATTTGGTAAGATTTCAAGGTTTTTGGGAAAAGTTTAATTAATGAGCATTATGAAATTAATTCCTTTGATGAATGAGTTCTGATCCTTCGGAAATCAGTCTAACATGCTGATTTTCTATGAATGTTGAAAACAGTTGTGCTGCTTAATATTTCCGAAGAAATCGTGATATATTTTTTTAAGGATTATTTAATGAATACAAAGATTAAAAGAACAGAATTAATTTAAAATAGAAAAGTTTTGTAACCAGAGATGGAAATTAACTTTTTTGTCCACCGGCCACTGTGGCTGGTGGATTTCAAAATCTACCAGCCACTCAATGTTTTTACCAGCCACTTTCTTGTTTTTAATCGACAATGTGTAACTGCATGTGACAATTAATACTACAAGATCTACAATAGCCTACTTAAGCAGTTTATTTAATCTCAAGTCTCAATGAAATACTGGCATTTTCTCTTTCTCTCTTATAGCCTACACACACAAACCATGAACTGATATTCATTTCAGTTCGCATATATGAGGAAAACACAATGTTACGGACATGAGCGCTCTGGAAGCGGCACTAAAATGCTTTAAAACTTTTACAGAGACATCAAACAGAAAGCACAAAACCTTTCTTTAAAGTGAATTTCGTTTTGTATTAATTGTATCTTAATTTTAATCAATGTTTCATCAACCAATTGCCTGGATTTAATAAATAAGAATTAAATATAGCAGACGATAGATAACCACGAAACGGAGGCGCCTGCGAGTGAACTGGAGCTCGTCTCATAAATGAACCGAAACTCAGCGTATAAGGTAGCCTACTCGCCTCACAGACATGTCTACTTAAACAGAATCATTCAAAACGAAAGAAAACAGACTACTCTCTGCTTATTAATCCGTATGAAATGTGCATTTCTCTCTGGCGCGTTCACTACTGCGAAGATCGCGAGTCAGCATCGTCAACTTCATCTTTGCAACTGACACCGACAAAGAAAAGGCTTTTTATTAATAAATAATTAAAATATCTCCTTGCTATATTTTACATATTCATAATCATTACTTTTGCCGGTTCTTTGTGACAGATTTTAGGAGCTTTATTGGCAGCGCCCGCCTTACATGAGCGGGTCACCACAGCATCACCAGAATAGCCCTGTTTTTTTTTTGTTAAGGATTTGTTTACTGTGTGTGTGATTCATTTAATGGAAAGCACATTCACTGAGTTGTCTTGCTAATCAGTGTCTGCTCGTTTATCCTATAACAGACGAACGTCGCATGATGCTATTTTTATTTACCCGCCCCGGTGGCCGGTAGGTGAAGCGAGTTTACCCGCCACAACACAAATTCACCCGCATTTGGCTGGTGGCGGGTGCTAATTTCCATCCCTGTTTGTAACATTATAATTGTCCTGTCAAGCAGGACCAGTTTCTGGATTAGTATATTTTCCTTGATTAACAAAAAATCCTAAAATCAGGAACACAATCACACTGCTACACCAACTTACCAAATTTACTCAGCTCCAAAACAACTTTATAAGCAGACAGGAAACGGAAGGGAAATTGTCTGCTCTGGATTACAGCGTTCTGTAAAATTAATTTAAATCTGTTAACAAATTGACCATCTTATATCCGTTCCAGTAAGTGAAAATCTGAATTTAAGAAATGCTCACCTTCGAGGTCAATCTGTTGAGGATCATAGAATGATGTTTCTCACTGATACCTGTAGAAATCATGTTCCTCAGGTTCCTCAGCATTGCCATAAAAGGAAGAGACTTTCCATCTGAAATCACAAAAAAACATACTTAAGTATGAGTAGATGTTCAAGAATTAAGTACATCATGGACCCAGTGCATCTTGGACCCTAATTCACACCGATGAGTTTCTCCCAGGTGGCAGCTTTGTTTCCCTCCTGACTTAGTTTGCACTCCCATGTGTCGGGTTGCTTAAGTTTCATCCGTTTTCCAGCTCTCTCTCTCTCCCAGACCCCACTAAGACCACTGCGAGTGAAGGCCTTCAGATCACTCGGGTATCTGCAGGCAAAAACAGGTAACAAACAGGTCACTCATGGCTGAAATTTACACTGGACAAAGCAATCAGTTCACCAACATTAAACAGATGTGATATAAATATATATGCCAGATTGTATGACTGACTTCTTTCCCAGAATGGCCATGACATGTTCTGCAGATTCTTTGATGTGAAGCCGCTTTATCATCTTCTTGAAGTTGAATTCACTCTGTTTTTTATCCTTTGTAGCACGATCCTGGCTCTCCAACTATATCATAACATACAGAACGGAATCAAAAGATGTTCAGAATACATTTTGATGTGCAATAATCATTAATTATTGAATTATTAGATGAAACTAAACATGGCAAAGCTCACATATTTTTTGAAAATTGAATCGTCCACTCTGACGAGGTCACCCCACATTTTCCACTGTGCAGCAGAGATGTTCTGAAAGAAGAGGGTAGAAAACAAAAGCATTTTAAAAGTTATGTGGAAAATAACTTTTAAATAATGTGTTCATTATTGTATGTTGGTGGAATGTGTGCTTTTCTAAAAATGTAAGATACAAAAGTTTTAGACAACATTTAAAAAATACAGGATTCAAAATATCTTTACAAAAAAAATTAAACCAGGAAATAAACATAAATTAAAGACTTTAAAACTAGAACCATTTTTAAATTATTTAAAAAAAATTAAAATCAAACCAAATATTTTTCAAAGAATCATGTTCAGTGAACCCCACTGTATGCGTTTGATCTGTAATATTAAATATTAAGTGTTTTTTTACATATTACCTCTCCTTTCTTTCGTTTCTTATTGTGTTTGCAGCGATGCTTCCGTGTATTGTATTTGGCCAGCTGATATTCAGTGAACTGCTTAAATTTATCCACTAGAGCTTTTTTCAGGCAGGAGGGTAAAGATTTACTGAAACACTGCACAAAAACATTTTAAAAAGCATGAAAAAACATGAAGCTCAACAAACAAAAACAACCATTAAAATAATACAGTAAAGCAAAATAAAATCCTTATTTGTACATTCACCATAATAGTCTTTATAGTACCATATAAAGGTATACCATATAAAGGTAAAGGTATGTTCAGGTCATACTTAGAAGGGAGAGGTTATTATGTGAGTATAGGAGACCATAAGTCTGAGTGGACGTCCATGACATGCGGAGTCCCTCAAGGCTCAATTCTTGCGCCACTCCTATTCAACCTGTACATGCTCCCAATGAGCCAAATAATGAGAAAGAACCGAATCTCTTACCACAGCTATGCAGACGACACACAGCTCTACTTAGCCCTATCGCCTAACGACTACAGCCCCATTGACTCCCTGTGCCAATGCATTGATGAAGTAAACAATTGGATGTGCCAAAATTTTCTTCAGTTAAACAAAGACAAAACTGAAGTCATTGCGTTTGGAAACAAAGATGAAGTTCTCAAGGTGAATGCATACCTTCACTCTAGGGGTCTAACAACTAAAAATCAAGTCAGGAATCTTGGTGTGTCTCTAGAATCAGACCTTAGTTTCAGTAGTCATGTCAAAGCAATAACTAAATCAGCATATTATCATCTGAAAAATATTGCAAGAATTAGATGCTTTGTTTCCAGTCAAGACTTAGAGAAACTAGTGCATGCTTTCATCACCAGCAGGGTGGATTACTGTAATGGACTCCTCACTGGCCTTCCCAAAAAGACCATTAGACAGTTGCAGCTCATACAGAACGCTGCCGCCAGGATTCTGAGCAGAACAAGAAAATATGAACACATCACACCAGTCCTCAGGTCTTTACACTGGCTCCCAGTTACATTTAGGATTGATTTTAAAGTATTATTACTGGTGTATAAATCATTCAATGGCCTAGGACCTCAATATACTGCAGATATGCTCACTGAATATAAACCCAACAGATCACTCAGATCATTAGGATCACGTCAGCTAGAAATACCAAGGGTTCACCCTAAACAAGGAGAGTCTGCTTTTAGCTACTATGCCAGCCGCAGCTGGAACCAGCTTCCAGAAGAGATCAGATGTGCTCCTACAGTAGTCACATTCAAATCCAGACTGAAAACACATCTGTTTAGCTATGCAAATTTACTGAATGAGCACTGTGCCACTGTATGTGTCCAACTGTTTGTACTGTATTTTATTTAATTTTTTATTCTATACTGTTTTAATTATTCTTATTTCTGTTGATTATTTTAATTTCTTTATTCTAAACTGTTTTAATTATTTTAAATTTATTCTATGTAAAGCACTTTGAATTACCACTGTGTATGAAATGTGCTATATAAATAAACTTGCCTTGCCTATATGAATGCTGATAAATTTAGGACAGCATAAAATAAAGGACAGCAAGATATTTACTATTTTAACACTTACCATGCTATAGATTCTTGTCAACTCCAGCCAATCAGATGGCAGCTGCACAGCAGCACAAAAGTACCTTCTGAAGTGTGGCTTAGAAGCAGGCAGATGGGCCGCCAGCGCTAGCAAGAAGTTGGCTGTGATTCGAATGTTTAGTTCCTGCCTAGTATAGACTGCAACCTAAAAGCAACGCAAATATGAAAAACCACACACGTTGACAACATAACCCACATGCACTCACATATGCAAAATCACCAACCTTAAGGAGAAACTCTGGGTCTTCTGTGGTAATCTCTGTGGCCAGGTTCTTAATAATGCTCCACACACTCGTCTTCTTATCCCAGTCCTTCTGGCCCGGGGTACAGCTCTTACTAACCAGGGAGCAGCACACCATATTCAGCAGGTTGTTCTGAAGGACAAACAAAAGAACTGTCGATGTAGAAACATTGTTTGACTTCACATTCACCACTCTGTATATCCATTATGTGGCGTAAGAATGATTACAAATAAACTTGGTCAGTAAGATTATTCTGAACGATCATGTAACACTGAAAAGCTGCTGAAAATTCAGCTTAGCCATCACAGGAATAAATTACATTTTTAAATATATTATAAATATGTTTTATAATATGATATGTAAAGCGTATTCATATTAAAACAGAAATAGGATTAATGTTTTCGCTGTAGTTTTGATCAAATATATGCAACCTTGGTGAGCATAAGAGATAAATAAAGGTAAAAAACAAATACATAGGGTGAGCAAATTATTAATCATTATTTAAACCCCAGACCTGTGACCATTTGGCTCACCTTTCGTTCCCTCAGTTCCACAAGTTTTTCATCCTCACTTGCTTCAATCACCCCAAATTCCTCATGAGGAGCAAATGTCTGCTCCCCCTCTCTATCTAAATCCATTTCCAAAACCGGGATCTCTGAGGACAGCATCTGGTCTTCCTCTTCTAAGCTTTCCTTGGAAGGCATCCTGATGGCATCCTGTTAAGATACAATATAATTAACTAGATTTGTATTTCCTGAAGAAAATACCAGGTCCTTGCAAGATATCTGTACATTTAAGCAGAACCAAAGAGAAGTCTTTGATCAGAGCTGTCTTAACCGTAATGTGCTTTCTTAATGTTTGTCAAAGTAGTTATAGTTGGATAAACAGATGTACGACCTAAAGATTAAATTATTAATAAAATGTGTGAATGCTTGGTTGAGTTGAATTAGT
Source organism: Semotilus atromaculatus (assembly GCA_031834385.1). Taxonomy (NCBI): domain Eukaryota; kingdom Metazoa; phylum Chordata; class Actinopteri; order Cypriniformes; family Leuciscidae; genus Semotilus; species Semotilus atromaculatus. Next base: position 33,258,506 of record JAULUF010000044.1, on the reverse strand, counting down.
AGCAATTATTGTGTTATTTTCATTAAAAAATATGAATAAGAATTTAAAAATAATTATGCTACATTAATTCACATACAATTTAACAAAGCATTACAGAGGAAATCACTCTATACCTGTCTGGGCTCCTCACTATATCCCAGCAGGCCTTCAGGTGAGAAAAGCATGTCTTCCACTTCTCTCTTTTCATTTGTGCCCACTTTATTCTCCTTTGAAGGTGACAGATACGGGCAGAGTGTTGGGATGGCACTGGCAGTGGAATTTTGGGAGCAAGAGAGTAAAGGATTATGGGAATAGGTGGAGGTTAGAGAGGATGAGACTGGAGGGTGTAGTGGAGGCTCCATTAGGAGGGTATTCCTGGTGCTCAGCAGAGAGGAATTAGAGGAGATTGAACTCATCAATGTGGATGACAGAAGAGATGAGGTGGCCATGGTGGAGGACAGGCTGGTTGGCTGGAGTGCTGGACATGATGAGAAGGTGGTGGTCTGATTGACCCAGGATGGAGATGTGTACTGATGGTGAGACAAGGATGAGGACGCTTGAGCCAGAAACCGGTTTTCCAGCCTTGGAGTGCTATAGTTTAGCTGTAGTCTGGCATCCATATTCACCTTCAGATCAGACTGAAGAGGAGCCGGAGCCTTCATGTTTGCTTGCTTGAAGAAAGGAGAAACATAAAATGTGTGTTTTTGTCCAAAGACATTGCAAATACTAAAAATACAATTCTAATCACTAATTCTTGAGAAATTGAACAAAATATGCAACACAACTTTACCTGGAAATTAGATTTTAAATAAGAAACCAGATATGATGACAATAAAGTTCTCTTAACATAACTGGATTTTTTTTTTTTACATTGCAAAAGTTCATCTTAATCTCCTTAATCCTAAAAGTCTTCTTTCCATATTTTTATGAGTTCAACAAGACCATGCAGGCTCTGGTGAGTATAATGTTTCTGTAGGCAAGGCATGTTTATTTATATAGCACATTTCATACACTATGGTAATTCAAAGTGTGTAAATTCAAATTCAAATTCTGTAGACAGATAATCTTAGAGGGATAGTTCACCCAAAAATGAAAATGCTGTCACTATTTACTCACCCTCAAGTTGTTCCAAACCTGTATAAATTTCTTTCTTTTTCTGAACACAGAAGATGATATTTTAAATAATATGAGTAACCAAACAGTTGATGGACCCCATTGACTTCCATAGCATGGGGGGGAAAGAAACTATGGAAGTCAACAGGGTCCATCAACTGTTTGGATACTGACATTCTTCAAAATAGCTTATTTTGTGTTTTGCAAAAGAAATTCATACAGGTTTGACTTTGAAACAACTTGAGGGTGGTGGTGAGTAATTTAATTTAAATTTTTGGGTGAATTATCCCTTTTTAGTAATTGTGCTAAATGTCACCACTATATGGAAAGGGGACAAAAGATTTTGATGCCAGCTGCCCTGCCACGGAAAGACTTTACCCCTATTGTAACCCTGTCACAAATAGTAAAGAAATAGTTTATTTTAGATCATTTGCCTCATTATAACTAGGCTCTTGTAAGGCGACAACAACAAAAATCAACCACATATGGGTGATAATAATAATAATATGGTTATTTTGTCAACCATAAACTTGTCAAATTTTCAGAGATTTTCTGTCTGAAGGTAATGCGATTCAGAATCACTAGCATTGACAAGCATGGGTGTGTCTTATGCAAACAACAAACGTAATGTAGACACACCAGAAAAATCAAACAACAGCTTTCTCCACTCCTTTTCACCGAGTTTATTTAAACTGGTAGCAACATTTCCCTATACACTCACTGCATATGAAATAATGTGATATTCCCTTATTCATGCTGATGCTGATGCTGCTGTTAGCAGTGTCTTTCGAACTGGACATGTAAAGTACGGGTAACGTCACTGCTGCTGCGCTCCCGTCGGATTGGAATCTCTTAAATATTTCGGCTATAAAGTCCAATTCGCAGGGCACTTAATGTCGATTGGAGTGCGGGTCAAAGAGCATCCTCTATCTCAAGCTGATAATGAATGAAGAACAATAAAAATGTGTTTTCGCGATGTCGATTCCTTAATGCCACGAAAAGAAGACAAATTCATCACCACTCCCTCATTTCATTTTTCACGTGCATTTAAAAAAAAAAACTTTGTCTCTCTATGGCTCTGCTATTGGTAAAATGTTTACACACGACATAGGCTAACGTTACACACATACGGAGTATGTCTGACACTGACTTGCAGTAATTATAGACATGAAAGTTGCCGAGACAGCCGAGCTGTTGTAAACAAACTCATGCACTATATTTGGATTATTACGTGCGACACGGTTTGTTCAGTGGTGTCACTAAAAAATAAAGACATAAACTCACCTTTTAATGCTTCGTGACAAAGTGTTGGTGTAAAATGCAGATACCCAGTGAAACTTGTTAACTTCCTCACCTATCATGATGACTCACGGACATAATAAAAACATAGACGCCCTATTGGCCGCTTTGGAACGTTGCTGCGAAACGTCAACGCGTCCGCCATTTTGCCGATGGCAAGACTGCACTGTGGGTGAGCTGCGATTTATTTTTTATTTTTTTACATTTATCAACCGACTTCAGTGGTTTGTATGTGGTGTACAAAAAGTTCCATAGTTATTTAAAATCTCGATAGTTAGGCTTATAAAATATAATTTTTAAAGGAATTGTCAAAGCTCATGCAGGCTTAATTGTCATGTATCTGGCTTTTTATTATTGGATAAGAATTGTGAAGACCCCCATACTGAGATATAATTTAATTTTCACATTAAATTAAATAAAGTTTTCTTATTGTGGAAAAAGCATTTTCTGTGATTGACCCGATCAACATTAGTTAACTATATGAACTAATAATGCACTGCTCATAGGCTACAGCATTTGTTAATCTTTGTTAATGTTAATTTCAACATTTACTAATAGGCTAGCAGCTACTTTATTAAAATCTTGTTAACATTAGTTAATGCACTGTGAACTAACAATGAACAGCTGTATTTATATTAACTAACCTTAACGAAGATGAACAAAACAGTAACAAATGTAATTGCTCATGGTTAGTTCATGTTAGTTAATATATTAGCCTAACTAATGTTTAATAAATTCAACTTATTGTAAAGTGTTACCACGTCGTTCGCTGGGCTCTCTCAGTGGAAAAACAAACAGGTTCTGAGAAGGTTCGCAAGCCGAACCAACCAAGTAACGTCTGGTTTCTTAATATTGTATTTTCTATTGAAAATTTGTTCCAGCATGTTTATTTTTTCATAACAATTCATTTTAAATCAAACTATTGACGGTCACTGCTTCCCTGTTGAACTTGAAGAGCCATGGTCGAATTTTTTTACTTAATGCATTAGGCCTTGTTCACACGGACACGGGTATTTTTATAACCGTGACATTTCTATGGAAAGCCGTTAGAGCCAAAAACACGTGAATTTTAACGCGTATTTCACGTGTATTTTACAGATATTGATTACAGTGGTCTGTATCTTAAACCTGCAGTGATCATAAACCTGCATTGGTTACCTCCACTGTAACTGATTTCCCCACACAAATGTTAATGCTTTGATGTTAAAGCTAGAATGTCCACTAATGTGTTTATTTACAAAAAAGGCATGAGGCATGAGGCACAAGTCAATTTTATTTTTATCTAAATTTTCATAAAACTGCAATTTAAATATATTATTTATATAGGTTATACAAAAAAAACCTGAATAAGCTGATCTATAGCATGTAAACTGGTGGTATCCTAGTCTATGAAAGGTACACCCCTCTAAGCTCACAGAAATGGTTAGACCCAAGTCTTCAGCAGCCAATGACACCGACCCGTTCATACTGATTTTTAACGCGTATTTCACGCGTATTTTACGTGTATACACGTAAAATACGCGTGAAATACGCGTTGATTATGTCACTCGTATTTCACGTGTAAAATACGCGTGAAATACGCGTGACATAATCAACGCGTATTTCACGCGTATTTCACGTGTAAAATACACGTGAAATACGCGTTAAAATTCACGTGTTTTTGGCCCATACTATGGCGCTCGCAATGTTCCATTCGGCGACGAGACTGACAAGCACGACAGATAACACACGTGTATACGTGCGTGTACGTCTCCATTTGTTTTATATGGAGACGTACACGCAAATATCACGTCACGTATACACGTCAATCACGTGTAGCTGTTGATCTATGCAGACGTCACGGCGGCGTCACGTTAGAAAGTTAACGTGTGGATTACATCTTAACGTGTGAACGTCTGCCCGTCTGCACGTCTGCCCGTCTGCACGTCTGCCCGTCTGCTATACGTCTGCACGTCTGCACGTCTGCACGTCTGGAGTATTTTTCCTTATTTTCCCTCACGTCTATTTTTCCTTATTTTCTCATACATTTACTTATTTGTATAATGCTGAATCTGTTCATGTACCATAGGTATCCCATAGATTTTTAGCTTTTTTAATAAAAGTCTATTGTCATGTATTTTGATTATAAAATGGGCAGGTAAAATTCCGAAAAGGTGGGTATTATCATTATATATTTGTTGGTTTAAGATGTGTCAATGCTCTGCAGCAGGCAGGGTCTGCATGCCTCAAGTTCACTCATAGATGCTGCATTTAGCATTAATTGTTCCATTCAGAAACCCTTTTAGAACTTATTGGATTTTAAGCTAAAATTAGTTAGCCTACTTGTGATTGCTTGGATTAGGCTACTGCTATTCTTATTCTGAAAAGTAATAATCAGTAGGCTACATTTATGTTAAATATTTTTAAATTGAATATATAATAGAGCTACACAAAAGTTTTTATAAAGCCTATAGCACTCTATTAAATGTAGCCTAGTCATAAACTATGGCTATACGATTTAGTCTTGTCTTTTTCTTTATATCACAATGACATACATACATATACATTCATATATATATATATATATATATATATATATATATACACACACGTGTGTGTTTGTGTTAGCTACATTGTCTCTATAAAGTATATTTAGTGTATAATGTAAAATGAAAGTGGACAACTGTAATACAGTAAGTAGGCTAGTATTACAGTACAGAAAAACAATGTCTGATTACATACCTGTTCTGTCCACAAACGTTTGAATGGCGTTTCCATTACAGATTTGCGCAAAACGTTTGCGATATTTTCTAAATATCGATAAAAAACTATTGCGAAATGACGGCGTTTCCATTAACCGATGTTATGCGACTAAAACGTCCTTTTTTCTTCTCGCGATAAGTCATTACAAAAATTATGGTAACGGACGTTGGTAGGTTTATAGCCTATAGGCATATCAGAGCCACCGCACTGGACATTATTATTATTATTATTAATTGAAGGAGACGGGGCGTGTTATCCAAGCATTAATGGCAAGGAAAGACCCTTAGCAACTGTGAGCGGCACTATGAGGATCTGGTGTTTCTCACTCATTTCTATTTCAAGGTCTTGATTGTGGCATTCGTATTCTGTCCAAACGGTCCGTGTACTTTTGCGTCCATTCGTTTTTCCTTTTTTAATCATTAAAAAATAAATAGGCTCTAGATGAATTTTCAGATTTTTGTTTATGACTTTTTGTCCCTTTATTAAACATTTAAAATATTTACAAATTAATATGGAAGAAAATTCAATTTTACTGGTTTTCTAAGGCCAATTAGAACCCGATGATATTTTTTTAGGCCTATTAATTGCTTTTGATTTGAATTTGTTTATTTAAAAGTGGACATTTTTATAGCCTACATAGGCTATATTTTGTTTCAGTTCACGGAGATCATGAAAGCGCTCCTGAAAGAAGAACGGTTTCTTGTTATTGTGAGTATACACAAATAAAAGTAGTTGCGGATTATGTTTTATTATTTTCTGTATGACCAGAAATGATAGAGTATTTTAAGTTGTTTCCACTGTTGATAGGAAAATGCAAGTGTTCGCGCCGGCGCCTCCATTTCATGCAGTGCGCACTCTGCTCAAACCCTTTATGCGTCAAAAACTTGTTTATTTGTGATAATCTTAGCCCTGTATTATTATTTTTTGATAAAAGCGTCTTCTAAATATGTAGTCTAATAAATGTAACAGCCTAATAATAATGATAATTATTATTATTTGCGTTTATAACTATAAATGAGTTCACTTAAGACAGTAATATGCTAAAATAACTGATGAATGTTTTATTTTTATATAACCTTTTACAGGTTTGGAAATTAGTTTGTGTTAGCCTACTATATTTATTTTTTGTATGTGAAGTCTTTTTTTGCTCAAGAAAGTTCAAGAAATTACAAAGAACTGATATCCTATTTACAAATCTGAGAGGGCGGATTAGGATATCATACAGTTTATTAATCCGTGGGCACGATTTGTTAAACCGATCGATCCAGTCTAAAAACTAATAAAGAAGAAAACATGTTTTTCGGATAAGTTAAAGGAAAAACGAATGGATGCCAAAGTAGCCACGGACCAAAAACACACGCGCCTTCTAAATGCGTGACTGTAAATGCGCAAAAACTGTTTCCATCGCAGTTTTGCGAAATATTCCTTTTTCGAATTGCCTGAAAAACCACCTCATGCGAGCGTAAAATCTTTTTTGCGATAAATGGGAGTTTTTGCGAAATTGACGTGTTTCCATTGAGCGTATTTTTAATTCGCAATTTCAATTTGCGCAATTTGAAGGGTAATGGAAACGCACTGTTGTTCTCCAACATTGTCTGCAATAGTGACCGTTATTTCATTAGAAACATGTCCACAATCTTGACCTCTTCACTGTTTTGCCTCCATACCCACACATCTTTACTCCTCTTCTTGCCGGCTGTTGACCTGGTTGTTATTCCATTATCTGAATGTGTATGACTTGTGCTCTGTCTATATATGCTTGCCAAATGAAGCTTCATGAGATGCACCTCTGAGCTATTTCAGAAAACTGGTTGATTTAAAGCTTTACATTCCCATTAATTAGTGGAATGCAAAATTCATAGACAAAAAATTGTTGCTGTAATTATAACATTAAAATAGCATGTCATGGGAACCTACAACGGCACATACATGTAGGCTACATATATTTCTATTTGTAATGCAGTCACTTTAAATTCACATAATGATGAACTTCTGGGTAACAGTTTAAATATAATGAAAATTAACTGCCAATTGAGACAAAAAGTTGAGAAAAAATACCAAGTAAAACACACATTTGTAAATATTTGTTTTAATTTTTCTGTAATGAGCAGTTTTTAGCTTTTTAAAAAAGAATCATTAGAAAACCAAAATTCCTGTAAATAAACAATATGTTAATACAATGAACATATAGTTCCAAACAGCACCACAGCAGAACAACTGCCTAAAGAAGTAGCTGTGTGGGTATTAAATATATATTTGTGTTTTTGAAAGAATAGGTTGAACATTAACCAGTGATGTCAATAGAGCAGTGCCTTGCCGCCATCTACTGGCGGTTTTATATTTATATTTAGTAGTTTCGTATTTGTTTATGCTCTTTTCATTTCGACATTTACAACTCGGTTTAAATTAGCTTTTCATTTCGACATTTACAAATCGGTTTAAATGAGCTTGCTAGAAGTTCATAGAATGATTTTATTTTTTAACAAGTGTGTTTTACTTGGTATTTTTTTCTCAACTTTTTGTCTTCATGTTTATTTTATAATCAAAATACAAGACAATTGACTTCTATTTAAAAAGTTATACCTTTCATTGGGATACCAAATGTATGGTACATTAACAGATTCAGAATTATATAAATAAGTTGATCAAATGTAGTCCTATAAACTGTGCCAAAATAAGATTATCTATGATAGTGTCTATAACAGTAAAGGTATGATAAAATAAGGAAAAATAGACGTGAGGGAAAATAAGGAAAAATAGATAGCCCCAGACGTTAAGACGTTTAAGACGTGCAGACGTTAAGACGTGCAGACGTTAAGACGTTTAAGACGTGCAGACGTTTAAGACGTGAAGACGTTTAAGACGTGAAGACGTTAAGACGTTTAAGACGTGCAGACGTTCTCCACACGCATGTCACACGCACGTTAACACGTCTTTAAGCTTGGTTAGGAAAGAAATGACACAAAGCGAGCGCCATACTAACGGCTTTCCATACATTTCTTACGCGGTTCGGCCGTTCGTCCACACGGAAACGCAGTATCAGGTCACTGAAACCGAACATTTTTGAAAACCCCTGCCAGGGTGAGTATTTTCTGAAACGCCGGTTGCAGTGTTGTACGGAGCCCCTAAATGGACGTGGTGGTGGAACATTTTTTAGGAGGGGAGAATGTTTTTTTCCAAATCTGTTGCGTTCCCTCGCAAAACTTTTGCGTTCTCCCGAGAAACTTTGCGTTCCCTCGCAAAGATATTTGCGTTCCCACGCAAAATGTTTGCGTTCCCTCGCAAAGTTATTTGCGTTCCCACGCAAAATGTTTGCGTTCCCTCGCAAAAATATTGTTGTGAGCTCGGACAGACTTCCTGTTTAATGTCCCGCTGGCAGTGTTTCAGAGCTCCGTACGTTAATTCATAGTGTTTGAACTTGGACTCAAATATAAAGAAATGCGGTCAGTCAGGAGTTCAGTGAAGTTGGTAATATACAGTACATAGGCTATCGAACTTCTCGGATCAATATTCTTGAGTTAAACGTTGTTAAAACACAAACGACACATATTTACAATAACAGTAACCTAGACAACGAGCTAGAACCCAATTCTCCTCAAAACGAGCTTTATAATATAGGCTAAATGGATCTCTATGAGCAGTCGGCTGAGAGACGAGTCCGAAGGGACCGTCTGCAAAGTGCAATATAATCCAAGAAACGACTACAGCATCAACTCATAGTCAAAAATACAAAAATAGTCATTAACTTCAATGTTACAAACTGTAGTGCCACCCAATTCAGTTTACACATCTATGGTGACCCACTGGGCATACTACACTGCTTTTGCACATTTTATTATGAAAAATATTCAATAACTTCACTGTGACACACCAAATTTAGTCCACACATCACTGCTCTAATGTTGGTTATAACACTGGAAAGTTATTGCACATGAAAAAAAAAAGTAGGCCTGGCCTATTCTTTACACAAATTATATTGGTACCGTACGCAGCTAACATAATATAGTTACAACCATATAGCTTTTGCATTATATTTGCTTACTGAATTTGACAGTTCTATAGCCTATGTGATAGCCTATATTATTGCCCACTTCACTGAACTCCGTAAGCACTGACCGCATTTCTTTATATTTGAGTCCAAGTTCAAACAAACGCTCCATTAACGTACGGAGTTCTAACACTGCCAGCGGGACATTAAACAGGAAGTGTCTGTCCGAGCTCACAACAGGTTTTGCGTGGGAACGCAAACATCTTTGCGAGGGAACGGAAACATCTTTGCGAGGGAACGCAAATAACTTTGCGAGGGAACGCAAATATCTTTGCGAGGGAACGCAAAGTTTCTCGGGGGAACGCAAAAGTTTTGCGAGGGAACGCAAAAGATTTTGAAAAAAAAATGTCTCTCATCCTAAAAAAAATTCCACCACCACGTCCCTTTAGGGGCTCCGTAGTACGGTCATGTACTACAGTACTACAAAAACCGGAGTTTTTGCGCCGTTGATGGCTTCTGATTGGCCAACGTGGCTTTACGGTTAGGGTTATATCGCCGCTTGCTGGTGATGCATGCTCTAGTCTTGACAGCGCTTGATAGCGTGTTTTTGCGTTTTCATGTGGACGGAGTTTTTTTTTAAAACGCAGGAGGAAAAACTCCGGTTATAAAAAATACCCGTGTCTGTGTGGACAAGAACATTAATAACATCCTCTCGAACACCAAATATAGATAATGAAGAACATTTTAATGACAAAAATTGCCAACAACATACAACCTTTGTTTGGCACAATTTGTTACTGTACCTGGTTCAATAAATTTAACCTGGTTCAATGTGCTTTAAAAAGTAAATACAAATGTAGATCTTATAATTCAACACTTATTTTTTTTATATAAGTCATTATAATACGCTTTTATATTTTACATAAGGTCATTGTATATGTAATTTGTGTTGTCCACTTTATCATGAGGCAGGTATTTCCGGTTTAAAAAATAGTTTTCTTGTTTTCTATGTTCCTAAGCCTGACTATGTCGTCTTATTTGTTTGTTTTGTAGGACACTAATTTCACAATTAGTATTATTATTTGTAAATTTAAACAAGTTAAAAATGACAAACTGGGGCAAATTTTCTTGTATTGAACCATGTGAAATTATTTTTCATAAAAAAATTTGGTTAAATGAATCTAGCATCTATAAATTCCTTAATCTCAGAAAATTGTATAACTAAAGGTTAAATGATTTGCCATTGGTTGTTGAGAATCACTTTGAAGTTTTCCTGTTTATACACCAACATGACGCTGTTAAAGATGATAAAGCTGATAAAGCCAAGGGAGAAACATTATATTTTAAGGCACAGTTTAAAATTCTTCAAATAGAAATGGAGTCTAAAATTGTGCACAAACAACATCCAGTAAATGTTTATTGTTTATTGAAATGTTCTTGAAATCTTGAACATTTGATGAAGTGATAAAAGTCTGCAAGGATGTTGGTGGAACAATGGTTTTGCCAAAAACTGCTGCAGAAAACCAAACGTTATTGAAATTAGTATTATCCAGTGGTTTAAGGGGTAAGAAACCACATATAAGCGTCACAGACAGAGAAATAGAGGGACGGTTTGTGAACATGAGGGGAGGAATTTGACTTTTACAAACTGGGGTCCTGGTCAGCCTGCTGACTATGGGAGAGTACAAGACTGTGGTCTTATGGAGGACTCTGGCCTTTGGGATGATGGTGGTTGTAATTAAGTACACCCTGTTATATGTGAAATAGATAAATTATATAATTCAATATTCCAGTATTCTTCCATTTTCAATTCACATTTACTTGTATAGCGCTTTTCACAATACATATCGTTTAAAAGCAGCTTTACAGAAAATGCATGTCATTACAATTTAGAGAGATCTGTTATCAGAGGTGACATTCTTCAAGTAACGTATGTCAGAAATGTACATATGCAAATCACGCAGTTAAGTTATAGCTAACATAATGTATTCATTTTAGGCAGAACAATGAGATCACTTAAGTCATTAATACAAGTTGTTACCATAATGATTTTATAGAAAATGCATTGGTGTATGTTGATTCAGAGTTTGCATCATCTGAAGTAGTCCCCACAGGAGTTGAATCATCTCATCATCTCAGTCACAATAAAATCCAGTTTAAATTTGATTGTGAAGCATTTTTTTCCATATGTAACATATTACATTATATTTAATATACACAAACAGATATTAAATCCATTCAAATGTGTATCCCAACAACAATGCATAGAATTCATAAATGAAATATATACACTTAGCATTTAGCATAATGATTTTGAAGCAATAGTACAACACAACCATAAGCAGGGTGTCAATATATGAGAGCTTGGGAAGGCCTAATCTCCCTAAAAGCATGTTGCACATGTGCAGTATATCCAGAGAGGAAGAGCTGTATTTCAGAATATGAGATTTACAACAACAAGCCCCTCAGATTTAAAGCAAGAAGACCTTCCTCTCTTCACTTGTGCGATTTTAGTCTTGCGGACTTGTTGGGTAACAGACATTGGCTGTCACCTGGACTCCTCTATTAAAATGGTAAGTACCTGAATGTTATTTTAATATGAGAAGAACCATTGCAGTAAGTTAATAAAGGAAAGAAAACACAGAAACAGTGAACCAAAAGTGGCTTGAACTTAAAGAGACATAAACACACTATGCTATTTTATTTGTTAGTGCAATAATAACTTCCAATTTATCCAGATGACTCATGAATAAACTTTTAGAAATTAGATGATGATAAATAATTATTTTAAATTATTGTGCATTGGATAATTATACAAGTGAATTAAATTAATTTATATCAAGATTTACAAACTGTTCAGGGCAATTTTCTCTCAAAATCTTATTTGGGCAAGCTTTAAAATTTTGCTAATAAATATACTTTGTATGGGAACTCGTGCCTGAAGCAAATATTTCCTGTTTACTCCGTACAAAGCCTTTCCTCCATATTCTCACGAGACTAATGAATTTGGGTTTAAAGGATGTGTTTCTGTGCTGGCTTAGAGGGGAAAATTGTGGGATCGAGTCACACCTGTAAGAAAAGTATGCAGCTTTTCAGCATAACTGCATAGAGACTGCTGTGGTTCATCGATGTTCTTTCACAACATTTTGTAACTTTATCCTCCTATCTCATAAAAACTATGATAGAAGTTAATAGTCTTTAGATTAAGATGCAATTCAGAATGCTCTCTGAAGGGCTTTATGCAAACACAAAGACTTTAAAAAAAAAGAAACATGCTCAATACCAAAACCCAAATACAATCCTATAATAAACATAACAAGATCTATAATAAACGCCTGTAAATCCTACATTGTAATTTGATGAGTCATTACAAGGCAAATTGTAAAGAAAAATGCTATTCACTGCTAAATTCTTGGAGCAGTTTTGTTTCTGTAAGGCAAGACTACAGGCAGAACTAAACAAATGTAATTCACAGTTTTCTCTAAAGTTTTCCCATTGTGTTCCACCAGATGACGCTGTTAAAGATGTTCCTCAGGGCTTTTCTGCTACTTCAGTTTGCAATGCAGCTTTTGGATGGAGCTGAACCTCAGAACCTGAACTGCCCTACTTATGGTGGCGTTCCAGGCACTCCTGGACACAACGGTCTGCCTGGTAGAGATGGGAGAGATGGCAAAGATGGAGCAATTGGACCCAAAGGAGAGAAAGGAGAGCCAGGTTTGTGTTTGTCTGTGAGAGAGAATGAATGAGTGAGTCAGTGGTTCACCTCATTGTGTAAGGAAGAGAGAAGCAGTTATGTTTTTTACACCTTTACTGTCTCAGGAGTGAATGTACAGGGAACGCCAGGTAAAGCAGACCGTCTGGCCCGACTGGAGCCAAGGGTGAAAGGGGACCCCCAGGTCAACCAGGTATGAAACATTAAACATTTTTATAAGTTATTTAGATATTTCAAACTTCCTCATGGTGAAATTACTGTAGAGCTTCAGCGAGTGTGGAAATGTTCATTTTTGTACCTCAGAAAAGAAAAATATTTATTTTTGTTCATATTTATATTTAACACCCCAGGATATTTCAACCCTGTACCTAATATCCAAGTAATTATTCTGTTTTCAGGCTTGCCTGGACGTGAAAACACGGCTGACTCCCTGAAATCTGAGATCCAGCATCTTAATGCCAAGATTTCTATGATTGAGAAAGCTGTTAGTTTTAGTACATTCAGAAAAGTTGGACAGAAATACTACGTCACTGATGGTATTGAGGCCACTTTTGATAGTGGGATGCGGTACTGTAAGGACTTTGGTGGAGTAATAGTTTTGCCAAGTACTGCTTTAGAAAACCAGGCACTATTGAAAGTATTAGTATCCAATGGTTTAAGTAATAAGAAGTCATATATTGGAGTCACAGATAGAGAAACCGAGGGACAGTTTGTGGACACTGAGGGAAAGCAATTGACTTTTACAAACTGGAGTACTGGTCAGCCCGATGACTATAAGGGAGCACAAGACTGTGGTACTATCACAGACTCTGGCCTTTGGGATGATGTCGGTTGTAATGGTCAACATCCCATTATATGTGAAATAGAAATAAAATAGAATTGACACTAAAAAACAAACCTATAGTCTACTCAATAAACTCTAAAAACACTGGGTTACAAACAACCCAATTTGGGTCGTTTTAACCCAAGGACTGGGTAAATATAGGACAGAACACATGTTGGTTATTGTACCCAGCAAACTAGGTTGTTTATTTTACCCAGAATATTGGGTTGATTAATTTTTACTATAGTAAAAATTTACTTAAATCCTCTAAACTTCTATATCCTCTAAACTACTCCTCACAACCAATGGTTTGGATGATAATTCCTTTATTTTCGATCATATTTTACAGTATAGCATTAGCATATTTTATATAGTTTTGAATACATATTGCAGACAAGCTTGTTTAACAAATATTAGAACTAAAAATCAAACATTTAGAAGATAACGGTGCTGGATCTCATTCAAGTTATCTAAACTCTTGATTATTATTTACTTTTATAATAGCTGTGACTAGCATGTTTGCGAATGAATAAATAAGTACTTTGTCACTGTACTGTAATTAGTACAGTTAAAGCTCATTGAGTGTTATCAACTTAATTCATGTAACCCACAAGCACAAGCTCTACTCTTCAGCACAATGGAAACCTCAAAAACTTCAATATAACAGAAACTCTTTCAAATGTCAAACATAACATTTATAAATAACAGGTCTTTCCTTTTACTCAAAAACTCATAGCACCTAATTTCAACATTTACTCTCTTGGTCGAAGTATACTGGAAACTAAAAATTGTTACTGCTGCAAAAAGTATTCAGGTAGTAAACTTAAGTTTTACAAGTAGATTGGGCACAATTGAATAGAAATGATGTTCAGCGACTGTGTTACTTTATGTAAATTTAACAAGCAGCAAAGATAATCGTTTACAGTGATACAATATTAAGAAATACAAATCTGTTAACAATGTCTTTAATATGCTCATAGAATTCACAGTATATGCCTACATACAAATACCCAAATATTGTTTCAAATTAATGAATAAAATATTTCTTATGATTATTTGTCATGTGTCATGTTTTTTTCCATAGCAAATCTGACATTAATTGTCTGTCTAACAAAACTTCAAATAACTGAAACTAATGAAATGCATTGGCTATAGGCTACTGATTTGTGCACATAAAGCTGTTCATATACAGGCACACTAAGTATAACGTTTTTTTTATTTTAGGAAAAGCACAAACTACAACATCCTGTCTGCACCGGTAGTATTGGTAGTAATTGGTAGTAAAAAATGCTCTGGTTCTGATGACTAACAGTCATAAGTTTAGGACATATGTTTCACAAATCAAGATAGTAAGTGATGGCTATTGGTCCTGCGATTTCCCAGCAGTTACATAATTATAGCCTAAATGTGGTATTTTAATGTAAAGTGGATTAAAAAAAACAGACATTTTAGTAGCCTATAGCTTTAAAAAAGTAACCAATAGGCCTAATCAATTGCATTCAATCAGTCTGAAGTGAGTATTCATGCAATTATAACAGATAAATAGGTTAATGAGAAAAGTTTCTCTTTGGAACTCAAGCATTTGATGTCCTGATGTTATTTCAACTGTTCAAACAGTGCATTTGCATAAGACAAACATTAAGCTCCTATCGGGAAGCAAAACCTTTCATCTGTTTATCCGTTTCAAGAGGGACCTTGGTCGTTTAGTCGTAAATCACAGTGTCGTTTTTCATTACATTTCGCATATAGGCTAAATTACGGGAAAGAAAACCATAAGACTGATAGTACATATCTAAAAATTACACAGGTAAAAATAAACCTAATAGCCTAGTCTGTTTCTCTTTTTGTTTTGTCGTCTAACGAACTCTGATCTGAGTTACTAACTACGTCACTGAAACTTGCAAAGGGTCTGCAGTTGTTCCCTTTTAGTGCTGAATCTGCTGATCGCCTGGCCCATTCTGTAGGTAAGATCCATCTTTGAAGTAGTAAATGTCAGTCATTTGTATTGTTGTCCAGTTTTCGGTGCAAAGGATTTTATAATCACTGTTGGGAAAAATCTATTTTAACATTCAATGGAGAACTGAAAAAATATGAGACAAAAAGTTGCATGTATTTCTCTTAATTTAGGCCTTGGCTACTTTCTTTTTACTTAAACCAAGTAAACTTGTTTGTAATCACTACCTCAAACCTACCTCACTGTTATTAAATATCATTATATTGAGAGAGGAATGACATCTTTATAAAAATGGACATTTGGAAAAGTGGAAATAATTGTATCATTTGAACTCAAGAATGTGTGACGGCTGCATTGCAGAAACCGAAATCTTGCCATTTCCACAGTGAACAGCAGATGGCGCTGTTAAAGCATCACCTCTGTGCTGCGCTGCTCCTAATGGAGTTTGTGCTTCTACTAGCTGCATCTGAAAGTAGCTGTCCAGCTTATGCTGGGGTGCCGGGCATACCTGGACACAACGGCAGCCCTGGCAGAGATGGAAGAGACGGGTTTCCTGGACCGAAAGGGGAAAAAGGAGATCCAGGTTTATGCCTTTTTTTCCCTGGTTGTTGGTTTTATTGTGTCCAAAATTGATTGAGTGTTAGAAGAACCTTTGTTCTAATGCTGAAAGATAAGGTGATGAAATTAGAGAAATGATCAGATCAGAGAAATTAGATTGAATCATCTCTGCAGGAGTTGGTGCACAGGGACCCCCAGGGAAAATAGGACCCGTGGGTGTTGTTGGCCCTAAAGGAGACAAAGGAAATCCAGGTCTGCCAGGTAAACACAGATATGTGTGTGTGTGTGTGTGTGGTTAATATAATTTTTTTATAAAACAGAAAACCTACATTCATTGAAACAAGTGGTGTCAATCTTTTTCTTGTCTGAAACCAGAATATAAATGTCAGTCAATCAATCAAAAAAAAAAACTTGTAATGTAAATGTAAAATCAATGTAAAATGAATGATGCTGAATGAAGATCTAGACTGTGATCAAGTATTTTTCTTAATTGAGTTTATAGTTACATAAAGTACAAGACAAAATCTGTAAAATATTCTTCTTCCAGATACTCTGCTTCTGATTTTCAGTCTGGTATTATTTTACAGGTACTGGTGTTCAGAGTGCAGTAGTACTACAACTTCAAGCTGATGTCAAACACCTAACTGACAGACTCACTGCAGTAGAGAAAGGTAGAATACTCCAATAATGTTTACACCACATCTTTTGTTTATTCATGTAAAAATATTTATAAAAGATCATAGTACAATTCCTTTTTAGAATGTTTTTGTTGTTGTTTTTTTAGTCCTAGGATTTCAAATGTTCAGGAAACTGGGACAGAAATATTATGTGTCCAATGGGCTAAAGGGGACTTTTGAAAAGGCACAGAAGTTCTGCTCTGATGCTGGTGCTAAAATTGTCCTGCCAAGAAGTGAAGATGAGAACAAATTTCTAACATCATTGCAAGCTGCCCTCGAGTCTTCTTACATATATGTTGGTGCAACAGACAGACAGAAAGAAGGGCATTTTGTAGATATGAATGGCCAACCCTTAACTTTCACCAACTGGAAAGAAAATGAGCCGAACGATCATAAAGGGGAAGAGGACTGTACAGTTATTTACAAAAGTGGTGTATGGAATGATATTAACTGTAGTTCTGAGTGGCATGTGGTGTGCGAACTGTAAAACAGATTATGAATTGTTATTGCTCTGATGTTTGAATGATAAAGGAATAAAGAAAATCTTATAAACAGAGGATTAGCCACATAAAAACATCCATATAGGCTACTACTAGTTTTTGATTTTTCAGTATCATAAACATTCAGCTGATTATTTGCAGTCACATCTGGATTTGCATGATAAATGTATTTATACCATAATCAAGACAAGTAAAATAATGACACATTGACTGGCTTTTTGTGTGGTTGTTAAAAATGAATTTATTGCATATTAAAAAAGGGCTGAAGAAAACTTGTCAACAAAAAGAATAAAGATAAATTCCTAAAATGTTTTCAAGTTAGTTCGATGTCATTAGACAATCTAATGATTCTTTTCTTTTTTTATGTTAAAAATTCAAGAGGAGTTTTTTAGGTTTTTTAGGAGATCTTTAATGTAATGTAAAATGTAATAATCTCTTCCTTTATTGTAAATATCACACAAATATTATTATTATGACACAAGTAACATTTTTTTTGTCACATTCAATTCTGAATTAAGTGGACACTCACAAAGGGAAAAGCAGAAAACCGCTGAAACTGGTATAGCTGCTTTCATCATCATAAACGCGGCTGTTCTCCCACAGCTGTGTGTACACTTCATCACCCTTTTCCAGTGGGAGAACAACACCATTGCTGCCGTTAGCATTGGTCTCAGGCTTCAGAAAAAACACAGAGCATTGGATTTGATTATTTTTATGGAGACTGACTGCCACTTTGTTAAAAGGGTGAGCATGAGCATAAAATCTGAAGAAATAGACTCCTTTCACTGGTGCTGTGAAAGTACCTGTGTGAGACACATACACATATGAATTCAGAAACGGTAAAGAAATGTCTTTAAGTTGAAAACGATTTACTTTACACAACAATTAACATGATAAAGAAATGTGAACAGGACAGGTTACCTGTGTTGGAGTCATACGCATTTCCAGTGTTAGTGAAAATTTTTTGGTAGACCAGGGTTTTCCGAGTTTCAAAGGGTCCAATTGTTTGGGATCCAGATGTCAAAAGTCCAGCTGAAAAGGCAACCTTTTTGGCTGTGAAAAGATAAGTGGACTTGGTTAGTTTTTGTGTCATTTATTTACACTTGGTTTTAAATGTAACATCATAGAATAATTAGTTCCATTTACCTTTATTCTCTGCCTGGATGGATTCAAGTGTATCACTTGAGGCTTTTGTGAAAATCCTTAAAGCTGTTCAGAATGAACATTTCATAATTTTGTTCAAATGCCACATTGGTTTTTATAATGTGTTGGGCTGGAAATGATTCAGAAAATCAATGTGTCTTGAAAATAATGGATGTAGATAAAAACCTTCATACCTTCATTCTCTCTCTTCAGTTCTTTCAGTGTTTCCTCTGTGGCTCGCAGCCTTTCCTCAATGTTCTTTAGCTGTGCTGATGTTAAATCGTGTGCCAGTGAGACGCCAACACAAAGCAATAAAAGTATCATCTTCATAGCTTTGTATGGCTGATTTTTATGTCGCATGTTGAATTTTGCAGTTTTGGGGCATACTGAACCACATGATGCAGTAAAAGTAAACATGACCCTTGTATTGTTTGGACTTGCAACACTGACTTTAAAAAGCTTAATGTGTATTTAAGTTAGAAGACCAAATGTCACAAATAATAACTTTTGCCGCAATACCTCAACTCTCCACACTATTCAGTTTTCTTTTGGGTAGCCTATATTCTTTATAGGAAAATGCCTCAATGTATAATCCTGTGCATTGTGATGTGAAAGATTCCCAGCTTGAAATCAGTGGTTTGTTCAGAGACAAGAGATTTTTATTTTATTTCAATAGTTATTAATTAGTTTAGTATTGATACAAAATATTTATAGTAGGCCTAGCCTATTGTTTATAAAACTATAATATAGCCTTAAGTGATATGAAACTGAGCTGTATAAATATATTAAATGTAGGATATTTGAAAAGTGTTCACTGTTGTCTCCCAAGAAGGTATAAACATTAATTTAAAAAAGTTAAATGTTAAGTCCTTTGTCACTGAATAAATGATTGCAGCGACGTCCATGCTCTTTTTTTTTTCCAATGCCAAAGTAGCACACAAAAAAACATAGCCTAAAAAACAAATAGGCCTATACATAGGCCTACTTAATATAGCTAGTACTAGCATATAACTAGGAATGAAAATCATCAATAATAAAAAACAAATTAATAAATAATAGCTCAGTCCATTAAAAGGCAGCACAATTTTGTGACGTCGCGTAAAATAACTTGTTGCGGATGACATCTAGCATAATATTTAATTATCATTTCTCACGAAATAATTCACATAGCCTACTTTTCAAACATTCATGCGTCTCCTCCTCTATTGGATAAAAAGTTAATTTAGAGCGTGAGGTCACACTGTCGGTTGAACGAAGAAGGAAAGAAAGAGGCCAACTTCCGGTATGGTGCGTTGTTGCTGCCGTTGAGCAGGGACCATAGGAGGACATAAGTAACTGCAAGGAAAATGCGGTAGGCAGTTGTCATAACTGAAAGCGAAATAAAACACAGCACATCTTAGTGTTATCATTACGACTTTAAAATAAATGTGGCAATTGGTTATATGGCCTAAGGGCTTTGTGACGAAAGAAATCGGGTTAGCTGATCAGTCATCGATCGATCGGTATTAGGGAGTGCGCGAGCTCTGCGCGCGGTTGAACATGGGGACGAGATCGAGCCGTTTACACGAGGAAGCTGCTTCGACACCTTTCGATAAAGATGGCATCAAGAGAGAATCCTGCCGACGTATCCGAAGCACCAGGCCCACTAGCCTCATGGTGGAGTTATCCGGGAGTTTTGATCATGACTCCGAGACGAACCGCAGCCGGTCGGAGGAGGGTAGCGACTCGGATACCGGGCAGCAGGCGAGCAGCGAAGGCAGTCCCGCTGACCGCCACACATCTCCGTCGCTGAGCAGCCAGGCCTCGCCGACGGACGAGAACGGAGCCGATGAGAAACGCGAGGAGGATGACAGTCCCGGAGGCCCTGTGGGTGGGGAGGAAATAGGCCGTGCACCGCAGCGCACTTTCTCGGAGCGTTTGCCCAGCGGTCGCCATTCTTCCACCGGCGGCGTCACGGCGAGGTCCGCCCGGCTGAGAGGGACCCACGCACGGCCAGTCTCCGAGGCGTGGATCGGCCTCTACAGGCTCAACAACCGCCACGGTGGTAAGTTAAAGAGCAGATCGTTTCATTCCCTCGACAGTCATTTCAAACGTTACACCCTGTTAAATCTCCGTTATGCACCGTTTACAGTGAGTGATAGCCAAATATAACTTACAGTTACCAGGTTTGACCAGAGCTCAACGGGTTAATATATTATATATTAAACAAAATAAGCCTATATGTACTTAACCGTGTTACTCAAAAAGGATAGTTCACCCACAAAAAAATCTCATGTTGTTTAATCTATTTAGGTAGAATGACTCCCCCAGTCACCGTTCACTTTCATTGAAAGAAAGTGACTGCAGTTGCCAGTCTCTACTGTTCATCTAATTTTGTTTTTAACTAGGCTAGTTAGTTTAATGAAAGTTTGGTAACGCTTTGCTTTAAGGTTCCATTTGGTAGCATTTCTCAACGGGAACGAACAATGAATAATACTTATAAATCATTAATAAGTTAATGCTAGGACTTTATTGTAAATTGTTACTGAAAGTTTATGTACATAATAAAATAGACAACAAACCCAGGTTGACTGGTATTTAAGTGATTTTATTTTGTTTTAAAGCATATAAAATATGGAAGGTGATTAAAATCGATTAATGGTTCCACAGGAGACTAATGAGCTTGTAGTGTAATTAGGCTTTGGGGACATTATAGACATTTCAGGCATTCCTGACAGGATGATCCATGATGGATTGAAGCGAAAAGACCAAAGGTAAATCCAGTTTACTAATGATGTCTATGTAATTAAAAGATTGTTTTAACACTATATAGGTCAGATGGCCACTGTCCAGCCAGAAGGTTCAGAAAAGTGGGCCACATGGGCACAAACTCACCCGTTTAATACTCTGACTGGCCTGCATGCCATGAAACGCTTTCTGTATCCATTTTGCATTGCTTAGTTTTAGTTTTCTCTCCTTACCAGCTATTCGCTGTCCCTTCTGCACCAAGCCGTTCCCTGGAGGGCGGATCGAGGAACACCTTTTAAGTTGTCTAACTTCTCCACCTCTCCCGTATAACAGTAAGCATCCAATTCGTTTTTATCAATGTTTTTCTTTCATCTGCTAATATCTTTATTAATTGTTGTATCTTATTCGTCCAACAGCGGATGTGCTAGCTAAGGACAGTGGAGAGTGCTCTATCTGTCTCGAAGACCTTCTACAGGGAGAAACCATTGCTCGGCTGGCTTGCCTGTGTGTCTACCATAAGAGGTAATTGTAAATTACACTAAATAGGGATGTCAATTTACATAAATTCCCATAATTTATCGTTGTTTAAATGAACAATCGATTAATTGTTAACCAACCTTAAATCCGATGCGGGTGGTGCTACTAAGTTATCACGTTACTTAACCGCTGGCTTAACCAACACAAAATAGGTGTCAATTTAAAGCCTAGAAGCTTGGCTTTACAGTGAATATAGGGACTGTGACCATTACTTAACAAGTGGTTTTAAATTTGCTGGAATATTAGAATTGCTTTATTTTCATAGTGTGAAAAACTAGCTGCTTTACATGAAAATGTGATCTGTCAAATCATTGTACATAAGATAAACTTGTCATAAAAATGTTCTATGGTCTCAACTAGCAGAATACAAGCATATTTGTCCTAGTTTGAGACCAAACTATACCAAGTATTTGTATAAAATGTGCCGCTGACACGCATGTAATTGGTATACACATTAGGGGTGTAAATCAGACAATTCATCACGATACGATACTATATCGATTCTCTCAGCCAGCAATACGATATTTGTCGATACCTCAAAAAAAAGTGTAAAAATAAAGGTACCTTATATCGATATTTTACGTGTGGAATCGATGCATCGATCCATATCGATGTATTGTTACACACCTAATACACATAAGATGCGTTTTTGTTTAACTTTGCGAAACAATAGTAAACCATAACCACTATGGTTTTCTATTGTTTCGAATGAGCCCAAACACAACATCACAAGTGACATGACGTGCTGCTTGGCTAAAGCTATCGGATTTCCGGGATATGATCGCATCGCGATCATGACGCAGTGTTTTCCAACGTCATTTGTTTGTTTTTTGGACCCTTGGTTAATTGTTTAGAAATAAATGGCTAGCCTACCTAATCCATTGCATGAAGACATTAGATGTTTTCGATAGAGGCCGACTGGTGCCGATATGAAACTTTTATTATTTTTTTAAAGAACATAACGTGGATAAAATGCTTGTAAATGTGTAATTGCATAGTTTATCCTGCTCCATTGTTTGCTAATGGCAACCTAGGTTACTGTAGTGACACTAGCCAACCCTTTCACTTCTGTAAAAGTAGGTTTCTTCTTCAGACACAGTGTAATATGCGCAGACAATAGCTTTCACTCCACTGACAAGGTATGAAACATGGCTAGCTAGCTAATGTAGCAAATGAATATGATAAGCTTGTTGTGAGTAAAAGTCTCACCAGGTGACAACGTAGCATTAAATCACCATTCATCAGACTCAAGCCACCACCCGCACTGGTAACTAGTTAGCAACTTACCTCAAAACGATGCACTCTCAATGATGACCTTGCTTAATCGAACATCAATCATTTTTATTGATTAAATCATTATCAACAATTGATCGATTGTCGATTAATCATTAGCATCCATTACACTAACCATTCTTTTAAAAGAATTAAAAATCATAATTTTGCTGTACAAATGAATGCTTTCAAATATGTGATGGTGGATATTTCTCTAAATAGCTGCATTGACACTTGGAGCAAAGTGAAGCCATGCTGCCCCGAGCATCCTTTTGATTGATTCATGTTCACGTGCAATGACAATGACTCAGGTGAGCTTGTTTGTTCAAGTAGATTTATTTTTTAAAAATGTATTAGTAAAATCCTTTCAAAATGCCATGATTTACTTTGTTGTTCAAAACATGTATGACTTCTGCATATATAGATATTTTCAATAATCAACATTAGACCCCAATGTTTGATTGTATGGACCACAATTTTTCAAAATATCCATTTATTGTTAAAAAAAATGCATACAAATTTAACATGTTTGAGTGAACTAACTTTTTTTAAAATATATTTCTTCTAATTTTTTTTTTTTTTGCTTCTTTTTAGGAGACTATACCCCCCTG
Organism: Semotilus atromaculatus; assembly: GCA_031834385.1. Lineage (NCBI taxonomy): Eukaryota > Metazoa > Chordata > Actinopteri > Cypriniformes > Leuciscidae > Semotilus > Semotilus atromaculatus. The sequence continues at coordinate 33,234,871 of JAULUF010000044.1, read as the reverse complement.
GCAGGTGCATATATATTTTCTGATGATATGATTGAGAGAAAGACGCAAAGAAACAAATAACAAGCATCAACACTTGTGGTCAGCTTAATCAGTCTGGCCCCAAGTGAGCCTGGCTTTAACTATCTGATGTGACTCTTGAGACTTGGCTTTTCTCTGCTCTACAGCACCTGTGCGAACGCCGGGTTTGCTCTGCTTGCCTTTTATATTTAGCTCTTTAACTTCAAAACTCAAGAGTGAAACTGGTAAACCGAAAAGAACTTTGAAAAAGAATCATATGTAAATATGGAGAGAAAAGTTACACCTGGAACGCCTCTCCGCGTGGACATCTTGATCTCCCGCAGTGGGGTTTGGGTTCTTTTACCATGGAAACATGGCGATCTGTCATTTATGCTGGGCTTAGCATTGGGTTTTGTGCAGCCTGCTGGGGTTGCTTTGGCTTGAATTAACTACTTGAGTTTGTTGGGCAGATCCCAAATGAACGCAAATGAGTTGTACATGCGTAAATATTGCACAGGATTACCTAAGAGGCATGATGTTTTATATTTCGAATGATACAAAATGTTTTTGGTATTAATCTATTTTGTTACCCTTTTCCCTTTTTGTTACTATAGGAACATTTCAGAGGCAGAGAGAAATTTCCAATAGATTAATTTGATTGAAACCACCATGAATAGTGTATTTTATCCATCATTGAGGCAAAACTTACCTCATCAAGCTCTTTTAACCTCTTGATCTGATTGATTTTACCCAATTGAACTGTACATTTGTTAACAGATCAGAGCAATACTTCCACTAGATAGTTTAATGGACGTGTTATTGGTTACGGTGAAGTGTGTGTGTTAAAGTGTGTATTCAAATGCAGAAGATTTTGACTGATGACCTAACTGCATGTACTGCTCTTGGAGGGAAAGTTGTGTGCAGGAGATGAAATTGCTTTTCTGCGTCTCAGATGTGTCCTGCTAAAGAAATCCAGTCACTTTACGCTCTTTACACCATGCCTTCTCTGCATTGAATGAGGCCATCTGTGGTGTGGAGATGTGTGTCAGGCGCAGTAATGCCATATGGCGCATGCTTTGCCTGAAGATGGTGATTGAGAACAGATGAGGGGTAATTATGACGATGTCATCGACCCCCTTGGAATGAACAATGGAAAGGTAATTTCTGTAGACAGCCCTTCACAGAGATGCTTGTTAAATATTTTGAGAGGATTTTTTTTTTTTTTTTACATGCTTTGAGGTTTATGGGGTTATTTGATTGTGGGTGGGTGTTATGTTCACCATATGTATTCTATTGTGTCTTGTAGCGGTCGGTTACCTTTTTGCCTTAGCTCAAGGATTCATAATTTGAGTGGTAAGACCGTTGAATGGTGATTTCCTTGCCTCATCAGAGAGGTGTCATCTTCTACCTTTTGAAAGTATTGCAATTTGTTTCCTTTACATGGCAGTCTAACGGTTCTTTCCAATTGAAAACACAAGAAATGCCCAGTGTGTCGATGTGGGTCAAAGGCAAGAGTCATTTTTACAGTTACACTTATGTTTTGTGTTGGTGTAGTGCATTGTGGCGTGGAGGAAGGTGTTGTCAGAATATTTTGACAATCTTTTAAGCTCTGCAAGTTAGCTTTTGCCCTTTAACTTATGTGGTGCCATACCTTAATATCCATATTTACTAAACTAACCTGGGGCGTAGCTAACTCCAAAGGTGGTTTGATTCTTTTTCTTGAAATATTATTATTATATATATATATATAAATAAATATACACGCAGTATAAATGCTATAGAAAGTTCTGTAATTATTCAGTGCTAAGGGTCTTAACCCACTTAATCCTGTGTTTTGACAGCTGTCTGTCTAATATGAATGAGTTGGGAATCATCTTTAGCTCAATATGATTTGCAAATATTCTCATCCCCAAACACGGACAATCTGCCTTCATTCTGCTAAAGAACAATTTAGTATTTATTTATTAAAGTGTAAATATGTATCGCATTTCAAAATGGCTTTGTCTTTTGTTTTTCCATGATGCTGTTTCTATGCCTAAATCTTTTGTATGTCTGAAAAATTGTTTTTATATGTATTTTTTACAATAAATATGCTTAAGTGTGATTGTTGTGCTTGGATCATCATTTCTTATGTTTCCATGCTTCCTTTGTTTAAAAGATTGTGGACTCGAAATGAATGCGCGACTGCATTACAAAATCCATTTAGAATCCATTAAATCTTTGTTTCTATATAGTCAACATTGTGAATTCCGTTAAAAAGGAAGCCCTTGTGCTTGAAGTGTCAAAATCTTGAATAACCTAGATTTCAACAGCTCTTGTTGCACTTGCATTTTGTGGTTGAATTTGTAAAACGTGTTAACCCTGTTCTGACCCCACACAAACATGGTCAAAGTATACTTTTCTTTGAATCTACTTTTGTGTAAAAAAAAAAAAAAGAAATGAAATATTGCACAAGAATTATTGTCATTTAATGGTGTGCTCATGAAAATGTACAGAGAATGTGCTGAGAAAGGAAGCCAATGGTTTGAACTTATACATAAGCAAACGTTTGGCCAATTGTGTGCAATCAACTTCTTCACAGCAGATTTTCCACACAGGGTTTTTTGTAAATGATGTAAGCAGAGGATGTGGAACCTACTTCAGCCCGTGTGTAACAGGTGAAGCATTAAACCTCGGAGAGCTCTGAGTGCTCAGACTTCAAACAAGGCAACACTTAGGGAGAAGGTAAGCTTTTCCCCCCTGTTTTTTCTAATATAATATAAAATATTTGAATTAGTTCATGTCCATGCAGAAATGGATTGTTCTAAAGAGAAAAAAAAACGAATGACTTATCTGTAAAGTAAACCTGATCTAATTATAATCAGTAGACTCTTTAAAATAAAGTGATAACATCAACTGAAATACAAATGAGAACAAAAGCCAGCTTTTAACACTGAATATGCGCTCAAATGGCTCTACTCAACCTTTAGACAACAAATTGAGGATTTGGCCCATTTGTAATCCACTCAGCATTTCCGATTCAAATAAACTACAATACTACTGATTTAAGTGAAATCCGCATGCTAGAGTGATACAGTTTAGGGTATGCAGTCTAAAGCATTCTCTGTGCAATCACCTAATGAAAAGGTTTTCGGGGAAAAAAACTTAATGAAGTGGTTTTTGAAAATGTTCTCATCTTGTCTTTTCTTAACTAAAAGAGTTAATTAAAAAGAATGAAAAGAATATTAATGCGTAAATATATTAGTTTTTAGTGGAAATGTTAATAGGCTGCTATAATTTTAAAAATATATAAAATTTATTACTGTATTTGTGCAGTGTGATTTATTTTTCAACAGCTTTTAAAATATAATTATATTGATACATGTACTTTTTTTTAATAAAAGTATACTAATTTATACTTTTTAGCAGACATGTTTCATATGCTAACACACAGGTTCTCAACTCTTGCCCTCGAGATCCACTTACCTGCAGTTATCTCCAACCGTGATCAAATTCACATGCCTATATTTTTCTAGTGTGCTAACAAATTCGGTCTAAAATTGTTGTAGTTAGCTGTGAAGGAAATTATTTAAAAAACGAATATTTCCTCTATTTTTTTATTTTTTTATCTAATTTTATCTGTATACTTCTACTCAGGTTCTTTTTCAATGTATTTCTAAATCTGCTGTTGGCATATCAAATAGAACTATAACAAACCACATAATAACAAACACTGCAGGCACCACTATTTCTTGTACACTGATGCTTTTTCTTATCCCTCTATGGTTGCACATAGACACTTACAATTCCCCCCAATGTTAAAAACTAATTTCCTGTTTTGACAATCTGACAATACAATCCCATCTAACCACATCTCGTTTAGGATGACGGACGTTGAGAGCCTAAAAATTCAGAGTGACCCTAGCCATGCGACGACAGCACCAATCTATCCTACCCCTCCATACATGCCCCCTCCATATCCTATGGGCCCTGGCATGTACCCCCAACCTGTTCCTGCACAAGTTGGCTTTATCCCACCTGATCTGCCACCGGAAGAGGCAGGCGTCACCAAAACAGAAGACCCAAACCCAGCAGGTACTCCACTGTTAGCAATATCCATTTAACATTTACTTTACTATAAAGACAAAAACAAACAATCTGAGCAATGTTTGAGATATTTTATAGATCGATTGCCATCTAATGACACGGAAGGTATCGCAAGAATAATGTTTTTTCTTCTTTAATACAGATGTATTTCCACCTGAGGACAACCAGCCGTTCTTGTCATCATTTGAGGATGAAACCATTCGGAAAGCGTTTATCAGAAAGGTGTGAATCTCTTGTCGTTTGCCAGCTACAGTAAATGTAATGATTGCTCTGAACAGTGGTCCTCATTGTCATTTCCAATCTCTCTTTCCTCTCACACAGGTGTTCAGTGTGGTAACGATTCAGTTACTAGTCACGTTCACTGTAGTCTGTGTGTTCACCTTCTCAAAAACTGTCAAGACTGCAGTTCAGGGTAACCTCTGGGTGTACCTCAGTTCATACATTATCTTTGCAGTGGTGGCCATATGTCTTTCCGTGTGCTCCACATTCAGTCGCACACATCCCTGGAACCTGTTAGGACTGGTGAGTGTCTGTGTATGAATATGTCAGTTGCACTTTATTTTACAGTACGTGTACTTGCAGTGTACTTACCTAAGAAAGTAGGCTACTGTGTAATATAAGGTATACATAGGTTTAGGGTTAGTACCTAGTTATTACCCAGTTATTGCAACCCACTTTACTGCAACCCAGATAAGTCACCTACAATTAGAAGATGAAGAACGGCTTCAGAAAAGAGTGCAACAGTCAGGTTCTGGTCTGGAAGTAGAAATCTCCCATAGAGAAATTGATTTTGAACAGTAACTTGTAGATAGATCTACTGTGAGCAACAAAGTTGATGAAAATCAATGGTATATGCTTTTGTTGAAGCCATCAGCCCATATTATTTCAATTTACATTTCAAATAATCTTGTTCAACAGAGGAATTCCTGGTGAAAAAATACATAATCTATGATTCTGCAGAGAAATCTCCATCAATCACTCATCCACGAAGCACTGCGAATGACGTAGAGCCAGTTTCCCTACACTAAAGTTATTAATGTTATGCATATTTCGCAATACATGTAAAATATATTGTTTCTATATAGCCTAATCAACATCTTCAAATCAATAGTTTAATATTTCTACAGTATTTGTATTAAATTATGCCATTCTCAATGCTTCATGGAATTGTACCTTTATATTTTTGCCCGATACTTTTTTGCTTCAAATCAAAGTTTGCAATGTTGCGATTCACCTTGTTCCTGGTTGGTTTGGTTCATGGCTTAAAACTATTAAATGAAGTTTATTTTAAATTCCCTTCCAAAACCAAGGCAGCTAAAAAAGTGAACAGACACTGTTGTACTCTTTGCTTCTCTTGATTCTTCTCCATATTCTGTGTGAAGGATTAGTTGGAAAACTTGCTGTGGATTTGAACTCTTTGAAAGGCAGCATTTCAGTGAACTATTAACCAAGTTGGTTCCTCCTCTTGGTTCCTCTTGAATCTTCCCAAAAATGAAGTAGGCCTACTTAATAACGGTCTATAATATATAGGTTTACCCAGGACAAAACCTCCTTCCCTGAAGTCAACCATTAGTTATTTTAACTTTGACAAACTGGTACAGCCTGTAGCCAACTTCCTCTGTATCAAGTATCAGGCTGTATTGTCATAATGTCATCATTTTTAACTGGTACTTAGTTTTTCGTGTGCTTTCAGTTGGTTCTGCATTGTGTAATAAAAATAAATTAATAAAGAAAATAAATAAAATAATAAATTTGATCGGAGACCCATTGGCCTCCCTTCAATATCATCATTATACACATGGTTCTTGAACAGAAGTCAGAGTGCAGTCAATACTTTAATAATTTCACATGTCCTTGTATTGCCTGCAGTCAGTGGTCACACTGAGTCTGTCCTACATGGTGGGAACTGTAGCCTCATTTCACAACACAGAAGCTGTGGTGATCGCTTTAGGATCAACTCTGGTCATCTCATTCACCATCATCATCTTTTCTGCCCAGGTATGTTCAGTTTCTTTATAAATAAAACTGGGGTCCGGGGACCCTCAAGGGGATGCTAGGGGGTCCGTTGAAAAGTTTAATGAAAAACATGACAAAAATGTAAATGCATAATACATAAATATTACAAAAATTACAAATTATTCAAATTACAAAAATATGAGTAAATGAGTATGTAATGTAAAAATAGAAACTAAATATTTTCAAATTGATTACAAATTTTTCACTGAGTAAATTCTTTATGAAAATATAGTTGCCTTTTAAATTTTAGAATTGGGGTCTGTGGCACTTAAAAGATTGAAAACCCCTGATTGAAATTACACTAATCTGACGTAAGATCGTTTGATTAAAAATGCAACTTAAAACACCAAATCTTGTATAAAATGCATTAGTTTATAGAAAATCCTGTAAAAACAAGTTCAGAAAAAGGCTTGACCTGAGCTTATATAGTTGCTCTGCCAGTTCTTTTCTTTTCCAGTTAGGTCATTCTGATTTGCTGTGATTCTTTCAGACTCGTTTGGACTTCACCGTTTGTAACGGCATTCTGCTTATACTGTCTGTCAACTTACTCATGTTTGGATTCTTCAGCATCTTTTTCTACTCCCGTGTTCTGCAAATTCTCTACGGATGTCTGGGAGCCTTTGTTTACGCTTTGGTAAAGCATAATCAATATTCTGTAATACTGATCACAAATCTAAAACTATATGTTAGTGCTTAAGAATGACATAATTTCCTTCTCACTGTTATCGATGTTTCTCTTTCCCTCTCCTGTAGTTCCTGGCAGTGGACTGTCAGTTGGTGATGGGGAGACAAAAATACAGCCTTAGTCCTGAAGAATATGTCTTCGGTGCCTTAATTATCTACCTGGATATCATTATGATATTCCTCTACATACTTATGATTATGGGCGGAGGCTCCAAAAATTAAACCCACACATGCACACCTTGTGTCTGCACATGCCTGGATGAAATTTAACCTTTCAACCTCAAATATTATCATGTCAAATGTCCGCTTGGCCCCCTTTACTGGTCATTGATCTTGCTACTTGTATCTGGTTGTCTCTATTTGTTCAAGTTTCACTTTCTTTTTCTTTTCTTATTTAGCTGGCAATCGTGTTGTTTCCATTTGTTGACCACAATAACTTTTTTAAGTCTGCTAAATGATTTGAATCTTAAAGACTTCTACTATAGTGACAAACACCCTAATGATGTGAATCATGAAATACTTTAACATTTATACGCCCTTGTAATAATATGACTGCTTTCTTATTTATGATTTTAATGAAATCAATAAAGTGTTGTGTCAATAAATAAAAAGTTTAACATGCATGTTTAAAGGAAAATATACTCAAATCTTTTAGCCTACACACGCTGCATATGAATCTAATACATGTTATTTTGATCATCAATAGTAATATACTATTCCTCTTACATTAACAGACAATTAACAATTTCAGTCTAATGAATTTAAAAGCTATACATATATACACTGTCTGCACACGAAATCACATACTCTCTTGAATAGGTATTTTGAGTAAGTAATTAATTCACGACCGCCAAAAAAAAGTATGTACTACATTTACCATGCTGTCATTATCATGTGACCAGCGTCAGTTATGTCGCATCACTGCCATTCCCAGATCTTCTTCTCTGGCCTCACAGGAGGCCAGAAGTAGTAGGTCATCCAGGTACTTTTTGCCTACTCTTTTATGAGTACTCTGAATTCAGACACACTTATTTGGTTACATACTGTTTTTTGCTGACTATATAGTAGTGAAGTATACCATTTCTGATGCAGCCACTGATGATCCAAAACGTTATGACCAGTCACAGGTGAAGAGAATATCGTTTATCATCTCCTGACAAGGACACATATTAAGTTCTGGGTAAATTAGATGGAATCAGTTCTCATACTGCGTTGAAATCAGGAAAAATGGGCAGGGATAAAGATCTGAGTGACTTTGACAAGCCAGGGCCAAATTGTTATGGCAAGGCGACTGGCTCAGAGTATCTCTGAAATGGCAAGGCAAATGGGTTGCTCCCGGTCAGCAGTGGTGAGAATTTATCAACAGTGGTCTGAGGGACAAACCCCAATCTGGCGACAGTTAGTTGCACAAGCTGGTGGAGGGAGTGTGATGCTCTGGAAAATGTTCTGCTGGGAAACCCTGGGTCCTGCCATTCGTGTGGACGTAAATTTGACACGTACCACCTACCTAAACATTGTTGCAGACCCAGGTACACCACTTCATGACAATGGTGTTCCCTGGTGGAAGTTGCCTCTTTCAGCAGGATAATGCACTCTGCCACACTGCACACATTGTTCAGGTATGGTCTGAGGAACATCTTAAAGAGTTCAATGTGTTGCCCTGCCCTCCAAAATCCGTAGATCTCAATCCAGTTGAGCATCTGTGGGATGTGCTGGACCAGCAAGTTCAATCCACAGTAACTCCACCTTGCAAACTACAGGATTTGAAGGATCTGCTGCTAATGTCTGGGTGCCAGATACCACGGGACACCTTCAGGGGTCTTGTAGAGTCCATGAACTGTTTTGGCAGCACGTAGAGGACCAATAGCATTTTAGGACGGTCATAATGTTTTGGCTCATCTGTGATTAAGTCCTTGACATATACGAACTGTATCTTCGTTTTACATTCAATACCATAATGAGTTGAATGTAAAGAATTAGACTCTCTGCCTTGCTAGTGTGAAGATAACATGGAACTAAGAAGTGGTTTTGGTTTAAGTGCAACCATTTTACAATAGATTTGCTCCTACATTACAGATTTTTTAATCTTTGCTTAAAACTCATTATTTTTCCATTGCTTTTAATGTTCCTTGATGATTGTTTTTGTATTTGACTTCTGTTAGTATTTAGATTTTCTTTTGCAATATAGTTTGAAAAATGTCTCTGATTTTCTTTGTGAAATTAGTTTTCTACTGCTTTTGCTTGTATTTCTTTCATCCAATGTTGTAAAGCACATTGGTCAGCTGCTGCTGATTTAAAGGTTGTGTAGGTAAGAAATTTATTTAAAAAAAAATTCAAAATTTGTTTAGACTTTCTATATATATCAATGCATAATTAAAATCTAAGTACTCTGAAAAAGAAAGTATAAAAATCGAGTGTCTGTAGACCTCTCACGACTGTTTTAAAGACAGCTCATTATTTCCATTCACTCCACCCCCTCCCTTCTGGTCTCCTTCCAAAGCCACACCCCCAAAACACATGAACGCGCAACTCTGACAGCTGAGCTGAAGACGCATTATTTACCTGAGACGAGCGGAGAGTAGAGGAACGAGTGCATGTAGTGACATCATGTCAGACACACATGTAAATAAAAAAATCTAACTTTATCATTATGAAGTTAAACAAATAAGTTGTATTTTATTACTCACTATCAAACTAGCATATTGGTATTGGTAAACTTTACAATATATATTTATTGATTCGCTAACGAGCTAGTTATCTATAAGGCAAAGCTAAACACAGGTTGCGTGATACACGTTGTTCCATTGCCATCATTTACACTGTGATGTAGATGAATTTCGTGTAAGATTTATAACATATATATGATGTTCTGCATGTAAGAGTTTGCTTGATGAAAGCATAGTTGATTCTGATGATACATTTAGTTATCTAAACAAAATTATGCACAATTCAACACTACAGCTATCATCTTGAGCTAAGTCTATTATTTACCGTCTCTACTACGGCTCGCTGAGTAATGCTATGTTAGCTATATTAGGCAGCTACGTGTGCTAATGACGCATGCTTCTTGAAAAGATAAACAAAAAAATCTGTATGATCTAAATACAAAAAGAAAGATTTACCTGTCCAGCAGAAATGAAGCCATCAAGGCGTCACTTTTCAGCCCCTTGAGGTCCCTCAGTTCTCGCCAACGCTGGAAAGCCACGCCGATATTCACCCGAGTTTTATTTCTTTGTTTATCCAACAACTTTTTGTTCATTACCTTTTCTTGTAATGTAAATTACTTCCTTTTTTTGACTGGGTTGCCTTCGTGAACTGCAAATGTGGACTTAGATTGGTCTTTCTCTGCCATTGTTTTGGTAATCCTAGGTTCTGTGGCTCTTGAATTACACAAACCAAACGAGTGCGCGCAAAAGGGCAGGTCCTGTGTGGCGAAGGGGTGGTTGCCATGGTTGCGAGAGAGTGACAGTCGCCTAGGCCAATCCGTTGTTTCGTCCCGGTTCGAAATAATGAGCTGTGTTTAATGCAGATTAAACGGTCTAGAGTCAATCGATTTTTATACTCTTTTTTTCAGAGTACTTAGATTTTAATTATGCATTGATATATATAAAAAAGTTTAAACAAATTTGGAAAAAAGTTTTTTATAAATTTCTTACCTACACAACCTTTAATGGTGCTATATAAATAAACCAAACTTAAAACTTGATTGGGCAGGGTAATGATATTCATTGTAGTAGAGGGTGTAGCCAACTTTTCCTCATGTCTTTCAAAATCTTTGTGCTGTTATTTCTTTCACTGAACACAAAAGAAAGATTCTAAAGAATCTTCACACAATCTGCCACACAATGACAGTTTACAGTTCCATGTGTGTCAAGCTCCAAACAAGACAATAAAGAGAAGGGAAGATAGGGAGATTTTCATCATTCTGTTCCTCACAAAAAGTCATCATATGTATGACTTAAAATTTAGCGCACAAATCAGATGGTCTATATACTTCCATGGTGATTTTATGGTGTTTTTGTCCTTTTTGGAGCTTGAAAGGAGAGTTGTATAAAAATCTGCTTCTAAACAAGCCTACTACACCTGGAGAAAGCTATCCGTTAACATTATCATTCATCTCAATGTCCAGCTCAGTCAGATATGAAACGATTTAAAGCTTGTGTACAACAAAGGTGAGGCTTTAAACATTAATACATGAAAAATATTTAGACTTGTTAATCTAATAATTAATCAGTGAACTCCTGATAACACTCAGCTGCAATATTAATGGACCCTTTTACAGACTGTGATGACGCATTTCCACAGTTATCAATATCGCAAATCCAGTCGGTTTATATATATTATTTTTTTCAGCACGCTATATAAGTTGTGTTATATTAACTCGCCAGTTAAAATTAACACTACCGCTATAGGGTGTTTCTAATACAGTGGCGAATGGAGTTATGGCAAATTTCACAAAATTCTCTTTTCTGACTGCTGTAATCAATCTCATATTTTTCCCTATTTTGGAATGTTGTGAAAACATTAACTTTTTTTTTTTTTTGTAGCAAATGGGAACTTCTGCTTCTGAGAACCCTGGAAATGTAATAAGGGTCCATTAGACCAAGAGCCAGTTATTCCACATTAAATAGTGCATTCTGGTGCTTAAATGTCCAAGCAACAAATTATTGACATTTGCTTCATTGTAATCCACTCATTTTCTATATCAAATGCATTGGTTTGAGCTACTCCAACACTTAAGCAGGTTTTAATCATTTCTATTTTTTTACATTAAGTAAATACTGTTCTTTTCTATTCATCTGACTTTCTATTTTAAAAAATCCTGTGTCAATTGCTCATACAACCATTCTTATGTAAATTAAACTGGAAGCAATATTTACATAAGAAATATCAGTTTACACAGATTCAATACCCATGAATGAGGCCCACTCAACGCCATTTCAAATCAGCAAAACAAACACAAAGCATGACATTTAAAGACTTACAATGTAAATACTACATTTATGATAATCTTTCTCATCTTACTTTAATCAAAAATCAAATCACGACAGTATATCAGTAGAAAATATATTTTATTATTATTTATTTTGACGAATAATTTCAATGTTCCATTTATGTTAATAGAAACGACCCATATGAGCTTCAGGTTGCAACTGGAGATAAAACAGACATTAACAGAACAATATACCATTTTTGGGGGGATTATTGAGAGTCTATTCAAATACATTAAATATGAGCTACAAACTGTATAACTATAGGGTAGGTCCTTCACCTCAGATTATAAAGACTGTCAGTGTACTTAATGTAAAGTATCCCCTCAGCCTCACCACAGCGAAGAGAAGTTAAACTGAACTCGGAGGAGGTACCTCATCTGTACCTGAGCAGGGTTGTAAACAATGTACTCGTTATAAAGGAGAGAGTAACCTCCTTTCTGCCCCACCCCAGTCTTCACTGAGGGCCCCATGGGTACGCTCACACCATCCCTGAGAGAGAACAAGAAAATAATATTCAGTACAGCAATTATGACTCAAACATTTAAAATATAAAATGGAAAAATTGAAATGTCATCTCACAATGCAACATAGTTATTTGGGTCGGGTGCAGTCTGCCCCAGGCCTTTTGTGCTATGTTTCCCAGAAGGCAGTTGGTCAGCACTGTAATCCGCATCCAAAAGTTCTTTACTATCCCCAAGGGCAACCTGTGGTGGGGAAAAGTGAACAAAATAACGTATCTCTGAAATGAATTATCCAAGACTTAAATAGATATGAATCATTTTTAGCTTTTACATCTTTAAAATAATTGTAAATAAATATATTTTTTTAAACTAGTATTACTTTCTCAAATAAACATCTAAAAAAAATGCTGTTCTTTTCTATTTATTTAACTTTCTATTCATCAAGCACCACAACACATTGACTCATAAACACATTTCCGATATTTCGATATACATTACAGCACAACGTTTACATGCAACCAAATAATCTGTTAGTAATCGGAATAACGACTCAATCGGAATGAAAAGCCTTCATGCAAACACCTTGTGTCGATCCAATTGAGCTCGATCCCAATGAAATTTCGATCCGATTGAAAGGGGTGTGTCACGGTGAGGCTCTGTGACTAGAGACTCTTATTTTGTAAAATGACTTATGACACTGAACTGAGAACATACATGCATACAAACACTTTTCATTCTAACATCATTATCTGTTTAGCGCAAATTTTAACAACAGTTAACACAGATATGCGTGTGTCCCTGATTGTCAGTTGTTTAATGATGTTCCTGTCCTCACCATGTCCTTTTTCTTTAATTTAACATTTAGTGAGTCATTAATTTCACTATGTTGATTTATGTATTGTGTTGTGTTAAGAAGTCAAACAAGACCGGTAACTATGTTTATTGTTTTCAGTTAACCACTTAACCACCTACAGTTAACCACCTATAAATAGTCATACTTAAGTACTGGGACATTTTCCCATACCAAACAGACAAAACCAGGTTACAGTGACTGCCACCAGCATAGTTAATTGTTCTCGTGTGAGGGGGAGATTGGTATTCTGTTTGATTCTTAGTTAAACATTGTTCAACATTAATAATTAATTTGATTAGTTTTGTTCCAAATGTTAATATAATGTTGTACTATTATAACAGTTTATCTCTTTGTTGCTGTTAAATCTAGTTTTGTCTTTATTAAATGTCTTCATTACCTTTAATTACTAAATGGTTTAGTCCAAGTAGGAGCAGATTGGCCTTTTTTAAGAGGGCCTCTCAGAGTTGTTGAGGAGCTGGTAGAGTTGGTTTGTAGTTGTTGCTCTGTTCTGGGTCAATTTATTGGCATAGCCTAAAGTTTGTTTGCGAATAACTTTAAACCGTTTATTTTCTTTTTTGGATTTTCACTGTAAATACCATTTGCACACTATTGGAAATCCTTTTTTTTTTTTTTTTTACTTATTGAAATAAACTGTCACTCCATCTGCCGGTACATTCAGAGCAGGTTCTGCTACTGTTTGAAACATCTTTGGGGTCCTCTCTTTGGCATATGGCATTTGGCACACCTCTGACTGTTACAGGGTGGTTTATTGCTTTTCTAATCGATTGAGAGAACATGTAAACACTTGATTGGATTGAAAACCGAAAGGACTGCGCATGCACAATGACGTAGAAATAGTGTGATGGCGTATGACGTGCAGAACGAGCTGTTCTTCCTGTTGAATAAAGTGTCATATAAACGAGTGTCCCATCATTCTACTTCGATTTCACTCAACGTCTGTGAAGTGGAGCCACCAGGTTCAGGCAGGACAAAGTCCCACCAATTCTTGGTCTTTCGGATTCTCATCCACGGACGACTGGTTTTGGGTGCAGAGAGGGGCATTTTTGCTGCATGATAAATATAAGCATGTGCTTTTTTACAGTATTTGCTTATGACATAAACGCGCAACCCGATTACTTGTTTAGTGTTCATGTAAACACTACATTCAGATTCATCAATCGAAATAAATTCGGACCGACTGAAACAAAAGTTGTGCATGTAAACTTAGCCACATTGTCCCTGCCCCAGCAACATGAGTTTATGTTGTTGGTCACCCTTTTTTTCTGTTTTCTGCAGCAACTCAGCACTTTTTATATTCTTTATCCTGGCTGAAGCATTTTTGTTTCAATCTATAAGAATAATATAATCAGCCTATGTTACAGTATATCATTTTATAGGAGGTGGTTTCATAGACTTGTCATTTTTTCAGAAGTTTGTAAGTACAAACATCCGTTGTGGGCGTTCTTGGCAGTTTTTCTCAATAGCGTCTGGCTGCAGACTTGCACTCTCAGACTTGCACGCTTAGACACGAGCGCTTCCTCTGCAAGTGACGCTCTCCGCTGCCTGTTTGGATCAATCTAGTGTGCTGCTTGGTTCTGTTAAGTTGCCCAAAGTACTGTGTGACGGATCCAGTGAGGCTTCTTTGTGAGTGATACCACTGTTAATTATCTTTGTTCTGTTGAGGTGATTGCTGATTATGTGCACCTGGAACTTGTGAGCCAGTGGAGATAAAGCTCCACTTGGTCAAACGACATGGTCTTCTCCCTTCTCTGCAATCCAGACGCTAACCATGGATTGATCATCCCGGCTACCACATCTTGTTTTGGGTTTATTTATGTTACAGAGATATACTTTCCACATTTAACTAATTATGTTGAGTTACTCTTTTGTTAAATAAATCTCTTTTTGATCATTTATGCTGCCTCGTTCCCTCTTTTGTCATGACCCTTGAGCCAGATCATGACAAAATGGGGGCTCGTGCCGGTTTTAGTATTCGGGCAATTCAATAAGATATGGGATCAGTACATAGTATTGTTGTAGCCTGGTTTATGTATTGGGATCCAGTTTGTTGGGAACGTGGCAGCCCGTTGGAATGGTAAGAAGCTTGTTTTACTTTGGTAATTGTTTGGTCCTTTGTTTGTTCATTCGCCGTGGCGCCGTGGTTATATACAGTGGTTGGTTGAGCAGGGTAAGTGAAGGTTTGTTGATTGGCATTTGAAATATATTTGTAGGTGACTTGTTTTCTTACAAATTATTTGTTGTTCTGCAGTTAACAGATAATCCAGGTGACTGGGTTCTTGTATGCGTACTGCTGATAAGAGTGGTTGGAGTTTTCTCTTGTAGGTTGTAGCGACGGTCCACTTTTGGGCTTGTTGAGCGGATCCTTGGTAGTGTTGCGGTGAACGTGGGTGAAGCTTTTAGCTTGGGAGCATGTCCGTGGTTTTGGGAGGGTCGCTAGTGTGCTAGTTGCTCTTTCAGGCCAGCGGTCATTAGTGCATAAATACCCACCACAAGTAGCTGCATGAAGACTAGGGTTAAGATAGTTAGTTGGGTTGGTTAAGATAGCGGGAAAACTCCATACTGCGTGAGATTTAGTTATCTTAGTACGCATGAGTAAGCAGCACTGTTTTGCTGGGTCTGTTGCTGTGGTTTTGGTGTGCCAATGTTAATTTGTTGTAATGGCAGATTGTGATGCGTTTATTGCAGCTCCGTCGGAAGACACGTTGGACCGTTGTACTAGGGAGCAGTTACTGAAGATTGCGGAGCATTTCTCTATAGTGGTAGGTGACAAACGCCTTAAAGAGAACATTAGGGTAGTTTTGAAGTCTGAGTTGAGAGAGAAAGGGGTGTTGCCTGTAGACGTGAACGATGATTCTTCAGTTTCTGTTGGTGCATTTATTCAGACTCAGGGCTTAACGTTTGACCAGCAAAAGGAACTGTTGTTGATTCAGCTTGAGCATGACCAACGTAAACATGAGTTACAAATTAAAAAGCAGATTGAGGTGGAGAGGATTTGGCAAGAAGTAGAGCAGGCCAAATTAGATCTGGAAGAGCACCGCTTATCTTTGGCAAATGAGCGTAAGGGGTCCAGTGAAGATCAGAGCAGGCAGTTGTCTGGAGCTGTGCGTTCCTTTGATATTAATAATTTAAGACTACTGCCACAGTTTGATGAAAAGGACCCGGATACTTTTTTTGTATTATTTGAGCGTGTTGCTAACGCTAGAGGTTGGCCTGATGCAGATTGTGCTTTGATGCTTCAGTGTGTGCTGACAGGAAGAGCGCAGGAAGCTTATTCATCCTTGAGTGCAGAAGATAGCTCTAGCTTTGTAAAAATCAAGTCTGCTGTGTTAAAGGCATATGAGCTGGTACCAGAAGCGTATCGCCAACGTTTTAGGTCCTGGGAGAGATATACTGGTCAAACTTATATGGAGTTTGCTCGGGATGTAACTGGTCATTTTAAACGTTGGTTGGCCGCGTTGGAGGTTACTACTTTTGAGGATCTGTGTGACCTTGTTGTTTTGGAGCAGTTCAAAGAGATGCTTCCTAGCTACATTGCAACATATGTTAGTGAGCGAAAATGTGTCACGGCGGCAACTGCGGCTGCATCAGCAGATGAGTATGTGTTACTCCATAAAGGGAGTTTTAGAGAACGTGCTATAACACGTGAGCGTTCTTGGAGAGCTGGTGCGTCAAAGTTAGAAGCAGTATCGCGAGGTAATGTTGATAACACTAACTGTAACTACTGTCATGAAGAGGGTCACTGGAAGGCTGATTGTCCACTGCTCCATTTTAGGAACAAAACTGTAATATCTAAGGTTTCACCTGTGGCAGCAGCTGCGCCGGTTGTTACGGATTGTGTATCTGAGTTACTTACAGTGGAACTTCAACTGAATATCTTGGCAGCTTATGCCCCTTTTATTAGAGATGGGTTTGTGTCATTGGTAGGAAGTGAGGCGAGGGTTCCAATAAAAATTCTGAGGGACACAGGGGCCTTTGACTCTTATATTGTGGGATCTGTATTGCCGCTGTCAGAAGAAACTGATACGGGTGACTGTATGCTAAGTCGTGGCATGGGTTTAACTGTTTTGCCCATACCGTTACATAAGTTGGTCCTGGACTGTGAACTGGTGACAGGAGAGGTAGTTGTAGGGGTGCGTCCAGCATTGCCCATTGAGGGGATTCACTTTATTCTGGGTAACGGGCTAGCTGGTAGCCGTATATGGGCTGACGCTCCTCTTTTGCCAGTTGTTACATCTTGCCCAGTTAAGTCTGTTGTTGACCATATTGCTGCTGACTTACCTCAAGTTTTCTCAGCCTGTGTAAGTACACGAGCTATGAGTAAAGCGGAGTCTGAGAGGGAATTGGATGGGAGTGAAGTTGAGTTTGTGGCTCCACTGTCGGGCTTTCCCCTATCTGTGTCAAAAACTGAGTTGTTACGGGAACAGCAAAGTGACTCTTCCCTTAAAGAAATGTTTGATTGTGTTGTATCTGCTAAGGAGATAAACAATGTAGCAAGTGGGTATTTTTATACAAAATGTAAACAGCTATTGTCTGTGTGTCAAAGAACTCGGTATTCTGCTGCGTATCCATTGAGGGCCATTACCACTAAGGTGGTAGTGAAAGCTCTAACTCAGTTCATTTCGGTCTTTGGCATTCTGAAGGTCATCCAGAGCGATCAGGGGTCTAGTTTTTCTACGCACATGTTTGGTCAGGTCTTGAAATTGTTGCGTGTCTGTTATAATCAGCCATCAGCCTATCATGTACAGAGTCAGGGAGCCTTGGAAAGGTTTAATCAGACTTTAAAGTCTCTCCTGCGTGCATATTGCATTGAGCTGGATAGAGATTGGGAGGTGGGTCTTCCTGGGCTTATGTTGTCTGAGCGTGCTCAGGAGGTGTCGGCATTCGTTATACCATCTGGACTCTATTTTTATAGAGTCATGCCGTTTGGTTTGGGAAATGAGCAGTTTTGAGGTGTACATTGGAGGGGGGCAACTTGTTGTGTAAACAGAATATAATCCGCTGACATTTTTACAATCATTGAAATGTCCCAATCAGAGACTCATGAGGTGGTCGTTGTTTTGCAAGCATACGCACTAGAGATTAGACATATTAAAGGAACGGACAACGTAATAGCAGACGAGTTGTCACGTGCCCCTCTGCTCGAAGTAATTGATGCCACTTCTTGTTGTCTTGTGACCTGTTTTTTTTTTTTTCTCTATGCCTGTTTTCTTAATTTGCTTCCCAGGTACCGGGTTTTGCTGAAGATGGAGTGGGGGGAAAGCAGTAGTCCAAGCGCCAAGTTGAAGGTTAAATGTACATTTCTGCTGTGTGTATATATCCTGCCATTTATTATACTTTGGTAATTTTGTTACATTTAATGATCTAGATTATATTGGGTTGTTAGTTGTGGTTTGTTGTTTTTGCCGGTGGCTCCTTTGAGCCACCGACTTTATGGGGGGGGGTGTGACGGATCCAGTGAGGCTTCTTTGTGAGTGATACCACTGTTAATTATCTTTGTTCTGTTGAGGTGATTGCTGATTATGTGCACCTGGAACTTGTGAGCCAGTGGAGATAAAGCTCCACTTGGTCAAACGACATGGTCTTCTCCCTTCTCTGCAATCCAGACGCTAACCATGGATTGATCATCCCGGCTACCACATCTTGTTTTGGGTTTATTTATGTTACAGAGATATACTTTCCACATTTAACTAATTATGTTGAGTTACTCTTTTGTTAAATAAATCTCTTTTTGATCATTTATGCTGCCTCGTTCCCTCTTTTGTCATGACCCTTGAGCCAGATCATGACAACTGTTTTTGGAGGAACAAGACGTTGCGGAAGCCATTGAGAGATTAGAGAAGGCTGAGTTTCCACAAGACAGAATCGATGCTCTGGAACCGTTTTGCTTCATCTTTACCGAAATGAATGACATGCAAATGTTTCTTGAACATGTAGTTGATGTCATGAGATTAAAGGTGAACTGTCGTACTACTGCAATAGAAGAAAGTGCATAATGTGCTTGGAAGTGGTTTCTTTATATTGTACGTTGTATTTGTCTATTTTGCATGTTGTTTAACTGCAATAAAAAGAAGGAAAAAAAGCGCGAAAAATCGTGCTTTCTGCAGTTTAGAAATCGCACAGCCGTAGTTTGGAGCTGGTGTGCTGCTGGCGACTAACAACAAACTCTTGCTTGTATATACTCTTGTGTACTGTATGTTAATTTTTTGTTCTTCCTTGTCGTTCGCCATCTTTGCGGTATTTTGCTTTGTTTCATCTATGATAAAGAGCCGTCCACTCTTGCATTGCGTGTTTGTGCATTTTGGGGTCGGAGTTATGAAGGGAGGGGTGTGTTTGTTTGGGTTGATTTAAAATATCAACAGTGTTTCTTAGAAATCACTCACTTCACCTTTAAGCAAATGGGAGCATGTTTAGATATAAAAAAAAACCAACCTCGCTCAGCAACAAGAGTCCCTGGTTGTTCTTCTGATTGGCAAAGCAGTAATTGGCACTTTTAGATGACATGTCAGCAAAATAGATCCCCTTACCAAACTAGAGGAGGAGGAAAAGTAAAAAATAAAATAAAAATAGATTGGTTACAGATGTCTTGTAGACATATACTGAATTGGAATTCTTCTTTTGATAATATTTGTGTGATTCAGTATCTGTTCGTCTCACCATGTATCCGGTCACGGGAGCCTCTGGAGGGGCCACTCGCAGCCCCTGACTCAGGATCCCCACCCAGTTCGTCAGACGAGAGCCATGCCACAGGAGCATCCTGTATCCCACACAAAAACAACTTCTACTATCCGAAGCACATGGTCAAATTGTCTTAATCTATTCAAATGGGATTAGGGACACACTAGACCAGAATCTAAGGGACCACCTATTTACATAGAGCATTACATAAGTGATAAAGTGTAATTGAGGAAGGTGGTTTGGTACTTGTTTTCCAGCTCAGAGTTGAAGTTGTCCTTCTCGCCCTCTTTCTCCACAGCAAAGACGTCCAGAATAGTCATTGTGTAGTCAGTATGGGTGGGTGCATGAGTGGACTGAAGATACTTCTCTATAACCTACAAAAAGACAGACAGTTTGTGTTTTGCGATGTGCAAAATTACACATTTTAAAATCAACTAGTCAAGTTTTTAACATCCACCATGCAAGATTTATTATTAAGATTCAATTTCAAACATAAAAGTGGTAAGTCCCATGTACTGTACCTTGTATTCATTGCATTGAGAATCCAGTGGCTCCAGACGACACTGTAGAGAGCGATAATGCCTGTCCAAAGGATGCTCATCTGTCTGATGAGCATCACTAGACTGAACCATTTTCACTGCTATCTGAATGTCACTTAGAGCCTAAAAGACAGAAAACAATGACAGAATTTTCTTTTTTGTGTGTGAATTATTCCTTATTGTCTGTAATATTTGACTATAAACATAGAATTCTATGAGAATGCAGTGAAATATAAATTGTCATAAACGTCTACCAATTCAGCATCAACAATGCTTTCCCTATAAGGCGAGCAGCGATTACAATGTCACACCTCAAGCAAAGCGATTTTCTCCTTTAACTCGTCCTCTGTGCGTATAATGGGTGGTGTTTTCAACCTAAATGAGAATCAAGTAGTCAGAAACCACAAAATTACACACACACACGTCAATGTAAAATCTGAGTCATTAAACCATGTATACTACTGTTTTTTTTGTTTGTTTTTTTAAATAAGTCTCATATGCTCACCAAGGCTGCATTGATTTGATTAAAAATACAGCAAACCGTAAAACTGTGGAATATTATTACAATTTAAAATAACTGTTTTCTAATTTTAAATGTATCACTCTGATGGCAAAGCAGCAATTAAATCCCTGATATACTTCAAGCGAAATCAAAGAACGAACTGCTGTGACATAATTTCAAGCAAAATCAGGCCGAAACAAAGTACGCTTTGGGAGTTCGAAACAGCTTGCCAAAACCAACTTTCCAGAAAAGTTTGCTACAGCTGGTAGACAGCTTTGTACTACCATTGGTCCATGGCGATTACATAATAGGTAGGTGTGTGTGCTGAGGCTCCGACTACTTTCACGTGGAAATCTCTTCCAGTTAATTTCTCTTGTTCAGTCTGTCGAGGTCAGACGTCCACGAGTGAAAACATGAACACACTGAAGAGCAGCTTTATAGTAGAAAATGAAGTTGTACTTCTGATGAAATGAGACACTGTCACACTGACAGTTTTTCATGTTTAATACTGTAAAACTGCTATATTGCTGCTCCCGTATTCTGAACTTCGTTTTAACCCTAACCAAAAAATGAAAAAGAATTTCGCTGAGAGTATATCAGGGCCTTTACTCCAGTCTTCAGTGTGATACAATCCTCCAGAAATCATATTTGTACGCTGATTTGGTTATATTATCAATATCATATTATTATCAATATCAATGCTGAAAAAAGTTGCTTTTCTATTTATTTGAAATAGAAAACTTTTGTAACATTATAAAGTACTTGCTGTCAGTTTTGATCAAATTAATGCATCCTTGCTGAATAAAAGTATTAACAAATTTTTTTATCGTACTGACCCCAAACTTTTGAACGTAGTGCAACTTACCCAAAGTCGTGGGGTATACGAGTGTAAAACTGGTTGCATGCATCCAAGAGTTCTTTATTACTCTTCTTCCTCTTTAAACATTCTTCAATTTTTTTCAAGGAGGCATAGCCAGCTCTTATTTGTTCTGTAGTTAGTTTTCCTTTAATGAAAATTAAAATCAATTATTTCAATTTTGTTTCATTTGCAATCTTCATCATGAAGAATGTGCTAAATTATTTTCATCAGTTTGGTACACAAATGCACACACACACCCACCAAGCGGGGCTTTTTTGGTATCAAACTTCATCTCAAGCACATACTCCTCCATGGCTTTGAGGTCACATATAAGCTCTAGTAGAGACTGGACCTTGCTGTTCAGTTGGCAGGGCTTTTGAAGTAGGGAAGATACCACAGCCTTGTCCTTCTCCTGGTGAAAGGAAAAAATAGGACTTAATATGACTATAAAGAAGAATGAAACATAAAAGCAATGTAGAACAATGGATTGGGCACAAAAGTGTCTTTTTACCTTGTCTTCAGTGCTGTAGTCTACAAACAGCATGTCATATTTTCCTGCAACTTTCTCAAAATGTGCTCGATGCTCCCACTCATTTTTGGTCTTGTCAAAGAATCTGAATATAAGCAGATTATATGCCGATTCATTCACTCATATCGTATATAAAGGAACTAACATTGATGATATAAAGTAAAAGATAAACTTACTTCTTTTTGAAGGTGTCTTTGGCCTGAGCTAGATTCCCCCCACAGTTAACTAAGCTGTTCTGTCCTACTTTACCAACTGAAGAGAAAAACAACAAGAACATGGATGATAATAAAATTGACAACAACAACAAACATGAAAAAAATATATATATCATGATAACAAAGGTCAGCCTGGTAAAGACCATCTGAGGTGTTTCTCCACATACCTCGTCCCCACCGCATCCAAACACTGTAGGCTTTTGCACTGTCATCCTGAAGAAGCTGGATCAGGTAATATTTGTTATTGTTGAACTGAAGATTAGTCTGTAAAGCAAGAGTAAATTTAAAATATGTCATACAATGTCCCAAAAAACTATCATGGTTCCCACAAAAATATTAAGCAGAACAACTTTTTTCCAAATCAGCATATTAGAATGATTTCTGAAGGATCATGTGACACTGAAGACTGGAGTAATGATGCTGAAAATTCAGCTTTGCATCACAGTAATAAATTACATTTTAAAATATATCAAAATAGAAAGCAGTTATTTTAAATTGTAATAATATTTCATAATAAAAGTTTTTACTGTATTTTTGATCAAATAAATGTAGCCTTGGTAAGTGACGTCAAACTTTTGAACAGTAATGTAACATCTTCAATATTCACCTGATTCAGCATAACGTCATATACATCGGCGCCCTCGTTGTAGACGTGGGCCTGTGAATAACCAAAGAAAAGAAATATAATCAGAAGAATGCATTAAAGCAAACAAAGTCTGTCCTAAGGAAAAGGGAACATTTTAAAGGTGATTACACAACAGTTAGTCAATTACTATACAGCAATTTAATTTTGTGTGACCCTATAAATCTTATGAACAGAGAAACAAGCGTGCAGCCATTAGAATTTTTTGATTGAACTTCCGTCTATGCGGTAGCTCTGTATACTTCTTTGGCAGAACTGAAAGATTGGTTCATTCATTCCGTAAGATCTTACCTTCATGCTATGAAAATACAAAACGGAAGCCAGAACACAATGAGTACATCGCTGAAAAGGGGCTACATAAGGTCTATTACATATAAGGAAATTACCGTTCCAATTTTAGCCTTGCATTCCGGATCAACCGGGGCTTTTCCCTTCATAACCACCGTCTTTACAACTTCTTCTTAAAAACAGGAGGAAAAAAAACAACAGGTAAAATCAATCTGACAAGTCAATTATGTAACATAATGTGATGCATTTGTGTGGAAAAAAAATGTAGGACAGGACATATTTTATTTTAATAGAAAGAGTTGTGGAAGGTGTCTTAATTTGAAAGGAGATTGAAGTATAGGAGTTGAAAATAAATAAGAGAGACTGGTAACATCAGACCAAAATGAAAGTTGAGGTAAGTTAATTTATTAGGGAAGCATCACCATCACCTTCACACTCCTCTTTAACAACGGACTTGGCTTTGTTCACCCTTTGACTCCTCCCTTCTTTACGCCTCTTGGAAACGGGTTGCTCCTCTTCCTCCTCTTTCTCTTCTTTAATCGGAAGAACAGATGCAGCTCCACCATTCAAAGCATCCCCTTCATTCAGATCTTCTGCAATACAGCAAATACTGCTATTAGTTTTCTGTGCAAGATACTAATACATAATCAGATGCTAATACACAAAGACGTACCTGACTTCACTTTCTGAAGGCGTATCTTTCGTTTGTACTTAGTGACAGTGTTAGTTTGAGTCATTTTCACAAGATCCACTTCATAACCAGGTCCAAGTGCCAGTGACACCGACTTTTCTCCAGCCTGTTTTGCTGTATCCAGCTGGACACAGACAGCTGGAGGATAAGGTTCCCACTCATCGTCCCCTTTCCACTGCCAAACTGGAAAGAATAAAATCTTGTATTCAGATAATCACTCTTATGTGAAATATGAAAATCTAAACTAAACCAGTGTCACACCTATACAGGTAATGCCATTTAGAAATTCAATCAAATTGGTGTGGCTATGCTACGCACTTTAAATTTTATTTAAAAAGCATTTAAAGTGAATGGGCAATGTTTGTTAACGCTACTTCAGTGCGTGACTCAGACTTTAACTGCTGATTGTGAAACTTTGAGCTGTTTTGACATGTTCACTGAGAGTGATTTCATACCCGTCTTCGTCTCTGACGCTTCACTGACTGAATCGGCCACAGACTTGCCCCGGCAACTCCTTGTTCGTCGCATGCTCAATAAAACTGCTAAAATTAGAGGAAACGTTTCTCGTAAATGTCAGCAATGCTTCACGTATCAGTATGAGGTAAACTCAATCAGCAATTATGTGCAACTTGACTTTGGTATTTTATTATTCAGATAGGAGGTGGTGTAACGTTAATACATGAGTCAGTATTCACTTCCTTATCGTTACATGGGACACGACACAGCCATGGATATGGCGCCAAAACAATTTAAGACAAACGTTTGAACAAAACATACGTTAAAGTCACGATTTTCTCTTGCTAAAATTTATATAATCACAAGATTGAAGTGGTTTTCAACACCAACCTGAGAGATCTTGATTGGCGGCAAAAGTATAATACCTCGGACCTGTTGTCTAGGAACGAATTGTTCATAGTTTCTTTCTACACGGATTTATTTTGAAGTCGTGTTGCCGACGACCACATGAGCACGCGACCGACCGTACATACTGCCCGATGTTCATACAGTGACTGTAAACGGCGTTAAATTAATTCAGCATCTAATTTGTTGTTATGTGTAGTAATTGGGAATAAAACATGTTTTTACTGGGCAGACGAATTTATGTTAAATGTTCAAGACGCCGTTCTGCTTTATGTTTGAGAGAAGCGCAACGGGTGAGTTAATACGTTATATATATTAATGATGAATACTTACAGAATTCTTAATAATAAATATATTAATCAACAAAAAAGGCGGAGGGAGAGTAGTCTGAATTGGGTTCTAGCAGCTTGTGCTAGCTCACACATTGAACTCATTGGCCAGCCGCGAGTGTTTCCATGTCAGCGGGGATCGCATCAGTTGATATGCTGTAATGTGCGCATTTATCAACGTCTCGTGCGAGAACACCGCGCTGTGACCCGTGTTTTCTGTGCGCTCGCTCATCCCTTCAGATGATGTCCTGCGAGGACAGCATTTGGCTCTTGTCTCAGACCTTCCCCGAGGTGAATAGACGAGTGACGAGCACTCAGTATGTGACCTCTACAGTGAGCTTCCTTCCGCTCTGATCAAGACGTTTATGTGGGGTCCTTAATATAACATCCAATTATAGCTATTCGTTTAAATAATGGTAAGGGGTTTAATAATTTATAGTTATAATGTAATAATCTTTTCTTGTCCGACTAAAATAGTTTCTAGAGAAAAGTTATTTTGTGTTGACGAAACTTTTTGTCTGAATGAGTAAATCTCAGTAAAATAATAAAAGATAGAGAATATGTTAATTGCTGCGCAGTGATTGGTTAAACTTATGATTGGTCCTGGATGTGGCCTGTGGGGTATGTATGTGAGGTATACACACACTAAAAAAAGACACATATATATAATATATATATATATATATATATACATACATACATACATACATACAAAGGATCAAAGTATAAATTATATATATCCCGAAGAAGGCTGTGTAGCCAACTGATTTAGGCCAGTTAATTAAAAGCTTTTTACTTTCACCACGTGAGTGCCTTGGAGTATTTCATCTTTATAATTTGATGTTACCTCCTGTTTTTGTTGTTTTGTAAAACCGTAAAAGTATTTTATTACAGAAAGTTCTCCTTTTCATTTAGTTTAACTCAATGTACTAAAAATTACTAAAACGGAAACCATATGGACTTTTAGGCATTCTTTTGAAAAAACTAAAAACTAATAGTATCTCAATGATACCAAAATACTGCCTTCCCCTCCAACCAGCTGCTATGTACTTGTATGTACATAGCATTTACATTCTTTCTTCCTTCTTTTTTTTTTAAGTATCAGGGTTCTGCAGCACCTCTGGAACAGGCCGACTTCTTGAAAGGTGCTCCTCATCGAAAGCACCCCGGTGTGACAAACCTCAAAACTGTGAACCTACCGGAACAACTGCAGGTAGCAGCACAATCCATCTTAAAAAGTAAGTAAACATTGATCTACCAGTCTATATTTTTTAGCGTCTTGAGCATTCAAATCAGCCTGTGTTCTGAAATGCACATATCGATCACATATCGCTGCAGTTGTGTGTCTAATTGCTCTTATATGACTTTATTTGATATTTAGGGGCAGATGTAAAAAGTCTGACTGAAAGGGCACATAAGCTGTCCAACTTCCTTTGGAGCAGGAAGCGAGCGATAGAAACCTCACAACTCAGGGAGAAAGCCAGCCTTCTTGAGAGGACATTTTTGGACCAAGAGGGGGATATCCATAAAGGTGAGTTATAGATGTGATAGACTGTACACTGAAGACTGTAAATAAAACTGTTGTTATTAAATATTTCCTTCAGATGGCAATGACCCCAAACTAGAGGCTCGGATAAAAAACAGAGTATTATCTGAACTGAGAAGAACAACATACCGCAGGACTCCCCTAAGGTACAAATACATAATCTGTATCAAATATTTGTCATAGAATGGGACTGTGAGGTTTTGTGTGTTTTATTGGATAACTCTGGATTTATTTCAAGGTACAATGAAGATCTTGGGTTGGTGTATATGGCTGCTAGACTAGCAGGTGGTTATGCTGCTGTCTTCAGAGCATTAAATGAGGTATTTAATCCACATTTTAACAGTATTTTCATTTCATTTTTCTGTCGTGAACAGTCTTTCTGATATACATCTTAGATTAAGAAGAGAGAGCCTTTATTTGTACCATATTCTCTAATGGACTTTGGATCAGGACTCGGAACAGGTACATGGTGAGTATGATTTAGATATTAATATTTTAATATTCTAAAGTGAAAAGAACATTGGGGGCATATAAATAGGAGGACTGATTTATTGTGGTATTTATTAACTTGCTTTGAAAGATGCATGTTTTAGTTGTGTATCAATTAGTGATTTTTTTTTAAAATATTTTATTCGGTAGATACTATCTACATGTACATACTATGTACTTATTATAGCAATTACAATAACTGGTTTATAACTAGGTACTACCCCTGAACCTACCCCTAACCTTAACCCATGTAGTTACATTATGTTACCAGTAAGTATACATACTGTAAAATAAAGTGTAACCATTTATTCTTTCACTCAGGGCATCACACTCACTCTGGGGAGACTCTCTGAAGGAGTATGTTTGTGTAGACAGCTCTGGAGACATGAACACCTTGGCAGAACAACTTCTTAGAGGTAAGGTCATTCAGTCGAACTTTTAAAGGTTGTATCAGTGATTTCAGGCCCAAAAATAAATGTCTAATCTTTCCTAACGATCCGCTAGCTGCCCACCCCATAAGCAGGCCGTCAAAAAAAACGTGTCTCTGTATGCAGCCTAGGCTCTGAAATCTGCACACAAAAACAAATGGGTACACCACCACTCAAAACCAAAATAAAGTGTTCCAACCAATCACCGACAGGGGCGGGTGTTGTGAGGTTTTGAGCGAGGTTGTGAGGCCTGCTTATGGGGTGGGCAGCTAGCAGATCATTAGGAAAGATTAGACATTTATTTTTGGGCCTGAAATCACTGATACAACATTTAAAGCACAGTGTTATATAAACAGATCTACAGAAAAAAAGTGTTCGTTTGTACCAAACAGGGGGCAGTGAGATGGATAAGCCAGTAATCCAGCAAGTATATTTCCGCCAGTTCCTCCCTGTTTCTCCTAAGGTATCATCAGCTGACATCCTTAATTGAATTTATTTGCCCAAATGATACATTGCTTTTACACAACTGAATAAAACAAATGTATTTCCTTTCCACAGGTGCAGTTTGATCTTGTGGTAGCCGCTTTCTCTTTGTCAGAACTGGCCAATCTGAACGAGCGATTGAATGTTATTTTCACACTTTGGAGAAAAACCAACTCCTACCTTGTGAGTGATGATGCTCTAATTATTCTTATTGATTAAACTAATTTAATAAATTATGGAACTGTGACATTGAATATAGTTTTTTTACTGTCCTGCAGTGTTGTTAACTAAAACTACTACAAATATTTTTGTTAATCGAAATAAAGTTTAAATCAAATCAAATAATACAATTTGGAAGTGTAGATTAAGTTGAAGTACTAAAATGACTGAAATAAAAATAAATCAAAGCTAAATAAAAAAAATGACAAAAACATAAGAGCTAATTCAAAATATTAATAAATACTTTAAATAAATATTGCTAAAATAACACTGCTATCTAAACAGAATTACGTGTTCCTAATGCAGTTCTTGATACTGTGTACAGGTATTGGTGGAGAATGGAACCAAGGATGGACATCAAATCTTAATGGAGGCCAGAGAGGCTATACTTAACGTATGATCTAAGTTTTTTGCTGTATGTCAAATTGCTAAAATTAATATGTCCTTCTGTTTGAAGTGGTAGTGATAGAACTGCATCTTTCAGAAATCTTCAGAAATACCAGAAAGTGTCTGATGTAATTTCTCTCAAACTTTTCATGTATAACTATAGAGAGAAGAGGAGATACAGCATGACTTGAGGAGACCATCTATATTTGCTCCTGTAGGTTGAAATATCATTGAAACCATCCTTATTTGTTCCATTAATATGATAGACTGATATGTGGCTGACAATATCTACTGCTGGGTTTCATTTTGAACAGTGCACTCATGAGCTGCCTTGTCCCAAGATGATCAAGCGACCTGTAGTACCTTGTAACTTCACTCAGTTCTACTATTCCCTGCCCTTATCTCGGGTAAGTTCAAAACTGTGTTCAAGCAGTTGACTTTCAAATTGTGACATTTGTCTTGAATAACTGAATGTTTGTTCTGTAGTTTTTATAAGATGTCAACATTTTGGCTATTTATAAAGTTGTTATAATGGTTATTATATAATCCAATATATTATATATTTCTCTCCCTATATGAATCAATCATTACAGAGTCAAGAGAGGCAGCAGGAGAAGTTCAGTTTCCTGATTATATCCAGGTCCGATGGAGAGAAGGCTCAGGAGACTGAGCACTGGGACATGGCCAGGCTGATCGCACAAGTCCATCGCCGACCCAGACATGTTCAGTGTCAACTGTGCTGCGCCAATGGAGAACTCAAACAACTCGCTGTTACAGCCCGTCATCATGGAAAGTATGTTATGCTTTCATTTAATAGATCTCTTCTTGCATTTTCAGTGAATGACCTCCTCCTACACTACTACTACTAGATTATGCAGGTTGTTTTGACAATGATTTTTTGTTGTCCATTTTAACAGGGACATGTACAGATGTGCTCGTAGCAGTGACTGGGGAGATCTGCTGCCAATATTTCATGCGGAAGATTCCACTGAAAATGACGAGACTCAATGAGGCTACTACTATAATCTGTTAATGCTGTGTTTGTGGATTACAGTTGGATTTTTGTAATGTTTCTTTCCAAATACACTAGGTGATCAATCCACCCTGATTGTGATTTGCTAATGCACTGAACCCAATGCTCACTATTCACCAGTTTCAAAGCCCAAAATCCAAATTAAAGTCATCATAATTGAAGCTGCGATAGTTCTTCCCTACTGTGACATATATTGGAGTGAAACAGCTTTTGAACAAGAAGGGCGGGAGTTGGTTTTGTCCATCGTGAATTGAAGTGATGTGTTTGCTAATGCGGTGATCTCATGACAGGTTGTCCCACCCTCGCACCAGTAAACACGTCATCAGAGAAAAGAAGAGACATTGTTGCAAGAGGGAAGGAAAGTTATTTTGATTAAAAATTATGAGGGCACGTAAATAATAATAAAAAAAATCTTGTGCATATTGTGCTCGGATAAATTAATTATAACAAATACTGCAATATTCCATAAAAACAAGAAAATGTCCATTTTGATTTCATGGTCAATAAAGTTATACATAATAATGCATAATTCCCCTCAAAGGCAGAGCTAACAGCAGTATATAATATAGTTCTAAATATGAGTAGTATTATATTAGTTTTTATGATTTAATAATAAGGAGACTTAATAAACCCAAACATAGGCCTGGTCTCACAGACAGGGCTTGGATTAAACCAGGATTAGGCCTTAGTTGATTAGGACATTTATGTAGTTTTTATAAACATGCCTTAGGGGAAAAAAACATTACTGGTGTGCATCTTGAAACAAATAAAAAAAAAAACGTGTCAGTTCAAGTTGCTTTCGTTTAAAACAGATCAAACATGCATTTTTTTTCTGTGGCTAGTCTATGAAACTGGGCAATAATAATGCATATTAATTTCTAAAAGAGCGGAGGGAGAGTAGTCTGAATTGGGTTCTAGCAGCTTGTGCTAGCTCACACATTGAACTCATTCGCCAGCCGCGAGTGTTTCCATGTCAGCGGGGATCGCATCAGTTGATTTGCTGTAACGTGCGCATTTATCAACGTCTCGTGCGAGAACACCGCGCTGTGACCCGTGTTTTCTGTGCGCTCGCTCATCCCTTCAGATGATGTCCTGCGAGGACAGCATTTGGCTCTTGTCTCAGACCTTCCCCGAGGTGAATAGACGAGTGACGAGCACTCAGTATGTGACCTCTACAGTGAGCTTCCTTCCGCTCTGTCTCATGACGTCGTGTGCGAGTCTTTTTATATGCTCGCTACTGAACAATACTTTACATAGATGGTGAGTCATTTAGGCAATGGGAAGTAAAACATTTTTAAAACGTAAAGTTATAAAACATTTCGGGTACTCATTTTTACAGATAACTGTTATTTCGTTTGTTATAATATAGTACACGAAACTCGGTAGAACATTCAAGGTGGTGTTTATGTAAATTGTTTCGCAGTGATTGGTTAGTTGAGGCATGACGTATCCTTATAATAGTAAAATGTAATACATAACGTAATTGTGTGTTTTTCTTAGGAAAATACCTTTTACACAAACCAAATTTCTTACATTTTACATATTTAAAATTATACATAAACCTTTTGGAACCAGTACATTAAAAATATGTATTGTAATACATGTAGCTTAATGTTTTAAAAGCATTTAAATACACGCAACTGTAATAACTCGTGTTCTCGTGGCACTGAATAAACACATTATTGGATAAGGGAAGTTGTATATTTACAACTGTATAATTGATTTCACAATTTTTGCCTTTGCTAGCCTTTGTTTTATATAGCTGCAATGCTTAATAATAATAAAAAAGTGAAATGCTGTTTAAAATAGTTTTGCATGGAGTATACCAAGATACAACACTAGAAATGTCAACTTCTCAAAAACATTTAATGAGTATTTCCATATGTGCAATTTTGTTAAGGTACTTAAACTTTCAGTTCCACAAAGTTTTACTTTTGTCATGTATCTCAACCTAATTCATCTTGAGTTTAACCAGTTTTAATTATAACTATTGGTTGTATTTTTAGTTTTATAGGAAACAGTAACATGATAAATTCCTTAGAAGCATGTTGTGCACATCTAAGTGAATCTAAGATTAAAAAGCTGGTGTATGTGAATTGTGTCCATAAACAGATTTTTGTTCCAATGGTAGTTTTTGAAGAAAAATATGTAAACGTTTCATCTAGAGGATGACCTCATGGATCAGACAGATGACCCAAATATAGCCACTCAAAGTCATGAGAGACATAACATCTGCTATTATCATCTAATGATGGAATATACTCAGATACCACAGCTGGACTCAAAACATTTCATGTAGACATTTATTTACAAATGCAGTGCTCATTTTGTACACACAAACAAATATAAATTGTTCTTACGAGGGACAGACAATCAAAATAAAGTTAAACCATTGTTTCTCAGAGTATCTACATTAAATCAAATTATTTAAATGTATTTGTCGTTTTTGTACAAGCAAGCTTTATTTTGTATATGCATAATTCAATTCACAAATGTTGTTATAACTGCACTAGTATGCATAAAAGAATCTCTTCATGTCTCTCTGTTTCGACTGATCACTAATATCCAACAATTTCTTTTATAGCAGAAGTAAGATCTGGGTATT
The DNA here is from genome assembly GCA_031834385.1 of Semotilus atromaculatus. NCBI lineage: Eukaryota > Metazoa > Chordata > Actinopteri > Cypriniformes > Leuciscidae > Semotilus > Semotilus atromaculatus. The sequence continues at coordinate 33,202,438 of JAULUF010000044.1, read as the reverse complement.
GAAACTCAAAGCCTGATTCAAGAGTTCTCTTGGGCACTACTTTCTGGCCTTGTGTGAGGATAACAGCTCTTTCAGAACCGAGGACGGCATCCAAGAAAAAGCCAGGCACAGGGAAGATGGTAGGTCTTTTCAGAGCACTGCCCAACGCTTTAGTGAATTCAAAATTTGTATTCAATGCAGGCGCAACTCCATTAAATACATCTGGCTCTGTGGATGGTGGTCCTTCATGGGGCTCCAAGGTATGGGCAATAATGCCAGCCAGGTCTGAAACATGGATCCAAGGGAAGGGCTGACGTCCCGAGCCAAGCGTCCCACCCAGGCCAAGCCAAAAGGGAATCATCATCTGTTTCATGGCGCCACCGTCACGCCCTAACACTGCGCCTGAAAGTGAGTGGAAGAAAGTACATAATTGCACTACCATTCAGAAGTTAAGATTCAACAAGACTTGTTTTTGATGCTTACCAAGGCTGCATTTATTTCAGCAAAAATACTGTCAAAACAGTAATATTGTAAAAATACGGCTATGAAAAACATCTATTTTGATATATTTTCAAATGTCCTCTATTCCTGTGATGGTGAAGCTGAATTTTACTGCAGTCTTCAGTGTCACATGATCCTTCAGAAATCATTCTAATATGCTGATTTGCTGATCAAGAAACATTTCTTATTACCAATGTTGAAACAGTTGAGCTGCTTAATATTTTTGTGGAAACCATGATATATTCAAAATTATTTAATGGATAGAAACTTCAAAAGAACAGCATTTATTTGAAATAGAAAACTTTTTATGTTATGAATGTCTTACATTCACTTTTAATCCATCTAATGCATCCTTATTGAATAAAGGCATTTGTAATGAATGAGACATTTGTTTAGATTCACCTGGTCTGATGATCACTTGTCTTGTTTTCTTAGCACAGTTTTCAGGAAGTTGTCCTGCCCCCTCCCACTCTTTCACCAGACGAGACAGGAAGTCAAATGGTGTCCAGTTGCTCTCTTCAGTGTACTGGTTTTGAAGACTAGGATTATAACACGCTGAAGACAAAATTAGAGAAAAACTGCAAAAAATCACACATTCACAATTAAAAATAACTGTAGAAAACAACAACAACAACATTATTCTGACTTTTTTTCCTTTAAATGATCAAATCAGTATAGAGGAGACAAGACTATAGATGAACAGAGAAGTGAATGAGATTATTCTGTATTATTATTTGATCAAAAAAAGTCATATTTTGTCTAGCTTGCTAAACCATCACTTATTTACCTACTCCTGTAACAAGCACCCATGAATGTGGTGGAGTAGGTGATGCAGCAATAGCTTGGGCAAGAATTCTGGTTGTGTTTATTCGGCTGGAGAACAGATCATTTTTGTAATTTTCATTCCACCTAGAGTGTCAAATACAATAAAAAAATAATATTAACAAGACCATATTAAGGGGAAGATAATTATTTATATACACAGGTGGGGGGGTCCTTACCATCTCAAAGGGTTCATAATATTCTCCCCTGCTAGATTCACAGCGCCCTCACATGGCGGGAGGCCCCCTGATTCTACATCAGCCTGTGATAAGTAAACATAGGTCAGGGACTCAGGGGTCCAAAAACTCATTTCCTGAATGGCCACAGACATGCAGAGTACTTCCATCCCTGCTCCAACACATGATATACGTTTTCAAATAATCCTGAATGACTTAATTAGCTGGATCAGTTGCATTTAATTAGGGTTGAAGATAAACTCTGCAGGGCTGTGGCCCTTACCCCTGACATAGGTCAAAGTGGCCTCATCATCAACATTTACATTTGACTCTACATTTAAGAGGTATTTACGCATCACACATTAGTGCATTAGTGAAAACGCATTAGTGAAAAAGTCTGAACTGAGCCAGGCCTTACAAGGAAATTCATTTTTATTTCTATGATACTGAATAATATCATAGCATGTCTGGTATTACTTTGGCTTATAAAGATATATATTCACCACTGACATATTTACGGATACCCAAAAAATCATAAGTAAAGGTGTACTTTCTTTGATGCATATCAATATAGTCTTTAATGTAAGTTACATCATACCCATGTTATTTGTCCTGGACCAGGCTGCCTGGATATGATTGTGATTTCATGACCTTTGGTTTTTAGCAAACGTATCAGCTCACGACCCACAAATCCTGAGCCTCCGCCTGATGAGAGTGGAAAAAAGTGAGAAAACTAAAGCTTTATAAATTTTACAATCAAATAGAAAATAAAGTACAACCATTTAAGATGTAAATTATATATATATATATATATATATATATACACATCTTAAATGGATAGCAAATAATATATATATATATATCATATTTGACATTTGCAGCCCAACAATAATAATAATAGCCATCGCGCGCACGTGTACACGCGCATGCGCTGTTACAGCACTTACGAAACAGATCACCTTAAGAAAAATCAAACTCTCATTAAGAAAAATTAAACTCTCATTTACCCAGTGACTGATAAATTAACCCAGCCATATTATAATAACACAATCACATACAATCAATGTAGGTTCCAGGATATTTTAATACATACATAAGTTTTAATGTTTCAATCAAAAATAGCTCTCAGTGTTACAAACTAGCACACACAATGAGCTATTGTAAAATATGTTACGCTATCATGCATGGATAACGAAAAAAATGATAAATGTGATATACCTATTACAACTCTCATTGTGCTTGTAAAGTAGAGTCCGTTTATCCTGACAACTTGCAGAAATCCACTTCTTTCACATCTTTCTGCCTGCTACTACTGTCTGTGCCTAAATGTCTACGAAGGTCGCGTATGTGCCACGTGATCCACACAAATTGGAGCGTAACTGCAGCCATGTTGATAAGGACGGCTTCCCTTCCTTTAACTATGTAACAATGATATTCAATACCAGTATGTAATATGATATTTAAAATATGTTTAAATAATTAATAATTAGTAATTGATTAGTAATAATAAATCCATTTTAGTTAAAACTAATCTTTGAAATTATTGTGCATTATGCCCATAAGTAACTAGCTACTGTTTTAAATGCATCCTACTATGTATGCTGATAATTCCTATAACATAAAAATTAATCAGCGCTTTTCTATACATAACTCACATCATGTTAGACTGCCTGAATTTAATTATATTACTCTGATCCAGTTTATAAATGGGGATTATGGTGGGGTGCCGCCCGCAACCGGAAGCGCTTTTTTTCTGTAGAAACACGTGGTTGGTTAGGAGATAAATTCGGCCTCATGCCATAGTAACGTCCTTTCTGCTTGCAATTCTCAATGGTGTTGTTGCGTTTGTGTGCAGTGATCGAAATATTTGTTTTGAATTCAATTTTAGTTTTATTAATACTTTAGCACCAGTTGCTATTTATGTTGTTTTTTTATATAACAAAATATATTTATTTTTAATTTTAGACGAAAAGTGGCTAACGTTAATTCTCGGTCTTCATGCTTTGACCGTTTTAGAAAATATAAGTTACATAGCTATCGTTACAGGTCAAAAGGATTTTCATAATTATACCGGTGTAATGGAGCGTATTCTGTAAGTTTAACCTTATTTGATTAATATTTTTGAGCAATACTGAAAGCCAATAAGTTACGTGTTTTCAATGGCAAGTTTTGTTGGTTGCTGAATTGGCAGATGCATCTGCTTTAACATCCAACTACTGCCGCATGTTATCATTGCTGTAACGTTTTTGCCTGAACCAAGTGCGCAGCTTCTCAACCTTGACGTGATGATTTTGCAGTCCGTGTTTCACCTGAATCTAATGATTACAAACCTACTGCACTGACTGGTTAAAGCTGCGGAATAAATCTGATATGTTATGGTTTCCCCTTCAGACTACATTCTAATGTGCGATGATTTGTTTATTTTACAGGGACCCACTTTTATGGAAATGGTGAGTCCAAATCACGTGTTTCTCCTGCTAATATCTTGCACAAAGTTGATGAACTGCATGCGTCCGTGTTTATGAAATTCATTGATTTTATTGACATGCTCTGAAAAAGTGCTTTTTGTTAAAAACAAATCTAAGTTTAGTCGGAATACTCTGACATTGCTAATGTTCTGCAGGAACCTCAACTTCTAAAAATAAAAGCAGTGAGGTGTTCAATAAGGTAGGTTTTTCTTTCGTTCTGATATTAAGTGCATCCTTGAACAGTCTGAGATCTCTTTATTCTAAGTCTGTGTATTTTGTTTTCTTTGTTTAGGTATTTACATCATGTGACCTGGCTTTCTACTATGGAGTTGATTGAGGTTTAATTTCTCTTTACATAGGCCTGCTAGAGACAAAAACAGTTCTATGCTACCTAACATAAGAATATATAATTGTGACTTGTAGATTTGTCCATTTTGAGTTGCATGCTGTCTTGTTAGTTTGAAAGCCTGGTGACCACTATATATATATATATATATAATATACTGTCAGTGATGTAAAGAACTGAAACGTCCACAATAAATTCTTATTTATATCTGGCTTAATTTAATGCCTATTCCTATGAAATTGGGTTTCAAACTATTTGACCATTCAAACAAGTCCTGAAGGGTTTGCTTTCTGCCTTTGAGTTTGCATTACAGACAAGTGAAAGCACAAAGTGTGTGTTTTTTTTTTTTTTTTTAAAGTGTGGTTTCTCATACTCATGTAATTTCATTATCCCACTCCTATAAAAGTACATGTACACACTGGTGTGAGTATGTACTCTTTGTGTAAATTATTTGCATGACAATACAAGGTTGTTGGTTTTGTTTTTTACATATGCAAAACCACTCCAGATTTACCAGGATTGTTCCATGTATAACAGCATTGCAACATTTATAAACTTTGCAAACTTGAAAGGTCATTTTAATATGAAGGTGAATAGCTCATATCATTGGAGTTAAATAAATGCACTTTAAAAGGTTGCTTTATGAATTTGTCCTGGTTTTTATTCTATACAGTATCAATAAAATATACTGTTATATATCCTTCTATATGGTTCTCCACAAGGTTTAAAGTCTGATGACCTCTTTGGTCTGGCTTTTTCGGGCACCATAGTCCAGGACTGTGCCCTCAAAGAGTCGGGCCATGAATGCCAGGCCGTCAGCTTTGATGTAGGAGCGTCCGGCAAAGGCGTAGAGGATAGGATTGGCACAACTACTGATAAAAGCCAGAGCTGATGTAACCGCGCGGCTGGACTGCGAGATATTTTCCAATCTGAGGATGGACAGAGAAGGTAGTGGTTGACTTTTGGAGAAATATCTGTACTTAAAATCTTTAGCACACCACTTACCTTTCCTGGGTTGGTCCCTTTTGTATAAGTGCTGCCACCACCTGGCCAGAAGACAAATGTTGATTCATTCATACACTTGATACAATATAATTCCTAGGATTTGGGAAGATTAACAGATTTAAATAAATACTTACTTGCATTATATTAATAATGTGATAAGGAAGCCAAAAAACACAGAACGTCACAATGATGGCTTGAATAAGATTCTCGCATTGTATCCTCCTCTTGAACATGGTCCGTCTGAGGCGGCGTAGGATACACACATAACTGCTGACTATGATCACATATGGTACCAGGAAGCCCACCACTGTCTCAAGTGTGTACTGGAATACCACCTGTTCATAATGACATTATGTATGAATTGACATTTTGTAAGGATAATGCAGTCTGCAGATCATTATCGAAAAATAAACATGGACCACCCGGAGTAGTTTATATTATATTCTACGTTTATTATAGTACAGTTATATTAAAAAATGACATTTTCTGTGGTAATTTCCATATGATTAATAACTGAAATTAAAGATTGCGCCAGTTGCATTTATATCAGTGGATCTCAACCTTTTTGACTGGAAGACCCCCAATTGTCCAACAAAATGTTCAAAGGCTCATCATATAAATTACAATAATCTCTTGCATTATTGATAAAGCAGCTTGTTTTCAAATATAGGTAAATATATTCAGAAGTTTCTAGAACTGTATATTAATAAAACAAAAGTTCTTAACAATAATAATATAATTTCACAATGAAGAACTTTTCAAATAAATATGTTAAAAAATTTGTTGTTTTTTTATTATTATTTTAATTCAGTTTAATTTAACTTAATTTAAATAATATTAATTAATCCTAGAGCCCTGTTTGAAGTTAGAAGCCCTGGGCCCATTGGTTGAGAATCACTGGTTTATATGAAACGAGAGCAAGTCTGCAGCGTGATATGAGCTGTGATATAAGACGATGGATAGACCAATCATAATCAAGTATTTAAGCATCAGTGGAGCAAAGAGAAACCACTCACATGCTGTGAATGCTGGTGATGAATTGCACATAGTGTGCGATTCTTTCCATGGTCATTCTTTGTTGTTTCTTCTCTGAATATCAAAGCAGGAAGTGCCAAAAGAAATACAACAATCCACAGGCCCCCGAGCACAAGTAATACCATCCGTCTACGAGTACAAGCAGTCAAGTATGTGGGCCACACCACTGCCACTAGTCTGTGTAGACTCATCAGCGTAATGATCATAATAGAAGCGTACATGTTTGTATTGCACAAGTAGAAAAGCAGTTTGCACATGACACCTCCAAATATCCACTTCTGCTTGGCTAGGTAAATTATAAAGAAAAAGGTCAAACACATCAGACAACCATCTGCACACGCCAGGTTGAAGATGAGCAGGGTAGTGACGGAGCGTTTGCGGGCACGTGCCAGGATGCTCCAGATAATGAAGAGGTTGCCAGGAACACCCAGGAGGAAGACAATGCTGAGGATGAGGGCCCCAAAGGTTTCAGAAATATTGTTACCCATGCCCCCACCCTCAGGATCGTCTGTTGTCGTGTTATCCATTGAGGTGTTCCCATTTTCTGATCCCATGAGGAAGGCGTCAGAAGAACTGATGGAATCAGGAAGCAATGTTATTTGAAGCTGGAAATTGTTTCATAACCATATAACCCTGCTAAAATGTTTTTAAAAAGTGTCTAAAATTCATATAAAACCAGTCAACAGACTATCCTGACAACAGGTAAGACAACAGGATAGATTATTTATTTATGTTTACTTATTTGTCAGCTGTTATAATTTGTTATACACTGAAAAAACGGTGTAGGATTTACTTTCGAACTATTTTCACTTTGCTTGTAAATTTCACAAATAATTAATAAGAAATGACAAGTAACACATTGAATCAAACATGACATTTTGGTGTAGCCTATAAGAAATTGTAACGTACTTCATTAATCTTGAAAACTATTTGAAAAAAATAACTAAATTTAACATTGTACTTTTATTTTTTAGACTAACTTGAATTATCATTATATGAACTATTATTATTAGCACATGATCAGGTGGGGGTAAAAAACTATCAAATTTGACCATATCTAATTCAGATTATTGAGGATTTCTTTCTTTAATAATGTTTGCTTCAGTGGCCAAATAAAGTTTGAGCCAGCATCAAGGATGGGCTCTCAGCAACCATGCATCTATTGAAATTCAGCCAGTAGTCTGCCATCAATGAAAAAAACATCCATGGAAACAACATGCTATAACTTGCTGTGATCTTGCGCTCAACTAAAGCCACTTAGATGCTGTATTATCCGTTGATCAGAGGATCACGTCCTCACCCTCATCCCAAAAGTTCTCTTCCGCTATCTAAAAGTACTAATTTCCTGTTTTCTTTTTCTTTTTTACTGCAATTGTCAAGAAAAGAATACCTCATTGAAAGTAAAGTTAAAAAACACAGGTAAAGCAAGGCATTTAAAGAAATAGCATTGGGAGGATATTCACAAATTTAACTGTGGTGAACCTATTCAGTATTGTAATCCCTACAGTGTAAGAAGATAAGACTGTCCAGTCGGCAATGTCATCAGTTGGTTACGCATGTTGTTGACCTCAGAATGGCAAAGATGAGTGAAATTGAGAAATTTGACAGAGTTGCGTCAACAGAGAGTGGCCAGAAAGAACAAAGACGGAGATGGAAAAATACAGGCAGATTATGAGAAATAAGACTGTAACGTATTTCCACTTTGAAAATCAAATAGGATTTCTTGTAACTCACCAATACACTTGATTAGATCCGAATGGCTGAAATGTATTTTCCCTGAAGTGACCAGATGGACCTGGTTAGGTTGCGTGGTCTCCGAGTTGGTCTCTCTATTTCTATCCCCTGTCTCTCAGATAAACTTTATTTTAATCTTATTCTAAATTTCTTAAGTTTGTTTATGTTGTTTTTCAGTGATCTCACTCTATCAAATTGTATATAATAATCAAGCACACTTATACTTATCAATGCCCTACTGTTTCTTTCTGTTATAAACTTTCTTCTGACATATCGTGTTCAAATTTACTCCGCCCCAGCATCCACTTTCTCCTCCCTATGTTTCAACACACCAATTTCCATGTCTTTTTTCTTTGTTAATGAAAGCACAAAGCTCTTTTTTCTAACCTGCAAGCTACAGCATTCCAGAAGAATGTGGAAAGGAGTGGATGAGGTGCATCACACAGTTACATGCCTTGGCATGTTTCGTCTACCTGCTCTTACCTGCTTTGACTTTTCTGATAGTTCTTTACCACTTTTTTCCTGACACATAAATATCTTGATTTAAAATCCACAACCCACCCAATATTAACCAAATATGAATTCTGGCATCAAGTACTCATCATGTTCTCATCATACGGTCTTTCGTTCTTCTGTGGAACACAAAAGGAGACGTTTTTAAGAATGGCCACTCATTCTCATGAAAATCACTAGTGAAAGGTGATGTTGAGCTCCGAAAAAAGAAAAAGAAGAAGCATACAAGTATCATAAAAGTGGTTCATACAACTCATCTTCTATATTCAAATGTCTTTTGAAGCCATACTTATTAGCAAGGTATTATTACTCAGGAGAGTATTAAATAGAAGAGCAGAGAAGAACACAAGTCTTTAGGTTCATCCAAGAAAATAATATGTGCCATAGCACTTTTAGCACTTGGTAAAAATTGGCAACTCTCTACACCCTTAAAAATAAAGGTTTTGGCATTATAGTTCAATGAAGACCATTCTTCACACTTTTAAAGTTTTAAAGTTTTTAAAAAAACTTCAATATTGTGACATAAGTGAAACAGTTTCTCGAACAAGAAAATGTTTTGGCCAGGACTTGATTTTGTCCATCAGGAATTGATTGGATGGTTGGATGATTTGCTATTGCTGTGATCTTTGGGGAACCCAAAAAGTGTGTGTGTGATTTGTGTGTGTGTGTGTGTGTGTGTGTGTGTGTGTGTGTGTGTGTGTGTGTGTGTGTGTGTGTGTGTGTGTGTGTGTGTGTGTGTGTGTGTGTGTGACACAAATTTGTATAATGACATGTGTATTACACCGGTATTACAACTTATGGGTAGTTTATGAGGACACTTCAAAAGTCCTCATAAATCAAATGGCTTAAAAAGCATAAAAAACAATGTTGTATTAAACATTTTAAAATGCAGCATGTCTCCTGTGATGGGTAGGTTTAGGGATAGGGGCAGTGTAAGGGGATAGAATTTATAGTTTGTACAGTATAAAAACCATTACGCCTATGGAGAGTCCTCATAATGCTGTTGCACCAACATGTGTGTGTGTGTGTGTGTGTGTGTGTGTGTAAGAGAGGGGAGAGGAGAGGAAAACTTAGCGAGAAAATACACTTCCTTATTTCTGACCTCTGGGTCATTATTCAGTGACCTGTTTCCCATGAGTAACATAAGCTTCTCCAAACTCTCATGACTGGTTTCAGTGGAGCACCAAAGTGAGCAGCTTAATCATTGCTCTGCATGAAGTTTACAGTTACTCAAATTTGCATATATGTCATTGTGACGTGATTGGAGGCTGTGTGGGAACTAAACATACTAGCTATATTTGTTGTCCACATGATGGCAACATTCTCCCATAAATAAGCTTTTGGTCTAGTGGCTTGTAGTTGAAGCCATGGGCACAGATTGCTGCTGATGAGAAGATAATGCATAACTCTGATATTTATATAACTAGATGAAATGGGCCACCTCACAATCAAGCCCTGTGCTTAAGACCATAAGATCCCATTTCAAAAAAGGCTCATATTCTTTATATGCTCTATTCTCTCCCAGAACTATGGCTATTCCCATCACTAATTTAAATGGGAATGTAATTCCTGTACTGATGAATCCCAGCCAGATGCCACATCAACTTATCAAGCAACAGATGCCTTGGAAATCTCACTTCTCAGCATCAAACTTGAGACAAGCTTTAAAATAAGACAAAAGATAATTATTGTGAGAATTGTCAGAAAGCAGAAAGAGGGGGAGAGAGAACATGTTTATTTAAGTTTTTCATCTCCCGTCTCAGACAGAGTGCAGACTACAGTGGATAATGAGAAACAGATCTTACAGGGGGAGGGAAAGGAGGGAGAACTGGGATAAAGAGTTGGGGAAAAGGAAGGGGAGGGACCCAGAAGGGGGAAAGTATTATGGGAGAGAGAGAGAGAGAGAGAGAGAGAGGGAGAGAGGGAGAGAGAGAGAATGACTGTAGTTATGGCGTCATAGATGGACAAACTTTCAGCATCAGTGTCTTGTCTAAAACAAAAATAGCCACTATGTTTAAGCATGTGGAAAATGGATATGAAATATGGTTTTATCAGAACCTGTTCGCCAGACAAGACTTTTGCTGGTGTCTGTCCAGGGAATTCTCTATTGGGCAGAAGAGAATGTGTTTCTGCTTTTAAAAATGTGTGTTGGAATAGATTCTTGTGGTATAAAGTTTAACTTCACAGTTCACCCAAAAATATGTAGTTGTAGTTGTACTCACTGACCAATCAACACACTTTGCAGCAAAAGCGGGCATGTAAAGTTAAGGTCTGTTGATTGACAAGTCAAATAGCCAATTGGGAGAGAGTAACGGTACTGAGGAACCCGCCCTAAGGCAATTAAGGGTAAAGAACGAAAAAGAACTACATATACTTTTTTGTTCTATGCTGGTGGAGGAGTGATGGTATGAATGTAAATTCTACGGATATTTGTTATTGAACGTGAACGTTTGTAGGACTTGAGGCTGTGAATATGGACTGTTCTGGACGATGGAAGTTCGTGAGATGAAGTTATAACGTTAATAACCGACTGTCACGGAAATCGCAAGCGAATCTAAAGGGAAGAAAAAGTTAGATAAAGAGATGTGCAACTGTTAAACAGCAAGAGCGAAGCGGAAATAAGAAAATGGTCAATACAAATGTGATGCTTCAACTTGAGGATAACTTTTAATTCTTTAATGTAGCCTAATGCAAGGAAGGCGCACGAAGGAGAACGTGGATCGCGCGCAGTGATATTCTGGAAAAGCTGTATGGCTCCCATTAGTTTTAGACGGAGCCGTTATTAAGAAGTGAGAGAGGGTCAGTGATTTATCTGTCGCCGGTCTCGGTCGTACTTTTCTCGGAGTCAGAGATGGGGGCCGCGCCGGGCTCGGGATGGGAGGAGGGAGAGTTCGAGTTCAAGCTCGTGTTCGAGGAGGATCCGCCGCGCCAGAGCCGCTGCGGCCCAGAGGAGACCGAGAGCGGACAGACGCATCATGAGCCAGCCGGTATGTGTGAAAGATGGAAGGGTGGCGAAGCTAGGTATTGGGATGGTGCATATGAGTGGTTATAGATCTGTGCTGGTAACCGATGTTTTTGGTGCAAAAACCGTAATCATAATATTAAATGATAACTGTTGTCCCCTTGAGCAGTCAATTAATTTATAATAATATATAATATATAATATATATCCTGGGCCGGGCACAGACCTTTTGAGGGGCATGTGCTGAAACTGAAAAAGCTATAAATTATTAATATATTATTTATGTGTGTGTGTGTGTGTGTGTGTGTGTGTGTGTGTGTAAATGAGTCGATGAGGTGACCTATGTTATTCAAAGCACATACAATTAAAAAAACATTCAATTCAAACAAATACATACATTGTTTATTGGCCTAATCAACATATTTTCAATTTCTGAATTAAAAGTATTTCTGTTATAGTTGTTAAAAATGTCGAGGTGGTGTAACTTCCCGAACAACTCATAAAACCTCATAAAAAACATCCACCCATAATAAAAGTTGGCACAGGTAGTTTGGCTCATTATTGCATTATTATTATTATTATTATTATTTAAATGTGCTGTGAAGCGATTTTGCATTAAAATATTAATATTTTGAAGAAGAAAAAAAGTTTATCTGGCAAATTATTTTGTTGTCACGTGACAAGAAAATCATAAACAGTGAAGACCTTCATGGCTGTGTCCTGGTCGTCAAGTTAAAAAGAAAAAGAAAACAATTTATCACCTTTTATGAAAGGGAACACTTTGTTCAGGTCATAATATAAAATATAACATATAACATTTATATTCATACAATATATTTTTTTACATTGACATGTTTAAAAAGTTTTTAAAAATAACGATAAGTTGTGGACACTAGTGAATTATATAGGTGGAAGGAAAATATTTGAGTTTTTTTACATGCTGATGGTTAGACCAGTTGACATTTATATATATAGTCATTACTTAAATATTTTTTGTGGAAAAATGTTTAACATTTTTTAAATACATGACCTTGATTCTTATTTATCATTGACATTGACCCATTGGCAGTACACTTTTTGTGCATATTTTAGGAGACTTTTTGAATGTCTTTACTTTAAAAAAAGGCACAAAAAATGGAATTTCTCTAAAGAATTCTTACATCTTCATGTAGTCTGACTCACTGCCCATGTAACTAAGTTTTATCCGCTGAAGTGTGCGTGTGTTTATGGGTAAGTGTGGAGCACAGCGCAATGTGTTTTTAATCAGCTGTGCGTGTGAGCAGAGTTAACAGCTGCCATCTGGACCCGAACCCTCAATCTCTGTTTACTGAGCATGCATTTAGATACCTCCCTCCAATATTCCCTCCTTTTTTCTGCCCTGTTTCCCCCTCCTGGCACACATTCTGTTGTACACCCATCCTACGCCTTCATATTGGCATGAAGTTGTTGAAACATGCACCTCAGGTTTCCGTCCACACACACCGCATCACTTTGCTGCCTTTTACCGCAAGTGCTTTCTTCAGATGTTTACTATGTTCTTAAGTGTTGCCATATATAATTATTTATTTACTTGTGCCCTACATCATATTAACAACTTTAAGGATTAGAACTTGCTGAGTAGGTTCTAAATTTGAACTTTAGAATTGCCCCTACAAACATTTAATTTGTTAATCATAGTTTACCACAACAATAGAGCAGTGACTGCACATGAGGGCTTTTACCAGTGCGATAAGTTGATTTTAAAGTAGCTTTTATAATATCTGAAACAAATCAGACAAATGTGTTTTAAGTGTTAATTTAAGCGAAATTATCCTTGTATCATTATTGTATCCTTGTATCTCCTTTTTGTACTGTATGATGTGTTATATGGACCTGTGTCTGCAATAAAGCTTATTATTGTGAAGCACAAGGGTGGGAACAAAAAAGAATCCTCAAGACTAAAAAACTAAAGAAACTGTGGCATTTTTGTTTAAACTGTCATTGCTATGCTAATGATTTGCTGTGGCAGATTGTAGTTTTGAGAGTTGAGAGATTTCAGAAATCACCCCATTTGGAAAACCTTTTGGATGTGTTCTGAGGTAAACAAGTCTGTGTGTACTTGTGGATATAATAAATGACGTTTCCACAAAGGCTTCCGTGTGTTTGTTATGATTTTCTATTGAGTGGCCTTGTGTCTCATGTTTCAGCAATTGTTTATCCCATATGCACATACTTGCAGCTCAAAAAGCATGTGATTTGCTATGAACAATAATCTTTTTTTTTCTTTTTTTTTGCCACCAGATACCCACTTGACTTCCACACAGGCTGTCCAGCCCATGGGTATCCCCTTGCCTCCACAGTCAGCCGGCCGCAGAGCTGGGATGCATTCACCGCCCCCTAGGCGGGCATTAGTCAGGGAGTTCAGTGGCACTTACGAGAGTCTGCCAGCAAGATCAATACAGGTGAGAAGCACATTTGACTGAATTGAACATTTCTAGAACATCTTGATACTAGAATAATATTACACATTGTGATTAATTATGGCAAAATAAATCCAGATGTCTGGTTTTAATTTCAGGAGTTCATTTTTGTTGCCCATTAATGTTTATTGTGAACAGATTCGGTTGCCAGGACCTGACCTGCATTTTTTTATTTTGGCACATAAGGTCTTGGTTGATGAATGTCAGAGTTCAAATTAAATTCGAGTGTCCTTCTTTAGCATTTAAAATCAACACAAAACCAGAATCGACTCTATTTATTTTTAATACATGTTTCTGGAAATATTGTATGTGATTCATCTGCAAATTATTATCCAAAACAAAACATGTTAGTCTTTGTAATTTTGTTCTGATGGATAAAATCAAGACCCTTTTCTTTGAAACTCAAAACCATCTAATAAACAGGGTTGCAATTCTGGTTCCGCTTCTGATTCCTCATAACGATTCTGGTTCCTTAATGCTTCCATTAATGATTCTTTTAGTACTTTTTCTGAGAAAAAAAAGACAAACAATTAGAAAACAAATTCCAATTCCATTGTCAAATTATGAGAAAAGTTTTAAAGGGGTCATGACATGTTTTTTTGTTTTGTTTTATTATGTTCTCTTAGGTGCAATTATAGTCTTACTATAGTTTTTTGTACCAAAAAACTAAAAAAATTTAGTGATTTATGACCTTTTCCCACCCTGTTTCTCACCTCTGATTCAAACAGTCTGTTTTGGAGGTGTTTCCCCTTTAAGAGTTCAGTGTTAACGCCCACTGTTATGATTGGCTAACGTCAGTCCTGCTTATGCATAAATTATTAACGTTAATCATTTTGTATCACATGTAGGCTACACAATGCTCCACCACGTGAAACTTCGGTCTTCCGATCTTTTATCATCGTGTCAATTCTCAATTGATTTTGATTCATATGCTCGGGGGAGGGAGAGAGAGAGCAAGACAGTTTAAAGGCGCGTGGCCGGGGCTCTCTCTCTCTGCTCGTTCTTTCAGTAACATGCGCTCTGTCACACTCATCTACATCACTCACCGATAAGGCTTTGGCGGGCTGCATATTCTGCAAATAAACTGCATCCAACTGCTTTCCCTGACGTCTGGATCCTTCGGCAGCGTATTCAAACATGTTGTTTGTCCACAGCCAGGAACAGCACATCCGTGTGGCATCGCAAAAATCTTGTAAACAGACCCACTCGCTGCACAACAACGCATGCGATGATGCAAAATGAGGCGTAGTTGTCTTGCGCTGGAGGCGGTCATATGCAAACGACTGGTACGTCACTTCTAACCGTGACGTCACTTCTTACAAAGGATCTAGAACGAGCTGTATTTAGAGCTTGATTAAATAAATGCTTCGTTTATAATGGGGAGGACGTCTTAAGCTATGAAACTTGCAGGAAGTTTTAATAGTACATAGATCTCTTATATACCAAAAGATCAAGGCAAATTTGGTTTCTCATGTCATGACCCCTTTAATAATTATTTACTTATTTCATCTTATTTGTTCAAATAATATAACATTTAAAACAGTTATTGCAAAAGATGTGTGACTTTTTAATTGACTTTTTAGAGGCAGGATAAATGCAGTTCCATATTAGCCTTTTACTACACAACAATATTAAACAAACAATCAGGCAACACATTTTATTCAATAATATTTCATTTAAAAATTAAAAACGTCATAATGGGTGAAAATCTTTAATTACACACTATCATATGAACATTGCTGTTATTGTTAACTAAAACTTGAACTAATTGAAATAAAGCTGAAAGAAAACAAAATATAAATATTAGATGAAAAGCTTCACTTAAAAAACTTTGAAGTGCTGTGTTTAAGTCAATAATTTTATCCCTTAAAACTCATCTTTGATCACCAAAATGACATATCTAACTGTTTTTTCCTAAATTTCATATCTAAAATTTCTTCATGCCTTAAAATAGCTTGAATGTAACTACACCCTTGCCTCATTTAGTATACGTGGTTCTATGAATATGCAAATGACCCCCGCCTCCACTCCTCGCCTCAGAGATCCACTTGTTGACGATTGGTTACAAGGTAGTTTGTGACGTCAGAAACACCAGCGATTTCAAACCGCGTTTTAGAGACTGTCTTTGGTTCACTTCAGTTTTAAGGAGAAAATACTCAGAGAAGCAATGGTGTTAAAACAATATTAAAAGCTTGATTTTCAACACAGGAAGACTTTAAGAAAAGAAAGAAAGAACGAAAATTTGTTGTCTGGGCCATTTACTGAAGTTGAAGTACTAAAAAATAACTCATATTAAAATTTAAATAAATCTTAATTGAAAATGTTTAAAAATGAATGGAAAGGACAACTCAGGAATGACTAAATAACATTAAAATAATAGCTAGTTCCAAATAATAATAAATAGTTTATAAATAATACAAAATAACACTGAGTCAGTAACTACACTGATTTAAAACTAGGTAGTTGTGAACTGTATGTGTTTGATTTACTAAAAGTAACATGCATAAAAGTCACATAGTTCGGGAATCCGAACACTGATTGTGCTGTATATTTTTGATTCACTAAAAACAACTGCATTCATTCGTAAAAAGGACAACATTGCTGTCTGTTTTGGTCATGCTGTAGATTCTTTAGTTGTGTTGCAGCACTGTTGTGGTAGTTCAATAATATCACAATTATTTTTAGGTATCAGATTCTAGAGTGCTTGAGTGCCCTAGTATCCAGATCACCACTATCTCCCCTGAAGATGACTCAGGCCCAGCAGGGGGAAGTTACTGGGACAGTGGGGGTGGCTGGGACAGGGAGCGTCTATACCTGCCCCTGCTGGATTCCTACCGTGATGTAATGACAGGGGCAGGTTCCCTCAGCCCCAGCCCCAGCCCTGCTTCCAGTTCCTCATCTCGTGGATGGCTGAGTCCAGCTTCCAGCTGTGATTCTCTCCTAGTGGAGGAGGAGGAGCTGAGTGAAGCTGCTGCCCACTTCTGCCTATCGCCCTCCTCGCGCCCTACGTCTCCTGGGGGCAAAAAGCGCAGGAACTCCCCAATGGCCTCTCCCAGCACCTCCCGCAGAAGCAGCTACTCTGAGGATCTCTCTTCCCTCCCAGACGTGGGAGAAACCGCGGCTCAGTCTCAGGCTCCAGCGAGCTGTGAGCTCAACATCCCACAGAAGACCAGGAAAACCTCCCTGGAACAGGTGATCCTCTTGAAATCCTTGAACTCACTGATGGTCCATTCTTGGTAATCAAACAAAGAAATTAGTGTGTTATTTGAAGAATTATCTCTGTCACATGACCATCTTGGTGAGTTTTTGGGGATTCACAATCTGTGTGCCAATCCAGGTGTCATCAAGAGATATCGAACCAGAGCTGACCCCCATTCAGAACTCTACCTGCCCCCTCCCAGAGGTCGCTCAGCTGAGAAGGGATGCCCCCACACAAGGGATGGACTACCTGTCTGTGCCTCCTGCTCTGGGCTGGGGCAGAACCAGGGCCAGCGCTCACAGTCCTCTCTTTAGGTTAGCACACATCTCTTATGTTTCATTTTCAGTTTTTATATTGAGGAGTTGTTTAGAACAGAATACTGCTTAATATTTAAAATAGTATTTGAAACAGTACACAAACAATTCAACTGCAAGACGCTACATTGATGTCACATGACCTCATCAGGTTGTATTTTTTAAATAATTAAAGTTTAAAGATAGGGCAGGTTAGGCAATTTTTGGTAACACTTTACAATGTGGTTTCATTTGTTTACTTTAATGTATTAACTAACATGATCTAACCATGAGCAATATATTTGTTACTGTATTTGTTAATCTTAGTTAATAAAATTCCACCTGTTAATTTTTTGTTCATGTTTTTCACAGTGCATTAACTAATGTTGACAAATGCAACTTTTGATTTAATAATGTATTAGTAATTGTTGAAATTAACATTTAATAATTAACAATTAATACATACTGTAGAAGTGCAGATCATAATTAGTTCATGTTAACTAATGTAGTTAACTCATGAAACCTTATTGTAGTGTTAAACAATTTTTTTTATTAACACTTTTTGTTATACTGGTTGAAACACTCTTCGCACCCTGATAGCAATTAATAATAGAAGTGGTCTAAATATTAAAACATGAATACTCTATATATCTTCTGTGGAAGTCTCAGGACCCAAAAATGTTTGTCCAATCATTGCATTCGGTCCGAATGCAATCATACGATGTCCTACCTGCCTGTCAACATAGTATGTATTTCCATATCTCTGTGCACCCTACTCACGCAGACATCTAATCTAATCTAATCTATCTATCTATAAATTGATTTAAAAAAACAAATTTTTAGGATTCCATGCAGTAAGCTCTTTTGTATACGGAGCATTTGGGTATTCAGTGAATACAGAATTTTATGCACAGTATACATATTGTATACTGCAGAAATGCTAAAATAAAAAAAAATTAAAAAAGCACTCTGGAATACTGCAGAATTGTCACTGTGCGGAGCAGGCAGAAGGAGAAGACAAGTCAGACGTTCCAAAGCAAAGCGTTTACTTAAAACGACACACCTAAAACAGGGATGATGATGATGATGACGAGAAAATGACAGACAGCTGTGATGATCATAAGTGTCCATGGTGATTGATGACGACGTGCAGGTGATAGGTGATCAGGTGATGGCCAGGTGGGAAACATGAGGGATGCTGGGAAGCTGTAGTGCCGTTGAGGTGACAGAGCTGGTGACCGTGACATTGACATTTCATTTCCAGTGTGATGGATAAAATAGAAGCAATATCAATGATGTTATGATCAGTGAGTCATGATCCACTTTCTTAACTGATTATTTAATCAGACTGTTAAAAGATACAAAATTTTTACACAAAATTGCCAAGATTATAAACTTATACAATTTTCTGAATTAAACATGCAACATGATGAGATTATGTGACAACATACTGAGGTCATGTGATAAAAACGTAGCATACTAAGCCTACAGTTTTGCTCACTACTTTAGATTTACGTTCTGATAGAAATCAGAATAATGTCTAGATAATCAACTCTGCTTCCTTAATACTTCCACAGATCTAATGCACTGCCGCCACTTGACTGGCCACTTCCTTCACAGTTTGACCAGTATGAACTGCGTATAGAGGTACAACCCAGACCACACCATCGCGCTCATTATGAAACTGAAGGAAGTCGAGGAGCAGTAAAGGCATCACCTGGAGGCCATCCAGTGGTGAAGGTAACGCTCATAAGCTATAATTAATGTACTATCCTGTACAGTATGTGCCGTTACTTCATAGGTGTGTGACTTGCTTTGTAAGTGTGTGGCATTTTACCATTCAAGAAAGAAAATCGTATTTCAGTATTATTAACCAAGTGTTATATATAATATATATATATATATATATATATATATATATATATATATATATATATATATATATATATATATATATATATATATATGAAAAATTACACACACACACACACACACACACACACCCATATATATATGTATATGTATGTATGTGTGTGTATATATGTATGTATGTGTGTGTGTGTGTGTGTGTGTGTATGTATATGTATGTATGCGTGTGTGTGTGTATATATATATATATGTGTGTAATTTTCTGTTGTATTACTGTATTTAGATAATAGATAATTAGATAATTTATTCAAAATAATTTGATTGATATCAATTCTTTGCTCTTTTCTCTCTGGTATCTAGCTCGTAGGTTACACTGAGAGACAGCCGCTCTCCTTACAGGTGTTTGTAGGAACTGCTGATGACAGATCAATACGTCCTCATCCTTTTTATCAAATACATAGGTGAAACTCTATGAAATTTCACAGTATTGAACAAAAGTGTTTTGGTTGATCCATGGCTTGACATGTGATATACTTGTCTCTCACACAGAGTAACAGGGAAGATGGTAGGCACAGCTAGTCAGGAGAGCATCCAGGCTGGCACCAAACTCCTGGACATCCCACTCAACCCGGAGAACAACATGACTGCCCTGTGAGAAAGAGACATTTGACCTCTGATTAAATGTCATATACACCTCAGTAAGTGCTCATACATGAATTCCTGTGATTGCCTCTCAGCATTGACTGTGCAGGTATTCTAAAGCTGAGGAACTCCGACATTGAACTCCGGAAAGGAGAGACGGATGTAGGAAGAAAGAACACTCGAGTGCGCTTGGTGTTCCGCACACACCTCCCTCTGTCTCCACCCATCGTCCCCCCAGGACGAGTCTTAGCCCTGCAAGTGGCCTCTTTACCCATTGAATGCTGTGAGTGAAGCAAATCACAATTATGCATGTTTAGCTGCAGCTCCCATGTGTAAGTTACTTCTTTCACTTTTTAATTTCGTCCTATACACTTTTTAAAAGTGCATTTTGATGAGCATACATAATACTGTTTCAAGCATCAAGTCAATTAAATGCTTTTTATCTTTTTTATAAATTAAGCACAATTTTCTCTAAAATACCAGCATCATTTAGTCACTCTTTGTACACATTGAACAATCTTCATTTGATGTTCACTCAAATTTAAGCTTTAATGTATGCTTGTTTCTGCCTGCAGCACAGCGCTCTGCACAGGAGCTTCCTGTAGTGGAGTCTGTCAGTCTTACTTCCTGTTCAACAGAGGGAGGGGAGGAACTGCTTCTTGGTGGGACTAACTTTCTACCCAGCTCCAGAGTTTTCTTTATGGAGAGAGGATCAGGTATTCGAGTAGGCCTACAATGATGCACATTTTCATGCAGAATTTCTACTTTACCTAATTTACCTACTTTACACCTACTACACCTTTTTCAACTAAAACCGGAATATTTTTCAATTACACGACTACAGCGTTTTGGGGGATGAAAACGCAAACTTTTGAAAACGGGTTTCAAGTTTTTGACAACAAAATTGTTTTTGTCATCATGTAAACTACAAAAAACGAATTTGTGAAATGGTGACGTCATGTGCATGCGTATTACGTGTTCAGTCAATGTGACATCGCCAACTACTGGCCTGGCATGCATCATTTAATACAGCATTTGTATTTGTTTTAATTTTGACAACGTTGTCATCCGTAGTCCGTTTTTTTGTAATCCATTTTTATAACATTGTCGTTTAAATGTACCCTAATACTTTTATTTAGCCAGGATGTATTACATTTAAAAGTGACACTAAAGACTTTTGCATTGTTACAAACTATTATATTTCAAATAGATGCTATTGCGTGTTGTGTTAGTGGCTCCTAAGTTAATAACTAATGATCTTTGTTACGGAAGTAACTTTAGCTGCACAATAACTTTATTCTAGAGCTGCTGTAAAGCCAAAGCAATCTCTGTTACTGTAATTTCCTTTTATCACTGTAAAGCTGCTTTGAAACAATCTATATTGTTTAAAAGCTATATAAATGAAGGTGACTTGACTTGAGTAAAGACTGGAGTAAATGTATATTTTTCATCACAGGAATAAATTACTTTACATTTTAAAATGTAAATAAAAAAGCTCAGTTAAAAAATGAGAGAATTAATAAAAAAAAACAAGAGACCCCAAACTTTTGAACAACAGTGTACATTATAGCTTACATGAGCGCATAAGGAAGAAAAAACAAAAATATCACAAAATCAATGATGTTGTTGTATTTATTTCTATTTTATTATTTATTTCTAGATGGCAAAGTCCAGTGGGAGGAGGAGGCGCATGTGGACAGGGACAAAAGCAATGAGGTAAATTGACCATATTCCTTAACTATGACTCTGTGAGTTAGACTCTGTGTAGAACTTGAAAGGAAATGGACTAATTCTGTCTATATTTACTTATGGTCCAGAATTTGCTGTGTGTACGAGTGCCAGCCTATAATGATCTTTCACTGAACCACCCAGTATCTGTCTGCCTGTACGTGTCCAATGGGAAGAGGAAGAGGAGCAGCACACACTGCTTTAAATATCTGCCCAGTGAGTGTTCCACAGGCAGCCGTTAGCTGTGTTTTTACATGGTAGAATCCCTCTGCGCATGGTATTAATCGGTGCTGTTGACAAGAAATGCAAAATATGTCTTTTGCATGCCATGTGTAATAAAGAACCTGTTCTCTTTTATAATCTAAAGCGTGTTCAACTCAAGCATCATGTGCTGTTTTGACTTCCAATCATCACAGAAGAGTAATTTTAATGTCTTTCTCTTATTTTATTTTTTTAAGAAAATATTTTGAATAGTTTCTTTTTTCAGTAAGGATGCATTAAATTGATCAAAAGTGACAGTAAAACATTTCTAATGTTACAGAAGGTTTTAGCTGTTCTAAAATAAACTTTGTTCATTAAATAATCCTGAAGAAAATGTATCACATAATTGACAAAAATATTAAGCAGCACAACTGTTTTTAGCATTGATAATAAGTGTTTCCTGAGCACCACATCAGCATATTAAAATGATTTCAGAAGGAACATGTGACACTGAAGACTGGAGTAGTGACTTCTGAAAACTCAACTTTGCCATCACAGGAATAAATTACATTATTTAATATTACATATAACATTTTCTGAATGTCATGGGACATATTTAATGTTGTGTTATACAACTCTATGTAAATAGATAAACAAAATATATTTTCTAATGCAAAACCAGCTGAACCAATGTTGTGAATTCAGGGGAGGGGAAATCTGTTGACCAATGGTAGATGGGGAGTGCACAGGAAAGTCACTAAATGTCATAATATGTCCATCATGGCTTGTGTGTTTTCCTCATTTTGTAGTCATGTTTAAAGAGGAGGATCCACTCCTATCCCGTCCCTCCATCTTGCCCCTGGAAGGGGTGACGCTTTGCCCTATGGAGAGCGGCAGTACTGTCGACATGAGGTCAGACCTATCCGTAGATGACAGGAGCATGTCTTTCCACCTCCCTCCATATCCCAGTGAGTACTCTTACTCCTTGCACGGCTACCAGGAGGACTACTGCCGGAAACCAGAGGTAATCGAGGATGGTGGAGGTCGCGGTGCCCTGACCGAAAGACATCCTAGCTTTGAGAGCCTGGAGCTGGGTTTCACAGAGCTTCTTCCTCCTATGTATCCAAGAGCCTCACAACCTCTTTCCCCCTCCCCGTCTCCGTGGCTCGACTCTCCCTATCTGTCCTCTTCACCTTCTCCCTCACACTCTTGTTCTCTGAGCCCGTTCCCTGCCAGCAGTCCGATCTCCACTTCGCCTCTTCCTCTGCTCTCTCACTCCCCATATCCACACTGTCCTTGCCCCCAAGAGATGTGCTCCTCGCCTCCGTCAAATACTAGCCACTATCAGGACCTGTGTCCACCTCCATACGGCCAATACGAGAGCTGGGAGCACCAGATGCGCCCCTCTGAAAGAGACACCGCTTCTAGCCTGAAGTTGGAGGGACCCCCGGACTTTACGGGCCCTTCACCGATGCAACATATCACATTAGAGGAAGGTGGGTATGATTGATTTTATGTGTGATGTTAGGGATGCACTGATATAAAAATTCAGACTGATACCGATTTGCCAATAATTATTTTCATGTTATGGTCAATAACCAGTAAATGGCTCGTATTCAAATTCTATACTAATATTTTTGTTTAAAAAAAATTTAAAGATGCTTCTTCGCAAACATCATGTGCTGCTCTGACCTCTATTAAAGTGTTGCAGATAGTATCACAGAAGAGTTTTTTCTCTTATTTCTTTAAAGAAATTATTTTTTTATTCTGCAAGAACGCATACATTCAAATAAATGCTGTTCTTTTGAACTTTTTTTTAATAAATCTTGAAAAAAATGTATCACTGTTTTAATTAAATTATTATGCAGCACAACTGTTTTCAACACTGATAATAATAAGAAATGTTTCTTGAGCACCAAATCAGCATATTAGAATGATTTCTGAAGTGTCATGTGACACTGAGTTATGATGCTGAAAATTCTGATTCGCCATCACAGGAATAAATAACATTTTAAAATACGTTCAAATAGAAAAGTTATTTTAAACTGTAACAATTTTTCACAATATTACTGTTTTACAGTTTTTTTTTAAATTACATACATGCAGCCCTGTTGAGCATAAAATACTTCTTTCAAATCTAAATGACCCCAAACTTTTGAATGGTAATGTAATCATATAAAATAATAATTTATTATTATATAATTATGTAGATAATGGTAAATTACAATAATGTAATATTTTGTATGAGATATGATTAAATAAACATTAATAAAACATTATATTATTATATTTAATGACACTGAATGTCATGATATTTGTTAGTTATATTTCATGTTATGACCAAATAACCAATAAAAGGCTTATATTAAAATTCTATGCTATTTTGTAAAAAAACAAAAAAACACAAACTAAATTCAGTCATTTTTAAATGCTACAAGTGAATTTAGGCATCACAACATTATTATTTACAGTTTGAAAATGGATACCCGGTAATCATTCTCATGATAGATCTGTATCAATCAATTAAATGATTTCTACCATAATTTCTCATCCCTGCAGTGACTGAATTCATTGGAGAGGATATCAGATCCTTTCAGATGGAGTCACACATGGACAGTCGACCTGGATGACATCCTCTCAGCTGTAGTTCAATGATAATCAGTGTATAGATAATATCATATCAACATTTTCTGTATAATTTTTTATGGTATATTGCTAAAATATGGCAATAATAATAAAGACTGCACTTCTTCAGTGGGGAATACAGTTGTAAGTATGTAACTGTTACGGCTTCCTGACTGCATATTTGAATGGAACTAATGTTTTTAATCGGTATGCAAAATAAATTATCATTATGTTTTGATCCTCTAAAAGGTAAATTTATGGGGGTAATTCATTTAACAATCAGGTAATGTAAAACAAAACCTTAATATTTTCCCCATTCCCTTTTTTTTTATCTGGGAAACTGCCTTAATTTTTGCTGTCTATTTGTGGGATCACTGAACATGTCCTTTGTACACAGTGTCTTGGTAGTTTAAATGTGACTTCTTCACCCCTGCCCCTACACAGGAAATATTACCCTCAAACATCTAAATATTTGTAATGGGAGAATATCACATTTATAATCATTGGGTTCATAGTCACTGAATTGTAAGAAGACAATGTGGACTTGTTGTGATTTTTGACTAGTTTCTGTCATGGTTGACAGTGTAAATGAAATGAAGTGGAATATTTGTCTATTTCTGGTTTATTTGGACGACAAGAGGGACTCTGCCCCCTAGTGGAAGTCAATGTCTTCTGTTTTCGCATAACATTTTTAAATTAATATTTTGATTCATAAATGACAACAACAATATTTATTAGATGGTGCTTGTTCCATTTCAACTATTCAACAACAAAAAAAGTATCCTACCATGGAAGCATGGTGAAAAAAATTGGGTAGTAAAGGGTAGTAAAAAATCGTTCTCATAAAATCTTGTAAAATAATAAATTTAGGCCCAGGACATCTTATTACGCCATTTAGATATTAAGCAGTGTCCAATTTTAGTTTGAATGTTTCAGTAATAGATGACAATGGGTGAGAGGGTAAAGCAGGAACACTAGAAATTTCAGTATTCTGAAGACCATTTGGCGTTCATTCAGCTTCAGAAAAACTACCTTTGCACTGTCCAGATGACAGAGATAAACGAAAGATTTAACAAAAATTAGGCATTTAATGCAACCTCAGGTTGTAGAGCTGATAAGCAAATGGTTTAAATCTCAGTTGTAAATCAGTATAATTAATCTGAATCACCTCAGTAAATATGCGAAAATCTGTCTTGTGGGAATGTTGTGTTGTTCCAAAATAAGCAGGGCCGCATCTTGGTGGACTGCCAAATAGCAGCATATTTTCAGCCCGAAGCTGGCGCTGGTAAACTATCATGGTCTGAAAACACATTGGTGTGGTTGTGTAAGGACCCGGATCTGTTCCTCAGTTCCTTACACTGGTCATCCCAAACATCATTCAGTCACTCTGTCAGTGCACTCACATGAGCTTAGATAAACTAGTAGGCTACTACATTACATTTACATGTTCATTGTAAATGATTACCAAAGCACTTTATTATCATTATCAACCCGCAACTTTTGATTTCCAAAGTAGCCTAGACTTCACCCTCATCCAAACTCCTATCAAGTCTATCTCTGAGAAATGTTGCCCTACGTGTTCTTGGCACTCTAACGCAAAATGATAGTGAATGTAATAGTCATTTTTAAAACAGGTTATAGTTCACAAATTTATTTTTTAATCATCTGATGATAGTAAAATATGTTTTTCTCTAGTATTTTTTCAGGTGCTTTTCCTCTGAAGGACTGGTTTTAGCCCTTTTTGGCCGCCAGATGTCGCTGTTTCTGTTATTTTGTCTATAAAGCTTTGGTTGCTGTTCAAATGTCGTGCTCCAATGGCAAGCCCTGTTAACCATAGTGTTAACAGTATCTATTTTCGTGCTACTAGTAGTTCGTCCTCGACATAGGCGGAAGTATCTAGTCAGTGTTTACAATTGTGAGGAAGGAGGACCATATACACATATTCAAATGTCTTTGTGTCAGTTTATCGTTTAAAATGCCCATTCCGTGTGCATATCCTGGGTGTTTTAATATTAAAAAGGCTAAAAGAAAATTTTAGTCAGGACAGAAGCAAGCGTGACCTTTTGAACGTGGTGTATTACATGAGTCAGGAACGCACATCACAGAACAGAGCAAGGCTAGCATTTGTGCTTATAAAACTTAAACTTTTTTATTTATTTTTGAAATGACCGATCGTTTCGCTAGATAAGACCCTTATTCATCCTCTGGTATTGTTTAAAGCCATTTGAAGCTGCACTGAAACTGTCATTTGGACTTTGAACATACCTGTCAAGTTTTGGATTTGAAAATAAGGGAAATATTCCGGCGCCCACCGCGAGCAGTCCCACCACCCCATTAATTTTACCACATGTAAAGGGTCACACAATTAATTAAATTGATGTAAACTTTCAGCCAAAGCAAAGGAATAGTTCACAGATAAATGAAAATGTTCCCATATCCCTTACATTTTAAGACAGTGTTATAGCCTAAATGAAAACACAAAAGGGTAGGCCTATATATGAAGAGCATTTATTTAAGGTCTTATTTGCATATTTTCTGTTCATTTAACATTGCTTGTCTTTACATTTACATTTTATTTTCGTTCCACACATTCTTTTCATTTCATATTGCTTTTCTTTTTGCAGTTTTTCTTTTCATTTCACATAACTTTTCTTTACTCTTTTAGTTATTGTACAAATTTATTGCAGACTTTGCATTATTTAAGACTGTTTTGGAAGGTATGTATTTGTGGGCTGGGCCAGAGTGGTTAATTTTACATTAGAGTAGAGCGCAAACAGTTCTGTTGTCTAACGTCATCCTATTCTCTGTAACAATCTTTCGTACCATGCTAAACACCCTTTCTGATGTTTTTGTGCCTCTAGCCCGCGCTTGTGGTTGGGGGATTTCTCGTGCTGACATACATCATTCCTTCCCCCGTGTCAATGAGATGCTAAAGTCGCAGTTACAAAACTTACAAAACGTGTGACTTTCCCCACCCTGCTCCTCTTCAGAAAAGTAAATTCGCTGCCATTGATCGCGGTATTTACATGAGGGTTTTATTTTTTGGCAGGAGTGCCTTCCTGTCGTATCTACGTAGCGTCCATCATCCGTTCCCCCCCGCGTGCGATATTTTTTTTCACAGGATGGTAGGGGAAGACTCATTAATATTCATTAGGGAACTCATCCCTGATTGGTCTTAACCCCAGTGACTGGTAGGTTTAGGGGCGGGGTTAGGGGTAGGTCATCAGACCCCCAGTGACGGGTAGGTTTAGGGGCGGGGTTAGGGGGTAGGTCATCAGACCAATCAGGGATGAGTTCCCTAATGAATATTAATGAGTCTTCCCCTACCATCCTGTGAAAAAAAATATCGCCCCCCGCGTTGTCTCGTACTAGTGATGTTACGTTCGTGAACGAATCGTTCTTTTTGAACGAATCTTTTAGGTGAACGAATCATTCTCGTTCACGTTATCCATTGACTCATATTTCTCGTTCACTGAAATTCCTCCCTCCACCACTGCGCGCCGCTATTGCGCGCATGCGCAGCTCAATGAACCGTGTAGCTCTGTGGACCGTTTCGTCAAAGACAAAGAGTGACTAAACCTCGAGCCAATAGCCTTCGAGTATGATACGAGGACGGAGCATGTGATTTGTTGAATCTAGTGAACGAATACGCCCTTTATTGAGTTGCTTTGAGTTTGAACGAGTCAAATGAACTGTTACATAGGCCTACATCTCGTTCGTGAATGAAAGAACCAGTTGTTCGAACGTCAAGATAATAATGACGACGAAGTTAACAGTGCAAGCTGATGGTTTAATATGCACTTTTGTTTGTTTAAAAACTGTAAAACATTAAAAAAAATTGAGTATTGATTATTTGCGTCACGTCATTCCATCTCATTTGCGTCACGTGACTCACGTCAGCTAATAGCATTTCAGCTCGGGCTTAGAAGGGGCATGTAATTGGTTGGATCTACTCTGCTGAATGAATATCATATTGCTCTGTTTTGAGTCTGAACGAGAGAGAGATCTCCCGTTCGTGAACGAATTGAACGAACTGGTTGCTATACCCAGTTCGTGTACCAGGTCGGCCATTCTGTCAATCTAGTTCATCAATCAGCAGAAAGTGAATGCAAAGCGCAGGTATCCGTACTGTGCACGCGCAATTCATATCTTACATACAGAACATAACTCCTCGTTTAACTCGTTCTGACCAAACAAATAAAATGTTAACTAGCCTGCCTAGTATGCAAACAAATTAAAAAACACTTGTGATTTGGTCATCCGAAAAGAGTGTAATTTAAAAGATAAAAAGAGTGTAAAGACTTTGATCGCTTATTTAGACTTATTTTATCCATTTAATGAGTAGGGCACCATTTTTAATAAAGTCAAATCAGTTTTTATTTTGTAACAAGTAAATACGTTAGTTGAACAACACATTTTGCCGCACCTGCTGCTGACTTATGTGTAATATGGAAAAAAAAAACTGAACGAATCAGTGAACGAATCTGAACGAATCATTTTGGTGAACGAACTAAAAATGAACGAGTCTCTGGAAAGAATCAAAAGGCTTGTTCGACTTCATGCAGCTCTGCGCAGACCGATCGGCAGCTGACTTGAAGCAATGCATGCCGGTAAGAAATTTTGTCCGACTTGATACAGCGCCGACGCCACGTGACTGTGACGTATGCCATCAAAGTACCGCGAGAGCGATTCGAGAGTAGCCGGAGAACTCAGCCAGCGCAGCTTCTGAAGAGCGGCTGCTCTGGGCTGCACGAGCGCTGATGACGACACGGCAGTTCCACGATTGGCCGGATTCACCGCATGACAACGATCACGTGTGTTTCGTGTTTATTCAACCACCTTTAGTTCCTCTACAGCTCACAAATCATTTTTTTATAACAGTAACCACTCTTTTCATGTAGTCGCAATGTTATATTGTGTCATGTTTATCCAAATAAAACTGATTAAAAAACGTTGATTCCACTTCATTGATAGTAGGCTAGCTGTAGGCTTATGGTGAACTTTATTCTTGTTCAAACAGACGCTGTATGAAGCAGTACATAAAGTATTGAATGAAAATGCTTCTGAAACATCTGTGTATTTAGCAAATATTGCATTTATTTCACTTAAGCTGTGATAAAGTATGCAAACACCACGTGAGCGGTCACTACGGGAAGCAGAAGTGTCCGACTTCACGTCTCCGTTTGCAGCTCCTCCCCGGCTGCACGCGGCTACTCTCGCCGATCGCTTACATCCAGCCGCAGCCGATGTCGAACACACCTAAAATTTCCACCACTATCTCGTACTCTCGTTGTCTCTGTCTCTCATCATCTGACCTCACACGCTAACCTCGCGACAACTGCCACCTACAGTCTGTACTAGGCTACTGCAGGTAGCAGTTATCGCGAGGCTAGTGACAGCTCAGATTGGGAATGTTTTTTTTTTTACTCCGACCCGGGGTATTATTATTTTTTAATAACGCAGGTTAAAATACGGGAGATTTACGGGAAAATACTAATACGGGAAGACGGCGGGAAAGAAGGGTAAAATACGTGACTTTCCCGGCCAAAACGGGATACTTGACAGGTATGACTTTGAACCGTGTGGGGTCCTATGAAGTCAATTATAGGCCTATGGAGAAAAATCCTGTAATGTTTTCATCAAAAACCATAATTTCTTTTCGACTGAAGAAAGAAAGACATGGACATCTTGGATACATTGTGGTGAGTAAATTATCAGCAAAAGTTTTTTTAAAGTGAACTAATCCTTTAATAAACAAACTACAGCAGGTCCAAAACGCAGCAGCCAGATACCAGAACCAGGGAGTAGGGGAGCGCGGGGCACCGCACAACCTAACGCGGGGTTAAATGTAACACGGACCTTTTACATAGTTAGTCAGGGTCAAGCAGGTTGTATTTCTGCTCTTTTTCTCTCGCTGCCAAAAGACGGTCTCCCGCGAATTTGTGGGAAGTTTTGATAAGATTTCGTGAAGATACTGGACAAAGAGTGTTTTGACACCATGCAAGTTTAATTTTTCATCATACGTTTTTTCCGGTTTCTGAGTTGGGCGTTTACGTCACCATATCTAACTTTAAATTACCTTAATCACTGTCTTGTTGGCTAAAAACATAGCACCGTTTTGAAACATATTAGCAACTCCTAGCAACTGTTAGGTAGGCTTAAAATAGGCACAGTGTTACAATTAAGCCGCCAAGTGTACAATGTTGATCAAATGAAAACAGGGAGCCACACAACTTGTCAGGTTTGAGTATTTATTTATATATATATTTTGCGACACTTAACTTTCTTGGACTTTCACAAAAAAATTTGGAATTAAAATTTTAAAAAATTGTTTACTATGCATTGATCACTTATTTATTAAAAATATAGCCTGTTTTTCATGCAATAGATTTTGAGGTGGTTTTTATTATTATTGCTGTTGTTATTATTATTATTTATAATAATAATTTTGTGTGCAGCTGCCACACACAAACATAATTCAATTTCAATTACAATATTTGATTATTTTATTTATTTGTTTATTGCAAAACTGTGGAACCCTTTCCTATATATCTATCCATGATATTGATCCATAATAGAAGTAAGATTGGATGAGGGATGGATGTATGGATATCTATCTATACTGATGCATAAACAATATCAAACTATACAGATAAAATAGTACTGAATTATGTGTTACACATAAGTGTTACAACTAACCCCTCTGTCTGTTACAATTAACCCCGCATATGGTTGTATTGTAAGTTGTAACATTTGCACTTCTGTCACTTTCAGTGCAACTGTACAAAAATGGTAGGTCCTAGAAAAAAACTTTAAGTGTTCATTTGTAGCAGAGATGTGTATGTTGCTTGTGTATGTAATGTGTATGTAAAAAAAAAAAGATGAATCTAACTTAATTATTTTTTAAATAATTGAGCCAAAACCAAAATGTGTTAGGTTGTGCCCCGCTCTCCCCTAAATCTATTTCAGGGTTTGCGTTCTGCGTTCTCGAGCCACCAGGCACTGTTTTGTGCGGATGAGCGGGCCGGAGCGCGTTGAGTGTATTCTGTTAGAACGGTGTTGTGTTAGTGGCCCCTAAGTTAATAACTAACCCCTAACCCTAATCCTAACATCAAAGAAATTTGAGAACTGCCAAACAATGAAACATAATGATTTAATGATGGAAAACAATGAATAAAAAATATTTAAATACACACACACACACACACACACATTGGTTGGGTAGGTTTAGTAGTGGTGTGGGATGCGTGTGTATTATACGTTTGGGTAGAATTAGTGGTGTTGGGTGCGTGTGTATTACACGCAATGAAGTGCGTATCAAATTCACACGAAAACATGCGTATCCTATGCACGTAAAAACAAATTTTCATGTATAAATTGCACGATCAACACAATGTGTGCTATAGAGACGCATTTATGTGAGAACGGGCTGAAATACTAGACACATAATTGGAATAAGTTTTCTAATAAATAAGAACTAGTATCTAATGAATAAGTATCTTTAAAAAGGTATAGTGCCTAAATAATAAGCACTATCTGAAGAATAGGCACTAGTACCTGAAGAATAAGGACTAGTAGCTAATGAATACTAGTAGCATAAAAATAGATGCTGATAATTATTAAGGATTAAATGTTAATATGGCTTGCCGTAGTGCGCCATTTATTTGAGTGCTTGTACTGTTAAAACATACTAAATGCCATAAAATATCAAAGGAAATAGACTCTGCGCTGTGAAGAATGAGGTTGACTCTGAAAAGCAAAGCAAATATAATGGTAAACATAATGTATTTTATTTGGATTGTTACAGAAGTTTTTAATCAGAACTGACAGAGAATGAAAGTGTAAAGGCATTCAGACAATATTAACCTCAAGGGACATTCCATGGACAGAAATAACAGCAATTCACTGTGTAGTTTAAATGGAAAGACATTATCATAGACGTAAATGTGTCACAAGCGTTTGGCTGGAAAAAAATATTTTGCATAATGTACGATTAGGAGTATAGAATATATTAGTAGCCTACCATTTGTCAACATTATATATACGTTTCTAATTATATTACCATTGACATCATTTAATGCTCACTTAAAGTTAATCTTTAAAAATTTAATTACTGTTAAAAGTAATCATACTGAATATCCATTTTTTTACCTAAATTCACTTAACATTTTTAATTACTTATTTTAGCTTTTAGTACTTTATTATTAATACAATAATATAATTTATACAAAATATTACATTATTTAATGTTAGCCATTAGCTATCAGTTATTTACCATAACATGAAAATAATTCTCGGTCAAAAATATTGTGCATACTTAGTAATAATTTGTGTTGATATTTAATGTAAATCTATCTTATCTTTAATATTTTACCCATTATTTCATTCAATGCCAAATTTGCCCTCACTCCAACTGACACAGCTTGATCGAGGCTCCACAGCTCACAAACTCAAAGCCAATGTAGAGAGGTTGTATGAATGTGGTCTGAACTCTGTGAAGGAGGCTCATTGAGTCATCAATGCTGTAAAAAGCTAGTGCCCCGGCCCTATGATCTAGATAAACACCTATCTTTGACGAGCCAGGCTCTGAGATCTTACTGACAATCCTGTTGTGCTGGAAAGCATAACCTCTCCTGCAGCAGAACAAACTCCAGGATTTGTCATTGTGACCGAAGTGAGCTTCATTGCTTTCCCCTTTCCTGGCAATGTTTTTGTATGCGACGGCAATGTTTACTCCCATCCCACTCCATTCCACCTCCCAGTAGCTGCAGCCTGTCAGGCCCTCAGTGCCCAGCACCTGGCACCAGTAATCAAAGCGCTCCGGGTGGTCGGTACAGGATTGCTCTTGGCTCTGAACAGCCGCTTCTCTGTTCCCATTGGACAAACTAAGGTCCTTGTGGGCTGTTAAAGGATTTAGTTGCAGCGGGCAGGAATCTGAGAAATGGATAGAGCATAAGAGATCAAAAATGTTTATTCGTGGTGTATTATATTCAAACCATATATAAATACATCAGATGGAAGTTGAAGAACACTATAGGGGCTTTCGCGGATTGGCCGAACGCACGCGAAACACCAGCACCCGCCATTACACAGCTTTTTTTAAAAAGCTGTGTAAACACAGAGATTTTAGCCTATATATTTACTCCAGAAATGTCTCTGGTTACTTAACGTAACCGTAGTTCCCTGAAAGGAGGGAACGAGACATTATGTATAGGGAAAACCCTTTTCCTCGAAATGCTGAAGCCTGATTGAATCACTATTTTGCTTGAAAATAGCCAATGGCGTCCGAGTAGTCGCCTGATTGGCGGAGACATCCACTATATAGGCGACGTCGGGCGCCAAATATCTCAGAATCTTTCGACTGAAAGAGAGCTATTGAGGCTGTGAAAGGACTTTTCACACGGCAATTTACGTAATGTCTCGTTCCCTCTCAGGGAACTACGGTTACGCTGAGTAACCAGAGATGTTCCCTTATCGAGTCGGTTCCTCGACATTACATATGGGGAGCGTATAAAACCCCGCCGTGTGAAATTGGCCTGCCCAGCTCGCACAGAGCCGATGCAGAGAACTAGGTGCTGAAGCATAGCAAGACTATCAGTGCACTTGCTGGTGCAACACCTAGATTTGCATTTTGGCATAGAGCCAACTCGGCGCCGCCAGCGTCTCCCTGTACACAGTTAAGCAGCACTGAACTAGTGTGATATAGGGAGTGATAAAAAGCAACAAACATTTTGGTGCTTGAATATACTGCCGGCCTAATTAATCTTCTATCGCCCTATATCCATCGTGCTCTTTAAGATCACTAAATTCAAGGCTTCTGGTCATACCTAGGACATCCAGATCCACCAAAGGAGGGAGAGCATTTTCACATTTAGCTCCAAAGCTATGAATAGCCTTCCTGATATTGTTCGTTGCTCAGACTCGCTCTCCCAGTTTAAAACTAGACTAAAGACGCATCTCTTCAGCCAATCATTCATATAAAATTTTTTATCTTACAGTTACTGTAAATTCGGCCTCTAGGTCATAAACGCCAGAGGAGAACTGGCCCCCGACTGAGCCTGGGTTCTCCCAAGGTTTTTTTTTTTTTTTTTTCATTGGGTCACCTGATGGAGTTTTAGGACACCATTAGGTCACTTGACAGAGTTTTTCGGTTCCTTGCCACTGTTGCCTTTGGCTTGCTCAGTTGGGGATATTCAAATTAATTAACCAATCATTAATACCATTGATCAGCTCTACCAAACTTGGAGGTCGAACATTGTTATGTTGTTTTGATTGATACTGTGAAGCTGCTTTGATACAATCTGTATTGTGAAGAGCGCTATATAAATATACTTGACTTTACTTCTCGGGGAACCACCCTGGTGGTTAGTTCCTAGAACTATCCGGTGCGAAAGCCCCTTAACATCTACTCTACCGTTTAAAAGTTTGGGGTCAGTGAGATGTTGTTGTTTTTTTAAAGAATTTAATACTTTTATTCAGCAGGGATATATTAAATTGATAAGAAGCGACAGTAAAGTCTGTCTGCATGTTACAAAACAATGTACAATTGTTCTTCTATTTCAAATAAATGCTTTCTATTCAAAGCATCCTGAAAAGAAATTATTATGATTTCCACATAAAATATATAAGCAGTACAACTGTTTTCAGCATTGGTAATAATCAGAAATATTTCATGAGCACCAAATCAGCATATCAGAATGATTTCTGAAGGATCATGTGACACTGAAGACTGGAGTAATGATGCTGCTTTAAATTGTAATCATATTTTACAATAGGCTATTACAGTTTTTTGATCAAATGAATGCAGCCTAGGTGAGCATAAGACTGACTTACGGTGCAGGAACTCTGATCTGATTCTGGGCACTGTGCAATGAAGGATCTTCATTGATCTAGCTGGAGAGAAAATGGAAAGCATGTGCACATCACAAGGAAACGATTTATCCAAAAAGGATGAATTGCATAACAAATTACAAATCAGTTAAACAGGAACTGCTTAGGCAGAAAGATCAACTTGGGGTGTTTTCCCCTCACCTGCTTGATTAATTCTGAGCCATTCCCCTTTAAAGACAACTTCAAGCTTCTTCTTTAGAGCAGATATTGCATCGTTCACCTTGCTAAAATCTGAGAGTGAAGCAACTGTGAAGGGTGGATTAGGAAGGATAGAAGAGAAGGAATGACAGTTCTGTAAAGAGAGAGAGAAGTATTTGTCAAATGGCTTCTAAACTATTTTGTTGTATATTTTTCAGTCAGCAGCACTGGGTTCAGGGTTGCCTGAAGAACATGAACGTGATCTTCAGACTTCAGAAGCATCTCAAGCTCATGATCTCTCTGTTTGAGCTCAGTGATTTCTTGCTCCAGTGTTTGCACCATGGTCTCCGCAGCTCTCTCTTGATCTCGGATCAGATCTCTGAATTTACACCTCCTCCTTTCAATAGACTGCAGCAACTCATTGAAGATCTGTTCACCGTTTTCCATAGCAGCTTGTGCAGAGCTCTTTTAGGGCACAAAAACATTTATCAAGGGATTTTTATTATTAAAATATATTTTATTTAATAATATTTATTTTAAAATAAACTATTATTATTATTATTATTATTATTACAAAGTAAATAGTTAATTGATTCATTTTCAGGTTAATTGTTTTTGATTTAAAACATTTGAGGATTCATCTATTTGAAGTTAAAGCAGTTCTGGATATGTCTTACTTTCAGGGCATCCACAGCTTGTTTAAGCTCCAGCAGGTCCTTTTCTTTAGTGTGGACTTTGAGCTTGTATTTCTGTCGTGTCATGCCCAATTCTTTCTGTGAAGAAACAAGTGTTTTTATTATAATGTTCATTTTTTTTATAATTATGACTATTAGAATGGAGGAGAGATGTTACAGAATAGACCGCTTGGGTATAACTTTATATTCTATTTTATCTTTTAATACGAGTTACTCTTATACTCATTTGTCACAAACTAAATAATGAATACACTTTGTGAGGACATATCTAGAATATTCAAAGTAGCTGACTAAGCCAACAGATCAACCTTTCTTATTGGTTAACAGGAAGCTCTGCTAAAGGGATATGTTTGCATATAGCAGGTAGAAATTTAAATGTGAAGCAGGAAGTTATTTTTGTTATAATCCTAACCTTATAACATTACACTTATTAACAGGTACTTTATTGTTTTTGGCTGGAAACCTGAACTTAAGGGACAGCCTCAAACAGTGCAATGCCTCCTTTCCCTCACATTTTTTCCCTGTTACTCTGTTGCATGAACTTTTCTGTACAATGAAAGCTGTTCATATTGAGCTGGAGTGCACTTTGGAAAATGTGCATTGCCTCATTGGAAAATGATTTTGGCTTCTGAGTAATTTACTGTGTCTTCCATAGAGTTAAGAACCATGAAAAAGGATCTTGTTAAATACTTACATACTCAAAGAAAAACAAGAAAGAAGGATTTATTTCTTTACCTGTTTCTTTGTGCTTTCCACAGCAGCTGGTACTGTATCATGACCTTTGTGGTCCTCAATCACACACAAAGGACATATGCACTGTTGGTCAGTTCGACAGTATATCTCCAAATATTTGCCATGATGAGGACAGATCTTCTCCTGCAGGTTGAGGTTCACAGAGGCTTCAATCAGCTTGTGTTTCTTCAAGGCATGATATTTGTTGTGTTCTTGAAGGTGATTTTGGCAGTAAGATGCCAAACATACCAAACAAGACTTCACAGCCTTTTGTTTGACACTTTTACAGAATTCACAGGTTAAATCACCTTGCATGTAATTGCTACAAACCTCAGAGTTGCCTGGAAGTTCCAGTTTCTTCGGCTCATCCACCATATCTGGCAGTAGGCCTATTGTATCGTTCAGAATAGGCCTGGGGCTAAATATCTGTGTGCATTGGGGACAGCTGAAGACCCCCAAATTATCTTTTTTGTTCCAAAAATCATTAATGCATTCTATGCAGTACCTGTGCCCACATGGTATAGCCACTGGATCTTTCAGCACATCCAGGCATAGCGAACAG
The DNA here is from genome assembly GCA_031834385.1 of Semotilus atromaculatus. Classification (NCBI taxonomy): domain Eukaryota; kingdom Metazoa; phylum Chordata; class Actinopteri; order Cypriniformes; family Leuciscidae; genus Semotilus; species Semotilus atromaculatus. Next base: position 33,164,864 of record JAULUF010000044.1, on the reverse strand, counting down.
CGAAACTCTTCTGTATCCCGAAGCTCTTCCATTTTGCTGTCTACTGAATGTTTGAAATAAAAAAGGGTCAGTCACTGAGAAGCAGTTCGTAGTTTTGCACGGATGTTCCTGGGCCACACCCCTCAGTTCTTCCTATTTAGATGACAGATAGGTAAATGTGTGTGCCTATTGCACTGTACTTATAATAAAAATGCTGCACTGTAAACTTCAAAGAAAAATATAAAATAAATTAAGATACTTGAAGCACCATTTACGGTTCCTTAGATTGCCACACTGAATAACCCCCTTGAACAAACTCTAAATCAGTGTTTCTCCACCAGGGGTCCTCAAGAGGACTTGAAATGATTCAAAATATGACAAAACAAGCTTTAAAATAAGAGAAGCTAAAACGTAAAAATATCAAGATATTTCTTCTTTTAATTCGCCCCCTTAACATTTTTCTTCTTTGGGTAACCAGGATTCCTATGGCCTTGGAAAACTGGGATGTCTAGACCTGGAGAAGTAATGTAAATTAATAAAATATTTAAATGTTTTGTTTTTTTTTCATAAAGAATTAAAATTTTTCTAGTTATTCCAAGCTTTCAATACCTACTGGGTATAGATACAGATTAACATTTAAAAAAAAAAGTTTAATGGGTGAAGTGGCCCCAAGCGCATGACAAAGGATTAAACAACAAAAACAGTATTTAATAATAATCCAACAAGAATCAGCAGGAGATTTCAAGAGTAATAGTATAACAACCACGAAAACGTAAAAGAGACCGAACAAAGAACTGAAGGCTTAAATAGACTAGTAATCAATGGAAATCAGAACAGGTGCGTAAATTAGGAACTATGGAAACGGATCTACATTCGTCAGTCCAAATCCAATTATTTGCATATCGCTTTGGAATCTGATCTAAAATGATTGACGTCCACATTGTGTAGCGCAACTGTTCAGATCCGATTTGTGTATCCATGCCACAACAACGTATGCATATATGCATAAGCCAAACAACAACAACCACAACATGGAGGGTTTATACAGATGTTTCTTATTTACAACATGACAATGTGTAGCCGCCGCACTGGACTACTACAGAGTCAGCGGCAGAAACAGGAGGCTGGTATGAGTGACTTTATTCTGTGCTGTCGTCTCCGCCAGTTTCAAAACATTTCTCCTTTATATTGTCATTTTATGCTCGTCCGGCACTTTGCAACAACTATAGGCCTACTTGTTTCTGTAGAGACTTTCAGCATGTTTCCTAACAACGTCTGATGTTTACGTTTTACGTGGCGTGAGAAAGTCACATAGCCTTAAAACCATGCAAAAGTCCGATCAGAGCAGACACATTGATCTCCAGAAATGCGATTTGAATAAGATTTCAAACCACATGAATGTAGCTCAAAATGTGAAATGTGTGCATTTCATGTGATTTTTTTTTTTGCCGTTCAAGTTCAATCGGACTTAAATTTCAATCGGATATGCACAAAAATCAGATTTGAACTGAGCCTGAACGTTGCTTATAAGCACAGGGAACTCAGGCAAACCATAACAGGGAAAACAGAACACAATGAAACAAAACAGACATAGAACTACACGTTGAGAAAACTAGATCTTTATTGCAGTGACTAGGTGCCAAGTGACTCATTATAAGAGAGTCATTGAATCATTCATTGATGTGATTAATTCAAAATAGCTCATTTATTTACAAACAAAATAAGTCTTTATGAGTAATCATTTTAGTCAACTGATTTGGTCCAAAAATGCTGAACCTGAAACACCTCACTGGAGACAGTTCATGTGTGTCTGTTTTGTATTACCAAAATTCTCCCATTCGTGTTTCTTACAGAGACCTATGAAATTGAATTTAGATCAAATACAGCAAATGGAGATTTTTCAATTGAATATTCTATACTCTTTCTGTACATCAACAATTGTTTGGTTTTTATTTCTCCTAATCTTAATTTTAGGACAAAAGCATCTGACAAAGGTGATTCATACATTCAACATAAATGAACAATCCAATCCAAGTCTCCTGGGCTGAGAAAAAGCGATCTCTGAGCAATTAAATGTGGGGGAATGCACTGTACGTGAATGTTCATGAATGTGATTCATTAGTTCAGGGATGGAGAGTCAACAGATGTTCTGTATCTTTCACATGCATAACTTTAAACAAAGAATGAGTAAATGGTTGGTAAGTCTAAATCACTGTATACAATGAGGCAAGAGCGCAGATGCACAGAGATTATGCTTGTTTCTTTATCATGGTTTTTATTCAGAGCTTGATTACACATTCACACAACGCTGCGGTGTGTGCTGTTCTCCTCTCAGCACAGAGAGACACAGTGCTGCATGTGATCTCTCACTTTTTTATAATACAATGAAAACATTCTCATTCAAGCATCGAGGACTGTGTAACAGTCTGTGACAGGCACATGCAGAACCCAGAGACTTACAGCACAGCAAACTACATTTCATTTTCTTTCATTATCGTGAGGTGTCTGTGTAACTGATACTGTCTGTTGGTGTACAAAAAAACAGCAATGGTTTCTATAGAGATTTGACAAGAAAAATATTTGTATCATTTGCATACTTCGCAAATCCATATGCACATATATAGCAATAATATCCCGTAAATATGAATCTAGTACAACATGTAAGCCTATAGAATAACAATATATTCAAGATGTCTTCAAAGTTTAATGATATGTCCAAATATACATTTATATTTCCCTTCATTGTCAATGTGTCGAAGTTACATTTTAGGAATTCATTTTGTACGGTTCATTACACCATATGGACTTGACACATATATATAACAAAGAGCAGTGTAATGTACTGAAACATATCAAGTATTACATAACAGACATTAAGTGCAAACACAGTTTTTAACTGATGCTGATTAACCTGAATGAGCTGAAGGCTGTTATATTGTGGTGATTGGTGATTTGAAATTCACTCATACAAACTCACAAAGCTATAGTAGCTAATAAAAGAATCCTTCATGCATAGCAACTTAAAGCACAAAGAAACAAAACTAACAATTAAAATATTAAATGTAACAAGTGAAACATATATAATCATTAATTTGTCCATTTGTTACATTTTAAAAATTAGTTTTAAAAAGTCCAACTTTTTTGCGTACTGTACACATGATTGCTAATCAGGCATGACAAAAAATATAGCTAACAGTGAATATAGTTTATGACTGTGGCGAACAGGACGAGGCCGAGGGACGTGAGAGAACGGCGCGAGGCCGGTGGCGTGAGTGCTAATGAACGTCACCGTTCTCTCACGTCCCTCGGCCTCGTCCTGTTCGCCACAATGACCTTTCATTTCAACATCATTACTCTCCAATCCACTTCCCTCTTTTTGCCTTTTAACTCTTTGTCGTCTTCTTGTATTATTTCTAGCTAAACCCCTTAAACAGTAACAAAAACCAGCCTGGCTGAGTAGATGAGATCAGCCAGATAAAGAATGAAGTTGAGAGCGCTGAGCACCGAGATGGCCAGCAGCTTGTCCCACGAGCACAGGCCGCTGCTGGAGCCACAGCTGTTGGGTCTGTGACTTTGGCCTCCATGCTTATTGTCAAACTTATATATGGGCCAGATGATGGTGGCGGACAGATACAAGCCCACAGCCAGGAGGGCATATGAAGACAGGAAGCGGGCGAAGGAGAAGGGCAGGCGACCTGTGCACTCTCCTACGCACATCACGATGATGGCTGCCGAAAAGATGAAGCAGATGCAGTACACAGCCAGGCACCACTTGGTCGCCGCATTCTGGTCATATGATATCGGTTCGCTGATAAAGACGAATATAATGCAGGCGACGAAGGTCTCACACACCTTTAGCAGCCCTGGGGCTGTGGCCATGTAGCCAGCCACCTCTCCCGGACGAGCCTTACTGAGACTCACCTCGCTTAAGTACGCGATGGTGGCGAGGCAAGAGAATACGGTAGATGCAATGCGGCAGTTGATCATCTCACTGCGACCAGCAAAGCCTTTCAGGAAGTAAAGGGGGAATATAATCGAAGCGGAGAGGCAGAGGAGGGAGGCGTAGCAGGCGAACGTGATCGGAAAGTTCTTCCATGAGACAGGGGCGCGGGTCTGGAGGCCAAACATTTCCACTAAGATTATCAGAAGAGTTCCAACGAAACTGAAACTCCAGCAGAACACGCACCAGTCACCCGTGCCGTGGGTTAGACCCGCTCCATAAAGAGCGACACTGAATGCTACACAGGCGAAAACCATGGCAGCCACACGGGCCCACAGAAGAGGTGAGGAACGCAACACCACCGCCATGATGGGCTCTAAGAAAGACGATTTACAGGCCAATTAATGTCAACTGTGAGTAACAGGAAGCAGGGTTCTGTCTCTTCTTGGTTGTCTAGGAGAAATGAAGAAAACGTAATCAGTCAGTCGTAAGAACAAAACACACAATATGAACAAAACATCTAATAGATTTCTCACAGATTAAAGGGAGACTTCACACAAAAATTACAATTCTGTCATCTCTGCAACTCATGTCATTGTAAACCTGCTTTTTCTTCTTTGGAACAGAAAAATCTAAGATATTTCGACTAATTCTATCCAGTCGGAAGATATCAAACATATTTGATATGCTGAGCTGGTTCTTGGACATTTATGCATTTAGCAGAAATGTTCCAAAACAAGCTCAAAATCTAAATATCAAACATTTATTTTGAGCCAATTTTAGAAAGTATATTGTTTTCGTTTGTCATGCATCTAGCAATCACAACCAGGCGCATATTTCTGTGTGACTTTGTGTATGATACCAAGTTTTGGATAACTTATTTTAATATCAAGGCCGAGTGAGGCTGAGTATAATCAGAAGTTAACCTGTGATTACAATCATTTATTTTTGGTCACATGTTAAAATTCCCAACAATATGTGAAACCTGAAGAATAATAAACCATGTATTCATGCAAATTAAATGGTCACATACTGAATACATTTGGTGCTTTACAACAAAACATCTCTGAGATTCCAGACTGTGAGTCAGTGAAATTATCTCAGTAATGTATTCAAGCTATTTAGACAAACTCGGCACAAGCGAGACCTTTACTCAACCCTACAATCCATCTGTCATCAACCTTGTGGGAGGAGCCAGATAGGCTAACAATCGGAGCATTGAGGCCCCTTCCCAGCCCTCCTACACAGTTCTGTAACAGGCAGGAATACCTCCTTCATCTTGTCGGATAGGTTCAAGTAAACAATAGAGGCATGCGTGTTTACATTTTCAGGGTTAAGTGGACAGAGGAGAACATAGTTAGGAAATAAGGGACAAAAAGTGAGAAAGACGTTGTAAAAAAAAAGCATAATGCCATGCAGATGCATTCAGAGCCACATATGGACAGACAGCCGAGGGGTTTGAAAAAGCATGCCCTTTCACCTCACAACGACTCATATTTTAAACACAGGCGGGAATAGCTTAGCTGTGAGTCATTTATCCCTTGCTCCCTCCTTTTTTCCCCTCTCTGCCTCTCTTACGCTCTTTCTCTGCCTAGTGTCAAATTTTCCAACTTGCTGATCAATTCCAGATGTTCTGCATCCCATCAAACTGCAAAATGAGAGGGATGTGCCTGGTGTTTTCCACTCAATTCCCCCAACCTCTCTTTCCTTATTTGTAGTTCTACCACACACACCTACCCTTCAGACCTTTTTTTATTTTATACTCCTTTCGTTCCCTTTCAGAATTGGTTACTACAGAAATAGAATAGCGAAAGGAGAGTTTCTCCTTGCTTTAAACCTTCTCCTTAAAACCTTCTCCTTGCTTTAATTTTGTCATCCACTCACGGCTATTTAACATGATGAGCTGGAATATGCTGCTAAATTCAATGCAATACACAATTATTCATGTTCTCCGTCAGCACCAGAAATTGCATACGTCAAGGGGGAAAAAAATCAATAAATAGATCCAAGGAAACACATATGAGAAAACAGGACATGACATGACTTGGAGAGCTTGACACAGACCTAGACGAGGAGACATGCCATATATAACTAAATTTTCTCTCTTAATCTGGTTACAGTGCTGTTATTTGTCTGTACAGAAAAAACAAGCTCTCTATAGCCGTATTGGTGCAGAAAGAAGGGGGAAAGAATGAATGTGGCAGCTGTATTGACTGCCAAAATGTTTTTTTCAGTGAAAACATTTTTTGTTTGTTTTAGAAACCGTTTTGTCTTATAATAAGACCATGTAAAAGACCAGAACGGAAGGAAAAGGTCAATGGAAAAAAAATTATAAAATAAATGTATGTAAGCTACTATGGAAGCAGACAATCAAAACAAATTGTATCAAATGAACGGATCAATTGAATAAAATGGCTAAAAGTGACAGGATATGAAAATGACATTTAGCTAGAAATGAGATCACCATCCTGCCAGACACGGCAAGTGGGTGCGCCCCCCCCCACGTGCCGCACCCATTCATACAGCATATACATTTTACTTTAAAACTTTTAAAAGTCAGAATGTCAAGTAAATAAATATAGAAAAGTACATTTCTGTCTCCGTCATCATTCCAGATGCAAGATTTCCACATGCGAGCGCAACACGTGACGAGTGCTCGAGGAAATAGATTTTACATTTTATTTATTTTTATCTGACCCATTGATCGCTACGAATAAAATAATGTATAATATAAAGCATTTTTTATCACCATAATCAGAATCCAGAACGCAAGTAAAACACTCTCTAGTTATGGCTATAAAGAAATGTAGCCTATCAGTAGCCAATAGCCTACAATCATAAGTAAACATAACGGTGCTGACTGCTCGAAACGTCTGCTTTTAAAAAGATGAAAGTAAACTATCCTCTGCCTCTTTCTTACCCTTGTCCCGTTATCGTTCTCTCGAAGTGCTCAGACTGAAACAAGTAGGCGCGGTCTTGGATCTGACTTTTCAATCAGTGAGGACACCCTTAACCCATGTTTATGAGGGATACCCCTCCACCCACCCCCAATCCGCCCATTACATGCCAAATTAGGTAATATGTTCTCTCTTTATCGCTCTCTCTCTCTCTCTCTCTCTCTCTCTCTCTCTCTCTCTCTCTCTCACTCTTTTCTGCTCTTTCTTCAACCCTCAAATAAACTGCAAATGCTCCTCACACAAATTTCTGAGCATGAGCAGACGATTTACTTTCTCATTCATGCAGGCTAACTCAACTGAATTCAGCCAAAGAAAAATACTGTATTCAGTATTTACAGAGTAGCCTAGTCTATAGACTTTTCTTGTTTTGTTAACTAAACTTAACTGAACTAAACTTCACCATCACCATCTTTCATATCCTATCCCAGCAGCCTGGAGGATAACAAGAAATCTGACCAGTCTGCTTAGTTTAAACAGTCATCTTGTCAGGCAAAACATATAGCCTAACTCTATTACAGAGGTCTTCAAACCTGCTCCGACCTGGAGACGTATTGACCTTAAATGTTTATTTCCAACTTGCTTCCACGCATCTATCAATCCTGAAGACCAGCTGGTTCAGGTCAGGCCTGGCCAGGTCTGCAGCATAGTCTCCAGCAGCTGGGATAAAATTAATGTTGTCATGCATAGGCTACCTATCAGGATCTGCTGCCTCTATGACTAGTTTAACTTGTTGTGAGGCAGGACTAACCCACACCACAAAACATTAAAACATAACATTAAAATAATGTGTGTATATATAAGGAATAACTGACGACAGGCAGTTGAATTATTAGAAAAATGATGCACTCCCGAGGTGGTAATGCGGTAAAGCGGAGTGGCTGTTACACTTATATACTTATATAGAGAGAGGGGATAAGGTGAACCTAGAGTTAGGTCTGACCGTCTGTAAAGCACATTTTACCTCCCATAAATAACAGTACAAACTGACATACTGGTAAAAAGCCAGTGAATAAACTCTAAATGGCCCATATCCAGCCTCTTGGTTGTGTAATTATTGTTATTCTACATCATCGAGCACTATACAAGTAGGCCTATCTTAAGTGAATGCTGGTCAGGAGATTTTCACAGAAATGTTAGCATATTTTTCTTTTCTTTTTTAGGTCCATAAAACCTGGATGTAAGTGTTACAATGTCACTTAAAGGGATAGTTCACCCAAAAATGAAAATTCTGCCCATTATTTACTCACCCTCAAGTTGTTTTAAACCTGAACCATGATGTTCTTTCTTCTGTTGAACACAAAAAAGATATATTGAAGAATGTTGGTAACCAAACAGTTGCCGGTCCCCATTGACTTCTAAAGAATAGAAGAAGAGAAAAAAAAACTATGGAGGTCAATGGGGACCAGAAACCGTTTGGTTACCAACAATCCAACATTCTTTAAAATATCTTCTTTTGTGTTCAACACAAGGAAGAAATTAATATAGCTTTGGAACAACCAAACTATTGATGGTGAGTAAATGGTGACAGAATTTTAATTTTGGTGAACTATTCCTTTAACTCCAAGTTATTGAACTAGCCCCTATTTTATATTGTCTTTAATGCATGCCATTTGTTACCCATGTTAAAGAAAGATTTGTGAAGACAAGAGTAATTTAGTGGGCTTATCATGGATATTGATGATAAATGTCATTCTCAATTACAAATACTTTACCAACAAATGTCATAAACTAAATAAATGTCCCAAAAGGGTTTATAAGGAGGGTGAAAATAGTGAAAAGAAGTGTATATCCATTTCTGCATATGTTTCTACAAAACGACCGTACATGTTATAAGATTGGGATGGTGTGTTGTAACTAACTCACAATCCTAACCATCATTCACATCCATAACCTAAAAATCCACAACCTTTAAAACTACTAGAAATACGTGCTCTGGTAAAAAGATCACACTAGAAGTTATCATCTTAACATCTACCTCTTGGTATGTATTTCTGTTGCTAGGATGCAGAGAGAATGTTACTATGGAAACCAGATGTTTGTTTATGCTGTAATGTGGTTAGTGATGATGTGTGACTCAGAGCACATGTCCGCTCACTGAACTGCTGCAAAAAGCGGAAGTGCCCTCTCTCTTAACCCCTCCCTTCCTCACAAGATTCTATGTTGACACACAGAAATAGAGAGTGAGAAAATATATACACAGAGAGGATAAGAGATATGAGAAAGGAAGAGCGCAGCTGAGTATTAGGATTTTTTTTTTTTTTTCACACTTTTAAAAACATTAGCCTACTGGTGTGCATCTTGAGACAAAACAATGCACTGACATATCAGTGCAAGTTGCTTTCAGTTAAAACAGCTCAAACATGCATTTTAGTCTAGGCTCTAGTCTAGGGCTAAGGTTTAAGCCTTGTCTGTAATACCGGGAGGATAGTGTTTTCAAAAATGTTCAGGATTAGAATGTTTAATCAGACTGAAAGATTTGTAATTATCGAACAGAACAACAGACACAAAATGACACACAACTAGTATATTTTAAATAAAATAATTTATTGACGGGCTAAGATATCAAAAAACATTCTTAATTATTGTAATTATTCATTAATTATTGTGCAAATAAATTACAAAGTATAGTGAATAAAATAAAATACAAAGTACAGTGTTATAAATATACATAATGTGTATATTAGTAATATATATATATATATATAAATAAACGTTGCAGGATTTAGGATGCTGAAGACAGTTAATACGCGTCAGTCTTCACAGTCTGTGAAAAGGGAAGGGATTGGTGTTGTATAATGCTACCACCTACTGGTGAGAATCAAACACGCATTTGAAGTAGCCTACTGTAACTAACCCGTGACGTTTTAAACAAAAACACACACACACACACACACACACTTATATTTTTTTCTTTACAGTGACTTTTGAGAGGGGTACTGGATTTTGAATAGTTTGAGTTAAATTTGCAGGTTTACCTCAGGTCAGGTGCTCACCTGCGTCCGTGCGTGAAAACTGCAATGGCAGTTTGAATGCAGGCGAGGGCGGCGTGTCATCATCACACACATCAACTGCAATTAAATCACACTGCGATGTCAGGAAGTAACAAGCCGCCAGTGTAGACAACATTCTGGAGGCGAAATACTAGTCTTCCTTATTTTGTCGTTGAAGATTTCTCCGTGTCAGTCACTTTTGGTGTTAACAGACTCTTAATTGTTTTACCTGTGCTGTCGGTTTATCGTGTCCGGTTACGCAGAAGGCTAATGCAGGTGGACTGCTTTTACTAGTTTTGTCTAGATAGCACGACAGGATTTTTTCCATGTTGGAAAGGACTCCGCTGTGGAACTCAACGAGGGTGTTTTGAAACAGGTAAGTTAGATTTATTGTAGTTATTTTGATAAAGGCTACTTGGTTTTAATTGAGAGTCTCTTGAAAGACAAATGGTCAGATTTTCTTAACTGTAAGTAAATAGTTTTAAAACGTGTCCTGACGTTTGTCTCGTGTTTGTTGATTATTGGATGCGTTTTTATTGCGCTGTTATATATACCCTACCGGTAGACCTATTGAAATAGATTTGCTATGCCAGGATGGATTTTGTACATTTGTATTTTTCTTTAAAAATCTAAATAATAATAATAATTATTATATATATACAAATAATATTAGCAAGTTAATTATGGTTAACACGTAGTCGCATGCAACAAGGAAATAATCAACCAAATAGACAGAGAAAATAGTTAGGAATAAATAAAAATATAACTATAAACAGCAGTATTTAAACGCTTTAATTGAAAATATTTAGTTTGTTATTAAATTAGAACAGTTTAATTGTGTTTGTGTCACAGTTTATGCTTATTTTTAAACTGCTAACAGTTCCCACATTAGACAAGTTTGTACATGTAGTCTGACTGAGGTTTATCACTCAAACTTACATTCTTTCTTCTCCAGATCCTTATCATGCTGTACTGTGCACTGCGGTGTGCTGATGCATTTTTGTGTGTTTAAAGAATGAATGCCACCAACTGCAAGGGTACAAGCTGCCAAGATGAAACGGTCCACACTCTGCAAATTTACCCCAGGTTGTCCATCAAACCTGGGCAAGGATGCATCCTCAGGGTCCCAAAAGAGGCAACAGTTGCCACTGTCATCAAGATGGCTCTCACCACACTTAGCTTGGACGCATCCAAGCCTTACATCCTTGTGGAGGTCCAAGAGTACGGTGGAGAGGAGTGGGTCCTTCAAGCAAGTGATCTGCCTGTTCAAAGAGTCCTGCTCTGGCCTAGAAAGGCCCAAGATAAGCACCCTCAAAGTGATGGATACTATTTCGCCCTTCAAGAGGGATGCAAGGATGGATCCGTCCAGTATGAGGTTATGACGTCTGTACGGCGAGAAAAAGTAGCTCAGGGACTTGTGGCTCGGGGTTTTGTTGCGCAGCAGCCTCAGGAATATGACGATTTATGTAACCTCCCCGAGCTGACAGAGGAGAGCATCTTGGGAACCCTACGACATCGCTTTCACAAGCAGAAGATCTATACATTTGCGAGCAACATTCTTATCGCCGTCAACCCCTTCAAGTTTCTCCCCATCTACAATCCCAGATATGTCAAGATGTATGAGAACCACACACTGGGCAAGCTAGAACCTCACATCTTTGCCATTGCGGATGCAGCCTTCCACACAATGCTGAACAAACAGGTTAACCAGTGCATCGTCATCTCTGGGGAGAGTGGGTCTGGTAAAACCCAAAGCACCAACTTCCTCATCCACTGCCTGACTGCCCTCAGCCAGAAGGGCTATACCAGTGGAGTGGAACGAACTATCCTGGGGGCAGGCCCTGTGCTTGAGGTGAGTTCTGCTTTAGGTTTGAGGTTTATCACTTTAGATTTTTTGCTTTGAAGTTAGCAATCTAGTTGTAATGGGAAACCAAGAAAGGTTGTAAGACGGGAAGTTATTTTGTGACTGATGAAATTGCTGTTTTACGAGGATTATGTCCGTTGGATGAATGGTGGCTATTGTAGCCTTGTTCAGAGTTCAGCATTAAATAGTGTTTCCTCAACTATGGGCTTTTTTGCACTTCCAGAGAATTTGTCATTTCCACCACATTTCAAATGATGGATTGGGTTTACCGTTAATAGGGTTTCTGTTGTGGAAATAACAAACATAAGTTGAGATCAGCTTCAAGTTCAGGCCGAGACCTGAGTAGGTTGAATCTAAAGGTGATGATACACGGGGCAACTTTTTAAGCAATGTTGCCAGGCAATGTTGCCGTAAACAGGTAACCAGGTGAGACACAGGGCCCACGACCAATCTAAAGTATCCAGATAGAAATTGGTTGGCTATTCTCAATGGGAAGTGCACAAGCATCATTGCTCAAAAAAGTCCCCCTGTGTATCATCACCTTAAGTCAAGGCTGAGACCAATAGAAGGTTGAGTCAGAATCTAGACAAGAGTCTGAGTCCATGACAAGACCATGGAAATATCGTCTTGAACT